>OZ010790.1:417645576-420145576 GCA_963932465.1 Maratus speciosus | reverse complement strand
TAACGATTCATATGCCTTCATTTGTTTATAATATTGATAATTAAATAAAATATAGTTTATAATAGCTCCATGTTTTATCAGAAATCATTCATTTATATTTTTTCAAAATAGCACGTATTTCAGTTCCGTTTCTTTTTCAGTAGTTATAGGAAAATGGCAACAAAAAGATATAATTACTATTTTCCAACTATTTTTCCTTTACTTTCTACGGAAATGGAGTACTTGAGTTGCCAAAACTAAACTAATGGCGCTAAAAACTGCAAAAATAAATTAATAACTCAAAAATAAATTGCGATGAAGTTGTCTAACAAATTGCATTAAAGAGTACATTTTTTCTGCAATATGACGGTAAAAAAAAATGAAAATGTGCGATGCTTAGAAGTTTAAAAAATCACAGTAGGGTATTTAACATTACATCTATTTACACATACACTGCGTAAAAAAAGTAGAAGCACACTAGATTTTTTTAAATAAAAGCACAACTAATTAAGTTAGCGCGAAATTCTTTATTTGCGTAACATTTTACAACTAAATGAATATAAATCATAGTAATCAAAATACATTACGACGAGAACTTGATTTTCATAAGATAGTTTCTACTGCTTACATGAAACTCTGTAAAAAAGTAGAAGGGCACATAAGTATTTATAAGAAAATTAAAGTATTAGTAAGAAGTTTTTTTTCCATTTGCCTTTACCACTTGAAATACTCTGTTTGACATGTCACTGAGTGCTTATATTTCACTTTGGCGAAAATTGTTTCAAACGTCGTTAAGTGCATTTCGAAGCTCAACAACACATTCATACTGTTTTCTTTCATTGTATACTTAACGAACTAATGTCAACCATACGTTTTCAAATATGTTCAGGTCAGGGTGTTTAGCTGGCCATTGCAAAACATGAACCTTATTTGTGTGGAAACAATTTTTAACAGTAATAGCTGCGTGAATCGCTGTTCCATCTTGTTGAAATATCCAATCTCCTCCACCTAAATCTGTACCATAAGGAAGAAGTTTAGTTTCCAACAATAAGATGTGACCTTTATGATTCTGTTTACCATTCAAAAAGAACAAACCCATTCTCCCATAATATCCGACTGCTAGCCAGACCACCAAACTTCCCCTTTCCATATGTCGAGTGGAATAAAATTCTTCCTCATTCTCAAAGAAAGCCAACAGAAATCCATCAGGACCATATAAATTGAACTTCTTCTCTTCTGGGTAAATGGCAGAAGTCCATTCCGTGCTGCAAGACACGGGATCTCTCGCCCAAGGTAAGCGGTTAGCTACATGCACTTTTGTCCACTTGGATGGTGTTGTCCTTTCTTAAAAATGAAGACTTTGACATTTTTATATAGTTATTCACATTTTGACGTGACACGTGTGTTACTCCTGGTTGTATTCGGACCTTTGAAATTGTAGAATTTTTCTTTTTCTACTCTCGCATAATGTCTCTTTCATCACGAGGCGTCAGTGTTTTAGGTCTTCACTTCGTGTCTTTATTTTTAGTACCGTGATCCTCTGAATTTCTAAGATAGTTTGATATTGCAGTTTTACTAACATTAAGCAATTTAGCAATCTCTCAGATGCTTTTTACCCTTTCTTATACATGCTATGATTTGGCTGATTTGAAAATTACTTAAAAGTATTCCTTTAGCCATTCAAAAAACAAAAAAGAAGAAACATATGCATTTTTTGACAAAAACAATAAAATAGTAATGATTATTTACCTTATCTATAGCAGAAGCGTCAAATAAATTCAATTTTTCAGAGCTGTCCTTCAACTTTTTTTACAGTGCGATAGTTAACTATGTTCAATTTTCCATGAATTAATTGTTGTAACAATCAATTTTTCATGTCATAGCATCAAGATATGTATAAAATGATGCCTTTAAAAATATCAGACCGTAAATGTAAATAATCAAGTTAAGTAAATTAGAATTAAGCAAATTAAGTAAATTAGAAAAATCGAGTCTCCTTCTCATTTTTTTACACAGTGTACAGTCGTGGGAAAAAAAAGTAAACACCCCTACTAACTCCTCAACAAATTATCGTAGAAGAAAGTTACCGGTACCGAACGATTGGAAATAAAGTCTACTTTTAAATGATGGATATACAATTTTTTAGGGGGCCATCTACATATTAAAACGAATCCAAACTTCATTTTTTTCAATTGGCAATACCCAATTTTGACGCGATATTTCAAGTCTTCGGTTCAAACTATGCCTAGACACCGAATTTCAGGTCATTTCAATAAGTTTTTGAGTTATAAATATTCAAAATTTAATGCTTGTAATGTTAAATTGCATTTTCATATTTTTATTTATATCGCTTGGAATTATGCTCCTAATGTGCTAATTTTTTGTGTAGCAACAATACTAATATACCCAAACATAAATACGTTGAATTTGCAATTTTTATAATTTTCTGATATGAACAATGAATTATGAAATTAACATTAAAAAAAATTATGAATTGCAACCTACAATTTTTTTGATGGATTCAGATTTATTAAGTCCTGCTTTATGGAAATCCAAAATTTCACATTTTTCTACCAAGTAGTTTTCAAGTTATGCCTAAAAAACGGCAAAATGATGGTTTATCTATGATAGAAGTGAGTAGATATTTTGAAATTTATTCTACAATCCTGTAATCTAACAGGCTTCATTGACTCCTTGAGTGGCGCTTCAGGTGCCTTGATCAAGAAGGGGGCTCTCTCGGTTAACAATCAAGTAGGGAACTTCAATTTGGATACAGCCCTTAAAATACGCTCGTTTTAAAGTAAATAATTTTTCGGAAACTTATGTTACGAATTGCAAAAAAATTTGTTTTTGGACTAATTGAAGGGTGTAGAGTTCATTTATGCTGTCAGAATTGTGTAATTCTATTGAAAAAACCAAAGTTATGGTTCGTTTTAATATGTAGATGGCCCCCAAAGCAAATTTCATATACATCGTTTAAAAGTAGACTTTATTTCCAATCGTTCAGTACCAGTAAATTTCTTCTACGATAATTTGTTGAGGAGTTAGTAGGGGGTGTTTACTTTTTTTTTCCACGACTGTACATCTTATTTACTACATACATCTACTTTGTTTTACGACTGGCTTATACAACGGAACGCTATTTTTTGGAGACGACGCTTAAATTGCTAGGAGAAAGAAATAGCATATCGGGGGTTTAAAAATACGCATATTAACTGACAAAATTTTAGATAAATAACGGGGGAAAATTATGCAAGAATTAGGTAAAAAATAAAACAAAAATGCCTTTGCCTATACTCCCTGTAAGAAAAATCGTCTGTTTTAGGACAAACGCCCTCTTTTCATTTTCCCTTCGTTACTATAGTTACTAACCTAAGATAAGGGCCTTGGCGTGCCTAAAGAAGGGATAATGAAAAGAGGACGTTTGTCCTTGAAAAGCCAATTTTTCCTACAGGGAGTATAGTATCACATCATTTCATCACTATATCTTATAAAATTCTATATTATAATTTTTCTTCAGCAAATAGGAGAATAAAATATATTTTTATGAATTTTGTAGCTTATTTATAGTTCTAGAGTGCGTTATAAAAACATATATCTCTGTTACTTTTTATTCCATTATTTACGTAACGCAGTTATTTATGTGTGCAGTTATTTATTAATGTATTAATTTATGTAACGTTACTCCGTGAAATTAGTGGCAGCCTTGATTCCTCCTCCATTTTACTGAATAATGTAACCGATATTACTTGTGTTACGTTACTCTAACATGTAATATTACACCAGTTATACCAATATAAATTATATCATTATATGAGTTAAATTACTCCATGAAATTACAGGCAGCATTTTGCTACCAATTTTACGGAGCAGCGTTATATATATATATATATATATATATATATATATATATATATATACATATTTTATTACCCAATTAGTTTTAATTAAACAACAGCATTTTTTTTTGTTTAGACACAAAATGAAATAACTATTAATAAAAAAAAATGTGGTAAAAATTGTGGTCCCTTTTAAACAAATACTTCAAACATACTAAATTTGAAAATTTCTGAAAATTTGATGAAATTAGATAAAAACTGGCAATAACGTAGGAAATTAAAATGAAAAATTAATTTTATTTATGTAAACTGGTGTAATTCACACAACACGTGTTTAATATATTTTTAACGCCTAATCTCCCGTAATCCTGATATCGGTAAAATAAATAATAATAATAAATATATTAAATTTATGCAAAAGCCAATATTTTTTTCGTTGAGGCTTGTCATATTGGACTATTTATTTAAATTTTTATGTATCACTATTTCGAAGATTATTATTATTAATGAGTGCTATAGGAAATAATAAATCAAACACTCAGTGGAAATTTTATCATTATTATTTCACGACTTATGTTTACCAAACATTTAAATATTCATTTATTTACCCAACACAATTAAAGGCCTTAAACTAAAAACTGAATACCTAAATGTTAATGCATTTTTAGCATTAATTTCTATTACTTTTAAGTGCCTACGAAGCAGTTACTTGTTTTAAGTTAAAAATAGCAAATTTTCCATCATCAATGCTCCTTAATGTGTGTAGAAATATTCGACAACGTCGATTTACATTGCGACTAAATAACACAAATCAAGAATTAGCGCGAATGTTTTAAAGGCAAAGTACATATAAAAACAGAATACATAACTTCAGAATATCATAATATTTATCTGTGTAAATATTCTTGCTACTTCGTTAATTCAATTGTTTCAGACAATATTACTGCATTAAAGACATTTGCTTTGTTATAACATTTGAAATATTTATTGACATAACAGAAGTTAGTTTTATTTTAATAATATATTTCTATTAATGCATTCATTAAAAAGTCTTTTTGCAAAAGGTTTGGCAAAGACAATATTACTAAAGAAAAAAAACACTCACAATTCAGATTTCACAATAATTTAATGTTTAGTTTAACGTAATTTTAACTTATAAAATTTATGCCGCTTTTTAACTTAGACTTAATTGAATAGTTTGAATAAATATTACGTTTCAGTTTTGTGGTATCTTTTACTTTCTTACTATATACGCTATTGAGTCTTACTATGACATGTTCGCTATTGAAACTGATGTGCGTAGCATTTATCGTTCATTCACAGGGTCACTGAAATCATTTCGTTACATTATGGACATAAGAAATTTTTGTTTGCAATGTACTTTAATGATGCTACTGAATTTCAAATATTTTGAAATTGTAATGCATTACACTGAAGAAAACAATAAGATACTTAGGGAAAAGTGCAATAATTTCGTCCCCCCCCCTTACTTCCCCGGTTTTGCGAAAGTGATGCCACTTAACACGCAAGGCACAGGGAACGGAAGGTAACAGGGGTCAGTAGGGAAAGTTTTGTTCGCCAAGACGCATACATATATTAAAGACGCCATATTTCCTATTTTTAGAAGACCCGAGATCTTATTACGTCGTTTGTAGAACGTTATGTACTGTACTGAAAGTATTTATTTCTTATTCACTGCATGTACCTTACGTAGGTAAGATGCTGACAGTAGCATACAGTGAGTTTAATACGCTCAGTTCATCTTACGGAAACTGAAGCTCCGCCATATTGAGAAGTAGCGTGGTCCCAATTTCGTCCCCCTTGCAGTACCAATTTTCGTCCCGGGGATGAAATTAAGAATGCTTCTCCATGCCAATTTTTTCCTCATGTTTGGATGGCTAATGTTTCGTTATGTTATTCTTCCACTGATAATTACTACATTTCTTTGTGCCTTAATTTAATGTAAATTAAATTACTTACTCATTTGGAAATAAATTTCGATTTAGCTATAAGTTAAGCCTCGGCGAATTGGATTTTTGAGGGGGAGGAAATTGGGACCATTTTTTCTAATGCCATATATAGATACTTTTGAAAAAAACAATTTTTCGCATTGTTAAAATTTTATGTGCGATATTTCTCTCTGTTTTTATGTGCGTGGAAAGTTAGTCAATGTAAAATCCAAATTTGGTAGGTTTTCACTGAAAATTACAACATTTAAGGACTAAAAGTGACTGGGGATACGAAAATAGGGCACCTTACCTTACTGTAGAATATAATGTGCACAGCATTTATCATTCACTTACAGGGACAGATAAAAGCATTCAGATATCGTAATGTCTATCTGCGATAATTGTTAGAAGTGCATTTTCATTTGTGGAATGATTTTTAAATTTAACAGATTTCCTGGAGATTTCGTGGTGTGTATAAATTCTGTAGCTAATGTACAGGACTGCAAAATACCTGGAGTATACTTCTATTTATTAACGCATATTGCTAAAGGAGGATTTCAACTGTGTTAAGCATTTACGGAGCTAAACGGAACTAAATTTCAGCATAGTATATAATCTGTCCAAGGACACCATTAGGTCTTTTTTTTTTTTTTTTTTTTTTTTTTTTTTTTTTTTTTTTTTTTGAGAGGGAAATGGGGTAACAATGAAACATATTTAGTTAGAAAAGATAAAACTTTTTTCATTTCTTTTATCGTTATGGAAGCCTCATTAAATTAGCATTTTGGCATTAAAATAGTATGGACGTATTAGTGCATATAATGAATTATCTAACGAGTAAACCGAGTAAATATTTCTAGACCCAATCAACTATCGAAGAGTATCAATTTTGTTGTGTCTTACCACAACAACTCATGTTATAAAAAAAAAGAATTTAACTATTATAATTTACAAGGATAAAACTTAATTTAACTTTACCAATTAATGAAATAAGTTAATAAAGACATGTTAGAAGAAGAGAAAAATTTCCTGCAATTTATTTTAGAACTTATTAATTAATAATTGAACACACATTGCACTTAATAAAATAATTAACAATTAACAATTAAAATTTAAGTAAGACGTTATAGTTCCTTCCACAAATAACCAATTAAAGAAAATGGAGGTGCATTGTGTTCTGGCCCCCAATTACGTAAAATTTAATTAAATAATAACCCAGGACAAGTGAATCAAAATAAAATATATAACTATGAAAATATTCCCGAATCATGCACTTCGCATCATTCCTTGAATTCTTTTACCAATTAAATTAAAAGTTCCTGAATCATGCACATCGCATGATTCCTTAAAAATTCCCTTCCCTATTAAACTAATCTCTTAAGGTTTAAACAAACTATAGAATTTCATTAGATTGTTGAATAGGATCAGACACAGTCAAATTCAACAAAAGCAAAGCTGGCTACACAAAATTTACATATTAAAATTTACTAACAAAAAGCATGATTGCTAAATTCAAACTCAATTCAACTAAATCAATAATCAAATATTTGACTGTCTCTGATATATTTCTGAAATTAAAAATAAACTTCTTAAGTGAAACCTGGGCACTGCAGAAATTGAAGAGAATAATTAGGATAATATTCATTTATTATTATTGGCATGTTGAATTTCATGAACACTGTACTTACAAAGTCCTAAAGGACTAATATATTTCTACTACTGATTTAATTTGCTACAATACTTCATAATTTTAATCTGTTAACATACTTGATCTTAAAATTTCCTTATAAAACTTAATACACAGACTTTGACCATTTGTAGTTATGAAATAAATAATTCAACTTCTAAATTTAATTATTTTGAAAGACAAATTAATTAATACATTATCTTATATATTTTTGTTTTTATTTTAATTTCGTTACTTGTTCAAAAAATTATGTGGAAATGGAGTTACTGGAATATTTGAAAATGCATAATTCACTAGGCATTAAGCCAATGTGAAACTATGGTGTTAAAAACCATAAATTAAAAAAAAAATAATAAAAACAAAAAAAAAGACAGAAGACATGCAATTAATTTAAAAAGAAAATAAAGAGAAAAAGAAAAGAACATTTGCTCATCACGAACAATCGAGGGGGGCCCCCATCACTTCACAGTGCAAAAGTTTGCACTCCTGAAAACTTCGTTGAACATTTCAGGCTGCCAGCCACCAGAATGATCTCCCCGCCAAAAACTTCAGACCAAAGCGCTATAAGTAAGCGTACAAAGTTAATGCTGAAATCTGCCGTAAATTGACACAGCAGCGCCATCTTGTGGATGGAGTGAATAACGCAAATACACGGGTTTTTTGTATGACGTCATATATGACAGAATATCTACCATCTGCGCATCTCGTGCGCAGGTCTATTTGAAGATATTTACAATTTAAGAGTTATAGGCGGAAAAGCAGACAAAGCTATTTTAGAGAATACCTGTTAAAATTTTAATCATGAATTTCAAATATTTACTCACTCATGGAAGATGAACCTTGTTTACCAGATTTATTGCAAAATATTTTTGTTACAGTTTGTTTTGAGGAAAATATGCGTATTAAAAAAAATCGCAATGTCATTTTAATTTCGGTAGAAAAAGCACTAATGCTACGTAAACAGTATTGCTTTTTGCCCTGAAACTAAACTGACATTGCAACTATTTTTTAAATACATATATTTTTATCAAAACAAGCTGTAACAAAAATATTTTGCAATAAATCTGGTAAACAAGGTTAATCTTCCATGAGTGAGTAAATATTTGAAATTCACTATTAAAATTTTAACAGGTATTCTCTAAAATGGCTTTGTCTGCTTTTCCGCCTATAACTCTTAAATTGTAAATATTTTCAAATAGACCTGAATTTTATGCAAGCTATTCAGGCTAAAAGAAAACCATTTTTGTTAATAAAAGTTATAGGCGTAACTTTTAATTCCATAGTTTTTTCCAGGTTTTTTTCCACATTGGAAGAAACTTGCCCACCTTGGGTTTATGTTATATATTAGAAAAAAAATGTATTTTAAATATAATGAGCGAAAAGCATGTGTTTAAATTGGTGTAATATACACCAGTATGTATATATTTTTAATAAAGTTATGTTTTTCAAATGACGAGTATATTTTTAAAATGATGATTTTATATTTTGAATGAAATGAATGCAATATAAACGCTGGTAATGGGGAAAATATTTGGCGGTTTATGAACTGCGGCCGGCTAACATAAAAGTACTTTTTTACACTGCTTATTTAATCTAACCCTGTTCATATATATGAAAAGATAAAAAATTTTAATCGATTTTTCCCTCCCAGATATGCTAGAAAAGTAAAAATTATGTACATGGGTGTGTTTCTAGTAACAATACAACATTTTAGTATTTTTACAACTTGATTATAAATTAGCAAATTAATTTTACGTTATCTAAACGTAGCTGATAAATCTTTAAACATTCTTTATGGTTGTTACAACTGTATATACAAGTACAACAATTGAGTAAGTTATGTAACAAACTACGGTTTCTAAAATATACCAGCTGGTTGGGAAATTGCAAAAGAGAAATATTTAAAACCTTTAAGCATCTTAAACGTGATTTTCAGCCCTATAATTTTTTATAAAAAAGTTAAAATATTATTTAATTTATATTATTAAATGTCAGTGATTTTAATACGTTCAATTGGCCCATCTCCGTCCGCAGCCCTTTTTTCTACTACTTATTCCGACTCTTTTGCGGAAGCCAGATTGAAAAAAAAAATCAAAAATATAAACCGGACAAAATTAAAAGGGAAATTTGAAAAATTTGAAATTATTGGCTACCGACCAACAACTGCTACGTCGATCTTATTATTAGTCTATAGTTTTCAGTTATCGGCAATCGTTGTGTTTCATAAGTCTTTTTCAAATTTGGAGAGTGTTCCGCAATTGGGTTATTTCGATAAAAGTTACTATCATTTCCTAATAATTATTTAACTTTTATACAGTTACAATTGCATACTGTTTTCTCATTTGACGCCAATCATAGCTATCGGCCCGATTACGGAAAGTTATCCATTTTACCCCTGCGAAGAACCGGTGTAAGATAATAAATGTTTAATTGAGCATACCGCGTACTATTTGTAAATATTTTATATTTTATTCCAATTTTTGAAGTTTCTTCTATACTTTGTATGCTTTCTGCAATGTTATTCACCGGTGCGAAGTGCAGGTATCCCATGAAAACTATTTTTCCCGGATATGACACAATGACCGACATATTTCTAGATTTAAAAAAAAGTCCTTCCGGCCAGTGCCGGGAGGAAGAGGTAACTTTCATATTCCTTATTTTAAAAAAGCTAACTTATATCATTCAAACACACGAAGCTCAATTTAGTGGAAACCGAATATAGGAGATTTAATACTAATTTTTATCAATATAATGAATGAGAATTTCGCGAAATTAGTCAGCTTTATCCAAGCTGCTTATCTTTAAAATAACTTATATTTGACTGCCAAATTCGGCGATTTCTTAAAGTGCCTGCATTTTAAGACAACATGGTGGATGAGGCTAATCAGTGAACTTGGTCGAGACCTTAGTAATTGCTGTGCACATGCTCACTCACATCGTAATCGGTTGATATATACGAGTGATGTCGCAGGCAAAAAATCAGATTTTTCAAAATGTCACCCAAATTAGAAATTGAAACTGCTATATCTGAGCCATTTTTTAAGATAAAGACAAACAAAAAATGCTCCTTAATCCTTATATCAAGGTCAAATACTTAAGAAAGAAACCTCTTTCAACTTCTAATTTTTTTGCACCTCACTTTAAATATAATTTTTTTTTAATTTAATGGCCGCCATTTTGAAACAAGATGGCTGATGAATCTGGTCAGCGAACTTGGTCGAGATATTGATGTATACTATCCAAATGCCTTCTTACATCGAAATAGGCGAATACGTGTGTTATCGCGTGACAAATACAAGATCGTTTCAAAATGTTAGCCATGCTAGAAATTCAAATTGCTATAATTCAACCATTTTTTAAGATATAAACCAAAGAACAAATTTTGAGAAACAAAAACTGCTCCGGAATCTTTGTATCAAGGCCAAACACATAAAAAAAATCTTTTTCATTTTCCAATTTTTTAATACCTCATTTTAAATTTTAAATTAAGTTTCTTTTAAAATGGTAACCCTTTTGAAACAAGATGGCGAATGAAGCTGGCCAACGAACTCGGTCGAGACATTGGTATGTACTATGTACAGAGCAAATTACATCCAAATCGGTTCATAAATACGCCTGTTATCACGTGACAAAAATCAGGACGTTTCAAAATGTCAGCCACGCTAGAAATTCAAAATGCTATAACTGAGCCATTTTTTAAGATATAGACGAAACAAAAACTGCTTCCGAATCTTTTTATCAAGGTCAAACACATAAGAAAAAAATATTGTTTCAATTTTCAATTTTTTGGTACCACATTGCAAATTTAAATTTTTCTTAAAAATTTAAATGGCCGCCATTTTTAAACAAGATGGCGGGTGAAGCTGGCCAACGAACTTGGTCGAGACATATGTATGTACTATGTATAAACGAAGTTACATCCAAATCGGTTCATAAATACGCCTTTTATCGCGTGACAAATTTCAGGACGTTTCAAAATGTCAGCCACGCTAGAAATTCAAAATACTATAGCTCAGCCATTTTTTAAGATATAGACGAAACAATAACTGCTCCGGAATCTTTGCATAAAGGTCAAATACATAAGAAAAAAATATTTTCCATTTTCAATTTTCTGGTACCACATTTCAAATTAAAAAAATTTTTAAAAATTTTAAATGGCCTCCATTTTGAAACAAAATGTCGGATGAAGCTGGCCAACGAACTCGGTCGAGACATTGGTATGTGCTATGTACACACCGAATTATATCGAAATCGGTTAATAAATACGAGAGTTACAGTGTGACAAAGGTCAGATATATATATATATATATATATCAATTTTGAACGGAGGGTGGTTTCGGGGTCTGGGGGTCATGATCGATGAAAATATACCAAATTTTTTTGAAATCTCTTTCCTCCGAACGTCCGCAATAGGTAGCTTTTTGTAATGAAAGCTACCTAAAAAAGTAATTTGTCGATTGTAGGAATTTTTTTAAAGCTGTTGTCTAAAATTCTCAAAATATTTAAAACTATAAATAATCAATTATTGCTGGTTTAATAGTACAAGAATTACTGCTTGCATTTTAAATTAAAGTGGATCCTAATGTAAAATTAAATGAGTTTTAAACGGAATGAATGAAATGCTTCGATTTTAAATATTATAAACACAATTCGATCAAGAGAATATTTGGCAATTTATCGCCTGCGCGCGGTAAATAAAAAAATATGCCTTAAAATTAATTAAATAATTTATACTTAAACTCTAAGCGTAATAAAACGTTTAATTCTCATTGGAAATACACATGTTTATGTATTTTTTATGACTTTATCTTATCAGGAATTGAATTAAAAACGCTGCTGTAAAATTCTATCTTAATATACATTAACTAATTTTTATATCTCCTTGCTCATTGTATTACAAAAACACAATTCAAATAGAACGTATTAAAATCACTGACATTTAATAATATATATTAAATAATATTTTAACTTTTTATAAATTATAATAAAACATAAAACTAACCTGTTTTTCCCTTTTGGGAAGCGAAAAAAATGAGTTCTATCAGATAGAGAGTTATTTTTGCAGTTTTGAAAACTGCAATAATTAGAACGCCAACGTGGCATTTTCCCAAATAATATAAGTTCTTAAAAGAACTGATTTTGTTTAAATAACTAACTTCAATTAATAAATTAAATAATGGCGAATAAATAAATCGAATTATATCTATACTTCCAACAATTAAATACTGCAGACAACAAATGAATAAAATCACGGCTGCGCGTGCGCATAGTTATTTCATAGATATCGAACTTATAGATCATCCAAAAAGGGGAAAGAAGTTAATAATCCTCTTGTAGTTCACTCCGTCTGCTGGGTGGCGCATGACCTTGATTGACGTGACCTGGCCTTTAATCTTGCGGTTACCTCTCCCATTTAAGATAGGACGCTTACTTATATCGCTTTGACTTCAGACCTCACATTTCACTCCAAACTCCTGATTGAAACATGAAGGCTTGCCATCTTGAAAGATATTTATTTATGGAAATTTAAAAAAATCGGAGATATTCCTACGCAGGGCTGTGATGTCATACTTTCTCGAACCTTCTGTTGTCACGTGACGACACTATCTTTTTGCGGGGAAACGATAGAGTTGTCATTGCTGCCAACATCAATAAAATAGAAAAAAGTGTGAAAAATGGAAAGAAGTTACACAAAAATAGAAAGGTAAAAAAAAAAAAAAAAACATGTTAATAAAGGAAATTATATTATTTAATTCTCCAGTAGCTTCCAAAATTTTATTAAAACCCCAGTAGCTCCGATTATTGTTTACACTCCAATGATTTATTATTTGAATTTTAGTAACTGTAAGTATTACTTAAATACATTTTCAAAAATTAAACATTCTAAAATTATCGTACACAATAAATTTAATTGAAATTAATAATTTTCAAAATTAACAGTTGACAAAAGAAAGGCGCGCTACTTCCATCTGACAATTGTCAATAATTCAACCATCATTCCAACCAACCTATTGTTACAATGCAAAAAAAAACAAAAAAAAAACAAAAAAAAAAAAACAAAAAAAAAAACAAAAAAAAAACAAGCTGTGATGTTTGTACAACCCCTCTCACCTATAGAAGCGCCATCTGTGGCCAAAAGAGAAGAAACAGAGCAGAATCTGGGATGGCTTCGCCTAAGAAGGTGATCCAAAACTACTGAGAACGGTTTTGGCTAGTGCCAGCCGTAAAGAAACAAGATGAAACTATAAGTTTTGTTTTATACGACTTAGTGTCATGTGTACATTTGTTTGTCCCAGTCTGTGTTCACCGTCCTGTCCTATGTGTATAATAAACGTTTGTGTTGTTTTGATAATTGGCCAATCCTTATAGAAAAAGCCCGCACGCGACCATCCGGTTGCCCTTTACACTGGCGTCAGAAGTATTGTGGGATTTGGCCAAAGTGAATTCAACAAGTGAATTTAATGTGCATTAAAGATACCCTATCCCTGGATTATTTTTTCTCTGGACGTGCGGATTATTTTTGATTTATATTACCCGTATCGGATTATATTTTCACGGAGGTAAGATTTTATTACATTACTTTAAGTATGGCAGATAAGTTATCAAAATTAAAAAAAGCTCGTGGAGTCACTAAAAGTTCTATTACGTCAATAATTAAAAAAATCGAAGATAATTTTGTGTCCGACACGCCAAACTTAGACGATCTTGAAGAAAATTTGGCGATGTTAGAACAGAAAGGTAGTGATTTGAATCAAGAGGATAACGAAATCCTAACATTAATTGATGATTTATCTGAAGTCGAGAAAGATGCCAAGGCGTCGGCAGAGTACCAGGAAAAAATTACGCTCTGGAAGTTCAGAGTGAATAAAAAATTAAAACAAAAAGAACCCCCACCCCCTGTATGTCCCGCAAATAGGTGCGTAGAATTTCTTAACACGGTCAAACTACCGACATTTAAAATTGAGAAATATTATGGAGATATTAAACTTTTCCAGAATTTCTGGAACTCGTTTAAAACAGCGGTACATGACAATGAACACCTCTCAAATATTGAGAAAATGAATTATTTATTCAGTTATTTAGGAGGGAGTGCGTATAATTCTATATCGGGTTTTGCGTTATCTGATAAAAATTACATAGAAGCAGTCGACTTACTTAAAAGACAATTTGGTAAGAAAGATTTAATTATTACCAGTTATATTAATACGCTGTTAACTTTAAAACCGGTTACAAAATCGCATGCCGTCATGTCATTACGTAAATTATATGACGCTATTCAAACGCAGATTCGTAGTCTAAGGTCATTAGAAATGGAAGCGGACAGTTTTGATGCATTATTGACTCCGATAATATTAAAAGCATTACCGTATAATTTATCGCTTGAGTTCAATAGACAAAGTGTCAAAAATTCTCAAGAGAATTACAGCTTGGATAAATTATTATCATTTATCCGAAATGATTTGGAGGCTAGGGAAAAGCAAACTCAAATTATAAATTTATCTTCTGACCATTCAAGGCCAAAGTACTTATCAGGAATATTACCGGAATGTAAACAGATTAACAAAACATCTGGCGTAGCTGAAGTGTTTGCTTTAGAGAATGTGTGTTTGTTTTGCAGGTCAGATAATCATCTAACTGAAAAATGTGACAGATATTCAATTCAGGAAAGGATTAATAAATTAAAAGCTGAGGGTAGATGCTTCGTTTGCCTGAAGCGAAAACACATAATTAAATATTGTACGGAAAAAACTAAATGTAGGCTGTGTTCTAAATTACATCGCGTGTCAATTTGTAATTCTTTAGTTGGGAAGGGTAATAAATCAGAAAAAAATACGAATGAAAATGCGCTGACAGCCCGAGTAATGTCGCGGAATGCATTTGATTTAGAACGGGTGCGAGAAAAGAAAAAAATAATTGAACCACTCCAATTTATAGACTTAGAATTTGAGAATAAAATTTTACGAGGGGTCGTCGATAGCGGTACTCAGATTTCAATTATAAAGAACGTTTGTGTACCGGAGCATTAAAGTACCATGCGGTTCAATTATACTTAAATCAGCTTTCGGACACGAGTTAAGAGCACCGTTAATAAACATTCCATTAAACATAGCTGCAGATAAAGTACATTGCAGGGTGTTCCCAAAAATAGTAATAACGTGCGCGATGGTTGAAAATCCAATTAATGATTTACTGTTATCTTTAAATGCTCATAAGGAATTAAGCACAATAAGCGAAAGTAACGAACCCGACACCACAATAAATGATTTTAGTACTATAAATTTGCCCCGTACGAGTGAAAACAACGCGGTAGATTTAGATTTAGCTTGCGCTGCTACGGAGGCCGAGCAGGTTAAAATAGGAAATGCAAACGAGAATATTGATAACGATGGCAATGAAAATACCAGAAATTTCACGAACGACTCGGAAAAATTTAAATGGGAACAAAAGACGGATGCATCACTAAATCAGTGTTGGACAGATGCCAAAAATGAGCGTAATAATTATTTTGTTCAGGACGATCTGTTATACCATCGTGACAAAATATTAGGGGAAACGGTACATCAATTGCTCGTGCCCGAGCTGCGTAGAAAGCAGTTGCTAGAGCTCGCTCATTCAAGCCCCTGGGGTGGACATTTAAGAAAACGAAAGACCACTGAAAGATTAAAATATTCTTTTTTTGGCCTGGGATTAAGACAGATGTGAGCGAGTTTTGCGACAAATGTTTGTCCTGTCAGCTTCGAGCGAAAGCAAATAAATTTGATGATATACCAATAACCCCAGTTACTCGTCCTGACGAGGCAATGCAGATTGTAAATATAGACGTAATAGGCCCAATAGAACCGGCTAGTGGAGGGTACAAGTACGTACTAACCGCGGTAGACCAGTGCACGCGTTGGCCGGAAGCGGCCTGTTTACGAAATCTTTTTGCAAAATCCACATGCGATGCCCTTTTGCAGATATTTTCACGGACCGGAATTCCTAAATTAATAGCTAGCGACCAGGGTAAAAACTCCACTTCGGCCCTCACGAAAGAATTTATGAAACGTTTAGGGACGTCCTCGCGTTTTTCCGTTCCGGGGTACGCACAGTCGAATGGATTGGTGGAACGATGGAATGGGGTACTTAAAGGGATGATACACCATGTTATAAGAGAAAATGCCGGAAGTTGGCATAAACACATACCCTTTTTGTTGTGGGCATACAGGGAGGTACCAAATGCTACGACGAACGTTAGTCCATTCCAAATGTTATATGGTAGGCGTCCAACTGGTCCTCTTTCCATATTAAAGTCATCATGGACCAACGAAACACCTCTACCAATTGGCCAGTTAGGCTCAGTTACCAATTACTTAAATGACCTGAAAATAAAGTTGGAAAAAGCAGCCGTGCATGCCGGAATTTCTTGCAAGGATCGGCAGCAGGCTTACGCTTATTATCACAACAGGAAAGCTAGACATAAAGAATTTAAACCGAATGATCAAGTTATTGTATTAATTCCGGACAGTAATCACAAAATATACGCTAGGTGGACAGCACCAGCTACGATACTTGAAAAGAAATCTCCCTATAGTTATTTAGTACAATTGCCAGATAATAGTATAAAGCATTTACACGCGAATAAAATCAGAGAATTAAAAGCTCAGACAACACACATAGGCGTCATCTATGATGATGATATCGATTTCGGTGAGATCGAAAACATCCCGCAAATTAGTAAAGACGATCCAAATAACCTCCACCAAAAATTACACTTGGACAATTTAACAGAAGATGAGAGGGAGCAACTGATCAACATATTATGTAGACACTCCAATCTTCAGTCGGAATCCCGAAAATTGCAAATGTAGGAGAACATAAAATTAAATTAAAACCTGATAACCAACCAAAACGTCAGAAGCCCTACAGAATCCCAGAGGCACTCAAAAGTGAAGTCGACAGACAAATCGAAGAATTATTAAGTTTAGGACTAATCGAGCACTCGGAGAGTGAATATGCTCATGCGATCGTATGTGTAGCCAAAAAGGACTCCTCAGTTAGATTATGTGTGGACTATCGATATTTAAACTCCCAGACAGAAGTCGACTCATTCCCTATGCCTAACGCTACCGACTTGCTCTACAAAGTCGCTCCAGCGAAATTCATCAGCCTGTTGGACTTACTGAAAGGGTACTGGCAGATAAGATTAAGTGAAGACTCTAAACATTTAACGTCTTTCGTCACACACCGAGGACAGTATTCCTTCGTAGTTATGCCGTTCGGGCTACGTAACGCGGCAGCCACGTTTCAAAGGTCCATGAATCGCACTATGTCCAACATAAAGAATATGCCGAAACATACATAGATGACGTGGTAGTTTTTTTTAATAACTGGACTGACTATCTCAAGCACCTAGACGCTGTTCTGACAACCCTCGAAGAAGCAAACCTGACAGTAAATTTTCAGAAATGTGTCTTTGCACGATCCCAGATAAAATTCCTAGGACATGTGGTAGGATCAGGCAGACATGCTCCTGATCCAGAGAAAGTAGCAGCCATCCAAAATTTAGAAGTGCCGAAATCCAAGAAAGATGTCAGAAGTTTATTAGGCCTTCTGTCCTATTATAGGTCCTATATCCCGACATTCTCTGAAATAGCCCGACCATTAATTGAACTTACAAAAAAACGTGCTCCTAATGAAATTACCTGGACTGAGCAGTGTGAAACAGCTTTCCGTGATCTGAAGCAGGCAATCAGCCAAACGCCCATTTGTTATTCACCGAACTTTACAAAACCCTTCATCATACATGCAGATGCTTCATCGTACGCGATAGGTGCTTGCCTATCTCAAAAAGATGAAAATGACCAAGAACATCCCATTGCTTTCATTAGCAAAAAACTATCGAAATGCCAAGAAAATTATGCTGCTATAGAGAAGGAAGCCTACGCGGTTATTTTCGCTCTAAAAAAGTTTGAACATTATATATATGGCTCGCAAGTGACTGTTGTGAGTGACCACAACCCTTTGAAATTCTTGACCGATTGTGCATCCCAAAGTGCGCGCCTTCAGAGGTTGGCTCTGGCATTGCAGCGATTTCAAGCCCACATAGCCTATCGACGTGGAAAACTCCACACTAATGCAGATTCCTTAAGCAGACTATATGCCTCACACTGGACTTAAACGAAAGAGACTTTGCCGTTCAAAAAAACTCACGATAAACTTTTGATTTATTTTGTTTGTGATTATATGTTTCCTTCAAGACTTTTCTGAATATGACTTTTGTGGACATTAATTGATTGAACATTATTATTTGAACTTTAAAATATTTATTCTAGAACTTTAACGTATTAGTACTAGTATCATAATCTCATATTGCATAGTATCTTAGTTATTCTTTTTAGTTATCTTTATGTTAAGTAAGTATTGTAATTTTGATTTTTATTAATAGTGTGTATGCTAAAATGTTTATAGAGATTCCATTAGATTTTGATTAGTCTTTAAAGACTAAATCAAAACTTTGAATGGGGGAGGTGTGATGTTTGTACAACCCCTCTCACCTATAGAAGCGCCATCTGTGGCCAAAAGAGAAGAAACAGAGCAGAATCTGGGATGGCTTCGCCTAAGAAGGTGATCCAAAACTACTGAGAACGGTTTTGGCTAGTGCCAGCCGTAAAGAAACAAGATGAAACTATAAGTTTTGTTTTATACGACTTAGTGTCATGTGTACATTTGTTTGTCCCAGTCTGTGTTCACCGTCCCGTCCTATGTGTATAATAAACGTTTGTGTTGTTTTGATAATTGGCCAATCCTTATAGAAAAAGCCCACACGCGACCATCCGGTTGCCCTTTACACAAGCTATTTTCTATTAAATGAAATTCAGATTTGGTGGACAGTATGCAATTTTTACCATTAATTAAAATAAAAATTCTGTGCCAAGAAACTTAATAATGCTAGAATTTATAATATTTACCAATTTACTCACTATTGAAGTTAACCCTAAACATGTAAATAAACAGATCGCTACTTTAGTAAACAAAACTAATATCGCGATTTGAAAACCCATTGGCCCCAAACTTAAATTTAATGTTTTAAATATTGTTTTTAGATTAAGTTATTTAAAATTTAGATATTCGCGACACAACAATTTCGTAATCGTGTGAGTTTTGGTATACTGTACTCTTCGAAATATCTGTTAGTATTTTATCGTTAACAGTTGTTCTTAAATTTAAAATGCACACTGAAGAAAATGAAGTACTCAAAAATGAGTAAATCGATGTACTCATATCGAATTGAGTATGTTTGGATCAAAAATGAACCTATCCTTTTCTCAATTTTGATCCATCACATGTTATCAAACCCAAACAAAACGATAATTGTGTACCCTGTAATGGTTTATTTCATTTATGGTGGCATAAAAGATGTTTATTAATGTAAATATTAAACTATGCACAGTATTCTAAACTAATTTAAAAGTGCTTGCAAATAATGCTCTTGTCGTAAAAATATTTGATTTGTGTATCTTACTAATAATTTTGCTACTTTTCTTAATAAATAATCAATTAAACATTTCTTGTTAATAATTGTGAACGGGAAATAAATGTCAGTACATTTTTACTTTAGTTTGTAGGTTCTGGGGGCAGTACATAATTATTCATATTTGAACACAACCATGGAATCAAAAATGAGTACATGTGTTTCTCAATTCTGAGTGCATTTGGATCGGAGCTATTTTGAGTATGGGATGAATTTAAAATTGAGTACTTTTTACTCAATTTTGAGTACCCATTTTTTCCCGTGTAAGACATTTTTTATGGGTATTTCTGATTATTCATAATGATTTCTTCTTCTTTTGACGTAAACTTTTGAACAGGCCTGTAACAAACCCGCAAAGTCAGAGGCGGCTTCGAATTTTTTGGTGGGAATAATTTTGACTTGATATTTTCCATTCTAAGTTAATAATAAATAAATGTATACCGAAGTTGATAACAAACAACCCCCACCCTTTCATTAAAGCACAATTAAAAATTTTGAAATCCTTAAAAGGTTATTAAAAATTATTAAATGACATTGTTCCTCTGGAATTAAAATGCAACACTTCTGCGTTGTGTTAACGTATATATGCAACAAAATGTTAGTAAGACCCATCCATTTTCATCAGCTGAAACAGAAAAACAGAGATAACAATTGTCATTAGCCAACAGATTTGTTACATTTGTAAGTCGCTAGCCGAGGTATCATAATACGTACAAATGGTTGCTAACCTTATTTTGATCACGCCCCACCTAAGCATACCTAAAATAATGATGTCCCTCTGGAACCTCTAACTGTGATTATTTAAAACACTGAACTGATATAAACACAGAGAAAGTCCTAAAAGGATAATAACACCTTCGCAACGAACACCTAGTATGCTTTTTTTAATTTTTAGGTATAATAATTTTCGCTTTATTTAATCTTTGAAGATCGATGATTAGATAAGGTGAAAATTATTGTGGGAAAAAAGAGTGTATTCAAATTCAAGATTTTTTCACCCTATAAGGCACATAAACATGCCTTTAATGGCAAAGGGGTTTACAATAACAGGAAACTTCAACTTTTTTTAGCAAATTAAACGTACAAAACTTTGAAAAAAAAAATAACATAGCTCTATAAATTGAACGAAGCAATAGATCTTCATCTTTATATTTAGATGACCCTTGTTGTTCTTTGCCTACTAACCTAATTATGAAACGAAAGTTTTATATGATAAGAAGTTTTATTTTCACAAAATGTCTGACAGAGATTCTCAAATTTAGTAGCATTAAAAAATTTTATAACTAATTCTAGTATCTTAATAAAACGTGTAACATATTTTTGGATACAAAGAATTACCTATTAAAAAAATAATAAAAATTAAAAAAAATATATTTTCGAATGTTTATCTTATAAATTTTAAGAACCACTTTCCTTTCCCATTATATCACACTTCTCTGTTAAAATGTTTTCCCTTACCTCGTCGCAACTGGACGGTCATGGATATAGGTATACATGAGGTCTGGACAATAGCCATGAGGAATTTGCTACTAACCAATATCTTACTCTAATATTTATTTGGATATTTTTTAATTTTATAAGAATACTAGTACCTAGTTTAGACATTTAAAATACTTTTTAGGCAAAATGTGCTCAAGACAATTATTTTTAGACATCTTTTTAAACATTTTCTTGTGTAAAAGTTTCTTCGTGTGACATATTCCACAGCAAACAGAATTAAAGGGCATATTTAATAAATAGTACATACTGTTGTATAAAATAAAAAAAAATATATAAGCAGTAACCAGAAAAATTACAAAGAAATGTTAAATATAATATAAAATATATTATTTTTTTTCCTGAAAAACATCTATTATCAACAATTCCCAAATCCATATGTAATTAAAAATATCCTACATCGTAAACAAGGTTTTTTGCATCCATAGTAAAGTCGCCGGGGTTTCTAATCCCTTTCTCTCTTTTTCCGTAACCGTTCTCTTTCTATTCATAAGAAACTGCTAATGAACAATGCTTCCATCCACTATATAATTACTTATGAGAATCGATTTGTGGCTTACCATGCAAAACCAGTACAGATTACTTATGTCGTTGTCGCAATAAACACATAAGAACTATTCGTAATGCTTCAAGATATCATCGCAATTCTAATATTAGAAATGATTTTAAAACATATTCCCTTGCTAAATGTATTAAATTTCTAGAAAAAAATGTACAATAATATCTATAAAACTCATAATGATATAGTATTTGAATTACCAGTTTATGATTTTTACATTTCCACTAATCGAAAAGATCCACATTTGCTACTTTTACTTACCCATCATACGTAGTATAGGGTGAAAATCGAAAACATTTTTTTTGACGGATTTACACGTTTCAGACATTGGAGATTCCGAAAAACATATTTTCAGAAGAAAAAAAAATTGCCGTCCGTCTGTGTGTGTCTGTAAACACTCTATCTTCCGAACAAATTGAGATAAAGTCTTAAAATTTGGTGTGTACATAGTATGTAATAATCGGAAGAAGCCTATTGAATATCAGTAACATCGATTATCAGGAACTATTTTTTTATGACTCTCAAAATATTCGTTCTGATAAAAGATATATAAAAATTTTTCGAAATTGTTTATTTTAAGGAATAGATATAAAATACAATAAAAAAAAACATAAATTTTGCATAAAGAATGAAGTCGATAGGATAATTAGTTACCGAGATATTTGTAATCATATTTTTTACACTTTTCGATTTTTCATGACCCTGTATTTCATTTCAATTTCAATTCAAAGACGTATTTTAATTGGAAATAGAACGCTTAATCCGGCGCAGTAATCTGTTAGTTAATATGATTATCATTTTTGGAGTTATAAGTATGTTTCTTTTAGGCAATTCGGTACTACTAGATTATCCCGTCGCATCGACCAAAAAACAATCGCAAACTACGGGAGCCCTGTTCCGTCGCCAAATACCTTCAAGTTTCTCGCCAACTTGGCGATAAATCACCAAATTTGGCGACCAAAATTAGTCGCCAAAAGTGACGCCAACTTGGCAATATCTCTAATATTTCGCCAAATTCACATAGACTTCCATTGTAAACCAATAGGGTTTACTTCCTTACAGAAAATCAACAAATTGAGATGTTTTAATGCAACCAAAATTAATATTAGCTTAAGGGATTATTTAAGTATTGCGCGGCAGCGCAATCGTAACTTTCATAACTTTTATCGTTAACTTTTTCATAACTTTTTCATTTTTTCATACCACCCTTTTGTCCCTGATGCCACTCATTTTTTATTCTTTAATAATTCTAATGATATTATAAATTTAAAGTGTAAAAACATTTGCATGACGTCAGGGTCAAAACGAATGGTAAAATGCCTTTGCATATGGATTAATTATAAACCAGAGAGAAACATGGGCCAATTTGTTTTTGCATTATTCAAATATTTTTCTTAATAATTCTAATTTTCGCTTTTTTCATTGAAAATCAACGGACATTTTTCATAGAAAATGTAACATTTTTACTTCATTGTTGCAAAAATTTCAAAAGCCGTAATAATGATTTATTTTCTTTTATTTGAAAGATTTTCACGTGAAATATTAAATTGAACTATTTTTTTTTTTAAAAATTAAAAAGGTGAATATGGTGTCATAGTGGAAATAAAAAGGATATTTTCAGAATAAGTTTTTGCTTTGGTCAAGTTTATATTTTAGATAAAAGTTTCTAATGGATAGCTATTTTTACACAGGTAGTGAACTTAGTGGGGAATTATATAACTTAAATTTTAAAATGTATTTTTTTTTTTCGAGATGAGAACTATTTATACCCCAAGTTAAACTTAGGTAATAATTTTTTGATGTGTTTACATCACCCCATGGAAGAGTATAAGGTTTAAAAATTTAAGTAAAACTTTTATTTTTTATTTTTGATTGTATCACAGATATAATATTGTTAAGTATTAGCAGTAAGGATTCAACACAATTTATATTTACATTCATAGCGTTCCTGAGTGGGAAATAGGGTATCTAAATTTAAGTGAAGTTAATTTTTTATGTTTTGATTACAGATTTTTTACGTTCAGATTGGAAGTTTTTGTCCAAACTACCGCAACCTGCATTACCACAGTGGTGAAACATTTTGAATTACACATTGGTAAACTGCATCCCACATTGTGATGCAATACTGCATACATCAAAGCCTGATGATGATACTCTCTATTAATTTTGAAATGCGTTCGTCTGAGTGCTGTAGTTATTAAAAAACGTGACATATTAAACAAAAACATAATTTGAAGAACAAATTAAAAAAAAAAACAAAATTTATTTCCTACATTGAGCCCGAGAAGGGACAAATATTAAGTTATTTCATTCAATTAGTTCTACATTTAATGTTAAATTTTTGTAACAAATTAGTTAAGCCAATTGAAAATTAAAAAATAAAAATAAAATTCATACAATATGATACTTAAAACACCCTAAAAAATTAGATTCCGTTCAAATGAAATCGAAATAAATCTTAGGCTTTTTTTTAAGTTTTGTATTTTGCATGCATCTTATCATTTTAAGCACAATTGTCATAAACATAATACAAAATCTGTAATACAAATATTTTCAATAAAAAAATGGAAGTCTAAGATTTATTTCGATTTGATTTGAACGGAATATAATTTTTTAGGGTGTTTTAAGTATCATATTGTATGAATTTTATTTTTATTTTTTAATCTTCTATTGGCTTAACTAATTTGTTACAAAAATTTAACATTAAATGTAGACCTAATTGAATGAAATAACTTAATATCTGTCCCTTCTCGGGCTTAAACAATGTAGGAAATAAATTTTGTTTTTTTAATTTGTTCTTCAAATTATGTTTTTGTTTAATATTAATTATATTTAAGGGAGTACAAATAAATTAAATTATGAATAAAAGTAACATGATACAATATTTTCCCAAACATAAATTTTAAGGGAGACCAAACTGGTCCCCAAGGAGGGCTAGTATTTAATTAAACGTTTAAATTTTATTTTGGAATTGCTATGCATTTTATAAATATATTACACATGTTTTATTTTCATATTTTATATTATGCATATCCATGATGAAGGTAAGTATTTCGGTGGCCCCCAACGACTGGTTTTAGAAAAGTAGTCCTCTTTGTGCTACTATTTATTTGCTTTTTTTCGTTATTCACCGTTATAAAAAATTCCTTTATATTACTTATATTTCTTGTAAATTAATGCATTAATTAATGCTTAGTTATTTTTTAGCTTACTAAATGTTTGGCAATGAAATTGTCTCTTTTTAGGTGCGTTCGTAATTATATAAATACGTAGCACCTATAGTCGTCGTTCAGTCCGTCTGTCTGTCCGTCTGTCTGTCCGTCCGTCCGTCCGCATATATCAGAGCAAAAACTACCCGACCGAATGATCTGAAATTTTTAATATATAATTGCTGCAAAATTTTGTCGAGCCATTTCCAATTTTATGAAAATCGGATGTATAGTTTAATTACAGGGACAGTCAAAAGTTTTTCTTTACATTACGGCCGATTGGAAAAATTATTGCAAGTGAATTTTATTGATGTTACAGACTTCCGAATGGTCTGAAATTTTTAATATATAATTGCTGCAAAATTTTGTCGAGCCATTTCCAATTTTATGAAAATCGGATGTATAGTTTAATTACAGGGACACCCAAAAGTTTTCCGTTACATTATGGCCAATGGGAAAAATTATTGCAAATGCATTTTAATGATTTTACAGCCTTCCGAATGGTCTGAAATTTTAAATATATAATTGCTGCAAAATTTTGTCGAGCCATTTCAAATTTTATGAAAATCGAATGTATAGTTTAATTACAGGGACAGTCAAAAGTTTTCCGTTACATTACGGGGAATGGGGAAAAAATTATTGTAAGTGCATTTTAATGATGTTACAGACTATGCACTTATGAAGCGCAAAAAAATATACATGCAGTACAATATGGGGTGCAAAAAATAATTATAAAACTAGTTATAGTACGAACGCACCTCATTTGCCACGTTTGACGAGCAATTTCCAACTTGTTTTAATTGGGTAGATTTTATTTGAGATCTTTGCATTTACCTTGCTGATTTCGGCTATAGTGATATTTTTTCTTAAACTGATGGAACGGTATTGTTTTAATATCCTATTTTTCTAATTTTTTGGATTCATACTGAAATGTTATAGTTAAAATTTTTTTGAAAGCATATTCTATTCTTACTTCCTGGCATTTGCCAGGACCTTTCTATTTTCGGCTCGAGCAGCCAGTCCGAATAAACGTACCGTTGCTATTCTCCTATTCATTTTATTTTCTGCCTCTGTGAGCTGAATACTTTTCTTCACCTTTTTATCTGCAGCTTTTAATTTCTTTGTAGTAGTGTATAATTTGTCTTACTGTTAGATTACTGTTTATTTTTCATGTCTTTTTAGATGGGTTCGTAATTAGATAAATACGTATCACCTATAATGTTCGTTCAGTCCGTCTGTCTTTCCGTTTGTCTGTCTGTCTAATCCGCCTGTCCGTCCGCATATAATAGAGCAAAAACTACACAACCGAATGGTTTGAAATTTTAAATATATAATTTTTGCAAAATTTTGTCGAGTCATTTCAAATTTTATAAAAATCGGATGTGTAGTTTAAATACAGGGACAGTCAAAATTTTTCCGTTACATTACGGCCAATGGGAAAAAATTATTGCAAGTGCATTTTAATGATGTTACAGCCTTTCGAAATGAGATTGATATGCACTTATGAAGTGCACTAAAATTTACATTCAGTACACTATACGGTGCAAAAAATACTAATAAAACTAGTTATAGTACAAACGCACCTCATTTGCCACGTTTGACGAGCAATTTCCAACTTGTTTTTCTGTAAGATGTGTTGCACAAATACGTATCTACAGAGAGAGGAATTGCCTTGCAACTTAGGAGCCACTATAACGTTATATATATCTTTCCTTTTTAACATTTTCTAACAAAGTTGAAAAGTGTTTACGAATTCGGTTTATCTGTCCGTCTATCCACGCTCTAACTCGTGTAAATTTACTCTGATTTGCATGCAATTGAAATATGTTAATGATGCTTACAATGCCATGTTCGGTATCATATATGAAGTGTGCAGCATTAATAATTCATTTACAGGGGCACTCAAAATAATTCCATTGCATTACCCTATATGAACAAAGATCGTTATTTTAATGACGTTACGCTATTTCAAATGTCTTGAAACTGACATAAGTCACTTAACTTCACTGTAGATTATTACGATAGAATAGGGCATTCATAGCATTTGTCGTTCATTTACAGGGACACGCAAAATAAATCGGTTTCAGTGCTGTCTTTCAGTATTAATTGCTGGAAGTGCGTTTTCAATTTCGGTATGTGCTTTAAAGTTTAACTAATATTTTGCATGTTACTCGTTATGCATAAATTCTGTACCTCATATACAAGGCTGCACAAAAGAAGTCACGTACCAATCTCCTTATTAGCGAAAATTGCTGGATGGAAATTTTTAACACAGGTATATGTATTTCTTAATTGAAGTACATTTTAGCATACGTGTAGTTAATAGATACAAATCTATATATCATGTACAGGGCTGCTCAAAGAATTCGGATAATATTTCGAATGTGGACGAGGACAGCAGAAGTTTGGTTTTCAAATATTTTATGCTTTTCCATATGGTTGAATTAGACGTAATATTTTAACTTATTAAACGGTGCAGTTTTGTTACATTATTCTCAATGCATTGGAAAGTGTTTCATAGTCTATGCTTGATGCATGATTTTTTTTCTTTCTTGTTTAAATTTCATAAAAGTTTCATATAATTTTTCCGTTAACAGTTATATTTCACACTTTTAGATAAAAATATTTTAAATTGACTTAAAAACCTATTTTTCATTTCTATTTTAAATATCCATGCATAATTTTCATTTAAATCTGCAAAACTACTTTTCCGAAAAAAAAAAACTGCAAAAAAATAGGCTAATATGCAATATCTTTGGAATTTCAAAATTTTTTAAACGTCTAATGCTACTGGGTTTAATTTATGGAACGAAATATGACTCCTTTCTTTTTACTTTCTACTATCTTCAATAGAAGAAAGCATTGTAATCGAATTTTTTTTCGACTGCCGGTTTTCGACGAATTTACGCGTTTTAGGGATCAAAGATTTCAAAAAACATGTTTTTACAATATGTCTGTCTGTCCTTGAGCCCGTGTGTCGCCATTGTAAAATCGAAAATTGTATAAAGTTATGCATAGAATTAAATCAATTTTTTTGTGTTTGTTTTTGGCTATGGAAAACATGTCCTTCCTGAATTCGGAAAAATTCTGCTGGAAGGACTATGTCATACTGATTTTTGTACCATTTTCATTATTGTACCATCAATAAGTGTACCAAGTTATGCATAAAATTAAACCAAATTTCATATTTGTGTTTTTGGCTTTGGCAAGTAGGTCCTCTTTCACTATCTAAATATAAACGGGCGTTGTACTAACTTTTTTGTGTAATTTCCGCAATTTTTCGTAGTTCTACTATACACTGGTATCTCGTGCAGCGACAGGAACTTCACATCCTGATAATCTGGCTATTCGCAAACAGCTGATATACAACAGAATAACGAAAAACTGTCGATTTTAACAAATATCATGATCGAGATTAACTCGTTTTTACACCGATTAATTAACTGAAGCTGGGATTTAAGATGAAATTCAATGTTGGTACAGAATTGACCTAATAATATTGAAGTATTAACATTTGTAACTACTTTTTGATATTTTAAGATCTATGACATAGAAGAAAGTTTGGCACATACAACGATATATTTAACTTATTGAATGTATATTACGACAGAATTTTCTGAATTATATGTAGTTTTAGGGGATATCACGTTAATATTTTGACAGGTTTAAATAAAAACCTAGATACTGTAAGTATAAAGAACTTATTAAAAAGATATTAAATAAACAAAACAGATTCGTAATATATGGGTATTTAAATGCATTTTTTCAAGTAATCATAAAATAATCTACAATGTACTAGTTTGTTTAATAAAAATATATACTTTTTTTCTCAATGTCGTGGAAAAAACTTTAATCATAAACATTTTAAATACACCGCATGCTTTGGAAAACGAGATATTGTTTTACAGGTACGATAAAAACGCTCTTCCACTGTCTTCTTTTTAACCTCGAAATTGTAGTATGCCTTATTTGTGCTTGATGGAGTCTTTCGAATCACATAGTTTTGCATATGTTATTCTTATATACTTAAGTTTTTGAGAAGTACTTTTTTATACGGCGTACTACGTTCGTTTTTATAAAATTTTATTTTAATTTTATCTGATATTTTTTAAATAAACCCATTTTTTTCTATACATTTCAGATAGATGTTAGGGTTAATCACATTTTTATTTTATTTTTTATAAAAAGCCTTTTGTATTTAAGTATTCGAAAAAATTCACCAAAATTTTTTTCGAGAAAGATAAAATTTTCACAAACACATATTTATTGAAATGCTATATCTAAAGATGCTGTTACTTTAGAAATATATCTAACATTGCAACAACTTCAGCAACTCTGAAGTTATCTAAAATACAATGAAGTGAAATCCAATAGTTTCTTTTCTATATTTAGAAATATAGAGTTCAAATTCTTTGCTATTTTGCATCAGATATGTTGACAGTGAATTCCACAAACATGAGTAAACGCAAAGAGGATTTTATGCGCTACATATTATTTGTTCTCATTTCCTAGAATACTTTCATTTTGATGCATAATTCTATAGATAAGTATTTCTCAGAATAATTCCATGTTTCCCATAGTCAAAAATATTTTCTTTTTATTTATGTGTTTGATAAAAGCATATTCTCACGCAAATGTTTTAAAATAAATCTTCATAAATTTTATATTAATAAGAGAGGACCAATTCTTAATTTAGAGGAGTTACAATCTCTTTTAAATTAATGTGTATTTGATTGCAAAAATTTTTTTTGTCGCTAATATGTTTTGGATTTTGGAGATATTCAAATTATGTATATTTGTAGGATATTCAAAATCTTCGGCGAAATTCCATTTGTGTTTGATCTCCCTCGATTATACCAATTATTTGCCACTTTTGACCTTCGCTTAAATGATGCTTTTGAGCCATAACTAATGAATACTGATCATTCTCAGACATCTCATTCCCTTTAAACAACACTGCAGACCAGAATTCCAACATACGTCCATTGCGCACCACATTGTCAATGATCTAATTTGCATATTTCCGACGCTAACATATGCGCGGAAGTGCAATTTTGTATTCAATAGTATTTAATTAACATAAATAATTGCAGCATTGGGCATTGGTTGCAACATTAACTTAGTGAGCATATTTTTTTCTCATTATCCTTTAATTTTGATGACCAGTGTAATATTTGAGAAAGCAGTGTTTTTAATGAAAACTTTTTTTAACCACTAAGTTAATTAGAAAACAAAATTGTCGGCGATTTCAAAAATTTTTATATAGGAACACCAAAAAAAGGACAGTTGAAAAATAGTGGTAATAAATAATTGTGATTCTGTGCAGCATGGATAAAGATACATCTTTCTAAATTATAGCTTAAAGGTATCAGATGCCGAAGCTATAGATCAGTGCGAGAAGTTTTATTGATTACCTTTTCTCAACGGGGAATGTCGTTCAGAATTGAAAAAATATTCAGAAAATTAATAACAAAATAGTAGCAGCAGATAAATAAAATATAAATGCGTAGGAAGTAATGTAAAATAAAAAGGGGTGTTCTTACATTGCGGTATACTTCAAACTCGTGTCGGTAATGAAAAGAGGTATTGATTATTTAAAAAAAAAAAGACTTTTCTATTTAATACTAAAAAGCAAACAAGTTCAACAAATGGAGATAATAGGTTGTAAATAATATAAAAATGGATATAATTTGCATCGTACATAAGTTCTTAAGATAGATGCTTCGTATAGTTCGCGTGGATATCTACTTGCTTTATCTTGTTTTGTTTTCAATTAAAATAAACATTTTCATTAAAATAAACATTTTCATTAAAATAAACATTTTCATTAAAATAAACATTTCCCAATAACATCATAAGACGAAACGCAATTTTTCACTTTGATTCAACATAAAATAAATAATGTGAACATTGAAAAAGTCCACAATCTTACTAGGCGACTAATGTAATGAAAAAGATGTTACAAGTTTAAAATATACATTTTATTTAAAACTTCTTAGTACTTTCAAACCTTCCAGGTTCATCATCAGAGAATATCTTAATAACTAAATGTTGTTTATTTATACAAATACGTCACGAGTCAATAATTACTAGAGTTGAAAGTAGAAGTAGCAGTAGCAATTTCTTGGAATGAATTTAATTAGAGGAAATATATATTATTATTAATTGCAGTTCCATTTATTTTATGACATCACTTTGTTTCACATACGTCACTTTCCATGGGTAGAAGAAGATATTTAACTTCTGTACTTTAAATTTTAATATGTCACTTTGCTGAGGTTCCCAGGATTTATTTTCAGGATATTCAACCACAAACTCGGGATATTGTACGATAGGGCGTCGTTGCATACTTGATTGCTTTTAGACAGGATTTCTATTGATTCTCTTATAGTGGATGCTTAATAATTAGATGTTGGGAATATGATTTTTGCCTGATCAAAATCTATTGCGATATTCTGATTGAAACTTAAACGAGAGAGAGCTGTGGATTGACGACAAAATTTTATATCTGCTTTATGTTCTTTTATTCTTTCTTTGAGTTTTCTTTTGGTCATTCCAATGTACTCCATTAGTCTGTTGCTGTCAGTTCTAAAAGGAATGGTACATACACCAGCTAATTCATCTTTCGGTGTTGGATCTATTTTCGTACAAATTAAATCTTTTAATTTTCTTGGTGGACAGGCTATTAAATTTATATTGTGTTTCAGTAGAGCATATCTTAATTTTTCGTACAGACCAGGTAAATAGTTAAACTTTTTGTATATAATTTCTTTATGGTTTTCTTTTTTGATACTGTCATGACAATTGGATTCACAGATAAGTTTATTGATGAGGATTGTTGAAAAGCCGTTTTCCTCAGCGATATCTCTAATGGTATTAAGCTCTTTTTCTAAAACTTTTTCTGAACATACTTTAAAGGCTTGTCTAATATAAAATTTGTAAGCTGCAATTTTATATAAAAATGGTGATGAAGTATTATATGGGATCGTATTATTTGATCTGATCGGTTTTCTATATACATTTCTGTCAATGTTGAAGTTTTCGTTGCTTTTAATTAAATTAATGTCGAGGAAAAGTAAATTTCTATCTTTCTCAATCCAAGAGTGAATTGTATATTATCATCAAATTCATTTATTTTATCTAGAAAAAGGTATAGTTCATTCAAAATATGTTCCAAAATATTAAAAATATCGTACACGAACCTGTACCATACTCTTGGCTTTAAATCAAGGTCAGCTAAAATTCTCATTTCTAAAGGTCGTAATTTAATTTTGGCAAAAAAACCCAGAATGGAAGAATGGAAATGGCCACCATACATGAAAGACCTTATTAAAATTAATTATACTGCAATAACACCCAGACTAATCGGTATACAGAAAGATCATAAAGATAACTTATCCCGTCGACCTATTGTAACAAAATGCAACAGCCCTGCATACTTTCTTAAAAATGCTTATGTAAGTTTTTTGAAAACCATTTTATCGCATTCTGAATATGTTTTAAACTCTACTAACAACTTTATTGGTAAAATAAAAGATCTGACAATTACCAAGAAAAGCAATCTTGCAAGTTTAGATATAGTATCATTGTATCCCTCAATTAATGTGCAAGAAATCAAATCATTCATAGAAAATTCTCTTGATAAAGGTCCAATATCAGATGTACAGATAAAAAACACAATAAAATCCGGTTTAAACCTCTTTTCAAATAACAATGTTTTCCTTTTTAACGGAAGATATTATAAACAATTATTAGAAGGAGTTCCAATGGGTTCTCCTATTTCTGGGCTTTTTGCCGAAATTAAATTACGACCTTTAGAAATGAGAATTTTAGCTGAGCTTGATTTAAAGCAAAGAGTATGGTACAGGTTTGTAGACGATATTTTTATTATTTGGGAACATAGTTTGAATAAACTATACATTTTTCTAGATAAAATAAATGAATTTGATGATAATATACAATTCACACTTGAAATTGAGAAAGATGGATGTTTACCTTTCATCGACGTTAATTTAATTAAAAACAACGAAAACCTCAACATTGACAGAAATGTATATAGAAAACCGTTCAGATCAAATAATACGATCCCATATAAATACTTCATCACCATTTTTATATAAAATTGCAGCTTACAAATTTTATATTAGACAAGCCTTTAAAGTATGTTTAGAAAAATATTTAGAAAGAGAGCTTAATACCATTAGAGATATCGCTGAGGAAAACGGCTTTTCAACAATCCTCATCAATAAACTTATCTATGAATTCAGTTTTCATGAGATATATCAAAAAAGAAAACCATAAAGAAATTATATACAAAAAGTTTAACTATTTCCCTGGTCTGTACGAAAAGATAAGATATGCTCTACTGAAACACAATATACATTTAATAGCCTGTCCACCAAGAAAATTAAAAGATTTAATTTGTACAAAAATAGATCCAACACCGAAAGATGAATTAGCTGGTTTATATAACATTCCTTTTTGAACTGACAGCAACACACTAAAGGAGTACATCGGAATGACCAAAAGAAAACTCAAAGAAAGAATAAAAGATCATAAAGCAGACATAAAATTTTGTCGTCAATCCACAGTTCTCTCTCGTTTAAGTTTCAATCAGAATATTGCAATAGATTTTGATCAGGCAAAGATCATATTCCCAACATCTAATTATTACGCATCCACTATAAGATAATCAATAGAAATCCTGTCTAAAAGCAATCACGTATGTAACGACGCCCTATCGTACAATATCCCGAGTTTGTGGTTGGATATCCTGAAAATAAATCCTGGAAACCTGAGAAAAGTGACGGGTTAAAATTTAAAGTAAAGAAGTTAAATATCTTCTTCTATCCATGGAAAGTGACGTATGAGAAACAAAGTGATGTCATAAAATAAATGGAACTGCAATTAATAATAATATATAATCCTCTAATTAAATTCAATACTGTTCTGCGGTACCCAAGATTTTTATGACTGATTTCATCTGGTAACAAAGAAAAAAAAAGTTGAAACACTTATAATACACACAAATGCGTCTGTTGGAATCGCTTTTTGTCAATTTTGGGCAGAACGCAATGTTGCACAGGAACCAATATTGCTGTCATTTGTTTCATTTGAAAAAAAAAATAAAAGGAAAAACACCATAAAATACGTTTAATATACAAATATATGTGTTTGCGATCAGCTTTCCTTGAAGTTGCGCACTGTGCAGGGTTCCGAGGTACTTACGATTTTTGCAACTAGTCACACCAGAAAACAAAGAAAAGGAAAAACGCGATAAAATATCTATAAGGCACGGGAAACTTTTTTTCACGCGCGTTCCAAATATTCACAAAAAATTTTCTGTCAACACTGTAACGTGTCCAAACTTTCACATAAAATAATACTGCAACATATGCTACTTAGATGACTACTTAGAATCAGTTACTTTCATGTACTGGATAACTAAAAAAATTAAGACCGAAATTTTTTTTTTTTTTTTTTTTTTTTTTTTTGGTAGAAATTAAAAGTTTGGGTGGTTTCCCATAATTGATAGGATTTATTTGATTGAAAAAAAAGTATTAAAAAAAAAACTCCCGATGTCAGATTATATCAAGGGAGATCACAAACAATTGTATAGTTTCGGTCTTATTGCAGACGTTTTTTGGCTAAACCTACACAATCGACTAGTTTGGGATTATGTGTTTAAATAAAAATAAAAGTTTAAGCAAAAACCGTTGTTGTTTATTAAAATAATTTTCATCAGCCACAATGAAAATGTTTGAAATAATTTTTGTTTTTCGACAGACATAACATAAAGAAACATTGCATTTCTCGCATCTCACTCTTGTACGGCCGGAGCAGTTTTGAAACAGGCAACTCTTGGCAGTTTTGAAATCGTCAAAGCAAAGCTAGTGACTACTTGTATCTAACCTCTTACTTTCAAATTGTATCTTTATGGACTGATTGCAAAATTTGGATCTGCATGAGTCAGCAACATCATATTCAATCTCTTCTCTATCCGCTAACGAACGCCCTTGATTTTTTCTTTTTTGGTAATAGTACTTCCAACAGGTTCTCAGCCGAACTTAATCGAAATAATAGCAAATCAAGTTTTTTTTTTTTTTTTTTTTTTTTTTTTTTACGGGTTAACTTGTTTTCTTTGGCATCTTATTTGTAGAGAAATTAATTTAGAAACGAATTTACTACAGCCAGATCAAGGAAATGAACCGTTGTCTTCAAGGTCCACCTTTTTTGTTTTAAACTAGGTTCGATATGCATCCATTTGCTGATCGCAAATCTCCACATCTCCCATTGATGCGTTGCAGCTCATAACGCTGGCAGGACAAGGGGCATCTACTTTCAATTTTTTCTCCTTCGGTCACCGCTTCTCGGACTGCAGCAAGTTACGTTCTGTACACGTTGAAGGCAGTACAACTTTCTTATTCTCTTTCTACTTGACCTCTAGAATTCCATTTCCTGAGACGTGCTCACTGCTCTCACCCATCTTAAAAGTCATTAACAAATGAGATGACCTTCACTTTGTTTGTTTGGATTGTGCCTGTTCCTTCAAATTTCCTTTTTCAGTTCTTCCAGCAGCAGTATTGTGTTGAAATACCGATCGAAGTACATAAAATTAGGTCTGGACCAGAGTAAAAACTACAGCCGGTCCTAAGCCTAGATTCTGGTGGATCAGGTCTGTGCTTTTCCACTGCTACATTACAAAATTTAAAACTATCCCAGATAAGGCTATTACAACGGGGTTCGGTTTGTTTCTAGCATTCTGCTTTTCAGAGGCACGTCCTATCGTCTGCTCATCTATGGAAAAAATTCCCTGAGCCCTTGATAAATTTAAGCAGACACTACGAAATCAATCGAGTATTTGGTGAACTTTCCGTAATTTATTATTCATTCCTAGTGGTTTACTTGTTGTGTCGACAAAATGGAATGAATTTCTCAAATTTTAAAATCTATCTCGTGGCATGCATATAACTCATAAATATATGTCTTATATGGTATCTGTAACTCAAAATAGAAAAATATAGTTCTTTACATGTACATATTACTTCTCGAACAGTATCTATTTTACATAGAAATCATGAACAGTACAAACCTATTAATTTAAAATCACTCCTCTTTTAAAATGAAATTAATAAAAAAATAAATTGCTAAAAACATAACTTTAAAAAAATCAGTTAAAAATTATTAATATAAGGAATTGCAACTATTTTTGAAATGGTAAATGCCGGACTTACACAATTGTGTAGGTCATTATTTTTTCCAACTTTTGTAAAGCCTAATTAAATTTATACAGGGCAAAATCAATTAAAATCATGAATAAAGTATATGAAGAGAAAAATTAAATCCAAGCAAACACTAAAGATCATATTTAAAAGAAATTACAACAGAACATACTTTTTGTCTATTGCTGTCAGATGATATAGTCTTCTTAAAAGCAGAAAATATAACCCTGTGTAGGTCATCAGTTGGTCTTATAAAAACATCTGAAGCCAATACACTCATACAAATGTGCAGATTCGGTTTTTAATAGCCAAAAAGCAGGAAATAGTCTTTTTATTTTACTTTAGGATCACCTACAGAATTGTGTAAATCAGGGCTTAAAGGGATAAAGTGGTGCATATTTCAGAGCATGGAAACAGCCATTAATTTAACGAAAGTATAATTCAGATATACAGGGTGTCCCCTCTCAGCGGTGTCCGATGGCTAATTCCTAAACCGTTAGTCATAGACGTATTGTTCCAATTACAAAAACTTTTTAAATGAGGTAAAGAAATACTTCAAAAGCAATTTGGGTCAACAAAAAATCGTAAAATAATAAGAAATTTAAAATTTTATACTGTCCCCCGTCCCATAAGTTATATTTAGTAAAATTTTCCTATTCCACTGACAAGTAAGACAAAAGTTCATATAACACTAAAATTGACCGAGTTCTGAAATATTAAAAATGCATGGATTATACCACTTTTCTGCATCTAAGCACAAATGAGTTTGGTCACGCTTTGAGGGGTCATATACCAAGTGCTTAAATTTTTCGAAAAACTTATTTCATGTGCACTTGCGCTTTGTAAAAAAAATCTTACAAGTATTACGATTGAGTTATCTTTTATTAAGTTTCAGATTGGTTAAAAGAATTGTATTTTAACATATGTTTTATTTTGTAAGGATTTGAGGCTGATACTTTTCATGATTTCATTTTAAAACATTACGTTGTTTTTATAAGCGTTTAATTAACTTGCAACGATCGTATGTTCCAGTTTAAAATTTGTACTCGAGCTTTAACTCACTTTCAAATATCCTATCGAGATTGAATGTTACATACTGATGTAAATCCGATGACAATCTAATATTAATATGATTTTTGGTGGTTACGATTTATACTTATTTTTCAGAATAATGCAAAAAATTTCGGATAGATTACCGCCAAGAAGGTTAAGAAACAGTTTTAGATTAGATAACACAAGACTGCGTTGGTTGTGTTTTTTAACATTTATGTATTATGTATTTTTTAGTACTGAATCCGAAAACTACATTAATTTTTACCATCATATCAGGATTTTTCGCAAATCATAAAATGTCAAATATAAAAAATAACAAAAATCAGATAGTATAAAATAGAGGCGATGGTGTAACGACCGAAAAACCTCGCAGTCTATTTTGTTTCGTAAGTTGTGAAACTGGTTTTGTCCAGCGGTTGTCCCTGAATCGCAGCCTAGAGTCAGATCTTGTCCACGGATCGCAACATAGAATCAGATCTTGTCCATGGATCGCCGCCTGAGTTTCGGAGACTGATCAACCGTGCTCTCGTATCGGAGAGAAAAATTTTTCGATATGCGGAGAGAGAGCTGAAGATGTTAGGTGAGAGGTCAAGTGAAATGAAGAGAGCTAGTGGCTTGTGAGATGGAAATGCAGTTTGAGAAAAGTTTGGCAGATAGTACCCGAGCTGATTTTATGTAATGGAAAAAGGACGTTTTTTTTTTTGTAGCCGGGGAAAGTATGGACGTGGTGGTTTTATTGATTGTGTTTTTAAAGTAATGAAATTTTAGAGAGAGCTGAAAAGTTGTGCCTTTTATTTAAGAGTGGTGATGTGTTTTTTTTTTTTTTTTTTTTTTTTTTTTTTGGGTTGAACAGATTTTATTTTGAAGTATAAACTGTTAAATAAAGTTAATATTCATTGTTAAATCATTGTTTGTTTAGTGCTACCAAGGAACCAGATCACATCGTTACAGTCTAAAGTGATATGTATTAAGTGGAACTTCCGCCGAGATTTGTTTCCGGTAAAGTGAAGAAAAATAAAAGGTATGTCTTTCCCCTTTCTTCCATTGCAGTACATTGTGCCATTAGCGTTTGTAGTTTTAGATATTTATAATTTGGGAATTTGAATTCATTTAGGGTAAAATTTTGTACCAAACTCGTCTCCGGTATTACATTAATATAGCGTTCGCAAATGCCAGCCGGTATTTTATATGTTTATTCAGAAACTCTAAATTTTGGATTTATAATTGTAATGAAAAAAAAAAAATGTATTTTATGGATTCAGTAAAATTTTGAAATTTGAGATATCTATGAACTAAAGTGTTTAGAACCAAACTGGTTTAATGGTTGAATGAAGTCAAACTGATTTCAGGATAATCTTGTTCTGATTTAAAGATATATAGTGTTTAAAACCAAACTGGTTTAATGTTTGGAAGAAATCAAACTGATTTCAAGGTAATTGTGTTCTGTATTTAAAAAAAAATTTATAGTGTTTAAAACCAAACTGGTTAATGGTTGGAAGCAATCAAACTGATTTCAAGGTAATTGTGTTTTGTACAAAACAATATAGTGTTTAAGACCAAACTGGTTTAATAGCTTGATAAAATCAAACAGATTTTGAGTTAATTGTGTTCATATTGTGTAAAAGTATAGAATTGCTAATACCAAACTGGTGAATTTATTAATTGATTTGAATTTGTGTAAAAGGTGGTTTAAGGGGTTTGTCATTTCAGAAATTGAAGTACCGTCTTTAAGTTTTATTGAACTTGTGTGTATTTTTTTTTTAAAGAATTGGTATATTTATGATTGAACTGATGTGTTTTAAATATTTAAAGTTAATTATTTGCTTTAAAAAAATGTACTTATGCATTAATTTGGTGAATTTTATTACTCTGAGTAAATGAATGTCGATAGTGTACTGATTTAATTTCGGTTAGTTGGTTGGGTGTCCGTTGCTCTGAGAGAGTGTTTGAGTTACGCATTAGAGTGCAGAAACAGAGCTTTAAGATGGCTTATTTTGGAAAAGGCTGAAAAGAGGACCTGAAAGTTGTAGCAGTGGAATTGGGGGAGGAAGTTAACGATAGTATGCGAATCATTGATTTACGTGAACTAAACTAATAACGAAAAGTGTTAATTATGATGAAGATTTTGTAAAAGAAATGCTTTTAGCAGTTGTAAATGAAAGAATTAAGCGAGAAGAGGTGGAGGAGCGAGAGAGGGCAGAGAAAGAGAGTTCCGCTGAAAGAGAGTTTCAATTAGAGAAACAGAAATTGGAGTTACAATTAAAAAATAGTAAGAGCCCTGACGATTCGGTTAAATCTAGTATAGGTTTTCAATCGAGAGTGGAGATTCAGAAATTGATGCCGAAGTTTGACGTGAAGGAAGATGATATCAGTTTGTTCTTGGAACTTTTTGAGCGACAGGCAAAGGTTCTTAAGATTCCCCCCGAAAAGTGGGTTACTCAATTAATTGGTGTTTTACCGTCTGAAATTTCACAATTGATAGCTCGTGAACCTGTGGAAAATGCTAGTGGATATCAATATGTTATTACAGTATTACTGAAGCGGTTTAAATTGAGTCTAGAAAAGTTTAGTCAGAACTTTGTAAAAACTCAAAAAGTAACCGATAGTACTTGGCATGACTTTTACTATGAGATAAAAAATTATTTAGAGGGTTGGTTGAATGGATTGAAGATAGAGACTTATGATCAGTTAAAAGACTTAATGATTGTTGATCAAATAAAAAAAAAGGGCACCGCCTGAATTTAAGGATAGATTTTTGGATCACTGGACAACTATAATTTCACCAGTTGATCTCGTGACTAAGATTGAAGAGTTTGAAGATGTAAGGAGGTGTTTTCGTAACAAAGATTCGATGTGTTATGAGAATCGAAGTGAGAAAAAAACCATGGCATTCAAAACCGTGGAAAGGAAACAAGCAGAGAATTGAAAGTGTGCAAGATGTAGAAGATAAGGAAAACTTTTTTAATGGTCGGAAGCCTGAACCAAATTTTGTTAGAAGACAGTTCTGTTGTTTTGAATGTGGGGATTCAACTCATCTTAGGCCCCATTGTCCTAGACTTAAAAATAAAATTGAAACAGGAACATTAAATCATGTTCGAAATAGAGCTTATGATGAATTATTTGCACCGTACACGAGTTCTGGAAGGGTAAATGGGATTCGTATTCCAATTTTAAGAGATACTGGAGCAACAGTCGATATTGTGTGTCAAAGGTATGTTTCGCCTGAAAGTATGACTGGAAAATATTTGTGGGTGCAGCATTTGTTGAGCCACCGAATGACACGTTTGCCTATGGCCGAAGTTGAAATTGAATGTGAATTGGGTCATTTTAAAACTAAGGGAGCAGTTATCAGAAATGGTATGGATCCGGAGAGATATATTCTTGGAAATAGAACTGCTGCATTGTTGAAAGAGAACTTTCAGTTTTTAAGTGATAGTGGAAAGAAAAGAGGAACTGTGAATGCAATAGTGACAAAAGCACAGTGGCGAAAACCACTTGCTGAAAAGAGTGATTTGGTAACTTTGGAAGAGAAGAAATTGAAATTTTCTGAAGAGACAGAGGTTGACGGAGAAGTTGAAAAAAGCCTTCCGGATGTAAAAGTTAAACGTGTGGAAGAAAAATTATTGGTTAAAGAGGATGGAGAGGGAAGGGAATATTTGCCTACAGTTCTTGATTATACGGATGAAATTCTGTTGGACCTTGTGAGCCTGTTTAAAGAAGATTCTGAGAGAGGACAGATAAAATCAAGTATTGGTGATGTTGATAAGGCAAAGGAAGAGGAGTTAGTGAATGGCTAAGAAAAGAAATCGGAATTGACTGCAAAATTGAAGGAGGAGAGAAATGAGTGTTTTGATGTAAATTGTAAACTTTTGCCGAAGGTTTTGGAAACTGAAACTATTTTGGATTTGATGAAAGTGGATTCGAATGGATTTGCTGAGGAGCAACAGAAGAGTAAAGAATTGGTTCCATTGTTTACATTGGCCAAAAAGACTGAAAAAGAATTCAAAGAATTTAGAATGGTTAAGGAAATAGAGTTGGAAAAAAATTGTGATGCTTGCCAGAGAGCTGGAAAAGCTAATGATAGGAAGAAGGCCATGGTATCTGAAATATTTAGCAGGATAAATGTAGATGCTTGTGTACCTTTACCTATTACGCCAAATGGAGATCGGTATTTGATTATAGCTATGTATATGGCATCTAGCTATGCAGATGCAGTGCCAGTGGTGAATGCTGAATCCATGTCTATATTTGATGTAATATTGCAGATATTTAGTCGAATGATGTTTCCAATGGAAATACAGACTGAACAGGAACTCTCATTAATGAGTAACTTGATTGTAGAGTTTTTCCAGAGATTTGGAATTAAAACGGTGTTGAACTTGTCTACATGTAGACCGAAAGGGTTGGCTGTACAATGCAGGAGACCGAGCAAGAGTGTTAAAAGATTATCAGAAATAACAGATGTTGTTAATTTCAAACGGAAAAAGGTAGAAATGAAATCGAGGAAAAAGAGAAAGAGGAATCATAAGAAAAGAAGAGAATTTCTTAATCCAGACACTCTGAGCCGGCTCCTTACCCATAGCCATACTCATACATTGAGTGTTATTTATTAAGTTCTATATATTAAAGTGGTATTATTAAAGAAAGTAAAAAAAAGTGTATATATTATGGTTATTTATTGTCAGTATAAGAAAAATATAGAAATAATTTTGAACTATTAAGTTATGATTTAATGTTTAATATTTGTAATTGTATGATTATGTATTGAAGTTGTTTTGTCAGTAAGAAAAAAAATGCTAAACAATTTTGCTTTGTATCACGTTAAGTTTACATAGGGAAAAAAAATTGTTGATTGTATTGATATTTTAAGAAAAATTACTTTGCTTATAATTTTATCTGAAGTTATAGGAAATTTTGTGTATATTGAATTGTGGAAATTAGAGTAACTTTTATATAGTGTAATTTAAGTTTTTGTATTATTACTGGCATGTTGTGAATTGCTATTTTTTTTTGTTTCAAAATTGCTAGTAGCTCCAAAATTTAAAGAATTTTGTTTAGGGCGGCACATGGCTGTGATGGATTGGGAAAGGGAGAAGAGACATGTTTGTGACAAAATTACTAAGTTGTTCCTGAACATTTTGGAAGAGAGAAAAATTTTAGTGTTCAGTAGAGCTTGTCGCAACTGTTTCTTCCTGTCCATGACTCCGTTTGGACATGTCCAAAATTTGGAGGGGGGAGGAGTCTGTAACGACCGAAAAACCCCGCAGTCTATTTTGTTTCGTAAGTTGCGAAACTGGTTTTGTCCAGCGGTTGTCCCTGAATCGCAGCCTAGAGTCAGATCTTGTCCACGGATCGCAACCTAGAGTCAGATCTTGTCCATGGATCGTCGCCTGAGTTTCGGAGACTGATCAGCCGTGCTCTCGTATCGGAGAGAATACTTTTTCGATATGCGGAGAGAGAGAGCTGAAGATGTTAGGTGAGAGGTCAAGTGAAATGAAGAGAGCTAGTGGCTTGTGAGATGGAAATGCAGTTTGAGAAAAGTTTGGCAGATAGTACCCGAGCTGATTTTATGTAATGGAAAAAGGACGTTTTTTTTGTAGCCGGGGAAATTATGGACGTGGTGGTTTTATTGATTGTGTTTTTAAAGTAATGAAATTTTAGAGAGAGTTGAAAAGTTGTGCCTTTTATTTAAGAGTGGTGATGTGTTTTTTTTTTTTTTTTTTTTGGTTGAACAGATTTTATTTTGAAGTATAAACTGTTAAATAAAGTTAATATTCAATGTTAAATCATTGTTTGTTTAGTGTTACCAAGGAACCAGATCACATCGTTACAATGGCTATGTTTCGTAACTTTTGATAATTGATTTTTATGTATTTTGTAGCATTGAATCAGAAAATGACTTTAATTTTTAACCATCTTGTTAGAATATTTTTGCAAATCGTAAATGCCAAAGTTAAAATATAGCTAAAATCTGATACTATAAAACAGATGTAAGACTTGTTTAATTTAATTTAGTTTAATTTAATTTAATTTAATTCCATAATTTATTCAATTTTTTGGCTTATATTGGGATTCTTACAGCTAAACAGATGAGGGGTCCGATGAGGTGGAGAAGGACGTTCAATTTTAACACTGAATATTTTGACTTTGAAATTTACAATTTGCGAAAGATCCTGACATGATGGTTCAAATTGAAGATCATTTACCGATTTAGCGGTCAAAAATACTTAAAAATCAGTTATCATAAGTTAAAAACACAACAATGACATCTAATATATAGTATCAAATTTTCACTATTTTTCTTTTTTTAACTTTAAAATTTACGACTTGCAAAACATCTTTACGTGATGCTAAAAAATGAAGATCAATTTCGGATTCAGTAGTACAGAAAACATAAGAATCAATTATCAAATGCTAAAACTGTTAATTTTCACCATTTTATTTTAATGTCAGTTATTTTTTTTCTTATAATATATATTACAAACTATATATTTGGCATTAATATGTCAGAATGATTAAAGATTTCAAAATATATGCCGCGATGTTAATTTTACTCTCAACCATTTTTTAATTTATCTGACGAAATTATATTTCTACTAAATTTGTGAATGACTCCTAATTTTCAGCAAAAAATATGATTCAACTTTAAACAGCTGCTACTCGGACAATATTAATCGTAGAATAAAGGGACTTTTTTGTCTTACTTGTCAGTTTAACATAAAAATTTTATTAAAGATAACTTATAAATTTTTTGATTATAATTTGCAGAGATCTTAATATAAAAAAAAAGTTCTTTTCAGAAAATATGACGAACAACATTCTACACAATACTCTGCAATCAGAATTGAAAAATAATAAAAATTGGATGAAAAATGAGCAGGTTTACTAAAAAATGTTTTATAGCGATGCGCGAATGCAATCAAAATATAATGTGCATAATGTGTTAGCTAAATATATTGAGCAACTTTTGTAAAAGACTCAAAAACAGTTTGAAAAGTCTGTTAGTAATCGTTTATAAAATAAGCTCAAAATCCGTTGTTCTCAAAATGAAGCAAAAAGACGAGGGGTTGTATCCATATATCCACTGATTAGTGCCAATATAGCATACACAATATTGCACGTACTACTGTATTTGGATACAGCCCCTCATCTTTTTGCTTCCTTTTAGGAATAACGGATTTTGAGCTTATTCTATAAACGATTATTATCAGACTTTTCAAACTATATTTTTGAGACTTTCACAAAAGTTGCTCTATACATTTAGCTAACACATTATGAAAATTATATTTTGATTACGTTCGAGCATGCGCAGTGAATCATTACTTAGTAAACCTGTTCATTTTTCATAAATTTTTTATTATTTTTTCATTCTGATTGCAGGGTATTATGAACAATGTTGTTTGTCATATTTTCTGAAAAGAACGTTTTTTTATATTAAGAACTCTGCAAATTATAAGCAAAAAACTTGGCGAAATTTGGGATTGTTTTTATAAAAACCTTAATTTCTCTACGAGTATACATGCTATCCTAATTAAAATGAACACAGCATATTACAATAACTCACTTATTAATAATCTCGGGTTTGGACGCTTTTGCTACAGTGGCTGATTGTAATGTACAGTGTTTATTTTTATGAGGGTAACATGTATACTCGTAGAGAAATTAAGGTTTTTTTTAAATAAAAACAGTCCCAAATTTCGCCAAGTTTTTTGTTTATAATTTGCAGAGTTCTTAATATAAAAAAAGTTCTTTTCAGAAAATATGATACACAATATTGTAAATAATACCCTGTAATCAGAATTAAAAAAATAATAAAAATTGGATGAAAAATGAGCAGGTTTACTAAAAAACGTTTCACTGCGCATGCGCGAATGCAAACAAAATATAGTGTGCATAATGTATCAGCTAAGTATACAGAATAAATTTTGTGAAAGTCTCAAAATCATAGCCTGAAAAATTTAAAAATTATCGTAGATAGAATAAGCTTGAAATCCGTTGTTCCCAAAAAGAAGCAAAAAGATGAGGGGTTGTATCAAATATCTGTTGATTAGTGCCAAGATAGCGTACACAATATTGCACGTACTACTATATTTGGATACTACCCCTCATCTTTTTGCTTTCTTTTGGAAACAACGGATTTCGAGCTTATTCTATCGACGATAATTTTCAGAATTTTTCAAGCTATGATTTTGAGACTTTCACGAAAGTTGCTCTATATACTTAGCTAATACATTACGCACAGTCTATTTTGATTTCATTCGCGCATGCGCAGTGAAACATTTTTTAGTAAACCTGCTCATTTTTCATCCAATTTTTATTTCTTTTTAAATTCTGATAGCAGAGCATTGATTACAATATTGTTTGTCATCTTTTCTGGAAATAACTTTTTTTTTATATTAAGAACTTTGCAAATTATAAGAAAAAAATTGGCGAAATTTGGGACTGTTTTTATAAAAACTTTAATTTCTCTACGAGTATACATGCTATCCTAATCAAAATGAACACAGCATATTACAATAATTTACTTATTAATATTCTCGGGTTTGAACGCTTTTGCTACATTAGTTTTTACAGGATTATCCAAAAGATAATCATTTTTTTCAATATGTTGGCGGTCCCCTATGGTGTTTCAGGAAAAAACCTTCGCCGAAATATATGACTTATACTATACTGTTTACACACCTGCAGTTTCAGGTTAATTCATCATGTATTTTTCTAGATATTTGACAAAACGTCTAAAATTGCAAGTGACCTGTCACCTTTGGTCATATAGTGTATATATCTATGACTAACGGTTTAAGAATTAGTCTATTAGAACTATTGGACACCGTTCAGAGTGGACAGCCTGTACAGAAAAGTGTCACATATTCAGCCGCATAGCTAAATATGTACATCATGCAAGAACAACATAATAATATTGATTTTACTCTTAATGCTGTTAATTTACCTCGCTTGAATGTAAAGAAAACATAAAATTGTTTAAATTGAGAATGGATAGCATCAAAAACATCTTATATTCCGTGTTGATAAATCTGATTAACACAGTAAAAACTGTTCGGAAATTTTTTTCTGTTCTCAAAGTTGGTAGACGGGAGGTGCTTAGTTCGAACCCAGTCGCACCCGTCGGCCTAATCGTTCGGATATTTCTGTGGTTTTCTTCGAATCTTGGATTTCCTTGCGTAAATACGGGTTAGGTTCCCTTAGAAAGACCCCCACGGAGGTCACCCCCCATCACTGGACCCATATCCCTAGTGTAGACAACTGGCCGTCATAAACAAAACCTGAATCGTGCGTACTATTCATAAATATATTTTCGTTTATCATTATGTTATAATTTCATAGATTAAGAAACATTTGTCTTTTTTATGCAATGGACTTATTTGACATCACAAAAGAAAGTTTTGATTTTGTTAGTTAACCCTCCACTCCAGTCCGATCTAATGGACCTGATAAGTACATTCACAATGATTTTTCTCATCGAAAAGAAAAAAAAAAGTTTGAAAATTAGTGTATTTTGGAATCCAATATATTTTACATATTATGGACATTTATGGTTTTGTAGATGTAAATTAGTATTATAGAGTTATTAATATTTATAAAGTCCTATTTCTGGAAGGAAAATCGTCTAATTTTAGCCTGGTAGGCGGAATGCAAAAGTAATTATATTATTTGTGGTAGTATATGTGTCTTAAACGAAATTTCGCAAAGAGAATTAAATCACAAAAGGATTTTTAACTGTATAATGTTCATGAAATTTTAATTTTCCGCCTGCCAGAGAAATTATCTGATGCCATAGATTCGTCATCCTTAATATTTCCTTTGCCGACACTTCTTCTTCTGCTTTTTTTTTTTTTTTTTTTTTTTTTTTTTTGTGAAAATGGCAAAGGCAAACTTAATGTTACTCTTACTTAAACTTACAGTTTTTAACAAGATATTATATTTTATTTTGTTTATAAAAGTATATTGTTAATTAAAAGAAAAAAATAAGTCAGCCAAGAACTAGGGAAACGTTATCATCTTTCAGTTTTCTTTAAAGCTAAAAAGTCAGCTCATCTATTGTCGCGGTATTTATAATATCGACAAGAATATGTACCGCGTTTAAAAATTTGCTACAAATACCGCTTGATCGTGCATTAAGCGATAGAGAATCATTTTATCTTTATATGTGTTTAAATTGGGATAAACGGTTTTGAGATAGCATTTATGATATTTAAAAAATAAAAAAAGACCAACGTATTTTTTTAAACAACCGTAAACCCTTAATTGGGAATGTCTACTAAAAAATGTATAAAATGATTGATAAAAAAGCATATTTGTGAAATATAAAACTTTTATGAATATAGTGAACAAATAAATTTATTTAGATAAAAAAGAAATCATCACATTATATTCAATAATATAAATTTGTGAGATTTCCCTTATAGCTCTCCCCTAACTTAAATCAATTAATCGATTTTCTAGTATTTTAAATGAGGCATGAGAACATTTGTCCCCATTCCCAAAACATTATAAAAGAATTAAGCACAGGCATGTGTATTTATCGTTTGAAACACATGTGGTATAGAAAAGTTTGGTTTTGCGTCGAAAAGATTAATTTTTTCTCACAAAGTTTAGAAAAACAGCTGAGAGATTTATTATATAAAATACTGTTTAAAACGCTACCTATGATGATCATAAATACTACAGCATACACAATTTCGTCCATTATTTACTGTTAATATAGATCGTAAATTATGTAATCAATTAGGTTGATAAATATGCTCTACTCACGAAAATTACTTAAGGAAAACGTCTGTTAAAGTAAAAAAAAAAAAAAAAAAAAGAAAGATTGAAGCAATATTTAAACTAATAAAAAAAAAAGGTCAAATGCGAGTATTACTCGCGCTCAGAGGGTTCCGTATAATAAATATATGAATTATTAACTGTATTATTTAAAAAAAATCGTTGCTAAAAGAAAAACAAGAGTATAAGACTATAAGACTGTAAAAACTATACAACTTAGTGATGGGTATAACTGTATATACTAGAAAAGCATGAATGGGTATACCATAAAAATTGAAAAAGAGACATGTAGCCTAAATAATATCAAATATTGCTATTCTGTATAACTTTTTTTAATCTTATCCTAATCTGTTTATGATGAACTTAATTTGGTACTGACAATAAAAGTAGTGCACATTTAAATAAAGGTAGTACATATTTAAACTTTATTTCGCATTTCATAAAACTAAACAGAGTAATAATAATCTTTTATTTTTACAGTGTAGCTAAGCCAAAACACTTGTTCAAAGTTTAAACTTGGTATTGTACTAAGCGCGCTTTGAAAGGAGATCGCAAAGTTGCAACGCCGCCGCATTGGTCCGTGCCGAGTTTTTTCAGATAGGATTTTCAATTAACTTTTAAAGACACGGGAGGCATATTGAGAGATCCTCTCAATGCAAACTAGTCCCAAATTTCATTGTATTTACGTGATTAGTTATTAAATTAGTTTGTTTTAACAGTTTGACGTTTATTGCTTTTACGCTGCTACTGGGCATTGCAGTACACAAATACATCATTAAAAGGTGTTATCTCGGATTTAAAAGTCGATGGTACATAGAATACGCCGCCCCTGTCACTATGTACGTCCAAACCATCCGTGTTTTTAAGGTTTAATATCTCGGCTACTTACAGACGAGTTTTTTCGAAAATTATTATCAGCAATGCTTTTATACTTCTGCTACGATAGGTACCTCCAGAGCAACTTAAAAACATTACTAAATGCCTGCAAATCGAAATTTGTGTGTAACGGAAAAATGCGATTTTCTCAAAAATTGTGTGACCCAAGGGTAATAGTTATAATTTTTCTGCAAGATTTAAATTAACATCTACTTTCTCTAATTTTCCCCTAAATTTAGTTTCAGAAAATTCGGAAATAAAGGGAGGGGGGAGGGCATATTCTTGCACTAAATTTTCGATCTGATATCTCTGAAAATAAAATACATAAAAAAAATATTTTTGAGTTCAGCGTTACGACTACTTTCACCCGATACCCCACGATTTACAAAGAAAAGATCATTTTTTTAAAGTAACTTAATAAGCCCCTCTACATTTTTCCTAAATATATTTATGAATGTTTAATAATCTGTAAATATATGGGTCAATAGTCTTTATTACTTCCCCCAATTTGAACTTTCTACGTTCCACAGTTAACAAGTAAAATGGCTGCGACAGACACAGGGGTAATTTTATTTTGTTCTCTTTTTACTTTTTAAGTACGGAATCCTAAAAATGATATATTAAAGCACAAAACCTATGCAATTCTTATATGCACAAAGTGGGTTTAAATCTGAGATTTGCCTGTTTACAAAAAAACACTGAAAAATACCAATAGATTTAATAATAATTCGAAAACTATGAAAAATGCAGCTTACATCTGTAAATAAATAAAGTTAAACTGAGGGAAAAATAATTTTTCTTTACCTGCCCCTGTGTTATTAGAGAATAATGTTGAAGAGTAGTTATAAATAGGATAAAACAGGTATTCTTTACAAGATTACGAAATATGTATAAGAGTCTTTAAATTCTTCCTTTTTCTTCAAAGAGATGCCTTTAAAGATTTCACAACGATCAATTCATTGATTATCAGCCGCATTTCCTTAGTTTGGGTGTGCATATAATATCACTTAAAGATGATTATATGATGCAATAATTAGTTTATTCAGCGGAATAGTTATATGTATGTTGCTTTAAGTAAAATATTATACAGCAAAATACCTCGTGTAACTAATTAAATTTCACATACACAGTGCATTAACTCATTTTAGGCCAAGCATAGAAATTTTATAAAATGTGGTATTCTTTTCATTGAAATATGATTAAATTACATTCATTAAGACAAAAAAAAGTTTCGTGCATGAAAAATAATATTTTATTTGAGAAATAAAATGCATTCGGTCAATGGTGCGCTAAAGCACCATTGACCATGCACCATTAAATTTAAAATTAATAATTTTTTAAATTTTTTATGACATTTGTTTTATTATTATTTTAGTTACAGAACTTGTAACTTGAATCCACTATAAAAACATATGATTAATCTCAAGTGGAATAATTATACATTTTCAAAAAGTCGAATTTTTCAATAACCGTTTCATTTTTAAAAGACTAGCGTATTTTGAAAACTTCTCAACAGAAAGTGTTTACTTCAATTGAATTACTGATATTTTACAGATGTCTCCAGAACTCTTAAAAATAGCAGAAAAATAAAATTAGTGAAAAATATTCGTGACAGTGTTAATAAAAAAATATTTATTGAAATGGTGTGTTTACACACCTTTGGCCGAAAATCCGTTAAAAAGTTTCAGGACTGATCACACACAGACAATATAAAAAAGAGATTATACTTACACTTGATATTAAGCTTCTACGTAGTCCCCTCGCAATTCCATATAGTGCTTGGATCGAGTGACATGTCAATAAACGCCTTCTGAAACGCCTCAACTTCAACACTATTGAGTTCTGATGTCACAGCCGCTTCAATGTCATCCATAGACACTTACCGCTGCCCCTTCATCTTCATCTTCAACTTGGGAAATGAAAAGTAGTACGGGGTGGCGGTTAATGCACATAACCTACTTTAGTGCCAAAAATTGCTGCACATGAATGGACTTCGTAAGACGGTGCGTTATCGTGCATGAGACACCAATTTTCGCTGTCAACAAATCTGGCATCACACGCCACATTCGTTTCAAGAGTCGATGAAACACATCTTTCTGGAATGCCCCAGTCATAGTGGACTGTGTGATGTCATAAACAATTGCACACTATGAACTTTTTCCTTATGTCGACTTGAACATGGACGACCTGATCCCTCATCATCTTCGATCGTCCCCTTTCCAACTTGAAACCTCCAAAATCACTCAAATATTCGCGAACGACTCACAGCATCCTTACCATACACAGATTTAATCATTTTGTACGCTTCTGTGTTTGATTTTCTTAATTTAAAACGAAATTTGATGTTTGATCGTTGTTTCATTTTTTTCCGATGACAATGACGCGCACACACGCTTTACGGAAATGAACGCCACCAAGAATCGTACTCAAAAATGAATGCAATTACTTGATACGGAAAGATGAAGGTCGTTGATATGTCATCCTGCAGGTTTCGCAAAGATAGCGCCATCTGTTTTTTTACGGGTGGGAGTCCTGGAAATTTTTGAATACACTGTGTACGTGTGTACTCAATAGACAAAACTATTCAACAGAAACATATGAAATTTGGAATGCTTTAAAGTGAATAGCAACGAAAGAATTTTAACAAAAATAAAAATAAAAATAGCCACCGGAGAGCGTATTATTGTTTCTTTCAATAATTTAACAAATTATAAACTAATACAGTCGAGCCTCTATTTAACGAAGTCGCTAAATCCCGGAAAAAAGTTCGTTATATGGAAAATTCATTAAATAGAGATGCACAGTTTAAAATATTTTAAACTACATAAAACAAATTCTGAATTCATAAAGAATAAATATTTTTAATAAAAGTAATTAATCACACTTTTTTTATAAATCATATCTATTTGTTTTATTTATTTTACCCACCAATACCTATCATCAATTCATTTTTTCTATGTGTTTAAACCTTTGAAATCATAGAGGAAAACAAAGCATTGTCCGGGAATACATTGTATTTTCAGTTTAATATACATAGTTTTACATTAAAATTAACGAACTTTAATGACATTATCGTATTTATTATTATTATAACAAATAATTTTAAGCATACATTACCACATGCGTCCTTAAACTTAATTTCTGAAAAAAGTCTGTTAATTTTACCTGGGTTTTTCCTTTTAAAGGCTCTCAAAATACGTTTCGCATCTTTGCAATGCACCAAATAACCCTTCATTTTCTTTATTCCTCATTTTCTTTAAACTATAATCCGCGTGGGATTGTTTCAAATGATTTTAGCGTTTCATCATACGAAGTTCTGTTAATTCCTGCATCTTGATCATTTCCATCGTCGTCATATTCGTCTTCATCGCAATTCATTGCTGTATTGTTTTTATTTTTCACACTGTCGAAAATATCGAATTCGGTTAGAGTTTCTGAGGTCACAATTTCACAAATTAAATGAAATATAATCATCAATCAGTACATCATAGTTTATTTCTTCTTTTTTTCTCAGCTGTATCCACATTTTTTTAAGTTACTAGGGGGCTCGGCCCCCTACGAGCTACGCTCGCCAACCCCCGTCCAGACACCGCAGACTCCAAATGCACGCTAATTTGGTCGGCTTTAAAAAGATTTCGAAAGATTGAATTATAATTTAAAAAACAGTGGCGATCTCCCTATAAACGAATTTCTATTCATTTCTCTTTGATTGGAGAATTTTAACGCCAAATCCGCTGCTGTACTACTTGATTATCCTGTCGGCCAATTTCGCCAAATTATATAAATCGCCAAACCACTCGCCAAATTATACAATTGATATAATTTTTATTTTAAATAACGAAAGAACAAATAAATTCGTACAACGTTAATAAAAACACAAATAAAACGTCGAAATAAAAACAACTTGATGACGTAGACACGTGTAACAACATTTCAAAATAAGCTAATATAAAAGGAATTAAGTAAAGAGAGTCTTTGTCTCCCGGTATTTTTTAACAAAGCGAAAAGAAAGTTCTTTTAAATGAGACATTTTAAATTAATTCTCAAAATATCAAATAAATGTCTAGCGCAATTTCTAAATTTAAACTTTTTTGCAATATTATTTTGTGTTCATTTTATGTAATAACTATAATGTGACGTAAATATGACTTAATTTCTCCTAAGACTTCTAACGCATGTTAATGAATTTATTATTTTACAATATCCTTTCTCTTTTAAAATTCACGTGTATACTTTTTATGACGTAATTTTTAATAAGTTCCTGCTTTTTATACGTAATTATTTAATTCTAATTTGAAAGTTTTTTTCCTGTTTATAATAGTCACGTGTACATAAATTTTTAATTTGAAGCAAACATTATTGCTTGCGCTTTTCATACAGTTGGCAACAGTTTAAATTAGTACAATTTTCTGAAATCTGTAAAAAATATCTCTGGAAATGGTGAAAATTTGAATTTAAAATAGAAATAAAATCTGAAAAAATGAGTCAAAATAAAAAAATGAATGCAATCTGCACTCCGGCAAATTCTAACGCATAAAATGATCTAAAAATGATTACACTGCCATGTACAGTTTTTGCTGCTATAAAACTTTTTTAGTGGAACGATTTTGTCCAAATTTAGCATTAAATAACTCTTAAAATAATTCTTCGATTTGAAAACTGTTTGAATCAGTGTGTTAATCAAACATTTCTGTATAAAACCACCGATTTTCATATTTTTGTATGCATTATTTTTGTTAATATTAACGAAGAAAGGCCTCCGGTCACAAAAAAATCAAAACCGGCGGCGGTGACAGCGGTAGTTACTTTTTTTTAGAATAGAGAGACTCTAAGGGACAATCGTCTTCCGTACTTACCGAATTCTCACAGCTGACAAAGAAGGCGCCTGGTAAAACCAGTTCAAGGTCCACTGAACATCATAAAATGTGTTAAAAGAAAGAATAAGTTTGAAATGTCCAGAAATACTTTGAGAAATAGGGAGAAAAAAAACTTAGATCACAAGAAAAAGTTCGTTAAATAGAGAATACACTTCGCTATTTGGAGGTCATTTTACGAAGAAATTCGCAAAATGTTCTTGGCTCCAAGGAAAAGTTCGCAAAATGGAGAAATTCACAAAATAGAGGTTCGTTAAATAGAGGTCCGACTGTATACAGTATGGAATGGGTTTATAAAGGAAAATACTGTTCAGTGTCTTAACCATTATTGCCAAGTACTGTTTGAAATCGCAAAATAGCATGTTGAACAGTAAAGCGAAACTATTAGAAATGCTGAGGTCATGATTGAAAATAGTAAGTTCTTGAGTTCTATCAATTTTCGTACGTTGTCACGACTGATCAACTGTTTTAATTAGCATCAGACCCGAGAATCACAGGGATTCAGGTCTAGTGACTTTAGAGGGCAGACGTTAAGAAAATGGTGAAAAAGAGTCTTCTGTCCTACATTTTTAACGTAAATGGCAATGTGTGCGCGGAAGTTCCATCCTACATGAAAATTGCTCTGAAAAGACATTGACGTGCGTGCAGGGACGAGACCATGTTACTCTCTAGCATCGAAGCTGCAGGCTTTCCAGTTATGGAGCATGTTATCAGACTTTTATAAATTACTGTTTCGAAGATGAATCAATGGAGCATAAATTTTGCGGAATATGTGGCGAAATTTTATCAAGTAACATCCCATGGTGTCGATTTCTGAAATTATTATTATTATTATTTTTTTTTTGCAAAATGTCTTTCACATCTTTTCTTTTGACGCATTTCAAATTTAACTTTTTTCTAATGAGAAGTTTCGTCTACAAGCAGCTCTGAATAGGTGAATTTTCATAATGTACACCCCGTAATAATACTAAAATAATTTTCTTGCGTATTGTATATTAAAGATTTTCATAATGTCTACATTATTTATTTGAACGGCGGAACAAGTGTTTAAATCATCGCTTAGCCGTAGGAGTTATTTTTATTTATTTATTTAATTTATTTATTTATTTATTTATTTATTTTTCAGAATTTACTATCTTAAAATTGTGTCATCTTTTCTTTCTCATTTAAAGGCCATTTTCAGATAATGATATATATTATGTCCTTGGTTTAAAAATAGAAATTAAGGAAGTCAACTATGAATGTTTTCACTGTTTCGTCAACATATTTTTTTTTCAAGCATTACGTTGAAAACTGGATTAAATATGAAAAACAAATTAATTTCAATACTTTAGGAAAACGAAATTTCCTAAATGAGATTAGCAAGGCTTGTCCTAAACTTCCTGCATTTTAATTGAAATCTTTATATTTAAGAATTATAAAGCTTTAGAGCAGAAGCAACAATTATTTGAGTATATTTAATTTCTCTATTTTCTTACATGGTGTCTACCCATTTTGATGTCCAATGACTTATTCCTAAACCGTTAGTCATAGACATATAGTTCCAATTACAAAAATGTTTTAAATGAGGTAAAAAAGTATTTTGAAAGCCGTTTTTTTAATAAAAACATTTTTTTTAAAGTTAAGAAATGTAATTTTTCATACGGTTCCTCTCTTCTATAAGTGATATTTAATAAGTATTTTCTGTTACACTAAAATGAAAGACAAACAAAAGCCCCATTCTACCAAACGCTAAAATTGACCGAGTTATAAAACTTTGAAATGCATGACTTATAACCACTTTTCTGTATCTGAACGCAGATGAGTTCGGCCATGCTTCGAGGATTCGTATACAAAATGCATAAAGTATTAGAAGAACTTATTTCACGCGTGTCTGCTCTTTGAAAGGTATCGTACAAGTATTACGATTGAGTTAACTTTTATTAATTGAGTTTCAGATTGATTAAAATAATTGTATTTAACATATGTTTTATTTGGAAGGATTTGAGGCTGTTTCTTCTCATGATTTCTTTAAAAAAATTATTTTGTCTTTATAAGCTTTTATTTAACTTCCAACGATCGTATGTTCCAGTTCAAAATTTGAACTCGAACTTTAACTCACTTTCAAATATCCGATCGAGGTTAAAATTATCATAGTAATTAAATATACATGTTAATATTCAAAGATTTATAAAAATTGCTATATTTTCTGTAGACAGATGGATAAATAAATAACTCGCAAAATTCATGCTTTGTTTGGATTCGCGAAGCACTTTTTAATACAATGAATATTTGAAAGTAACACTGTTTTTTTTTATATTATTTTTGTATCTTTATTAAGCAAAACGTTATTTTATGTTTTGGCTCATTTTAATTTTAGAAATGTCAATTCAGCCAAATAACTAAGAATTTACTCGGAATTTTTTATTTATGATATAACGAATTTAACAATTAATTTTATTTGTTTACAATTCGCTTGTTTCTACTTTACAAAAAAAAACGAAAAAAACAAACAAAAAAAACAAAACAAAAAAAACCATAATATAATTCTTTTAAAATGCGTCAGTATCGTCTGCGTAAATGATTTCACATAATATGAATAAATTGTGAGTTTGAATTACCACTGAAAAACAATTTTATATTTGAATGTAAATAACTGAATTTTCACAAATTTTATTTCATTAACTATAGGCTATAATATTCATAAAAAAAAGAGTATTTTAAAAATTTCATAAAAGAAATCGTGAAACTATTTAATAAATCGTGTTTCTATCTATAAATACTAACTCCGTGATTTATTTTTCCTTCTGAAAATAGGCGTGTTTCATTTTTTATTTGCAAAAATGCGTCCGTAATGGAAAAACATGTAAAATAAATTAATTAATATAATAATTTTTTAAGGTTATTCTGTAAATATATATATATATATATATATATATATATATATATATATATATATATATATATATATATTGTGCAAATCTAGAGATCCTAATTTATTTTTATGTTTAATTTCAAGTCAAAATACTGAATAGCTTTTTGTAAAGTGTACGACAAAATATAATTTATGTAGCCTAGTAGAGGATTCGCTTAGTTCATCCTAAATATACGTATATTTCCTTTTAATATACACACGTGAAATAAGCTCTTCTAATACTTTATGCACTTTGTATATGATCCCTCAAAGCATGGCCGAACTGATCCGTGTTCAGATGCAGAAAAGTGGGATAAGTCATGCTTTTAAAGTTTCAGAACTCGGTCAATTTTAGTGTTAGATGGAACCGGGCTTTTTTTGTCTTACTTTTTAGTGTAACAGGAAATATTTACTAAATATTACTTATAGACGAGGAGGATCATATAAAATATTAAATTTTTTAACTTTTTAAGAAATGTTTTTATTGATCCAAACGACTTTCAAAATACTTTTTAACATCATTTAAAATATTTTTGTAATTGGAAATACAGGGTGGTTTGATTAAACTTCCCCTACAAGCAGAATTATAAAACTTTAGACTTTATAATTTTTAAGCTTTTTTTTTAAATAACGTTTTAGACGTTCAACAGCACAAACAGGTGAACGGAATGCAATGAAATTTGATATGTAGACTATACATGTGATGTGCTCATGGAATTTCGAAAAAAAAGTTCCAAGATGCCCACTAGAGGGCGCCTTTTCCGGAAAAACATTAAATTTAACCCAATAAATGAACAAAACGGAATACGTTGTTATGTTTTATATCGATATTTCCGGCTGCAATGATGACGGTACCTTTAGTTGAACGTGAGTTATTGGTGAAGCTGTTTTACGAAAACAAGGGGAATGCTTCTACTGCAGTTCGTGAATTTCGTCATATAAAGAACCTACGGCGTGGAACAATGTTTACTAAAGTTATCGCGGCCATGATTAATATATTTGTAGAGACGGGGAAATTAGGAGTTCAACCATTATCCCCTACAAAAGAAAGCCTCCGCACGGAAGCAGTGACGTCGTTGGAGTAGACCTGTGTAGAAGTCGGCGCTGAATTCGCGAACGATATTGAGTTCTAATATATTCAGCTAGAAGAGAATTTTATTACTTTGCTCAGCTTTTTCGCTGTAGATACATTTTTATTATGATTAAAGCAAATAAAAAAATTGCAAAATTAAAATGTAATTTTTTTTTCTTTTAATAGCAAATGCCGATTTTTAAGAAGTTGAGAACTACTTAAGCTATAAGACCATGTATGATAAGACATAAATAGTCTATTGTTGGCAATATATACAGTTTAACAAAGATTGTAGGTTGATAATGCCTATGTGCTACAATATCAAATTCAAGTATTTTCATCACTGGAAGGAAAATTCAGGATTGTCAGTCAGAGATAACATTAAAAAATCATCAGTTCAATTTATTTGTATTTTGAAGTAAATTAATATATTTTCAAAGTTGTAATTAATATATTACCGTCTAAAAATATTTTCATATTAGCAATTTATATTCTTCTTATTAAAAAGAAGGAATTAGACTTGTCCCATTCCTACATTTTCTGGCATGTCCCCTTCCTCCCTCTACCTTCTTTTATGTTAAACTTCTTGTATAAACAAAAATACTGCTTTTAAGCATACTTTAAATTATGTATAGTATAAAGTATAATGTTCTATAAATTGGAAAACTATTACATTTGTGTGCAAACAAGTAATTAATATACAGAAAGCATAAAAAGTATATGAAGCAAATTTACTTTTGATTCTTGAAATAATATTTTTCTTTATACAATTATAAGCTTACGCAGATCAGCAACTTTTTCAACTGAACATTGGGGTGCCATTACTTCATGCAATGTGTAATTGATGAAATGTTTAGAATGATACCTAAAGAGAAAAATCTACTGTCCCATTCCACCCCACTCTCCCAAAAAATATAACCTTTATAAACCAATACAAATTATCATCAACAAATCTGAATATACAGATTATATTATACATGAATAATTATTATGTTTTGATATATAATATATGGTTAAAAAATGTAATTACATAGATGTTATCTGAACTGGCATAATTTTTTTAAATTCTAAAATGCATTTAAAATTCTGAAATCTTTTATAAAATGCAAAATAAATTAATATAAATTTGAAAATTCTGAAAGTAACAGAACTGAGCAACACTATACATAAATTACAACATATATATACAACAAAAAAATTACATATGAAGCATAGAAAATATAATTAAAAAATCTATTTTAAATTTTAAAAAATCTGATTTAAATAAAAGATGCAATTTAAAAAATAATTTAGTAGAGTTTAAAACAAGCTTTGTTTAACATAGAAAAAAGTGAACTTGGTAGTTGTAAGCAAATATTGAACAGAAGGAAAATTTCGCCAGAAAGTGCCAAATGGTTGTCAATCGAAATAGTATTTGGTTAATTTTACGACTAAGTTGGTTATATGTATGAGAATTAAAGAATCTACTATGTGTATTTTAAGCGATATTGATCAATATTGCATAAATTTAATTTCTGTTATGAAATTTTATAATAGTTCAGCTCACAATATTAGATTTCGTTAGTAAGCAATTACGTAAGGAATGGAACCTTCATTTTTGCTTTTAATAGAAACATTTTGAGCAAACAGTTATAAAACATAAAAGAGAGAGAGAGAGAGAAAAAAAGAAAAGTTACAAATAAGTATCAACTTACTCTTGAGTTTGGAGTTCCAAAAAAATCCTTTCGGCAAATTGCTTGCAACCATTTTCGCCTTAGGTCTTTATTCTTCGGAAAAGAAAATACGGGAACCTTTGGACCATTTTTATAGTTCCCATTGCAATTTACGGCACAACATCTGTAAGGCATACTTCCTAACAGTGACACTCATCATTTTTTTTTATAAAATACACATATACAAAATACGATTAACTTATAAAAATACAAGGAACGCGCGTTCAACCTTTTATTACCGGCTTCGAAGGAAGAAACAAGAAAGCCAAGCTAATACAAAATGTATTATGGGGTAAGTGATAGACGGGAAAATATGGCAACCATGCTAAATAGGTTTCATGGACTACTCGAACTACGTTATTTTAGAGTACAGTAACCTGCCCGGTGGCTTTCTTTTATAGGGGGTAATGGTTCAACCTGGAAGAAAACCAACTGTAAATCTTTCACACCAGTATTTGTTGATGCCGTCAAGACAGCTGTTGCCGTACAGTCACAGATATCAGAGTTTGGGGCAGCAGCGCACATGCAGTTTCTCGACAGGCAGGCTATTGTTACAGCACCGTCCGAGAAGTGCTCAGAAACATAATGCACTTCTTCCCATACAAGATCCACCATACCCAAGAGTGGTTGGATAGGGACAAGGCACAACGTCTCTTATTCGCAGTCAGTTTTCTTAACAGAATGACTGTTGATTTTGCCATAGGATTGGAATGTTCTGTGGAGCGACGAGGCTCATTTCTACCTCACTGGGACAGTCAACACACACAGTTGTCGCATTTGGGCTCAGGAAAATCCGCGAATGCAATCTGAAATTCCCCTACACTGTTAAAAATTTGCAGCATTCTGGCAGGTCATTTGACCGTTTTTTTCCGAAAACGGTTACACAACCATAATTTTAACATTATTCTGACCATATTATTGGCCATTTTATGGTCAGAATATAGTTAAATTAGGGTTATGAAACCGTTTTTTCAAAAAAACGGTCGAACGACCTGCCAGAATGCTGCAAAATTTTTAACAGTGTACGTTCTTCAAAGGTGACTGTCTGATGTGGATTCACGGCGACATTCATCCTTGGGCCATTCTTCTTTGAGAAAACAACTGCCCGTGATCCTGTCATATATTCCGTTACGAGCCGTCGGTACCATGGCATGCTGCAGACGTTTGTTGTGCCAAAACTACAGCAATGGCGTTTCCTTACATCGACCATTTGCATGCAGGATGGTGCACCCCCACATACCCATGACTCCGTGAAGGCACTATTGCTCCAACACTTCACAGACGAACGCAGTGTTGAATTCAGACACTTTTCTCCGGGAGGGATTTCTGTGGCTCCGGGGGGGACATTATAGTGCTCCTGGGGGGAAATTGCACTTTTTGACCATTGAAAACACAAAATCTCAAATCTTCCGGGGGGGGGACATCTCATTGCTCCGGGGGGAATGTCCCCCCCGGGCCACCCCCTGAAATCAACACTGGACGAACGTGTTATTAGTCGCTTCTTTCGTAATCCAGGGCCACCCCTTTTGACGGATATAAATCCGTGCGATTTCTGGTTATGGTGCCATTTAAAAAGTCTGGTGCATCGTGGAGGTGTTGCGACGTTGAGTGATTTAAAGGACTCCATAACACTTCATCTGCGAAGCATCACAACAAATCTTTTACTATCTGCTGTTGAACGCACTGTCCATCGACTTGAAATTTTGCAGGTGAATGAGATAGGTCACATGGAGCATCTTTCTCTACATCGTCCTGGACACGATTAACATCTGCTCTTCTTGTGCAATTTTGTTCTAATGTGTTCTTGTTCCTGCAAAGTGAAACTTTTCCGCCCTCAAACAGCGTACTTTTATTTTTCCCTTAACTTTACTTAATGTGGTTCGATGACAAGGTGATCAGAAAATAGTCAGTAAATGTTAATACTATTTCTAGCTTCTGATTTGGCCGTTTACTGTGTTAAATTTAATGTTTTTCGGGAAAAAGCGCCTTCTGGTGGACATTTTGTAACTAATTTTTTTTCGAAATTCCGTGAGCGCATCTCATGTATAGTCTATATACAGAATTTCGTTATATTACGTTCACTCGTATGCGCTGTAGGATGTAATTTATAGGGGAAGTTTAATTATAACCACCTTGTATTGTACATGTCTATGACTAACGGTTTAGGAATACGGTTTGTATTTTAAAAAGATTTCAAAAATATCTCCATTGTTAAATGCAGTTGAGAAGCTGAAACAGTAGAAAAAAATCCCTGCCGGCCCAGCCTACAGGCAGAGGTAGATTTCGAAGTCAAATATACTAATTTCACAAACAAAAACTAAATCATGATTAGAGATAAATCCACTTTAACAATTTTATCTGGCCGCTTTTGACGAGCTTTTATTTCATTTTTATATAATAGCTGGTTTTATCAGAATCATGTTAGGGCGGTATTAAAAAAAGTACTTTTCCATGCTCAACAACTCGAAATTTTCTGGCATAATTCCAGATTCATTTTTATTAAAAAAAAAAAAAAATATGAAACTTGCTGACGTGATTTTTGAAGAGATTTATAAGCGACCAGTGTTTTTATTTTTTGTTCAATTAATTAAAACTTGATATATAAACAATTATTTTCTCAGAAGGACAATATTTTTCCTTTCTAACACAATCGCTTCGGGAAATTCCGTTCAAAATGCCCACTTTGACATCATTTTTTGAAATATATTCTGCCTCTATCAAAAACTCGATCATTACCGTACATTATATAGTTTCTGAATAGGCGAATATTCCAATTAAATGCGTTTGAGAGCAAAAATGAATTTAAAAATGAGTCAGAAAATAAGCAGTTTGGATTTGAGTGCTCCTTAATACAATGATTTTTCCAACACAATCCGCTTCGGTAAATTCGGTTCAAAATGCCATTTTTAACAGCATTTTTAAAAATATATTCTGCCTCTATCAAAAACCATTACGGTACATTATATAGTTTCTGAGTAAGAAAACGTACCAATTGGAAGCCTTTGAGAGCAAAAATGAATTGTAAAATGAGTCAGAAAATAAGCAGTTTGGATTTGAATACACCCTTACTAAGATGATTTTTTTCTTCAACCGCTATGTATTTTTAATTTGTTTTTCCTGTAAGAATTGGTCATATCCAAAACTTGTCTATATAAATGTTGTAGACAATATTAAGAAGATATATGATAAATTCATGGGGATTTTATATCTTTTGAATTGACGGAGTTATGGATTTTTTTTCTTCTTCAAATCCCCTTTTTGTTTTCGTTTTTAATTTTTTTTTTTTTTGCGGTAGGAATTGGTCCTATCCAAAACTTGTGAATATAAAAGTTGTAGATAATGTTGAGGAGATTTATAATAAAATTAATTGGATTTGATATCTGGAGAATTGACGAAGTTATGAATTTTTTTCTCCCAAAAACCCTATTTTTTGCGCCCCTTGTGCCCATTTTTAACTTTACCAAAAATCTGTGATACGTACATTTTTGGCCCTATTTTTAGAAGTAATAAATACTTTAAACTGATTTGATATGTACAAAAATTAAGAAGTTATGGGGGTTTTCTGTTTTCACAAAACCCCTCCCTATTTTCATCCCCTTGGTCCGATTTTTCCCATTAGCGAACGTGACCGAGATTTTATGCCCACTGATTTTATGTATCAGTTTGGAAGAGATTGGTACAGAATTACGAAAGTTATCGTGTCCAGAAGAAAATGATATATATATATATATATATATATATATATATAGATAGATAGATAGATAAAGTTTTTTACTCAGTGTGGTTTTGGGTTCTAGGGGTCATGATCGGTGTAGATCTGCAAAATGTTTTCAGAAATTCCAACATAGGAACGATCCCAATATGTAGTATTTCATACGAAATCTACCTAAAAGGGGGGATTCTGTAAACATTGCATTGTCTTCATAAAACATTTGCACCTATATTGGTGCTACAAATAACTTTTAATCAATTTCCAGAAACGAAACCTTTAAAACAGCAATTATAATTATAATTTTAACTTTAAAACAGAACTTTTTTGTGTCATACTGCCAGTAAAGCCATACTCCGAGTTAAAAGAAGATGTTTTAATTACGTATTCATAATGCAGTTAAAAGTATGAAGATAATTAGAAAGTTTATTAAAGACACTTTTCTTTTGTTATCTTTACTTTCGCTAATTAATCATTGTTAGAAACTATATTGGCGAGTTAAAACAAATGTAAACGTTTAAAGTTTAAAACATATTTTAAACAAAATAACTGGAAACTAGTTAAAGTAAAAATAATTGCATAGTTTTTTCTTTCTCATTTTGCATTTTGCTTTGAAAAAAGGATGTTTTCTTACTTTAAATTTTCTTGAAAACTTTCCTCCTTAAAAATACAATCCTTGGAATTTTAAAATATTTTGTAGTCAACGGCCATTTTAATATTTTACAGTTATTTTTCTCTCTTTTTTAAAATGTTTACTGAAAACGCTACAATCATAGTCTTATCAAAGTTTGTAGAGTAAATCTATATTAAATGTAGAAGTGTAAAAAATAACAACGTTAAAAGTACCAAAAACTTTTAAATTTCAAGCATACCGGTTTCAGTAGCACATGGCATACCTTCCTCAGTGCTTGAGCAATGATATTATTATTATTTTTTTTAATGTGGCAAAGTTCTTAGCAATCCCTTACAAGATTAAAAAAAATAGTTACAGCATTAAAAGTTTAGTATTATTATTTTTCTTTTAAAGGAGTAATTCATGCATTATTCAATGAAAAAAATAAAGGGAAATGATCAAATACCACCTGATTACTCCTACCTTTTTGACATTTTTTTAATCCAGGTAATATTTCAATCAATCATTTATATAAAAAAAGTTTTATTTCATTCGTGAGATAAATAGAATATTTGATAGTTTCCTTTTTTTCTTCTCAAAATACGGCTTTGTAAAAGCGTATATAATTTAAAAAATTACAGTTGATTTTTTAAAATATCCAAATAAATAAACACTTTATGTTAAACGTTTACATATTAACCTGCATTAGTGGTTTCCAAACTTTTATAGGCCACGCCCCACCAAAGTTGTTATAAAAGCCCCTCATTCTGTAAATATATTTCTTATTATTTAAAAAAAAATGAACTCAATTCACACGAAGCAATCGTAATAGAGCCTTATCAATAACTATTCATTTTACATTTTTTTAACTTATCAAAGTGTTGAATCTTCCGTCACTTTGTTAGTAACACAATTCTATTAATGCAATTGTTGGCAAAAAAACACCTCAGTAGGACACGCTCGCTAATATTTAGATATTTAAATCTGTCTAAATCTGGCCTTTCATAATAAGTCAAACAATTAAATAATATAGGTAAATTTCTTTCCTTAATGTTTCTGATGCAACTAACCCTCGATTGGGATGTATGGCCGATGTATCCAAGTTGCGTATTCAAGCGTTTTCAATAGCTTCTAAGCTGTAGAGAATGATTTGTGTTTAATTAACAATTTTACACATTCTGAATTGTAACTGATGAGGGTTCTCTGATTACTAAACTATGTTTAAACTATATTTTAACACTATATTAAACTGTGTTTACTGGTACAAATTGCGCTACATCCTACGCAGCGATTTAAATCTTACAAGTTACACATTTTACAGATAATATCATAATAATAAAAATGTCTTAAAATTTTTTTCTGTTCTTTTCGGTAGGGACGTCAGTCTCTTGCATCATGCGTGGGAAGGAATAAACAGGTTTTATTTATGGATATTACTGTTCGCTTTTGATAAACATAATTTAGATATTTTAATTAGTTCGATGATTATATGATGATTTACAGTCTAATTTATTTTGATAAGAATTCGAGAAAGTCATTGTCCTTGAAAATTATGGTTTCAATTTCCTGTTTTCGTTGTTTATTGCTTATCTGAGGATGGTTATATTTCCATCAGCAATGAGGCTAAATTTTGCCTTTGTACCAAAAGGAGAACATTCACTTACTTTATAATTTATTTTTTTAAAACTTATTAGGAGTTGGCGGAAAAGCTTTTGACACTAAATTTTCTTTCTTTGGATAGCCACAATACACAAGGAGCCTTTCAAGTTCCTCATCTTTATCAATTTAAAGTAGTCATAATTCCCCATCACAACACATAGAATTGATTGAAACACATATTGAAACACATATTGAAAACATAGCCTGTTTTCTGAATATCGTTAATTGAGGCGTTGAGAATCACAGTGGAGTACCCCGCAATTTTGCGAAAAATGAGTTTGAAGTGTTTTGCCAAAATTTGAAGAAGAGGTTTTCCAAATCATTGTGTGCTATGAAGTGCATATTCGTTACATAATGAATTTTAATAATTTCGAAACTATTCAAGTGATATAACCAGTTTAATAGTTAGTCCAACTTATCTTGTATATCCAGCTGCCAGTCCAAAAGTATATCAGGGGACTCCTGAAGAAGTTTTGTCACATCTGACCACTTTAAAAACTGGATTAAAAGAGTTTGACAAATATTTGTTCAAAATTTTCGAAAACATTTTTTTCTCGAAATCGCAGTTGGCGAGGCTGGCCCACTTTGGTTCGTAACGCCCCAATTGTCTTCCATGTATTAACGGATTTTAAAATTTAAAAAGTATATGTCATCATGTAAATTTATTTACTTTGTAGGATGCCTGCAGTAGAGCCATTTGTAATTACTATCTACACGTTTTCTTTTCTAATACGGCTATTTAAGATTTATAAATTTACTAGCAAACCCCGCGGCTTTGCTCGCGTAATATTTAAAATATGCCAAGTGATATTTATATATCTAATTTTTATCAAAAGGTACTAACTAAATTTTTATTTTATTAAAAGGTAATATTTTATTTTATTAAAAGGTACTTATTACTTTTAGGAATAATTCAAAAATTACTATTTAAAACACAGTTTGATTAAACATCATTATTACACTGTATTAGGCAGAAATGAGACTTAAATTAATAAAATGAAATAAAACTAAATAAATGATAATTTAGAAAATATTTTAAAACTTTTATGCTCAATTAATACCCTCATTTCAGTATTCATTTGAAGTTTTGAATTTTTTAGAAACCATCTTCTTACATCTTAAAATTAACCATCATGTCGAATTCCAAGTCCTACCACCTCTCTCAACATAAAGGGCTATGTTGAAACAGGAACTGTCACCATTAATTTGCCAACATTAATTTTGAAATCGGTTTGTTATTTCCTAATATTCCACAGAAACGTAATTTAAAAAGCTTTTAAAGCCCTTTTTTAGAACGTTTGTTGTTCCTGTGAACCCCAGGTGGTAGAATCACCGGCATAAAATATAGCCTGTGTAGGATCAGAGACTGTTACCATTGATTCGCATCTATTACTTTTATAATCGGTTTATATTCCCTGAAATTGCATAGAATCGTAATTTAGAACTTTTTTAGAATGCTTTTCGCACCTCCCCTTCGCTTCACCCCTTTTTAATTCGAATTTATTTTCGACGTTCCTTCGAGGGCATTTATATTTTATAAGTAACTACCATGTCATATTTAAAGTTTCTAGCCTTTTCAGTATCACTGAAATTGCAATTTAGAAAGTTTTTAGCTCCTGCAACCCTCTGGTGGTAGTGGAACAGACATAAATTATAGCTTATGTTTGAGCAGGTTCTACCCCCAAAATTTGTCATCATTATTTTTTTAATCGGTTTGGTAATTTATAAGTTTGCTTAAAAATTGTAATTTATAACGCTTTTCACTCACTTCATTTTTTTAAAATTTGGAATTTTCTTTCGACTGTTCTTAGAAAGCAGTTGTATCTCGTAAGTAAATACCATGCCATACTTCAAAGTGTTAGACCACTCAGTTGTGCAAAAAATGCAAATTAGAACATGTTTTGCTTTTGCAACCCTCAGATGGTAGTGACAGCAACATAAAATATAACCTATGTTATAGCAGGGACTGTCACCATTGATTTGCAACCATTACTTTTGAAATAGCTTTGGTATTTCCTTAGATTGAGTAGAAATCGCAATTTAGAACGTTTTTAGGACGCTTTTCGCGCATTTTCACCGCTTTTTAAATTTCCAATTTTTTCGAAACTGTTCTTAAAGATCATTTATAGCTAATAAATATGTACCTTGCCTAATTTTAAGTTGCTAGCTCCCACCGATCACAAAAATCGAAATTTAGAACGCTTTTTTGTTCCTGCAACGTCTTGGTGATAGTGATACCGACATAAAATAGAGTCTATGTTAGAGCAGAGGCTGTCAGCATCAAATTCCTACCATTACGTTTGAAATCAGATTCATTCTTCCTGAGATATTGCCGACAAATCGGCATCTAGAACGTTTTTAGAACGCTTTTCGCGCATTTTGCTCCTGCATCTCCTCTGGGGTAGTGGAAACAGATATAAAATATAGCCTATCATGGAGCAAGATCTGTCACCATCATTTTTACACCATTATATTTGAAATCGGTTCAGTACTTCCTGAGATTGCATAGAAATCGCAATTTAGAAAGTTTTTTATAGCGCTTTTTGCGCATTTTGACCCCCTTTTAAATTTCGATTTTTTTAGGAAATGTCCTTAGAGATCATTGATATCTTATAACTAACTACGATTCCAAATTTCACGATTCTAGGCCCTTCTGTAACGCAAAAGCCGCAATTTAGAACGTTTTTTGCTCCTGCACCCCGTTTGGGGTAGTGGCACCGACATAAAACATCGCCTATGTTGGAGCAAGGGTTTTCACCATCATTTTGACGCCATTATTTTTTAGATCGGTTTAATAATTCCTGAGATTGTGTAGAAACCACCATTAGAACGTTTTTTAGAACGCTTTTCGCGCATTTTCACTCCTTTTAAATTTCGAATTGTTTAAGAACTGTTCTTGGAAATCCTTTATATCTAATAAGTAGCTAATATTTCAAATTTCATATTTCTAGGCCCTTCGGTAACGCAAAAATTGGATTTTTAGAACGTTTTTTGCTCCTGCACCTCCTTTTGGTTAGTGGCACCGACATAAAACATAGCCTATGTTGGAGCAAGGGTTGTCACCGTCATTTTGACACCCTTATTTTGACACCATTATTTTTTAAATCGGTTTGGTATTTCCTGAGATTGTGTAGAAACCACCATTTAGAACGTTTTTTAGAACAATTTTCGCGCATTTTCACCCCTTTCAAATTTCGAATTGCTTAAGAACTATTCTTAGAAATCATTTATATCTAATAAGTAGCTAATATTTCAAATTTCATATTTCTAGGCCCTTCAGTAACACATAAATCGCATTTTTAGAACGTTTTTTGCTCCTGCACCCCCTTTGGGGTAGTGACACCGACATAAAACATAGCCTATCTTGGAGCAAGCGTTATCACCATCATTTTGACATCAATATTTTTTAAATCGGTTTATATTTCCCGAGATGGTGTAGAAACTACCATTTAGAACGTTTTTTAGAACGCTTTTTGTGCATTTTCACCCCTGTTAAATTTCGAACTGTTTAAGAACTGTTCTTAGACATCATTTATATTTTATAAGTAACTAATATTAAAAATTTCATATTTCTAAGCCCTTCAGTAACGCTAAAATCGCATTTTTAGAACGTTTTTTGCTCCTACACCCCCTTTGGGGTTGTGGCACCGACATAAGATATAGCCTATGTTCTAAGTTGGACTAACACCATCATTTTGATACCATTACTTTTGGAATCGGTTCGGTAGTTCCAGAGCTTATCTCCGACAAATAAACAATTTTTTCCTCTTTATAATAGGAAGTATAGAATAAAGTTGGTAATACCTAGATTTGATATTTCATATATTTTTAGGTTAAATATCTTCAAGACAGTCAGATTTATATGTACTTTTAAGTAGTTTCACATGTAAACATTTCTTCATTTAACATATAGCTAAGCTAATAGAAGTAGAAAGCTTATTTAAAAAAATAATCAAAAGCATTACGAAAAATTATAATGTAACATAGTACCGAAAAAATTATAGAAATTTTTAATATTGGAAAAAAAAATATTTTAAAAGAAAAGATTATCCGTATAATTATTCTGCTATAAATTGTATTTTAAACATGTCATTGGTATTTTTTTTAAATTCAATATTTGCCACGGAGTAAAAGAGTTGTAGGGGAAACTAGCGTTAAAATTTTGCTATGCAGTTTTTCCCCCGTTAGGTGGCGATACCTTAGAATGTAGGCTATGGATCGATGGTTCTGCAATGCTTTTCAATGAGAAAAACACTGATTAAAAAAAAAAAAATTAATAGAAAAATTGAATTTTAAGAAAGTAGTACAAGTAGAAATCTGATTAATTATAGTTTTCTTCATAAGATACATATATTTTTTTAAAAGGCACTTGGCTTTTCGATTGCTTCTTAAGAAACTTAAAATCAGAGATAATTCTGACAAAAAAGCGAAGGCAGGCCAATGACTCAATATTTTTCAATATTTTCTGGAGTAAATTTTAATCTCGCTTATGTTTTATAACCTTTGAATAATTTAATAATTCATAACTTTTGATATCTATGCAAATTAATAAATGTAGAATTAAAACAAATTTTTATCTTAATTATTTGGGAAAGAAAACGTGTAAATTATAGTTCATTGTTCAGGAACTAATTTTTGCAAAAGTCGTAAGGTTTGATTTTTAATATAATCTTACTTATTAGGAGGAAGGGGGGGGGTAGAGGACCGGAATTTCCAGAGCAATGAAAGAGAAATAATTAGGCTCGGCTCGGACCGGGCAGGTGGAAAAACTAAAAGTTCGGCCCGGGCTGTCCGTTTGTATTTTCGCAGTTCACGCCTCGGCCCGCCCCGTGCAAAAATCAGTGAAAAGAGGCCCGTCCCCACTTTTTAAATAAATTTTAAATAATTTTTTTTTTAATTCTGAGAAGTTTGATCATTTGATTTTCTTTACAAATGATAAGGTTAACCATCACAAAAAAATTCAGAATTTTAACTCAATAAATAAAAATTATTTTAAAACGTGTCCAGGACCCCCTTAATAGAATAATCACCATGGCAACCTAGAATCATTACCTATCATGGGATATCATTGAATTAATTACGTGTGACAGGATTTAATAGAATATTTACCATGGCAACCTAAAATCATTACCGTTCATGGGATATCATTGAATTAATTATGTGTGACAGGATTTAATAGAATAACCTCCATGGCAATCTAGAATCATTACCTATCATGGGTTATCATTGAATTAATTATGTGTGACTGGATTTAATAGAATAATCACCATGGCAACCTAGAATCATTACCTATCATGGGATATCATTGAATTAATTACGTGTGATAGGATTTAATAAAATAATCACCATGGCAATCTAGAATGATTACCTATCATGGGATATCATTGAATTAATTACGTGTGACAGGATTTAATAGAATAATCACCATGGCAACCTAGAATCATTACCTATCATGGGATATCATAGAATTAATTACGTATGATAAGGATTTAATAGAATGAAGAAAACGTTTATTAATATCTTTTTAAGTTTTGATCCCCTTTTCATAGAATTTGACATTACAAAATTCTGCAATGATTATACATATTAAATTTCAAACCATTCGGTGAATAAAATAATGATTCTGAAGTCACTGGGTCCAGATCATTCACTTAATACGGATTTTATTAAACTAGAGAGCACTTTAAGGATTCTGTCTTTGATTAACGTGAACTTTAAGATTAAAAAAAAAAAAAACACGGAACAAGCTCAATTTATTTTTCCCTTCGTTTTTTCTTTTTTTTATGTCATTGGTATAACCTGTTTTGCATACAGGAACAAAGCACTTATACCCCATCTTAATTTATGCTTCGTAATATCAATAATAAAAAATAAATGAATAACATAAAATATTTTTTAATTCTAACACACGGCACTTATGCATACAATCATATGATATTCTGCTAAAAAAATGGCCAACATTCGGATTGCAGCGCCCTCATTATTTACCAAAATGCAACTTGCGTTTTCGGAGAGTAATGCCTATTAAGTTTCCCCTCCACATCTTTTACTCCTTGTATTTGCTTATTCCATTTATTTTTAGTTTTTCTAAAAAGTCTTAAAACTCTTAGTTAAAAAAAAAAAAAAAAGAAAAAACACGAAGGAAACTGATAGCGAATGGGCGAGTTTTTATTGTAATTTGTAATACCACCCCCGACCCCCCTAAAAAGTCAAATTGCCCCTTGATGTGGCGTACGTCCCACGTTGGGAGCATTGACCTACATAGAGAATTTGATGTTATCTTTACAATAGGTTATATTATTGAATAAATTACAACGTTACATTATAAAGTAACGTTTTTATTCAAGTTATTTTTTAACCACTTTCGACTTGTTTTACTCTCGCATACAAAAACCTTACTTATGTCACAAATCAAAATCAAATTATCACGCAATATGAAAAAAGTAAAAATAAATTAATTGTAATGGCTATTAAGATAATAAATAATTTTCATTTTTATGTCATTATTTTATTTTCTTTATTTTAGATATTTTATATATATGTTACCGGCCAAACCCGATTTTAGGCCACACTAGTTTATCCTAACGCGCATAGTATAAACTAGTTTGGCCTAGGAAAAACTAGTTTATCCTAACGTCCATAGGATAAACTAGTTTTTCCTAGGCCAAACTAGTTTATCCTAACGCCCATAGGATAAACTAGTTTTTCTTAGGACAAACTAGTTTGGCCTAAAGCTCATAGGATAAACTAGTTTAGCCTGCTATTCATTGGTCCAAACTAGTTTATCCTAGGCCGATCTAGTTTATCCTAGGCCAATTCAATTTGTCGTGATTTTATGTATCCCAAAACCGCTTCGGCGCCAACCTCCTAGTTTATCCTAGGCCAATGCAATTTGACTTGCTTTTATTGATCCCAACTACCACAACGGTCCCAATCTTGTCTAAAGTAGCATTGCCGTCACCCCTGTATAATATATTTTATTCGATAGGGAGTGGGATACTATCCCCTATATTCCCCATTTCACCGCCGCCGGTAGTTACAAAATATGTTCCATTTGACATATTGTGTGCTGGAGGACCGAAGAAGTGGATGAGAGGTTATCATAAAATTTAGGAGAGGAAGAATTTAAAGGATTTATTATGTACAGTATAACTTTTTGAAAATTCCAGATTTCTGAAAGAATATCAAATGTACTTCTGATATTCTTAACCCTAGATCTACCGGGAATTTTATTCAAGTTTTAATAAAACGTTCTACACCAGAATTTTTATTTAAAACTATTTAACTTATTTATTTACCTTATTTTTGTCTGGTTTATATACTTAGTTTATTTTAAAGAAATTTCTGGTTTGAATGAATATTTTGTATGTACCTGTCGGGTCCAATGGACCCGTCTGGTAGACGGAGGGTTAATGGTGCATTTATTCATAAATAATTCAAAGCCAAGGGATATTTATGTGAGAAAAAAATAAATATTAAAAATAAACATTGATTTTCTTTTCTCATATGAATATCACTTGGCTTTGAATTAATTATGAATAAATGCACCATTAAGAATATCAGAAGTACATTTGATATTCCTTCAGATATCTGGAATTTTCAAAAATCCGGCGAAGTCCCGGTCCCAGTTTGACCTAAAACACATATATTTTTAAGCTACCATTATTCCACAATTAAAATTCTCTTTAAAGAATAGTACATATCCATTTATACGGATGGGGATACAGAACTGTAAAAACACATATATTTTTAAGCTACCATTATTCCACAATTAAAATTCTCTTTAAAGAATAGTACATATCCATTTATACGGATGGGGATACAGAACTGTAAAAACACATATATTTTTAAGCTACCATTATTCCACAATTAAAATTCTCTTTAAAGAATAGTACATATCCATTTATACGGATGGGGATACAGAACTGTAAAAACACATATATTTTTAAGCTACCATTATTCCACAATTAAAATTCTCTTTAAAGAATAGTACATATCCATTTATACGGATGGGGATACAGAACTGTAAAACTTGTTAAAGAATCTGTGTGTGACGAAATCGCGTTTTAAACCGAATTTTTTTTTTTTTTAATCGGTTCAAATTGGATATAATAAACCATTTGAAAAAAAAAACATAAAACATTTGCTAGAGACGACGGACCTGCTAAAAAAGGAACTTAACTATAACGAAGTTTTTTTCTCTTCTATGTGATTCCGTCTTAGAAAGTTTTTCTACATAATGTTTTTCAGATTTTCAAGTTTCCAAGCCGTGTAAAAAATTAATGGTATTAGTAATTATTCAGATATTTAGATACAAAGAGCGATTCATTAAAAAATCAATATAGTTTACAATAGAATCATTACTATCGTTAATCCTCATTCTATGGCTTGGGGATTTAAAAATTAAAAAAATTCTATACAATAAAATCTTCTAAGACGGAATTGCATAAAAAAAAGAAAAATCCGTCATAGGCAGGTTCGCTTATAAGAAAGTTCATCTCTGTTATAAATGCATTATATACTTTTTAAAAGTACTAATATCCTCATTTTACATAGATCAACATATTTCTTTTTGTTAAACATGGGATTCCATCATAGGCAGGTTATTTTTTCGCAGGTTTTACCGTACTTTAATTTTATTACCTAAAAATGCCTCTACTCATCTTATAAAAATTAATAAAAATAACTAAAAACAGGAATTCTCCTTTTTCAGAATTTAGTGTCGCCGCGATGAAACTAGTTTATCCTATGCGCGTTAGGATAAACTAGTTTGGCCTAGGCCAATCTAGTTTGGCCTAAAATCGGGTTTGGCCGGTAACATATATATTGAACGAGAACTTTCTTTTATTTTGGAAAATTACTTTAAATAATAAAGTATCAAATCTTTTTATGAATTCAGAAAATGTTTCAAAATTCTGTCAGAGGTTTTTAACCCATTTGTCATATTATGAAATCTGTTATAATATATTTACAATTTCTCATATTAATGAATAATAATTAACAACGTATGGGGCATTCTCACAATCTTTTGACTTTCGGGAATAAAAATCTGGTGAAATTAAACTTGCTAAAATAACATTTTAATCTGATAGACGAATGCCTTAATGATTCGAAATGAGACCAGCGAAATTTTTTTTATTTAACTGAGAAGTTATACTTACGAGTTTAATTTTCCTTACCATTTTACCACTCTAGCTTTCTATTTTCTTCTAAATTTTAACTCATAATGAATTTGTATAGTACCCACAGGATATTCAAATAAGAAATAGTAACAATTTAGTATTTTTAGTGCAAAATTTTGGTATAACATTGTTTTAAAGGAGTGTTAAAGAAGGGACGGAAGGGGAAAAAAAGAGATGGTATTGGAAAAAAGGGACGGCAATGGAAGAAAAAGGGACGGTAAGGATAGGACAATAAGGAAAATTACCACTATTTTTAGACAAATCATGTTAAGCCTAAGTAATAGCCACAATGTTCATTGATTTTTCGAAACGGTTATTTACATTGGATTAGATAAACAAACAAACAAACAAAAAATTACCTCGAAAAGTACAGGAATAAACCTTGGGCACGGTAAGACTACCAATAAAGCAACGATGCTTGAAATTGATATTTAAATGCTGATTTAAATTCTGCAGTAAATTTCCTATCAAAAATTTTAGATATTCTTTCTCTAGCATACTTCTGCATGAGAAAAAACTTGAAAAAAATTCTGTGGCAGCATCTGAAGTGATTATATGTATAAGTTTAGCATGAGGGATGGTAAGGAATAAGAAAAACCAAGGAAGAGAGTTAAAAAAATAATATCAACCGTAAAAATGTGTGCAGGTTAATTTTTTGCTACATATTTATATAAAACAATTGTCCCAGTTTCGGAAAAAAATTACATTGAATTACTTTTATTGAAACAATTTTATACAGACAGCTCCAAACTTAAAAATCAGTATCAGGGGTACGCGGACGATATAGGAGTTTTCCTGGTATTTGGACCCCCAACATCGTCCAAAACTTATTTATGTCGTTAATATTGTTATGCAATCATATAATGAGATGTTCCCCGGTATATGAAATAAAAAAACTCCCACAAGAATATGTACTAAAATAAAAATTATTATTCAGGGACTTGAAAGTTAAAAGATTGTGAGAATGCCCCGTATATATTCAAGTTAATTTTATTATCTTCAGAAGGCACTCTCAAGTTTTTACACTCTCATATGAAAATCTTACTTGTTTCACAAATTAAAATGGAATTATTACGCAATAAATACGACAAAAAGTAAAAATGCATTAATGGCAGTCGCTATCATAAAAATAAATATATTCCATTGTTTGTCATTTTTTTTCTTTTCTTTATTTTACATATTTTTCAGATTTTTCGCACGAGAATATCCTTTTATCCTTTTATTTTGCGAAATTATACTATCTAATTCTATACTAAGTAAGTTTATTATAATACTAACTTAAGTCTATTATAATACTAAGTCTGTTATAATATTAACTAAGTCTATTATAATACTGTACTAAGTCCATTATAAAAGACTAGTTTTACCCTCTCTTACGAAAATCTTGCTTCTTTCACAAATTAAATGAAAAATTATCTCGTAATAAATATGAAATAAAGTAAAAGTATATTACTGGCAGTGGCTATTAAAAAAAATAAATTATTTCATTTTTTGGTCATTTTTATTTTCTTTATTTTACATACTTTTTGCACGAGAATATTCTTTTATTTTGCGAAATTATAAATAACAGCGTATCAAATCTTTTTATGAGGCTGGGAAATGTTTCAAAATTCTGTCAGAGATATTTGTTTAAACCATTTGTCATATTCTGAAATCTAGCGTCGATTTTTTCTATTTTTCTCAGAATTGTGACACCGTACAAAACTCCTCCCCATCTCATTTATATAAAAGTCATTCCATCATTTTGTTCTCTCATCCATCAATTCGTAATGGAAAGAAAATTAAATTAGAATGATTGTAAATCTATTTTTGTCTCGTGTAGGAATATGTTTCTAAAAACAGAACTGTCATTTATATCATTCAAGCAAAAGCAATTATAGAAAACAAAATATATAAGAGAGATAAGCTAAGAAATTAGAAATAAATAATGGTTCTTGTTATAAATTACAGTAGAGCGCCGATTATCGGAACTCTAATTATCCGAATTTCCATTTATCCGAACAGCCTATTTCTCCCCAAAAATTTTTTAACCGAACTCCCAATTACCCATTGGCTTAGAATAAAATTTCAAGTAAAGAAAAAACTGATAGTGGATCAGAAAATGTGGAATGTAAAACGATAAAAAAGATGGGAAGAATCCAAAGCTATGAAGAAAATGAAATTAACGAGTGGTTAAATAGTGAAATACATGTCCCTGGATATCAGATTTTAAATGATGATGAGATTGTGGATGAGATCCATGAAGAAAAAGAAGTTGAAGAAAATGAAACGAATGCTCTGAAAATAGCCCAGGACCATCACATATGTCCCTTTGAATGTTTGGAAACAGAACTATGAAATGGCTCCAGCGGCAGAAGAACGTTGATCGTATTCAACTAACGTATTTAAGAAGAATGAGAGATATGGCAGCATTGGAAAGAATATCTTCGTTGAAACAAGCAACAATCAAAAGCTTTTTTGCTTAAATTTTAATCTCTGGAGTTCAGAAAATGATAAAGAAGAATTTTTGTTATGATAAAAATGTAAAGAGATTAAAAATACAAATAAATAAATAAATAAATATGCTAGCACTAACTGGTGCTGTCAGTCCTAAACTTATATAACGTGCGAAGGTTTTAGTATAATCAGAAATATCCCTTAAATTGTCTGTCAATTTATCCGAACTAGGGTAGGTCCCGGCTTGTTTGGATAATCGGCGCTCTACTGTACTTCTACAAAACATATTTCAGTTTTAACAATTAAAAAACACGCTTTTTTATGCAAGTAATAAACTAAAAAAATATTTTTTAGTAAAACACTTATTTAAAATATTAAAATATTTATTTTGAAAACCATGTTTAATTTCCTGACTGGAATTTCTGATTTTTCAGAAAAAAAAAATCAATACAATATGTTAATTTGACGTGGATACCGAACCCAAATACAGAAGATTCTCTATTTTTTACGCATAGTAGAAAACGCAAGCGAGTGAATGTATTAAAAAATAAGTTTTTGCCCTGATTCTTTTTCAAGATATGGAAACAGGAAAGAAAATTGTATCTTTAACCTTTCACTGCACGAATTTTTCTATTTTTATGATTTTTTTTAAAAAATCTGTACATCGGTCCAATAATGGGAAAAATAGTAAAAAAATTTATATTTCAACTAGTATGTTGTGGCCATCACAAAACTTTCTTCTATATAAATCACGTCAATTAAATCATTTAAATAGTACAAGAAATGACAACGATTTAGCACCCATTCATATCAAAGTATATCTGAATTTGAAGTTGGATGAAAATTCGTGCATTAGTTCTTGAGATAGAGCTATAGCGGAAATTCTGAAAAAAAAATGTAGCATAGCAGCGCCACCTGTTGAGCGATTTACACCAAAAGTAAACAGCACTAAACGATATCAAGGTATACCTGAATCTGAAGTTTGTTGAAAATCCAAGCATTAGTTCCTGAGATAAAGCTATTGCGGAAATCGCAAAAAATACAGCATAGCAGCGCCACCTGTTGAGCGATTTACACAAAAAATTTAACAGCACTAATTTATACATCAATTCATGTCAAGGACTAACTAAATCTGAAGTTTGATGAAAATCCGTGCAATAGTTCTTGAGATACACCTCTTGTGGAAATCGTGAAAAATGCAGCACAGCAGCGTCACCTGTTGAGCGATTTACACCAAAAATTAAACAGCACTAATTTATACGTCAATTCATGTCAAGGACTAACTAAATCTGAAGTTTGATCAAAATCCGTGCAATAGTTCTTGAGATACACCTCTTGTGAAAATCGTGAAAAATGCAGCACAGCAGCGCCACCTGTTAGGCGATTTGCACCTAAAATTAAGCAGCAATAATTTATATCAGGGACTAACTGAATCTGAAGTTGGATGACAATTCGTGCATTTTTTCTTGAGTTAGAGCTATTGCGATAATCATGAACAATGCAGCATACCAGCGCCACCTGTTGGGCGATTTTCACAAGAAAGTAATCAGCACCAAACTATATCCTGGACTAACTGAATCTGAAGTTTTATGAAAATCCGTGCAGTAGTTCTTGAGATACAGCTATTGCAGAAATCGTTAAAAATGCCGCATAGCAGCGCCACCTGTTGGGCGATTTTCACCAAAAACTAATCAGTTCTAGTTTATATCAAGGTCTAACTAAGTATGAAGTTTTGTGAAATTTCGTGCATTAGTTCTTGAGATAGAGCGCCCACAAAATTTGTGTCACATACAGACAGACAGACAGACGGACAGACAGACGGACAGACAGACAGTCAGACAGACAGACAGACTCACAGACAGACATTTTGTAAAAACATGTTTTTTGGAATCTCTGACTCATAAAACGTGTAAATCCGTCGAAAACTGGAATTCGAAAATTTTCATGAAACCAATACTTTCTTCTTGTAAAGATAGAAGAAAGTAAAAATTCAGCTAAAATTTGATATTTTATGGCGTTTTATGGTGGGATTTCCATCTGTACACATTTAGAGTTTTTATATATTGTATTGCTATGTTTTACAACTAAATGAGCTTAAATTAATTAATTTTATCTGCTTAACACTCTGCACTTTTACTATATTAATATTTTTATGTATTCAGTAAAAATAATGAAAGTAAACGTTACCTTAATAGCTCGATCGATTTTTTTTTTTTCCAAAGAACAAATTCTATTTTTTTTTATCATGCAGCCATCTGACATGGACAAAATGAGTATTATTCCATTCTGTGTATTGTTCTTGATCAGTTGCAGTGATCATATTAGCCAAATTCAAGGCACATAATGAAAATTATAAGGTTTCTAGGTATGTGCTAGATATGGCACGTGGTGCAGTGAAGGTTGAAACTATCTTTTTACGATTTCTAAATTGAATTCTCAACGCGTATAATCATAATTCTATTAATATGAAAGTATTAAGGCTCCAAAATAGGAGAGAAAATTTCAAGTTTGCAATAAGATTTCAATAAAATTATTAAATCTAGGAACTTCAAATGAGAAATTTTATAGAATGTATAAATGTATACAGCGTAGAGAGTTCAGAATGTCGAATAGAGTCACTCTAGATATTTTTCAAAAATAATAAATCAACTGTAAAATAAATAAATAAATAAAAACATATTTATTACATTATGAATATTTCAAAAGTGTGAAAAAGATCCCCCCCCCAGCCCCCCTACAAATTTTCATAATACAGAAGTGGGTAGCAAAATACATCCTTTAAAATAGAATTTAAAAAGTAGCTTTTTTTTTTAGAAAAGTGTGGCTCAGACGTAATCACAGCCTTAAAAAAATATAAAAAAAAATAAGTGTTTGATTTTCACTTTTAAATTCCTTGAGCATTAAGCCAACATTTTTCTGTCACGTATTCAATCTGTTGAAAGTCTTGTCTAACAAAATTTTGAAATTTCTGCTGTTTTTGGTTATTACATAAGATAAATAAATATGTTAGCTACTTAAAAAACAAACTACATTTCGACACATTGCATAGCTATTACTTTGTGAATTGGTTAACAGAAAATATTTCTTAACGCCCAAAGTATTAAATTCTATATTAAATCTGAACAATTAATGCCAACACCTTGCTAAGATGTATTTTTGTAACTCGGCAAGGATCTGATTTAACTCAGTTGATTAAAACGATTTAAAAAAAATACGCTCTTTATATTTTATTTTTATTTTCTACATTTTAATGTTAAAAATATTTTGTTGTCACAGTTTCATATACAATTGGCATATTTTCGTAAAATTGGTTTGGCGCACGATTGAATACATTGCTCTTACAAATCGTATAAAATTGTTATATTGTATACAATGGGAGTTCTTGTTATACTGTGTACACAGTTATTCTTATTTCATATATATAATATTTTTATTACTCTAATATTTGACGATTTATTATCTATGGCGGAGGAAGGAAAATGCCTGAAATTTAATGTATTAATTTATAATTAAATTCTAATAATATTAAAATATTGTATTGTGATCAAAAGCATACCAGGAACATAAATTTTCTAATTTCAAAATATGTGGAAGTAATTGAAAAGTATATTGCAAAATTCCACCTTTGCATACAAAATGAATAAACTAAAAGAGTGTAATTAAAGTTAGTGCATTTTAAAACTCGCGAAAACATTTCCTAAGCAGAAGAATGCTTGATTGATTGCATAAACGAAATATTCACGGTAAAGTTCTACATTTAACGAACTATAGTAACCCGATCTATGTTTAATCATCTAGCCTAATCTATCATATGAGGAAGTAAGTGAAAAAGCGATTGTAAATTCCATCTATATATACAAGAATCAAGTTAATTTAAATAAGGTCCTTACTAAGATGCTTTTTCGCATCTTAGCAAAAGATCCGCAATACTTGCTCATGTATTATTGAATTTAATCATTTTTTCCGTTAAGCACTATATTTGCATATCTGTTAACCGCTTCATTAAAATAATAGCTATGCAATGTATAGAAATCTAGTAGCAGGAGAGCTGTTAAACATTTTATGGTAGGTACTTGAAACAACATAAAAATTTGTGTAACACTTCTTTTGCAATGTCTGAATACAAAATCGAATGTCTGGCTGAAGGATCGTGGCACTTAGCAGACCCGTGAATTTTTAAATTTCCAAAATTTTCGTTGCAAAAAAAAAAAAAAAAAAAAAAAAAAAAAAAATCCTTGCGGCATTTCGAAATTTTAATACATTCAAATTTAGTATTTAATGAAATAAAAAGTATAAAATCCAGACACTTTAGTCGGCCCAAAAACTGTGCCAAACACCTGTCAAGTGGTATTTTATAACTATCGAAAGAAGGTATTTGAGGCACGCTGAGATTGAGACAGAATACTATTTATGCTTAAAAAAAATATTTTGAAAATGACGTTACTTTTGTTGGAACTTTCTACTTGCCAGACAACGTGGAAGGTTAAACCTGAGTTCCAATAAAGCTAAGCTTGAGGTGCCGCGCTGAAGACCCATTTACTAATTTACGATACACACAACGCGTAAACCGCGTTGCAGTGCCTCGCGAATTGATTAATTTCAACTAATTGCATGCGCAATCACAACAAATCTTATTGCGATAGGCTCTCGCAAGACCACATGACTCATAGCAAGCGTGCAGTTGTTCGGAAAATTTTGGAGTAGTTAAAAAAAGTCTTATTCGTAGTGAAACATGTGCAGCTTTTAAAGTACTATCTTGTTTGTATATTAAAATATTTTACTTTTTATATAATACGCGTTACTTATATTTATATTAATCATGGAAAAAATTGTGTTATTTGCACAAAAAGCGAAGGAAAAAATCACAGTTTTTAGTGAAAAAACTCTACAAAACTATCGTGAAGTGTTGAAAATTCGGCAAAAATATTGGTTAAAATATAAAGACATTATTTTACCATCCAATGCTAATCTTAAAGAGGGTTATCATAGACATTACTATAAAAACTTCATCGCTTTAATGAAGAAATACTGTAACGACAACGCTCCAAGAAAATCTAATGTACCTTCTTCTTCATTAGGTGTAGTATAATTTTATTTTTATTCCTTATAATAATATATTCATAAATAGCGAAAGGCATTCATAGTTTTTTACTAAAATAAATCTTGCTTGTCGGATAGATGAAAACACTCATTATACCAGCTATACAATATATTTATGTATACTATATTTATATCTTTTACCCGTATATCTCAGTACAATAGCTGTAGCATCGTCTCGTCTATGAATTTATTATTTGCATGAATTTTAATAGTTGCCTCAATGAAAGTAATGAAACATTTTACGCAAAATATTTTTTTAACATCATATAATTTTAGAAACTATATATCAGGAAAGTTTGCATAAGCGCATATTCAGAAATCTTTAGAAAATTTATGAAAATACTCTTTAATAAAAAAGCTTTTTCTACTCTTTATACGGAACTAGTTCAAGAAAGTTTAACTTAAATAAATATACTTTTATAACTATGATTTTGCCATATACCTTTATATGTCAATATAATGAAATTTTACGATCGTTTAATGACGGTTAGTACAAAATTTAAACTGACTAAAATTATTTCAAACTCAAAATAAGGTTCGGTTCTGAGAACTGTCAATTTGACTGTCGGAGACAACTTGAGAAAAGTATTGCTGTCATGGATTTTTCGTTTTTACTTTCCATGATTAACATATATAAGTAACGCGTATTATATAAAAAGAAAAATATTTTAATATTCACACAAAATAGCACTTTTAAAGCTGCACATGTTTCACTACGAATAAGAAATTTTTAACTACTCCAAAATTTTCCGTACAAAGGCACGCCTACTATGAGTCACATGGTCTTGCAAGAGCCTATCGCAGTTAGATTTGTTGTGATTGTGCATGCATCCAGTTGAAATTCATTTTAAGATAGCTTTCGCGAGGCACTGCAACGCGGTTTAAGCTTAGTTTGTATCGTAAGACAGTAAATGGATCTTCAGCGCGGCCCTGCAAGCTCAGTTCTACTGGCGCTCGCGTTTAACCTTCCATGTTATCTGGCAAGTAGAAATTTCCAACAAAAGTGCCTGTCATTTTCAAAATATTTTTTTCCTGTCATTTTCAAAATACTTTTTTCTAAGCATAAATATTATTCTGTCTCAATCTCAGCATGCCTCGAATACCTTTTTTTCAGTAGTTATAAAATACCATTTGACATGTGTCTGGCACAGTTTTTGGGCCTAGTAAAGTGTTTGGCTTTTATACTTTTTATTTCATTAAATACATTTAAAGGTATTAGAATTTCAAAATGCCTCAAGGATTTTTTTTTTTTTTTTTTTTTTTTTTTTTTGCAACGAAAATTTTGGAAATTAAACAATTCACGGGTCGGCTAAGTGCCACGACGCTTCAGCCAGACATTCGATTTTGTATTCAGACATTGCAAAAGAAGTGTTGCACAAATTTTCATGGTGTATTAAATACCTACCGTAAAATGTTTAACAGCTCTCGGACTATAGATTGTTATTTAACTCTTTAATTCATGATTTTTTATTTTGCTCGGAAAACCTTATATTTTAGTGTATTTTTGTTAATTATCAACTGGAAAAATTTATTTATGTTTATGTTGGTCGTAATATCATAATGTCTCTTGTGAGTTATTAACAAAAATTGCTCAAAAAATGATAATTGTAAATTATGCACTTACTTTAAAATCTTTACACTGTACGATAACAACTATTCAATGATATAATAATTTTTATAATGATTTTAATAGTTTGCGGAATTAATAATTACTACCTTATACAGATAGAGAAGAAACGCCAATGGAACGTATTGCAAGCAGTATCAACAAGGAGCGTTATAACCTCGTCGTGATAATAAATCAGAACAGAAACAATTTTTACGACCTTAAATCCATGTTATCACACGTAATACATAATAGTTCACCAAAAGACTAATCGAATGCGCCAAAAGGCAAAAAAAATATCATGTAACTCATGAGTTATACTATAGGGAAATTCCGGGATTTATGCCGCACATTTTTTTGAATTTGTGTATAAAGTTCCATGGTGGACATAAAAAATAAATCATGCTGTGCTATATAATGCTAATTTAGCATTATACAACTCGTGTACTGCGACAAAAAAATTCAAAACAAATTATTAATATTTTTTTGCAATTTTTTTCTAAAACGTTACACTGCGACGCGTCACCCGTACATTCAGCCTAAGACGCCGCACTTGTGCGGTAGTTATGCCGCGCTTGTAATAAAGAACAGAATGAAGTTATAAATAAAAATATTTAAAAAAAATTCGTATCTGGACTATAATTAACGATGTAATAACAAAATGAAACTAAATGAATACAATGAAACGTATTAGTAGATTCAAATTAATAATTGTTCCCTACTTTCACTATTAAAATTATCGACTCGTTTTTTTACATTAAATTTTAATTGTTATTTCAGCAACAACGTAACATCAATGAATTAGAAAGGGAAAAGAAAAAAAGTAAAATTGTGTTTGCATAATTGATTTGTTAACCCTTTCGGGACCGGTGGCATTTACACAAATTATATTCGGTTGGTACCACTTTTTAAAAAGAAGTTACATTTACTTAAATAATCATGAAAATGCTCTAATTAAACAAATCAAATATTGCTTTTCTTTTTTACTGGTGCCAGAAACAAATTTTGTAAGCTCTTTATGAAGGTGATTATATGCACCTATGGTCCCGAATGGGTTAAGAGATCGACTTCAATCTACAAAAAAAGTGCCGAAAAAGTAGTCTTTATGTAACTACATTAAAACACATGATGCCACGAAGCCAATTACACTTCCTCTTTTTTGGAGTAGTTTGCAAAGAACGTCTGCGTTACGCGTAATCCAATTTTTCATTATTATCATCTTGACTTGCATCTTTCTTGCCCTTCTTACTTTTTATTTTCCCCTTTCTCTCCTTTGGTTTTAGTAAACATGATAACATGCCTAACATGGTTAGTCTGTGCAAAAAGAATAGGAAAAGTTAATACCACTTAATCATCCCTTACAAAAGAAACTGCGGCATGTATACCGGAATAGAAATGCGGCATGTATCCCATTTTGCATGGTGCAGACGTCGACCATCACAGTTACCTGCTATCGCTAAGGAAAAAGGCGTAATCATACACACAGTACTCTATACAAACGCTACTCTTAGTTTTGACTACGAAATCATGCATGCATTTAGTAATTAGTGTATGAAAAGTATTTAAACATAACGTGTTTAAAAGTTTGGACAGTGAAATCATGCACTTACGTCAAATTAAGGATTGTACTTCTACAAGTAAACATCGAAACGAGATTCACGCTATACACTGGTTAAAATAATCTCATTGTGCACCTATGCTGTGCGTTTGACGAGTATCTATCGATAATTACAAGAAATAGAAGGGGTGCGGCATCTATCCTGTATGCGGCGACTCTCCCGGAGTTACCCTATATTTAAAGGTGAACCAAGGTACCTATTTATTTTTCTTATGAAATAGCAAAACACATCATATATTTCAAAGTTTTTCTACACAAGACTTTTAATAATTTGCATACGTGACAGAAAAAAAGACGGCTTAATGCTCAAAGAATTTTAAAGTGAAAATAAAACACTTTTTTTTAAAGACTGATTATGCCTGCGCCACAATTTGTTTTTAAAAAGATACTTTTAAATTTTATTTTGAAGTATGTATTTGGCTACTGACTGGTACAGTACGGAAATTTACTTAGGGGAAAGTCTTCGTCACATTTTAGAAATCTTCATAATATACTAAACATGTTTTTATTCATTTTATTGTTTTCCTGCTCATTTATGATTTTTGAAAATGTCTGGAGTGACTGTATTCAACATTATCTTTTTAGAATTCTGTACCTGTATATAATATATATTGCTTTTATATACTTTATAGAATAGCTCTCTATTCTAAAAAAAAGTAACTACCGCTGTCACCGCCGCCGCCGCCGCCGCCGGTTTTGAATTTTTTGCAACCGGAGGTATTTCTTCGTTAATATTAAGAAAAATAATGCATACAAAAATATGAAAATCGGTAGTATTATACAGAAATGTTTGATAAACACGCTGATGCAGACAGTTTTCAAATCGAAGAATTATTTTAAGAAATATTTAATGCTAAAGTGGGACAAAATCGTTCCACTAAAAAAGTTTTATAGGAGCAAAAACTATTCATGGGAATCATTTTTAGATCATTTTATACGTTTGAAGTTCCCGGTGTGCAGATTGTATTTCTTTTTTTAATTTGGCTAATTTTTTGAGGTTTTATTTCTATTTTAAATTCAAATTTTCAACATTTCTAGAGATATTTTTTACAGATTTTAGAAAGTGATATTAATTTAAACTGTTGTCAACTGTATAAACAGCGGAAACAATAATGTTTGCTTCAAAAAAATATTTATGCGTGTAATAAATTAAAAATTTATTTACACGTGACTATTATAAACAGAAAAAAACATTTGGAATTAGAATTAAATAATTATGTACAAAAAGCAGGAACTTATTAAAAATTGCGTCATAAAAACTATAATTACACGTGATTTTTAAGAGAGAAAGGAATTTGTAAAATAATAAATTTATTAAAATGCGTTAGAAGTCTTAAATAGGAGAAATTACGTCATATTTACGTCACATTACAGTTATTACATAAAATGAACACAAAATAATATTGCAAAACGGTTTAAATTTAGAAATTGCGCTAGACATTTATTTGATATTTTGAGCGGATATTTTTCAACAATTTTTCTTTAGAAAGTGCAAATAATATTTCATTTCTAACACAAGTATTTTCACGTGAATATTAAAAAGAGAAAGAATAGTTTGGTCAAAATTACGTCAGATTAAAAACGATTAATTTAAAATGTCTCATTTAAAAGAACTTTCTTTTCGCTTTGTTAAAAAATACCGGGAGACAAAGATTCTGTTTACTTAATTCCTTTTATATTAGCTTATTTTGAAATGTTGTAACACGTGTCTACGTCATCAAGTTATTTTTATTTCGACGTTTTATTTGTATTTTTATTAATGTTGTACTAATTTATTTGTTCTTTCGTTATTTAAAATAAAAATTATATCAATTTGTATAATTTGGCGAGTGGTTTGGCGATTTATATAATTTGGCGAAATTAGTCGACGGGATAATCAAGTAGTACCGCAGCGGATTTGGCGTTAAAATATCCCCAATCAAAGAGAAATGAATAGAAATCCGTTTATAGGGAGATTGCCACTGTTTTTTAAATTATAATTCAATCTTTCGAAATCTTTTTAAAGCCGATCACATTAGCGCGCATTTAGAGTCTGCGGTGTCTGGACGGGGGTTGGCGAGCGTAGCTCGTAGGTGGCCGAGCCCCCTAGTCTTCTAAAAAATTTCTCATTTGACGTTTCTGGATTTAATTATTTTAGAGAAGTCGTATTGAAAACGTAAAATTTCCGCTCCTATTTTCATCCTTTTAAAATTGAATTTTATAAACTTGATAACGAATATTTCCGCGTTCAATGTAACCCCGTGAAATTTACAGTGTTTTGTTGGAATAAATTCAGAAAAACTATTGCTTGAGAATTTACGCTGATGTTACCCTCACCACTTAAAATTTCGTAAAAATAATTATTATCATATTATCATATACATTTTAAAGTTTCTTGGAAAAACAGATTAAGAGAAATCAAAACGTCCAGATAATCTTAGAAGTTTCACACTTTCAAAGTTAAAATTTTTCACAAAACGTTTTAACATAGCATATTGTAGCATCATCTGTATCTTTAATTTCCAGTGCCTTATTCTACAAATAAGAATGATGTGCTCCTAAAAATAATAAAGAGTTCATTACTAACTGTTCCTGTTGTTCACTTCTTTCTATTTGGCCCTGTGCCTGAAATAAAACTATTTCAACCTGAGTAAGAAAGCCCAGTGTACTGTAATAAATCTCTATAAAATGTGTAAAAAGCCTACACATTTTCTTCAAGAAAAATAGTTATAATTTTTCTTCAAAATACCCGAAATGATCTTAAGAAAATCTTTTAATAAGTTATTGAAGTTAATTTGGAGGCCATAAACTTCCAGAAAATAAATCTTTATGAAAACGCAAAACAACTGCATATTTCTTGAAGGAGGTCTGCTACTTTTTTTTCTTTATAAAATAGCTGTAGAAAACTTCAAAATACTTGTAAATTCTACTTTTAAAGATTTTTCTTTTGATTCTTTTACTTGAGTGCTTACTAAATACATAAAGTGCGCCTTCGTTTCTTGAATAGTTCTAAACCAATCGTGATGAATAAATTATTTTAGAATGTTCTTCCCGCATCAGATTTCTGTAAAAGTCGAATGTTAAAAAATAATCATGTAATTTGCATTTACATGTTCGAAGTGGCTTACTTACCAATTTTAAAGTTACCCAAATACTTTTAGGATATCCTGATGAAACACCATTTTCAGAAAAAGAATGTTTTAATTATTTGACATTTTATAGTTTGAGATTTTAGGAATGTGTTCTTGTGTTACATATGAATACAACATTTATACTTCGTACCAAAAAAGCGATATTTATCAATTTTCCTCGATTACATTTCTTTGTTTATTTTTCCCTAACTAAACATACTTATCGAAAACTTATAAATATATTATCTCTGGTCACAAAATAAATTAAAATGTTTTTTAAAACGTTTTAAATTCGTTTAGACAACAAACCCGTCGCCAATCCACCAGAAAAACTATGTAGTTCTTGCAGCAATAGTCTATAGCAGCGTTTCTTAAACTGTGGTCCGCGGGCCCCTGGGGGTCCGCGAGCTATCTGACGGGGTTCCTCAAGCCCAGTGTTGAATTCAGACCCTTTTTCTTCGACAGAAATTTGTGTAGCTCTAGTTTTGAATAAATTCAGGACTAGAACTTTTAATCTAGGGCTATTAAGAAGTGTAAAATAAACATATAAATCTTTCGAATGAAAGGAACGCCATCCCTATCATCCGCTCCACCATTTGAATTCATTTATGCGCAAGCCAAACATTTTTACCGAATATTTTGTTCTTCGTCAGCACGCTTTACATATGCATTCTCTTTTACCTTGTCATTGTAGAAATCACGCAATCATAGGTCATCTTATCAAGAAACGCGAAAGAAAGGTGAAAACGGTGGTGAGTGAATTCCAACCATAGCCATTTTTAAGCCAACTGCTCGTATTTTAGTCTCTCTTGTTACATGCTTACATTTGTTTATACAAGATATGAGTGAGTGGTTAAAGAGCTGTAAAATAAAAGGTAAAGAAGATACGGAGTCAGATATAGAGGATGATGATGATTTAATACCTCATAATTTAACAGATAAGAAATTACCGCAAAGGAAAAAACGTAAGTACTCTGTAAAATGAGATGTAAATCTCCACCTGGGCGAAAAATGTCCGGACCAGGATTCAAACCAGTAATCTCTTGGCTGAAGCCAACAAAGATCCCGGACGAATCTGGTGGATGTAATTCAACCAGCTAACCATACCGATTATAGCATCTGGTCTGATATCTGAATCAGCTCAACAGAATTAATCGCAAGTAATGGAATACCAGAAAAATGTTTGATACGTAATTACACTAGATTAATTTTTGCACAATTATTCTAATTGGTAAATAAATAATATTAGATGTAAATTTCCAACTGGGCGAAAAATGCCTGACCCAGGATTCGAACCAGACATTTCTTGGCTGAGGGATATTTAACAGTGGGATTTACGATCAGTTGTATTAATAAAGAAGAACAGCTTGTTTGTGTTATTTGTGACGATATACTGTCAAATGAATGTATGAAACAGCCAAACTCCGTGGACATTTACAAACTAAACATAAAGAGTGTTTAAGCAAACCAACTGGCTTTTTTACAAGCATGTTAAAAGAACTGAAAGCAATTCTGAAATTAATTGAAAAGACAGCAACTTTTTCCAATAATGAAAAGGTCATTTTTGCCTCTTATCAGGTATCTTTGATGGTAGCAAAGTCTGGAAAGTTTTATGTAACGCCAGAGAATTTAATTCGACATGCTGCTAAAGCAATGGTCACAGCATTGCTATGAGAAAAAGCTGGAAATGATCTAAATTTAATTTCAATATCTAATGATACTGTTAAGAACAGAATGACCGACTTATGTGAAAATATTGAGAGCCAATTAATTGGACGTGTAAAAATAACTTCTTGTTTCGCATTACAGGGTTGATGAGTGTTTAAATATTTCGAATAATGTGAATTTGTTAGCTTTCGTTTGTTATGAATTTGGTGATAAGGCATGTGAAGATTTTTTGTTTTGCAATTTCATTCCATCTCACAGAAGTGCTATTCATTTGTTTAACCAGTTTCATACAAGAAAAAGAGACAAACTGGTCAATGTGGGAATAAGTACAGATGGGCTCGAGCTATGAGTGTCTGATTAATATTTTGATCAGCTTCGTTAAAGATAAAATGCCATATGCAATTTGGACACACTGTTGTATGCACCGTGTATCAATTGTCACGAAAGAATTGCCTGAATATCTGAAATCTACATTCAACGAAGTTATTTCGGTAAATTATATCAAAGTTCGTCATTGAATTTTAGAGTTTTTAAATTTCTGTGCGAGGAAATTGGGTGTTAACACAAACAGTTAATTTTATATGCAGATTTTAAGTGGCTATCACGAGGAAAAATGCAGAACTATCAGATAAAACTGTCGAGCATTTACTTCCCTTCTGTGCAATATAGTATTTTTTGAAAAGACTTACTTCAGCCTTATGCACATAAAAAACAAATATGTAAATCGATTGAATATCGAACCAGACTTGCGAATACATGTTTCGAACATTGAACTAGACATTGCATATCTCATAAAAACAGCAGCATCTTGTTTATGGGAAATAGTAGTACGTATATTTTAACTGTCTTAAAATGTGTGCCATTTTTCTTATTAATGCAACTTATTTTTTCAACAATTAAACACGAAATATCTGTAACGAACGATAAATAATGTCTGCACCATTAAAATAAATTTTTTTTTAAATCTTCAATTAAGAAACATTTTGTTGGGGGTCCCCGAAATGCATATCATATCAAAGGGGGTCCGCGAGATCCCAAAGTTTAAGAAACGCTGGTCTATAGTATAATTTCAATTTTTGAGATAACTGAAAAACACTATATGGAGACGCTACCATGTTCATTCATAAACGGACAGACATCATAGTACAATTCCCCTCCCCTCAAAAAAGAAAAAGAAGAAAGCAAACAAAAAACAATTATTCTAGGGACATGGAAACCTAGCGAACAACCAACATGCACAGAAACATGTGCACACATACATAAATATTATTTTGAAGGGCAAAAAAAGATCCAACAGCCAGCAAAATGTAAAAACATACCGAAACTTCATAATTGGATTTTTTGTCGATTGCACTACTTCTTAAACACTATATGTCCAAAAAGTAAAAATCGTTTTTTTGCATTCTATTGTTTTTCGTTATGCTTCTTCTTATTGTATTAAAACTTTTTTTATGAAGACATTTTAAACTGTATCAACATTTATTTATTTGATCTTTTAATAAAATATTTTATAATCCCCAAATCAGAACTTACCCTCTCGTAAGTTAACGTTTCATATCCGATTAGATATTGTAAATGAAAAAAAAATTTGTAAGTTCCACCAGATCTGAAATTTGTACTGTTAGTTTTAAAACAACCCGCATACATTTATCATTGTTCTATTGAAACAACTACTCTTGATCAATAAACATTCTTTTAAGTGAAAAATAAAACATACAATTAATTCCTTAAAAAATATAATTAGTGAAAAAATCAATGAATGACGAAGGAAACCAAAAGTTTGTTGGTTGAAAATAATTGTTACCTAAAGTAATAAAGAAACAATAGCATGCTGTTTATTCAGTTTGTTTACCATTCTAATTAAAAGCAGTCACAAAAACAATTAAAATGAATTGCTTATTAGATTAAATTTTACATTACTTGTTAGCTCATTTTATTTAATTTACCTTTTAGTCATAAAAAAGTTCAATCTATGCTTACTTATTATATTAACTTTTTTTCTAGCTAAAGAAAAAAGTGCGAAGAAATCTTTCGTGAATAAATTTCTGTTAACTTAATTAAGAAAACATAGTATGAAAGTTGATAATAGAATTTTCCTCATTTTCTTATACCAGGTTTTTGCTACAAGAAATGCCTTGTTCTATAAGTTAAAAGTATCGAATAAGTTACCTTTCACTTCATATCTATAAAAAATGACATTGAAATTTTATAATTATTGAGTGATTTTCTGAAAATATATTTTTTTATTAGATTGTTGATTCATAATATGAAGACGTAAGTTAATAGAAAAAAATTGAAATTTTATAGTTACTGAGTGATTTCGTGAAAAAATATATTTTTTTATTAAGTGTTGACTCGTAATATGAAGACGTGAATTTCAAAAAATACCACTGAAATTTTATAGCTATTGAACGATTTCATGAAAAAATATTTTTTAAATTAGATTTTTGATTAATGGATTTGGAAGACGTGAGTTTCAAAAAATCAAATCCAGAAAATCGAATTTTGGAAAACCTCGAAAAACCTCTAACTGCATCCTTTGGTTTTCATTATAAACCAAGATTTTACAACGCCAGAAATACACGATAAAACTAGTTTTTTATCAGATTTGATTGTGTTTTCTTGATACAGATTCACCAATAGAAGATATTGATAGAGAAACAGTGTTCTGTTTTTTTTAATTTTGAAACTCACGGCCTTATATCGCCTACCCGCAAGAAAAGTGACACATATCGCAAAAAACTCATTTTGCGTTTTATTCCATTAAAAAACCTTTCATAGGTGCGTCTTACTACAGAAAAAGTTTCATAAGTGTAGTTACATGGAAAATCGATTTATTACGCTATGTATCCATTCGTGACTACAGAAGGGGGGTGGGAATAGTTGCCGTATGTTCCCTCCGCCGTTGTTGTTTTGAAATGTTTGGCGATTTTTTGTTGGCGTGTTGGCGTGTTGACGGTGGTTATGGATATGGCAACCTCGATATGTTGAATGTCGTGTGACGTGTTTTTGTGACGTGTCGTTCTGGCAACCGAGAAGTTAATGTTGGAATATTGTGAATGTATTTTGATATCGTATTGTATAGATCTGCCTTCTTATTTTTATGTGAAATTTATTGAATGTATTTGATTGACTATGTTTTCTGTAGTCCGTTTAAACGCTGTTGCTGAAATAATTAGGAAAAATGAGGAAATTTTGACAAGAAAAGAAGGTTTGTTTATAGTTTGTGAATACGTATTGATAAGCCTATTTTGGAAAATGTCGGCGATAATATTTCGAGCTGGATCTTTCAAGAAAGCAGATGTTTGTTAAGGTATGTTGATAATTTTATGTATTTTACTGCTTTTGAGTTTTTTACATTTTGTGATTGCTAGAAAGCGAGAATTGCTGAATTTTGAGAATGCTATATCGCGAGAAATGCTGAATTCGGCGATGTTTTTTTTCGGAAAATGTGCGCGAAGCGCACATACAACGATTACTGGTTGCCATTTTAGCAACTTTTGTTTTTTATGTGTATTTTTGCTTTAAAAGTTTTTTATATTTTGAGATTGCTAGAAAGCGAAAACTGCTGAATTTTGAGAATGCTATATCGCGAGAAATGCTGAATTCGGCGATTTTTTTTTCGGAAAATGTGCGCGAAGCGCACATTCAACGATTACTGGTTGCCATTTTAGCGAATTTTGTTTTTTATGTGTATTTTTGCTTTAAAAGTTTTTTATATTTTGAGATTGCTAGAAAGCGAAAACTGCTGAATTTTGAGAATGCTATATCGCGAGAAATGCTGAATTCGGCGATGTTTTTTTTCGGAAAATGTGCGCGAAGCGCACATACAACGATTACTGGTTGCCATTTTAGCGAATTTTGTTTTTTATGTGTATTTTTGCTTTAAAAGTTTTTTATATCTTTAGATTGCTAGAAAGCGAAAACTGCTGAATTTTGAGAATGCTACACCTCGAGAAGTGTTGAATGCAGTGATGTTTTTTTTCGGAAAATGTGCGCGAAGCGCACATACAAGGATTACTGGTTGCCATTTTAGCGAATTTTGTTTATTATTTACATTTTATTTTCGTTAAGCCAAACATGCGTATAAACCGGTGCTTGGCGACATTTACTACTTGGCGGGAAAAGGGTTTTCACGCCAAGAAAATTCCAAGATGGCGGCCGGGGGGAACTTATGACATCTGTTCCGGGGGGTGGATTGTATAGGGAGGTAAAATTACTCAACTCTCCAAAACTCATCTACGTAATCATTCTTAAGAGTTTTAGGCTTTTATGCACGTTTTTACTCCTGCATGCAGACCTAAGTGCTTTAATTTCAGGTTGCAGTAAAATCATGCAAATTTTCTTTTGCCTCTCCTGCGAAATTTAATGTTGTCCAGATGTGTCACTTTTCTTGAGGGTGAGCTATGTATACATATATACTTGCAGACTTTACAATCTCTTCCTTTAAAAAACTATTTAAATTAAGCAGATTGCTTTATCTTTTTTAACACTGTTTATGATAACTATAATTTTCTATAATAATATTATAAAGAAATAACGAATCATTTATAGAGAGTAATCTCTGGAACTACCGGACCAATATCAAGAGAAATGGTGGCAAATGGATAGTGGCGGTCTCTGTTTCAACATAGGTTATATTTTGTGTCGATGCCATCGCCTTCAGCGGGGTGCATCATCGAAAAATATTCAAAATTTATGATATTGAAGGTGCTAGAAAATTGAAATTCAGCGTGACAGTTACTAATAAAATGTAAATGATTTCTAAAAAATCAAAATTTAAAAGGGTGAAATGCTCGAAAAGCGGTCTAAAAATGTTCTAAATTACAATTTCTATGGAATTGTTACCGACAGTCTCTTGAAATTCAACATGGCTTCTACCTTGAAGACGCGACTGCTTGCACAGAACAGGTTTTTGTTTTTTTTAAATTCGAAATTTAAAAGCCCGCAGGAGAAAAAAAGTTCTAAACTATGATTTTTGTGATTCTAAAGGGGCTAGAAGTTTACTTTTAAGATAGAAATGCTTGCTACGAATGGTTTCTAAAAATTTTTGAAATTTAACCCCTTGAGGGGCGGTGGAATATATTATATCCCACATACGATTAATAAAGAATTGCACCAGAAAAAATGTAAGAAATTTTACTTTTTAAAATTTAGTGGAATAAAAGCAATAAAATTGATTTTCTTTATTTTGCAATAAAATTTTATAAAGATTCCGGTGTGAATTCAACTTTACAGAAACACAATTACTTGCCCGTGAAAGGGTTAAAAGGTGAAATGACCGGAAAACGTTCTAAATTATGATTTCTATAGAATTGTTAAGAATAGAAATTCGAATTTTGACATGGCTATTACTTTTAAGACGTAAATGCTCTCGCGGCACAATTCTAAGGAAATTTTTAAATTTAAAAGGGTGAATTGAGCGAAAATCGTTCTAAATTACAATGTCTATGGAATTGTTTGAGATAAAAACTCGAAATTTGACATGGCTGTTACTTTTAAGACGTAAATGCATGCACAGAACAACCCTAAAGAAAATTCTCAATTAAAAAAGGGTGAAATGCGCGAAAAGAGTTCTATAAACGGTCTAAATTACGATTTCTATGGAATCGTTAAGGATAGAAACTTGAAATTTGACATGGCTGCTACCTTTAGCCCGCAGATGCACGAATAAGACAGTTAAAAAAAATCGAGATTCAAAGAGTGAAATGCATGAAGCCTTCTGTAAAAATTCTAAATTTCCATTTCTGTTGAATTGTTAACCCCCTGTGGGGCGGTGGGATAAAATATATCCCCCCTAATTTAAACAAGATTCTGACTAGAAAATGTTAACTACATTTTATAGTTTTAACTTTCGAGGAAAATAGTTGAAAAAATGCTTTTCCTTATTTAAAAATAAATTTTTTTATTATTCTGTTGAGAATTCAATATTTAGAGATATTTTTGCTTGGCCCTCAAGGGGTTAAAGATAGAAACTTAAAATTTGACATGGCGGCTACTTTTCAGCCGCAAGTACACTCACAGAAAGGTTTGATAAAAAATCGAAATTTAAAAGGGTGAAAAAAAGTTCCAAACACGATTTCTATGATACTGATGGGACTAAAATATAGGTTATAATTTTAATATACCAATGTTTGCTAAAAATAGTTTCTAAAAAATTCGAAATTTAAAAGGCTGAAAGGATCGAAGAACGTCTCTAAAAATTTTCTAAATTACCATATCTGTGGAATTTTACATAATATTTGTTAATTAATAATTTCCACGCCCTTTTCAAAAGCACACAAGTACCACGTGGCATATAACAGCAACAACGTGTGTAAAGCGGAGGTTTTTGCTAGTTAATTTATATTTAAGTTTTTAAAGAAATAAAATATTGTATTATCATCGGGAATACATTTTGTTCATAATTTTATAATTCTAGCTCATTAAGAAGAGACTAAAAATTCTATATATATTTTTTTTTATTTCTGCATACATGTTACAAAAGTTAAGTTAAATTAGTATAAAAGTATAAATATATTTTTTAAAGCTATACTATTTTAAACCCGTTAAATGTTTACTCTTAAAAATCACGATTAATTTAATGATTGCAGTTCATGTTATTCCATAGTATTTCCATTAAAATATCTTAATTTGGCGTGAGCTTTGGTTATGAAAAAGTTAGAAAGCGCTAACTAGTGAATTTATTAAGAGATGATTCGTGTTGTTTTTCTTACTTTCTTGTATATGCACATGAAAAAGTATTGGAATCGTGGAAATGCTTGACTTTAGACGTTTTGAATGTTCTTAACACGACTTGACTATTTAAAAAATATATCAATTGTATTTTTAGTAATTAACTAATAATAATTAACATAACTCTTAATGACGAGGTCGCTTGTAAACATTTAGACATTTAATAAGTACTTCGCAAACAAACACATAACTTACAGAACGTTAGTCACATGACTACAAAAGTAAACAGAACAATTCTCTGATATTTATTTCTGTGGGAGGAAAGAAACTTTGGTGCTGCCAACTACATATATAAAATTGAAACTCAAACATGACAATATATGTGTTTGTGTCATGTCTGTCTGTTTGTTAGTCTATGTGTGACACACTCGTTGTTGTTGCTCTATCTCAATAACTTACGCATGAAATGTAATCAAACTTCAGATTCTTTTAAACCTTGATACAAATGGGTACCGATTACGCTTGGATGTATATCAGGTGGCACTCCTAGTCTGTATATTTTACGATTTCCATGGTATTTCACGGTTTCCATGATATTTCAATGCATGGGATTTCATCAAACTTTATATTCTGTTAGCTTTTGATGTAAATCAATGCTGATTAGATTCCGGTGTAAAGGTAACTTCTCGAATCGTTTTATACATACACTGTAGAAAGCACGTTACCCTAAAAGTAAAACTAGTAGAAGAATTTTAATAATAAAAATCCAAACAAATTTTAAACTTTTGGAAAATAAAAAATGTATAATGATAAAACGGATGCGTGATCAAGGGATGCTTGTTGTAATTAGATATTGTTACGTTTTTCAGCTAATTTTTGTATTGGGACAAAAATATTCAAATCTTTGTCTGCTAAAGGCTTCATCTGAGGAAAATTTTCTAATTTTCTATTAGGTCATTTAAGAACGTTGCAACTTTTGTCATCATTGTAATATTTTTTTAAATTTCTTCATCATTTAATTTTTCAGAAATTTTAAATCAGTTTCTAGTGGTTCACATTCATAAAATGCTATATTTTTGCAGTTGATTTCCTTTTAAATTTTGTTATCATGCTTTATCATAATAATCTTCGGCATAATGCCCTTCTTGGACATCTAAAATCCTACATGTAAAAATAATTTTATTTTGCAATATATTTCAAACATTTTACAAGATTTTTTGCTTAATAATCACGGCATTATTTTACTGCATTTCCTTATCTATTTATTGAAGTACTGAGGTAATTTTTTTAAGTATGAAAATAAAAAAACATTTACAGATCTTTAGTAATATTGCATTTTTCTTTTAACCGAGATAAAAATTTTATTTTAGTTACTGTTAATTGAAGTGATAAAGGTAAGTTCGAATTGAAAAACTGGTCCTTACGGAAATTCCCACGGAAAAACATTAGTCCTTAAGGAAATAAATTCGGGACTTTATGATTAGTTCGAATTATCTGAATATACATTATTGCGAAGTCGCTGCATGGAACTCAAAAACAGCATAACATTCAAGTGAATAATTCAATCTGTCTCAGTATAAATGTATTACATATTATAATTAATTTTTTTCATTAGTTTTGCTATATATATATATACAGTGAAACTCGTTTAAGATACGCCCGCTTAAGATACGATCCCGCTTAAGATATGAATTATCTTCGGTCCCTTGAAAAATGCCTATTAAACCTGTGTAAAATTACCCGCTTAATATACGTACGCATAAGATACGATCCCGCTTAATATACGAAGAAAATTTGTCCCTTGATGTAAAAAAAACCCGCTTAATATACGAAATGGTGCTTATATAATCCGTTTATCACGTGTCTTTAGGACAGAATAGCTTAAAAGAGCAACTGAATTGTGCTCGAGTCTTTGTCTTGGCGACTTCCCCCCTCCCTCCCCGTTTCTTCTTCCCCTTTTAAGTTCGAAGTCCCTGTGGAAGGATCGGGGAAGTTCTCCTTAACGTCATAATCACGTGATGTGACGCACCCCCATACCGTGCCTTCGCAGCGTTCTGCGATCTAGGGGAAAATCCCTAGATATAGGAAAACTCAAGCCTATTTAGGGGATTCCTTCTTATTTCTAGGGAATTTTTAGAATACTAGCAATATTTTTTTGAAATCTAATGGAAAAAAAAGGATTTTTTTTTAGACTTCTGTGTTTTTCTGGCAATGAACGTGATAGATGGAAGAGGGAGTAAAGAGATGGGCAGTGGGGAGAAATTGTCTTTAAGCAATTCTTTCGCTAACAGAGGATGGGGGGATGTTGTTTTTCTATAAAACAAACTGATGTTCATGAATCTCGTATGTGATTCAGCCAGGCCGTTACAGCCAATCAAAATGCAGAATTTCTTCCATTTCACGTGACTTTAGAATCTAGGGAATTTTTATTCCGTAGCCTAGGGAAAAAGGGAAAACCTATCTGAGAACACTGTGCCTTCGAAACCTCTGTACCGGCAAAGCTGTCGAAAGGGCATTGCGTAAATCTAGTCTTTTGTTTATCCGCTGAATAGTAATAGGAGTAAATAATGGATGAGCAACTTAAAGTAAAAAGAAAAGCACTTTCTTTGACTGAAAAACTGGATGTGTTAAGGAAATATGACGCCGAGAATGTGATAAACAAGACAGTCTTTGCCAAATCTGTGCGAATCCACGAGTCAACTCTTCGAGCTCTGTTAAAAAATAGACAGAAACTGGAAAGCAGTGCATCAGCTGGAGGCTCTAGCAGAAAGAAAATTAAGGTGGCAAAATTTGAAGAATTGGAGAGGATTTTATTTCAGTGGTTCACCCAAACCTGATCGATGAACATCCCAACTAATGGATCATTGATTAAGGAAAAGGCCTGCGAAATTGCTACACGTCTTGGGGTGGATTTCACGCCTAGCAACGGTTGGCTAGACCGCTTCAGACAAAGATACGGCATAGTTTATAGGAAGGTATGCGGAGAGTCGACAGCTGTGAATGTAGATGATGTCAATTGTTGGAAAACTAACGTTCTCGCGCCGCTATTGAAAAAGTACTCAAGATGCAATATTTACAATGTCGACGAGATGGGCCTTTTTTTTAAATTAATGCCAGATAAAACTATGGCGTTTAAAGGTGAGAAATGTTCTGGGGGCAAACTTAGCAAAGAACGTATAACTGTTCTTGTTGGTTCAAATATGAGCGGAACGGATAAATTAAAATCCCTTGTCATCGGCAAGTCGCGGAATCCTCGCTGCTTTAAAAATGCTAGAAATCTGCCCTGCGATTATGAAAGTCAAGCCAAAGCATGGATGATAGGCGATATATTCGTTAAGTGGATTCGCAAGTTCGATGAGCGAATGAAAAAGGAGTCCAGGAATGTATTGTGTCCCGCCGACAACTGTCCCGCCCATCCCAAGGATATCCCCGGTTTACAAAACGTCGAACTAGTCTTTTTACCCCCTAATGCAACTAGCGTTGTTCAACCCATGGATCAGGGCATAATTCATGTTCTCAAAATGAAATACAAAAGTCGTGTAGTTGTACGTCATCTACACCAAATAGATCATCGTGAAAAGGATCTGTCCTGCCCAACCTGTAAGCCTAATAACCTCTTGGACGCCATGCATTTCCTGAGAGCGTCCTGAGAAGACATAATATCAACCACCATTGTGAACTGCTTCTGTAAAGCCTTTGATGTCGACGGCACTTTCCGAAACGTTGATATCGCGGAAAAGGAGCAGTATCAAGAAGAATGCGAAGATTGGGACTCATTTGTCGAAATTGACGATCAGCTTGTAACATGCGAAGTTCGTTCTATCCCGGATATAATCGCGGATGTCAAAAGTTCCGATGAACTTAGGCCTTCAGAAGAAGAGGTAGATGACGCGGGAGAAGAAATGGATGTGCCAGCCATACCGTCAGTCGCATCTGTAATGAGCTCGTTCAGCTTACTTCGACAGTACGCCTCTTCGATGGATGCTGATCCCTCTGTCGAAGATTTTGTCTACAACATCAACAAGGCAGAAAGCTTCGTGATAAAATCTCGCCCTAAGTTGCACCAAACCCAGGTAAACGACTTTTTTTCAACAAATTAAAACTACTTCACGTACTTTAATTTAGATAATGTAACAAATAATTATTGTTCCTTGGTTATACATTCAGTTTGTCTTTCTAAAAGTAATTATGAAAATTTGTTATTTTTCCTGTTTAAGTATGTAGTGTATTTTAGTTGTTGTTTTCTAAACATTAACAAAAATTTCGTTTTATTGTCTTTTTATAATTTGAGATTTTAATTTTGTTATTGTACAAACGTGACTCAATAAAATTTTTGAGAAAAATAAAGTAATTCTTTATTTCAAAATTTTAAACTTAAATTTTCTATAATATCTAAAAATTGTTAGAAATGGGTAAAATGAGAGTTATAAATGGTTAAAATACGTTAATAACAATGTGCACTGCCTTTATATGCATTATTACTCGGGAATCTATGAAATCCGGATAAGATACGATCCCGCTTAAGATACGAAATGCTCTCGGTCCTTTGATTCGTATCTTAAACGAGTTTCACTGTATATATATATATATATATATATATATATATTTCTTAATCCATCTTAGAGTATGTGAATCTAAAAAAAATATTCCTCAGATAATAATGAATATATAAAATATATCATCACTCCGAATCTGCGTAACAACATTAGTCTGCGCATTTTCTAAAAGAGCTGTGAAGATTAAAATTATCAATTCCCCAATTTCTTTCTAAACACAAAAAATGAAAAAGTTATATTGTTGGTTTAATTATTTAAATTAAAATAATTAATTTCTATTTAAAATACTAATAGTTAATTAAATAAATTACCTGCATAGTACGAGGGTGTATCAATAAGATTTTGCCCTCACATAGAGATAATTGTATGAAATTTATGAAATTGTAACATTGTATTAGTCATTTTCTATATAGTCACTGTGTACAGTAACACATTTCTCAAAACGGTATTTCAAAGAGAAGGGGAAGTATGTATTCCAGGAGGCGCGATAGTAGATCCAAAAGGTGTCAACTTTTGCCGACATCCACATGTGAGATATTGTTGAAAAAGCCTGTGACCACTTATTCATGCTATGCACCTCCCGAGCCCTTCTCCCCAAATTTGTCCCCTGGGGCCAATGAATGATGGCCGCAAAATTTAGAAAAGTGACACCCGGAAGGCAAATTTGGGGGGAGGTAGGGGCTCGGGAGATTCATATCATGAATAAGTGGTGAAATGCCTATCCAACAATATGTCACATGCAGAGGTCGGTAAAAATTAGAAAAATATCCCCCTTTAGGTCTACTATCGCGCCTCCTGGAATACATCCATCCCCCTCTCTTTGAAACACCGGTTGCACAAATGTGTTACTGTGCGTACTGACTATATAGAAAAGGACTCATAAAATGTAGCAATGTCATAAATTTTACTCAATTATTTCTATGTGAGGGCAAAACTTATTGATATACCATCGTATAATCGATTTTGTACAATATCATAGAGCAATATACAATATCGCTATAATTAAACAGACAGAACTCAGTGTGTTCTGTAGCACGATCCAATTGCGAGAATGGAGCCATTAAACAAGACGAGGGGGCGGAGGGACAAAGAATCCCTGAAAAAAAAAAACAGCGTCTTTTATTTTCTTAGCACTGACATTCAGAACTCATTTTCTTCTTTTTGTCCTCTATCTTGTTTAATCATACTACAAAATTTGGCTCTATTCTCTTAGTTAAATGCCCCACCAGTGGCCGAGAGGTTCTGCTCTCGAAGCTGGTTGGCGGGAGGTGCTGGGTTCGATCCCAATCACGCCCGTCGGCCTAATGATTCGGAGTTTTCGTGGTTTTCTTCGAACCTTGGTTTTCCAAGCGTAAATACGGGTTAGGTTCCCTTAGAAAGACCCCCACGGAGGGCACTCCCCCTTAGGGCCTATATCCCTCGTGCTGATAATTGGCCCTCATAAACACAATCAACTCTTAATTAAATCGCGACACCCTGTATTTCTTAAGGTAACGACACTTTCTCTGAATGAACTGTTCAATTCACCACTCTATCAAAAAATTAAGAATCAAAGCTAATTAAGGATTCATTTCTATTAATAATGAAATTGTAAGTATAAAAATACAAAATACTAGGAAGTTGAATTAATATTGTATCCTTAAAAACAATAAATAAACTGAAATGTGCTACCCAATGATACTTTTCGTGTTCTAAATATTTTGACTTAATTGCCATACTACTGGACGTCTCTCTCCGCGCTGCATATCCACATGTACTTCTATCAGCTGACATCAATGCTTTCTTTAACGCATGCTTGACTATCGTCCTATTTATAGCACAGCATAACTTTCTAGCTCACATCGATAAAATATTTGTGAAATTAAAACTTGACAAAATATGCTTTTATAACTTAACAGATAATAAAAATATTAAAAGATGTTAAATTACATTATACAATTCCTAGAACTTTCAACTATAAACATAGTTATTTTCAGGGACAAAACACAAAAACTGATGTTACAAACATGTTATTTTTCAAATTTCACTATCTTGATATGGAAAGTCTATTTCTTCATCCGGGTTCTTTGGACGATCTCTCTTACTGTTGGTTTACAGGTGAAAAAACAGAGGAGAAAACAAAGGATGGATGTTCAGGGTTGGGGGGGGGGGGGGGTGAATAGTATTTGTTTTACAATTCTTTAAGAAAATCCAACCATATATTGGGTGCGTTATATGATAAAACGTTATTACAATCTGTCATATTTTATGTTTCCATTTAAAATGTATAGATGTCAGCACCACAAATTCTCTCCCGAATTCATGAAAAGTACTTGTTAAAAGTAAATAGAATATTCTGTTCTGCGAGGACTGTTAAAATGTGACGCGGGTTCTTTTGGTATGTGTTAATTAAATGTTGAATATGCATTTGTGCTACCTGTTCAATTATAGTTGTGTTAAATATTAAGTAATTAGTTATAAAGCCACATAACAAACCGTATTTTCTTTAGAGATAACTTCGATTAATTCACGGAGAATTTACTAATCATAATTCTTTAAGGGGCATATCATTTTTGTTTCCTCTAAGTTAAGCTGTATATTCTGCTTCTGGGTAAGTCTTGACAGCGCTGTAATTTTAATTGTGAAGTTTTTAAAAATGAATTTTATCATTCTACTTATTTATTTGCTTAAAATATTTCTGCTATTGCTTTTGTTTCAGTATTACATTACTATGAAAGAAATTTTGGTATGTTTTTCACTTTTATGTCTTTTTTTCTATCATTATGAAGGTAAAGTATAACTATTGAACAACAACAAAAACAGAGATAAATTTTTATATACTTGGTCAAATGTGGGTTAAATTGTCAATATCAAGACTCATGGGCTCATAATCTACAAAATATCTAGAAAAAATTTACAATTTTAAAGTCATTTTTAAGAAAATCTCCATATGTCGTATTTCTTATTTATAAATACTCCAATCGCTAGAAACATTAGAAAACTGAAAACAAAATACGATCCAGTGAAAATGAAATTTCGCCCTTTACATATTAGAATACGAAGGTCTGAAAAACAATAATTTTAGAAATTTGACTCAATATATAATTTTCATAATTTTTTGGGGGGGATAAGTTTTGAAACAGTTTAAAACCAAATTAACTTTTAACTCGTTGATATATTAAATTATGAACTTCATGAGAAAATTTACTGTCATTTAGAATCTTCAATTAAATTTATACATAAATTTTATTTGAAAATCCCTATCAATAGCACTTCAAAATTTGCACAATATACTGTCTAAAAAACATATATATAATGTTTCCCACATATGGACTTAAAATATACTATTTTGTTATTCTTATTTAGTAGAACTATAAATCATTCATTATTTAAAAAATAGTCATAGTCATTTTGTGGCTAAATTATACAAATGGTAACTATCAGCATTATTTCAAATTGGCTAAATAAATAACAAGATTATAGGAAATAGTCATATTTCATAATTTATCAATAAAAATAATTTAACTGATAACTTTAAATTTGTAAATTAAACAACATCTAACAACTTAATGTTTTTCTTATCATCTGTAAAATTAAACTTTGTGAAATACGTTGAAATATTGACTGTTTTGCATTAATAACGGTTTTAACAAATATGAATAATATTTAAAACTCTTGAAAATTTTGGCTTTTCGTTGAAGATCCTTGAAATTTTACGAACTTTAATAACGTAAGATTAAGCACTTAAATTCTTTAAGATACTTTTCTCTTAGAGTATAGAAAGTCCAGGAAAATATCTCACGAGGATGCTGTAATCTTTCGTTACTATTTTTACCACACTTCAAAAATTGCTTTATGTTTATAATAACCTTCAAAGTTTTGTAGTCTAAAAGATATTTCAAATTGCGCTGTATCATTATGTACATTCATTTTAAAATAGCATAAAAATGTTTTACAAAAGCTGTATAACAAACTTCTAATTACTTGCAGTTAAGTACTGTAAAATATCTTACAGGTAAATGTTTGGAATTTTTGTATATTTTTACTTGATTAACCCTTTAATGCACGATTTATTATTTTGTTCAGAATACATTATATTGGAGTCTGTTTTTGTTAACCACTAGAAAAATAGTGAAAAAATTCATTTATGTTTCTGTTGGACATAATATCACTCATGGGTTACGTAACAAAAATTGCTCAAAAAATGATAATATTTAATTATATACTTACTTTAAAGTGTTAAAACTGCACAATTAAAAGTATGGAATGATACAGTAATTTTTGTAATGCTTTTAACAGTTTGAAGAATTAATAATGACCGCCTTATAAAGATAGGGAAAAATGTCATTCGAGCACATTGTAAACAGTATCAAAAAAAGATGTTATAATTTCCCAGTGATAACAAATTAGAAGAAAAGCGGACTTCTCGAACTTAAATGCATGTTATCACACGTAAGTAATACGTAATAGTTCACCAAACGACCTATTGAAAGGGCTAGAGTTACACTGTGTATTTAAGGGCTTTAAAAAAAGTCTGTTGCTCCTAATATTTTAGATAGAAACTAATTGTAAATTATAAAAAAATGTAAATTATAAAAAAAAAAAAATATTTCCCCGCTGCTAAGAAATATAATGCTTTACAAATAAAAGGGTTATTTATATTATATATAATGTTATATTAAGTAGATTTAAAATTTTGTTAATTAAATACATTATCAAAAAGAGCTCAAAGATAGTATAAGCTGCACAAATGTAGCACACAAATACATTTCCGGACAATCAATATTTTATAAAATTTATCAATAATAATAATTTATCAATAAAAACAACTTAACTAATAACTTTAAATTTGTAAATTGAACAATATTTAACTAATTAATATTTTTATATCTGCTGCAGAATTAAAGTTTGTGAACTATGTTCAAATATTGTAATGTTTTGAATTAACAAATATGAATAATATTTAAAGCTCGTGTAAATTTTGATTTTTCGTTCTAGATCCTTGAGATTTTACGTACGTTAATAACGTAAGATTAAGTACGTAAATTCTTTAAGAAACTTTTCTCTCAGAGTTTAGAAAGTCGAGGAAAATATCTACTGAGGACACTCTAATATTTCGTTACTATTTTTACCGCACTTTTAAAATTGCTTCCTATTTATAATAACCTTCAGAGTTTTGTAGTCTAAAAGATATTTCAAATTACTGCTATATCATTATGTACATTAATTTTAAAACAGTATAATGACGTTTTACAAAAGATGTATAACAAACTTCTAATGAGTTACAGTTAAGTACTGTAAAATATCCTACATGTAGAGGTAGTTCGGGTATTATGGAAAAGCATTTACATTTTTATTTGCAAGTCAACTAAAAAAATTATGGTACATTAAAAGTTAATAATGAACAAGCTTTGACTATTTCTTAATACATTTTCAATGGGTTTAAAGTGGAAGAAAAAAATATATATCAATATTTATCTTTTAAAAAGTTACACTTCCCGGCGATGGCAACTTGTCGGGAAATATGGAATATGGTTATAAGAAATATAAAAAGGAAAAAAAAAAACCCTACAATTTAAAAGAATAACCAAAATTATTAAATGAGTAAACTTAGTACATAATCTATAAATTATCAGATTCTTTGAAAAATTCACTTCCTTTTTAGACTTGTCTTTAAATAGTTGACTAGCTGTTATTCCATATTACCCGACACACCATCTTCAAAAACATAACTTCTTCACTCGTCAACAAGTTAGCATAGAGGAAAACTGTCTAACACAGAAATAAATAGAACTATTCAACTTTGTACTGAACTTAGTTAACATTACTGACAATGAAATTTTATAATTAATATTAATTTTATAAAATATACCTGCAAAAATTGAGAATAAGATTTTATTTGACCGCGTCGCTCCAACAAGAGGTATCCAAACAGGACTGAGCATGTCTCATGGGAGTACTAGGAAGTCGTATGGTAGATTTATACTTGACTACAACACCGTATGCACCAGATATTGAAATATTCCATATTGTCCGACCATTCCATTGTACATGAACTTTCTCTAAATGTTCGGAAGTTTTTAATCTATTATTTGATTAAATAAAAAGATCCGTTGCTCCAATTTTCTTTAAAAAGAAACTATTTTCAAAACGTAAAATAAAAACATTATATTTCCTGGTTGCTACGAAATATAATGTTCCAAAATTAAAAGGGTTATTTACGTTATGTACAATATCATATTAAGTAGATCAAAAAGTTTTAAATTAAATACAATGTCACACAGAGCTCAAAGGTAGTAGAAGCTGGACAAATACAGCACACAAATACATTTACCGACAATCATATTATATTTTATAAAAATATCAGTAATAATAGTTTATCAATAAAATTAATTTAACTAATAGCTTTAAATTTGTAAATTGAACAACATCAAACTGCTTAATATTTTTCATATCTTCCGTAAAATTAAAATTTGTGAAATACGTTGAAATATTGTAATGTTTTGTATTAATAATGGTTTTAACAAATATGAATAATAATTAAATCTCGTGAAAATTTTAGCTTTCCGTTGAAGATCCTTGAGAATTTACGAACTTTAATAACGTAAGATTAAGCACTTAAATTGTTTTAAGATACTTTTCTCTCAAAGTTTAGAAAGTCCAGGGAATTATCTCCCGAGGACTCTGTAATTTTTCGTTACTATTTTACCGCACTTTAAAAATTGCTTCATCTTTATAATACCCTTTAAAACTTTGCAATCTAGAAGTTAGTTCAAATTACTGCTACATTATTATGTACATTCATTTTAAAATAGTATAACGACGTTTTGCAAAAGCTGTATAACAAACTTCTAATGAGCTTCAGTTAAGTACTGCAAAATTTCTTACTTTTAGAGGAAGTTCGGGTATTATGGATTACCAGTTGCATCTTCATTTGCAAGTCAACAGAAAAAAATTGAGGTACATTAAAAGTTAGTAAAGGGCAAACTTTGTCTATTTCTTAACACATTTTTAATGCGTTTAAAGTGGAAGAAAGAAAGTACATATAAATATTTAGCTTTTAAAAAAAGTTACACTTTTCGGGTAATGGCAACCAGTAGGATAATATGGAGTAGAGTTGTACGGAGTTCTAAATTTGCAAGAAAAACTACAATTTAAAATAATAAACAAAATTATTTAATGAATAAACCTTAGTACATATTCTATAAATCATCAGATTCTTTGAAAAATTGGTTTATGTTTTAGACTCGTTTTGAAATAGATGTCTAACTGATATTCCATATTACCCGACACACCATCTTGGAAAATATTACCTCTTCACTCGTCAACAAGTTAGTATAGAGGAAAATTGACTAACACAGCAAAATACGACGGTAGGCTGATAAGTAATGCAGACATACTTGTAGAGCGCGAAAGAAATGTCCTCCAGAAGCGCGCCCGGTGGCACATGGAAGTAAGGCTCCCCCTCTATACGTATGCGCAGATTTGAGGTCTTGAATTCATCCAGTGTATTTTGAGAAGCGGAAGTATGGCGATGTGTTCTAGTTAATGTGTTCTACGCGAGTTAAACAGCGTGCTGTATTAGAATTTTTAACTGCTGAAAAAGTGACTCCTACTGAGGTTCATCGTCGTTTAAAGGCTGTTTATGGTCACGATGCTGTTGATATGTCTACTGTAAATCAATGGGCAATAAAATTTCGTGATTGCGAGCCTGGAATAGCCATAATTGTTGATGTAAAACACAACAGACGTCCGACCACTGCCACAGACGATAAATATCGCAAAATCGTCGACGATTTGATTCAAAATGACTCGAAAATCACCCAAAAGCGTATCGCAAACCATATTGGAGTGTCCAAGGAACATGTCGGCTTCATTATTGAACAGATGGGATACCGTAAAGTCTGTGTTTTGATGGGGCTCTGCGAAACCTGAAGTTTGAGCCGATTCAACACCCTCTTTATTCCCCTTGATCTTGCGCCTTGCTATTTTTTTCCTCTACTCAAGGAAGACCTCAAGGGTACTCGTTACGCCTCGGACCATGAGTTGAAGGCATCTGTCAAGTCTTGGATTCATGAAAAGGCGGAAGAATTGTTCAATGACGGAATAAAAAATGACTTGTTACATGTTGGGAGATATGTGTTAGCCGTAATGGTGACTATGTTGAAAATAAATATATGATTCTAAAGCTTGAGAATGTACTTTTTGTCCGATCTTGCCATATGTTTTTATACATATTCTACAAGAATTTGTGCATTTCTTTTCAGCCTACCCTCGTATATAGATATTCAACTGTATACTGAACTTACTTAACATAACTGACAATGAGAATTTATAATTAATCCTTTATGTACTGAATTATGAATTCATGGAAATTTTATCTTCTAAAGCATTTTTCGAGAATTGTTTAAACTGCTTTAGAAGATTTACATAATCATATAATAAAGTTTAGAAGGGATTAAGGAGAATTGAAGGATTTAGAAGGATTAATTAAACTTGAATTTATAGGGATTTTGTGCGATATTTATAATCCCACTCAAATGTTTTATTTTAAATATTTTTCTTGTATTTTGTAGAATTAGGAAATGTACAAATATAATGTTCTTACAATATAAATATAGAAACATTTTCGAATTGAAAAATCCCCCCCCCCCTCTTCCCCAACACCAAGAAAGCTGAAAAGTTGCAAAGGCAAAATAAGTCATTCTTTTACAAATATTTTTGTTTTGTGTAACCAATAAAGCTTTCCGAACAAGATAAAGTAATATATCTATAACTCATTCTAAACTATATTACAACTAATCGATGTATTAAATGAACTTTATAAGAAGTTATTTTAATGGTACTTATAAGTACTGTCAGTAGATAAAGGGGTAGATACGAATTTTATAAAATTTACCTGCAAAATTCTGCAAACATTCAGAATAAGATTTCATCCTGTCGCTGCAACAACAGATATCCAAACAGAACTGAGCACAGTGTCTCAGGTCGTACTAGGAAGTCGTATGCAGATTTATGCTTGGCTGAAACACCGCATGCACCAGATATTGAAGTATTCCACATTGTCCGACCATTCCATAATACCACAATGTCCTCTAAATATTTGGAAGTTTTTAATCTTATTATTTAATTAAATAAAAAGATCTGTTGCTCCTATTTTTTAAGATAGAAACTATTTTCATAACGCAAAATATAAATAAAATATTTCCTCGTTGCTACGAAATATGATGCTGCGCCAATAAAAGTTAAGTTATATTATATAAAATGTTGTATTAAGTAGATTAAAAAACTGTTTTAAATTAAATACAGCTCAAAGATAGTTGAAGCTGTACAAATGTAGCACACAAGTAGATTTACAGACAACATTTAATAAAAAATGGAATTACTCTATAAATTATATTTTTATGAAGTAATTAATTGTTTTATTTTGTATTAATTTCTTTTGAAAGATAAAAAGCCACTTCATTTATTAAAATAAAAAAAAATGCCTAAATGACGTTGAAAATGAGTATACAAAAGGTTTTGGAAAAAATAATCTTAAAGCACAAATATTAATGTATTATTGCAACACAGATATTAAATAAAAAAGATTGTCAATATAAAAAAGTTACATAAGTTATTTTTTTCCTTCACCATGTGCTGAGAATTTAAAACCAGTTATTACTTGTTTCCATTTAGTGTTAGATTTTTATAAGATATTTCGTGATTAAAGATAGATGTTCTTTTCGACGTAAAGATATTAAAAGAAAATCCGAAAACATTCTGTGTGTTTCTTGATTTGCTGAACGAATTTTATTTGCAGTTGTACTTATTTTTTTATTCGATTTTTCTCTAGCTACCGATAGGCAGTGTTTGAAATTCTTATTGATTTTCTTCGTCTTAATATATATATATATATATATATATATATCTTACAATCAAAAACAAAAATATTCCCCAAATAAAGAAGCTGCTAACAGAAGTTTTAACTATATAGAATATTTTTAAAATATGGTGTGAGAGTTTATGTTGCAGTATGACCCTAATATTTCCCAGAGTTAATGTAATTATCAATAAAACTTTCAATAGTAAATGTTTGTATGGTGGATTATACAGATAAATAGAAACTTCGTTTCTGTAAAGTGTTATTTGATAGAATGTTGTTTCATATACAGGATTTCCCAAAAGTCCCTGATACATTTTAAAATTTAATATAACATCAAGTAATTGTTGTACAGGAATGCGGTTTGGAGTAAAATGCTTCTCACGATGAAAAGTTTTTCAAGCGAATAATAAAACAAGTAATATAAAAATTTTGTTTTTAAAGTCAATTCCTACTTAGGTCATCAAAGAAAAATTTAATATAATCTCTTAAGCTAATATTAGTTTTTGTTGCATTAAAATATCTCAATTTGTTGATTTTCTATAAGCAAGTAGGTTTACAATGGAAGTCTATGGAATTTGGCGAAATATTAGAGATATCGCCAAGTTGGCGTCACTTTTGGCGACTCATTTTGGTCGCCAAATTTGGCGATATATCGCCAAGTTAGTGACAAACTTGGCGGTATTTGGCGACAGAACAGGGTCCCCCCTATGGTAACCCACCTTATAGATATGAAGATGCATTAAATTCTTCAATAACCAATGGCAGCCATTTTGTCTGCCATGTAAAACTAAAATTAATTAATTAAAATTTAATTAATGAATTAATATTCCAAAAAACTGTATTAACATCAATTGTCACCCAGTACAAGTTAAAAAAAATATTTCAACTTGATAGGATGAATAATAAGTATTTTATTAACGATTGAAAATTTGAACAAGATATATAAATAAATAAATAAATAAATATAGGGAGAGCGTGAACTAATAGTAGGAATTGAAAAATAGCTCCAAACTTCGATCATTGATCATCGGATCCACTTGTCCGTATGTTTGGTTTCAAACATGCATTTTTTCTGATTTTCTGATTAAGTTCTAATTCGTTTCGAAGTCCCAACCTGCGAAATTAGTTTTTTTGCTGGGACTCGCCATTTCTGTGACACAGCGTCAAAACTAATTTGAAAATCAGAAAAATAGCATGTTTGAAACCAAACATACGAACAAGTGGCGCTATGATCGAAGTATCTTTGATCGAAGTATCTTTGATCGAAGTATGGAACGAATTATTTTAATTTGCTTGAACAAAATTTTCATATTGAGAAACATTATAGTCCAAACTGCACTCCTGTACGACAATTACTTAATTTTCTATTGAATTTTAAAATGTATCAGGGATTTTTGGGACACCATGTATATTAGTGATATTTTATTATCTTCTTAATTTAAACCAGTAAAGTACACTGTTAAAAATTTGCAGCATTCTGGCAGGTCATTTGACCGTTTTTTTTTATGAAAACGGTTACACAACTGTAATTTTAACACTATTCTGACCATATTATTGGCCATTTTATGGTCAGAATATAGTTAAGTTCTGGTTATGAAACGGTTTTTTTAAAAAACGGTCGAATGACCTGCCAGAATGCTGCAAAATTTTTAACAGTGTATGCAAATAATAAACGTATCACCCTATCTGTATATCATTTCAAACGTATAAAAAGAAAAAGAAAGAAAAAAATTGACACTGATAGCGATATTATTAGCAAGGGGGGGGGGGGGGAATTCAAATCTACCAAAAAATTTATAGCTTTATGAATGTACAGCTGCATATAATTATTTTATGCATCTAAACTAAGCAAATACATTTATTCACTAATCATACGTTTCTGGCTGCAAGATAACCGAGTCCTTATTCTAAAAATATCTAGTCACACTCATTTGATTTCTATTAAGATACCGTTACTGAAGCCTGATATTATGATGACATGGTTTTTATGTTCATTATCATCCAATATTTCCACTTCTCTTTCTTATCAAAAGTAAGGTCTCAGATCAGTCAAAGATAACTTAATATTTTTCTTTTCTAGAGCCTCTCACGTTGAGAGTTAGGATAATTCATATCTGCCAGAAAGTAATAATCATTTCTTACATAAAAAAGAGATATAAAGAATGAGGTTCTTCTCCGGTAATAAATTTATATCTAAGAAAAAGATTGTAATTTCTTTAACGTTTTCTGTAGAAAAATTTCATGTTTGTATAACTACTAGTTTTGTTATTTATTACTATAACATGGTTAATTTTTTTAAATATAAACGCTACAAATGTAAAAATTATTATGTGATAAAATAAAATTTTAAATACTCTAAATCAGGGATCACGAACAACGCATGCGTTGCTCGGTGGGCGCACTTGCATTCACAGACTACCTTTTCTCACAATCTTGAAACCGCTGAATATTCTTTTATATAAATACACAGGGTGGCTATAATTAAAGTATAGGTGTTAAACATTATAAAGAATGTACGTGTACACATTATATATAATATTTAAATAATAGGAAATCGAATTACAAAAAAAGTATATATATTTCACATTTTCGGCACCGGGGTTTAAGTTACGCCGTAGGCAGATTCTGAAGTTTTGGATTGTTAAGTCACAAGTGAATTGCAAATGTGTAAAAATTCCGTTAAATGTGACAAGTGCTAAATCAACATGCATGTTATTAAAATGTTTATTAAATTTTAGTCAATGACGTAAAACGTAATTTTATAATGCTTTTTGATTATTAACTATCCAGGAATAACCTGCCGCGCCACTGTGCCCATGATGCCGATTATATGAACAATATAATGTTTAAGGTATTTAACTGATGAATGCAGGCGTTATTTATGTGTGTATGTGTGTTTTAATATATATTGTAGTATGAGTGTTTTATTATAATATAATGTTTCTTTGCAAATCGTTTCTCCGAGATTTAACTAATATGTACAGTCGTGGAAAAAAAGTAAACACCCCCTACTAACTCCTCAACAAATTATCGTAGAAGAAAGCTACTGGTACCGAACGATTGGAAATAAAGTCATCTTTTAAATGACGTATATAAAATTTGCTTAGGGGGCCATCTACATAATAAAACGAATCCAAACTTCATTTTTTTCAATGACAATACCCAATTTTTACAAGATATTTCCAATCTTCGGTTCAAATTATGCCTAGACACCGAATTTCAAGTCATTAGAATGATAAGTTTTTGAATTATAAACATTCAAAATTTATTGCTTCCAATGTTAAATTACATTTTCATATTTTTATTAATATCTTCAGAAATTATGCTCCTAATGTGCTAATTTTTTGTGTAGCAATAAAACTGATCTGCCCAAACATAAATACGCTGAATTTGCAATTTTTATAATTTTATGATATGAATTATGAATTATGAAATTAATATTCGAAAAAATTATGAATTGGAACCTACAATTATTTTGATGGATTTAGATTTATTAAGTCCTGCTTTATGTAAATCCAAAATTTCACATTTTTCTTCCAAGTAGTTTTCAAATTATGCTTAAAAAAACGGCAAAATGATGGTTTAAGGAGCCGTCTATAATAGAAGTGACTAGATATTTTGAAATTTCCTCTGCTGTATTGTAATCTTGCAGGCTTCATTGACTTCTTAAGGTGCCTTGATCAAGATGGAGGCTCTCTCGGTTAATAATCGATTTCCGAACTTCAATTTGGATACAGCCCTTAAAATACGCTCGTTTTAAAATAATTAATTTCTCGGAAACTTATAGTACGAATTGCATAAAAATTGGTTGTTAGGCTAATTGGAGGATATAGAGTTCATTTATGATGTCAGAATTGTGTACTGCTATTGAAAAAATCAAAGTTATGGTTTGTTTTAATATGTAGATGGGCCCCTATGCAAATTTTATCTATACCATTTAAAAGTAGACTTTATTTTCAATCGTTCGGTACCAGTAACTTTCTTCTACGATAATTTGTTGAGGAGTTAGTTAGGGTGCTTACTCTTTTTTTCCACGACTGTACATGAAATTTTGTCGTATTTGTCCTAGTTCATTTTTAGGTGCGTTCGTAGTTATATTAATACGTAGCACCTATAGTCGTCGTTCAGTCCGTCCGTCCGTCTGTCTGTCTGTCTGTCTGTCTGTCTGTCCGCATATAACAGAGCAAAAACTACCCAACCGAATGGTCTGAAATTTTAAATATATGATTGTTGCAAAATTTTGTCGAGCCATTTCAAATTTTATGAAAATCGGATGTATAGTTTAATTACAGGGACAGTCAAAAGTTTTTCTTTACATTACGGCCAATGGAATAATTATTGCAAGTGCATTTTAATGATGTTACAGCCTTCCGAATGGTCTGAAATTTTAAATATATAATTGTTGCAAAATTTTTTCGAGCCATTTACAATTTTAGGAAAATCGAATGTATAGTGTAATTACAGGGACAGTCAAAAGTGTTCCGTTACATTACGGGGAATGGGAAAAAAGTTATTGCAAGTGCATTTTAATGATGCTACAGACTGTGCACTTTATGAAGTGCAAAAAATTATACATTCAGTACAATATGGGGTATAAAAAATAATTATAAAACTAGTTATAGTACGAACGCACCTCATTTGCCACGTTTGAGGAGCAATTTCCAACTTGTTTATAATTGAGCTCGAAGCACAGATACTTTAATTATTGCCTCCCTGCATATTTTCACTTATGGAATTGAACATTAAATATTGAATTTGGTGGAAATCAAATCGTTGCAGTTTTTCAGTCTCTGCAGATTTTTAAAAATAAATATATTTTGAAAACAGTGCTAAACGCTTTACGTGTACTGTAACAAACAACACATTTAGTTTAAGCCTCGTTATTTTTGGCATGGATTTTTCTGAGGAAGCTTCACTAGCATCGGCACGGAAAAATAACAAAATGTATTTCTAAAACCATCAAAAACTATATTATAAGATGTATGCTTAAACAACGAGCAAATGGTAGTTATATAAGTTAAATGCACCTATATTGTATCATGTACCAGTAGTGGACTACTAGCTTTAAAATTTTAAAACAAGCCCAAAATGCATTTCTGAAAAACGACTGAAATAAATATGATTGACTAACATTATTAAATGTTAACTTTGCATAAACAGTTTGGAATAGTTGTTTTTTTCGACTGAAACATTTGCCTATTTTCTAGAATGTCTTTAACAACAAATTTTCTGGCAAATTCTTATAAACCATTGAATAAAACCATAAAATTTATTAACAGATAAGTTTTTATTTAAAACATTGTTTCTTTGATATTATGTTTTATTTTGAATGATACTGCTGTTGATATATTCTATTACATTGTAAATAATTTGTTAAGTAAGCCGAAAACTTAAAAATCAATGCATCAGAAATTTACTATGCCCACAACAGGAGCATAGAAGATAATATTTTTTTTTTTCATTTTTTTCACAGAATATATTTTGAAACTTTGAAAGTTTATTCTGATACATGTAGGTTAGGAATAGGCTAGAAATACTATATATATATATATTTGAAATTCACTAACATTCTAATAATAATAATTATATAAATGTCCTTAAACGGCCCACTACTGGTGCGTTTACCTTATAATCAATAAGTGAATGTGTATATTTATAAGTGGGGCTTCGCTCACGAATAAGCTTAAAAATTCAAATACGCCTGTGATATTAACTCATTAAAGCCGATTCGCAAGAAAACTTGCCATGTAAGCCGAATAAAACTTTTAAATTTGAATACCAGTAATTTCGTTAAGAATTTTCTTATTATCTAATCTCATATTTTATGCTAATACATATTTCAAAATTAAAATGTGTGAAAAACTGGTGTCGATGAATTAAAAAAAGTGTAAAAGGCTCGTCGTTAATCCTTTAAGCCTTTAAACGTCGGGTATATGTGACGGATAAAGTTATCATAATCTATCATTATTCTAATCAGTAATTTTTAATAAAAATGTTGCTTATTTTAATCAAAATGTGGCAAACAGCATGGGGCGAGAATTGAATTTCTACGGTTAAACACGGTAAAAATTTCTAGTTTAAGGAACTTGTGATAAATGGTTAATTTTTTTTTTTTTTAAAAGACGCTCTATAAAAAACACAATTATTTATCTTCGTAGCAGTATTATAATTAGAATACGTCATATATATCTTATACTATAATGCGAGCAACAATTGTGTGTGTGTGTGTATGTACATTTTATCTTGAAAACGACTCTAACGATTTTGATTAAATTTTGCACCCTAACGTTTTCGGGCACGAAAAGACCATTGGGATGGGTCACGTGTTCGAGAAAATTCGATTAGTGGGTTATTTTGTGTAATAATGGGTCTGGGACAAGCTAATTATATCTAAAGAACGGCTCAATTGATTTTGACTAAATTTTGTATCCAACCATTTTCGGGTACGATAAGACTATTGGGCTAGGTCACATATTCGTGAATTTTCGTTTTGTGGGTTATTTTTGAGTCACTGAGGGTCAAGCTATTTTTATCTAAAAAACGGCTCTAACGATTTTCACTAAACTTTCAGGTTTGGATTACGGAAAGACCATTGGGCTAAGTCACATGTTCGAGAAAATTTGATTAATGGGTCATTTTTGGGACACCGTGGGTCAAGCTAACTTTATCTAGGTAACGGTTCTAGCGATTTTGGCGAAAATTTGTAATATATCGTTTTCGGGCACGAAAAGACCATTGGGATGGGTCACGTGTTCGAGAAAATTCGGTTTGTGGGTCATTATGGGTCATTATGGGTCATATGGTCAAGTTAATTATATCTAAAAAACGGCTCAAGACATTTTCAAAAAATTTTGTAATGTACCGTTTCTGGGCATGAGATGACCATTGGGCTAAGTCACATGTTCGAGAAAATTCGATTAGTGGGTCATTTTGGGTCACAATGGGTCAGGGTCAAGCTAATTGAATCTAAAAAACAGCTCAAGACATTTTCACAAAATTTTATAATATACCGCTTCTGGGCATCAGAAGAGAATTGGGCTAAGTCACATGTTCGAGAAAATTCGATTAGTGGGTCATTTTGGGTCAAAATGGGTCAGGGTCAAGCTAATTGCATCTAAAAAATAGCTTAAACGATTTTGACTAAATTTTGTATTATATCGTTTTCGGGCTCGAGAAGACCATTGAGCTAGATCGCATGTTCAAGAAAATTCGATTAGTGGGTCATTTTGGGTCACAATGGGTCAGGGTCAAGCTAATTGTATTTAAAAAGCGGTACAAAACATTTTGAATAAATTTTGTATAATACCGTTTCCGGGCATGATAAGACCATTGGGCAGGGTCGCATACTCAAAAAAATTCAATCAGTGGGCCATTCTGGGTCCTAATGGATCAGAATCAAGCTAACTGTATCTAAAAAACGGCTCAAACGATTTTGACAAAACTTTGTATTACACAGTTTCTGGACAAGATAAAACCATTGAGCTGTGTTGCATGCTCAAGAAAATTCAATTAGTGGGTTATTTCGGTGATAATGGGGCGGGGTCAAGCCAACTGTATCTCAAAAAGGTTCAAACGACTTTGACAAAATTTTTTATTATACCGTTTCACAGTACAAAAAGACCACTGGAATCGGTCACATGTTCAATAAATTTTGGTTAATGGGTCATTTTTTAATAACGTGGGTCAAGCCTATTTTATCTAGAAAACGACTAACGATTTTCACTAAATTTTGTATTCTGTCGTTTTCAGGCTCGAGAAGAGTATTGTGATAGGTCGCGTGTTCGAAAAATTCAATTAGTGGGTCATTTTGGGTCACTATGACTCAGGGTCAAGCTAATTGCATCTAAAACTGCAAGAATGATTCAGTGGGAATAATATATCACGATAAACACAAAGCTAATTTTGACCGAGCTTTGCTCGGTCATTCCTGCTAGTGGTATATTTATTTAACAACACTTTTTTCACTGACTTGCAAATCGTCTTCATTAACATAGAATTTTGTTCTTTTAAAATACAAGTCATTGAAATACTATACTTTCTGCACATTATTCTTCAGAAACAAAATGAAATAATATTACTATTTAACTCTCTTTGGATTAGTGCGTGTCTTTATTATTAATTTTTTTTATTAAAAGTGAATTTAATTAAATAATTGTTAGGGAATATAAGTAATTTATAAATATTTTTCACAATAATGCATATTCCAAACGAAAAAGTCAAAACATATATTAAGATATTTCTTAAACAAAGTTACTAAAAACACATTAAAAATATATTTAAAACCTATATTGACATGTTTCAACTCCTTCATTGAGTCGTCATCAGAATGTATAACAGAAATTACAAATACAATGCATATGAAAACCGGAAAAAATAGTCGAATGCAAGTTAACATATAACTCCGATTACATCGCACGTGTCCCTTCTATGTCGCGATCCCGCAAATTGTCCAACCACTCAATCCGTATATCCGGGACGCGAAAAGATAACGTATCATTACAACCCCCTGAACATCTTAGATAAATCTCAAAGGACTGCCTTATAAATAACTGTAAATAAATCTACTCTCGTTAAAAAGTATATTAATACTGTCTATTTGATTTTCCGGGATAAAGCAGTATTACCCCTGTTATATTTTATATCCACCATATGTTCTGTACATCTGATATTGAATTTTCGTTGGGTCCTACCTATATAATGATTTTTGATTCCTCCTTCCCTAATAAATGGAATCATATAAACTCCTGAGAGATCATCTTTACTAATAGGATCGACTTTGGTGTTTAAAAGCTTCTTTAACATCGGGGGAGGCTTCGCGATCAAACATAAACCAAAATCTCTTAAAGGATTCTTTATATACCCAAAGAAAACTGACTTATTATTCTTACTTATAAATATTTTTAAAAAGTGAATTGAAAAGGTTTTATAACTCAAACTCATATGGGACATGAAAAAAGTTTTAGCATATCTTCTTAATATTTTTGTTGCTACTGACCGCATTTCATGTTCCATTTATCTTCGCAGGTACCGAGGATTAAAAACTTAAAATTACTGATAGTTTTTTGAACAGCGTATATAGGATAGATAAACTAATAGAGATATATGAACTATTTACAACAGTCTGCAAATTGAAAATAATTTTCAGAAGAGAAGCCGCAAGTATTAAATTTCATGCTTTTGCCGACACTATAAATTGTAACATGTATTCATAATAAAGTCACCTGGGATAGCTGATAAATCGCCAAATTTTGTTCCCGTACCATATTCATAATTCATTTATTCCGTTTAAAAATAAATTCTTCTCGCATCTTTTTAAGAATGCATACATTTGAAATACATTCCTTTCACTCATTTAATTTAAAATACATTCCTTTCACTAATTACATTTAAGATACCAAAAAAGAAAAAAAAATAATACCACAAACCAAAACATTTTATTTCAACATTAAATAATTGTTTCTAATTTACATATATGAAAAATAAAAGCTGCTATTGCCAATTGAAAAAACACTGCTGGTGAGGTTTACACCCGGCTAACATAAATGCACCCACATATTTTTAACCGTTAGAAATTTCTTTAAAAGCATAAAATTTGCAAAGTGATAAAGTTTATTGGTATATGAAATTATTCAAAATGAAATCAACTAAACTTGTGTCACTGGTAAAAGAGCGCGGCACGTACTGAACTTGCAGAATTTAACACGGATTTCTACACACCACACTGACGAATTGGTTTAACTGCACTCACAGCGTGCGGACTTTCCAACAGGGGATGAATTCTTGGTGACAGCGGCGTTCGTTGACTCCGACTGGATGACTTTTTATTCTATAAAATAGTTCTATAGTGTATCTATATATTCTATTATGTGCATAATTAACCAATAAAGAGATATACAGAGTGTTGCCAAATGCCGACTTCGATCGACAAATTAAGAGGAGTAATAATTGGCATCAAGAAGGTGAAAAATTGCCACAGAACATGGGGTCGCAAACCACTTATTAGCCCCAAATACAGGGTGTTTCATCGTAACTAAACTTGGGTCGATGAGAATAATTTTGAGAAAAATTAAAACATTGCAATGAAAATTCGGCACAGATGTCATATTCGCCCCATATTGGCGCGATTTTTTTCTGACGCCAATATCATATAGGAAACGGGTACTTTACTTGCGCCTAAGTGTCGTTATTTTGCTTGATGTGGTAACCCGGATTATGTTGTTTATGCTGTTGATGTTTTCGCCAAATTGGCAACCGAAAAAAATCGCGCCAATATGGGGCGAATATGACATCTGTACCGAAAATTCAATGATATGTACCGAGTTTTGTGTGAAATGTTATAACATCACGAAAAGCTCTGGAAGAACAGGGTGGACGAGTAATCGATGATGCCGTATGAACAGATCATCGCAGTCCAAAATGCAGCAAGTCCAGTGCATACTGCTGGCGCGTATAATGGAAACTTCTACCACTTTTTTGTATTATTACATTTACAACAAAGGTGAAAATGTCTGTTGAAAGTTTTATTATAATATACTTCAATTTTCTGAAAGTTATTGCAGTCAACCTAAATTAAGTTATGTCCTGTAATTTTTATTAAACACGTGTTTTGGGATCCCAAGTTCTATGGTAATTTTTCATACCCTTGATGCCTACTATTGCCCTTCTGAATTTGTTGGCCGAATTCGAAAACACGCTGTTTAACTAGAAAATCTGATGCGATGGAGAATTTTTGATTACCTTTTCGTTTTTTTAAAAAGAAAATAAAAACTTTCAAAAACACTCACTGATTTATCTGTCCCAAAAATCGCGTAAACAATGTTGCAAAGGACTTCTATCAAATAAGATCCCGATCTTAATAATGCCATCTGCTTATATCTTCTTGAGAAAGTCCTCGAATTGGCATATGGTAGCACACACCTGACAATTTATGCATCCTTGACACGTGCGGATATTTTCAACTGCAACCGACTCGCGTGATTTTCTGATCTCTGAATCTTTCGACGCGTTGTTGTTAAAAAACATTAAGTAGAATTTCATATGAAATCAAAGTAAATTATTGATTGAATTTTAAAATCTTTGCATAATGTAGGAGATAATTTAAATATAGTTTTAAATGTATAGTAAAATAGACTGTATTCTTTATACTGATTCTATTTTAAATTGGAATATATCAGAAACAGAAGTCCCTCAATAAGATATTGTTTTATTTTCCAAAAGGATCATGTTTTAGACAGGAATCCTTTTAGAAGCGTTCGTAATTATATAAATACGTAGCATCTATAGTCGCCGTCCGGTCCGTTCGTCTGTCTGTCCATCTGTCCGCATTTAACAGCGCAAAAACTAGCCAACCGAATGGTTTGAAATTTAATTTTTTTAATCGTTGCAGAATTTTGTCGAATTATTTCAAATTCTATGAAAATTAAAACAAAACTTATAAAGATATTAATAAAAGTTTTCTTCATTGTGGTAAATCCTATCATACATAATTAATTCAATGATATCCCATGATAGGTAATGATTCTAGGTTACCATGGTGATTATGTCCTATTTAAGATGGAGTCATATTATTTCCATATTATAGGAATTTAATATATATAATCTTAATAAATTTTGTATTCATGCATTTTTTATTCAAGCTAATGCACTAAGATCTGGATATTCATAAAACTAGTTACAGTACGAACGTACCTCATTTGCCACGTTTGATGTACAATTTACGACTTGTTTCAAAATGCAAGCAGTATGTCCATGAATAATATGTACAGCTGACTTGCATAGATACAGGTACATTTTTTCGCACAAATGAGAATTTTTCATATTCTTTATTTGGACTTCTTCATCAAATAATAATCATTCTATTTTGGCTTTTTAATACTTATATATTTCATTTTCAACATTTTAAAGGCGTAAAAAAAAAAAAAAAATCTTTATTTGTGCTACTTTGATGAAATATCTGTAAAATTCTGTTAATTAAAGCATATGTATTTTGCAAAGTATGGCCGTATTTGGAAGACATACTGCTAATAAGGTCACTTTAAAGTGGCTGACAATAAGGTTACTTTGAATTCCCCAGGACAAAATTCATCAGTGACAAGAGAATGCATCTTTTAGTATTGCAAAAATATGCATAAAATATCCAACATCATTTAAAATATTAATGCTGATATAATACATTTCATTGTGATCTGAATAGTTAACATGGCCTTGCTTGGTACAGATGTCTTACTCTACTTTTGGCCATAAATTTCTTTTAACTAACTCTCGAGTTTTATCTCAAATTCGAGATAATTAAAACAATACATTGAATGCGAGACCTTTGCACATCCAGCAAAGGCGGTTTGCGTTTGGCCTTGTGGTCTACGGACAACAGTTTATAAACCAGAGATTTAAACTAAAAGCCGTTCTAATTAAAAAAATACATTTCAAGTAGAATTAATGAGAATTATAAACACCTAAAATGCATCATTATGCTTCAGGTTTTATGTCCTTTGGCAGAATAATTTAATAGCCCCGAAAGGTTTTAACATTTTATATGATTAAGTAAAAAAGAAATGTTTAAATAAATACAAAAATGTAAAAATATTTATACAATAATTAATCTTGAATACATAATCTGACATCATTTAATAATTTTGTTCATTTTTAGACGATTAAGAAAATTATCATTAACTGCTTAACAGGTCAGAACTCTTATTTTCGAACTATGAAACGGAACGAAGCAAGCAAATGCTTTCTTCTACTGCCAAAGTGGTCATTAAAAACTGTCGGAGTCCTTAATTATTTTGCCGTTTAGAAACGTTGTATTATTTATGATGTTTATAAAGGTCTGCACTTAATAACGAGATGGAGAAACACAATCCAGTTCTAATTAACAGACACAAAGAAAAAAATTCGAAACAGTAAAATGTAAACACCTAATTTTTTGCATTGAAAAATTCTGTATAATGTGAAAAATCGTTACTGACAAAGAAACGGCATCCATAAAACGATGGCCTAATACAAACTCAGCAAGAACGAAATATCATGCGTCCAGTATAGATTAATGTAGCACTTCCTAAAACATTCTGAATACCGTAATAAAACTTTACAGTTTGTCGATATGAAAGGGGTTTAAATAAACAATTTAGAAAATGTTGAAAACCCAATTACTAAAATTACCACCAATAGTCTGAAAAGTATCCGAATATTTTGTGCAGCACTGTATGTAATCGATAAATTTTTATGTATACCACATAGTATGTTTAAAGATAGTTCGTCAATAAATGGCCAATAAATTAATAACGTCGATAAATCAATAAATGTATACTTGAGATTTCAGTACACCACTGTATACGATTTATTGAACTTATACACGCCAAGTAATATGCCAAAAATATTCAAATTTTAAAACACGTACCACAACTGCAAATGCACTTCCAGCAATTGTTCTTTATGAGCAGTACTGTATCTCAATACTTTTGTGCGGCGTCTTTGTAAGTCAACGATAAATTATATGCATAGCCGATTCTTCAATATGCGCTTTGTAGTACACCTCAGTGACATATATGAATTTCAATATGTTGAAAATAGTGTAAAAATATTAAAACACACCGTAAACGATATTTCCCCATATTCCGTAATGTAACTGGATTCTTTTGAGTGTCTTTATAAATGAACAGTAAGCTCTACACCTTTCATTTTCAATACCGAATATGCCATAGTAAACCCCAATAACATATGTCAATTTCATAGCTATCTGACTATATTTACTCCAGTTAGAGTATGGAAAGATGGACAGACAGACGGACAAAAGGACAGGCAGACGGACAGACAAACGTAATTCATATACACTTTTCGATTATGTTGGAAAGTGTTAAAAAAAGTGCTCCGATAGAAATACTAGACAAGGAATAGAAATAGCCATATTGCAAAATTTGCAAGTGTCGTCTTTTACAGACGATGACGCGTCGTATGAGGGAATTGTGAACAAAAAATAAATCATGACATAAAGAAAATGTAAGAACATAAAGAACATATAGCCATGAGGTAAGTCTTAACAAAAAAAAAAAAAAATTACTCTGAATTAAATAGAGATTTTCATACATACATCATATTAATTCATTCTTTCTTCATAAATTATATTACTCAAATTTAATTTTAATAAACATTAGACGTTTTTTAACTATCGATAATTCTTTAACTTTTAGCAATCTCTAGAATATGAGAGTTTTATTTATTATGTTCCATTTATGTTTATTAAATTTGGTTTTAAAAAAGAGCAATCATTTAGAAAAATACACCGATGAGCCCAAATATTATGACCTTCCCCACATTTTTCAATGAACTCGCGTGGATGACGTGGAGGTCATGTAATCAGGTGGGAATGGTATTTAACTGCTGATTGGGTGTTTGAGAAATCATTTTTGTACTTACGTCTGCCTGTGATAGGAAAGGATGCTGATCGAGTTTGATAGAGGACACTGTCCCGAAGGTTCAGAACGAGTATCTCTCAAACTGCACGAATAGTGAATCGTTCGCGACATGTCGTTGTTAGTACTTATGAAAAAAGGATAAATGACGGGGAAAACTTCAGTAGATGCCATGGCGTTGGACGTCCACGCGATATCAAGGAAAAAGGACATCGGGGACTCCTTCCCTTGGTAAAGAAAAATCAGATGACAGCCCAATATAATACCGGTCCAAGTAGAATTGTTTGGAGGACACAGTTCAGCTACTGTTGGATATGAGACTACGAAGCAAACGCCCCACTCAAATGCCTCTTTTGATCAAGCATAATCGACAACAACTCCTATACTAGGCCCGAAAACATCGTGACTGAACCATGAATCATTTAGAGAGAGTTGCTCGGTCGAATGAATGATGATTCATCCTTCAACACGTCGATGGTCATGACAGAGCGCGTCATTTTCCAGGCAAACTGTTGCTCCCTCTTATACAGAAGGTCATACACATGCCGGTGGTGGCAATATTATGCTTTGGGGAACGTTCTCATGAGCGACTATGGTACCTATGGATGTGGTAGAACAGACCATGAAGGCCGCGGACTACCTGAAAATAACTGCGGACCCGTTGCACCCTTACATGGTATCTGACTTCACAACTGGAAATGAAGACGTCGAGCAAGACAACGCCCCATGTCACAGGGCTCGAATTGTGCTGGAGTGGTTCAAGGAGCATAATATGAATTCCAATTAAAGTCCTGGTCACCCAAACCAACGGATCTTAATCCGATGGAGAACATTTGGGATGTCATGGACTTGAAGCTCAGAGCTAAAAAAGAACCATGTTGTAAAATCCCGGAATTGAGTGACCTCTGCTTGAACATCTAGTACAATCTGCTTCCGGCTATTTACCAGGGATTTGTCGCATCCATACCAAGCCGGGTTGCAGCTGTTTTGCAGGCCAAAGGTAGGTCATTGAGTTATTAGGTATGTGATCATAATGTTTTGGGTCTTCAGTGTAAATAAAGAAGAATAAAAAAAAGGCTTGATAATCAATTTCTCTGAATGCTAAAAAAAAAAAAAAAAAAAAAAAAAAAAAAAACAACAACCACACTTTTTTTGATCGAATTTCACATATAAATTCTTCGCAATGATCATAAATAATTCACCAAATTTTGATTTGATGAAAAAGATTAAAAGTTTAATTACTAAAGATTTACCTAGAATTTTCTCAGAAATAAATTAAAGACAAAAAATATGTGTATTTACCTATGCCTTTGTCATAGGAGATAATTATTTCGAACATCAATTATTTCTTTGGATAAGAAAGACATACCTTACTGATTCTGCAAAGTTAATAAGATTATGTTTTTTCTTCATAGAGATTCTTTTTTAGCCGCCACAATCATTATTAAACTGATTATCAGTAGCATCTTCTTAATTACTTGTTCTACATTGTTACAAAACTCTGTTTCATTTAAGGGTAATTACTTGGAGCATAGTAGTTAGTTTATCGGATATAATAAAGTTAAATATTTTTATTATGTGAGATTATAATGGAAAATAAGAGTACTGAAAAATGTTTTATTCGCACTTTGCGAATATTTCTTATTTGAAACAGTTTTTGTGTACGGACGATGGTGATATTAAAATACCGTAACTTTTTAACATCTTAATATTTAATTATGAGTTAAAAGCTTGTCACGCAGTTAATAAAAATAGTTTTTTGTATGAAGGTGATCATTTGAAAAATAACATAAAAATAACTAGGAAGAGAATGTTAGTTTTTAATGCCCTTTGAAGACGAAGATGCGCATTTGTAAAAATATAATACTAGAATTAATATTGTAAATATTTAAAGAAAGGAAAAGCAGGAAAATTTCCTCTAAAGTTATTTCAAAATAATAAGTAATATACATTAATGCATGAAGTTGCTTACAGATAAAATAAAGTATCGTAAAACAAATTAATAAACATACTTAATAGTGAACTCCTAAATGTTAAATTTAAGTAACAAAGAACAATTATAGGGCGACCTTAGTAGTAACCTTAATATGTAAATTTCATACAATCCACTTCAAGTTTCCTTCCACATTTCAAGTTCCCTTCATTTTTTCTTTGCAATCTGTTATTATGTACGACTGAATATGAATAATTAAACTTCAATATAAATGAACGTATAAGTTTGAAGAATAAGAACTTATAAGTTTGTTCAAATAATGAGTTGTTAAATTATAAGTTTGTGGAAAAATCGTTGCAAAACCAAAAAAGATTCTAAATATCACACAAAAAATTCGGTAAAAATTCAAAAATCACAAATGGAAAAATTAACTATACTAAGCTAAACCATTGCCATCGGAACTATTTTAGGAATGTCAAAAAATTACCACGAAACGCGAAATATCAATACAAAATTCCTAAAAATCCAAATAAAAATTCAAAAATCGAGGAGAATAAAATTTACTATACTGGGTAAAAAGATTGAAATCGAGTTTCTTTTACTAATGTGAAAAAATTGCCGAGAAACGCAATAAATTTCTAAATATTGCACAGAAAAATTCGCGGAAAATTAAAAAAATCGCTGTACTAATTCCAAATAAATTTTATTGAAAAGAGGACAAAATTTACTATACTGGGCTGAAAGACTCAAACTGCATTATTTTTATTAAGCAGAAAAACCCTCCAAAAGTAAAAACAAAGCTAAAAATAACTATTAAAAAATATAATAAAGAAATAAAAAATCTGGCCTCATCATGCACTACTTCAGATAACAAAGTACCCTACTGCAAAATTGTGTAGTTCTGCGTACAAGAGTCTTTTTAAATCACAGCGGACGCACATACACAGAAACACAGACACACACACTCAAACTTGTATCCTTATTATTATAAGATTATACCATTTATAACCAGGTTTTCTTTTAAGTTTACTTTCATGATATTATAAACTTTTAAAATATAAAGTTTTCTAACTTAAAAACATGAAAAATTAAAGAAAATCCACAATAAAAAAAACCCCTGTAAATGACATATATCTGAAAGTGACTGGCAGTCAATGTATCCCACAATAAAAATATTCTACCTGTAAAACTTACTTGTTGTACAGTCGGCCAAAAAAACCTCAACAAAACAAAACAAACTTCATAATTTCCAAGGTAATTGACAGAATGCTTACGCTTGGCATCCTAGGTGATAAATTTGAAAACAATAAAAATATGAAGTCAAAATTTGGTACAATTCTTGTATAAAGACCGCCTCTCTAAAGAATTTTTTTATATGAAAAATTGAAGAAGTGATAAATATCTATTGAATGCCTTTTTTAATTTTTATCTGCGACAAATTGGTGAACCAAATATGTTGGATATACTCCCTTTTTAACACTTTATATACTGAATTATGAATTGATGAAAATTTTATCTTCTAAATCATTTTCGTTAATTGTTTAAACTACATTTGAATATGTACCTAATCATTTAATAAATTTTAGAAGGATTTAGAAGGATTAATTAAATTTGAATTTATAAGGATTTATGCAATATTCATTACCCCACTCAAATCTTTTATTTTAAACATTTTTCTTATTATTTTGTAGAATTAAGAAATGTACAAATATAATGTTCTTACAATAGAAATATAGAAATATTTCCGAATTCAAAAATCCCCCCCCCTCCCCCCAACTCCAAGAAAGCTGAAATGGTGCAAAGGCAAAAGAAATCATCCTTTTAAAAATATTTTTGCTTTGCATAACCAATAATGCTTTTGGAACAAGATAAAGTAATTTATCTATAACTTATTCTAAACTGTATTACAACTAATCGATGTACTAAATGAATTTTATAACAAGTTATTTTAATGGTACTTATAAGTATCGTGAAGGGTTAATTGGCTCGATATATAATTTATCAGATACACAAAGGAATATGCAGAGAAATATATCGTAAAGAATGTAAATTATTTTTAAAACAATAGGAAACACCCCGTAATTTAAGTATTTTTAGTGTCTTTACATTAATCTTATTTTTGCTACCTATTCATGTATATTATCAGTCATGTAATAAATGATTATTCCACAGAGAATAATCTACGAGTCAACACATGGCAAAGAAGATACTTCAATATCAGCTTTTCCGTAGCATTTCACACAATGTTTGCCTTTATGCATCGATAAAGATATTTTTCATAGCATTTAATCTCCAAATGTTGTAAATAGTACTGCAGTTGTTCTTTATGATTAAATGGGATGAAAATGTAATGAATTCTTAATTTAAATGTAAAAATGCCTGATTAATAATTTCACTTTCATTCTAAATTTATCAGCACTACGCCGATAAAAAAGAAGAAATGTATCAATTTTACAAGAAAGTCTACAAAAATATAGTATAATCACTTTCGAATTACCATATGATGTCGAGAAACATTTTTTAAATAATCATAACTTCTAAACTACGAACTTTCCGAGATATAAACGCGCATTTCTGGAACAGAAGTCAATTTTGCTGACCGTAGTTTAAAAAAATGTTAATACTTTTTCTTTTCTATTATTTTAGTAATCAATTTTCTAAACTCGGTATCAGCGCGAAATATTGGTTTATCGAAGGTTATTAATTCTGAAATCAGCATTATTTGTTTTGTAACATAATAATAAAAAAAAGGTAGCAAAATATTGCTAATATAACAGTGCTAATTTAGCATGGTTATTAAACGAAAATATTTACTTTAAACATATAGGATCCAAAAAACAGATAATTCGTGTTGATAACGGGTTGAGGAAACTGATTAATGTTTGTTAAATTGTGACATTTTTGAAAAATACGGCAATACCAACAACAACAACAACAACAACAACAACAAAAAAGACCTTTGTTTGAGGAACACTTCCTTAAATCTCGAAGTTTCTGAAATTTCTGAGATAAAGGGAAGCTTTTAGAATCGTTGGAAACTCAGATGAGGTTATACTATTTTCGTAAACCTTTTTACTAGCCAAGAAGCATTTTTATTTTTTCTATAGTGTAGATTTATTCAGAATAGGTTCGATGATTAAGAACATTTTTGAGAAATCATTTCAAAATATAGATTATTGCTTTAAAAAAATATGAAACACTACAGAATTTGTGTTCTTAACTGCAACAAGAAATTCGGATTCCATAAAAATAATGTAGTTTTCCAACAACGTGTATCTCCTTAATTGTTTCTTAAACGTTACTAAATAATTATGCTTATTTTAGTGATAATTACTTGCAGCATCAATATTGGAATTGCATTAGGCGTTTTTCTATTTAGATAATTTTTGTTATGTTAAGAAGAGATAACTATAGAAGATAAAAGACAACTGTTTCATTCCAATGAAGCATTTATCATTTACGAGGAGAAACTTCAGTCTATATTTGAAGGTTGTGATAGATTTCTAAAGGATTGTTACACATAGATGATTTTTAAACGATTATAACGATATAACCATTGTATGGATCATGTTAAATTATTTTACAATTGTTTATTTAAAATTAAAGACAGATAAATTTTGCTTAAAACACAAATACTTAACATTGGTAAAAGTTTTTCATTTGTGATTAATCGATTATTAATTACAAGTATTCGCTGATATGTTGAAAAAAGGATATCTGAATTCACTATATCTTTTTATAAAGTTTTGCATTAAAAAAAATCTTTTCGACAGGAAATTATTTTATGAGAAACCACATTGCAGTATATTTAGGATTCAATTTCAATTAATTGATTTGCAATTTTAAATTATTTTCAATATGAACTATAGACAAATTTGTACTTACATATTATTTATACTAGGAAGGTATACTTTTAACAATGGTGAATATATCAAAATGGAAAATAATTTGTATTCACACTTAACACAATATCTTCAAACTTACATATATTTTTCATTGCAAAATATGTGACTTGCAAAGAAAAAAAAATGTGTGAAACCGTAGTGTGTGCTTACAATTATTAAGATTTTTACTTAGCTGACAAGTCTTCAGTATCTTTCAACATTAGGCTCTTATTGGGTTCTACTTGTTCTGAAACAAATTGCTATTAGGTCTTATGAGGTAAGCTTTCTCTCTATTGCAATTTCACATTTAGATTAATTACTTTAATAGTTTAATAAGGGGTGGCCTATATTTGCTATATGTACCAGTTACGGCCATAGGGTTAGCCAAAAAAGGTACAACATATGTTCCACTTGTGGTCACATGATTCATTATAGAGGGAAATTGAGCCATTTAATAAATTTAAGAATATCTGGATAAAACAAAATCAATTTAGTTTTGTTTTATATAGTAAAAGAGATTTTGTTATTCTCTGTTCAATAGATAATTCACTTTAGAAAGAAGGACATTGTACTAGTCACTAAAGAATGACATTGCTAATGAAAATATAGTATTGTGTTTAGTATTGATAAAACAAAAAGGGAGGTGATATGTAGTGTTTAGATATGATAAACTAAAACATAAATTTTGAAAGATTTTACAGCTTATAAATTAAAAAAGTGCAATAAAATTATAGCATGATTTAATTGCTTGTAATTTTTCTAAAGAAATGAAGAAGTTCCATAATTTTTGCAAGATTCCATAAAAAGAACAGGATTCATTTTACCAAGTTAAAAAACACAGAATTCTGTGCTCTTAAAAATGGCCCAGAGGGAACACTGTTCTAAGATAGGAAGGAAAATTAAGGCCATTCAAAATGTAATGCCAGCACTACAAGTTAGCAAAGTTCTGGAGTAACTCGTTCTGCCTTATATCACAAGTTTGCAGGAGGGACACCACTTTTATCTAATAATCTACAATCTCAAGTAGTAGATCTAGGTACTAGGAATTGAAGTTAAAATTCAATTAGAAAAGTGGATTTTAGATATTGTTAGAATACTATTTTCAATAAAAATGGAACAACTTTATTATTCTGTCCAGAAAATTGTGGCCGGCAAGAAAGAAACTCCATTTCACGATGGAAGATCAGGCATGAAATGGTATGATTCCCTTATGAAATCACACCCTAAAATAACTTGCAAAAAATCAGGATACATAAATAAGGCACAAGCTAATATAAATCAAAAGATGATTTCAAGAAATATAACTCTTTAATGAAAATGAAACTGAAATCAGAAAATGCTTTCAATAAATATAACTCTTTGATAAACATTCACGTGTTCTAAACAATCTGCAATCCATGGATAATTATGAAACTGATTAAACAGTTAATCTTTATGTCCTGTAGGCACTGTGGCCCCTTTTATGAATCAAATTTAAATATATTTTTTGTTTTTAATTGTAATTTTCAGTTAAAATCAACATAAGTATAATTTATTTTTATCAATTCATAAAGACATTTGCAAAATTCTCTTAATAAAGCAAACAAATATATGTGTGGTAAAATAGATGTTGCATAAAAATGCTTTATTTTTACTTATTATCAATTAAAATGTTTGTTAAACTACATGATATTGGAGTGGCCAAAGCTGGTGCATAGAGATGGCCAAAACTGGTGTAGCGGTGGCTAAAACTGGTACAAATTGAAATAAATTACTTAATGAGTTATTACTCACAATCTAAAATATTCTGCAGAAAGTTATTATAATTATCAGAAAGACAACTAAATTTACTAAAGAATGATGTTATTATGATTTACTGTTCTTCAATCGGTCAATAACTGTAACATTTCTATTTCAAATTTTCTCTAAAGGTGGCGAAAACTGGAGCATCTACCCTAGATGGCAATCTGAGTATATTTACGAGAGCTAGAGAAAGGAAAGTCAGCAATCAAACTGAATTCATAAGCAGATTTATACTATGTTGGAAAGTGCTAAAAGCTGATACATTAAATTATAGAAGCTACTATTTCGAATAAAAGGTTAAATATTAAAATCTTCAGTCAAGGACAAGACAATTGTATTACAATTGCCAAAAGGCACCCGAAAATTTCTGTCTTGGACGTTTTACCACATAGCTAGAGAAAGATTTGACTCATTCTTCTCGAGCTTGAAGAATGCAAAGAACATGTTTGATTCCATATTTTTTAGCGAAAGTTTGTTACAAGCGAAAATAGGTGGTTAACAACAATTTAAATTAAAAAAATATATATATATTTCTGATCACTCTGTCAAAAAAATAAAAAGTTCTAAATCAACTCTAACTGTAGCGCATTGAAAATACAGTCCTATTCAACATCCGTGTTCATATCGGCAGCAAGAGTACGTACATTCCAGTAGATAGTAGAAGTTTTCTTAGTAGAGGTTTGTCCAGTAGAAGTTTTCTTAAAATAATTTGCATATTTTTTTGTTTGAAGAAAGTAGGGTTTTTAACCCATTATTTAAAAAATGGACAAAGGTGAAAAAAAAATACCGCAATTAGATTACAAATGTATTAAACAATATGAGTATTTGTATGAAATAATTTTTAACAGCGCATGCGCGAACAGCTTAATTTAGTAGTCGGCTACACGGGACACACGTACAGAAATACCAGTCGAATAGCGTGATAATTCAGAAAGATATCGGCAATATAGTGAGCTGAAGTTCAGTTGCTCTCTAAAAGTAGCTGGTTGGTAATAGAATCTTTTACGAATTGTCATTTCTTCTTAACTGACTTCAAACAAAGGTATACCTGTTTAATATATGCCCACGTATAAATTTGGAACGGGTACTTCGATTTAACAACTAAAATTTATCACTAAAATATAAAGCATATATCGCTCACCCGCAAGAAAAGTGACACATCTCGGCAACGAATCATTTCATTTCAATTCAACCAGACTTTGTAACCCGACAGACAGGGATCTGGGTTTAACTTTGTGTAGATACTAGCCTTACCCTGATATGAACAAATAAATAAATTCCTTCCTACACCTCATAGTTTGTGAGATATGAAGGGACAATTTTTTTTATTTTTCTGTAATCGCACATTTCTGAGCCTGTATTTGCAGACTGTGGTTCCATTTTTTAAAAAAATTGTTACTCTGGACATAAAATCGAAATGTGCTTAAAAATATCACTCTAAGTACATCAAAAGATACAAATTCTAATAAAAAATGTGTAAGAATTAATTTGTAATTTTTAAGGCTAAACAATTAAACCAATATTGAAAGTTATGGTCGTTTTTCTGAATATTTGTTATTTTACAAAAAAGGCTCTCTACAAAAAGGCAAACGAAATTTCCAATATCTTTTTATTTTAAATAAAAGTTTTCTCTTTGGGCTTTCTACTTATGAAATAAAAATGACGTCTTTCGCATGGCTTATGCAAAAATTTTGACTTATTTTGGGATGCTGTACCTATCAAGAGAGAAAAATGTCTAACATTGCTTATGGAACCTAAATAATTGCTGCACATTTTAAATTTAAATTTATTAATCATTCTGATTTACTTTCTAAAATGAACACTTAAAATCAGACTGATTTATTTATTTTTATAACAGTAGAAAATTTGTAATGTATAGTATTGGTACATATCACACATTATCAGAAATTTTGTTGTTCTCAATCTTATCGCACATGTTTGACACAAAAATGTACATCTATGATTGGATTCAGTGGTATATTTCTATAAATACTTTTACAATGGTTGTATGTAAGGAATATGTGCAATATTTAATGGAGGGGGGGGGGTATTGCAGTCATAGCTATTTTTCTCATTTTATTCAGAAATAAACAAAGCAAAAACGTTACATTGCAAATAAAAAAAAAGGAGCTCTTATTCAATAAATTCAACATGTCATAGGAACCACATTAATTATGTAAGTACCACAGCTTAAATTAGGCACAGATATATTTTTTTCTTGATTGGTGCAATTTCCTAAAACACGGCAAAATCTTTACATAATCTAAGATAAATACATCATTTTTATTAAAATGGAAATAATCATTAATTAAATCTAATACATTACCTAATACTGCTTATAAACATTTAAAAAATTTAGATTGTTGTAATTTTTTTATGCAACAGATAAAGAATTTGTTATATTCTATGCAAATTTTTTAAACTAAAAAATCAGAATGAACATTATATTTAAAAGATTGAAATTCAAAAATAAAACTCAGCTAAATATAAATATAGAAATAAATGACGCACTTTTGCAGTATCACTTAGACTTACTTTGCAACATTCTTTTTTTGTGCAATTTTAAATTCATATTTATTAGGAATAAGCAATATTGAGAACCTTCTAATATATATGGTAAATCTAGGATATATAGTCATAGTTTTTACAGATTGAAATAAAAATTCTTAGCTTGCAAATACAAGAAATATTTATGTATATTTGAAATTCTTATGCATATACTCACCAAATGTTGGACAAAAAATAATTAAATATCTAGAACAAAAAGTGGGAAACAAAAGTGAAATTAAAATGGCAGTTGGCCATCTCTCTTTCAAGCCCAGGAGAAATGGCCATCCAATACAAGAAATAAAAAATTAAGTTAAAATAGCAAGAAATGATACATTTCATGTAGTTAATCATGAAAAACACAGAGAAATTTGTAAAGATGCAATTATATCACGAAAAATCAGTGAATAAAATTTTAATAAACAAAATTTGAAGCATAATTTCAATCCTCTTCATTTCGTAAAATTTTACCACATTTTCGGCAAAGATCTTGATGGTTTTTATAGGTTTGATGGAACCAGTTCTGGCACCTTATGCATTGTATGCAGTAATCCTTTTTGGTTATGGTATTATATTCTTCTCCACAACCAACGCGGTGACCCTCATCCAATTCTATTCCATCGGAATCTGTAGAATGTAATAATTTCAAATGTATTTCATCTTCTTCTCTACTGGAAGTATCATGATTTTCTTTTTTTCTCGCTTTTATTTGAGGTTTTTCACGGTTTTAAGTTTATTTATCAACTTTATCCGTTTCTGGAATGAACGTTTCCGAAGTTTTTCAATATTTTCTGAAACAAAAATACATCGCTACGCCCTAATATATTATTGCTATTGAAACATTTATATTAGGTAAAATTTAAATAATTATATCAATTAATATAATTATAAGCGTAAAAAGTATATAATTATTTTTAAAATAATTATATTTAGTTAAAATCCTCACTCCGTATAATTTTGAAATATTGATTATAGGTTGCCATCTCTCTTCGATTAGATGTGGCCATCTCTCCTCGATTAGATGTGGCCATCTCTCCTAAAACTGATGGACAGATTATCACCCAATTTAAAGCCTCACTCCGCAATTCTAGGTCTTTTTTTTCGCCTTAAAAACAAATATTGGATTATATATATGCCTTAAAAGCCCTTACAGTAAAAGAAAAATGTAACATATGTATCGCTAAACACACAGATACCTAACTCAACAAAAATATCCAACCATTAAATTAAATAAACATTAAAATTACACTTTCTTTTTATAATTAAAAAACACAGCTGCACGTCGCAATGAATGAACACGTTGAACTATTTACTACGAACAAAGTTTATGCTGCAATTTATGGTATAGTTTTTGAAATATTTAGACTGGCCATCTCTCCTCTATGGCCATCTATCCTAGAATTACATTAGTTCAATTTTCCTATCTTACTGCAACTCTAAACATAGTAACATAACAAAACATCAGTATATAGAAGATCTTCGTAATTTAGTATCTAAAAAATTATTGTCTTTGTATTTCAAAATCGGCGGCTATCCCCCTCCGTCCTCCACCCCCACCCCCACCTCCAAAAAAATATTGTTAAATATCTTAAAGGGAAATTCTCTTCATTTTGGTAAATGTTTACGAAAATATCAAATTTTATATTGGCCAGACACCCATCACTAAAGTCGAAGACTTTCTTTACATCAGGAAATATCTCTTCCTTCTGTGTTAAACACACAAGAGTGGCATCATGTTGCACATAATAAAATTTGTATATTGCTTGCTGATTATCTAATACTGAGAGATAGAGTGTACATAACATGTGGATGAAGAGTGCAGCTTCTTTGGTCCAATGGTAACTTTAAACATCATTTTGAATAATGATAGTAAAATTTTTGCTGAAATCCAACAAAACAATAGATTTTTGTGGGCCAAAGTTTGGTTTAGTTTCATTTAGGAAATTAGATTTAGCTTTAGTTGTAAATGAGTGGAATAACATTTTCCAAGTATTTTACTAAGCTTGTCACAAATTCATTTAAAAGACAGTGCTGCTAATACTAGATTGAATACCTAAAGTTATAATCCTCAAGTTTTTCAGAAATTCCTGTTTAAAAAGAGAATACAACTCATGTATATACACATAAAATCAATCGCTTTTGCGCATAGTACATTCTTAGCAATGCTAGCTACATTTTTTTTTCTTCCAGCCATGATTCTTCAATATTCATTACAAATATAAAACTATTCAATTAGTTCAATTGTTTCTGGACTTATGGCTGTTGCTTTACATTTTCTTATTTCTGTCATTGACAAGATTCTCTTTTCTCTCAGAAGTTGTCATGACTGTCTTGCAGCAGTTACTGCAGCAGTCTTGTAATCAGTTACTTCAAATTCATCTATTATTTTCTTTTGCAGCACAAGGAAAATTAGATCACTCTTCTATTATGAGAAACAGCAGACTGATAATAATTTGATTAACAGATTCGAAAACACCTGCCTGTACTATAAATTTTGTCCTCCTTTTGTCAGAATGTGTTTATACAAGGCAGGTGTAGAAATTTTTTTTACCCTGTAGAAATGAACTTAGCTTTGTTAAATATAAGGCATATTTAAAGTCTAAAAATGTATTTAAAATGATTAAAATTATCCAAGATAATAAAATAGAAAGTTTTAAAAAAAATGTTAAATAAAAATAGAGTATTTTAATTCAAACACACACACACACACAGAAAAAAACATAAAAGTCATTCTTGTATTTCCTTATTCTTTACCAACAAAGATTTATTGTTTACAGTTATATTGTGAAAACAAAAATAAAAAAATGTTTAAATTTAAAAAATGCTTATAATAAAAGAAAATATATGAATGAATAAATGAATGAAACATAAGGATTATGCACAAAATTTAATGAAGGAGGGATAGACAGCGGTCATAGACTTTTTTCCCCCTGTTACGCAGAAGAAAAAAAACAAAGCAAAAACTTTACTTTGAAAAAGAAAGGCAAAAAAAAAGGAACCACAGTAGTTATTTAGGTACCACAGCTGAAATTAGGCAGATTTTATTTTCTTGATTGGTGCAGTTTCCCAAAACAGGGCAAAATTTTTTCATAAGTCATGAGAAAGACATAATTTTTATTTCATAAATAGAAAGTTCAAATGTAAACTGTTTTATAAAATTAGAAATTAGAAATTTTATTTGGCTTTTTGAGTAGAGCCTTTTTCGTAATGTCACAAAAATTTGGAAAAAAACCACATAACTTTCAACTTTGTTTTAATTTTTTGGTCTTAAATATTTAAAATTAATTTTTAAAATATTTTTTTTATTAAAATCTGCATCTTTTTATGTACTTACAGTGATATTTTAAAGATGATTCGCATTTTAGGTCCAGCGAAACAATTTTTTGAAAATGGATCTGCAGTCTAAAAATACAGACTCAGAAATGTGCCATTTGAGAAAAATCCAAAATTTTTACCCCCCATATCTCACAAACTATGAGATCTAGGAAGGAATCATTTCTGATGTATTCATACCAAGATAGAATTAGTATATGGGGCATTCTCACAATCTTTTGGCTTTCATGTCCCTGAATAATAATTTTTATTTTAATACACTTTTTTGTGTTTTTTTAATTTATATACTGGGGAACATCCCATTGCATGATTGCACAACAATATTAACGAGTTAAATAAGTTTTGGACGATGTTGGGGGGCCAAACACCTGGAAAACTCCTATACCGTCCGTGTCCCTGATGATGATTTTAAGTTTGGAGCTGTCTGGATAAAATTCTTTCAATAAAAATAATTCGATGTAATTTTTTTCTGAAACTGGTACTATTGTTTTATATAAATATGTAGCTAAAAATTAACCTGCACACATTTTTAGGATTGTTATCATTTTTTAAACTCTGTCCCTGGGTTTTAGATTCCTTAACATTCCTCTTCTAAAATTATACAGAAAATCATTTCCAGCCACAGAATTTTTTTCAAATTTTTTCTCATGCAGAAGTATGCTAGAGAAATAATGTCTAAAATTCTTTGGCAGCAAATTTACTGTAGAATTTAAATCAGCATTTAAATATGAATTTCAAGCATCGTGGCTTAGGGTTGGTAGTCTCACCGTCTCCAAGGTTTATTCCTGCACTTTTGGAGGTAAATTAAAAAAAATAATAATAATTTAATCCAATGTTAACAAATGTTTCTAAAAATCAATGAACATTGTGGCTATCACTTAGTCTTAATATGATTTTCCTAAAAATAGGTGGTAATTTTCCTTACCGTTCCATCCTTACCGTCCCTTTTTTTACCATTTCGTCTCTTTTTTCAGATACCATCCCCTTTTTTTACCTTACCGTCCCTTCTTTAACATCCTTTAAGACAATGTTATACAAAAGTTCTGTATTAAAAGTACTACATTATTATTATTTCTTATTTGAATGTCCTGTGGGTACTATGCAAATTCATTTTAAGTAAAAATTTAGAAGAAAATAAAAAGTTATAGGTGTAAAATAGTAAAGAAAATTAAACTCGCAAGTTTAACTTAAACCTCAGTTAAATTAAAAAAAAAATTCGCTGCTGACCATTTTTTCTTTATTTCGAATCATTAAGGCATTCGTGTATCAGATTAAAATGTTATTTTAGCAAGTTTAATTTTTTCAGATTTTTCCCCCCAAAAGTCAAAAAATTGTGGGAATGCCCCATATACACAAAGTTTCACCCAAATCCCTGCCTGTCGGGTTACAAACCATACAAAAATTGGTTGAATTGACATGGAATGACCCCAACAGTAAATATTCACAGGAGAGGCAAAAGAAAATTTGAATAATTTTCCTATAAAATGAAATTGCAGTACTTCTCTCTCGGCATGGAGGAATAAAAACGTACATAAAAGCATAAAAAGCTTAAGAAAGGAAGAGTTGGGATGGGGTTTGGAGGGTTGGGTAATTTTATCTCTGCACAAAATCTACCACTCTTCTGTGGTCTCAAATGGACATATAGCGTAATAAAGGGATCTTCCGTATAACTGCACTTATGAAACTGTTTTTAGAGCACGACACACCTATGACAAACCTGTTGGTGGAATAAAATGCAAAATTTATTTTTGCGACATGTGTCACTTTTCTTACGGGTGAGCGATATGACATTTTAATAACATATGATATATGTTACATTTGATGACGCATATGGTCAAGTTATATTAATATATGACGTATATATGGCATATGTATATGATGTGTATGATGTATTATGGCATATAATTATATATATATATATATATATGCGTATGTATGATGCATATGGAAGTTTTTTGATGATCTTCGCGAAATCGTAACTGCAAACTATGCTTAATATTAACTATGGGTGGCCATCATAACCCAAAAATACCTATGAAAACAATATATAACATATAATAAATGAATGAAATTTAATAAATAAGTTACATGATCCTCCCAAAATAAGGGTTACTGATACTAGTATTTCTGGCGTCATTGTTAGTGCAGTTTCATCTTCAAGGCAAGGATAATATGTAAGTATTAAAATATTTTATGAAAATGATCTTATTTCATTAACAATTTTTAATATATACATTCTAATTGCAATATGTTATTTAAAGTTTACATTGCTAAGTTAATTAAATGTGGCATTAAATTTTGTTGAAAAACCTACATGCTACAACCAAAAAAACACGCGGATTTTTTTTTTCTTAAAAAAAATCCTGTATCTAATTATGTTTATGAATATCTTTTTTAATTCTTCCTAAATATACATGTTACTTTTATCCGAATGAAAGCACATTTTTGTACAGAAGCCACAAAGGCATGAGCTTCAGTTAAGTATCATTGCCAGCATTTTATTATGCAGAATGATTGTTTATATTATTATTTGATCTTGAATTTGGTGTTGGTCCAATGTTTATCTTCGGAGAAGGTAGCTCAGAAATATAAGGTGCTCTTCATATTTCTGAGTTTCCACGAGAGTTTTTAAAGTATTTCTCGAGATATTCGACAAGACTTCTAAAATTGAAAGTGTCCTGCAACTTCTGGCTATATAGTGTATATTTTAACGTGATTTTTATTTCATTGGTTTCAGATAAAACTACTCAGATTAATTCCTGATGCCACGTAGCACTGGACTCTGTGAAACGTCTAGGAAAAGTGTGACGAAAATGAGAGTTTTTCAATAAAAAATTATACAAACGTTTTTGTTTTATAAAGTGTGAAATATGTGTTTTATTATACACAAAAATACACATTTTCACTTTGTTTTTAAACGACAAAAATTTCTTGCTTATTTTCGAAGCAGAAAAACTTCCGTGCCCACTTAAAATAACTTCGTTTTCTTAAAAATGAAATGATTTCAAAATTGTAAGTTTTATTTAAACATTTGATTATCATAAGAAGTAAATAATGTATAGACCAATATACACTGTTAAAACTTTTGTGCTGCTCTGTACAAAGTTATAATGCTACAGAAGCTTCAACCATAAAATGCTGAAATCTCGTTCCAACGTTTGGAGTTGTGATTTAAGAGGATCTCATCATATTAAATAATTCTGTTTATGACAAAAATAAATAAATAAATTGCACTCTTAAATAAAGAATTTATATTTCGTTGCTTCATAGAGTAAAATTTAGACATAAACGCAACAAATTTAAAGAAACAATATGAAAAAAAAAATTAAATATTTTAATACTGAAATATATCAATAAGACCTCCAATATTACAAGAAACACCAACTCACAAGGGAATGCTAATTTTTTATCAGATTAGCATAAGTTAGTTTTCTTAAACTTTTGTGACTTTTTTCAGCACATAAACTCAAAATGTGAAAATAACAAAAAAAAAAAAAAAAAAAAAGTAAAGTATTCTTCACTGTTAAAAATTTGCAGCATTCTGGCAGGTCATTTGACCGTTTTTTCCGAAAACGGTTAAAACAACCGTAATTTAACACTATTCTGACAATATTATCGGCCATTTTATGGTCAGAATATAGTTAAATTGTGGTTATGAAACCGTTTTTTCAAAAAACGGCCGAATGACCTGCCAGAATTCTGCAAAATTTTTAACAGTGTTTGTTATTTTTTGCAAATATACTAACTCATAAAGGTTACATAGTAATTTAAAAAAAGTATCAGTAAAAAAAAATTTTGTAAAATTTTAACCACTTTTTAAATAAAAGTTATTGATTTTTAAACTAAAATCTTTTCGTAGGTGTTAAACAAAATTCTTAATACCAAACAATAGGAAGTATATGAAAAAGGAAGAGGAAATTTCTTTTTATTCAGAATTTGAGAAAAAAGTACTTTAGCGATATGTCTTCACATAATTTAAAAGATACTGGTTTGCTTAAAAAAGTGTATGCCCGCAGCATTGACATGGAATTTTATCGCTTTATCTGAAAAGCAAACAATGATGAAAGATGGGTCGCAATTTTTCGTTTTATAGATTGCTTCTAAGATTTTCGAGCAAATATTGGGAAACACGTTTAAATAAAAGGAAACGGGAAGTCTTACCAAGATTGTAGAAAGAAAACGATAAATTGAGGCTTTGAAACAATATTAAAAAAATGAATACAAACAGGATAATAAGATGAGATTTAATGTTGTGTGTACAGAATTAAACAAAAACGTTAGTTTATTACCGGCTGAAAATTTTTGAAAAATGATAATTAAAATGTTATTCTTTGTAAATTTATATAATAATAGAATTTGTTTAAAGTATAAAAGTAATTTCTTGTTTTTAATTTTTGGAAAAGATTATAGTGTGTAACATTGCTTAGTTTTACAACTGTGAGAGAACGTTTTATAAGTATTTATAACGTATTATAAATTATTCGGTATATATTCGAGTTTTAAACAAGTCCCATCGAACGGATTTTATTAGAAATTGAACTAATAGTTAGATACATTTTCAGGAATGATTTATTTAGTATCTTAGATAGACTTTTATCTTCCTGAGTTATAGAGGTATGCAAAAAATACTATAATCAGTTGAACATGTTTATGAAAGATATATCTACTACTAAGTACTATTCAATTTACATATATATAATGCAATTTCGTATTTCATTCCAATTGTTTATAGGTCAGGTTCTACTGATCGGATTTTGATGGGATTTACACAAGTTATTATGTAAATTTCAGGTGAAGGATTTAGTGTGTAACATATCATTCTACGTTGCTCTGTGCATCGTATATATTTTTACTTATGTTCAGTCATTATTTATACAGATTTTCTTCTAAAAGTACTCATAAGAGAGTAAGGTGCCAATTCACTGCTTTAACCCGGATGAGGTTTAATCTAGTTTCGTCATTGGTGAAGCAATTAGTGATATTTAAATTATCCATTGCGGTATAAATCCTCCCCTCCCTAATGTTAGTACGTAAAAAATGTCACTTAGTATAATTCAACAATCACGCGTTCAATGACGTGGATTTTGCTAGTGCTTAATAAATTGACTCGTATTATGAATTAATTGTAAGTTAATTTTTTGGTTTCGGGACTAAAAACATAAGTTTTAGTATTTTTTAGTTCTCTTCCTTTTACAAGATAAATCCATAAAAGGCTTTTTTATATTTTTTATGCTCAAATGTAGTAATTAGACAATAATAATGGTATTTTTTGTAAAGTTACTCGTTCCTTAAATTACAAAAACTAAAGAAAACAAAATATGGAAAATTATATCTCAAAAGAGAACAAGAAAAAAAAAACATTTAAAAATTAATTATGTAAATATACCTGTCAAGTTTTCTTCAAAAATTCTGATGCCGTATTTTGTCTTATATCGCTCGCAGAGGTAATTATTCCCAAATTTCAGAAAGTAAAAAGAACACATTGGTAAAAAGGAAATTGCTTTCTGGATTTGCTGAAATATTTCCATATCATTTTTCCCTACGTGATTTTTTTTTTCTTTTTTTGCACACAAAAAAGTGAATATGTTTAAATATAAACTTTAAATCTGAAACTGATGAAAACATTATCATTTTTCTAAATATTGATTTACATGTGTTAGTGTCCCTAATGATATATTTTTTCAAATTAATGGTAAGATGTTATTTCTTCCACTGCAGACATTTTTGCAGTCAATAGAATTTTGTAGACTCCCTTTAGAAGGCCTTCCAAAAATCCAGGTGCTCATTTTGTTTATCGTACATCACTTCCAATTATCACATTTTCAGATTACCGAATATGAAACAAAAGGTAGAATGAAATTTGTTTGAAATGTTGAAAAAATGTTTGAAAAAGTGAACACTTACTTTAGTGAAATTTTATGATTTTCTAATAATCTTTAATTAAAAAAAAAAAAAAAATGTATCAAAACAAATACCTGAACCTTTAAAAAAAACAGATACAACACTCTGTTTGGGAATTTCCATTATCAGTTATCGTATAGTTAAAAATATTTAAAAATTAATGCAGTCCACTTGAGAAAATGCTTATTAGTTGTCGTACAATGAATAATTTTTAAGTTCGGTTCCGTTAAAGTATGTAGGTTGACAGTTTCGAAAAATCAATAGTTTGAAATTTGAAGCTTAATTTAGTGAAATTTTATGATTTTCCAATAAGCTTTAAGCATTTAAAAAATATATATCTCAATAAATAGCACTTGTTAGCTACAATAATATAAAGTAAGTAATGACAGACTTACCACAGATGGAAAATGAATGTTCATGGCAATGCGATAACTGTATAAACTGCAACTCATTAAGTGTAAGAGACCGAGTTTTGGAGCTGATCTGAAATCTGGATACGAAAAGACAGATTTTCATCTCATTTTGAACCTGAAGTTAATATCAAGTGAAGTTAAATTGGTTAACAGATACGTTGTGAGAAAATATCCTAAAAAATTATATTTATATAGTACTAGCAATATCTGCGGCTTTGCACATGTGGCTTTTGAAATGGGCCACATTGTATTTGTGTTGGAAATTATACTGCTATTGATAATGTAAATATTAATAATTAAATCACATTTTTAGAAAACTTCATTCATTTGCTGAATATTTGTAAATATTATATACATTTGTAAATATTAAATTTGAATTAATAAGAAATTCTTCATTCACTCATTTGCATCGACACTCTTCCATATGTTAGGTAACAGAAATCTTAAAATAATAAATTAGAAACTTTAAAATATTTAATTAATTACTTTAAAATATTTAATTAGTTATTCATTATTAATTATTCTAAATTCAGTTTCAGTCAAATTTCACTTTAAAACAATTTTATTTTTCTACAAAAAGATCGTTAATTAATATCAATAATAAAATAATAAATCTTAATTTTAATAATGTCAGCCAAAATAAATATTTCTTTTATAATTTTCAAATATTAAATTCAAAATTTAAACATAACGATCTTTTCATTCAAAATCTTTAACCTAACGTTCTTTCATTTTAAATCTTTTCTCTCTTCTGTGTGGCAACACCGTCACTCGCGGGCTCAACGGTTTTTGGATGTAAAGAGCGTCTTTCCTGCGCGTCGCTTGCTCACTCTGGCTTCTAAACGTTCGTTGGAGGAAGTCATGCGGACCCGACCGGAGTGCTGTGTTATAACTTCAGTACTTCGGTGGGCCCGCAAATGGCCTCAATTAAAGGAAAATTAATATGTTCAACTAATATATTTGCATCCATTTGGGAAGTTGTAATTTCATGAATCAGTTGTGAATTGTGCCCAAACATCTAGCTCTCCAAAAGATCTAAGAAATAATAGTTCAGATCGGACAGGAATTTTGAAATGCTCCAATATGCATCTCATGCTCATGTCAACGATTCCTTGGACTCCTTCTCTAGGAGAAGTTCTGTGACTGGTACAACACTCGACTGGTATTACAGGTGATATTTTAATTTTCAAGGTTAAGCCGGATACCGTTAGCAAGATCCGTATGATTGTTACATTCAACCTTGCTACTCAACGGAAACTTAGACGATTGTCACTTACGTGTGACTCTACTAGTTCATACGATAAATTAATTTACTTTGATATATTCATTTGTTGTATAAGTGAATGACTTTGAACAACATTTAATATTTTAAGAAATCACAATGATAAAATTGTATGAGCTGCTTATTTTTAATATCAGACTGTATTCGTGAAAGACATTCTTCTCTGGGTTGCTTTTGGCACAGAATCTTGCACCTGTACACATAACATCGTACTATTTTACTTTAAGTTGGTTGATATATCAATATGCTTGTAATGTTTTTATTTAAGTGAAAAAAGGATACTGCGCAGTTAACCTTTAATTTCTTTCATACAACCAGGGGCGCCATTTCAGAATTTTCCTGGGGGGGGGCAAACATTTTTTGACGGATGCTATATAGCTAAAGGTAGGATCCAGGGGGAGTCTACCCCCCCCCCTCTCCGTATGAGAAACGTTTACTGACTTATGCTTACAATAACAGTAAAAACTTCGAATACGGAAACTCAGAACCAATGAAATATTTCGTTTTAGACAGGTTTCCGTCTTAGAAGGTAAAATTTAAATATATTGGACATGATTTTTTTTTCCTTTTTAGACAGGATTCTATTATAGACAGGTTTCATTTTTACAGGTATCCTCGCTGACTGTTAAACCATCCGCTCTATAGTATAGCTCTGAAAAGAGATGTATTAGAGTAAAACTTGTGAAAACGAAACCTGTCTAATAACAGATTTCTTTCTAGAAGGGAAAAAAATCAAATTTCGTTGAAAAAACGTCATACAATTATACTTGCTAAAGATAGAAACCTGTTTAAATGGAGCTTCTTTCTAGTCCCTTTCGAAGTTTTACTTACAGGGGCGCCATATCATGAGTTTCCTGACGAAGGACAAGGAAAATTTTTCTTTGAGGAACAGGAAACGTGGAAAATTGCACAACTTGCAGAACTGCACAAATCACACAGAAAAAAAATAGCGCACAATAAAACACGCTCTACGTGATTTTGTCTCCATGCCCTTCTCATCGCCTTTTCACAAGCATGTGATTATTCCACATTTTTTTTTTTTTTTTTTCGTGAAAGACCGCGATTTTTCTTTCTTTCAAAATCCGCAAAATCAATTCGTCAATAGATCGCAGGAAAAAATCGCGAATCTTGAAAATTTTGAAAAAAAAAAGTCAAAATGGTCGCTTAAAAAATCGCTAATTTCTTCAAACGACCATGCAAAATATCGCTAATTAAGCTAATAATAAAAGATCGCCAAAAGAAATACAGATTTCGTCAAATGACACAGAAATCTTAAATTTCGTAAAAGGATTGCCAAAAAAATTGCGAATTTCGTAAAAGGATTGCCAAAAAATCACGAATTTCGTCAAAAGATTGCGCAAAAAATCACGAAAATTTAGTCGAACATTCGCGCAATAAAATCTAGGAGAAAATCGTCAAACGATCTTGTAATAAGGTCCAAAATTTTGTCTAACTCTCGCACAAACAAATCACAAATATTATTAGTCAGTGGCAGAAACAAAATCACGAATTTCAATAAATGATAGTGATAAGGAATCGTGAATTTTGTCAAAAAAATCACAAAAACAAATACCGAATTTCGTCAGTTAGTCGCGGAAAAATATTGTGAATTTCGGCAAGTGCTCGCGCGAAAAAAAAATCCATTTCGTATAATGCTTTCAGAAAAAAATCATGAATTCCGTAAATCGATCGCCGAAAAAATCGCAAATTTCGTCAGATGATCACACACACACACAAAAAAAAAAAAAAAATCATGAAATTCAATCAGTCATGAGATAATCAGCCAGAGAACGTCATGAATAGGTCACGAAATTTGCAAATTTTGTGATCTGTAAGTGTAAAAAAATTTTCGTCAGTGATTTTCTGCAAGTGAAGGTAAAGCGTTAATTTTTTCGGATTGTGTTTTCCCTATTATGAGATAGTTTCTTGTTAATCCGATATTTCAAAGAAATTCTGAATATTTTTCCGATAAAAAAACTACATATTTGAACATTAATGAATACTATCTATATATCTTCATTTTTCTACAGAAAAGGTAAAATTTTTAATTAATATTCATATAAAAAGCACAAATAAATGCACAAGAACTACTTTCATGCGCATACATATAATTTACAATTATTTAAAATACATTAGAAAAACCCAGAACGTTTTCAGTCATTACAAGACCGTCATCAGTGGGATTTAAATGTTATTATTTTCTTTGTGCTTATTTGAGAATTGGCTAGAAGAAAACCATTGTGATTAGAAAAACTCGTCAATGGTTTTGACGAGTTTTCCCAAGATCAATTTGCACACAGCTGAGAAGCAACTGATAAAAACAAAAAAAAAAAAAACAGTGGTACTCCAGGAGTGCCAATAGAAGTGAAAACTTCAACAATTACGTGTGTGTTTTTTTAATCGTCAGGAAATGTTTTATGCGTTGAATTGTGTAGCAGCACTAATGAAAGCATCTGGGGACACGGCAGTGCCCCTGCCAAGTCTTGAAAGCACAGCCGTAAGCATCTTTTTCTGGAAGCAACTCAGGGTACTTTTGACCCCCCAATCTCTTTGTGTTGGTGATTCCCAGAAACTTGAAACTTCGTAAATCTAAAGTAACGTTTCTATCTTTTTTATTTCAGAAGATATATGAACTTAAACTTTCGCCTTTTCGACACTGATTCACCGATCATCAAAACTCAGAGGTACGTCCTGTATCCCTAGAATCTTGAAATTTGTGTTTGGGATACAATGAAAAGGAAAATTTAAAAAATCCGGAAAATTTGGATAAAAAGTCGAAAAAGGAAAAAACTGAGAATTTGGCAGAGATGTGATATACGAACCAGGTTTGGCGCGATTTTTTAACGTCAATTTGGCGAAAACTCGTTTTCCAGTACCAGTTACAATATATATTTTTAAATTATTTTCTATTGTTTTAAAAAGTAAACAACAATAAATAAATGGTAATTTCATTAATAACTATAGAACAAAACAATTGTACAATTTAAAAAAATAAAATAAAAGTAAATGAAAAATTTATTAATAAATAAGCAACAGTAGCCGGGTTACCTTGTAAAATAAAGTAACGCCAGTTTGCTGTCAATTAGGTACCCAAGTGCGTATCTGACATCTGTGCCCCGTATTTTATCTTCCGTAATCGAAATTCCCGCCAATACTGTTGGTCATTGACCAGACCATCAACACGATAAAATACAGCGTTATCGGTTTTTAGTTACACGAAATAGGAAGGTAGGTCACGAATACGGTATAATTCATTTTAACTGACGAAAAACAAAATAATAATTTGTTTTAGCAATACGCCGGGAGAAAAAGTGAGTTTTAGTTTCCTTCTTCTTTTGCGGATTGAGCTGAAGAGGGAAAAGTTCCTGTCATTCACCGCTTGGCGCGCTAGTGTATATGTGTCAAAATGCTAGCATGTCGGTTACGTTACAGTGTCTCGAAATCAGTGGTTTTCCCCCATCTCAAAAAAAGCTCAACGCGCCTAATGAAGTTTTCACTTCAAAAATTCTCACATGTATTTTTAAAATTAATCAAAGTACTAATAAGATATATGTCTCACCTTCAAGGAGTTCGTATAGTAAGGCTTTAGGAAATTTTTTTGATAATTATTAATTTTTATGCATAAGCATTTATTTAATGCATACGTTTTTATTGCAATAAAATCTGATGAGTTATTTTAGAGTTTGAGCAATTTTCTAATATTTGATTGAGTCTGGCATTTGATTACGGATGCACCGAATATTCGGTATCTATTCGCTCTTCGGCCATACTACCGAATATTCGGTTAGGCCGAATATCAAACTATTCGGTTTCCCGAATACTTAAAAAACCTCTTAAAAATATTTTTTTAAACGTTACACAAGTTCTACTTTTAACTGTCAATTAATAAAGATATTCAGAATAATTAGACTCTTTAAATAAAAGAGAATGATTTTATGTTATTTGTTGTTTTAAAAACGTCACTTAAACAAATTAACCATTAATGACATATCATTTCTTCATGGGAATTAATAAATGTGGAAATGCAAGTTACTGAGTATTGTCTGGTAAATAATCCGTTTCTTGCTTTTTCGCAAACAGGGCCTTACTACACAAAATGATAGAAAATTTTAGGGGTAATAATAAGCATCAAAACAGGCAATTTTTTTGTCCAGTAAATCAGGATCGCAATTCTCTTATTCAGTCAGAAATACAGTGTATCCCCAAGTCAAACTTTAATTTTCTTTTGTTACTTTAACAATAATGAAGGTATTGTAACTATATTCAACAGAGTTACTTTAATTTCTGTGAGATATAACATGACGAGAAGTGTTGGAAATAGCAACCATTCATATCTAAACAGCACTAAGCTAGACATTAGTTTATTAAGAATGCATCTAACAATACTTATACTGTACCACTGGCCAAAATCCAGTCTCTTCCAAGTATATCATCACATTCTATACAAGCAAATTAATGTGATGCAAATTTCGCTAAAATATCTTCATTTTTATACAGTTATAAACGAAAATTCTGCTACGGCTTGTACACCTTTTATTTTTGATGAAAGAAGTGAAATGATATGTTGCTTCTTGTTCAATATGAGAGAATTATTTTCATTTGTTTGAATTAATTGAAGTCATGGAACTTAAATTTTGTTATTAAAAAATGTTTAAATCGTCCTTCTTAAATAATAACTCAAAACATACTTTTTTTAGTACAAAATTTACTCATAAAAATAGTCTTGTTTATCAAAATGGAAGTATCTGTGCTAAATATTATAAAAAATTGTTTAAAATTTAACTTTTTAACGTTAAACACTGAGATATAAAAGTATTTGGCCAGCCGAATATTCGGTATTCACCGAATAGATACTATTCGGCTGACCTAATATTCGGTATTCAGCGTAACAGTTACTATTCGGCTGACCGAATATTCGGTATTCGGTTTACCAGCAGGCCAAATATTCGGCATTCGGTATTCAGCCAAAATCCCTATTAGGTGCATCCCTACATTTGATGGTTGATAAATTTTCTGAAATATCAAATTCCTTGGGGGGGGGGCTATTGCCCCCCCCCCAGCCCCCCTCAAATGGCGCCCCTGCATACAACTATAATAAAAAATACAGTTAATCAAATATATAGTGTCTTTAATGTTTTTGTCTATTGTATGTTTCATTGTGTAGAAAAGCTGGGTGCCATATGAAATGAATAATTCTCAAATATAAATATGGGTAGTGCTTATGAAAGATAAATAATATAATAATATTATGAGAATGAACCTTAATTGGTAAAATAAATTTTAAATATTACTTGGCACTACGTTTTAATTGAGTTATTCTGTGAAGGATGTATAAATCCATGGCTTTTCAGGTGAGTACTGCTTCAATTATTATTTAATATCCATCATGTATTTTCCTCTTTCTTTTTCATAATGCAATGTACTTCTACCTCTTTATTATCCTACCACTATAATCACGTGCCTCTCCTTCTCCTTAAATTAAACTAATCCATTTTTTCCTTTATTTATTATTTTTTTTATCTTACACCATAAAAAAGGTACAATACAGTGTACTTGGAAACTTTGATATCCGTTATCGTATTTATTTTAAAATCGGTTCAAAAGGTTCAGAGTTTACTTACCACAAATAAACAATTCTTTATTTTTTGACAATATTAGCATATTTTGAAACACCATAAATATTAAAATACAATAAAATAATATATTAAAATACTTTGGTTGATTAGATAGAAATGTTATTTATGTGCGGCAAAAGGCAAAATATTATCGCTGCGTGAGTCGCATGGTAGAGGGATTATTGGGTTCTGAATTTGTTTGGTTGAAAACTTAGAAGGAAAAATGGCGACTTGTATCATAGAGATATACAACTAACAAAGTGTTAAGTACTTCCTTAGTTAGTAAACAATGCATTTTTTTAAGGCTAGAATTTTAATTTATTGTACTCGTTACTTGTTCAGAAGATAACAAAAACAGTATCACCTGTTGGGTATTAAAATTTAAAATTAGATCAATATATGTGGAAATTGAAGCTTGACAACATTTAATTTAATTTTTGACTAAGTTATATTTAAAGTTAAGGTATTTACAAAATATTTACAAAGAAAAGTGTCGTCCTATTAATTACACCACAATTCTGCGAAAACAACCACAGCACATTCTCATAACGCACACATCATCGTTCTACTCCGTCGTTCAAGTCTATTCAGTTCCGTTCGTCCTTTTTCCCTGCTCACAAAGAGCGTCTGCCGTTCCGAAGTCTGTCCCTCGAACGCATGCACGCTGTAAGTTCATCGGGAAAGGAAACAGAGTGAAGGCGCTTTGATCGGCAGTTACGTAAGAAGTTGATGGCGCTGTAAGCAGTAGACACTTACTACACCAGGAGGCACGCAGGTGGCGCTCTGGAAGCTATTAAAGGCACTTGTGATACTAAAAAGGCTTTCCCACATCTATACATTTTAACAAAGTAAACTTAATATAAAATGTTGTTCGTTTATACATAATATAAAATAAGATACAACTATAACGTTCATCCAAATGGGTATATGGCTAATATTCCGTAATCGGGTTCACAGCCAATTGTTAGCATCAAAAGTGAAAGATTCTGGCAACAATGTGATTAAAAATTTATGGCAGTTACAAGAATGCATTTATATACTGGAAATCATCCTCGCTAAATCGCATCTTTTGATTTTGGACCCGAGTAAGAATCTTCTTCTTATGCCAAAGTTTAACACAATTTGCAGTTTGATGCATTATTTCTTTAAATATAGCTTTTGCACAAATCACGAAAAATAAAGAATAGTTGCACCATCTGTTTTTATAATGTTAACTAACTATTTGTTTTTAAAAATTGTATACGAATATATAACAAATTAACACCTTGTGATAATATACTATTTCTGATTTCTAAAAGGTGTAAGATTAAAACTTTAAACACAATAAAATAGTTTTGTTTGACTGTTGATATTTTTCGACAAATATATATATATATATATATATATATATATATAATATTCTGAAATTGCATGATCTATTATGCAATGATCTGCAACGTCATCATTTAGTTTTTCCTGTATCGCACGTTATTATTTTATTTTTTTATTAGAGCAGACGAATCAAAGAATTACCATATTGGAATTACTAGCAGGAAATATAAGTGCGCAGAAAAGCTCATGTAGCTGATATTAAACATAAGGTAAATTGGGTGAAGATGCCGTAGTTTTTGACTTTATTGTTTTAAAAATCGCCTGCTGTTTTTATTTGTTATTCATTGACTTTTTGTTAAAGTTTGCACCCTTATGTATAATTTAAAACCTAATTTCATTTTACAGATATATAAAGCATCAAAATTTTTTTTTTTGCAAACGCTTCCATTTCAGCATATTATCTATATCTACGGGTAAGGTGGCCAACTATCTAGGGGTAAGATGCCTTGTGGAGTTTCAATGTAAAAAATATTTTTTGTGAAGCAGTATAAAACATAATGGGACGAATAAAAATAACTTTAACATTTTATACATAATAAAGTTATTAACTTACTTAATATTAGGAAATTACAGAAATATGAATGTAACAAACGTTTGTAATTTAATAAATGGGCAAACTAATATTTTAAAAAAGTTATGTTATTCTTAACATTTAAAAGAATTATGGCTCTTAAGTATGCCTATTTTTAAACATTATAATAAGTTTGAATACGATAAAGCCACTATGATAAAGTGCTTTAGAGTGCAGCTTTTTTGTTGGTGTTTTTCATACGCCCCTTTGTTATTTTCAGCTATAACTCAGATCTGCCACAGACTGCATATTTTTTTAGGTACTTTGAGCAACTTTTATATAACCAACAGTTTCGCTGAATGCATTTGATCCAATCACATTTTTCAGGTGTTTTATTGCACTCTGCTTGACACTCTGAACACTGATTCTCATTCACTTAAAAAAAAAAAAAAAAATCCTCATTTTCTGAATCTTGGTAGGAAATTTAATACGTTATTTTTTTTTAAGCAGATCAAAATTAGCCTGCTTTTAGAGTCTGCGGTGTCATGATGGAGGTTGGGGAGCGTAGCACGTAGGGGGCTGAAGACACTAGTTACCTAAAATTATAATATGTACTACCGATATTTACATTTATTAAACTTATTTATAACTTTAAGTAACATCAAAAGTTTAGCAATGATTAAAATTAATATTTATTAAACAATTATTTAAAAGGCCTATAAAGTTTATTTATAATGCAGTATACATATAGAAACCTTTCAAATTATGTTCATCTTCGATTTTAATATTTCTTTATCTGATTTTATACATTTAGAAAATTTACGATTTTAATCAATGAATTTTTTTAATCAGTTGATTAAACTCACGATTTAATCCCTGATTTAAATTATCTGATTAAAATTGTTGACAAGTTAGTTAATATACAAGAGTAATTTAAACAGTGGAGAAACAAACAGGCAATTGACAGCAACGGAAAACAACCGGCATCTTACCCACAAAAATTTTCGTCGACTCACTCCAAAATATTGGGTATGACGCCGGGCCTCCCACTGACGTAAAGAAGCGGGAACTGGCCACCATTTATGCTTTGCAGAAAGGCCAGGTACGAGTACTCTCTAAAAACATCAGATTTATTTCTTTGGTGTTTAAACTAAGACTTATATAAGCAAATAAAGAAGTCATGTAACAGATTTTTTACACTTACCAGAAGTGTTAAGGCGAAATAGCGATAAAAAATTATCCCTTAATTTTTTTTAATAAGACCGCAAACGGAAATTAAAGTATCACAAGGGAACCATCTTCTTTACAACTGAGGAGGGTTTCCGTACAGCGCCTGCACATATGAAAACCACGTGATTCGGCATCTTGTACAACACGGCATTTCACCTCAAGTTACCTCAATAGAAAAACCATAGCCCTAGCAAGATTATATCAAGAAAAAATCATCCAAATAAATTTCAATGAAAGTAAGGTAATTTGTCTCTCCTGTCTATATTATCCATCCATTATAGGGAAACCACAGAGATTCTAAGACTCTAATTGTGTCTCGAGTAACTCAATGGTCACGAAAATAGAAATAAAGATCCAAGTAAAATAAAAAAATAACGTGAGTTACATGAAAAACTGAATGATGGCGTTTCAGATCATTCCAGCTTAGATCGTGTGCTTTCAGGATGTTATTATTTATTCATTTTGAAAATGAGTCGAGAAGAGGTGAAACATGTCAGGAGTTAAATAAAACTACTTTACTGTTTTTGAAGTTTTAATAATATGGAAAGGCAACCCCGATAAGTGACGCGTTCTAGCAACCCCGTTAATCCTAACGTACGCATAAAGCTGCTTGACGACATTTACTTGGCGGAAAAAGGGTTTTCGTGCCAAGAAAAGTCCAAGATGGCGGCTAAAGGAATATGTAACATTTGTTCCTATTTATTATATATGTCAAATTAAAACAAAAGTTATATATTTTTCAGAAAAATACAGGCTAAATGCAAAAAAATACACAAAAACATATGAATAAAGTCCATTTCAGAAAAAAAAGCAACCCCAAAGGCTGAAGATCGCAACCACATCGATTCATTTAATGCCAAAAAAAGCTCGCTAGAAAAACCAGCATACAATATGGAACTCTTTCCTAATATTACACCATTTAGCGATTAGAAATAATTTCATAAAATATTTTTACTTTTTAGTTGTACGTTAATAATAAGACTTCGAACGTTTTTAAAAAAAAAAATAATAAAGTTTTTAGGAGCATACTTGCAAAGCGAGTGACTAATTCAAGTTTTATTATTGAGAAATTCAGCTATTTCATAAGTTTCTGGAACTTATATGTATGATATTGTTATAAAGTGGTGATGTTTAACTTGGAACATTAAAATAAACATTAGCAATAATTTAATATATTACAGCAGCTAAAATTCAGAATACTCGCTTTAATGCAATCCGTTTGTGAATCTTAAAGCAAAAGAAAGAGCAACAACGATATTTCTAAGTGCCTTTAGCGAAATTATACTGGATGTTTAACACGTTGAGTGCCACGGTGACTGACAATAAAGCTGAAAAAATTGCAACGTTTTAAGTAATTTTTAAGAAAGTATAACCCTGTAATAAAAATAAAAGGTAAGTAAATTTTAAATAAATTTTCAGTAACTACTTAAAACAATATATATATATTTTTAGTTTTACATCATATTTTAGACAGTCAGCCATCGGTGAATGACGCGCTCTAAACCGAACGTTCCGTGTCAGTCTTCGGTGACTGACGTGTTAAATTAAAGCTTATTCTTGTCAAAATAATGATAAATCAGAGCAATATCCTCACATATGTCTTTACATTATTAAAAAAAATTGCACAAAGAAATAAATGAAATTGTGACATTGTGATTTATACTTTAAATATTTATAAAGATAATCCGCCAATCGCTTTTAATTTAGAGTACATAAAAACATACACTCGTATATATCAAAATCACTATGTAGCAACAAAATTATAAAAATGTGTAATAAATTTAATTAATATTTTATTAATAATTTTAATGTATGTTGATCTAAAAATTATTGTTCATAAATTTCAAGAAATTAAAATAATTGAGATAACGTAAAAATGATAAAAATACACAATTATTGTTGCAATGAATATTATTATATCGATTTCCATAAAAACAAAATTAAAGCAATAAATACAATATTATTTAATCTTTTATTTGGAACTGTCTGTGTCACATTTTTTTTTTAAGTTAAAAGAGAGTGTTATAATTAAATATGCATAAATTATTTAAATTATGGAGATAATTAGTTTTTTTTTTAATTCCTTTTCGTTTTTTCTTGATTTAAATTAAGTATTCGTTGTTAAAGAATTTATAGATCACTTAAAGGAAACATTTAAATTTTTAAATATATTGCGAAGAAATCTAATCGAACAAATATAATCGAATCTATAACTTAAATAAGATTTTTTTTTTAATTTTCTATTTCGCATAATATATTTTGAAAAAGAAGAAATTTTAATATATCTACTCTGCATGGGAGAAAATCAGTTTGTTGCCACACACTGTTTAATCATGTTACTTTTAGCTTTCGCAGGCAAACCGCTTGATTCAGAATAGCAGTATGGGCGGTCCCAACTTCATATTCTAATGTAGCTTAGTAGGTGGTATATGGCTACGAAATACATAGTATTTTTGCTTATTTTTAGCGCCGTATATCGCAAAAAACAAACAAACAAAAAAAAAAGCAAGAGTTCAAAAAATGTAAAAAAATTAATGTGAGTAAAAGCTCCTGTTGTGTCTATGTAACTTGTGAATTATACGATATCCACATTACTTTTTCTTTTTATTCTTTCCTTCTTTTACCTTTTTCGTGTACTATAATTAAAATGAGCAACTGACAACAAGTCTGTGATGTAAGCTTCTATTTAAATATGTTTGGTTTTCTTAAGCCAATTTATCTTTAAAATTCATTATTAATTTCTTTATTTCTTTATATATACTATCTGTGTGTGTGTCATTTTCTTTTTTTTTTGTGTGTGTGAAAAATATATGAAAATAAATTATCTCAGATAAAATGCATGTAACATTTCTTAACAGGAAATTGAAATACAATGGACACTGATATTTGGACTATCAAGTTAGAAGAATACCTTTTGTAAAATAGGTGAAAACATTAAATAACTTTTAATTCAATTTTGATAATTTTTAAACAAATATTTCTAAATGTGTGTGACCATCTGAATAATGCCATCTTGTTTATCGGTTGAGGGAAACAAAAATACAAATTTTTCACAAGAAAAATTGTAATTATGTGAAACATCTTTTTATGTTTCGATATGTAATAATGATTTAATTATATGAATTTTAACACGAATTAATAATTGAATCATTTTAATAAATAAAATGCATAAATAATTCTATCTTCTTATTTTTGAATTTTAAATTGTCGGAAAAGGACGGTACCACTGAATGTTTTACGACAGGTGCTGATGATATGTGTCAAAAGAAAATATTGTTCGAGTATAAATTTGTACTATTTTATATGCGCACACGATAATTTATGGCAATAAAAGCACTTAAGTACAATAAATGTTGAAATAAGGGGGAATGGATTTGGCATTAGAGTATTATTGACATATATGTTTTTCTATGTTTGTAAAATAAGTCTAAGTCAAGAAGAATGCCCTCAAAGTCTCAATTAGCATATGGAAAAGAAACTCCATCTCGTGCCACAGTACTCAAATGATTTACACAATTTAGATGTCGAAATTCCTTCCTCGATTAAGAGCACACAGGAAGACCTTTGTCAGATTTTATCTCAAAAAAATGTTTTGACCAATTAAAAAAAAAAAAAAAATGTTCATCCATGATACTCGTTGTGCTTACCAAATGATACAGAAGGAACGTAACACTTGATCTAAAACTATACATAAAATTAATCGTATACTGCATATGAACTTATTATTCATAAATTTCAATAGAAAAAATAGTGTGTTGTCTCTCGTATACTGTAAAAGAACACTAAAAGCTGAGTGTGTCAGAATAAGTAAAGAAACACTAAAATTACTTACTGATTTTGGGTATTGCATTATTTCTAAAATCATAAATGATGATGAAACATACTAATCTTTTTTGACGTTATAATACTTCAAGGGTACATAATACGGGACTCTGAAGATGACCCAGACGAACAATGATGAAAATACTGCTATCAGTGAAGTAAGGTATGCATGCCATGTTCTACATAAGTATAAAACTAGTTAAAGGCTTAAGGTATCCGCACACCTTCGGAGGTGATTTTTTGAAATCTTTGAATTTGTCTCTTGTTATCCATTTTTTATAATGATATTTACTTTAAAACTTTGAAAAAAATATAAAAATTTTAGCAATTACCCAGAATTAATTTTTTAAATGGAAAAATATTCTAAATTATGTCAAAATTTTACATTTCCGCAAAACGTGATTACTCAAAAATGAAACAATGTACCGACATTTTATAAATTGCATAATAAACAGAATAACTTTCTCTAGGACTTAGACTACACACATTATAAATGCATCTCTATTTCAGATGATATGGCAGTTAAAGTACTAATATAATGAAAAATTCGCAAAATTTGTCTCAAGTTTGTCATTTATACCGGTGTAAATATAAAACTATTTAATATATTATCATGAGTGTAGTCTATTCCCTCAAAAGACATTTGTAAAAGCAGTACAGAAAATTTCCTGGCCTTTCATGCGTAATGTTTTGTTTTAGGAAGTTTTGCGTGTAGTAAAAATCTAAAAAATTCATTTTGAGAAAAAGCTAAAATTAACTTTTAGGATAGATGTAACGTAATGTAAATAACAGATAATAGATGTAAATTTAAACGGCTGTATCTCGGGTTCTATTTTAGATACAGACAAAATTTAAGTAGATTTCGATACATAAAAGATTTAATTTTAATATTATTGCAAAAATGAAAAATCGATATTTTGATCGAAAATTACGTTTCAAAGGTGTTCGGATACCTTAAAGCTAGATAGAATGAAGACAGTTACAGCTAACTGGTACACCACTATCTTTTAGACATTCTTAAAGAGTTCATTGTAAAGGGATTCATGCTTCACCATGACAATGCATATTCACATTCAGAAAGGATTAAAAATAATTTTTTTGAACAAATAAATACAAAGTGATAGAACCTGAATCCTATTCTCCTTATCTTGCTATGTGGGATTTTTGACTATTTTGTAGTTAAAAAATATATGTGTGCGCTGCTTTCATTCCGAAGATGAGGTTAATGAAGATATAAAATATATTTTTTTATCTATACAAGAAATGGTTGACTATAGTGAATGTGTATAGTGACTACAGAAAATTCGCCTACAAAAGTGTACTGATCCTATAGGGAACTACTTTCAGTGTTCCTTGGAGCTGGCAAGGTTAACTTGTACCATTTAGCCGTATCTCTAAAATTTCTGTGTGACCTTTGTACAGCTCTCTTTCTTACTCTTAAAATATTTTTAATAAACGTTTAGTAGAATTGTCTATGATACCTCGTTGATATTTTCGTAACTTACCATTATTAGAATATATTTCTACTTTTTAAATTGTATAACACTATGCAGAAAATTGTATACAGTAATACCATTATTTAAAGCTATGAATCTAATAAAGAATCCCTTTAACTTTTCTAGCAATAGAAAAATGATACATAATTTACTTTTATATTCATGATGATCAGTGTTTTAGTAAATCTATTTAATAATTCTTTTTAAGTCATTGTTAGCTTAATTGCCATGACTAATGAAAAATAAAACCGATATTTTAAATAAGCATCGAACATTCCATTTTTCCTTTAAATGTAATCGAGTAATTATCTAAAAATATTTTAGCAAAAAAGGCAAATAAGTTATTGGATAGTTTTACCAAATATGAAACAATAATTTTCATTCTTTAAAAAATCTATACTGCAGTTGAAATTGGTTTATTATTATTTGCATAGAATTATTTAGAAATATTTCAAACTCAAAAATAAGTGATTTCCATTCATATTTTCCTTAATTTTCGAACTAAAAGATTTATTTTTGAATGTTAAAAATTTAATCACAGTTTTACACAAAGCAAAAAACAAATCATACATAAAAAGCAGCGTAAATCTATTATATTGGAAGTCCTAAAAGATAAAGTTTAAAAATAAAAATAGACCCCAATTAAACATATGCACAAAACAGTTTATTCTTTTTACTCCCATACGTAAACTAGTACTATGCTACGTATATTAAATTTCTTTTACCGCAGATAATATTTCCAAAAAGAGAGATATTTTTTCCATTTAATCATTCACAAGCTAGCAAATTTAAAACTTTACTTGTAAAAGAAACGTAGTATCACATTTAACTTTTTAAAATTAAATCGGAAATACTAGTGCTTTATATTTATGTTCAGTAAATTTTAGTTAGGTTTGGTTTTAAAACGTAGACATTTCTTTTTGCTATAAAAATGTATGTTCCTTTGCAAAGCATGAAAATCTATTATTTGGAGTTATGGTTCATGTAATGTGCAAAAGGCAAAAGTTTCTCAATATCGAAAAATATAATATAAAACGGGAAAAAAGTATAACTTCTTCCAAGCTGCCAATTATTCCGAAAAGCCTTCTCTTTCTTAAGAAATGTTAAAAAAAAAACAATATATTTTCCAGATTTACAGAAGCACTTATAAAAACAAAGTTTCTTTTGCCGCCACTGATTTTCATAAATGATACCGAATCGATTTTATAATGTATAAATTAGTTTTCTCAAACTGTAATATGGCGTTTTCGCACTGTATCAATACACAAGTAAACATTTGCATGTTCAACGCATACGTTTTAGATGCAAACATGATAAACTAACAGCATTGACATTTACTATTATTTTAAACTCAATCATACTGATATGTAAAGTTATCATACAAATTCACTTTTTCCAACTGTGCGAAAAAATGCCCAAGCCGGGATTCGAACTATAGTATGTAGTATAGAGACCTGCTATAGGCAGCTTTGAACTATACTCGTATTGTCAATGATCTTCCGTTTGAGCTATCTGGGTTGAAGACGGTGGGCATATTTTGCTCTGGTAACCTTATTGGCAATAACATCTGGTCTGTCATCTAGACAGTTCGACAGACAAAGCCGCAGATAATGGAACTCCATTTAAACGATGGGTATGTAGATACTGTTTTAAACTTAACCCATTCATGCCTAGTGTCCCATTTTTGGGACGTTTCGAATTTAAATAATTTTTTTTTAAATTGTCTTCGTCTTTACAACATGAAAATTGTATGAAGTAATTGCCTATAAATGTATTTATCTATTACCGAGAGATGGCAGCATAAGATTGATATTTATTTGCTTAAATGAAGGCCTTTTTTCGGTGTTTATAGATTTTTATTTTTCAAGATAGCGAAATGTAAAAAGTAAGTTTATTTGTGTTTTTTGTATAAAGGATCCAAATAGAAAAGCTTGTAGATTTCTTTGAAATACTTTTTTTTTTTTTTTTTTTTTTTTTTTTTAATTGCGAGATTATATGTTCAAGCTTGTTTTTTATGCATGTTTGTAACGTACAAAATATAGTGCAAGGTGCAAATGTGTACATATTTCTATTAGACATTTAGGGGGGGGGGGCAGTTATTTATGTAAAGTAATTTTCAAGCTTATTTTGAAAGAAATTTTTTTTCAGCCTCAAATACGATTATTCTTAATTTTTATTAATAATACTTATAATGTTATTATCCTCTGAAAAGAAATAAATATATTTGTTAACGGTTCATAAAAATAATAATTATAGCATATAATATACAATTTAAAAGTTTACTTTATATAAATTTAGACAAAAGATATAATTATGCATTTTTCCACATATGGATATTCCCATATTTTGTACGTTTACATTTTATCAAATAAATACAATAATATTTTAGCGTAATTTTTTTTTAGTATTTTTCTAGTTCATTTTGCAAAATTTTAAAGTGATTTTACCGACAAATTTGAGAAAACAAAAATTCAGGCTGTTGGTTGGTTGTGTTTTTGACGGCCATTTATCAACACGAGGGATATAGGCCCTAGGGGGGGGTGCCCTTCGTGGGGGTCTTTCTAAGGGAACCTAACCCGTATTAACGCTTGGAAATCCAAGGTTCGAAGAAAACCACGAAAACTCCGAACGATTAGGCCAACAGGCGCGATTGGGATCGAACCCAGCACTTCCCGTCTACCAGCTTCGAGAGCAAAACCTCTCGGCCCCTGGTGGGGCCCAAAATTCAGGCATAAATGGGTCAATCACAATTACACTAATCGGTAAAGTTATCGTACATATATTATACAATGTCGAACCCAACACTTCCCGTCTACCAGCTTCGAGAGCAAAACCTCTCGGCCACTGGTGGGGCCAAAAATTCAGGCATAAATGGGTCAATCACAATTACACTAATCGGTAAAGTTATCGTACATATATTATACAATGTTTTCAACTGAGTGAAAAAATGCGCAAGCCTGGACTCGAACATCCTTTGACCTAAGTGAAAAGTTCTGGGTTCGATTCCCGGCCTGGGTAAAGTGATTAATACTTTATAAAAACTATTGGGAAACGTTTCGAAAATCCCTAGCAGCAAAAGAAACATTGTTTTTTAAATGTTTCTTTAAGTCTCGAAATTATATTGGTTTCTGAGGTTTCTTTCTTTATTATTTATAGATATTTTAGCTAGTAACTGACAGATAAGTATTTTCTTGATAGATAAATTATTTATAAAAATGAGAAGTTTATTTTTATTTTTTTTGTACCCAAAGCTAAATATTAGTGATACTAGAATGTAGAATATTAAATGGAATAATTCACATATAATTTATTTATTTTATAAAGATGCAAAATCAGAATGCGTGTTTACATGTTTAACGATTTTGTTTTTAAGTTGTTTGGCTTTCCTCAAATGTTTAAAATGCAGTGTAATTCTTTATGTAAAAATACAAAGTTAAAAAAGAATGGGGGATATATTTAAAAAAAAAAAACACTTCATTCAATTGTAAATCATTTCAAAAAATATTTTTAAAAATTTAGATTTTTTAGTTTTGAATAAATACAGTAATATGAATCAAATTGCAGATTTGTAAAGTATTTTTCTAAATTGTTTACTTTTGTTGAACGAAATCTCTTGTACAAATAAGCAATCTTAAAGCGGTACTGCTATTTGCAGTCCTTTATAAAAAGGTCAAAGTTTATTTTAATGTTCAATGATTTTCAAAATATGAATATTAAAAAAAATATGTATACAGACAAAAATGCAGCATGAATCAGAATGCATAAATTACACTAGCGTAAATAACCTAGTGACGGATTGTTTTTCGCTTCGTAACGTATCAGGAAATGACTTTTTAAGCTGGAATCTCATCGTTGTCAGATGTTGAGTTAGTTGATTGTATTCTAGATTATTGCAAAAAATTGCCTATTGTAAAAACGAAGAGTATGGTTACAATAGGTTTAAAAAAATGTATTGATGAATGTCTATTCTAGAAGAATCTAGAAACATATGGAAAAGTGAAAGAACGGCAAACAGATATCCGTTAGCATAATGACCTTCTTTTACTGCTTGAGTTGCTATACATCGATTACGCATTACTCAATATCAGTTTAGTGGGTAATTCTATGAAAGTTTCCTTCTAAAGCATCCCACACATGTTTTGCGATTTAAATAACTAACGAACGAAAGCCAGTTTGTTCTGATGATATTCATTTTCCTGAAGCTCATTTAATGCATGAATTTGGTGTGATAAAAAGGAAAATTGTTTCCATGGCGCCCTGGAATAGACAGAGCCGTCCTTAACGAAAGCGAGGCCGAGTGCAAGAACTTTCGCGAGGCCCTTCATATTCAAACTAATTACTCCCATTCGCACCAATGCTGCAAACCTGGCTGTGTTTTTTATTGGTAAACCAGAAATTTCGAGTAATAATTTGCTGTTTATTTAATGATAGACATTCTGTGGTTTAATAAAGTGAATGTAACTATTCTGAAATTCTGGTAGATATTTTCAATCAAAAAAATCTATAAATTGGCAACACTACCTCCGATAACGCAATCTACAGACTCGGACCAATTTTCTTTCACAATACGCTGACTGTGCTCTAGCTGCTTTTTTTTTCTAGATTTTCTGTAGATTTGGGCCGGAACAGCAATTCATTGTTACCGGAGCGGCATTTATTTTTTTTCTTTGTATATCTTTTTTTTTTTTTTTTTTTTTTTTTTTTTTTTTTAGTAAATTGGTGATATTGTACAGTAGTTAAAAAAGAAAGAAGAAACGTCCACACAATTTTTAATCGTAAAATTGTCGCAGACAGGTCCGAAAGGTACTGCTCGACTGGGTATTATGTCTACTTTTCGAATTTGAATACAAATTTAAAAACAAAAGTACTCTACACATTAAAATTTGTATCAACTTTGAATTTTCCAATTCTAACATCCCCTTTTGACACCATTTTAGTTCATTTTATCAAGGTACCCCATAAAAAATCACCAATTGTATATCTTTCCTAAATCATCGTAGAATTATCTTAGTGAGAAGTTTGAGGATGCTAATGTTAATTCTCGCGAAAAACATTTATTTATTATCTTCCCCAAAACCATCCTATATATTTTTTTATGTTGTTAAAATTAATGGATGCAAAGATATTTCAGGTATTGTTTCTTTTCAATAATACTTTTTGAATTATAAAAAATACTAATAAAATCATATAAAAAGTTATTAATTATGAAAGACATTCATTTTCACAGAAAACAAACCACAATTGAAAAAAACAAAACAAAACAAAAAAACGGGTATATAAGTTTAAAGTTCGCTCTAATAATTAGTTTTAGAGATATATTGATAAATTTTACTTTTTAATGGGCTAAACCTAAAGGGACCGTCTCCTGCTATCAAAACATCCACAGAATAGAAAACGTTAGAAACTAACCGGAAAATATAAAGTGAATTTGTTTTACACTAAAAACTCTGTATAATTTTTCTGGTAATATTCTAGACATACCTTCTTGTTCGATACATTTTTTTTTCTGAATTTAGGGATAAACTCCTAATACATTTTGTTTTCTATGAAGATTTAAGTAAAAGAATATAAACAATACTTCTTCCCGAGATGCCGTCATTTAGGAAACAGATATCAAAAGTCAATGTTACCATTTGAAAATTTAAAGTTGGTACAATTTTTTAATATATAGACGATATTTATTTAAATTTCTTTTATTCATATTCGGAAAGTAGACAAAATTCCGAGTCGAATGGCACCTCTTCGCGTCAGTTTAGTCATTAAAAATTATGGAATGCTCTCTTTTTCTCCCTCTTATTTTTTCTTTCTCTCTTTTACTTGACTGTATATTTGTTTACGGAATCTTCGGAAATTTAGTTTGGCTTAATAAATAAAAGGGGAATATATTTAAAAATCCACTTTTTTCGTTTACAAAGCTTCAAAGTTTTGACATATAATCTGAAAAATGCTGCAATTTATTTGATTGCTTGGATATGTATGCAAAATCCTTTTAAAGAATGTTTAATTGTGGTAGGATTCTGGCTAACAAATTTTGGAATTTTTTGTAGGAATTTTTAGTGATTTTTGCTCAACTCAGGCAACGACTGAGCTTTTATTTTTTTACACCGAGCTCAGGATAGCTTTCTGTGGATCAGTCTGGAAATTTCGGCACGTGCTATATATAAAAGTTTTAAAAAATAGTCGCCAGTTTCAGAAATTTCTAATAAAAAATAAATTCGTAGTCAAAGGAATAATCGATTTAATTACTCGTTCAGTTCATTTCATTTACGGCAGTAACAAATGTGATAAAGATGAAACTTTTGATTTTTAAATTGCATTCTTTCTTTAAATATAACCTTTTTAATTTTTTTAATTTAATTAGCAAATATTAAAAAGGTTGATATCTTTTTTTTTTTTAAATAAGAGAGTTTAAAAATTGAAAAGATCGGAATCAAAATCAATGTTTCCTCAAATTTACTTTTACTTCACAACAGTTCAAATTTTAACCTTTCACATTTTTTAGAATCTTTAAATCTTTAGTTTAGCCTCAGGGGTTTGTAGAACGGGTTTGAATTAACCCGACCTTTCTATCATATTTACGCGATGAATACGTATGCGTGTGCACAGGAAAACATCGATACTCCTATAATAAAAACTTGAAACTTGATTACAGAGCAGTTCGTCAGAATCATCATCGGTACCAATCTATTAAGAACACCTTTCCATATTCGTTATGCCCTTGGTGCTGCCTAAGCTACACTATAACAGTTCCTTCAAATTGAATATAAGCCACAAACAATCTATTCTCTTCTCTAACATTAACAACTTGCACCGAACATTTTATTCATAAAACATTTTACAAATAAGCATGTTTACACTTGTAATTTTTTTTAGAAAATAAATAGCTCACAATAAAATGAATAACAAATATTTAGCTATTTTGTATTTTTTTTTCGAGCGCGACACTTTCATAGGAGCGAGGTCCTGTGCGAGCGCACATGTCGCACACCCCTAAGGACGGATCTTGGAATAGACGATTATATAAAGCAGGATTTGGTAGTAATAACATTCTGAGAAAACATATGTCTATCAGTTCTGCTGTTCAGAAAACATTCACTTCTTACGTGAACATCAGGATAAACAAAACAGTGTCTCTCTATGATGTTACAAGCATAAAACCTAGTCTCTGCATCTCACCATACCAGTTGGAGTTCAGACATTATTCATCATACTAAAATAAGTCTCATATATCTAAATAATGAGCCATAATTGCCAGTCAGTCCAGTTTTTGTGGCTTCTACACTAATTTAAACAACGCCGTCGATGGGCGGTTGTCAACGAAGGGATCATTCGGTATAATTACCGCTGAATAAGACTCTTTTATTAAGAAAGAACGAAGGTCACGATACAAAACCCTTTTGCTACAATCGTGATACTATACCCCCAACTTTATTTTCTCCAGTCATTCTTTTTAATGTTCTTTAGATATTTTTTTTTCTTTTTATGCTACATTTGAAATGATGTTGGATTTTCATCGAACGCCCTACATGCCTTTGACATGGCGACCCACTACTTCTCGTAAATCCATGAAGCGCTTTCCAAGTTGCCTGTGATATTTTGTCACTGAATCTTGGAACTTCACCACATTTGTACAAACTGAATTGTTTCCCGTAAATACATGAAGCGCTTTCCAAGTTGTCTGTGATATTTTGTCACTGAATCTTGGAAGTTCACCACATTTGTACAAACTGAATTGTTTCCCTTAAATGCATGAAGCGCTTTCCAAGTTGCCTGTGATATTCTGTCACTGAATCTTGGATCTTCACCACATTAAAAATAAACTGAATTGTTTCCCGTAAGTACATAAAACGCTTTCCAAGTTACCTGTTCCTGCGATATTTCGTTACTAAATCTTGAATCCCCACCACATTTGTACGAACTGAATTGTGTTTTTTTTCTATGTGTCGTCAGGCTTGAAATTTTGCACGCTAGGGTATTTTTAAAAAATATATATATATATGTTATAGTACGAATTGATATGTAATAACAACTATTGCGCTGTAAAAAATCTCCAGCAAACTGTCCAGTTTTTGAACCGTTTATATAAATAACGGTTACTTGATTTCTTATAGAGAGTTCTCATCGATTAGAATAGAGGTAAATAACGCTTAAGTAACTGTCCTCTATAACAATGCTAAATGTCTTGAGAGTTTGCTGCAGATTTTTAACAGTGTAGTATAAAGCACATTATTCAAATTTATTTCTGATCAAGCTGCTCTTTTTTTGTTTATGAAAAGTTAAAAATAATAACTAAAAAATGAACTACTTAATTTAAATTTATTTTGCATGTTGTTAAAATAAAATGGTTATTCCATGCTTTAATGGGATTTTTTAACATAGATGTACAATCGTAATTCTAATTTTCTAAAGTTTTGAGTTTTTACTAGCTTTTTATTTAACTAAGTATACATGTCATTAAATGTGATATGATATCCATATTGATTCATGCATTGTTTAGCTTTTATAGACACAATTTTTTATTTTATTCCAAAAAAACTTTTGAAGAGATTTCTCTTTCACTTAAAAGTGTTTCCCAATGTTTGCTTAAATATCTCAAACACAATCTATAAAACGAAAAAAATTCAACCCACCTCTCATCATTGTTTGCCTTTGAGATAAAGCGGCAAAATTCTATGTCAGTTTCGCGGTCGAGCTATTTTTTGATGTTAAGATGCAAACCAGTATCTTTTAAAGTATGTAAAGGCATATCGCAAACACAGTTTCTTTTATAGAATTTTTCTCTATATAAATATCTGCATAAAAAAAACCTCATTTTTTTCTTCTTCACACACTTTCTATTGTGATGCGGTAAGGGATATTTCAACCGTTGCAAGAGTTTTCAGATGAATAAGCAACAAGAAAATGTATTTTAAAAATTGCAATTCGGATTACTTTTTTTCTTAAATGTCGTTTCAACTCATATGACAACGATTTTTTTAAACATAGCGTAAACTTATTCCTAATTTATAGATAATATCGTATTTAAAAAAGTATTTTTTATTTATAATTACTTGCCTTTAACATTATGGAAGTAAGTGCTCAATTGCTTAAGTATGCATTTAAAGTTTACTTCTACTAAAATAATGTGATTAAGGCGACATTTAAAAAGCAATTATAGTTCATAAAAAAGTACAGCAGTATAATCCTAATATTATAAATATTAATGTAACCATAATGTTATCAATATAATCATAATGTTATTAATAGAATCACAATGCTATCAATATAATCATAATGTTATATATATATCATAATATTATAAAAATTATCTATCTGTACAGTTATTTTTATCATAATATTCAGCTGTTAACTATATTTCCAATTCATTAAAATAATTATTAGAGTAACTATTTTATGTGAAAATGCATTAATTAATTTTCTTGATTATAAGAATATTATGAATTCCTGAAATGCGAAATATTAAAAAAATAATAATATTTAATATTTTGAAAAAAAAATTATCTTCAATACAGCGTATTTCAAAAAGTTTGAAACGCCCTTTCATTTTTAAAAATACTGGAGATATGTAAGAAATGTAGTTTACAAAAGGGATCAAAATAATATTGTATTTCAGATTATGTTTATTAAATAGTCTTGCCATTACATTTCAAAATGATACACTTTTTACATTTTCATACGTTTCATGAGTTTTAAAAGTTAAATAAAATATCTTTTCCTATATGCTCTGCGAAATAAAACTGTATAAATGCCATTCTTTAAGGCAAAATTTCACTTAGTTATGATACTTTAAATTTTAAGAAATTTCAGAACTTTCCGTCCCTAAAAACGCGTTTTTTCTGCTTTTAGTGCCTGGAACCTTCAAAACAACAACAACAACAACAACAACAAAAAAAACAAAAAAAAAACATCATATGTTATCCGAGTTTTGGTTGTACAACAATTGAATTTTTACTATTCGACAGACCATGGAAAAAAAGGTCTAAATATAATTTCAAAGACACAAAGTATCGTAGAAAAAATTTAAAAGTGTAACTTTTTGAAAATTAACGGCAGTACTATTTCATGAACATAATCTTAAATGATACCTTATTTTGAAAATTTTTGTAACTTATATTGCCTAAGTATCTCCAACAGCTAAAAAATTAAAACTCAATATTTTTAGGACATTCTGTAAATTATGTCTCTTATACAATCTCTGGAAATTACATTTCATTAATATGAATGAATCATTGTCTTTCATCAAGTTCGAAATTAAAGATACTTTTAACAAAGAGCCAGAATAACTCGTTAAGAAAAGTATCGATTTACGATATTTGTTTATTTAACTTCTGACAATAGTTTTTATGTGTGAGTTGTAGAAAACTTACCAACTTATCCACTCACTTAAAAAAAGTGGAAAGAAAAAGATCAATGTCAGATTTTTAATTTAAAACCATTATTGGACTTTTAAATGTGTTTATGTATGTGGAAATGCTTTCAAACGTGTGAAGTTTTAAAAAAAGTTTAAAAAAATAGGTTTTAAAAGCCTTAATTTAAAATATTTTATAAATTAAGTGATATTTGTGATTAGCATCTATACTTTTACAATTACCTTATGAAAAAGACGATATTAATTTGCATAGGTGGAATATATAAAAAAAAAATAACGATTGTTCTTAAATTTATTCACTACTAAAGGTGCAAATAAGTAATTTTCTTCGATACATAAATATCGTTTTTCCCATAGGTTCGTTCACAAATACAAGAAAAATTAAGGACTTTATCTAACCCAAAGAAGCACAAAATCGTTGGTCCAACGATGGCAAATTGTAGGCTAATTGTTCTTCCACGTAGAAACACAGTAAGAAATGTCCGTTTTACGAATGGCTAATGAACCGTTTGCAAACAAAGAACAAACGGTGGTACAAACGTTACCTGCTCAGAATTCTTCTGAGGTACGCTCCAAATTAGAGCGGTACCTGTACCACTTTCCAAACATTTCCCATCCTTACTATTCTTAACCTTACCATTTCCCAACTAATCATAAACTGCCAAAGATGAACCAACTATCTGTGCGACTTCGGCAGTGAATGCGGTTTAAGGGAAACTTTTTCTAAGAAAGACGGATTATTTTAGTGTGATAGAAATGTTTAGAAAATACATTTGTATGCTTTAATTATGAGGTTCTGAATATACATGTTATTTACAGAAATAAATATTACAATGAAACACAAAATAGAGTACAGAACAAAACGAGAACACAGAAAAGTTAAATGGAAAGAAAGTACTCATCTCATTTTCACTTTGGTGCCCTTTTCCATTCTCAACCAGTATTTATGCTTTTCTGAGGTCTTGTCGTACTTTTTAAGATGGATGCCATTAATACGCATGTGCTTTTTATGCATAATATATATTTTTGTTTTTTCAAACAGATTAAAAAGCACTGTAAAAATTTATGTAACTTTACCTATAAAGTTGGTGGCAGCCTTGCTGCCTCCCTTTTATTCAGTACTTTTACAGATATATCTCGTGTTACACCAGTTTAAATTACACTATTATATAAGTTAAATTACTTTATGAAATTGGAAGCAGCATGTTGCCACCAAATTATGGATTTTCGTTAAATAATTTTTGATAGCGAGACAATCAAATTACATTAATATTGAATGAGAATTTTCATTATTGAATATTATTTATAGGATATCAATGACTAACCTTTCTATTTTTGACTCAATTCTAACACAATCAACTTATTACTTAAAATAAAATTACGATTTCTTTTCTTTTTTACACTGATAAAATATTTCTCAGTGGACTATTACTTTATGAAAAAGTGAGAAAAGTATATATCTTATAGAAATATGTTACGGAAATAAATTCCCTAAATCTACTTTAGAGAGATGTAACTTTTCCGAAGAACATTTTATTTTATCGGTGAAATACTTTTCAGATGTTCCTGAAAGTTCTTTCTTCACTTCTGTCTTTGATGTCAGGCTACATCTGCAGCTTTTCAAGTAGAAATTTCTATTGATTATTCAGATCACTCTGAGTAAAAGAATATTTTAACACATCAACAGTTCTGCCTTAGACGTCAGACATTCCTCCCTTGAGGTATGGAGATCATGACCTGAAGGAAGTGTTATCATCAATTTACCGCAGCTTTTCATGCCTTAACATATAAAATTCATGTAACTATTTTTTTTTTTAACTTTTACGATAGAAATATTGCATTTGCTTTAAAATTCTTTAGCAAGACTTTCTGAATCCTTCTTAAATAAAAAGTAGAAAGATTATTAGCTGTTACTAATAGCTGTTTTTTTTATTCTTAGAGTTATAGCGTAAGTATGTGTAAGTGCAATGCAACTTCTATGCGCAAATGCATTCCAACTTATAAAAAAAATATATAAAAATTAGAATTTACATTTTTGACGTTCATGAGCATGCTTAGATTATCAAAAATTTTCCAAAACTTTCAGAATATGGTCAGAAAACTTCAAAGTGTAATAAGTCGAAAGAATATGTATACAAAACAAATAGGTGTTGCTATCCAACGTACAATTTATTCACATGTTTAACATAAAACTCTACGTTTCGGTTTATTCTTTAAAACCTTCATCGGGAGAAAAATTTTCTAAAATATAAATCGACAACAAACTCTTTACATGCTACATTTTGAAATCAATTCAAAATTCAAAACATTCTAACGGAAACCTCTTACTCCCAAATAAAGAGTTCAGTGGCGCCATCTTTTAACCAAAGATGCAAACGAAGAAAGACTAGCTGAAAAAAAAAAAAAAAAAAAAAAAAGTAATGTATTTATTTTTAAAGATAAATATTTTAAACAGCAGAAAGGAGCTCCTATGGGTTCACCCATTTCTAGTATTCTGGCAGAATTCAAATTGCGTCCTTTAGAAGAACTCATCTTTAAGAAACTTTTTCCTATACCTTCATTATGGTTACGGTATGTCGATGACATTTTTATTATCTGGGAAGATGGGAAACAATCCTTAGAAAAATTTTTTGACGAAATTAACCAACTTGATAACAATATTAAGTTCACGATGGAGTTAGAAAACAATAACTCGCTTCCTTTTCTTGATGTTCTCCTTATTAAAGAAAACAATTGTTTAAAACGGAAAATTTTCCGGAAATCTATGAAATTAAACAATGTTATTCCCGTCACTGCAGCTGCCCCATGGAATTATAAGATTGCAGCATTTAGGTCATTTATCCAGCGTGCATTACTTGTTTGTTCCGATGAATTTTTGGATGATGAAATCAATTTCATCGTTAATATTGGATTATGTCATGGTTTTAATTCAAGCCTTATCTATAAATTGGTTGATAAGTATAAAGTTTCCGTTTATCCCCCCTCCCCCAAATTTAATCAAGTTTACCGAAAGGTTCCTTATTTTCCGATCTTATTTGAAAAGTTAAAAAAGTCTTTCATGAAATTCAACATTCAACTTGTTGCCTCTAATTCTATGACTTTGTTTAATCTTCTGTGTAAAAAAATAGATCCAATTCCTTTTTCATCTTTTTCTGGGGTGTATGAAATTCCCTTTAAATTTTCTGATGGGACCACCTCGTCCTATATTGGTATGACTAAACGTCGATTTTTCGAAAGATTGCAAGAACATAAAAACGATTTGAAGTTTCGTAAATTTTCTACAGCACTCTCAAGAAGCTACCATAAAGGACTCATTTCATTTATAGACTTTGACCATGCTAAAGTTATTTCCAAACAAGTTTTTCCGCGCAATGCTATTATTCGTGAATCTTTAGAAATTCGTCTAAGAAACCATGAAGTGTGTAATGATAATGTTTCCTTTCACATCCCAGAAATATGGCTTTCAATTTTGAAAAGTCAATGAAAATTCCTTTTTTTTTTTTCAGCTAGTCTTTCTTCGTTTGCATCTTTGGTTAAAAGATGGCGCCACTGAACTCTTTACTTGGGAGCAGGGGGGTACCATTCGTGCGATGCGCCAACTGTAAAGATTCCTTAACTGCTCGCGCATTACGTCACGTGGCGGACAGATTCGCCTCGCTTCGCTCGTTTCAATAGTATTCTGTATGCTGTTCTGCGTTGGATTTTTTTTCTGTGAATGATTTTAATTTTTATATTATTTTAACAGCCTTTTTTTTAAAAAACCTAGTGAATGCACTGTGAACGTGTTCTAATAACTCTCGGAGAACACGTACACAGATTTAACAATACAGTACAGAGTCTCAAATTCGGAAGTCGAAATTCCGAATTCTTCAAATTCAGGGAATTTTGTTAACTGGCGATTATTATTCTGGAAAATCGCAAAGAAAAACACTAAAATAGCGAAGGACAAAATTTACTATACTAAGCTACAATTTCAAAACCGAATTCCTTTTACGAGCGTCAAAAAATTCCTGCAGAACGCGAAAATCTCTAAGAACTGCATAAAAGAATCGCGAGAAATTCAGAATAAACTTTAATGAAAAAAAAAAAAAAAAAAAAAAAAAAAAAGAGGACAGTATTTACTATATTAGAATAAAAGATTAAAACCAGATTTCTTTCACAAATGCAGACAAATCGCCATGAAGTGGGGGGAAAAAAGTTCGAAACTCGCAGAGGAGAAAATTTATTATATTTCGCTAAAAGTTAGTAACCGAGTTCCTTTTACAAATCTGAAAATTCTAAAAATAGCATAAAAAATTCGAGAAAAATGTGAAAATCTTTGTACAAACTCCGAATAAACTTTATTGAAAAAAATGACAAGATTTAATACAATAGCGGGCTAAAAAAATAAAGCCGGATTCCTTTTACTCATATGGAAAAATCGCCGCAAAAATTTAAAAAAGAAAACGTCAAAAATTGCATAAAAAATTTAATTTTTTTTTTTTTTTTTTTTTTTTTTTTTTACCTTAAAAAAAAATCCTCTATTAAAATATTTGCTTTAGCATTATCTTTTTTTACTTTCTTTTATCTATAACAGAAGAACGTATTGTAGTCGAATTTTTGTTCGGCTTCCAATTTTCGACGGATTTACACTTTTTAAATGTCAGAGATCCCGAAAAACATGTTTTTACTAAATATCTGTCTGTCCGTATATATGTATGTCTCATTATATCATCGGAGAGTATATGGAGTTGTGTATTTTTGAGTATGACCAGCATGTCAAGGTTATATTTGGGGATATTCCGCCCGGAGGGAGCGCTGTAATAGCGATTTTTGTTCCATTTTCATCATTGGTTCACCGGAAAGCATACAAAGTTAGGCATAGATTTGAACCAAACTTCATACGCATATTTTTGACTATTGACGCCAGATCCCAGTTGAAAATGGATATGTAACTCTGGAAGGGAGCGCTGTGATAACGATTTTTGTGCGATTTTCTCGACTTTTCGTAGTGTTTAGTTGTACGTCGGCTGCTGATGCAGCGACATACACTTCGTATCTAGCTAGCCCGGCGGTTCGCAAACAGAATAACGATGATATTTATTTTATTAAATATTATATTCGTGTTACTCTGATTAATAAAATGAAGCAGAAATTTAAGATGAAAATTAATGTAGGGTTGAAGTATTAGCCTATAAGTAGTGCTTAATTTGAGTTGGATATTATCGTTAATAATTTAATATATTCTGTTTGATTCTCAGCTGCGCTACTTCTTTGTTTTTAGTGGAAATTTAAATATTGGTCTGAATTCACCGGCGCTCACTCCGGAATTTAGCGGAAATAGTGTTTCTAAAAAATCAAAGCCTAAATTTTCATTTCTTTCTTTCCCATCTCTAATCTTTTGCGTTCTTTCCTACCAAAGCGCTTACGTATGTGACATAGTGTGTCCTGTGTAGGTTTTTTTTTTTTTTTTTTTTTTCAATAGTTTCAGAATGGCGATGAGGAATGTCAGAATTAGTCGCAACTGTTTCTGCCATTTTTACTCGCTGCTTTTTGTTCGTGTTTTTAAAATATTCTCTCTGATTAACTGTCTAGCTCTGCACGGTGCTTAATTTGCTCCGAATATCACAGGGGCGCAGCTCCAGTACTTCTTTATTTTTAGTGAATATTTTAATATTAATCAGAACAGACCAGAGTTTAAAAATTCTGCGCACCAATACAAAGAAGTCCCTGACGAGTAGGATTTTCTGAAAATTTCCCACTCCTGATTTTAATGTTTTTGCTCTGTTCATTTATTAGAATTTATTAGATATTAGTGCCTAAAGATATGTCAAAAATATAAATTTCTTTTTGAGGAATACGAAATTGCTTTAAAATTTGAAATAGTGTATGAAATATAAATATGCGTATGTGGGGGGGGGGGGTCAGGGGGATTATAAACTTTGTTGTTATTACTGCAGAATATTAGAGCTCCGGTACTTTTTTTTTCTAGAAACCAAGCTGTGTGTATATATATTGTTACAGATATTTGAATCATATTGATTTTGATCCTGAATAAGTATAGTGACATTCGAAATTTTTTGAAAACTTATATCTAGTAATCGGACAATGGATTAATTGTTAAAAGTTTTGATGTGAGTTTTGTTTAATTTATTCTGTTTGATAATTCTAGTCTTTTTATTATTACTGCTGTGTCAGCATATTCATATAATTCATCCATTCATTTTATTTTACAATAGTTTAAAAGTTTTCATTTGTACTTTTACGCATTAAAAATGTAATTTTTTTCGCGAATGTACTGAAGTATTTGAATGAAACAAATGTATCGCGATATTATTTAACCATTATGTATGTTATATTTAACTAACTCCAATCAGTGTTTGAACAAATTATTTTAAGGAAAGTGATTTCGTTTAGTTTACTTTCGAGGATCTGTTTTTAAAAAAAATTATTTACTTCATATTCCGTTCTTTTACTCATCTATTTACATTGTCACGGCCGGTCTCTCTCCGATCTTGTCCGCCACGTGACGTTTCAGTCCTGCTCTACTCTGATTGGCTATCCTTCAAATGGAACAACCTTATGTAGAAGAACCTTGTTTGGGAGTAAGAGGTTTCCGTTAGAATGTTTTGAATTTTGAATTGATTTCAAAATGTAGCATGTAAAGAGTTTGTTGTCGATTTATATTTTAGAAAATTTTTCTCCCGATGAAGGTTTTAAAGAATAAACCGAAACGTAGAGTTTTATGTTAAACTTGTGAATAAATTGTACGTTGGATAGCAACACCTATTTGTTTTGTATCGATATTACAACGTAAAGTCCTTTATTATTATTAAGAATATGTATAATTAAACAATTCAGAAAAAAACACAATATGAAAACCCAATTTCAACATTTACTATCTGTTCGATTTCTTTTCTACTTAATATAAACATTCGTTTCAAAATAAATCTAGCATCAAGGTGGTTCAGTGTAACTTATTTTACGAATAATCAACATTCTTTAAGGCACACAACAAACATTTAATTACAAAACGGAACGTAAAAATATATGAAGTTACATTCGACACATCACATCTAAAGAATTCTAACGTCAACAAAAAGATTAATTCGTTTCAGTTCAAAAGTACACAGTTCAAAGAGAGCATGCGGTGGCTAATTAGCTGTTTTGAGAATTAGCCGGAACACTATCTATAACTGAAAAAATATCGAATTCCTTTGTATAGTCCTGTATATGAACTACATATCTCTACCTATATGACATATCATGCAACATTTTACTTCAGATAGGAAACGCATAAATACGGTTGAAAATACCTCTTTAGCAGTTTCCGTCAATGTACGGAAAAGTATTCAAATTCTTTTGTGTAGCCCTGCATATCATTCATGGGAATTATACACACAATATAATATACAAATGTTAGTTGAATTTAAAAATACACAGTTGTAAACACTCTTCGAATAATTATACATCATTGACAGTATTGTAAGCGTATTCATTCGTGCATCCCTGTAAATTAACGACAAAAGCTATGCACACCATATTCTATAGTAAGAATCTTGTAATTGATTTTTATCAATTTCCATATGTTTGAAATAGCATAAAATCATTAAAATGCACTGAAAACGATTTTTTCTTCCATATACCATAATTAACAAAATGTTATTTAGTGCCCTTTAAACGAGCTGTAAATGCTACATACTTACTTTACAATACTAAACATGACATGGACTCATGCCTCAAAAACATATATTAATTACATGGTAATCCGAATATTTTTAAACGAGTTAGTAGGTGGGCAGGCAGACAGACCTTCAAAGAAACCGAATTCATAAAATATTTTCAACTATATTGGAAAGTGTCTAAAAGTAAATACGTATAAAATCAGATATTTATTTAATAGACTTAAGCAAATGATTCAGATCTGAAAGAATTAAAGTTGCGCCTGTCCAAGTCGTAATCGCTTAGAACTGATAAAAGTTTCTTTCATAGACTGTATTTCCAGTTAGACAGAATTTACTGCATTAAAATTCGGTTTATAGAGCTTTCAATTTTTCCGCGCTAGACAGATTTTCGTCTTACAGAAAATACGCCTTAGATAAAGCTTATTGTACTCATAATTTGAAATAAAAACCTTTGATAAACACCATAATCGATCTATATTAATCGAAATATATTAATAGCAATAATAATAGTAATAGTAATTACATATATAAAATTTATCTGTTTTGCTCAAAATAAATTTTGTTTTGAGAGCAGAAATACTCGGAATCAGAATACTCTGAATTACTGTTCATTTTACTTTTGAGATATTTAACTACATTTGATGATTTTTTCTTTTGTTTTTAAAGAAACCACTGTCACGTGTTTTAATTTTTTATTGATCATGTCTTTCAAAATGAAACTTTTTTTCAAAGTAACTTTATTCATCGAATAAAACAAATGCGAATACAAAACATTGCATATTGCTTTTCTGAAAATTGAAATACATTTACATAATTCATCATATATTGAACTATCGTTGATATTTAACACTTGATTTACAATTGTAAATTTTGAAATAATTTTTGAAATAGCACTACCAGTTTTAGATGTTTTACGTTTATAATATGAAACGCTTTTCTCTACAGTTTTTTCCTAATAGAAATAAAGTCAATACAACGCTCTATAGGGTACTCGATTTAATTTGCAATGATGTTTTTTATGTAACATTAACTCTATTACACTCTAACAAAAAGGGTAAATTACTCACTTTTGCATAAGTACATGTGTAAGTCTGTCTAATTACACTTTTGTCGTAAAATTGACACTCTAGTCGTAAAAATGTTCTTCTTTCATTTTTGCATTCATTTTTTTTCTTTTACTCATTGTTTGTGGTGAATTCTATGGGCCCTCCAGCTAGAAAAGCAATCATGACACGAGATTAAAAGAAACAAAAACTGCATATTAAGAACAATAAATGTTGATGGCAGTAGAGCGAACCGTTAATATAAGACTGACCAAAGAAAAGTCTGAGGCACTAAAACAATGAAACGGGAAATACTATAACCCAGGAAATTAAGGGGTCTTGTACCTTTTAAACGCGTCGAACATTAACGAAAAACTTCAGAGTTTGAATTAGTCTATCTTCAAAGCCTTTTTATGTATAAACATGAAATTTTGGATATTGATTAAACAGACTATGCTTTGTAATATGCTACCATTAAAAATTTATTAACCCTTTATAGAATTTGTGTATTTTCGAAATCAAAATAGTTCTTTTTTTATTCCATAAGTCATTGCGCTCATGATATCTTGAGAAAGTATGTATGGATTGGCATGAAATTTGGTAAAGATACTAAACATATATGTGTGTTTAAACTGATCTACTCTTAGGCTAAAATTATTTCATTAACAATATAAAAAAAATATTTTCGTAAAAAAAAAATAAAAATTTTGCATTTTTAATGAATAAAAATAGTCATAACTAAAAATATTACCATTGTAAATACTTAAAAGTAGATCATTTTAAGCACAAATATTTGTTTAGTATATTTACCAAATTTCATGACAATCCATTCATACTTTCTCAAGATATCATGCGCGCAATGACTTATGGGGTAAAAAAAGAGCTATTTTGATTTCAACAATACACAAATTCTATAAAGGGTTAATAAATTTCTGTTGGTAGTGTATTACAAAACACAATCTGTTTAATCAGTATCCGAAATTTCATGTTTATACACAAACAGGTTTTGAAGATAGACTAATTCAAACTTTGAAGATTTTCGTTAATTTTCGACGCGTTTAAAAGGTACAAGACCCCTTAACTGAATTCGAGCACTAACATACAGCAAGACGGCTACGTTGATCGTTGGTCAACCTAAAAAAAAGTTCACTTCAGTCCATTATAAAAAGTGTCACTAGAAACATTGTAGTTAGCGCTATAAAATATCATTTCAAAATACTGGAATGTCATTATGACCTCATGAATTCAAAATACTTCTTTATTTGAAATATTGGATCTAATATTTTACCACGCTGGCTAACTTTGAGTAGAAGATTCTACTCGAAATAGCTCACTGTAAAGCTTTATTAACAATGAAGCTCTCCATACGGACATACTCCGAAAAAGATGAAAAAAATTATAGAATGTTCTACTAATGAGGATAGATATGTTTATTAATGAAAATTTCAATATTTGACGATTTATCACCGTTTGGCGATGTAATAAAATTTCAAAAAATACTTTTTTCTGTGAAATACGCTTTAAGATAAAAATATTTCATATTCAATTTGTTTAAATATATTTAATGTAAATAACTTTAGTTTTGTCACATTTAGTTTGATTTAACTATAGTTTTGTCATATATATATAATAAAAGATAACTATCATATTTTATGAATTAAAACAAAATTTAAATTAATTAAAATTATCTATTTGGAGCACTGTCGATTCAATTTTATCGCTATAGAAACAACGATTTCTTTGATATTGAAATGAATAGCTGCAGCATCCTTCATCTTGCCTTTATTTTGGAATACGCTTAAATGTATTCGTTTTTAAAGTAATAAAATTAAATAACAACAACATAAATATATAATACAAAAAAAATATATTTATTGAACTCTCTCATCGTTTAATTTTAAATTCATTAAATACTAGTTACAAGTATTCTAAAAATCAATTAACATTCAATTTTCAAGTGCATTAAAACCTTTTTTTTTTGGCGAGAAAAAGTGCTACTCGCCAAATCGCGTCTTTTCGTGCCAAACACTCGAAAATATTTTACTTTTTTACAGGCTTTCTGCTGTAATTCCGCCGCTAAATTTGACTCATCCTGTATTACATACATAAGTAGTTTAATTAGTATTTTTTTCAAAATATTCTGAGTATGCCCGGTAAGGAGACCTTCCTTGTAAGTTCACAACACGCTTTCCAACTTCAAATGCAGGAAGCGATTAACCAGTTTAATGTACTCCCAAGAGCGAGATGCGAGTAAATCCGCTAAATCCAATTCCTATCACCATATTTATAGCTGCTAGATGACAACAGATACCAAATCATCATATCACTGCAGAAAACACCCTTTACTACCAAACTTCCATAGAATTAGTCATACATCGAAAAATTTATATTGACGACTGATTATAGTTCAGAATGTAGCTCATTCATGAACAAATATTAGAATTCAGGACACAATAATGCCACACAAAACTCAAATTTCATGCGACCAGTTACTTCCTTTATAGGACCGTTGGAACGCAATTATGCCTCATGATTACATATTTATTTTGTTCAATATTATGATTAAATAATAAGAGGATTTTTAGAGACTTTTAAACGTAATGAAATAAACGTCTTTTCTTATTGTTTTATTTGCGATATGTATCTATCTAGCCATATATCTATGTATATAATATTTTTACTACGATGTGCGTTTTAAAAGTTGCTAAAAATCTCATTGACACAAAGAAGTAATTAGTTGATTTGAAAAATTATTTTCGTTTTAAGAATAAATAGTTTTTAACCACATTTATTTAATGTAGGTAAAAAAAAGAAACATTACAAAACAGAATTTTATTACCATATTGATATTATTGACATAAAATCCATGTGTTTAAAAGAGCTTTACGAAGAAACATCTCATTTTATCTAATTTTTGTCTAACTAATTACACTAACATAGATTCTCATTTAGTTAAAAACAAATATTTAAATAAATAATACCCATTGTCATTGTTCAATTAAACCTCATTTGATAAGTAGTTGAACTTACTTTTAGTAGTTTGCGACCCAAAAGCTGCAAAAAGCAAAGTTAAGTTTTCATGCATTATTTTGTTATTTTTCATCTTCAATAAATTTATTTCACTTTATGTTTGATCTGTTTATAGTTTTTGTAATTACTTTATTCCAGTCAGTAAAATAAACTTTAAAATTTTATCGTCATATAAAATCAAATTCTAAAAATGAATTACACCAAAAGAATTTTGAATGATTTTACATACTTTTCAGCTATTCCCTTTCAGACACTTTTTCAGACGGTTGACACTTTTAAATAATTTATTATAAAAAAGAGTTTATTATTGTGAGTTTCAACAAATTCTCAATGTATTTGCGCTATATAGAAAATATTCTAAGCTTCAGGAGAGAACAGGGATGAAAGGGACATTTTGTCTTTATAAGCATATAAAATAATGACATAAAAGATATAATTATCATGATTGCACCTAATTCTCGTCTAAAACATTTGCCTTAACACTAGTAAACGCTCTTATTCTCAAATACAGTAATTTAAAATTTGTACGCATTTTTATAAATTGGGAGAAATGTCCGTTTTAACCCCATTGTAGGGGTTGAAAGCGACACTGTGCGGGGTTGAAAGGGACACACATAAATAAAGCAATTTTATAAAATATTTTTATTTTTATTTGCGATTATATTATTCAAAAATAAAAGATAATAATACACAAATAAAAATAAAATATATTGCAACGTATGATAAAACAAAATCAAGAAAAATAACTTGTTTAGGTCTATGTGACAAAAAAAAAACTTTAAATCAAAAATTTTAGGAAAGATTTAGCTCTATCTGTCTCACCACCAGTTACGGATTTATGTAACTTCATCACAATATCATTGATATTCGCGTCAATCATGTCAATAGTATCAGTAAATACACAGTGGTTTAACCTTTTTTTCCCTGAAAAAATGTTCCTCGAATTCATTCCGAATGCTTTTAAGGAGTTTGTGGATGAAGTGCAACAGGAATGTTATCATAATTCTTCCATTACCTTTCGCAAATTTTATTGCCTTAATATTTGTATTGCTTTCATGATTATCCAATAAGAGAAGAGTAGGATCAGTTTTGGAACAACTAGAATATTAAGCTAATGCACAATTGCTTTAAAAAAATTGCGGTCATCCACCAACATTGATGAGCAAGTCCAAGCCTTTGGGATGGAGCTCCGAGCATGAACTCTTTGTAATTCTTCCTTGGGAAAACGAATGCTGTTGAACAGAGTTACCTGATGCAGAAACAAAAGTGTGACAAGTTTACCACGTCCAGCTTATATTACGTCAGAAAATTGCTTTCACCACGTTTTACTACTATATTTGGTGGCTTATGCTCTGTCATTAAACATGTTTCGTCACAGTTATATTACGTACCGTAGTTATATTATATACCGTGTGAATTTTTAACGATTCATAACTGACTAAAGGTGTTTAAAAAATATCAACATTAGCTTTGTTGAAACTTGTACTTATTGTAAAAGTAATGGCTATAGGTTTTCTTAAGAGAAAGTAATGAATTTTGTTGATTAAAATGTTGTAACCAATCATTTACAGCTTATTTGTTTGTTTCACAAGACAAGGAGATATTTCGAAAATTCAAAGAAATTGAATACTTATATGCACAATTGTTAAACCATAGATCATATTAGATTCTTAGAGCAAATTTGAAGCTAACTCTTTTTATTGACCTTCACTAAAAACTTTTTTATTACCAAATGGGTGTACTGAAATTCATCTGTTTATGCATTCTTAAATTTTAGAACAATTTTTTCTAAACGAGACTTTTCAATGCCGTAGGCTTTAACTGTTTATCTTACAGACAATCCTTTTCCCTCTAGTTCAGATACAGAACCCATCATTTCTTCTTCAGTAATTCGATTTTTCTCAATTTTCCTTTTATATTTTCGAAGCATATTGATTTTTGGTGATTTTTGGAAAGGAAAAATACCTAAATATGTAGGTATATGTTATTGTAATATTTGCATATTTTGGTCTTACATAATAATGCATCCATTCTTTCTACACACAAAACTGAAAACCGTAACTTAAATTTTTCGAAACGTAAATAATATTTTGTTGAAATAATTATAAACAACGAGAACACCTCAGTTACTGTCCCTTTTAACCCCATGCCCACTTAGCGAAATTAAAATGTATTCATGCATGGCAATATTTGAGCTAACAAAATATACTGGTATTCACATAAACTGCATACTTTACAGTGCTAAATAAAATAAATATTATAATGCTAAACACAATGTTAATTTTTTAGAGAAAAAAAGAAAAGCAAGATCAAAATTTACTTTTTTATATCAAAAACAGGTTTTGCTTTCACCACCTACAACGCTACAATTTCTGACGTTAGTTATGAGGATTATTAAGACAGAATAACTATCGCTATCGATTCAGACAAAGTTGAAAATTTCTACATTTTATTTTCTTCCTGAAATTTCGAGTGTCCCTTTCATCCCCAGTTTCCCCTACAGCATACATTATTTTAATGTACAGAATATTTTAGAAATATTTTATTTTAAACCAATCCGAAACAAATCACTCTCTTTTACCATAAAATAATAATAAAATGTAATTTTAAAGTTAGCATATTTTTTTACAAGTTCATGTTTTAATGCATTAGGAATTTTGATCGTTTGTACATAAATAAAAAATATGTACTAATTTTTATTTAAAAAATTTGTTACACATGTTAATACTCCATTGTTATCGGTACTTTAATATTACACAAACTTCGATTTTCATTTTAAATTCCTGCTTCATTTTATTAATCGGAGTAAAAACGACTTAGTATCGATCATAATATTTAAAACTAGTTGGATGTGTCAATCCCAAAACTTTCTTCTTTATTATACAAGTTAATATTTTAAAAAAAATTACACATGTTAATCAACTTTTTGTAACAATTTATCAATCAACTTAATCTAACAATTTACACATGTGTTACTACTTCAATAATACACCAACTTTAATTTTCATCTATTTCATTCTGCTCCATTTTACTAATCAGAGTAAAAACGGATTAATCACGATTATAATACTTAACAAAAGTAATTGAGAATCACCGGGTTTGCTGGATCCGAATTTCCATCACTGCATAAACAGCCGATCTAAAACAGAACTATAAACAAATCTAGAAAAATCGCTATTACAGCGCCTCCTTCCTGCGGAATATTCCCAAACTCCACTGGGACCTACTGGCCATAGCCGAAAACATATATGTGAAATTTCGTTCAGTTTAATGCATAACTTCATACATTTTTCGATGGTACAAGGGGAAAATAAGCACATACAAGCACATGGACACACAGACACACACTGACGGACAGACGGACATTTTGTATAAACATATTTTTTGGTATATCTGACTCCTAAAACGTATAAATCAGTCAAAAACTGGAAGAAAAAAATGATTACATTACTTTCTTATTTAGAAAGAAGAAAGTAAAAAAGAAAGACAAAATCTAATTATTTTAGAATTTAAAAATTCTCCTCATAAATTTACTGTGGTTTTTCTCTAAAAATTTAATACACAATATAAGAACAAATTAATCTTGCCATTGTTATCTCTTCCTCATAGAACAAAAGAAATCTTAAAAAAGAATCTTAATGCATATTCAATAACATAATTGCTGTTATATGTAATTACCTTTAAATTAAGCATAATTATTCAAGAATGTTTAAGAAACCATTAAGATGATACAATTTTCTAGCGGGTTACATAATGGTTGTTGAATCTGGTTGTTCTTGTTATAGTAAAAACCATTAGTTGTGAGGGATTTTTTTTAATTCGAGCAAATAAAATTGTGTTCTTTGAATTGATTTTATAAAATGTTTCCTTAATGATCGTTCACGAATAGAACTTGTACCCATAAATGTACTAATGTGTGAGAAGAAAATTCTTATTTTGGTTTGTTTTCTAATTTAAATTATAAAGGAATAATTATTTGTATCATGTTAACCACGTCATTTCAGTTGCATATTATGAAATTAAATTATATAAATATAAATGCAGCATATTTATAAATTTATAAATTGCTAATAATAATTTAAAAAATGAAATATATAAAAGAAGAATGAAAAATCATGCATCAATGAGTAGATAATGAAGCATTTTCCAACACTAAAGGAATATTAAGTTAATTTTTTTGTGTATACAATAAAATGACTTAAACTTACATTATGTGCAAAACTACTTAAAAGATGAGACAATATTTAAAAAAGATGTTAAATTATTTTAATACATTAGTACTTTCAACTATAAAAACATAGTCTTTGCCAAGGAAATATAAGAAATACAATTGTTATTAACGTCTAATTTTCGAAATTGTTTTTATAGTTGAAAGTACTAAGGTATTAAAGTAATTTAACATCTTTTTAAATATTGTCTCATCTTTTAAGTAGTTTTGCACATAGAGTAACTTTAACTTTAACTTTTTAAAGATGAATTAAGCATTTCCATTTATTTATTTACCAATAAAATGACACTTATTTTATATACATATAACCGCTCTTCACCTAGGCTTGGCACCATAAATATGTCCTTCCAGGTGTCCCAGTCGGCAGAGCGTTTGTACGCTGAACCTAAAGGCCCAGATCCGAACCCTGACTTGGATACGTTTTCACTCTATTTGTTTTTCGCCTGTAAACAACATTCACGTAATTAAATTCGAATTTATTATTTCTCGGGCGTATTTCGTCGTTTCAATTATTACAATTTTGATATGTTTGAAATTGTGTAACATCAGTAAATACACCGTAAATTATCCCCCCCCCCCCCATAGGCTGTAATGTAACGGAATTATTTTGAGTGTCTCTGTAAATGGACTATAAATACCACACACACCATTTTCAATACCGAACATGCCATAAGTAAACACAAATAACATGTATCAATTTGGGGTAAATCTAACAATATTTACGTCAGTTAGATAACGGACAGACAGACAATCCGAATTCGTAAACTCTTTTCGACTATGTTGAAATGTGTTAAAAATATTTCTGAATACCACAAGTAGTACTTTGTCTATTAATTACATGTTACTTTTGAATAAATAAAATTCAATAAAAATAGTGCAATTCATTCTACACTTTTCAAATATATTTTCTATACAACATCCTATTAATTTATACTTACAAGGGAACCTCTTTTGGTGCTGCTCGCACCTAGCATCGAGACCTGGTACATTTTCTAGCCCTATACTTAAAGTTAGAGAACCGGAATAAATTATCTGTTAAAACTACATTTTATATACTTTTTTATACTTTTAACTTTTATTATTACATTTTTATTTGTTTATTTCACGCCAAAAGTGAGTTAAGTCGCCAAATATGGCGCTACAATTTATCCGCCCGCTTTATCCAGTACATATTAGAATTATATTAGATTAAAATTTGTTTGCGAATTGATAGCACAAGAAACAAGAATTGTTTTTTTTTTTTTGTATGCAGACGATAAATATATAAATAGTAAGTATATTTATTTCTATAAAAGCTTTCAAGATCATTGAAAACTATTTTTTAGTGAAATACAAAATAAGCAAACTATTTTCTTTTGAAATCGAATGAAGTAAAGTTTCGAATGTTTAAAATGAAATGTTGCTGTATTAAATGGTCCTTTGGTAAAAGTAATCATAAATTAAATTAATATTTTTATACAATTTAGAAAAATTACTGTGGCTAATTAGGTCGGACATTACAATTTCTACTGATCGAAAAACAAATTGAAGTCCACTCACATAAGATAACAGATATGACATTTGGCAAGGATTGTCGGAAAGCTCTATTTTTGAAAATAATCGCCAACTTTTTCCCCGCCAAAAATGTGAATATAATGTTGCAATTTTTCAAAATCAAATTCATGGGTTTCTTAAGAAATTTTTTAACTTTTTTCAATATTTTATACTTATTATTAACTAATTTTTAAAGTTTAAGTGCTTTTCTTTAAAAAACTTCAATGCTAATAGTCCGATAAGTAGTCTGGAAAATTGCATTTTCAGAAAGTTATGTTGCTGTAAAATCAAGAAATATTATTTTAACAGAAAAATTTTATCGATTCTCAAACTTTGTGATATAGGGCTTTAAAATGCACGAATGCTAAGAGCGAGCAGTACCAAAAGTGGTTCCCTTGTTAGTATTTGTTTTATTTTTAAACAGATTACATTTTAACAGAAACTGATCAACTGTTGGCAACTAGGTTAAGATTTAAGAGATAATACATAACGACATTACATACTTTTAAGAGACAATAAATAAAAATGGCGAAACTGCATAACAATGAACAAAGAACAATAATAAAAAAATCCTGCAAGATATTCGTAGGTCTGGAACACTGATAATAGTACTTGAATAGCCTCTTTGATATAAAACAAACTATCCATAAAAGAATGTCCCAATTTCAATGGTATATTATGTTTAATCTAGACTATTTACAATAATTCATACATCAAATTAAGGTAAACTAACCTATTTTTTCTTACAAATATGTTCAATATATGCAGTTTTATTTATACGGCACTCATCTAACCTAAAGTTCAATTCCTTCCAGACTTCTGCTAACAAATCCGAAGTAATGGAAGCAATAGCATCTTTAATTTTGTGTCTAAACTCATTAGGTAGTGGCGAATAGTAGACACGATCCGGCAACTGAACATCAAGACTTTCTTTCCGAACATAATTCTTAGGTCTCCCAGATAAGATGCTCTGACACGGTCAACATCCTGTGGAGATACTTTTGGTCGTCCCGTGCACGTGTATTATTGTCAAATATTTGAAAATGAATGCTCGTCCATGTCTGGTTTCTTGCTCCGAATTTTCGTCGTCAGTGTTTTGGTAAAATTAAAAATATACCGACGGATTGTATATAAAAAAAAGTATATTCAGATGTAAATAAAATAAAATATACATTTTCTCTAAAATTTTCAAATTGAAATCTTGATTAGTTTTCTTAATTTTAGCCGATTGATGAATATTGCCGTCATGTTTATTGTGACAAACCACTTGTTCCCATCGTCAAAAGAATAATAACCTCTTTATCGCAACCATATACATTAGCGTTAAATATATATAGATGGTTATAACTGTTTACGAGTTACAAAGACAGTGAAGTTAATTAATCAGCAAATCAAACATCTAAAATAAGCCAACTGGCTGAGGAATCGCATCAATGCAATATTTTAAGCACTAAAATATAGAAAATAAATTATAAACAAAAAAAGTATAAGTGTGATAGTGTTTTTTAATAAAATGCGTTTTTATTGATTAATAGTTTAACATTAATTAAATTCTGAGTATACGCTAAGAAAACTATTTAGAAATTCAAAAGGGGTAGTTTAAATAAAGCTTTTTTGCTACGTTGAAATAATTTTTTAAAAAAAGCAAAAATTATATATATTTTTGAAAAATTCAAAACATTGCGATTTCTACTAAGAGGTGATTTTTTTTTATAATCGGGACTCGCGCTAAATTTGGGCAATATAATGGAAATTATATGTAGCATAAAATGCAGTCATAAAATACGGCTTGAAATTTTATGATAAACATTGAATTCTTACAAAACACTGTTTTTTTTTAAATAAATTATTTTTAATTTTAAACTTATTCAATAACATATGCAAAATAATAACTTTTTATGTAGTTAATTTTAAAAGGTTTATTTTTCTTACAAACACAGATTTTTGCTAATATTATGCCATATTAATTTAATGCAGTAGTTACAAGTTTGCTTAAAAATAACATGAAATGAACAACCGATATGCAAATAAATTTTTTCGCTAATTTTATTTTCTACTATCATCTTTCCATTGAAGTAAAACATTTATCTCAATTCAAATATTAAAAAAATTGCTGTTGCAACTAACTATCTTTATGTGAAACAGATTTTATAACAATGTGCACGAACTAATTAAGAATACGGAACTCATAATTAGTTCAATTATGTTTGTCGAGCCTCTATAAAAATAACAAAAAATAAAGTACCTTAAGAAACTGGAAGGAATCTTGTATAGAAAGTATTTGTATGTGTTGAGATAATTGATGTTCCACATAATTATCTTCAATAATACAAGCACAGATTGAAAAAAATGCATTTTCTCTTTTTTGTTTTATTGGTACTGATTATATATATACTAGAAAAGTAGCCCGTCAAAAATGACGGAAATTTAGATATAAAGATATATAACACTCATGTGCAAGAATATGAGTTTTCTCGCTTGTTCCGCAGTGATAGATGAAAATAACACATTTAAAGAACGAAACACATTTATGAAAAACTGTGTACAGTAGAAGACCACTAATCTGCGCAGTTTGGTTCCAAGTGTTATGCATATTTGAGGCTTTTTGCGGTCATGTCTTTTCAATCTTTGTTTAAATTTTTTTAAATTCATATATTGGACAATTTAGATTGTTAAGCCTTAAAAATAAATATATTTCACACTTGAAGTAAGGTAAAAACTATTAAATTATCGTATACGATTTCAAGAAATGGTATTATATGGTATTATACTATGTGTGTGCTTTACGATCTTGGTTACGACGTTGGCGAAATTGGCTCCAACTTGTCATAATCCTAATAGTGTGGGCCGCTATAACAAAAAAGTAACCAGTTTTTAGCAAAATTTCTGATATAAAGTAGTTTTCAAAAACTTGTGTAAAATTGCAGGCCATTATGTCAGTCCTAAGAATAATATTTCTAACACTGAAGAGTTTCCATGTATATATGAAATTTAGAAAAGCTTCTCCAAAAGAAAGGTCCTGAAATGACATTGTAATTCCTCTAACTTCAAAGTTTAATCGGGCCTTGAAGTTGTTTACTGAAATCTAATAAATACAGTTATTTTGAATATTACAACAGAATTAAACAGTTAAACTTATTTAACTTAAACCCGCTGTTACTTCAATGTTATTTTTTACTATTAAGAAAGAAAATTATTTAAATTTTACAAATCATGCATGCATAATTTTTTCCGTCTTTAATAAATAAATAATGAAAAAATATGCTTTTGTTCTGAGCTCATAAATAGGACAATAAAATAATGTAACTAAGAGACATTGCAAAATTAAATCTTTGTGATTTCAAACCATAAACAAACGATACCGCCACCATTTTACCTACTATGATGTCATTAGAATATTGTCCATTGGTTGTTGAAGAACTTACTTTGTGACTGATTACCTCAATGATTTAAAAAACTTTTAAGTTTCACGATGAATGAATCACTTGTGTTTGTTTAGGTTTATGGAATGAGATATTAAGCTGTGAACCTAATTTCAACTAAAGTTATCCAAGGATACATGTATTTTTAATTGAAATTAAAAACAATGCTTTGATTTGGAAATAAAAAGTTTTAGTTTGTATAATTGGTTATTTCTGTTAATTATTTATTTAGGTTCTTTTTCCATTATAGCGCATTTTAAAAAAAAGCTTGGTGTAATTCGGTCATCAGAAAGTGAGATATGTTGCCAAAATATATAAACAGCTATGAAAACAAATCTAATGAACTTTTATTTTTGTTTATATATGCTCTTATATACATAAAAAAAATCGTTTCTAAATATATATAATGTTTTTTTATATACAAATTACGGAACAGATTTCAGATATGAACCGGTATACCTAACTGGCGCCAAAATGGTGTTATTTTGCCTGCTATGGTAACCTGGCTATAATTTTTTATTTATTAATAAATTGTTTATTTACTTTTATTTTCTGTTTTTAATTATATAAACTGTTTTTATCTATAGTTATTATTCAAACTTTTATTTATTTATAGTTATTTCCTTTTCAAAATGATAGCAAATAATTTAAAAATATATAAGTAACTGGTATTCGAAAGCGAGATTTCTGCCGAATTGGCGTCAGAGAAAAATCACGCCAACCCCGATGCGTATATGACATCTGTGCAAAAATTACGGCACAGATGTCATATTCGCCCCATATTGGCACGATTTTTTTTCTGACGCCAATGTCATATACACACCGGGTACTTAACTCTCGCCAAAGTGTCGTTATTTTGTTTGATATGGTAACCCGGATGTTGTTGTTTATGCTGTTGATGTTTTCGCCAAATTGGCGTCGGAAAAAAATCGCGCCAATATGGGGCGAATATGACATCTGTGCCAAAATTGCTTCTGTTTATTATAAAAAATGGGTAAATAGCTTTTTTTACATTAAATAAAAGTACTTGTTAGTTATCCCGTCGACCAAATTACTGTCGCCAAATTGTAAGATTAAATGCCAATAATGGTTGACATTAAACATGATCAGGTGTTTGTTACGTCATCAAGTGATTTTTAATTCGACGTTATATTTGTATTTTTATTAATTTTTTGCTAATTTAATTGATCTTTCGTTGTTTAAAATAAAAATTATGTCAATTTGTATAATTTGGCGAGTGGTTTGGCGATTTATATAATTTGGCGAAACTGGTCGACGGGATAGCTAACAACTACCTAAATAAATTCCATACATATGGAAAAAATTGCTTGTGAGTATGAAGCAGTAAATAGTTTGTCAGGAAATACGTTGGCAAACTTCTTTCTCGCCAAGCAACTTTTCTCCGAAGTATTGTACAATGTACATAAGCAATGATTGCTAGAAATGCATTTTTAATTATGATATGCGCTTTTATGTTTCACTACATTTATGCATACTATACTGTGTGTATAAATGCTACAGTTCATATGCATGGCTACACAAAAGAATTCGTAAGGGTTACTGAGTATGAGAGTAAATTGCTTAAAGGTGGTTTTTAAAGGAGTTATGCGTTTTTACGCTGAATTGCATTTAGTTTACTAAGAAATGTTTGTAGAATATAGATAAAATGATATACAGGGTCACGCAAAGAATTGGATACATAACCGTCTATGGATGATAATATCTGGAAATGTGATAAGAGTAGTTTAAATTAAATTTTGGCTAAATAGTGGCATGTAATAACGATACTATTGGCTATGGACGGTAATTGCTGAAATCAACTTTTAAATTTTTTTATGCGTCTTCTAAAATGTTTACTTAGTTATCTTATTTCTCCAACTAACGAAGGGTACAGATGTCATATTCGCCACATTTTTCGGTTGCCAATTTGGCGAAAACATCAACAGCATAAACAACATAATCCAGGTTACCACATCAAGCAAAATAACGACACTTCGGCGCCAGTTAAGTACGCGTTGCGTATATGACATTAGCGTCAGAAAAAAATCGCGCCAATATGGGGCGAATATGACATCTGTACCTAACGAAGTTTGTTAAAGCATTCAGGATGTGTTGGAAAATGTTTCATATTCTATGCTTAACGCATGATTTTTCTTTCTTCTTTAGTCTTATTTTGCATTAATTTTATTCTTAATTTTTTAGTCTTATACTGCTTTTTAGAAACTTTGGCACAATTTTCATATACGCCAATTTGGCGAAAACATCAACAGCATAAACAACAACATCCGGGTTACCATATCAAGCAAAATAACGACACTTTACCGCCAGTTAAGTACCCGTTGTGTATATGACATTGGCGTCAGAAAAAAATCGCGCCAATATGACATCTGTGCCGAAACTTTAATAGTTAATTTTTAAACTCTTCACTCCACACCCCTTACATATAGTACAAACTATAACACTGATAAATTACGTAAATCAAAATAGCAATAGTTTTGCTTACAGTGTAACCATTATTTGGAAAAGAAAATTTATACTTAAAAGAATGATTGTGATGTCTGATAGTAGAATCAAAATGCATGTACTGAAGTCACTTTTTCAGAATTCACTTTTCTTGTATTCACTGCCTCAATTCGTAAAAGGTGTATGGGATAAATTGATTTGAAAATGACAAGTAACGCGATTTACAGGAATTGAAGAGAAGACGGAAGGCAGGCACAGATAGGTGAAACTCTTTTAAGGCACGTTCCTAATTATACAAATACATAGCACCTACAGTCGTCGTCTGGTTCATCCGGCTGTCTATTCTGTCCATCTTCCTGAATGTAACAGAGCAAAAATTATGCAGCCGAATTGTTTGAAATTTAATATATATAATCGTTGCAGAATTTCGTCATTTTACATTTAATGAAAATTGAATCAAAACTTAAAAAAATGTTCATAAAAGTTTTCTTCATTCTTTTAAATCCTATCATGTGTAATTAATACAATGATATCCCATGATAGGTAATTTTTCTAAATTGTCATGGTGATCACGTTCTATTTAAGATGGAGTCATATATCTCCGTATTACTGATTTTAATATACATAATCGTAATAAATTTTTTAATCATAAATTTTTGTTTAAGAGATTGCATCAAAATCTAAATATTTATTAAACTAGTAATAGTATAAACAAACCTTATTTGGCACGTTTCACCTACTAATTGTTGTTCTATTCTAATTGTTGTTTTACACAGGATGTTCTTTCTTATCGTTGACCAATGGTTATTTCCTAAAGCGTTAATTTTAGCAGTATATGTTTCGGTGAATTCTTGCCGTGTGGAATTTTTGGTGTTAGAACTAGATCCACTGCAGCGAATAATTACCCCAAAAGATATTATAAAGTGAAGGCTATGCCGTGAATAACTTGCATCGTGGTGGGACTTGCAAGTACAAAGAGTATTTTATTGCAGTTTCTGTACACCAGGTCCATTTAAAATAAATATACAGAGCGAGAATTTGGCCCCAAAATGCAGATACTGAAGAAAAGACAATAACTTTTACATGAGGTTATTACAACCGACAGCAGAGTGCTGATTAACCCTTTACCATTATGACCTACTGCAATTTTTTTCAATTTTTTTTTCAGTTACTACAATGAAAATTAAAGGATGCACTTTAAAAAAAATAGTCACCCGTGAGAAATTTAATTCGTTAGAGGCAATTAATTAAAGTGGTACTTTAAATTACCGTCAGTACACTGTGCCTCAAATATATTCTCGTAATAGAAAATCTACATGATATTTCAAATAACTCGAAAAAATGCCAAATATCAAGAAGACACTCATAAGTTAAGAATAAAAAAATATTAAATTGATATAGTTTTATTTTACACATGAAAAATGAGTAAAAATTCAAATTTAATGGTATTAAAAAAACATTTTTTTAGGTTTCGATTTTGTTAGCAGTCCTTTAATTATGCGACGCTTATATTCCAGGGACAATATGTTCTCTCACATCTCCACATATGCAATATATGAATTTATATATGCCATTTCTAGCATAGCTAAAAAGAGTCGGTGCCACAACTTTTTCGATTTCCTATAAAATATAATAATGAAACAGAAAATAAATAACAGAAAACATTACTACACGACAATTTATAATTACATTATAAAGCAGATAAAAACGATGGATAACGATACAGATAAAAAGTAAGAAAAATATTGTTTTCCAACACCCAGTGTACTGTAGTACATATAAGTACAGCCGAGTAATTCAACTGTTAAATCAAATACATACACCGCTCACTTAAAATAGCTAGTCAGATTGTATTCTAAGATCATAATGAACACATAAAAAAATCCAATGCGTATCTTATGTCCTTTACTATGTTTGCAGCAATAAAAAGGCAATCGTGACAACCTGTACAAAATGTCGGCACATAATACATCGACTGTATCAAAGATAGCCTCCTTCCTCGCTAAAATAACAAACCTAGATCTACTGTTGTCTTATATCCCGAAAACGTGGAGTTAAAAGAGTGTTTTTGCAAAGTACCGTTAGAATGTTAGTAACATTCACTGTGGGTGAAAGTTTAAAGTGAGTTGTACTTATAAGTAGCGTCAATAGGTAAAGGGTTCAATTGGCTCCGAAATTGAGACGGTGGCGGAATTACATAAACTGAAAATTAGCCAATAATGTATCATACGGCGATATGGAGTTGAGAAGAGACGCATATAATGTTTCCGTTAATGTAAAGTTAATATGACTTACAAAGGGCAATTAAAATTTTTTAACGTTGCACCAAAAAGAAGCAGAAAAACGTATCCTGTAAAACCACATGACTAACTCTACAGGTACTTGCAAAAAATGACATGGTGAAGCACAGTGATAACGAACGTTACCTAAGAAAAATAACAAAAGACTAGGGATAAAGTACATACAAAACATTTTATACATTGGGCACCTGGGAGTGCAAAAAGGTAAAACGTATAGAGGTAGTGTGTCTGGATAATTTTGCATGGCAAGTAGATTAAGTTTCGGAACGAACATCACAATCTGTTACTAGGTGAATAGATCTTTTTTTTTTTTTAGAAAAGCTGGATGCAGTCAGAGAATTACTAAGGGTGAATTAAAATGAAAACTTTACTTTATAAAAAGGAAAAGACCAGTAATAAATAAATAATTCTACTTTTTTTAAATGTACTTTTTCTGAAAACGTGTCCTTATAGGAAGGCTCAGATCTGAAGACGAAAATTGTATAGGGCTATTTATCCATTGCCCCTCAAAATTATCGTTTATTGCAAAATAAAATTAATGACGGACAATACCATCGATTTAACCCAATGGCCGACAACAGAACGACAGTCGAACACGATGAAGCATTTGAATTTATACGCAGGGTTCGTAAAAGGGTCCTTGAATTTACAGACTAAGAAATTCTTCGGTACCAGTATTTTCTTATGGAAAATCTCTCTTTAAATAAGGCAAAAATATGGTCCGATGAAAATAGATTTCTTTTTCTGTAAACAATACTGATATTAGGCATTGAAAATAACGGTACCCGTATGAATACTGTTTACGTTAATTAGCGGGTACGAAGTTTATGGATTTTGAATACTACTATTTCCATGTAATAATATTTGCTTTATGTAACCACAGAATTCCGCAATTTAATATGACCAATATTACTAATCGTAAATACTTGTATTTATTATTATATTATATTATATACACAGTATTTGGCATCTTCACACTTAATGGCAAAAGGTGAGACACAAACTTTATGAGATTTATGTATATTTCGTCGAAAACTAATAAAATATGATATATCTCTTTTTTTTTGTATCATTTGCTCTAAAGTCTCTCTAAAGTCCAATATCTGGAAAAAAATAAGTCCAAGGAATATTTTTTATTTTTTATTTTATTTTTTATACAATATATTTTATAATATGTAATAAATAACTGATTAAAACATTAAAAAATATAGTAAGTACATTTAAAAAATATACATAAAGTACTTGTGTTTAGTACAGTTCTTTGCTGATTCCTGAAAAAAAAAAGAACCTTCGACTTATCTAGTCTTTGAAATGGTTGATTCAGTTTTATGACTATACTCTTTTAAAGAAAAGGTAATAATAAATTTGGAAAACAAAAGAAATATGTTCACATTATATCTAAGCATGTTAAAGAAAGAAAGGGATAAAATAATGAAAAAAAATCTGTTCAGGCAAGAAAAAAAGTTGTGTTGAAATAAATCCAGAAACATGGAAAAGTTTCTTGATGTTTCTTTTAATTTCTGAACGGGGAAAAAATTACATTAATTTTTCCAACACAAGGAGATTTTATAAAAGTGTTTCCTAGTAACGCTAGATAAAAACATTTAGTAACAACATATCTAAAGTTCACGATAAATACTAAAGAAGAACTTTTTATGCCAGTAGTTTTATTTTTATGTTGCATTTCCTGTTGGATAAAAAAGTATACTGTTTTAGAATATCTTTTTTTTTTTTTTTTTCACTTCAAATACAGTTTAGACATCAAATTATGAGATCTTTTTTTAGGTGCGTTCGTAATAATAAAATACGTAGCACCTACAGTCGTCGTATAGTCCGTCTGTTTGTCCACATATAACAGTGCAAAAATTACCCAAACGAATGACTTGAAATATATCTTAGCAGGATTTTGTCAAATCATTTCAAATTTTATAAAAATAGAATAAAAAAAAGATATTAATAAAAATATTCTTCGTTCTATTAAATCCTATTATGCGCAATTAATTAAAAGATATCCCATGATAGATAATGATTCTATGTTGTTCTAGCATACGTAATTAATTCAATGATACTCCATGATAGGTAATGATTCTCGGTTGCCATGGTGATTACGTCCTATTTTAAATGAAGTCATATTATTTCCGTACTACAGAATTTAATTTACATAATGGTAATAAATCTTGTATTCATGCATTTTTGTATAAGAGTGCAACAAGAAATGAATATTTATAAAACTAGCTATTGAAAGAAGGCACTGATTTGCCACGTTTGACGTACAATTTCTGACTTGTTTCTACATCATTAAGTCACTTACGTTTATTAAATAAATGGTGTAGCTAAATAAATTTCCGAAATAGAAATCAATTTTCAAAAATGTTAAAAATAATTAATAATTTTAAACAAAATATAATTAATGTGTAATATCTATCACACTTAATAATAAGAAATAGTTATAATATTTCAAACACTTTCCAAGGTAGTTCGTACTTACCTAATACATATTTCTATAACTATTTGGGTATATTAATTGGCTAAGATACAGTTATTACTAATTACATTATGTATAATTATATAATAACATTTAGTACCAACTGGTTAATTTAATATTCTAAACAGCTGAGGATCTTATATTTACGACAGATCTTAGATCTTATTAGGAATATTTACGACAGCATTTAAATTAAAACTCATTAGAATTATGTTACACAATTTTAGTAAAACGGCTTTATTATCTCTTATAATTACTTTGCGTAATGATAGAGCGATAATTTGAAATAAGGATTATGATACAAAACTTTAAAAGTTATTATAAACAGAGAGGGATTTTAAAAGTTTGTTAAAAATATTTAAGAGATATTCTCGGAGTTTCCAATCTCTGAGAGGAAATATTTTAAAAATTTTAGTTCTTAATCACAAGTTATTAAAGTAGGTAAAATCTCTACGATTATCAAATAGAAGTAATGTTTCTGGTAGTAAGTCATTAATATAACTAAAGTTTGTTCAAAATGTAAAGAGACGCTTTTTTACTATTATTAGTTTAAAGTGTATGCACACTGTTAATTTCTTCAATAGAATAATGATTCATTGATAATATATTTCATACTCATTATAACATATATTTGGAAATGGATAGAAAAAATGATTAATTTACAAAGATTTTGTTTAATCAGTTATTAAAAAAAAGAATCCTTCAACAATTTTTAATGTGCCTGGTAATGTAACTTAATTTTATCTGTATTATGACCATTGAGAAAAAAACTGCAGCCAAAATTTAAAAAAAGTAAAAAAACAGACTTTGTAGAGATCAATTTCAGCTATTCAATGCAAAAAGAAAAAAAATCTTTAATAGTGTTTTTATTTAATATATTTTATAAAATATGTGAATCAGACTTAATGAGATTAGAATAGCGGGAATGTGATCTGGAAGTTCATATTTGTATTACTCTATTGGAAGCTGCATTATATTTGTATAATACAAGAAAGCTCTTTAAAACAATTTTTAAATCTTTTATTTTTACATTCTGATAATACTTCTGTTTCTCTATTCTCCACACTTAAATACGGAAGCAGAGATGAACTGATTATGATTTCCCACATATATATTATTTAGAGTGAAAAAAGAAATGAAACGTAACTAATGCAAATTGATAATTATTCGTCCTTATGAACATACATCCCTGTTTATGGTTATATTTAAAGATAAACTATATTTCATTAATTTCTTGCTGTGACTATTCCTGAGCATACTTGGTACATTACAACAACATGTTTTATAATGTATTTACTACGCATTAGCAGTCGCTAATAAGTTGACAATTCAGAAAATGTGCTGGAAAAATTTGTTTATTAGTTATTAGACTACTTTGTTTAATTATGGTTTATTGAAATATTCGCCACATTTTTGTTTGTCTTTCAGTTCTATTACATTTGAACTGTGCTGTATTTTTAAGTGTGAAAATTGTGTTCAAATAATTTCTTTTTCTTACTATTGATGTTTCTCTGCATTTTAACACATGTAAAGTATCAGTAACTAGTTAGATAAACAGAGTTTTTTCACGATTACAGTCAAAACGTTCTTTAACTAGGTTAAGTAAACGAAAGTCTTGGTTGAAAATGATTACAATACACGTAAAAGTTGGCAGTAATATTTCCATGAAACTTACCTTTACATTGGAAAAAAATATATTAGAAATAAAACAAGATAATATTTCCAGTTACAAGTTTATATAATATTTATCTAGGAATTTTATTTTAATTGTTATTTAAATATATTTATCATGCTAAAAAGAAATAATAGAGCATGTTTTATGTAATAAATTTAGTCAAATTGACAAAAAGTACTTATTTAAAAAATTAACAAGTAGAGTTTTACATATTAACGAGGCTTTAACGAAATTATTGTAATTATTAATAAATATTAATAAATTATTAATAATAGTAAATAATTATTGCTTTAACGAAAAAAGCTTTCAGATAAGAAATTTTACTTCTTGTCAGGTGCTAATATTTTCATGATTTTCATGAAGGAAGTATACATTTATTTTCTGAAAAAATCAAGATATTGCTGATATCACTGGTAATCACAATCTTTTTACCAAATATATTTATGTATTAATCAAGCTTTATGGATTATTAAGTGTGACTAAACCTATAAATAAAACTTCCTTACTTTATGATTTTTATGTGAAATAATAACCTTTAAGAGGAAAGTTTCATTGAATAATTCAAGAAAAATGTATCTCATATTTATTATGCATATTTAATTATACATTATTAATTATTTACTTGAATTTTAATAATTTAACCCTTTTTAAAATTTTCTTACTTTTTATTATGTTAATTTATTTACTTAATTATTTTAATATTTTAATATCTTGCAAGCATTCATTATGATTTTGATTGCATTATTACATTCATATTACTGTTTAAAAAATGTAAACAAAGAAATGACCAGAAATCTGCAGAATTCTAAATTCCGCACAACCTCTGGTCTCAGGCTATGCAGATTTGAGGGAGTCTACTGTATATGCAAAAATAATTTTTGCGTTTTTTAAGCGTTCATTTAAATGATAATTTGCAGAATTAAATATACCAGTTTCAGTTGTATTTTATTTTATAATCTTAAAAATATTAATTTTTAAAATTTATTTTAATTTTCTTGAGAATATTTTATGAAGGAGCCATTTTTGAGGATTTTTTTCAGTTGAATCAGCCTGAAATATACACAATAACTTAAGCTTTTTTTCAAAATCCTGTCGAGTTAACTGTCACATTTTAGAAATACAATACATCAGTTGGCACATTTGAATTTATATCTTTGCAAAATTCGTCATATTGAAACGTACTGTGTTATGAGGGTTCCGTAGTTTGTATATGTGTTGCGTGGCATCTTACACTTGTCAGTGGAAATGTCACATATGTGTTATTTCTCTGACTTTAGTATGATTGTGCCTCGGTGAATCAAGGCTTCGCCGTAATTTATGCGGGTATATACTAATTAGCTTACAGCCGTCAGCTGGCGAATATTAATACCTGGTTGGACTTGAAACGAGAGTCGGTCATGTCATGCCTTTTAAGATAACTTAGTTTAGTGAAATAAAACAGTAAGACGAAATGCAATATTCCATCTTGACACACTGACAAACTATATAAGATTAATTTTAAAAGTTCTTTGTTTACTTAAAAAAGATTACAAATAATAACACAGACGTTACAAGCTTAAAATATGCATTTTATTTAAATGTCCGAGTACTTTCGGCTTGCATCCGCAGCCTTCGTCAGGGAATATTTTCATTAACGGCCGTTTCATTCATTCAAATACGTCACCTTGTTTTAAATGGGGGATTCTACAATTTTTTGAGGAAGGTGTAAGTAGAAATTGTAGTGCTTAGGATTAAACTTGTGTAGAATAAAATATTTTCGATAACTGCTGTACACTTCATTCAAATACGTCACTTTGCTCACATAGGTGCCAACATTTGAAATTGGTAGCAGGGGAATAGAAGAAATAGTAGCGCGTTGGTTGAACTTATGTAGAAGAAAATTACTGGGTTTTAAGATTCAGGATATTTAATGGCGTATTACATGATAGTGGTGGTCGTTATATACTTAATTGTCTTTACACATAATTTGTAAGGCTTCTTTTATAATGGATGTGTAGTAATTAGACATTGAGTATATAAATTTTGCTTGACCAAAAGCCATAATCATATTATGATTAAAATTTAAGCATGGCAGAATTGTGGATTGGAGACAAAATTTAATATTCTACTTTATGCTCTATGATTCTTTTCTTGAGTTTTCTTTTTGGCATTTCTATGTTTTCCATTACATTATTTTTGTCGGTTCTAAAAGAGATAGCATGTTACACCAGCCTTTAGAAGCTACAATAAATCAATTTGAACATTTTCATTTATAGCTTTACAAAATCCATCCTATTAAAATGTTTCTGTATTAAAAATTAAAAAAAAAAAGGTGAAAGTCTGTATTCAAGAAGAAATTTTTTATTATGTTAGATATAAAAAAAAATAAAAAAATTATGAACTATGGAAAAATCATGATATATCAAATGCATTAATTCTTATGTAAAACAAAATGAGTTACGAGAATACTTTGTCTGATTTTATTGTTTTTGAAGCAAGCAAATGATTAAATGTAATAAATTGATTTAGCTATGAAATATACATACTTTATGCACTTCTCCCAAATCTCGTCATGATAGCAGGAGTCACATTTTAGAAATACGATAAATCAGATCGCGCATTTGAATGTATATCTTTACAAAATCCATCTCACTGAAATGTTTTTCTTTAAACAAATAAAAACAAGCATTGGAACGGACGAACCACAATCTAGAAACTTTCTATATTAAAGAAGACATTTTTGACTATGATGGTTATTAAAAATAACTTATGAAATATGAAGTAATCATAAAATATAATTTTTTTACGTAAAAAGAATCAGCTACATGAATCAGTTGAGAGGTTTCAGCGACTTTGAATAAAAGAAGTAAAAATGTAACAAATAGAGATGATTTAAGCAGTTATAAATTATATTATTTCACTGTATTTAATAATCATCAGTAAAAACATCATAAAATATGGAAGACATTACCGTTTAAGAGGAAACGAATTAATTTTCCTCCAAAGAAGAGGAAATGATTTGTTTTTATTTAAAAAAATTCTTTATTTGTTTACTTACGAAAAACATTTGTATGCTGGGAAGCCTCATATTCATATGCATTCACAAAACTCTAATTTGTAAAATAACAATACATGAGGGAAAATGTCGCGGGGAAATTGAATTTCTCATGTTATACAAATGACCGTTTCATCTGCTATCGAAAAGTAGAATTCTAAGCCAATATGCAAATCATCAAAATTGTTGGAATGAGTCCAGAGTCTACATATTATTTGGAGCTTTTACACAGAAGCAATAAAGTAATCTATTTGTTATATGAAATATTTCTGAGCAAAGATTTAGGGTCGACAAAATCATAAAAGTTGCCTCTTTCGAAGGTGAACATAAAAGATTTATTAATTTTTTTATTACAGATTTTTGACTATTGGTTTCTTCTCTCTGTATATGAAGAAAGTATTGTAAGCGTATATGTTTTTTCCACTAACAGTTTTCGATTGATTTACACTTTTTAGATGCCAGAGTTTCCGAAAAACAAGTTATTACAAATTTTATGCCTATCCATGTCTCCTCATTGCATCATCTAAAAGTGTAACGAAGTTATGCATAGAATTAAAGCAAACTTCATATATATGTTTTTAGGTAGATTTCGTATGAAATACTACCTATTGGGATCGTTCCTATGTTGGAATTTCTGAAAAAATTTTGCAGATCTACACCGATCATGACCCCTAGAACCCAAAATCACCCTCAGTAAAAAACTTTATCTATCTATCTATCTATCTATATATATATATATATATATCACTTTCTTCTGGACACGATAACTTTCGTAATTCTGCACAAATCTCTTCCAAACTGATACATAAAATGGAAGGGCATAAAATCTCGGTCAAGTTCGTTAATGGGCAAAATCGGACCAAGGGGATGGAAATAGGGAGGGGTTTTGTGAAAATTGAAAACCCCCATAACTTCTTAATTTTTGTACATATCAAATCAGTTTAAAGTTTTTATTACTTCTAAAAATAGGGCCAAAAATTTATGTATCAAAGATTTTTGATAAAGTTAAAAATGGGCTCAAGGGGCGCAAAAATAGGGTTTTTGGGAGAAAAAAATTCATAACTTCGTCAATTCTCAAGATATCAATTCCAATTAATTTTATTATAAATCTCTTTAATATTATCTACAACTTTTATATTCACAAGTTTTTGATAGGACCAATTCGTACCGCAAAAAAAAATTAAAAACGAAAACAAAAAGGGGGTTTGAAGAAGTAAAAAAATCCATAACTTCGTCAATTCCAAAGATATAAAATCCCCATGAATTTATCATATATCTTCTTAATATTTTCTACAACATCTATATAGACAAGTTTCGGATAGGACCAATTCTTACAGCAAAAACAAATTAAAAATACATAGCGGTTGAAGAAAAAAAATCATCTAAGTAAGGGTGTATTCAAATCCAAACTGCCTTATTTACTGACTCATTTTACAATTCATTTTTTCTCTCAAAGGCTTCCAATTGATACGTTTTCTTACTCAGAAACTATATAATGTACCGTAATAGTCGATTTTTTGATAGAGGCAGAATATATTTAAAAAAATGCTGTTAAAGTGGGCCTTTTGAACCGAATTTCCCGAAGCGGATTGTGTTGTAAAAATCATTGCATTAAGGATGCACTCAAATCAAAACTGCTTATTTTCTGACTCATTTTTAGATTCATTTTTGCTCTCAAACGCATTTAATTGGTAGATTCGCTTATTCAGAAACTATATAATGTACCGCAATGATCGATTTTTGATAGAGGCAGAATATATTTCAGAAAATGATGTCAAAGTTAGCATTTTGAACGGAATTTCCCGAAGCAATTGTGTTATCACTTTCTTCTGGACACGATAACTTCCGCAATTCTGCACAAATCTCTTCCAAACTGATACATAAAATCAAGGGACATAAAATCTTGGTCAAGTTCGTTAATGGGCAAAAGCGGACAAAGGGGATGGAAATAGGGAGGGCTTTTGTGAAAAAGGAAAAAACCCCATAACTTCTTAATTTTTGTACATATCAAATCAATTTAAAGTTTTTATTACTTCTAAAAATAGCGTCAAAAATTCATGCATCACAAATTGTTGATAAAGTTTAAAATAGGCTCAAGGGGTGCAAAAAATAGGGTTTTTGGGAGAAAAAAATTCCTTACTTCGTCAATTCTCAATATATCAAATCCAATAATTTAATTATACATCTACTTAATATTATCTACAACTTTTATATTCACAAGTTTTTGATAGGACCAATTCGTACCGCAAAAAAAAAATAAATAAAAACGAAAACAAAAAAAGGGGGGGTGGTGTTGAAGAAGAAAAATTTTCATAAATCCGTCAATTCACAAGATATAAAATCTCCATGAATTTATCATATATCTTCTTAATATTGTCTTCAACATATATATAGACACGTTTTTGATAGGGCCAGTTCTTACAGCAAAAACAAATTAAAAATACATAGCGGTTGAAGAAAAAAATCATCTTATTAAGGGTGCATTCAAATCCAAACTGTCTATTTTCTTACTCATTTTTAAATTCACTTTTGCTCTCAAACGCATCCAATTGCTAGATTATCTTATTCAGAAACTATATAATGTACAGTAATGATGGATTTTTTGATAGAGGCAGAATATATTTCAAAAGATGATGTCAAAGTGGGCATTTTGAACAGAATTTCCCGAAGCGATTGTGTTAGAAACGAAAAATATTGCCCTACTGAGAAAATAATTGTTTATTAATCAAGTTTTAATTAATTGACAGAAAAATAAAAACACAGGTCGCTTATAAATCTTTTCAAAAATCACGTCAGCATGTTTCATATTTTTTTAATTAAAAATGAATCTGAAAATGTGCCAGAAAATTTCGAGTTGTTGAGTATGGAAAAATATTTTTTTTAATATCGCCTTAACATGATTCTGATAAAACCAGCTATTTTATAAAAAGGAAATAAAAACTCGTCAAAAGCAGACAGATAAAACTGTTAAAGTGGATTTATATCTAATAATGATTTAGTTTTTGTCGGTGAAATTAGTATACTTAACTTCGAAATCTACCTCTGCCTGTGGGCCGGGCCGGCAGGGATTTTTATTTGAAATGGCCTCCAGCTATTAGTTGAATTTGGGGATATTCCACTGAAAGGAATGTTTTTTTCTGCAATTTTTATTATTTTATCATTGGAAATTGTACAAACTTGTGCATAGAATTGAACCTGTACAATGTTGTTCATAGAATTGAACCAAATTCCATTTATATATATATGTTTTTAACTATGGACGTCATGTCCCAGTTGAAAATAGCGATATTCTCCCGAAAGGGCTCACTGTGATCGTGATTTCTAGTTGTGATCTCGATCTTTAGCAATTTAAGTGAAACATTTATGATCAAACATATTTAGATGTAATGTAATAGACACAGGTTTGTATAAAAGTTTAGAAAAAATCAGCCTGAAGGTTGCGCTGTGATAGGTATTTTTGTTCAGTTTTCAAGAAGAAGAAGAAGAAGAAGAAAAAAAAAAACCTTATGAATTACTTAATTGTCCAAACCAAGTTTAATTTGCATAGTTTTATGATGCGAAAAATTTTACGTTTTTTGATATACTATCCACTGATCACACTTCATTTTTCACACGAAATTTTTTTCTACACCCTTAAAATATTAACACGTATGAGATGGAAAGAATTTCTGGGATTAGCGCTCCTAAATGTATGCATGTAAAAGTCTACTTTTGGGCATGTTCTAGCTATAAATATATATAAAAAAATATCTTTAGGGCTAGAAAACGCCGATAATTCATAAAAATTAATTTACTATATCTCGGTAAGTTTCGACCTTAAAAGAATGGAATTTGTTACCGTTTGAATTGTTAATGTATAGGGAAAGTTTTTCTAAATATAGTTTATAAGAGACAGAGACCGTTAAAAATTTAAATTGACTTAACTAACTGTAACTTAAAAAAATAATAACTATTTTGGCGTAAATGGATTTTCATATTATGAAGAACAATATTTGAAAAACTTTTTGCAATTGCATATATACCTTAAAAACTAACGGTTTATGAATTAATTGTTAGTGAAGGGGGACAAGGGACATTTTTTTTTTAATTCTACTTTAAATACTGTTCAAGTGCACAATATATGAATTATGGCAAATATTTATCACACAAGAAATAATAATAAAAAAAATTGGGGAGAAAAATAAGGAATTTTCCAAACTATTATTTTAAGAGTTATGAAGAACTTTTCAAAATGCCCCACGCGCATTCCATATTAATTAAAATCCCCATATTTTTTTATGGCAGTTTGGTTTACATATATAAATAAAACTGTTCATAGTTTTTTAACTAAATATAATTGGAAAAGTTAAAGGTACTTATGTTCAGAAAAAGGATGCAAAAATGTTGAAAACTTCATAAAATTTAGAAAATGTTTTGTTTTTCTTACCTTTATATTCAAATATCTAAAGTTCGATGCACAGTTTATTTGTATATGTAAACAAAATTGGCATAAGAAATATTGGGGATTTTAATTGATATGGAATACGCATAGGCATTTTGAAAAGTTCATCATAAAGCTTAAAATATTCAGGAAAATTCTTTATTTTTCTGCCATTTTTTTTTTTTTTTTAATTTCTTGTGTGATAAATATTTGACATAATTTATATAGTGTACCCTCTAATAGTATTTACAGTGCAATTAAAAAAATAAGTTTGAAGGTTCCTTGTCCCCTTAATGATAACAAAGAACATCCTGATTATTAATTTGAAGAAAAAAACACGCTGAAGGTTGATAACATTCACTTAGATACGTTGCCGTATACATGGAAGGTATTGTATTATCACTTGGACGTTTAAATCCAAAAGTTTGTCAATAAACCTTTTTCTAGTAAATAATACTTTATGTGCTGCTATTATATCTACAAACAAAGTAATAGAGTTGTCTTATTTCTTTAAGATTTATTGAGTGAAAATGTTGTAAAGATAATTTTCATTCATTCTTTTTTCCAAATACAAAATTCGAGAAATAAATTTAAAGGGAAAACATACATTTATTTTGCATTCAAAGAAAACCTGGGTGAAAAATCACACCACGTGTAAAAAAAACAGGTTTTAATGACATCATTATTTCAATGAAATAACATACAAATTACCATTAAGAAAGAGTGGTTCTGAAAAATCGCAGGAAATACAGTCCTGATTAAACTGAAACCTACAGTACAAAGTAGCATAAGTTTATCTATAACTAGCCGTAAACCCGTTCTTCGCACTAGTAGAATAAAAAAAAACCCTTCAGCAATAAACTTTTTTTTCCAAGAAATTTTTTCATTGAAAGTTGCGCAAAGAATGTGGTAACTGAAAATAATTATTTTAAAATATTGTAAAAAAATAGTAAAATTTAACAATTTGAGAAATAATTAAAAGATTTTGATGTTATTTTGACAATTTTTAAAGAGATGTAAATATTGATATATGTTACATGCACTGTAAAAAAAAAAAAAACTGTAAAGTTACTAAAGTTTTTCTAGGAAACTGGGATTCCTAGATATTTTTATGTAACGGCAACATCAAAAATTCATGGAACAGACACACTTTTGCGCCAAAATCAAAAAATCTGTAAGGTTACTAAGAATTTTTTGGGAAACTGGGATGCCTAGAACTTTTCATGTAACTACAACCAGGGTTACAGATAAAATTTTAGTAAGATTACTGTAATTTTGGCAAATTCATTTGTAAAGTTACAGATTTCTGTTGCTTTACAAAAAATAGTTTTGTAGATTTGCAGCTTTTTTCGTACAGTTACAGATGAAAGTTTAGTAAGCATGTAACTTTACATCTGTAGAACTACAGATTTTTTCTTTACAGTGTAAAGATTTACACTAAAGTGGATAGTGTTTTGATCATTTATGCTTTCTTCTGCAACTATTGATCTAAAAATAAAGTTTTGGTAGCTCGAACAGAACGAAAATCATTGTGGTAATTTTTACTATTCCCTTGATTTAAACTTCATTAGAATCATGTCAAAGTGGTTGCTGTAGCGACGCAAAGAACAATGTTGAAAGTTAAACGAGGTTTTGCAGTTATTCTGGAAAATGCAATAAATTTGTTGTCGCGTTTGGCTTCTCTTCTACAACTTGGTTTCGCATATGAAAATTGCCGTCGCTGTTTTTATGATCGCAAAGTACTATAACGATGACTTTGGGGTACCTACTACAAAATTTGTTTGTATATTGGATTTGTGATACTTAAGATATATTTAACATTATACATTTAGTTATTTTTAAGATTGCAGGGTTGCCACGCTTCAGAGAATTTCCAGACCAAGGAATTTTTTGGTACGAGTATTTTTTTTCTTTTTAATAGAAAAACTCTCCTTAAATAAGGCGAAATTTCCTGCGTTTGACCTATTTTTATTGTTGTATAAACAAATACTGATATTATGCCTAGAAATTTCCCTGAAGCGTGGCAACCCTTAATTACATATAATAATGATATATTGCCATCATACGTTAACTCTATCATAAAAACAATAAAGTCAAGAAAAAAGGTAATAAATTATTAAAAGTATTTCTACTTCCAGCTACCCTAAGAATTATATAATCAATCCCCCAATTCAAACGAATGGGACAGCAATTAATGAAATTGTTATACGGCAGTGGATGCGGGATTGCAGACCGAATGCACTCGGAAATTTAAATAAAATGCATATTTTAAACTTGTAATATCTGTACTAATATATTATTTGTCACCTTTTAAGTAAACGTTGAACTTTTGCAAGTTTATATTATGTAGTTGGCAATAAAGTATACAAGGTAAATAATTATATCAATGAAAGAAAATAAATCCAATATTTCTAGCGTTATTTGGATAGCTTCTTAAATGAATACTTCTTCGGTGTTATTATCTGTCGAATCAAAATAAATAATATGTATTTTTTCATATTCCCTCGACTTTTATATCAAAGGAAAGTATTTTTCATAAAAGAAAAATCTCGTACTAGAAAAAAAAATAAACAATTTACATATCATTGCAACTTACATTGCAAATACTTTATTCATGGTTTTTTTTATATGATTAAATAATAAAATCCTCCCTCACGACATATTTCAAAGAATGCAAAATTGGCATACGCTTTGAAAGCACTCATTGATTTCATAGAAAAGTATATACTTTTTCAAATCACAAGAATTTGAATAACACATTTTAGAAAAAAGAGAAATTTTTATAGAAAATTATTTTACCATTCATGACGTACGTATTATGCATGTGAATGGAAAAAATTACAAATATAGAATTTTATGTAGAATAAAGATTTTTAACTGTGTTAATTAGAAATACTTAAGTCTCACAGTAAGGAAGAGAAGAAGAATTTCAGTATAAAAAAATAGCGGACAGAATATGTTTTACTCACTTTTTTTTTATTGAAATTTAATATATTTGAGTAATAGTTTCTTTTAGATCTTTAAAAACACATCAAAACACACCAATAAATTAATATCTGAAATAATAAAACTGATCTATAAAACTTACAATTAACTACACAGTGTTATTTGAAAATTATACAGATAAAATTTACAGCTTTAGAAATGGATTCATATTATTATTTGCATAACTTAAAACATATTTAGTATGGGTTACATAGTTTAAGAAGTATATGAAGGCAAAGAAAAGCCCCTTTTATTTGATTGGTAAATTTCACTTATCTTGAGAAACCTAGATTAAGAAACACAAAGAAAATGTCAAAATAACTATTAGATATTAAAAACAATTTAGATAAATATTTGTGTGTTTTAAAACTTTCTTCTGTTGGAGGGTAGATGTAAATACACATTTAATACAGTCAAAAATTAACGTCTGAGGAGGCTCCTTTACTGCAATGAAGTGGATTCCAGATCTGATAACGGTCGTATGACTCTAATTTTAGATAAATCTGCTTATATAAATAAAGCTCTGTAATTGATAGGGAATGCTTTTGCTTAAGAAGTTTTACCGAGTGAAATACTTCTGCCAACTACGTTGAGAAAACACAATACCTTACTTAACAAATTTGAGAAATCGAAAACAATTCCTGCCAATGATGCCACAAAATTGAAATTTTACATAGTAAATGTTTCCGCTTGTTATGGTTTGTCCAAAATATGGTAATAACCGAATATAAGAGATTGTCTCATTAAACCTTATCAAGAATTTTGTTAAAATTACTGAAACATTAGTGCTTATTAGGCAGAGAAATTTTAATACCTTAATTAGTAAAATTCGAGAAATCGAAAACAGTTCAAGCCAATGTTGCACAAAATGTAAATGTTACATAGTTAATGTTCTCGCTTTTTATGGTTTATCAAAATATGATAATAACCGACTATAGGAGATCGCCTCTTTACGAATTATTATTTTTATCAACATTACTGAAACAACAAAGTTAAGAGACTCTTTATAAATTATAATCTACACAAAATATTTTAGATTATGTTCGAAATTTTAATTTTTTGTCAAGGTCTCAGTAAATACTGCCACTCTGTTTATATAAATACCTATTATCTATGCTTGAAAAATTATTCAGAAAATATGACCAAATTAGAAAGCCAAATCTAATTTATGCATTTTGGAAATTATTGAACTTTTACGTTTACGTTTAACATCTATTAACAATCTATTTAATATAACATAAACGTGCTTTCAAATACGACAATTTACAAAAGAAACTTGTTAGTCACTCAATAGATACCAACCACATTCGAGAATTCGAAAATATTACAATAAATAAATCCAACCTTAATAATTTTAAAATTCGATTTTTTTTGTGTTGTTTTACATTATTACAGAAATACCTCCCTAAATGAATCATGTATAATTAAGCCGCAATATGCAGTACTTCTGTGGCGTATACTCACACCTGAACATTGTAATCACAGATTCGATCTAAATTGGCATTTATATTAATGGAGACTTTTAAAGAATTGAAAATGTCTACTCTATTCACTGAGCTCCATATATAACAGGAGTTCTGGGTCGGCGGTCAGCAGCTTTCAAGTCAAATGAAGCATGCAAGGCAAAGATAAAAAATAGTCCCCAATGCCAATGTTAGTGTTCTCATTTACTATTATCTTTATTTATGCTTTTATAATTAATCTATACTTATCAAATTAATAAATGATTCTCTAATCATGCAAGGGAATGCGACATAGATGTTTTTTTTTTTTTTTTTTTTTTTTTTTTTTTTTTTTTTTTTTTGCTATAAATGTGGACTAAAATTATCGTCACTGTATCCGTCCGTTCTGAGCGCTGGTAACCATGTCGGGAAATGGGAAGACAGATCTCCTGTTCTGTATGGAGCTCAGAGACTCTATTAATTGATTTTATTACGTATTTCTTTTAGTTTTTTAAATGTCTTTTAAAGATTAAATTGTCATTCAGATGTAATATGTTTAATTATGTGAAAAGACTAACAATTGTTTTACGATATGCTTTATGGTACGAACATACATTTCACTTCTCCGAAGCGTGTCCTGCGCTTCTTTTGCACAACGAAAAATTATACATTTCTCGATCGAATTTGAACAGGATATGGGATATGGTTCCTTTGTAATAAGTGGCTTCCAGGTCAGTAGTTATACCGAGATGAAGCACCAAAATTCTATACTAAACCAAAACGTAACGAAAAGAAGGTCATAGTGACTGTTTGATAATCTAAATGATGCATTTGAGCTTCTTATATACACTACATATCTGCACATGCACTAAATTAAAGAAACGCCAACAGCGTTGGCGTCCGTGCAAAGCATTGTTAGCAGAAAATTGACTTTTCTTTTCTACTATAATGACCGAGTTCACATCTCATGAATGACATTTCAAAAAATGAATGATTAGTGCTGTGAGATTCTTCTTAAAATTCCGGACTCATCAGTCCTCTCACAGACAGACAATCATTTTTTAAACATCAGTATACTTCTTGCTGGAAAATTCTTCAACAATGAAAATACTGTTTAAAGCGTTTTTCAAAAATTCATCAACTTCAAGACACTATATTTTTATGCTGTTTGTATAAATACTATAATTTCATATTGTCAAAAATGAGTAGAATGTAAAGGTTTGTATTTTATGAATGAACGTAATTGCAAAAATAAGTTTCATGCGTTTAAATGTAGTAAAAATCTGCCATTATTTTTTGAAAAATTTAATAGAATTATGAGAAAATGTTTATAGATTTCTCGAACCAATAACCTTTTGAAAATAGTCTAAGATTGATTCGCAAAGAAGAACATTTAAAGAAGTCGAAGTAGCCGTGTCTGTGTCAACGGGCCATTCGAAGATATCATTCGCCGAAAACGCATATTTGTTTTTCTTGTAGTTGACATATTCCCAATTAGCTTTTTCTTAACAGTTTACCAAACAATTACAACTATACAACAACTTACTTTTTTGTTATTTCGAAATAACTGTGATTTTTGTAGCGAGTGACTTTCTTATCATTATGCTCCTACGAAGCAGATAACTTACATTAAACATATTTCAAGAATTAAAAAAATACATAAAATAAGACTTGCAATTGATGAATGCCAAACATTTTTCGCGTAAGTTTGATGACGTATAGGCATTTTTCCTTATCAAATTGAAAAACAGAAAATTGTTTATATGGTGTGTTAAACAAACAGATTTTGTAACATCTTATCTTTTTAATTTTCTGTTCCATCTTTATTTGTTAAATTTTCTTGTTACATCTTTTCTACATACTTAAAGGAAATTTAATTGGTAACACCATTAATCCATGTTTTGACATGTGTTTTATTAGTTGTCTCAAACAATGGACGATTGTGGATGTTTCATCCCTAATCATTATAATATCAAAACAAAATTCTCAACTGAAAAATTGCGCATAAAATACCAGTTATTTCATTCTTCATGCCGTTGCGACAAATAGGTGTTTAAGTTGTACATTTTTCCAATTCCACATGGCATTTTGAAAGATATTAAATTTATTTAATTGTTGGTTATTCATTATTGTTTCACTCATTTCGCTTTTTACTAAACAACTTGTTTGTATAGACATTAAGAAACATTTAAAAGGTTCTTTTTACGTTCAGTTTTTCTACATTCTATTTATATCTGTGCTTAATTTCAAAATATATTTTTTAGCGTATTCTAATATTTATTTAATTTTAAAGGGATAGAACTTTAATGGAACACGTTGGTTGGTTTTTGAAATTGCTTTTACAAAACCGCCGTCAGTTATTAATCTGATCGAATATAATTTCCGCACACATCATCGCGATCATTTCACGTAACAAATTTCGACTCACGATGCAGTTGAAAACGGAAGGAACTCATTTACTGAAACGTAGATATCACAGAAACGGAACATCTATGCCTTTTCTCTTTGCATGGTTGATTGACAACGAGTTACTTCGTTTGATATAAGCACATGAGCAGCGTTAATCCATAGCTTTACATTGTAATTTTCATTAAATGATTTTTACTTTAATGCTTTAAGGGATCTTATGACTCTTAACCCTCCGACTGTCTTGGAAAAGGGCAAAATTGTAATGTTGTTTTTTCTGTATTTTGTTTTAAATGCTTAAAGAAAAGATTCTTTGAACATTTTATTAAAAAAAAACTTAACAACGAATATAAATGCAATCCTTGGAAGTATTAATCATTGTTCAATGTACTAAAAATACATTAATTCAATTGAATTATATTACTTTAAATACTCCTTGTATTGCAGTGAAACCTGGAGCTTAGTGAACGTATTAACACGCGCTTGTCTGTGAGGGGGAAGCTTCAAAATTTTCGAAATTTGATTTTTTTTTAAATGTTAAACTCGTATCTTTTCAGAACATTTTGATATAATTGTTTACTTGAAATTTCCATCGTAGCAGAAGTTATGGCTTTTAGAATTATATCCGCTCAATAGCTGAAGCGGCGTTTACGAAATTTTAAAGTAATTTTCCTCTAAATGACATTTTTAGACATAACGCGCACGATATCTCAAACACTTCTGAATATTTTTTCATGAAATTTTCAAAACATATGGTTCATGTTAGTCTTTATAAACTGAACTTAAAATTTCCTTTTTATTGTTAAAAAATATTTTTAGATGATTATACTGTTCAAATTTTCAAAATTTTGCATTAGCTAATTTGCATTTTGTATTAAAAAATATAAAAATTTGTTAAATACAAATTTGTTTAGGTTCATGGAAATTATTATAATCTGAACTATACTTAGGCACCTAAATATTTATTCTAGTTTCAAAATTTATTTTGCAATCCTGCGCGTAAGCTATTATACTAATTTTCTGCTCGTCAATTGTCTGACAGTTTGGAGCATCTTATAAATGCTAATTCTGCATCTTGCAATTTTTTAAGTACATGAAATGAAAGAACATACATATTTTATCCCAATAAAAATAGCGTTTTAAAATTATATACATTTTAAGATATTAAATGTTGAAAATGGTCTTTTTTTCATATTTTCTAATTTTAAGAGTCCTGTGACCCATTAAGTAATATTGTTCAATAAACGATATTTCCGTGCAATATTATTCCAGATCGTAAAACACGTTGAAACGAAACCAGCCTGTAAAAAGATTCTTCTTTAAACTGAAAATTTCAGGCTTTCAGAAAAAAATACAGTAAGTTTATAGTGGACACCGTAGTTGATAAGATGAAAAATTCTTTGTTCATTTGCGATTCTGGTTTAACGACTTTTAGTACATTATATATGCATTCAATATATTTACACTGTAGTTCGTCCTTTCGTGATAAATTCTTGTCTGTTTAAATTAATTGCAGAATAATATTACATTATGTGGAATATTGTTTTTTTTTGTTAACAATACCTCATGGATTATGATTTTATATTTCATGCCAACATTTCATTCCCGGCGTTGTCCTGAAAAAAAAAAAAATAGAATACAGCAAATTTTCAAGAGTGCTAGTAGACAATACGTCCACGGGATTCTAATAATCAGGGACCGCTTGTTATTTGCGTTTCAAAGCTAATATGTTCAGATAAAAAACACTATAATGTGCAATTACAATATTTTCCCCACCTAAACTGACATTCTGTGCTCTTACATTACCATTGTCTCACCCCTTTAGAAGTGTTGGTTCACAGCCTAATAATTTAATTCACAATCACTATATTGAGGTCTAAAATTTGTTTTTTTTTTCTGTTAGGGAAACCGAATAAAACATAATAAATTATCTATTAGAGTTTTCGGTTTAGTTTCCGCCTATGTTATGTACCAAAGAAGATCAGTTTGGATCACGTAGTTTTTATAAATTCGTAATTTCGGACGTAACATGCTGAAACGTCATTCTGTTCAAAAAGAGACTCGTATCTATTATATCTCTTTCAAACAAAACAGTAAGCAAAATATATGTACAATATCCAAATTTTATAATGGTGAGAATAAAGACTCTACTGTGCGAACGCTGTCAGAGTTCTGGCAGGCAAATATTTCACAGGTATGCAACCAGTACTTTAATAATTGTAATTATTATTAAAATTTCGAAAATTAATTCTCGACTAATCGTCCACGACTCGAATTTTTCTCTTATTGGAAAGGCACTACTCAGCTAATCGTTTATATGCTAAGTATGCTGACCACAAGCTGAAGGACCAGGGCCGAAGTTCCCAGGTCCGGTACATGCGCGGTCTGCGAGAGCTGACTGTATAAGTTTTGCAGTGTTTTCCCTCCAAGTAAACGTTAATTCGGATAACTTTTTCTTGAAAAATCCTCCTTGAAGACATTTCTCCTATACCGATGCAGTCATAACTGGCTTATTCTTAACATCTTTCTCCTTACATTTCTTCTCATAGATATAATACCTTGACCGAGCGATTATTTTAATAAGCATACTTGCTGAAATATTAATATTAATATTGCTTTTATTTTAAGTGTAAACTAGCCTGACCTGAGGATCATCTGCACCAGAGATTACGGAAGATCAGGGTATTTAAACTTAAAGTAATATAAATAGTTTATCTCTTATATCCGTCTGTTTTTTCACAAAGAAATTAATAATTCATACATAAGTAAATAAATAAATAAAATAAAATAAATAAAACACAGATGTAGCAGATACGTAATCGTACGATGTGCTTAAAAACAGGAAAAATCAGAATCGAACTGGCTGTTGTAAATAGTGTAACATTTAGTGATTTGTTTGACTATTAAACCTTGTTAGATGTAACCTTGTTAGATGATCTAATATGATTTGTTTACCAATTAGAATAATTGTGTTAAGATTAATCTAGTATTAAACCTTTGCAAACGGCTAATACGAAAGAATCGTTTTTACAAAATTTGAACGAACTATTTGAATGTATAGTGATATTTTTCTTATAAAACCACTTTTTGTGGTGTTAGTGAGCAATATAAAAATATATATTAAACCTAAATTATATATTACAATATTAGATTAAAAGTTGTTATCCCAAATGTTTCATAACCCGTGTAAGCTAGTTGTATATTAATGATTTAAAATTAAAAAAAAATTGTTAAAATATATCTTTTTCAGATATAATTTGTTGAATTTCTTTGTAGAAAATTCCGCACGCCTATTTTTAGCAATTTAAAATTTTAATTGCTGAATTTTTATTCAACTTGGTTAACAGACTTAAAACCAACAGAGTGAAAAAGTGTTCAAGCCTGGATTCGAACCAAGGTCGAACAAGTGGTAGGGCATTTGTGCGTACTGTAAATGACACTGAATCAAATCAGACTTGGATACATTCTCACTCTGCTGTTTTTACGCGTTTTAGCCTAGTGGAATAAAAATTCTGCAATTAAAATTTTAAATTATATCTTTTTGGTTGCCTACTTTCTAAACAACCCATTTTTCATGAAAGATTTTAATTATTCTGCATTTAAATACAGAAATTTTGAAATTTAACACAAACCTACAGCCTTAAATACCATGAAACAAAGTCTACGTCGTTGATTGACATACATAGAAAGTTTAAAAAGGCTTAAGACAACCGTTTTAAAAGAAAATAACACACATTTTATTTAAATTTTGAATACTAATTATGTTTTAAGTAGAATATTTTAATCTACATCTTCAAGAAATAAATTTTTTCTTTCATGTGGAATTTGAAAATAATCCCAATTCACATATTCTTTAAGCTACATTTTCAAAAAAAAAAAAAAAAAAAAAAAAAAAAAAAAAAAAAAAAAAAAAAAATTCTAACATGCTAAGCATAAGAAATCAAATTATGTTGCTTCTAAAGCTACCAAATGAAATAATATTTCTGTTATTTTTTTATCGTATGTAAAATTTTAGCATATTTTCTCAAATAAAAAAATATTTAAGTGAAAGTTTTTATGAAACAAAAAACATTTAGTTTTTATTTACGAAAAAAAAAAAAAACTTAAGATTGCAAAAAATGTTTAAAATTCCATTAATTTAATTAAAATATCTGTTCTAAAACTAAACTTTTTCATGAAAGTAAAAGCTTTTAAATCAAATTATTTTTTCATCATTTGTCGGCCGATAAAAAATATTTCTAGACCTAGAAAAAATAATTTCTAAAAGCAATTTCTTTCCTTTGAATAAAAAAGTAATAAATATTACCTTATTTACTTTAAAAATTAATTCGTACAAGAATGTTAATTTTTTGTACTATTTAAAATTAAACAGTCGAACTAATGAAATATTTAGTTAAAAAAACTTGCTTTTAAATGATTCATTAATTGAGCTAATTATAAGACTCAATATAGTATTTCTATATTCTTTGAAAGAATTTTTGATTTTGAGTCTAGTTACAACGTTTGGAAAAAAAAAGTTGAATTTTTTAAATACGAATTTATATTAATAATTTACTTTATTATATTACAAAAAAGCGAAATAATTTGTATGTATAAATAATTCATTCGTTTATATTTCATTAAGACTTTTAAGAGAAAACAAAATGTGGAAATATCGAGCGAAAAAAAGTGCAGAAGTAGAAATACAGTAGAAAATTGCAATAATAATTGCATTTATTAATGTAGTATAATATTAGATAAAATATATATGGTTGAAAACATATGAATGAAAAATAAGTAATAGTTGCTGTAAAGTTGCTAAAATTGTATTTTACTGGCTCTATAAGATGCACAAAGAATTTCTCTCTCTCACTTTTTTTCTGTAAAATATCTGAATAGCATATTTCTTTTGATTCAAAGAGAAATTTAAAGTTTATTTTAGCAACATAAAGACTTTTTCTAAAATTTGAATATCAGTATTTTAGGTGCAATTTTGAACTTGTACACTGTAAAAAAAAATCTGTGAAGTTACTAAAGTTTTTCTAGGAAACTTGGATTCCTAGAACTTTTCATGTAACGGCAACAACAAAATTTCATGTAACAGACACACTTTTGCGCCGAAAATCAAAAAATCTGTAAGGTTACTAAGAATTTTTTTGGAAACTGGGATTCCGAGAACTTTTCATGTAACTGCAGCCAGGGTTACAAATAAAAGTTTAGTAAGATTACTGAAATGTTAGCAGATTGATTTGTAAAGTTACAGATTTTTGTAGCTTTACAAAAACTAGTTTTGTAGATTTGCAGCTTTTTTCGTACAGTTACAGGTGAAAGTTTAGTAAGCATGTAACTTTACATCTGTAGAACTACAGATTTTTTTTTACAGTGTACGGCAAGTACTCTAGAAATTACAATTTACAAATTGAACTTCCCTATACAAGTGGCGGACACCATCTAATCAGAAAAATATCTAGACACTAGGTAACCTGAGAATTAAAACATAAGGTTATCTATGTGAATGTGTCAGCTAGAATTGCTCAGGATATGTCAGTTGGTAGAGCATTGTCACATTTAATCATGGGTTTTCGGTTCGACTTTTGGTCAGCGCAGTTTTTCAAACGATGGCTTTTGAATTTCTTTTCCATATACTTGTTAACTGTTTAAGGTATTTCATCGTTATTTAATTCTTGAATATATGTAGCACTCATTCAGCACATTGTTTAGCATGTGGGCTGCTAATAGCTTGATCCCAATACAGGGTGTGAAAAAGAATGTCACAGTTATAAATTTTAATAGTATCAACTGTAAGCGTGGCAGAGTGTTGGTTCAAGGTCACAAGCAAACAGTAACTCAAACAGATTTACATAAGCGCATGCGCGAGTACTGCTTTATTATTTACTCGCTTATAGTGCCACATAATCAAAATGGTGACTCCTGAGCGTAAAGAGTTATTTCTTGGCTGATTATTTAAAAAAAGGTTAAAGCCACATAGTCAAAATAGTGATTCCTGAGCGTAAAGAGTTATTTCTGGGCTGATTATTTTACCCCTGGTGGACGAGCGACCGGCATTCGTGCCACGTAAGGTGCTCAGAATCGGGGATTATTCTCACCAGTAAATTTTTATTGTAAATTTTGCCTTATTTAATCCGAGCATTTTCCCAATTCAATTAGGCAAAAATTTCTGTTTTAAAAAACCGGTCATTAAAGATTAAAAATTCTGTAAAAGACGCTCGTCCCGAAGGGGTTAAAAGCCGTTAAAGCCATACGATTTTTTTCTTCTTCGGGGTTTTATAAAATATTGTATCTTCGTTCTTCCGCTACCTAATGATTTGCAGAGTTGAAACACAGAATTGAAGAGGCAATTGCTTTCATCACCCCGGACTTGTTAACTGAAGTGTGGAAAGAATTTGACTCTGGGCTGGATGTGTGGTATAATCAGTGCTGATATTGGAAAAAAATATTTGTGGGAACTGTCTTTTCCGTAAAGTAGATGTTGATGCTACCGGATTTTTGCTATGTCAAAAGTAAGCTTTTAAAAATTAATAGTTATTATTTATGGTTAGTACCATGGATTGTCAACTCTTAGCCAGGTCAAAAAAAGCAAGCTGTTTTTTTAGTTTAGGCCTATATAAACATAAAAATATTTTTACATGTCTATGCAATAAATTTTGTTGGCAATTTGTTTTAGCTTGTATGTAATTGTATTTATTTTCTTTAAATTCTTTATTCCTACGGCATATTTGATTTATAGAGCTGAATTTAAACATTTTCCTCCTGCAGGATATTTGTGATAGAAGACTTTTTACAGTTCTGGAGGGTGGAATTATACTTTTTTGCCATTAAAGCGCATAAAATCTCAACCTTGATGACAATGTTGAAAAGGACATAGACAAACTGTCTGGAAGAAAAACACCCCTGACTGCAAAAGCTGTTAAAGATATAGGAAAACAAAAGCAGACAGAAAATTGTGAAGAAATAGATCTGCAACAAGGCTGCAGCTACAAATCCTTCCCAAAAGCAAAAAAATCATTATAAATATTATTTCCATTGCTAAATGCAGTTAAACTAAAGTACAGAGTGAGCAAAAACAGTTTTGTTAACATCATAGCCATATAAACTAAACCATGAAATGAAAACAAAAGACAAAAAGGAAGCTTTCACAGTACAAAAGCAATTGGAACATCGAGTTTTAAAAAATAGGCGTAATGCAATTAGCAAGAAAATGATGGAAGAGAAGAACTACAAACATAATATAAAGAAAACTTCTGTTGCAAAAAAAAGTATGATAATTCAGAATCTAAAAAGAAAAATCTAGACAGTGATGATTGGTTTTGCCTAATTTGTAAGGAAAATAAAATTGCAGAAATGATTCAGTGTTCAGATTGCCATATACGGCTCCATGTTGTGTGCGCTGGAAAACAAAAACAATAAACAAAATTCATGTATAAGCTTTGCATCACTCCTTCCATGATATATAAGTAACTGACAATTAGTTCCATAATTTCTATTTTTAATTACTGATAATTTCGATTTATATTTTGAATACATTTCGATGTAAAACAATTACTCTTATTTTCAGATATTTGATTTCATTATATTGTTACTGTTATTTTGTTTCATTAATCGCAAACTTTGCTTTTAATAAACTGAATTATATTGCCTAGTCATTAAAACAACCTGATATTATTTGTTTGACTACTTTCACCATTATTGTTGGAGTTAATATCAGTTCGCTGTTTTTTAACAATTGGATTATTTGTCGCATCTTCATTTGAAGATGGCCTTTTCAAAAATTTCCACATTTTCACACGTTGCTAAGTTCATAAATATTACAAAAAATAGTAAAATAAAAAGCTCAATCTAAACTATACAATATAAATAATCTTAATTCAATTTCATTCATCATCAGATATTTAAAAAATCGACCACTACTTTCCTAAACACCAGCTTGTTCAGAAACCACGACCACGCCCGGGCGCGAAGGAGACAGATGCATATGGAGTGGGATATATTTTAAGCGTATAGCTACGGTGAACTTGGGAGCTAAATACTCAGCAGCTTTGTGTTACCCTCAGAGTAAAGATAATAAGAGATTATATAAGTCTGTGGCATTACCTAACATTTTTATTAGATAAAAATGAGGCAGTGAGTGTTCCTCAGAGTGTTTTTAAAAGAGAATAGCAGTATATGCACAGAACGAATGTTCAGTTCCAAAGTTTTTGTCCGATCTATGGCAGCGTGTTGGCAGAGCTTGGTGATAGCCTAATCTTTTCCTCCGTTTGAAAAATAGTGCTTTTTTACAATTATTTGGTAGTAAACTGCATATTAAAGCACACATTTTTCTTTTTCACTGTATTTAAAGATAAAACTTTTTTATTCATTATCTTATAACGTTGGAAATTATTTTTTAAATCTATGTGTGGCACATTATTTTTCTTGAAACTTGAGAAAAAAGTCATTATGGAGTACAACTGCTTGTTATGTTACTTGAATCCCACCACTGTCTTTTTTATGATGTAGTTTGTTTTTTGTCGAGCTGTTCAAGCGAATCAGTCAACCCACCAAAACGAGTGAAAACATAAACAAAAAAAGCCCAAGCACGTGATCATAACGACCACAGATTTTTTGTGGGTCAAGTGAGCGAAGACTGGGCGTAAAATTTGCTGCTGATCGGATTTATATCAGATCACGTGATACTTTTCATGAATGTTTTGGATTTTGTCTGAGTGCATATAGACATGTATTCCTATTACGAGAGACATTGTGGGGAAAGATAAGAAGATTTAATCACTGGTTTCACCTGTTTCGAACCATAAAATTACAAAATAATTAAATTATTTCGAAATTCCTTACTTTTTAAGGAATAAAGGTATGATTCTATGATTCTATGGTTATATTCTCCATGAGGTATATCTCCTTGCGCCCGTGCGGTCCGATTTGCGCCGCTGAACAAGCTCAATGTGTTATAAAATTTGGATTGAGTAGCGTTGAGTTGTTTTGCAGCTAATCTAAAAAATCCTAGCAAATTCCAGCGAAATCATTGAGTACAAATTACATCAAAACTTCAAATCAAAACCCGGAAAATAAAGTGGCACTGCTATGTGAAAAAAACGCGTTTGTTTTCATCGAATAAAGATGAGGCTGACGTCACGGGCGGAACGGTGGTTTCAAGCGATCTGATTGGTCGAAATATCCCCTTTCTTGATAAGTGAAAACTCAATGGAGTAGAGTAAAAGCCGTAATCCAGATAGATTTTCGCTGTTAGCGAAAAGAGATTGACCAATCAGAAGCCTGTATTTTTTAAGGCTTTTCTGTGTTTACTTCAAACTGCGAAAAGTACGCAAAAAAGCACGCTTCTTATTGGTAAATCTCAAAATACATATGGATGCCGGCCAACATTTCGTTTCGCGTGGGATTTAAGGAAAAAAAAAAGGCAGTGGTTTTGAGTTCTTATGAGATTTTATTTTTTTACAGTAATAAATCAAATATTTCTGGGAACGGCGTTCCCTCGCGTTCCCCCCAACCTCAGCAGTGGGTATAATTAAAGGTGCACATATTGAAGAACTGTAAGGAAAACTAGGTTAGTTTACGTTCAATATGATCTATAATTTGTTGTAAGTAATCTAAATTAAATTATTAGAATACACCCTTGAATGTGGGACATTCTTTTATGGACTCTCTGTACTATACTTTAGTGTTTCATGTAGGCATAACAATAAATTTTAATAGTTTTATGTAGGCATAACAATAATTCTAAAAAAAAATCCTCCTCTTTATTTTAACAATGAAACATCGTTGAAATTTAAAATCGATTTCATGGCATGGTTTCCAGTAGGTATTTTTCAACAGGATAATGCTCGGCCACACACTGCAAGGGTACGGAGTTTATAGGTTTTGAATACTAATATTTTCGAGTACCGTATATACTCGCGTATAAGTCGAACCCATAACTTTCGAATGCAAATTCTGGAAAAATCAAAAACCCGCGTATAAGTCGACCCCCTAACTTTTTACTTCAATTTTGCACAAAATCAAACCAAAGATTTCACTTGCCAATGTGAAAAGGTGATGTAAACAAAAAAAAAATCATTGAAAAATTTTTTTAATGATAAATTATTATTATTTGTATATTTTATGTATTATTTTTTTATTCATACACATAAAAAGCCATAATTTTGCAGTATTCGAAGTTTACTGTTTTTCTTTTTTAACTGACCCGCGTATAAGTCGACCCCCCAAATTTGCTTACCGAAAATTGTCAGAAATTCCTCGACTTATAAGCGAGTATATACGGTAATAATATTTGCTTTATGTATCCACAGAATTCCGAAATTTAATATGACCAGTATTACTAATCGTAAATAGTTGTATTTAATATACACAGTATTTGGCACCTTTGCACTTAATGCCAATCCGTAAGAGACAAACTTATATGATTTATGTCCATTTTGTCAAAAACTAATAAAATTTGATTCATCTCTTTTTTTGTATCATTTGCGATGCTCTAAATTCAAATATTTGGAAAAATAAAATAAGTCCAAAGAATATTTTTACTTTTTTTATTTTAATTTTTATACAATATATATTTTTTAATATAGAATAAATATCAGATTACCAGCATACATATTTAAACATTTAAAAAATATAGTAAGTACATCTAAAAAAATATATCAAGTACATGTGTGTAGCACAGTTTTTGTTGATTCATAAAAAAAAAAAAAATCTTCGATTTATCTAGTTTTTGAAATGGCTGATTCAGTTTTATGATAATACTCCTTTAAAAAAAGTAATAATAAAAATGGAAAACAAAAGAAATGTGTTCGCATTATACCTAAGCATGTTAAAGAAAAAAAACGAGATAAAATAATGAAAAAAATCTGTTCAGGCAAGAAAAATAACTTGTGTCGAAATAAACCCCGAAACATAGAAAAGTTTCTTGATGTTTCTTTTAATTTCTCAACGGGGAAAAAATTGCATCAATTTTTCCAACACAAGGAGATTTTATAAAAGTGTTTCCGAGTAACGCTAGATAAAACCATGTCAACAGATCTAAAATTTACTATAAATACTAAAGAACTTTTATTTTTTTCATTCCGATAATTTCCGTTATATATATATGTATATATATATATATATATATATATATATTGCATTTCTTGTTGGATAAAAAAAGGCTGCGGTTTTTGAATATATTTTTTTCACAGTAAACATAGTTTAGAAATCAAATTGTGAGATAATATTGTAGGCGCGTTAGTAATTATATAAATACGTAGCCCTACAGTCATCATCTGGTCCGTCTGTCACTGCCCATATAACAGTGCAAAAACTATCCAAATTAATGGCTTGAAATTTAAAACATATAATCTTTGCAAGATTTTGTCAAATCATTTCAAGTTTTATGAAAATCAAATAAAAAAAATACATTAATAAAAGTTTTCTTCATTATTTTAAATCCTATCATACGCTATTAATTCAATTATATCCCATGATAGGTGATGATTCTATGTTGTCCTAACATACGTAATTAATGTAAGGATTGCCGGTTGCCATGGTGAATACTTACGTCCTATTTAAGATGTAGTCATATTATTTACGTATTGCTGAATTTAATATATAAAATCGTAATAAATTTTGGATTCATGCATTTTTGAATAAGAGTACAACAGCTATTGCACTAAGATCTGAATATTTATAAAACTAGTTATAGTAAAACGCATTTCATTCCCACATTCGACATACAATCATTAAGTCAGTTACGGTTATTGAATATGTAAATGGCGTCGCTTAATAGATTTCAAAAATAGGAATCAATTTTCAAAAATGTTAAAAAGTAATTAATAATTTTAAACAAAATATAATTTAATCTATAATCTATATCACACTCAATAATAAGAAATAGTTATAATATTTCAAACACTCACCTAGATAATTTGTACATACCTTTCTTACATATGTCTATAACTATTTGGCTATATTAATTGGCTAAGACATATTTATTACTAATCACTTAATGTATAATTATATAATAATATTTAGTATCAACTATTTAACCTAATATTTTAAACAGCCGAATACCTTATTTGTAAATACCATTACAAGGAATAGTTACGACAATATTTAAATTAAAACTCATTAGAATTATGTCACACAGTTTTATTAAAACCACTTTATTACCTTTTATAATTACTTTGCGTAATGATAAAGCGATAATTACAAATAAGGTTTAGGATACAAAATTTTATAGGTTATTACAAACAGAGAGGAATTTTAAAAGTTTGTTTAAAATATTTAGGAGAGATTAAGCATTCCTCGAAGGAAATATTCTCGGAATTTCCAATCTCTGAGAGGAAAATATTTTAAGAATTTAAGTTCTTAATCTCAAGTTTATTAAAATAGGTAAAATATCAAAGATTTTTAAATAAAAGTAAGGTTTCTGGTAGAAAGTCATTAAAATATAACTAAAGTTTGTCGAAAATGTAAAGTGACGCTTTTTTACTATTATTACTTTAAAGCATATGCAAACTGCTAATTTTTTCAATAGAATAATGATTTATTGATAATACACTGGTGTCCAAAGTTAAGGACCAATCACAAAATGCTAATTTTCAAGTACGCGAATACTCAAAAGGAAATAATATAATTCGAATAATTACTATCTCTACAGCACATCTAGTCCATATAGCATCTCATTCATGTCACGCATGGTCACAAGTTTCATAGTCACTACGGTGAAGCAAAAAATAGGAAATTCCATACATCTCATTATGAGTCTCAAATGATCACTATATGCGACTCCACTGAGACGTCACTGTGATTGCTGCTTTCTGACGAGTCACCATGTGACTTTACAATGTAGTTACATTCTGACTCTCATGTGGCTGTCCTCTGCAGATTCAATTTCAAAGTAATCGTGAACGCTACCTTGTGATAAGTTACCAAATAATGTCACATCAAAGTCACATGGTGAATTTCAGGTGACAGAGAGACTACTGTGAAGTCACCATTGTGCTTTTTCGTAAAAAAATCACCATGTGACTGTAATGTGATATTATTTGGTGACTTATCATAATGCAACGTTCATGATGACTTTGAAATTGAGTCTAAAAATGGCAGTCACATGAGAGTCACAATGTAACTACATTGTTAATTAACCTGGTGACTCGTCACATTGACGTCTCAAGTCGCATATAGTGATCATTTGAGACTCATAATGAGACGTGTGGAATTTCCTATTTTTTGTTTCACCGTAGTGATTGTGACACTTGTGACAATGTGTGACATGAATGAGATGCTATATGGACTAGCTGTGCTGTAGGGATAGTAATTATTTGAATTATACTATTTCCTTTTGAGTATTCGCTTACTAAAAAATTAGCATTTTGTGACTGGTCCTTAATTTTGGACATCAGTGTATATTTCATATTCAGTATAGCATTTATTTAGAAAGTGATAGAAAATGAATAATTTACGAAGCTTTTGTTCAATTAATGATAAAAAAATGTATCGCTCAACAATTTTGCATGTGCCTGGTACTATAACCATAAGTGTATCTGTATTTTGACCACTGAGAACAAAACTGCAACCAAAATTTTAATAAAGTGAAAAAAACGGGCTTTGTAGGGATCAATTTCAGCTATCCAGTGCCCAAAAATAATAATCTTTAATGCTGGTGTTATTTAATATATGTTATAAAAAATGTGAATAAGATTTAATGAGATTAAAATAGCGTGAACGTGATTTGAAAGTTCATATTTGTATTACTCTATTGGAAGCTGCATTCTATCTGTATAATCCAGGAAATTCCTTTAAAACAATTCTTAAAGCTTTTATTTTTACATTCTAATAATAATATTTCTATTTATCGATTCTCTACGCTTAAATACGGAAGCATAGATGAAAATTTGCTACATATATTATTCAGATGAAAAAGAGAAATGAAACGTAACTGATGTAAATTCATAATTATTCGTCCTTATGACCATACATTCCCATTTATAGTTATATTAAAAGATGGTGCTACTTAGTTATTCCGTCGATCAATTTCGCCAAGTTACATAAATCGCCAAACCACTCGCCAAATTATAAAAATTTATGTAATTTTTATTTTAAATAACGAACTTACAAATAAATTAGTATAACATTAATAAATAAATAAGTAAAACGTCGAAATAAAAATCACTTGATAACGTAAACACGTGTAATTTGCTTAAACTCAAGTGAATGTGACATTTACGATTAAACATTATTGGCATTTAATCTTATAGTTTGTCGATAGATTTTTGGTCGACGGGATAACTAAGTAGTACCTAAAAGATCAACCATATTTCATTAATTTCTTACGGTGTATTCGTGAGCAAGTATTCGTGAGCATACTTTGTACCATACAACTACGCATTTTTTAATGTATTACTATGCATTAGCAGTCACTCATAGTTTGGCAATTCAGTAAATGTGCCAAGAAAAATTTGTTTTTTAGTTATTAGACTACTTTGTTTAATTATGGTTTATTGAAATAACACACTTCTCTGTTTGCCTTTCAGTTCTATTACATTTGTACTATGCCGTATTTCAAAGTATTGGACAATATTCAATTCAGTTAACGGAAAATTGTTTTCGAATAAATTTTTATTTTGGATTTTTTATTTTCTTACTCTTGATGTTCCTCTGCATTTCTACACATGTAAAGTATCAGTAACTTGTTGGATAAACAGAGGTTTTTCACGATTACAGTCAAAACGTTTGCCTTAAATAGATTAAGCGATAGAAAGTTTTGATTGAAAATGATTAAAATATACGTAAAAACTCAGTAATATTTCCATGAATCTTAGGTTTACACTGGAAAAAATTATATTAGAAACAAAGCAACATAATTTTTCCAGTTAATGTTTAGATAATATTTAACTAGGAATTTTATCAAAATACTCAAAAATTTCTATCAGAATAAAAATTTCTATATAAATTTCTATAAAAATAAATTTTAAAAAATGCAAAATAACTTTTATTTACATTTCGACATGTTTTATTGTATCAGACGGAACATTCGCAAGAAAATAAAATGATAAAAATATTTTCGCAAAAATTCAAATTGAAAAACTATTAAACAAAAGCAAAAATCATGCGAACACAAGGATAATGTAATTAACTACAATATTAAAAATAGAAATTTGTGAACGTGAATTATTTTACATTATTGTTTCAGAATTCTGTGTAGCACTTCTTTCAAAATTTTAGGGAGCTCCATGTATACTGGATCAATATTCTCATTGCGTGGCAAATATTCTCATTGCGTAAGAAGATCTCTATTGATTCTCTGATGATGGATGGCAAATAAGATCATGATAGATAAATTATTCTACAATTTTTAAAATTTATTTGTGAAGGTCCACTGTTATATAATCTGGTCAGAGCTGATGTGTCTTCTTTGGCAGTTTTATAAAGGAATGGCAAATAGAAATTTTATTTTCTTGAGAATGTTGCCATCCGATGCAATGAAACCTGTCATAATGTAAAAAAATAAATTATTTTTGCCCTTTTTAAAATTTTTGTTTATCACTTATAGCAATTATTGAGTATTTTGATATTTTGAAGGGATTTTTATATATTTATAGGAATTTTATTTTAGTTTTTATTTAAATATATTTATCACGCAGAAAAGAAAATAATAGAGTATGTTTTATATATAAAATTTAGTCAAAATTGACAAAAAGAACTTATTTAAAAAAATTAACAAGTAGAGATAATTCAATTAACCCTTTATGTCCCGAATTATAAATCAGAAATTTCATCCTGTTCATTAATTATCTTCGTTAAAGTCTGAAGATAGCCAAAACAACTTCCCTGTAAAAAACGGAAATACTACTGGCAATCTAGACGCCAGTACTATTTCCGTATTTTAATGGAACTTTTTCATGGTAAATTACAGAAAATTTTCCGTTAAATTCCAAAAAAACGGAAAATTTTCTGTAATTTACCGGGATACTGTTGGCGTCTAGATTGCCAGTAGTATTTTCTGTATTTTAGTCCTTTTTATTTTATTTTATTTTATTTTATTTTTTTGCAGTGTATAATAACAATTTGATTTTTAGATAGATTTTTAAATTAAACTTATATAATAAATAGGTAGTTAGAGGTTTTTTTTTGTAAAATATCTACAAGAATTATGAGATTAATTAACAAAAAATACTATTATGGAAACCTGACAATTCTTACAAGAACAATGTAAATAAATGCATTGTGATCCTATCTGTAACTGAGAAGTGGTGTGTTATTGTAAATTTTTCAATACAAGAAAAGCTAAATTCATGTAAATGGTTGAGAAAATAACAGCATTAAAAAATATTTAGTTTCGACTGTTTCGCTGAGCTTACTGAATGTGATCTAACAAAGTATTTTATATGTAAAGAATCATACACTTTTATTACTAGACTAATTAAATAAATTTTGTATTGCATTTCCTTTAATGGGACATAAAAGTCCCGTCGGAGCATAAAGAATAAAGGAAATAAAGAAAACATGTATATTATTAATTAATTGAAAACATATTAATAATTTCCTATTTAAAATTAGATAATTCCGATTATTACAATAAATGAAATGTTTGTGAATTTTAAAAATAGCTTTTAAAAATTAACACAATTATTATTAGTTTCATCCGTAAATTTGGAATTAAATATTAATAACATTCAAAAGTTAATTGCTATAAATTATAAAATATCAATTATTTGAAACACTGTCGTACCAATCTTTAACCAATCCTTACCAATCCATTTACCAATCCTTAAATGTGTATATATGCAAAAATAATATTTGCGTTTTCTAAGAAATCATTTAAATGATAATTTATGGAATTAAAGGTACTTTTCGGTTAGCCGGGCGCCAGTGTTATATATACACTAGTATATAACCCCCGTCAAAAATGACGTAAAGTGAATGATAAATCTTCAAAACAATAGTTATAATTTATATTTAATAAATTATATTTATTGGAGATCTCCGTCAGAAAACAACATATAAAGGATACTCATTGAAGAAAACACTACGATTTTAAGAACAATTACGTCGCCCTCTTCGCCCAACCTCGAAATTCAACTTTCTCACCGTCTTTAAAATTTTAAAGTGTTATCAAGTATCTCATTCACGTAAGTTAAGTTTCAATTGTATTCGTTCTTCGTGTTAATGGCAATTTACATATGCATAGTCGCCCACGAATGGAATGTGTTTCTTGAACTTTACTTTCTATGAAGTAAATAATTTCCGTCCTTGAGCGATTAAGAGTCCATTCATGTGCGATTCTTATGAAACTCCTATCACAAAATGCATACCATATTAAGCATTTCATGCACTCAGGATTTTTCACTCAGTTCTTATCCTTTAGTTAATCTTCTCCCATCCTAATGAAAACCATATGTTACACTTTATTGAATGTTTTCATATTGAAAGGCCAGTGTAAAGTTTAGGCGTAATTCAATGAAGCGAAAAGTTTGAGTGTTTATTGTTATTTATAATCTTTCTTCTGTTAATGTTGCTGACTACATTTTTAGACATCCAAGAACGGTGAACTCATGCGATAAATTGTAGAACTGTACATTTTATTAAGAAAAAATATTTAATCGGGCAAGAATGGAAATAAAGACTTTAATTATTATTTACAGAATGTTTTCATTTCATATGAAACTCTCCATTCTTGGGCGACTAAAAACATCTACAATTTCTCGCATGTTACATATCCTGACTTTGATAAGAATTTTAAAAAATCCAGTAAAGTGTAATATCTGTTTTTATTGGGATTTCTTATGAAACTCATAATATATGGGGAAGTGGCGAAAAAAGATTAACAAAAGAAAAATCCAAATAACATCATTAACTTCCCCTGAAGTCAAAAATTGTTTGGTTTTTTTTTTTTTCACTTCTTGGACAATGACAACATACAGTCAAGGATTGGTAATCCGCTCACCCATTATCTGCAATTTTCTATAATCTGCGGTGCTTAGCAAAAGTAAATATCGTGAATTTTGCAAATCTGTCACTGAAAAATATTGTAAACTTCGACAAACGAAAAAAATTGCTAATTTCGTAAAACGATAGCTGAAAAAGTCGCAAAAACACATAGCGAATTTTGTAAGAAAAATGTCACAAATTTTGCCAATATGTTGTTGAAAAATATCATGACCTACGAAAAAATGATGGCGGAAAAAAGACGAATTTTAGTAAACAATTGAGGAAAAATACTGCAAATTTTGATAAAAGATAGACTCTTGGCAATTTGATGCTGAAAAATATCGTGAACTTCAACAAATGGCAGTGTAAAATAATCGCAAATTTTGCCATAAATCGTTTGAAGAAGAAAAAAAAACTAATTTAGTCAAACTATCTTTGAAAAAAAAATGCGCCAATTTTGTGAAACGATCAATGAAAAATAAAAAGACCTGAACTTCAGTAAACAATCGAAGAAAAATATTGTGAATTTCATCAAAATATTGCGGAAATGCATAGCACATTTTGCCAAAAAAGGGCAGAAGCGCATGCCAAATTTAGCCACTCTGTTTCTGAAAAATATCGGGAACTTCGACAAATGGTCGCAGAAAAAAAAATCACAAATTCGTCACAGGTCGTTGAAACAAAAAATTACAAATTTCGTCAAACGATCTTGGAAAAAATCGCGAATTTTATGAAACAATCGCTGAAAAAAAACATGAATTTCAGTAAACAATCGAAAAAAAATATTGCAAATTTCATCAAAAGATCGCGGAAATGCATAGCAAAGTTTGTCAAAAGAGTGCAGAAGCCCTGTCAAATTTTGCAAATCTGTCGCTGAGAAATATCGGGAACTTTGACAAATGGCCGCGGAAAAATAATCACAGATTGTTCAAAAAAAATCTTGGGAAAGGGGGCGGGAGGGGGAAACCTTGAATTTCATCAGTCTTGGAAACAAAAATCATGGTTTTAGTGAAACAATCGCTGAAGAAAAAAACTCGCAAATATCAGTAAACACAATTGAAGAAAAATATTGCAAATTCCATCAAAAGATCACAGAAATGCATAGAAAAGTTTGTCAAAAGAGAGCAGAAGCACATGCTTAATTTTGCCAATCTGTCGCTGAGAAATATCGAGAACTTTGTCAAACGGTCACAAAAAATTTTTTTGCTTCAATGGATTACACCTAAACTTTAAACCGGTATGCATGGCACCACAGTTGCAGAAAATTCTCAAAGTGTCTGCGACAGATACTTTAGAGACAGAAAATAATCTGCTAGTAAAATATTTTACAATTGAAGCATTAATTAATCAAACAACCGCTTACCTGCAATGTCTTTATGCATTTTATTCATTTTTATTAATAATAATCTTATTTTTGTATTAAGTAATAAAGAGCTAAACATAAATATAAAGCAAAATAAAGGCTTGATAAAAAAAAAAAAAAAAAAAAAAAAAAAAAAAAAAAAAAAAAAAAAAAATCTGCGACACCAATCTCCCATCTTGAATTTTCTGCTACTGGACCTGGCACTATGAAAACATTCAGTAAAGTGCAAGATATGTTTTCATTACGATTTCTTATCAAACTCATAATGTATAGGAAAGTAGAGAGAAAAGATTAACTAAAGGAAAAGAACTGAATGGAAAATCCTGAGTGCGTGAAATAGTTATGATGTGCATTTTGTAATATGAGTTTCATAAGAATCGCAAATGAATGAACTCTTAATCCCAAGAACAGAAATTATTGAGTGAATGTTTTCATTTCATAGAAAGTAAAGTTTTAAAAAAAATTCAATTATTGAGCGACTAAAAATGTTCTTAAATGAAACAAACAGAGTTCAATAACAAATCTTAATGAAAACATACATCTTACACTTTACTATAAAATGTACAGTTCTATAATTTGTCGCATGTTGTAAAATACAATATGTTTTTCTTGGGATTTCTTATGAAACTCATAATATATGGGGAAGTGGCGAAAAAAGATTAACTAAAAAAAAACCAAAATAACCTCATTAATTTCCCCTGAAGGCAAAAATTCTTTGTTTTTTTTCTCCCATTCATGGGCGATGACTACATCATATACCAGACTTCACGTCTGTTCTTGGGCAAAGATTTATATTGTCATGAAACCATTTTATAAAATGTACGCTGTCATCGCCCAATATGAAGCAAACTGAGTTCAATAATAAATTTAAAAATGCAGAATCGAAATTAAATTATTTCTGTTTATTTAAATGAAAAAAAGTTGAAATTCTACATCTAATATTTCGAGAGGATTTCGCCCAAGAACGGAAATTATTTGCTTCATAGAAAGTAAAGTAGATATTCAATTCTTGGGCGAATACGCGCATGTAAATAGCATACACGAAGAACGAATACAATTGAAAATGTAACTTACGTGAATTTTGAATTCTCAAAAAAAAAAAAAAAAAAAAAAAAAAAAAAAAAAAAAAAAAAAAACTGTGAAATAATGTAAACAAAACAAACAGTAAAATTTCTCGCTTCGCTAGCTATAAGTTCGGAAATGCGGTCGCTGGATCTCATATTTAATGCCTCCTCTCATTGGCTGGCTTGTTCATTGCAGCGGATTGGCGGAGAGCTGTAAATAGCCGCTAACCCATACAGTTTTAATTAAAAAAATCTAAATTGAAATTTAAAAATCTGGCTGTGAAGTTCACTTTCAGGTGATAGTATCTACACATGACAAAAATTTCAGAGGCCTAGGTGTTAAAATTTTAGCATCGGCGTTAACCTGTATTTTTTTTAATGAAGCGTTCAAAGTGTCATTCATTTGTTTGTAAATTTGCTAGAATTTGAATCTGAATGGCAGCAATATCGATTGTTTATATCTGATTTCTATCTATATTATAAAGGACAAACATATCTGTGCGTAACGCATACGTCATTTTGCGAATGGCAACACTTTGAAATTTGAAATAAAATTTTGGATTTGCAATTTTTTCTACTGCAAATTTTTAAACTTCTAAACATCGCACATTTTAAATTTTCACACCGTCGTATAAGGAAAAAAATACTCTTTTAAATGCAATTTGTTTGAAAACTGTATCTCAATTTATTTTTCAGATATTAATTTTTTTGTAGTTTTTAATAACATTTTTCTTATCGTGGCAACAAAAGTACCTCATTTCATTGAAAGTCATTGAAAGTAAACGGAAAATAGTCGAAAATAGGAGATATCTTTCTGTTGCCATTTTCTCATAAAACCTAAAAAAAAAAGGTTGAAATTAAAATATGGGCTATGTCAAGAATATTGTCTGTTATTCTGTGATAATGACGTCATATGCACACTTTTCTATAGACGAAGTTTAAAACTGGATGTAAAAGTGGATTGCTTTAGCGGATGCAAATGACGTCATTTTATAAAAAAACGTGTATTTTATTTCTTAAACCTGAATTATGTTTTGTAGAAGTGCATCATTTTTACAGCCCAGCTGCTTTGAAATTCTTCACAGGCGAAAATGCTTCACATTTAAAAATAATGTAATCGAAATCACACACTGATAAAACGCAATGTTTTACAAAAATTTAGAGTATCTTTATAAAGTATATTTTTCAATCTTCTGACCATCGTTACATTTTCAATTTTCGTCGCATAGAGAAAAAATTTACTTTCAAATGCAATTTGTTTAAAAACTTTATCTTAATTGACTGATGTATTATATTTTCTAAAATAATTTTTAAGCATGATTTTTTTTAAGTTTATCTTATCACGTGGCGGTTTCAATACATAATAATAATAAACATTTTTCACATAAAGAAACAAACATTTTTCAGCATTTGTTTCTGAATATTTTTGCATAACGAAATTAATACTTCCTTTATAAACAAATAAAAGAATAATATTAAAAAAACCACCGATCTAACATATTTGTGAAAGACAAATTAACGAAATTAATACTTCTTTTATAAACAAATAAAAGAATAATATTGAAAAAACAACAAATCTAACATATTTATAATCGTACGATTTAAATTTTTAGATCACCAAATAGGATTTTTTTTTAATGGAATAACTTTGCAAAGTCCATCTCAGTTTACTGATTGTCTATAGTTTTAAAAACAATTTTTAAGCATGAAATATTTTTTAATCTATCTATATCGCGCGGAGCTCGATTACGAAAGATTAATCCGTTTGCCCTTAAAACAAAATACAGACTTCAACATTTTCTTACGGCTAATATCCATTAAAAAAATTCCCTATGAATAAATAAATAAAATAATATAAATAAAACACAAATTTACCAGACATGTATACGCTCTGAAATTATCAGAATATAAAAGGATGCCATAAGTAGCAAAATCTTGGCAAATAACTCTTAGCATGCGGCTAATAAGAAAATATCGCTTTTGATAAATTTAAAAAATTTATTTGATTGTATAATTCGTATTTTCCATATGAAAAATGCTTTTTTAATGTAAGTTGTCAATCTAAAAATATTATGGAATATAAAAAAATTATTAGTTTTCAATTTAAAAAAATGATTTCACCTATATTCTTTAACCCGGGAAGCCCGGGTACGATCCCCTAGTGTTTATAATAGCTTAATTTTTATTTAGAACTTAATACGTTATAAATGGAACTGATACACATGTTTTATGTGAAAATATGCTGAACAAACATGATTTCAAGTAGAAAAAAATATCATTTAGCTGTCATATGTTAAGATGTGTTTTTCATTAAGCCTAACATGGCGTTTAGCTACGGTCGATTCGCACACTGGGGTTGTCCGCACCAGCACAGTTACCGACAATTTCCTGCACTCAGATTTTATTATAAGTAGATATATATGGATATATACATATATATGTATATATACATGTATGTATATATACACACATATATATACATATATGTATATATTTATGCATATTTACATATATGTATGTATATAAATATGTAAATATAACACTGGCGCCCGGCTAACCGAAAAGTCCCGAATTAAATATATCAGTTCCAGTTGTATTTTATTTTATAATCTTAAAATATTATTTTTTTTAATTTATTTTAATTTTTTGGAGAATATTTTATGAATGTGCTATTTTTGAGGGGTTATTTCACTTGAATCAGCCTGAAATATAAGTAATAACTTATGCATTTTTTAAAAATCAGGTCGAGTTAACTAAGTCACATTTTAGAAATTCAATAAATTAGTTGGCACCTTTGAATTTATGTCCTTGTAAAATTCTTCATACTGAAACGTACTGTGTAATGAGGGTATCCTAGTTTGTGTATGTGTTGCGCGGGATTTTACACTTATCAGTTCAAATGTCATATATGTGTATTTCTCTTACTTTGGTATGATTGTGCCTAAGTGAATCAAAGCTTCACGGTAGTTTACGCGGTTATATACTAATTAACTTATTGTCGTCAGCTGATGAATATTAATACCCTGGTTTGACTTGAAACGAGTGGATTCGGCCGTGTCATGCCTTTCAAGGTAACTTAGTTCAATGCAAATAAAACCGTAAGACGAAATGCAATATTCCATGTTGACCCACTCACAAACTATACAACATTATCTTTAAAAGTTTTATGTTTACTTAAAAGATGACAAATAATAAAACAGATATGCGATCAAAACATAACCACTATGCTTGATTTCAACTAAATCTCAAAAGTAATGAAATGCAAATTTACTAATTAGAACTCAACTTAAGGAAAATGGCTGCTCATACCCAAGACGACTTCTAAGTCCAAGAACTACTATTTCTGAAAATACGTTAATCAATGACACTTCAAAACTTGATTGATATACTAATTGAAATCCCGTGGGCTCCAAAAATCAGTTAAGTGAAGTATATAAGTTTTAGTACCTAACCAGAGGTAAAACATTTTAGCTGAAAGGTTTGAATTAACATTCAGTTTACTTCAAACGTAACACGCGGTAAAGTGTACACTGTAACTCATGAATCATTAAAGTACTGATCTCATCACAAACTCTGCAATAGGAAATTTAAAAGTTCTCTGTTTACTTAAAATGTGACAGTAATAATACCTTAACAGTTGAAAATATACATTTTATTTAAATTTCCGTGTACTTCAGGTTTGCATCCGCAGCCTTCGTCAGGGAATATTTTCATTAACTGCCGTTCCATTCATTCAAATACGTCACTTCGTTTTAAATGGGAGAGTCTATAATTTTTAGAGTTAGCTGGAATTAGAAATTGTGGTGCTTAGGATTAAACTTGGGTAGAGGAATTATTTTAATTAACTGCTGTTCACTTCATTCAAATACGTCACTTTGCTCACATAGGTGTCTCCGTTTGAAATGAAAAGCTGGAAAATTCTTCTATATATAAAAAAAAGTTTTGATTTGGAAATGGACCAATGAAAATCTGCGTAGATATTCCGGGTAGAACTCATCATATTTAAATGCTTAAGCCAAGGCCTCCTTATCGAAATAACAGGCCTCGCAATCGCAAAGTTTCCTTTGTCCGCTGTACACGTGGTTAGAAACCACGTAGTTTTTCGTGACTAGCGCCATCTAACGTGAGAAACAGAAACATTTTTAATTTGTTTTCCATTTGTCGTTTACCATTTTCTTTACGATGTGCTTTGTAGTTTGCAAATGATAGTTGTTAATCTTAAAATTTTCATATGTTCCAGACATTTTATTTAAAAAATGAACTTATTTTACTGTTAAACAAAAAGTGTTTACTGCTGTATTCCGTTATGTAAATAAATGATGTAATAATAGTAATAATAATCAGGAAAGAAAATTATTTTACCATGAATTTCTCAGTGATATTAGTTATTGAAATAAATGGATAGCATCTAGATCCGGAAAATGTAAAATATTTCATATTCTCTTTTATATTTTCAAATATGTGATTTCTTTTATTTCTGCTATTTCTTTTCTTTTCACAATTAATTTCACCTTACAGTATTAATTTAACATCGCTCCTTCAATTTGTTTCAATGCACAGTCTCATTTATTTATTTATTGGCCTATCATTTGTTTTATTTTTGAAGTTATGGGGGATCATTTCAGTTTAACATACTTTAGATGAAAGCTTCACTGTTTTTTCATATAAAGTTTGTATGTATTAATCTATGGAAAGTTTCATAATTGGCTCCACAGCCAATTGGCATATCTTGGCGGGCATAGTTTGGTGCGTAATTAATTTCCCTGTTTTAACTCACATATGTTATGTAAGTTTTCCTAAAATGCATCAAAGTATTTTAGGAAAGTTAAAAACACGCATAGATACACATAAAAACAGACTGAAGTCATAAACACTTAAAAAATTGGAAAAATAAAGTTTAATAATCACTTAAATTTATACATGTCCCTCAACTTTCCGCAAATACCGTATTCTTCTCTTGCTACGATTTTGGTGTTTGTAAATCCTAATTTGAGTATTCTTCCTTAATCAAACCTAGAGCCAATTGGCGTAAGTGTAGTTTGGCGCAAAAATAATTTTATTTTTAAACCATATACTTAATGCCACATTATTCCAGCATCGCGTTTTTGCAGTCAACTTTGACTGTGGAACAGATTACAGAACATTAGCTAATACTACATTATATAATAATAAATCGGTATTTTTCAAGTATAGGGGCCTTGGCGAGAGAAGAAAATTTGGCAACGTAATTTCTGGAAGCATATTCACTGTTTCACATAAAGAAGCAATATTTTCCAATATTTGTACGATTTATTTAATATAAAAAAGGCATTTATCTATTTTATATACAAATATAAACAAATCGTATATAAAAAACAATAATAATATCTAGAAACTAAATTTATACATGTAAATTCGGCACAGATGTCATATTGGCGCGATTTTTTTTTCTGGCGCCAATGTCACATACGCACCGGATACTTAACTGGCACCAAAGTGTCTTTATTTTGCTTGATATGGTTATCCGGATATAGATGATATGGTAACGAGGTTTTCGCAAAATTGGCGTCGGAAAAAAATCGCGCCAATATGGGGCCTATATGACATCTGTGCCGCAAATTCTTATAAAACAAGATGACAGTTCATAAGTTTTGTTTTCATAACTGTTTATATCAATCGGCAACAAATCGCTCTTTCCGAAGCCCAAATTGTGCCAAGATTAAAAAAAAAATAACCCGCAAAGTCCTATATACTGAAAATGGTACTTGTTAGTTATCCCGTCGACCAAATTACTGTCGCCAATTTGTAAGATTAAATGCCAATAATGGTTTGCCATAAAGTAATTAATTTTAAGATTAAATGCCAATAAAACCAATATTTCGACGTTATATTTGTATTTTCATTAATGTTATACTAATTTATTTGTTTTTTCGTTATTTAAAATAAAAAATTGTGTCAATTTGTAGAACTTGGTGAGTAGTTTGGCGATTTATATAATTTGGCGAAATTGGTCGACGGGATAATTAACAAGTACCTTGAAAAAATATCAATAAATCTTATATTTAAATCTTCATTTTTGATATGTTTCATTTTTTAAAGCCAGAACATAATTGTGCGAAATATTTTTTTTACGCCTTTATTTTACTGGAATTCGAAAAATATTTTATACAATTTTGCCAATAACACAACATTTTCAATTTTTCAATTCCTACTATTAGCTCACGCTCTCCCTATATTTATTTATATCTATTTATATAAAATCCAAGTCTCTGTGTGTCCCTCACTATTCCGGTAGGACCGCCTCATTGAAATGAGTAATTGTTGAAAAATATTAATGCAGGGTTACCACAGTAGAGCCAAATGTTAGCCAACCTGGCGATAGCTGGCGAATTTGGCGAAAGTCCCATTTAAAACCATTAATCTTTCATAATGGAGGTCACCGAAATTTAATTTAAACTCCATTCTTTTAAGATATTTTTTCGAAATCTAAGAGTGAGAATTTAAAGTACATCTTTAAATCTTCCTCCCGATGATACTAATAAAATAAACGCCAATAGACAACGGTGTACTGTGTGAGCTCCCAACTGCGGGATTTTAATGTGCTTTAGGTACTTTTCCAGTATAGGTGCCTTGGCGAAAAAGGAAATTTGGTAACATATTTTCCGGGAACCTATTCACTGTTTCATTTTATATACACACGCATTTTTTTCGATATTTATACGATTTATTTAACATAAAAAAGCCGTTTCTCTAATTTTATACAGAAACAGATGTAATTTGTACATAAAAACATCAATAATATACATATAAAACAAACAAAAACGCTCATCAAATTTGTTTTCATAGCTGTTTATATGATTTGACAACAAATCTCGATATTTTTCCGTTATACGGACACCATGCGAAAATGTATGCTAATGCGCCAATTATTTCAAAATGCTAAAAGATATTTGTAATTTTATGCCAGCAGTTTAATATGAGTTTTATTTTATTGCTTTATTTTATAGCAGTTATTTGTTCCCTTATTTTAAGTATATATTTGTGATTTGATGAAATAGTTCGTAAAAGTCTGGCATTTTCAAATGTTATATTTTTTAAATGCTCACTTTAGTATCGACAATGGTTTTTCTTTTATTTTTTAAATGCTTCAATTCACGATTTTGCGCCAACTATTACGCTTGGCGACAATAGTGTCCGCATAACGGAAAAGTACCCAAATCTCACTTTCTGATGCCCAAATTACACCAAGCTTTTTTTTAAAAATGCCAAAGCCCCTAAAGTTGAAAAGTACCAAACTGTCTATTATTTTTCGCTACACGTGTTATAGTGTGTACTATATGCAAGGGGAGTGGAGCGAAGAGTATAAACATTAAATATTAAAGTTTCGGCATAGATGTCATATACGTGCCCCATATAGGCGCGATTTTTTTCTGACGCCAATGTCATATACACAACGGGTACTTAACTGGCGCCAAAGTGTCGTAATTTTGCTTGATATGGTAATCCGGATGTTGTTGTTTATTCTGTTGATGTTTTAGCCAAATTGGCTTCGGAAAAAAAATCGCGCCAATATATCATAACGCATATGACAACTGTGCCAAAGTTTCTATAAAGCAGTAAAAGACTAAAAAATTAAGAATAAAATAAATGCAAAATAAGACTAAAGAAGAAAGAAAAATCATGCTTTAAGCATAGAATATGAAACACTTTCCAACACATCCTAAATGCTTTAACAAAACTTCGTTATTTAGGGAAATAAGGTAAATAAGATAACGTTACTTCTTATATATCCCGTCGACCAATTTCGCGAAATTATATAAATCGCCAAATCAATAGTAAAACATTAATAAAAATACAAATAAAACGTCGAATTAATGGTTTTATTGGCCATTATTGGCATTTAATTAATTAATTAACGACAACCATTATTGGCAATTAATCTTACAATTTGGCGACAGTAATTTGGTCGACGGGATAACTAAGAAGTACCAAGATAACTAAGTAAACATTTTAGAAAACGCATAAAAAAAATAAAAATTGATTTCAGCAGTTACCGTCCATAGCCAATAGTACCGTTATTACATGCCACTTTTTAGCTAAAATTTAATTTAAACTACTCTTAAAACTACTGAAATCACATTTCCAGATATTATCATACATAGACGGTTATGTATCCAATTCTTTGCGTGACCATGTATATCATTTTATCTATATTCTACAAATATTTCTTAGGAAACTAAATGCAGTTCAGCGTAAAATTGCATTACTCCTTTAAAAACCACCTTTTAGCAATTTACTCTCATACTCAGTAACCCTTACGGATTCTTTTGTGTAGCCCTGCATATGAAGTGTAGCATTTATACACACAGTATACTATGCATAAATGTAGTGAAACATAAAAGCGCATATCATAATTAAAAATGCATTTCTAGCAATCATTGCTTACGTACAATACTTCGGAGAAAAGTTTCTTGGCGAGAAAGAAGTTTGCCAACGTATTTTCTGGCAACCTATTTACTGCTTCATACTCACAAGCAATTTTTTCCATATGTATACAGTTTGGCACAGATGTCATATACGCCCCATATTGGCGCGATTTTTTTCCGACGCCAATTTGGCGAAAACATCAACAGCATAAACAACATTCGGGTTACCATTACAAGCAAAATAACGACACTTTGGCGACAGTTAAGTACCCGGTGCATATATGACATCGGCGTCAAAAAAAAATCGCGCCAATATGGGCGTATATGACATCTGTGCCGACAATTTAATATAAAAAAAGCTATTTACCCATTTTTATAAAGAAACAGAAGTAATTTTTGCACAGATGTTATATAGGCATTGGGTTTGGCGTGATTTTTCTACGACGCCAATTTGGCAGAAATCTCGCTTTCGAATACCAGTTACTTATATATTTTTCAATTATTTGCTATCATTTTGAAAAGGAAATAACTATAAATAAATAAAAGTTTGAATAATAACTATAGAACAAAGCAGTTTATATAATTAAAAAACAGAAAATAAAAGTAAATAAACAATTTATTAATAAATGAAAAACAATAGCCGGGTTACCATAGCAGGCAAAATAACACCATTTTGGCGCCAGTTAGGTATCCCGGTTCATATCTGAAATCTGTGCCGTAATTTGTATATCAAAAAATTATATATATTTAGAAACGATTTTTTTATGCATATAAGTGCATATCTAAACAAAGATAAAAGTTCATGGAACAGATGTCATATTCGCCCCATATTGGCGCGATTTTTTTCGGTTGCCAATTTGGCGAAAACATCAACAGCATAAACAACATAATCCGGGTTACCACATCAAGCCCTTTGGCGCAAGTTAAGTACCCGTTGCCTATATGATATTGGCGACAGAAAAAAATCGCGCCAATATGGGGCGAATATGACATCTGTACCAAGTTCATTAGATTTTTTTTCATAGCTGTTTATATATTTTCGCAACATATCTCACTTTCTGATGCCCGAATCGCGCCAAGCTTTTTTTAAGAATGCGCTATAATAGAAAAGTTCTTAAATAAATAATTAACAGAAATAACAAATTATACAAACTAAAACTTTTTATTTCGAGATCAAAGCATTGTTTTTAATTTCGATTAAAAATACATATATCCTTGGATAACTTCAATTGAAATTAGTTTCACAGCTTAATATCTCATTCCATAAACCTAAACAAACACAAGTGATTCATTCATCGTGAAACGTCAAAAATATTAAATCATTGAGGTAATCATTCACAAAGTAAGTTCTCCAACAATCAATGGGCAATATTCTAATGACGTCACAGTAGGTAAAATGGTGGCGGTATCGTTTGTTTATGGTTTTTAATCACAAAGATTTATTTTTGCAATGTCTCTTAGTTACATTATTTTATTGTCATATTTATGAGCTCGGAACAAAAGCCTATTTTTTCATTATTTAGTTATTAAAGACGGAAAAAAATTATAAATGCATGATTTGAAAATTTTAAATAATTTTCTTTCTTAATACTAAAAAATAACATCGGAATGTAACAGCGGGTTTAAGTTAAATACGTTTAACTGTTTAATTCTGTTGTAATATTCAAAATAACTGTATTTATTAGATTTCAGTACTCAACATCAGGGCCCGATTAAACTTTGAAGTCAGAGGAATTACAATGTCTTTTCAGGACCTTTCTTTTGGAGAAGCTTTTCTAAATTCCATGTATACATGGAAAATCTTCAGTGTTAGGAATATTATTCCTAGGACTGACATAACACGAGAACGGCCTGCAATTTTACAGAAGTTTTTGAAAGCTACTTTATATCAGAAATTTTACTAAAAACTGGTTATTTTTTTGTTATAGCGGCCCACACTATTGGGATTATGACAAGTTGCAGCCAATTTCGCCAACGTCGTAACCAAGATCGTGAAGCACACACATATAATACTATATAATACCATTTCATGAAATCGTATACGATAATTTAATAGTTTTTAACCTTACTTCAAGTGTGTTATTTATTTATTTTTAAGGCTCAACAATCTAAATTGTCCAATATATGAATTAAAAAAAATGTAAACAAAGATTGAATAGACATGACCGCAAAAAGCCTCAAATCTGCATAACACTTGGAACCAAACTGTGCAGATTAGTGGTCTTCTATTGTACACAGTTTTTCATAAATGTGTTTCGTTCTTAAAGTGTGTTATTTTCATCTATCACTGCGGAACAAGCGAAAAAACTCATATTCTTGCACATGAGTTGTATATATCTTTATATCTAAATTTCCGTCATTTTTGACGGGCTACCTTTCTAGTATTTATATATTTATCTTGTTCAAATTTTCAATCGTTAATAAAATACTCATTATTCATCCTATCAAGTTGAAATAAATTTTTTTTAACTTGTACTGGATGACAATTGATGTTAATACAGTTTTTTCAAATATTAATTAATTAATTAAATTTTAATTAATTAATTTTAGTTTTGCATGGGAAACAAAATGGCGGCCATTGGTTATTGAAGTTCAATGAAAGTATTTTCAATGAGGGGTTACCATAGGGGGACCCTGTTCTGTCGCCAAATACCACCAAGTTTGTCGCCAACTTGGCGATATATCGCCAAATATATATGGCGATATCTGTAATATTTCGCCAAATTCCCATAGAGTTCCATTGTAAACCTACTTGCTTATAGAAAATCAACAAATTGAGATATTTTAATGCAACAAAAACTAACATTAGCTTGATTATATTAAATTTTTCTTTGATAGCCTAAGTAGGAATTGACTTTAAAAACAAAATTTTTATATTACTTGTTTACTATGCATTTGTTTATGGAGTATTACCAGGAGTATACACCAGGTGGCGTAACTTACGGGACAAAGTCAGCTAATAAGTTGGCAATTATCGGGGACATTTTCACCCATAGACTTTCTCCGGATCGTCAAGTCTGTTTTATGATAAGGGAGTCTTGGCTTAAGCATGGCCATAGCCTACTGTGATATATAACGGCGCATTTCGCCGAAAAAGTGAAGTCGGATCCAACTTCAAACCCTGAACCAAAACTTCACAACGTGCTCTTTGTTTACATTTATACCTTGCCCAGATAGAAGCTTGTTTCTCATCGTCGAGGTTTCAGAATCATTCATCGTATTTTCATGTAATAAATTAAATATTTATATTCTTCAATTTCCTTCGATTTAAAAGGCTATTTTACACAAATTGTAGCATTTTAGTGTTACACATACTTTTAAGATTAGCAAAATTATTTATTGTTTACCTTGATCGTTTGGTTCATTCATGAAAAATGCCGGTTCTGTTATTCTTTTTTGAATGTCCCGTATTTATATAAAAATAGCTTGGTTTCATATACACGTTTTAAAATTAAAATTTGATTTTTATCAAACTACAGTTCTCATAACTGACTTGAAGCAGCTATTTTTGATTAACTTACTGTTACCGGTAAAATATTTGTTTTTAATATCGCCCGAACCAAGAAGAAGAAGAAGAAGAAGAAAAAAAAGGCCGATCTTCCTTAAGCATTAAATATTCTTATTTTTAATCAGAGAAAGAAATTGTGATCACGGATTTAAATATCGTTGCAATATTCTATGTTATCCAAGTAATTTTGATTAAATCATGTAAGGATATTTGTTACTTAATAAATTACATTTATTAATTATTACAAGGAATTTTATGAGTATTTTAATATATTAAAAAAAATTCCATCAGTTTTATTGTTTCAGCAGTGAAAATAGTAAATAAATGGTACTTAGTTATCCCGTCGACCAAAAATCTATCGCCAAACTATAAGATTAAATGCCAATAATGCTTGATCGTAAATGTCACATTCACTTGACTGTAAGCAAGTTACACGTGTTTATGTCATCAAGTGATTTTTGTTTCGACGTTTTATTTGTATATTTATTAATGTTATACTAATTTATTTGTTCTCTCGTTATTTAAAATAAAAATTATGTCAATTTGTAAAATTTGGCGAGTGTTTTAGCGATTTATATAATTTGGCGAAATTGGTCGGCGGGATAACTAAGTTGTACCAAATAAATTTGTGACATTCATGTTTTAGACTAAGCATGTGTTTTTTTATTTATATATTTTTATGTGTGTTGGTTTAACAGTTTTAAAGAGAAAAACATTATATTAGTCACTTAAATAAATAGAACTTTACATTTACATTGATATGGACAGTTTATAATAACCCTTAACAGCTGTATTCGAATTAGCTGTCATTTCTTTCTAAGCTTGATTTGAATGTCAGCAGAATTGTAAACGTAACCATGGCGACATGACGTAATTTTGGTGTTTGTTTACATATCTACCCTTCCCAGGTTGTTTCAGTTACGGTCAGAGTCAAATTTCAATTTTGGGCAGTGTATCAGAGTCCTCTGGCGAGCGACTTCATACATTAAATGCAAATCAGTCTGCCTGTAGTAGTATCTAAGTATGCCTTGAGCATGGCCTTTCTTCGTTAATATTAAAAAAACTGTCGTATACAAAAATATAGAAATCGGTGGTATTATAAAGAAAGATTTGATAAATACGCTGATGCAGACAGTTTTCAAATCGAAGAATTACTTTCAGAGATATTTAATGCTAAAGTTGGACAAAATCGTTCCATTAAAAAAGTTTTATTGGAGCAAAAACTATACATGAGAATTTAATCATTTTTAGATCATTTTATAGGTTATAAGTTCCCGGTGTGCAGACTGCATTTATTTTTTTTTATTTGACTATTTTTTGAGGTTTTATTTCTATTTTAAATTCAAATTTTCAGTATTTTGAGAGATATTTTTTACAAATTTAAAAATTGTTATTAATTTAAACTGTTGCCAACTGTATAAACAGCGCAAACAATAATGTTTACTTCAAATTAAAAATTTATTTACTCGGGACTATTGTAAACAGAAAAAAAAATTAAAATTAGAATTAAATGATTACATGTTAAAAGCAGGAAAATTGCGTCATAAGAACCATATTTACACTGGAATTTTAAAAGAGAAACAAAATGTTAAAATAAAAAAATCATTACTATGCGTTAAAATCTGTAAATGGAGGAAATTACGTCATATTTAAAATGGCCAAAAAATATGGCAAAACAATTTAAATTAAAAAATATATCTGCGCGAGACATTTACTTACTAATATTTTCAACTATTATCGTGAATTCGAAGACAGCGCAAATAATATTTCCTTCTAACAACAAAAGTATTTTCACGTGAATATTAATAAGAGAAATAAAACTTTGGTGGAAATTACGTCAGATTTCAAACGATACATTTAAAATGAATTATTTAAAAGAACTATCTTATAGCGCTGTTAAAAAATACCGGGAGACAATGACACTGTTTACTTAATTCATTTTACATTAGCTTATTTTCGAATGTTTAACTATTTTTTTTTATTAAATACGAAAACAGCCATTGTATCTTTTAACAGCAGCAGATATGGTCTTAAAAATCCCCAATCCAAGAAAAACGAATGGAAACCCGTTTACAGAGAGATCGCTACTGTTTTTTTTTTTTTTTTTTTTTTTTTTTTTTTAATTTAATATTTTTAAAGCCAATCAAATTAGCGTGCTTTTTGTATTTTGGTGTCCCTGAACGGGGGTTGGCGAGCGTAGCTCGTAGGGGGCAGAGCCCCCTAGTAGTATAAATAAAAACATACATTTATTTTACTTAAATAAGTGTCACAAATAAAAATCAAAATATGTTGACATGTTTCGGTTCAATAGTAAAAACCGTATTCGTAACACACACATTATCAATAGAAATGAATGACACTGGGTACCAAAAAATAATCTAAAAACCAAAAAACATAAAAATGAAATGCAAACACTGCGCCCTCTATGATCTCAAATAGCCTACGCCACCGCGGCTCCCTCTACCAGACTCACTTTTTAAGTATTTATTAAGGAATTCCAAAGAATGAAGGGGGGGGGGGATATTAATTATTATATTGGTATGGCAGGTAGGAAGTTTGGGATAAGGAGGAGAGAGCATGAATCTGATATAAAATTTGGTAGGGATAAGACTGCGTTATCAAGGCTGTTTTTAAGGAGGGGGATTAATATTTGTTTCAGGGATAGTAGATTAGTGTTCGTTTCGAGTTTATGCCGCAAGTCAATCATCCGTGAATCTATTGAGATATATTCTAGGAGGGATACTGTGTGTAATGATTCTTTTTCCTTTGATATTCCAATTTTATGGTTGGAATTCCTTAATAAATACTTAAAAAGTGAGTCTGGTAGAGGGAGCCGCGTAGGCTATTTGAGATCATAGAGGGCGCAGTGTTTGCATTTTTATGTTTATTTGGTTTTTAGATTATTTTTTGGTACCCAGTGTCATTCATTTCTATTGATTATGTGTGTGTTATGAAAACGGTTTTTACTATTGAGCCGAAACATGTCAACATATTTTGATTTTTATTTGTGACACCTATTTAAGTAAAATAAATGTATGTTTTTATTTATATGATAAGAAAGGGTGAAGTAAAATTTGTTTGAGTTTTTACGAAAACTTACAACGGTTTTTGACATGGAAAATAGCAGAAATAGTAGCTCCTTGGGTTAAACTTACGTATAGAAAAATTACTGGGTTTTAAGTTTTGGGATATTTAACGGGGATATTTTATGAAAGTGGGTGTCATTATATACTTGGACTGCTCTGATAATGGATGTGTAGTAATTAGACGTTGAGTATATATATTTTGCTTGACTAAAATCTATAATCATATTCGGATTAAAATTTAAGCTTGGCAGAATTGTAAATTGGAGACAAAATTTGATATTCAGCTTTATGCTCTTTGATTCTTTTCTTGAGTTGTCTTTTTGCCATTCCTATGTTTTCCATTACGTTATTTTTATCGGTTTTGAAATATATATCATGTGCACCAGCTAATTAATCTTTTGGTGGTGGGTCTATTTTTGTACACACCAATTCTTTTAATTTTCTTGGTGGACATGCTATAGAATTTATGTTGTATTTCCGTAAAGGATATATTAGCTTCGCGTACAGAGAAGGAAAATAGTTAAACTTTTTGTATTTCATTTCTTTATGGTTTACTTTTTTAATACTTTCAAGAAAACTGAACTCACATATAAGTTTATTAATGAGGTTTGTTAAAAAACAGTTTTCTTTAGCAATGATTCTATTGGTATTAAGCTCTTTTTCTAAATATTTATCTATACACACTTTCTTATAGAAACATCAGTTAACGAAAATGTTTTCCTCTACATAAGTTTAATTCGAAGTACTACTTCTTGTACTCCCAGCTATTCCAAAAAATTATAGATTCTCCCATTTAAATGAAGTGACGTATTCGAATGAATAGAACGACAGTCAATGAAAATGTTCCCTGAAGATGGCTGCGGATGCAGACCAAAAGTATACGGATATTTAAATAAAATGTATATATTAAACTTTTAACATCTGCATTATTATTTGTCGCATTTTAAGTAAACAAAGAACTATGTTCAAATAGTATAGTTTGTGATTAGTTCTGTGCTTTAAAGAAAAAAAGCTCTCAGATAAAAAAAAAAAAAATTGACTCTGGTTAGGTGCTAAAACCTACCTAATTCTCTTAACTGATTTTCGGAGTCCACGGGATTCCAGTTAGTAGAGACCTCTAACATAGTTTTGAAGAGCCACTGATTAACGTATTTTCCGCAAAAATGGTTCTTCGTTTTAGAAATCTCTTTGGCTACGATTCTTGAGCTGCCATTTTCCTTAAGTTGAGTTAGAATTAGTGAATTTGCAATTCGTTATATTTGAGAGTTAGTTGAATCTGAAATCAAGCATCGCGGTTAAGTTTTGACCACTCCGATGCAAACCTCATTCATTTATTTCTTTCCAATAAGCTTGTTATTTTATTATTAAAATTGAGTGTGATATTCATTCACTTACATATTTATTGGTCAAGAAATTTCCGCCACAAATGGCACGATACAAACACAATCTAGAAAATTTCTTCACTCAAGATAACATTTCTGATTATGATAGTTATACCATATATGCATTATAAAAAAATATGTTATATGAACTACATTACCTCTTACGTAAGAAGAATGAGATACCAGAATCTATGGACAGGATTTATTGACTTTGTAGCATGCAAAAGATAGAATGTAATCAATTGAATCAGCCTTGAGATATACATACGTTATGCACTTTTCAGATATCCCGTCGAGTTAACAGGAGTTATATTTTAGGAGTATAATAAATCAATTGGAACATTTGCATTTACAGCTTTACAATATCCGTACTATTAAAATGTTTCTGTCTAAAAAATTTTAAAAAAGGTGAAACGACACAAACACAATTTAGAAAATTTCTGTATTCAAGAAGAAATTTCTGATTATGGTATATATGAAAAATATAAAATTTATGAATTATGATAAAATTATGATATATCAAATACATTAATTCTTACGTAAAAAATGAGCTAAAAGAATGTTTTGTCAGATTTTATTAACTTTGAAGCAAGGAAATGATTAAATGTAATAAATTGAATCAGCTATGAAATATACATTCTTTATGCACTTCTCCCAAATTCCGCCTCGATAACAAGAATTGCATTTTAGAAATACAATAAATCAGATTTCGTATTTGAATATATATCTTTACAAAATTCATCCCACTGAAATTTTTCTGTTTAAACAAATGAAAACAAACTTTGTAACGGACGAAACACAATCTAGGAGCTTTCTACACTGGGTTTCATAATGATATGAACACCCAGTTTTTCAAGCATTAAAAAGCGGAACATGTTACAAAAGAAACTGAAGTCTAATCAATGCTAGAAATAGAACAAATCGTTTTATTTTATAACAAAATACAACTGAAACAGCGATTTATACATAAAATAAAGTGCATTTTTTTCATTTTGAGTTGTTTCATAATGATATGAACATTGGCCAAAAATATAGATTAATAGCCAGTGTATGCACCAGATTTTTTAATTAATGTAAAAACGCGATCAGGCATGGGGTGGACCAAGCTTTTTTATATATTTTCAGCGATTTCATGCCAATGGAAGATGATAACAGCTTTTAATTTTGAAACTGCGGCGTACTGTTTTTCATTTTCGTAAACAGCTCTAACAAGTTGGCTTCATACATTTTCAATTGGATTTAAATCAGGAGAAACAGATGGCCATGGAATTATATGTACACCATTATTAAGAAACCATTCCCAAGTGCTCTGTCTTGTGAATGGATGCATTGTCTTGTTGGAGCATCCAAAAATGTTCGCCAATTTCTTCAGCAAATGGCAGCAAGTTTTCTTCAAGTAGATCTTGGTAGGATAATGCACTCATTATGCAGGAGAGAGAAACGCAACATTGATCTTACCATGAAATCCAAAAGCAGCCCAAATCATGAGTAAACCTCCACTCTGCTGCCGTTTTGAAAACGTTTCTGGTTTCTTGCGCAGATCGTGCCAATAATAAGAAAAACCGTCCGGACCACCCAAATTTAATTTTTTTCTATCGGTAAATATTACACTTTCATATTATACCTTCCAGGACATGTGATCGTTTCGCAATTCAGGCAATTTTGCTGATGTATTTTACTCATACGTGTTTGGGGCTTTCTTTCCATGTACCTCATCATCTTAGAGCTCTTGGCTACTCCGAACAAGGTTCTTTTTGACACTGCTGTCAGTGGATCTCTTGAAAGTTCACCTAAAGTTGTTTTCCCGTTGCTAATTATTTTTATAATGGCTCTTTTTCCTCTTTTGAACAGCTTTGGCGGACGTCACGGAGAATTCTTTGCTCCATAATCATCTTTTAATTGAATAAAATTTAATATTACACCAGTAGATCTTTTCATTCTTTTTGCGACAGCTCTGGCCGAAAGTGTTTTTTCCTTAACAACCACAATTTCCCCTTTCTCCAAACCCCTTGAAGCGCTTTTACTACCCATATTTCTAGAACTCATTTTGCGATCAGGTTTGGAAATTTTCTAGTCTGCGAAGTATGTTTATATGCTAAACTAATTTGCATATTTCGGTTTCTTCTTCTCGGAGTGGCATTCAGTATTCCTATGCAGTTTCCATACTCATTTATTGATAATTTCGATCAATGTTCATATCATTTTGCAACACCATTTTTTTATAGAATTCCTATTTTCAATGAATTTAAAGTTTGATATTTTTTTACAGCTATGTATTATGTAAAATTACTGTATTTATTTCGACAATGAAGTTTTCTGATAATTATTTATGAATTTTTGTCAGAATATCACAAAATTACTAGGTGTTCATATCATTATGAAACCCAATGTGTATTCAAGAAGACATTTTTGAGTATAATATTTATTAAAATAACTTATGAAATATCAAAATAATTATAAAATATAATTTTTTATGTAAAAAGAATCAGCGAATCAGCTAAATGTATCAGTTGACAGGTTTCAGCGCCTTTGAATAAAACAAGTAAAAATGTAACAAACAGATATGATTTCAGCAGTTATAACTTATATTATTTCACTGCATGTAATAATCATCAATAAAAACATCATAAAATATGGAAAACATTACCGTTTAAGAGAAACGAATTAATTTTCCCCAAAAGAAGAGAAAACAATTCATTTTTAATTTAAAAAATTCATTATTTATTTACATACGGAAAACATTTATATGCTGGGAGGCCTCATATTCATATGCATTCCCAAAACTCTAATTTGTAAAATAACAAAACATGAGGGAAAATGTCGCGACGAAATTGAATTTCTCATGTTATACAAATGACCATTTCATCTGCCATCGAAAAGCAGAATTCTAAGCCAAAATGCAGATCATCAAAATTGTTGGAATGAGTCCAGAGTCTACATATTATTTGAAGCTTTTACACAGAAGCAATAAAGTAATCTATTTGTTATATGAAATATTTCTCAACAAAGATTTAGGGTCGACAAAACTATAAAATTTGCCTCTTTCAAAGGTGAACATAAAAGATTTATTTATTTATTTATTATAGATTTTTGCCTATTGGTTTTTTCTATCTATATATGAAGAAAGTGTTATAATCCATTTTGTTTTCAATTAACAGTATTCGATGCATTTACACTTTTTTGAGTAACAGAGTTGCCGAAAAACACGTTATTTCAAAATATAGGCCTGTCCATGTCTCGTCATTGCAAATAATACTTTATGTACTGCTATTATATTTACAATCTAAATAATTGGGTTGCCTTATTTCTTTAAGATTTTACTGCGTGACAATATTGTAAAGATAATTTTCGTTCATTATTTTTTTCCAAATATTTTATGAGATACTAATATTCGAAAAATAAATTTAAAGGAAAATAAAAATATTTTGCATTAAAAGAAAACCTGAATGAAAAATCCCACCACGTGTGAAAAACAGTTCTTAATGAAATCATTTTTTAAATGAAATAAGATACAATTACCATTAGGAAAGAGTTGTTCTGAAAAATCGCAGGAAAGCAATCATGACTAAACTGAATCCTACAGTACAAAATAGCATTAGTTTATCTGTAACTAGCCGCAAACCCGTTCTTCTCAATAAAAAAAAGAGATAAATAATTAACAGATTTCGATGTATTTTTTTTCTACATTTTTTTTAACAAATGCAAATATTGATATATGTTACATAGAGTTTTACACTAAAGTGGATAGTGTTTTGCTTATTTATGCTTTCTTCTGCAACCATTGATCTCAAAATAAAGTTTTAGTAGCTCCATCAGAACGAAAATCTTTATGATAATTTTTACTTCTCCCGTTCATTAGAATCATGTCAAAGTGATTGCTATAGCGACACAAAGAAGAATGCTGAAAATTTGAAGTTAAACGAGGTTTTGAAGCTTTTCTGGAAAATGCAATACATTTGTTGCCGCGTTTCACTACTCTTGCGCAACTCGGTTACTCATATGAAAATTGCGGTTGTTATTTTTATGATCGCAATGTACAGTCGTGAATAAAAAAAAAGTAAACATGACCTACTAACTGCTCAACAAATTATCATAGACGAAAGTTACTTGGACCGAACAATTGGGAATTAAGTCTACTTCTAAATTATGTATATAAAATTTGCTTAAGGGACCATCTACATATTAAAACGAATCCAAACTTCATTTTTTTTCAATGGCAATACCCAATTTTAATGTGATATTTCAAATCTTCGGTTCAAAATATGCCTATGTACCGAATTTCAAGTCATTTGAATAATAAGTTTCTGAATTATAAACATTCAATATTTAGTGCTTCTAATGTTAAATTACATTTTCATACTTTTATTTATATCTCCTGAAATTTTGCTCCTAATGTGCTAATTTTTTGTGTAGCAATAATACTAATATACCCATACATAAATACGTTGAATTTGCAATTTTTATAATTTTGTGATATGAATTATGAATTACGAAATTAATATTCGAAAAAATTATGAATTGCAACCTGCAATTTTTTTGATGGATTTAGATTTATTAAATCCTGCTGTTTGGAAATCCAAAATTTCACATTTTTCTTCCAAGTAGTTTTCAAATTATGCTTAAAAAATGGTAAAATAATGGTTTAAGATAGAAGTGACTAGATATTTTGAAATTCCTTACACTGTTACAAATATCGTGAAAAATTACATCTATTTTTAAAGGCTATCTATTTTCTGACCAATGAGAACGATCCAAAGGCGTTTATGTAGCATTCTCATTGGTTAAAAATAGATAGCCTTTATAAACAGAGGTAATTTTTCACGATATTTTTAACAGTGTAGGCTATCTTGTAATCTAGCAGACTTCATTGACTGCTTGAGTGGCGCTCAACCCGGGAGAACTTGTTAGTGAGAATGCCCAATTGCTTTTCTTTTACTTTACATTCATATAATATCAACTTTTTTTGTTGGCTTAGTACTTTTATTCACAAAATAGGTAAAATAATTGAAAAACATTTTGAAATTTTAATTAAAATGAAAAATGATTTAAATAAGAGTCTTAAAAGAGTACGACTGTGAGAGAAAATCTCATGCAGCGAGTTCTCCCGGGTTAAAGTGCCTTGATGAAAAAGGGGGCTCTCTCGTTTAGCAATCCAGTACCGAACTTCAATTTGGATACAGCCCTTAAAATACGCTCTTTTTAAAATAATTAATTTCTCGGAAACTCATGATGCGAATCGCATACAAATTTGATGTTAGACTAATTAAATTGTGTATAATTCATTTATGCTGTCAGAATTGTGTACTGCTATTGAAAAAAACAAAGTTATGGTTCGTTTTAATATGTAGATGGCCCCCTAAGCAAATTTTATATACATAATTTAAAAGTAGACTTTATTTCCAGTCGTTCAGTACCAGTAACTTACTTCTACGGTAATTTGTTGAAGAGTTAGTAGGGGGTGTTTATTTTTTTCCCCACGACTGTACTATAAAGATGATTTCGGGATCCCTACTACAAGATTTGTTTGTATATTAAATTTATGATACTTAAGATATATTTAACATAATCCCGTGTAGTTATTTTTACTATTACGGGGTTGCCACACTTCAGGGAATTTCCAGACCAGGAAGTTTTTCGGTACCAGTATTGTTTTTATAGAAAATCTCTCCTTAAATGAGGCGAAATTTCGTGCGTTTAACCTATATTTATTTTTATATAAACATATACTGATATTTTACCTGGAAAATTGCATGAAGCGTTACAACCCTGAATTACATATAATAATGATATTTTACCATCAAGCGTTAACTCTGTCATAAAAACAATAAAGGCAATAAAATAAGGTAATAAATTATTAAAAGTACTTCTACTTCCAGCTACCCTAAGAATTATATAATCTCCCATTTCAAACGAGGTGACGTATTTGCATAAATGGAACCGCAATTAATGAAAATATTCTATGGCGTTGGCTGCGGGATTGTAGACCGAATGTACTCGGAAATTTAAATAAAATGCATATTTTTAAACTTGTAACATCTGTACTAATATTATTTGTCCCCTTTTAAGTCAACGGTGAACTTTTTAAACTCCATATTATGTAGTTGGCAAGAAAGTATACAAGGTAAATAATTATACCAATGAAAGAAAATAAATCCAATATTTATCGCTTTATTTGGATAGCTTCTTAGATGCATACTTCTTCGGTGTTATTTTCTGTCGAATCAAAATAAATACTATGTATTTTTCATGATCTCTCGACTTTTACATCAAACGAAAGTATTCTACTTTTTATAAAAGAAATATCACATCTTAGAAAAAAAATAACCAACTTACATATCATTACAGCTCACATTGCAAATACTTTATTCATGGGATTTTTTATACGATTAAATAATAAAATCCACGCTCACAACATATTTCAACATATTTCAAAGAATGCATTTTGGCAAACGCTTTGAAAGCATTTATTGAATTCATTGAAAAGTATATACTTTTTCAAATCACAAGAATTTGAACAACACATTTTCAAAAAAAGAGAAAATTTTATAGAAAATTACTTTACCACTCGTGACATGTGTATTATACATGTGAATGGAAAAATTTACAAATATAGAATTTACGTTGAATAACGCTTTTTAACTGTGTTAATTAAAAATACTTAAGTCTCACAGTAAGGAAGAGAAGAATAATTTCAGTATAAAAAAAATAGTGGACAGAATATGTTTTACTCACTATTTTTAATTGAAATAATTTGGTATATTTGAGTAATAGTTTCTTTTAAATCTTTAAAAATACATCAAAACACACCAATAAATTAAGATCTGAAAAAAAAACTGATCTATAAAACTTACAATTAACTACACAGTGTTATTTAAAAATTATACAGATAATATTTGCAGTTTTAGAAAAGCGTTCATATTATTATTTGCATAACTTAAATGATATTTAGTATGGGTTACATAATTTAAGAAGTATCTGAAGGCAAAGAAACGCTCCTTTTATTTGAAATGTTTAAATTTCGTTTATCTTGAGACACTTCGGTTAAAAAATGCAAAGAAAACGACAAGTAACTATTAAATAATAAAAACAATTTAGATAAATGTTTGTGTGTTGTAAAACTTTCTCCTTTTGTGGGTAGATGTAAATACACGTTTAAGACAGCCAGAAATTAATGTCTGAGGAGGCTCCTTTACTGCAAAGAAGTGGATTCCAGATCTAATGAAGGTCGTATGACTGTAATTTTAAATAAATCTGCTTATATAAATAAAGCTCTGGAATTGCTGCGGAATGCTTCTGCTTATGACGTTTTGGCAACTGAAATATTACTGCCTACTACGCAGGGAAAACATTATACCTTACTTAACAAAGTTGAGAAAATGAAAACAATTCCTGCCGATTTTAAATATTTAAATTTTAAATAAATAATTAAATATTTAAATTTTAAATATTTAATGTTCCCGTCGGTTATGGTTTGTCCAAAATATACTAATAACCGACTGTAGGTGTTCGTCTCTTTACAAATTATCAAGAATGTTATCAACATTACTGAAACAGTACTGTTTACTACTAGGCAGAGAAATTTTAAGACTTTACTTAGCAAATTTGAGAAATCGAAAACAGTTCTAGCCAACGTTGCACAAAATTGATATATTACATATTTAATGTTCTCGCTTTTTATGGTTAGTCAAAATATGTTAATAACCGACTCTCGGAGATGGCCTTGTTAGAAATTAACAAGATTTTTATCAACATTACTGAAACCACTAAGTTAAGAGACTATTTATAAATTATAATCTGCGTAAAATTTTTTAGATGATATTCGAAATGGCTTCAGTAAATGCTGCCACTCTGTTTAGATAAATACCAATTATCTATGCTTTCAATATTATTCAGAAAATATGACCAAATTACAGGGTCAAATCTAATTTAGACATTTTGGAAATTATTGAACTTTTACGTTTATGTTTAACATCTAACTGATATTTATTTCGAAAATATCTTTGATAAATAAATTAATGGCACAATTATAGGATCTCTCATTTCGGAGAAGATCACCGAAATCATAATGCAATTTCATAATATGAAATGATTGTTCTTTTATGCTTTAAAATTTGTGTCTGTAACAGAAACCGCAATCAGAGTTTTCAGATCTGTTCTTACATTTTAGCTCCCGTAAAATCGCTATTGTAAAAAACTTAGCTCAAAGAGGAGGAAAATATTGTAGCAATGACAAAATCCTTTATTTAAAACGAAGAAAAAATCTTTACTGACTTGAAATATAATAGTTACTACGATGGCTGAAAAGCATTATTTCAGAACAATTTGCATTACACTTTATAAGCCAAATAACTATTACAAATGAAGTTGCCATCCCAAAAATGGCAGAAAAAATGTCAAATTTGTTGAAATCTATTAATATTGGTACAGATATTAAGCGTAAGAATGTTATGAAGGATATGTTATCCAAGAATAATCCGAAAATCCCCCCCCTCAGCCTACAGAATATCGATATAGTTTATAGCAGTGTTTTTTAAACTGTGGACAGCGGACCCCTGGGGTCCGCGAGTTTACAGACTTTTACCTTTTACAATCCTTTAGCCCAGTTTTAAATTGTGACCTTTTTTTCTTCTTCAGACATATCCGTAACTGTACTTGTGGATAAATGCAGGACTTGAACTTCTAATTTAGAACCATTAATAATCATAAAATAAACATCAGAATCGAAATCTTTCGAGGGAGACATGAGGAAGGGAAACCCATCCCACTTCCTCTACACCCTCTGAATTCATCTCTGTATAAGCCAAACATTTTTACCGAATATTTATTTTCTTCATCAGAGGGCTTTAAATATGCATTCTGTTTCGCGTGTGTCATAGTATCAATCACGTGATCATACATCATCTTATCAAGAACGGCGAAAGCAAGGTGAAAAGTGTAGTGAGTGAATTCCAGCCATTGTCAGTTTTAGGTGCGCTGCTCGTATTTTATCCTCTCATGTTACATATTTCCAATTTTTAATTCAAGATATGAGTGAGTGGTTAAAGACCGGTAAAATAAAAAATAAAGAAGAGGTGGAGTCAGATATAGATGATGATTTAATACCTCACAATTTAACAGAGAAGAAATTACCACAAATGAAAAAAAATATATAAGTACTCTGAAGAATAAATATTTAAAACTATGATTTACGAACATCTATATTAATAATGAAGAACAGCCTGTTTGTGTTATTTGTCACAATATACTGTCAAATGAATGTATGAAACCACAAAAATCCGTAGACATTTACAAACTAAACATAAAGATTATTTAAACGAATCAACTGCTTTTTTAAAAGCAAGTTCAAAGTACTCAAAACAAGTCAGACATTAATTGAAAAGACCGCAACTGGTTCGAATAAAGAAAACGCCGTTTTTGCATCGTATGAGGTATTTTTGATGGTAGCAAACCTCAAAACTTCATACGATCTGCAAAACCTCGTGTGATTGCAAAGAATTTAATTCTAACTGCAGCTAAATCTATGGTCATAACAATGCTTGGAGAAAAAGCAGCAAAGGATCTAAATTCCATTTCATTTTCTTATGATTCTATTAAGAGATGAATTACCCACTTACTTGAAAAAATTGAGGGCCAATTAATTCAACGTGTAAAAATAAGTCCTTATTTCGCCTTACATGTGAATGAGAGTTTAGACGTTTCCAATAATGTGAATTAGTTAGCTTTCGTTCGTTATGAATTGGTAACATTTATTGGTTTATGATTTGGTAATATTGTGGTAAGCTATGAGAATGTTTTTTTTGTTTAATAAATTCATTACATGTCACACAACATGTGCAGCGCAATCCACCTATTTAGACGCTTTCAAACAAGAAAAAGAAAAAAACTGGTCAAAATATGTCGGAATAAATACTGATGAGACAAAACCTATGAGTGGATCTATTAACTCTTAAATGCCTGGTGTTGCTTTTCGGCAACGTACCCAATTTAGGCTCTAAAATACTATTAGAATAATATTGAAGCTATAATGCTTAATATTGCCACACTGCAAATAGAAGCGTCTTAAATTTAGACACATATGTGACTGAAAAAGAATTTTAGACACTTAAGTGTCTTAATCTGAAAATTAAGACACTATAGATGTCTTAATTTAAGATACATAAGCGTCTTACTATGACCATGGTGTAAACGAACTGAGAATAATGTCTAAAATATCCGCAAACGTCTTATTTTAAGACACTTCATTGCTTTAAACGTGTCTTAATTTTAGACGTTTTGATTCTAACGACGCAATAACCACCAGGGGGCACTAGCACTCCCAGTTGCGCATGCGTTTTAGATGTCTTCGTTCGAAGTGGTATACGTTGTAATTCAAACAAAGTTTGTTTTTATGTACGCGTGTATTTTAATTCGTTTTTTGCGAAATGTGAAGTACTGTGATTTTAATTCGTATTAACTTGGAGTATTTATTTATTGAATACATACATCTGACGTGTGTGCTTGACATCAAATTTCTCTTAGAAGCTGTCGTCCATATAAGGGCGGGATAGACACAGAACAGAAGTAGACGACGCTTGAAGATTACACCCGGAAATTCTACAAAGCGTGTGCAACGGGCTTAGTGTTAACTCGTATCAATTTATATCAATAATATTGTGTTATTCATCTTCGTCCTGTCGAAGCTGGCAAAAAAAAAGAAACTTTTGTCTGGCGGGTCCTGTTTTTAGGATGAAACATCTCATTCTTTAAATATGGCTAGTCGGATGTATTATGGGATTACCTTTTAAACTGATGAAAGTCTTTCTCCCTCACTGTGGTTGTGGTAGTTTTTAAAATTTCAAATCGAGAAATATTTCTTACCTCTTGCAGCAACTCAAGTAAGTTTCTTTATAGTAGTAAAATTAGTGTATTTTATGATTTTATTTATTGTACTAAACAAAATCCTGCATGAAATTTAATTAGTTTTGAATCTGTTCGCAAAAAACCCCACTAATTCTAGAAGTATATATTTTTAAACTTATGACGTTCTTTTTTATTACGAATTATATATTCAATGTCAGTTCTTAGTTTCAACGGATAATTTTTATCTCGCAGTAAATGACGGCCACAAGGAAATAAAGAAAAAAAAAACTTTGAAAGATGACCTAATGCTTTCTTACTTCCTGGCATAAAACCGCAGATTAAAAAAAGATAAATAAAGTAAATGAGACTGGTCTATTATATGAAGCTGCCTGTAAAAATATACATATGCATTTGATTTGCAATCAACTCTAATACTGATTTTTTTATTATTTTTAATAAAAAAAGTAATTTGAAATTTATAATGGGAAAAAGTAAAAACCTCTAACTAGATTTCGTATTTAAAATTGTGGTAACTTTATTTATATGCACTTATACGAAAAATACAAAAATGACAGATGTTACTGTATATATTTAAGACGAAAGAAGTTTGGAAATCATAAGTTATTTTTTCCTCATGTTTTTAATATAGAATATGTACTTATTTGTTTTTATTGATAGTTGAATAGCTTTTGTGAGTACCCTCTGATCTACATAAAAACTTGCCCATGTGGAAATATAAATTTTTTAAAACATAATTTTTAAATAAGTATTTTCATTTTTTTTTGGGGGGGGGGGGGATTTTGCATGAATTTTTGTAAAGCTGATATCTTAAATCTTGCACTGATTATAATGAAAGTTTTGAACTTTTAGAGTAGGACAAGTTTAAAAACGCAAATATATTTAACAAAATACCAAAGTCATTTTTCCCCAATGTTATTAAAGTAGAATATTTATTTATTTATTTTCATTATTCATAGTTAAATGGCTGTTGTGATTATCAAGTGATGTATATGTAAAATTGCCTATGTGGCAATATATTTTTTTATATTTTCTTTTTTTTTTTTGGGGGGGGGGGATTTTTGCAATTTTCGTACATCTGATATTTTAAATCTTTTTCCACATTCAACCGAGTATAATAAATATTTTGAACTTTTAGAGTAGGACAAGATTATAAAATATATATATATATTTATCTATGTACCTTAAAAGCACTTAATAGCGAACACTTCGGGACCGCGGAATTTGTCCGATAATCGGAGATGTCTACTTTTTTGAGGTAAAAATATACAAATATGTATGTCTGCTGATTAAAAAAGTATTCGTTAAATAGAGGTGTTCGCTATTCGAGAATGTCCATTAACCCCCACAACGGATACTCCCGAATACCGGACATCTCAATTTAGACAACTATAATGCAGGGTTGCGTTTTTTGCAAAAGTACTTCTTGATTAAAGGAAAGGCAAACTGGGAAGTGCCCCGTCCCCCTACGACTGTAGTGCTCCCAAATTTGATGTGCAATATTTGTACAGCTTATATTTTAAATCTGTTTCGAAATTGTACTGATTATAATCAATATTTTGAACTTTTAAAGTAAAATAAGGTTAAAAACAAAATAAATTTAAAAAAATCTAATATTTAGATAAATATTTTTTGTTTTTTAATCTTGTTCTACTCCTGAAGTTCAAGATATTGATTATAATCAGTACAATGTCGTAAAAGATTTAAATTATCAACGTAACGAAAATTGTATACCAAAACTGAGAGCACCAAAAAAATCAGGCAGTATTGGGGGGGGGGGCAGGACCACAGCCAAATATTTTTCCAGGATTCAACGTGGTCAAACATGGCTACGTATGATGCTTACAAAAAAATGGATGCGATTCAGACGTTTGAAGTGTCTGAAATTCAGACGCAAAAAGTGTCTGAAAAAATTCAGACATTTTAAAATGTCTGAAAATTGAACACTCCATTTCAGACACTTAAGTGTCTGAATTTCAGACATTTTAATTTAGAGTGCAATAAAATACATTCTGAAAATATTATTAAATCGATTTTTAACATGTAGATGGCAGAATTTGTGCTGTTTAAGACTAAAGATAAATTTATTTTTTCAACTGTTGCTAATTGTTCTTTTTGTTTTGTTTGGGAGCTTGCGAAATACCCTATTTTGACCTGCAGAGAGCAAGTGAAATTTATTTCTTATTATAGTTCCTAAAATTCTTGTGTTTTTAATATTATAGAATTTTATCAAGACAAATTATTTTTTCAATTAAACACCAGTATTGAAGATTAGTGACAAACTGTTTTTTAGCCGTAAACTATATTTAAGACAAAATACGATTTTTTAATTATTTTTCCCATGTTTTATCTAAAAAAGGAAAGCCGAAAAACATTATTACAATGATTTTGAAAAATCAGGCATTTAAGGGTTAAACCTTTCAGTGGCAGAAGAATTCAGTTCGTAAAATGATGAAATAATTGACTGACATCAGAATATTCAAACGAGTTTCTTAGAAAATAAAAAATCGCTATTTTGCATTTTAATTACAAAAGCAAAATTTTTTAAAAGTATTCTTGGTGCCATTTGTCAGTTTTGGAATTTAAGAAAAAATAGGTGGCTAGACCCTCTAGCCACCGCCCTTGAAATGATTAATGGTTTTATCAGCTTGGTAAAAGATAAAACACCACATGAGGTTTCGACATACTGTTCTATTCACCGTGTATCACTTGTTGCGAAAAAAAAATACCAGAAGATTTCAAGTCTGCATTCAACGAAGTTGTTTCAGTTGTAAATAAGATCAAGTGTATTCAATTGAATCCTAGTCTTTTAAAATTATGTGAAAAGAAATTGGGAGTCAGCACAACCAGTTACTTTTGCATACCGAAGTTATGTGGATGTCACGAGGAAATATTTTAAATTGTATTTTTGCACTGCTTGATGAAGTAAAGCCATTTTTTGGATCCAAATTCCATTTGAAAGAATGTTTCGCTGATTTCTCCTAGCTTATCAAGGTGGCATATTTGACAGAAATTTTTAGTTTTCTGAATCAGCTGAATTTAAGCTTACAACGAACATCGGTAGACATTTTCAAAGTCCAGGTGAAAGTAGAATTGACAATAAAAAAACTGATTTGTGGCAAAATCGGCTTGAAAATAGTATTTTTGAACCATTCCCAACATTGTTCAATTTCTTACAAACTTCTGGCGGTATAATTTCTCCTGATCTTAGACATTAATGAAATGGAACCCTTAACATTCTTAGATCCGCAACAACTTGCAGAATTATAATGCGATGGTTCAATGAAAATCTCTTTCCAAATGAATAGCCTTAATAGCCTTCCTAATTTTTGGTTGTACGTGGGAAATAGTGAGGGGAACTAGTAGGTAAAGCTATCAAGCACTTACATCCCTTCTGTACAATATATATGTTTGAAATGACTCTCTCTAGCCTTGTGCACCTGAAAAACAAATATAGAAATCAATTGACTGTCGAACCAGACATGCGAATGCATGTTGCGAACATTGAACGAGACATTGCCCATTTTGTAGACAAAAAGTCCTTCCGGCCAGTGCCGGGAGGAAGAGGTAGCTTTCAAATTCCTTATTTTTAAAAAAGCCAACTTATATTATTCAAACACACGAAGATCAATTTAGTGGAAACCGAATATAGGAGATTCAATACTAATTTTTATCAATACTAAATCATTATGAATGAGAATTTCGCGAAATTAGTCATCTTTATCCAAGCTGCTTTTTTTTTTAAAGTAACTTATATTTGGCTGAGATCTTGATGTATACTATCCACATGCCTTCTTACATGGAAATAGGTGAATACGTGTGTTATCGCGTGACAAATACAAGATCGTTTCAAAATGTTAGCCATACTAGAAATTCAAAGTGCTATAATTCAACCATTTTTTAAGATATAAACAAAAGAACAAATTTTCAGAAACAAAATCTGCTCCGGAATCTTTGTATCAAGGCCAAACACATAAAAAAATCTTTTTCCTTTTCCAATTTTTTAATACCTCATTTAAAATTTAAATTTATTTTTTTTTAAAAATGGCAACCCTTTTGAAACTAGATGGCGAATGAAGCTGGCCAACGAACTCGGTCGAGACATTGGTATGTACTATGTATAGACCAAGTAACATCCAAATCGGTTCATAAATACGCCTGTTATCGCGTGACAAAAATCAGGTCGTTTTAAAATATCAGCCACAATAGAAATTCAAAATGCTATAACTCAGCCATTTTTTTAGATATAGACAAAACAAAAACTGTTCCGGAATCTTTGTATTAAGGTCAAATACATACGAAAAAAATCTTTTTCATTTTTCAATTTTTTGGTATCTTATTTTAAATTTAAAATTTAAAAATTTTTTTAAATGGCCGCCATTTTGAAACAAAATGGCGGATGAAGCTGGCCAACGAACTCTGTCGAGATATTTGTATATACTATGTACACACCAAGGTACATTCAAATCGGTTCATAAATACGCCTGTTACCACGTGACAAATATCAGGACGTTTCAAAATGTCAGCCACGCAAGAAATTCAAAATGCTATAACTCAGCCATTGTTTAAGATATAGACGAAACAAAAACTGCTCCCGAATCTTTGTATCAAGGTTAAATAGATAAGAAAAAGTATTTTTTCAATTTTCAATTTTTTGGTACCACATTTCAAATTAAAATTTTTCTTAAAAATTTAAATGGCTGCCATTTTTAACCAAGATGGCGGATGAAGCTGGCCAACGAACTCGGTCGATACATTGGTATGTACTATGTACAAACGAAGTTACATCCAAATCGGTTCATAAATACGCCTTTTATCGCGTGACAAAATTCAGGACGTTTCAAAATGTCAGCCACGCTAGAAATTCAAAATGCTATAACTCAGCCATTTTTTAAGATATAGACGAAACAAAAACTGCTCCCAAATCTTTGTATAAATGTCAAATACATAAGAAAAAGATATTTTTCCATTTTCAATTTTTTGGTACCACATTTCAAATTTAAAAAATTTTTAAAAAATTTTAAATGGCCGCCATTTTGAAACAAAATGGCGGATGAAGCTGGCCAACGAACTCGGTCGAGACATTGGTATGTACTATGTACATACCGAATTACATCCAAATCGGTTCATAAATTCGAGAGTTACAGTATGACAAACGTCAGATATATATATATATATATGGACATATATATATATATCAATTTTGAACGGAGGGTGGTTTCGGGGTCTGGGGGTCATGATCGATGAAAATATACCAAAATTTTTTGAAATCGCTTTCCTCCGAACGGCTGCAATAGGTAGCTTTTTGTAATGAAAGCTACCTAAAAAACAGCATTATTGTCATAGAAACTACTAGTATGCATATTTTAACTGTCTAACAACGTATGTCATTTTTCTTATTAATGCAACTGATTTTTTCAACAACTAAACACAGAATTATCTGTAATGAAAATAAATGAGGCCTAGTGCATTAAAATAATTTTGTTTGACCTTACATTATGAAAAAAGATATTGGGGGACCTTGAAATTCCTATCATATCACAGGGGTCCCTCGAGATCTCAAAGTTTAAGGAGCGCTGGTTTATAGCATCACTAGTAAAAATTGTGATTCTGTATGCATTGGCGAAACTGGAAGGTCATGCACCATGTATTTAGTATAATATAAATGCGCTTTCAAATACAACAATTCACAAAATAAACTTGTTAATCACTGAATAGATACCAACCACTTCGGGAATTAGAAACTATTACAATAAATAAATCTAACATTAATAATTTTATAATTAGTTTCTTTATGTTGGTTTACATTATTGCAGAAATTCCTCTCTAACCGAATCAAGCATAATTAAACAGCAATATGCAGTACTTCTGTGGCGTATACTCACTCCTGAACATTGTAATCACAGATTTGGTCTAAATTGACATCTACATTAAAGGAGGCTTTTAAAGAATTCGAAACTTCTACTCTATTCACTGAACTCCGTGTATAACAGGAGTTCTGAGTCGGCGGCCAGTAGCTTCCAAGGCAAAGGAAGCATGCAAGGCAAAGGTAAAATATAATCCCCGATGTCAATGTTAGATATCAGTGTTCTCATTTACTATTACCTTTATTTATGCCTCTATAATAATTCTATACTTATCAAATTAATAAATGTTTCTCTAATCATGTAAGGGAATTCAATAAACTATTTTTTTTTTGCCATAAATGCAGACTAAAATTATCGATACTGTATCCTTCCGCTGAGACCGCTGGTAACCATGTCGGGAAATAGGAAGACATATCTCCTGTTATATATGGAGCTCAGCGACTCTATTAATTGATTTTATTACGGGTTTCGCTTAGTTTTTTAAATGTCTTTTAAAGCTTCAATTTTCATTCAGATGTAATATATTTAATTATATGAAAAGTCTAACAATTATTTTAACGTATGCTTTATGGTACGAACATACTTTTCACTTCTCCGGAGATTGTGCTGCGCTTCTTTTTTACAACGAAAAATTATCCATTTCTCGATCGAATTCGAACAGGACATTGGATAGAGCTCCTATGTAATACCTGTTGGCTTTCAGGTGAGTGGTTATACCGAGACAAAGCACCAAAATCCATTACTAAATCAAAACTTAACGGAAAGAAAGTCATGATGACTGTTTGATTATCTAAACTCCAAATGATGCATTAGAGCTTTTTAAATACACGCAAAATCATTACAGAGATGCACATTCACTAAATTAAAGAAACTTCAACAACGCTGTCGTCTGTGCTAAGCATTGCCAGCAGAAATAAGACTCTTCATTTCTACGATTAAACCGAGTTCACGTCTCATGAATGACATTTCAAAAACTGAATGATTTGTGCTATGAGATCCTTCTTCACTTTCCGGACTCATCAGTCCTCTCACCTACAGACAATCATTTTTTAAACATCAGTATACTTCTAGCTGGAAAATCCTTCAGCAATGAAAATACTGTTCAAAATGTTTTTCAAGAATTTAACAATTCCAGGACACTAGATGTTTATTTTCTGTGCATAAATACTTTAGTTTTATATTGTCAAAAATGAGTAGCATGTAATGGTTTTCATTTGATAAATGAACGTAATTATAAAAATAAGTTTCATGCTCTTAAATGTATTAAAATCTGCTATTATATTTTTGCATTATCTAATGGAATTAGGAGAAAATGTTTATAGCGTTCTCGAACCAAAACCTTTCAAAAATAGTCTGTAGATCAAATTAATATTGATTTGAGAAGAAGATCATTTAAAGAAGTCGCAGTAGAAGTGTCTGTGTCACGGGTCATTCGAAGATATCATTCACCGAAAACCAATAGGTGTTTTTCTTGCAGTTGACATATTCCTAATTACCTTTTCCTAAATAGTTTACCAAAGAATTACAACCAAACAACTTAATTTTTTGTTATTTCGAAACATACAGTGATTTTTGTAGCAAGTGACTTTCTTTATATTATGCTATAACGAAACAGATAGCTTTGATTAAATATATTTCAAGAATTAAAATAATACATTAGGTAAGACTTGCAATTGATGAATACTAATCATCTTGCGCATAAGTTTGATGATGATTAGGCCTTTTTTCTTATCGAATTGAAAGACAGAATGTTGTTTATAAGGTGTGTTAGTCAAACAGATTTTGTAACATCTTATATTTTTAATTTTGCTGTTCTATCTTTATTTGTTAAATTTTCTTGTTACATCTTTTGCACATATTTGAAGAAAAATTAATTGGTAAAATCATTAATCCATGTTTTGATATATGTTTTATTAGTTGACTCAAAAAAATGGACGATTATGGATGTCTCATCCTTAATCATTACAATATCAAAACAAAATTCGCAACTGAAAAATTGCGCCAAAAATACCAATTATTTCATTCTTCATGTCATTGCGACAAATAGGTGTTTAAGTTACATATCTTTTAATTTTCATCTGACATTTCGAAAGTTATTAAATTTATTTAATTGTTATAGATTCAATATTGTTTCACTCATTTCGCTTTTTACTAAAAAACGTGTTTGTATAGACGTTAAGAAACATTTAAAAGGTTCTTTTTACATTCAGGTTTTCTATATTCCATTTATATCTGTGTTTAATTTTAAAATATATTTTTTAGCATATTGTAAGGTTTATTTACTTTTAAAATGATAGAACCTTAATGGAACACGTTGGTTGGCTTATGAAATTACTTTATCAAATAGTCGTTGAGCCAGGGGCTCGTGTGGTTTCATGTCAGCGGACTTGGTAAACTATATATTTTTGGATTCACCACAACAACAGCACCTCATTTATCCATGATACTTTCGAAACCAGGGTAGCTTATGGGCGCCATATTGAAAAATGGCCGCCGTCGTTGAGTCAGGGGTTCGAGTGGTTTCATGTCAGCGGATTTGGTAAACCATACATTTTTTAATTCACCACAACAACAACATATCTTTTATCCATGATACATTCAAAACCAGGGTAGCTTATGGGCGCCATATTGGAAAATGGCCGCCGTCGTTGAGCCAGGGGTTCGTGTGGTTTCATGTCAGCGGACTTGGTAAACCACACATTTTTGAATGCACTGCAACCTCAGAATGACATTTATCCGTGATACATTCAAAAACAGAATAGCTAATGGACGCCATATTGGAAAATGGCCGCCGATAAACAGGGTTATTGAAAGATTTTCTTGGTTTTACATGCTATTAAATTAATTGGGCGATTGAAGAGATAATAAGTAAAGAAATGCAGGGGTCAAAGATCTGCCACAGTCGAGAGATACGTTTGATATCAGGGCAGCATTTCTTCACATGATTCGTGAAAGAACCAAAATTAGTTCTACATCCAGATCTGTCTTTGAGCAGGATCCAGAAAGACGAACGTGATATCTCATATTTACAGAACATGATTACCAATGAATGGGTAAATCTAGACACGGTAATAGAATCAACTGGAGCAATGACAAATCTATAAATTGTCGAAGACATGGTCAAAGCTCATGAGATGGGTGAAGAAGCTTACCAAATTTTCAAAACAGAATATCTGTCTGAAGACTCAAAGCCAGACGGGTTTTCCAAACCTCTAAAAATAAAAAAGCTAAAGACATTTTCCTACTTTAAGAAGAAACAGAGTGTAAAATTTAATAAATCAGAGTTTGTTGCCTAGGCAGAAAGAAACATGTTTGCCCTGATGACAATCATTGCAGAGCGAAGAAATTTCGATATGAGAACTGTCTTTTCCTACCACATAGAGCCTCTTCCATAGTCTTTAGCAACACTTGATGGTTTAATGCGAAAAACTGAAAAATCAAACGGATTGATGTTATGACAAAATTGCGACTGCTGAAAGAATGCAAATGATAGTAATGTTAATATCATTTGGACAACTAGCAAAGAATCCGTTTTCTAAAATAATAAAAAATTCTAATCCTCTCAAAGAATACAGGTTGTATTTGATACATACAGGCAGGTGCCAATAAAACGAAATGAACGAAAAATATGAACTGTTGGTAATGCGATAAAAGTTATATACTCCTGGACACCCAGTACGAAAATGGAAGCAGTTTGTATCTGAAGAGGAGAAGAAGAAAGAACTTATACATTTCATTTCTCAAAAATGGAAAAGTGAACATTATCTGAAATAGTTGAATATACGAATGATGTATGTTATCTACGGAGAAAAATGCTATAAATTCACGATATAACTAGTTGAAGAATACACTAAATTGACCTGCTTCTAAGAAGAGGTTATACGCGACTTTTATTTCGTTCACACCATGCTTTAGCGTCTGGATTTAGAAATATTATTATTATATCTATAGATACTAATGTAGCAGTTATCACACTGGTTTTTTTTTTTTTTTAGAAAATGATTTGAAAAACTAGAAAGGATTAATATTTGTAAAATGTGGATCCAATGACAGGGTAAAGTAAAGTACTACAACTTGAGTGAGATGCATGGACTTCTAGGTAAAGCGGTATGTAATGCATTACCTAAAATGCATTCCCTGTCGGGTGCGATACAGTAAGTGCTTTTGCAAGGGAAAATGATGATTCAGAACACTGAATTTCGAAATGCACTTAAGGCGCTTGATACTGACGCTGATATAGCAGAGGAAACAAATAAACAGCTTGAGTCGTAAGTTTGCCATCTATATTATGGAAAGCACAAATACTCAGACATCAATGAATTGCGCTATATTCTATATATTTTTTTCTGTAAAAAAGGAGTCTGTGCAGTCGCATCGCCTTCTGCCATGTATAATACACTCTATCTATAGGTAACCGGAGCTAATTACCACGGTCTTGTTTGGATGAAGTGCCTACAGGCTGATCCTGATCTTCCATCCCCAGATAAATATGGTTGAATTTTTGGAACAGATATTGAAGGAAAAAGCTATCTAAAGGTCCAGTGGAATGGCAGTCCTCCTGCTGCTGAAGCTATTTTGGAACCGATGGCATGTTCTTGTTCAAGAACATCTGTATCACCATCATATGCGTGTATTTTTAATAACCTCAGATATACAAGCATATACAGAATGTAGAACTGTTCTATGACGATGGAAGTTATTTGGACGCAGTAATGTCAACCGATGATGATGCTTTTACATGAATTTTATTCGGTTGACACCACTTTTTTGTCAAACAATTAAATTTAATTAGCCATCAAGAAAATTCTTAATTAACTAAGGAAAATTTTACTTTTCTTTTTTAGTGGTATCAAAAGAAAGCGATGGAAACACGTTTCCGAAGGTGCATATATGCACCCGTGGTCCCGAAGGTGTTAATTCTTAACAGACTGAGTACAATAGTTTCTCCATTATTAATTTTTTTCTTGAATTGCTGTGTATTACCACATGAAAATAATATGCATTAAAATGCAAAACAAGATGTTTATTCCATAGAAAATGTTAATAAACATAAAGTTAAATACAAAAATAAGCATCATATTAATATAAAATCTTAATAAATATATAATTTGTATAACGTTTTATGCTTAACAATATTTGTTCTTTCCATTTTTTCATTGAAATCCATTTAATTAAGTGATACTGGCAAAAAAATCATATGTATCTGTGTGCGATAGATGGCGCTAATTTTTTCAATATGGCGTCTATAAGCTACCACAAATTTCATAGTATCATCATAAAATAAACTCCTTAGATCATTGTGAATCCAAAAAAGTATATATCATCAAGTCCTCAGAGATGAAACCAAAATCACTAATTTTGGCTTCTGGCTCAACGACTAAAAACCGCCGTCAATTATTAATCTGATCGAATATAATTTCCGCACACATCATCACGATCATTTCACGTAACAAATTTCGTCTCACGATGCAGTTGAAAACGGAAGGAACTCATTTACTGTAACGTAGATATCACAGAAAAGGAACATCTATGCCTTTTCTCTTTGCATGGTTGATTGATAACGAGTTACTTCGTTTGATACAAGCGCATGAGTAGTTTTAATCCTTAGCTTTACGTTATAATTTTCATTGCATGATTTTTATTTTAACCCTTTAAATAATATTGTTCCATGAACAAATGCCATATCGTAAAACACACGAAAACGAAACCAGTCTATAGAAAGATTATGTCTTAAATTGAAAATTTCATTGTTTCAGCAAAAAATACAATACGTTTACAACGGACAACGCAGTTGATAAAATTGAAATTTCCCTGTTACTTTGCGATTCTGGTTTAGCGAGTTTTAGTACATTATATGTGCATTAATAATATTGGCACTGTAGTTCGCCCTTTCTCGATAAATTGCTGTCTGGTTAAATTAATTGCATAATAATATCACATTATGTGAAATATTGTGACTTTTGTTAACAATACCTGATGGATTATGAATTTGAACGCCAACATATTATTCCCGGCGTTGTCCTGAAAAAAAAAGAAATAGAATACAGCAAATTTTCAAGAGACAATACGTCAACGGGATTCTTATAATCAAGGACCGCTTGTTATTAGCGATTCAAATCTAAACTGTTCAATCAAAAAAACTACAAAGTTCCATTACAATATTTCTCTCACCTAAACTGATTTTCTATGTTTTTCACGCCCCCATTGTCTCACCCCTTTAGATGTGTTGGTTCACCGTCTAATCATTTAAATCACAATCAGTATAATGAGGTCTAATTTTTTTTTTTTTTTTTTTTTTTTTTTTTTTTTTTTTTGCTGTTAGGGGAAACCGAATAAAACATAATAAATTATCTATTAGAGTTTTCAGTTAAAACAAAATAGTTTCCGCCTATGTTATGTATCAAAGAAGGCCAGTTTGGATCACTTAGTTTTTATAAATTTGTAATTTGGGACAAAACATGCTGAAACGCCCTTCCGGCAAAAAAGTGACTGGTATCTACTCTATCACTTTCAAACAAGACAATAAGCAGAATGTATGTAAACTATCCAAATTTTACAATGGTGAGAATAAGGACTCTAAGAGAACGCTATCGGAGTTCTGGTATGCACATATTTCACTGGCATTCGTCTAGTACTTTAATAATTATAATTATTATTAAAATCGCGAAAATGTAATATCAGCTAATCGTCTTCAACTCAAATTTCTCTCTTAATATAGAGGAACCACTCAGCTAATCGTTACTATGATAAGTATGCTAACCACAAGCTCAAGAGCCTGGACCGAAGTTTTCGGGTCCGGTATATGATCGGTCTGCGTGAGCAGACTGTATAAGTGCTTTCTCTCCACGAAAAGTTAATTCGAATAAGTTTTTCTTGAAAAGTCCTCGTTGAAACCATCTCTCCTATCCTGATGTAGCCATAACTGGTTTATCCTTAACATCTTCCAATCTCCATTTATTCTCATAGATATAATACCTTGACCGAGCGATTATTTTAATAAAAATATTTGGTGGACTATTAATATTAATATTACTTTTAATTTAAGTGTAAACTAGTCAGACCTGAGGACCTTCTGTACCACAGATTACGGAAAATCAACCTATTTAAATTTAAATTAATATAAATAGTTTATCATTTATGTCCGTCTGTTATTTCACAAAGAAATTAACACTTCATAAATAAATAAATAAATAAAATAAAATAAAATAAATAAAACACAGATGAAACAGATGCGTAATCGTACCATGTGTTTAAACACATTAAAATTCAGAATTGAAATGGCTGCTGTAAGTAGTGTAACATTTAGCGATTTCTTTGACTATTAAACCTTGGCAAACGGCTAATACGAAAGAATCGTTTTTAAAAAAATTGACAGAATTGAATGCATAGTGATATTTTTCTTATAAAACCGCTTTTTGTTGTGTTAGTGAGCATCCTAAAACTATATATTAAACCTAAATTATCTATTACAATATTCAATTAAAAGTTCTTTTCATCAATGTTAATAATGTTAATAACCCGTGTAAACTGGTTGCATATTAATGATTTAAAATAAAATACATTGTTAAAATATATAATTTCAAATATAGTTTGTGGAATTTTTTTCACTTTCTTTATAAGACAGTATAATAAAACAACCCATTTTTCATGGAAGATTTTAATTGTTCTGCATTCAAATAATGAAATTTTGAAATTTAACACAAACCTACAGCCTTAAATACCATGAAAGAAAGCCTACGTCGTTAATTGACCTACGTAGAAAGTTTAAGACGGATTAGGACAATCGTTTTGAAAGAAAAGAACACAAACACAGGTCAATTAATTTCATTTAAATTTTGAATACTATTTATATTTTAAGTACACTGTAAAAAAAAAATCTGTAGTTCTACAGATGTAAAGTTACCTGCTTACTAAACTTTCAACTGTAACTGTACGAAAAAAGCTGCAAATCTACAAAACTAGTTTTTGTAAAGCTACAAAAATCTGTAACTTTACAAATGAATCTGCTAAAATTTCAGTAATCTTACTAAACTTTTATTTGTAACCCTGGCTGCAGTTACATGAAAAGTTCTCGGAATCCCAGTTTCCAAAAAAATTCTTAGTAACCTTACATATTTTTTGATTTTCGGCGCAAAAGTGTGTCTGTTACATGAAATTTTGTTGTTGCCGTTACATGAAAAGTTCTAGGAATCCCAGTTTCCTAGAAAAACTTTAGTAACTTCACAGATTTTTTTTTACAGTGTAGACTATTTTAATCTATATTTTCAAGAAATAACTTTTTTCTTTCACATGGAATTTAAAAATAACTCCATTTTACATATTCTTTAATTCATAGTTTTAGAAGTTTTTTTCTAACATGCGAAGCATAAGAAATCAAATTATGTTGCTTCCAAAGCTACCAAATGAAATAATATTTTTGTTATTTTTTTATCGGATGTAAAATTTCAGCATATATTTTCTCAAATAAAAAAATGTTTAAGTGAAAGTTTTTATGAAAAAAAAAACATTTACTTTTTGTTTACGAAAAAAATACTTTAAGATTGTAAAAAATGTTTAAAATTCTTTTATTTTAATTAAAATATCCGTCTAAAACTACACTTTTTTGCTTTAACTTTTTCATGAAAGTAAAAGCTTTTAAATCAAATTAATTTTTCATCATTTGTCAGCTTATAAAAAACATTTCTAGGCATACAAAAAATAATTTCTAAAAGCAATTTATTTCCTTTGAATAAAAAAGTAATAAATATTATCATATTTACTTTAAAAATGAATTCGCACAAGAATGTTAATTTTTTGTACTATTTAAAATTAAACTGTCGAACTAATGAAATATTTAGTTTAAAAAATATTGTTTTTAAAGGATTAATTAATTGAGCTAGTTATAAACCCAATATAGTATTTCTATATTCTTTGAAAGAATTTTTGATTGTGAGTCTAGTTACAACGTTTGAAAAAAAAAAAAAAAGCCTATTTTTTTAAAGACGAATTTATATTAATAATTTACTTTATTATATTATGAAAAAGAGAAATAATCTGTATGTATAAATAATTATTTCGTTCATATTCCATTAAGAATTTTAAGAGAAAGCAAAATATGAAATTATAGAGCGAAAAAAAGTGCAGAAGTAGAAATAAAATAGAAAATTGCAATAATAATTGCATTTATTAATGTAATATAATATTAGATAAAAGATATATGGTTGAAAATATATGACTGAAAAATAAGTAATAGTTGCTGTAAGGTACTTCTAAAATTATATTTTTCTGGCACTTTAAGATGCACAAAGATTTTCTTTCTCTCCTTCTCTCTCTCTCTCTTTTTTTTTTTTTTTTTTTTGTTTGGAAAATATGCGGATAGCATATTTCTTTTCATTCAAAGTGAAATTTAAAAATTATTTTAGGAACATAAAACTTTTTATACAATTTGAATATCAGTATTTTAGGTGCAATATTGAACTTGTACAGTAAGTACTCTAGAAATAATAATCTACAAATTGGACTGCCCTGTACAAGTCTGGCCGACACCATCTGATCAGAAAACTAACTAGATACCAGGTTACCTGAGAATTAAAGCATAAAGTTATGTGCGTGAATGGTGTCAGCTAGAGATGCTCAGGATATATCAGTTGATTAAGCATTGTCACATTTAGTCATAGGTTTTCGATTCGACTCTTGGTCAGCGCAGTTCTTCAAACGATGGGTTCTGAATTTCTTTTCGATATGCTTATTAACTGTTTAAGGCTGTTCTTAACTGCTCTGCTCAACAAGCGAAAAACTTCTGACACATTTACAAATTCATTTTTTAACGAAAAGGTATAAAATGGGAAAACCTGGCCATGGAAGCGATTTGGAATTGAACTGTTGTTTTATTTTTTGATCAATCAATTACCTATTGAGTTATAAGCCATTTTGATCACGTGACAAACTCGTTTTTTGCCGCTATTGAGTGCTCTTTCTTCCTTCGTGCGGAAATTCACTTCGAAACGCTCATTTTGACACTATTTTCTGAAAAATCTATTGTGTTTGTTAAAAAAAAAGTGGAAAAAACAGCTCAATGACATAGTTTATGAACAACAACACCAAATAGTTTCATGCATTTTGGAACAAACATAAATTAAAACTTATGTCAGAAAGTTGCCCTTACGAATTTGAGAACACCATTATGGTTTAATTCTCGAACATATGAAGCACCCATTCAGCCCAGTGTTTAACATGTAGACTGCTAACACTTGAACCGATTTTCGCATGTTTGATTATAGGAAGGCGTCTGTAGTGTCACTTAATATGGTTTTAAGTTTTCTTGAGAATTTTATATCATTATACAGGAAGAATGTCCCAGTTATAAATTTTAATAGTATCAGCTGTAAGCGTGGTAGAGTGTTGGTTTAAGATCAGAAACAATGAGCATTTCAAACAGATTTACATAAGCGCATGCGCGAGTACTGCTTTGTTATTTACTCGCTTGTAGTGCAACATAGTCAAAATGGCTACTGCTACTACTTAGCGTAAAGAGTTATTTCTGGGCTGGAGATTTAAAAGCCGTTAGAGCCATGCGATTTTTTTTTTTCGGAGCTCTATAAAAGATTGTATCTACGTTCCTCCGCTACCTAATGATTTGACAGAGATGAAACACAGAACTGAAGAGACAATTGCTTCCACACTTGTTAACTGACGTGTGGAAAGAATTTGACTTTAGGTAGGATGTGTGCCGTATAACTAAAGATACAGATATTGAACATTTGTAAAGGAAACTAGGTAAGATTACGTTCAATTTGATCTATGATTTGTTCTAAATAATCTAAATTAAACTGTTATAATATACCGTTGAATGTACGGCATTCTTTTATGGACACCCTGTTCTATTCAAATATAGTAGCACGTGCAATATTGTCTACGCTATCTTGACACTAATCAACAGATATTTGATACAACCCCTCACCTTTTTGCTTGTGCTTGGGAACAACGGATTTCGAGCTTATTCTATCGACAATAATTTTTGGAATAAAATGAATTTTACAAACCGCCGCGGCGATCGACCTGTTTAATGGTGTTATTACACGAGAGGTCAAAGACGCTTCAGATTCCAGGCGTCTCCATGTATTCCTATGGCTCCAGGGGAGTCGCTTGGAGAGCGAGCGTCTTTTTTCTGTCGGAGCATCTTTGACGCCCGAAACGAGGCGAGTCGCCAGTAACAGCCAATCAAATGCTTGGAAACCTGATAATAGAAAAGCCTTTTCCGGAACAGCCAATGAAATGCTTGGAAAAGACGGACCGTGAGGCGGCTGTTGTCGCTAGACGCCTGGGATTTCAAGCGTCTTTGACTCCTCGTATAATAACACCATAAGTCTGCAGCCCTTTACTCTTCTACTCCATTCTGACTCTTTTGCGGAAGCAAGGTTCACAGGTCTCCAGCAACGTCCCGAGTAAAAGACACTGTAGCGAAAGCGAGGTTGAAAAAAAATCAAAAATATGAAACCGGACAAATTTAAAAGGGAAAGTACATAAATTAAAGACACCGAAAAGCGGGAAGGGTGGGTTCACCGAACGACTCCTGCTACTTTGAGCCTATCATTAGTTTATGAAACCACTTAATTTTAATTCTCATACTCCACAATAGCACTAGAATTTTGCTAAACTCTTTTCCATTCTAATATGTATGTGAAATATAACTTTTTTTCATTTTTCCAAATAAATTTGTTCGTAAATTCCGGTGCCATTCATTTATTTCAACATTTTAGTACTGAAAGTACTTTGCCCCTAAAAGGGTTAAAATATGTTAATGATGAGTTAAGTACTCATGCGGCTGCAAAAGAACATTGCATTGATGAAAAAACTTTAGGAAGGTATGTAGAAAAATTTCAACATGATGAATATTGTGAGATGAAGCCAAACTATGTGACAACTAGAGTTACCAGGTCGAATATCACAAAAAGTAGGACAAGGCGATAAAAAAAGCGGGCAGTAGCTACTAAATCCGGGGATTATAATGCATGAAACCCTATTAAAACGGAACCTGTCTCTAACGGAATGTTGTCTTAAATGTTAAAATTCATTTTATGTATTTGGCGGGACATTCTTTTATGGACAGCCTGTACTATACTTTAGTACTGTACTATAGTACCCTGTACCATACTTTAGTACCCTGTACTATACTTGTACGCATAAGAATAAATTTTAAATAGATCCTTGCTAGGAAAAATCAGCCTCTTTCTTTTAATAATGTGAATTATCTGTTCATGGAAATTGTAACATATAGAAGAATTCGAAATGAAGTCGGGAATATTCTTCTATAATCCATTGTTTTTGAAAAATAGTTTCGATTTCAAAAAATATTTACAGTAAAACCTCCCTAAAGCGACCACGCTCTGTTCCAATAAAAATTGGTCGCTCCGAGAGGTGGTTTCTTAATGTAGGTCATGTTTAAATGTAGATTTTAATTGTTCAAAAAAGGTAACAATTAATGTTACTAAAATTTATTTTTCACATTGGTAGAACATATGAAAATTTAAGTATCAAAACAAAAGTTAGTTACATAAATCAATTACTGCAGAGTTTAAAAAAATGAATACATTGACGTTTGCTTTGATTTCACGGTTTTATCCTTTATAAATTTTATTTCCAAGTCCTTTCGAAGTTCAGTAAATAAATGCAATTTTCTTTTGGACGGGAACAAATTTTGACGATTTCATTAATTTATGTATTTCTTTGAGAGTTTTCTGACAGAATAGGGCAGGAGGGTTTATTGACCGTCATCCTTAATTTGTCATCAGAGTTAAATTCATTGCCTAAAAACGAACACAGGGGTTTAAACACTTAAAAGTTACCTGAATAAATAAAAATTCTAAACCTAGTTTAGAAGTTTGTTGAATAATGCGCTCTATGGAATTATTATTCTAATAAAACCTTCTTCAAGCGACCAGGAAAAAACGGAATTTGTTTCGTTTTCTTCCAGGAAATGGGTCGCTCATGGAGGGAGTTCAACTGGGGTGGTCTCTGAATAGCGGTAAAATCAGTATTGAGCCTATGGGAATAAAGTTCGTTCCATGAAAAATGGTCCTTCAGGGAGGTGGACGCTTAATGGAGAGGTTTCACTGTATTTCGAAATTGATTAAAAAAAAAAAAATATGAATTATAGCCTATGAATATTTTAACAACAATTGATTTCTAGTAGCCTCAAATATGCGAATCCAAAATTGCAGATCGTTCCGTTAAGTACTTTTTGAGTTACGCTTTAAAACCTACACGAATTGGAATCTGTTTAGCAATGTTTAAAAATGAATCTGCATTCTTAGCATCTATTGAACGAACTTAAACATTTCGGAATTGGGATATAAGTATCATTAAACATTTATTTTTGTAATATCATATTTTCTTGCATCACTAGTATAATAACATAAAAGTGCAATATAGTTGTCCATAATAATTGCTTTTTAATTGAAAATACTCATTCTGTCTCTATTTTGTTGTTAAAAAAACGATACTAATACAAATTTTAATTAGGGAGACTAGGGAGGGTTGACCCACTTTTTATAAAATGATATTTTATCTTTTAAATATTGAACGTAAAATAAAGTTTTATGTATCATTTTATTCGTTTTACAATCAGTTATCAAAATAAAATTTTTATATAAGTGTAACATATAAGAGATTTGAAAAATAATTGATTTTAATCATGAAAAAATAATGAGTCAAGGCTCCCCACATATGGGAGGCTTGACCCACTATATTGGAGGCTTGACCCACTTTGTTTTATATTGCACAATTTGTGAAGAGAAATAAAATCAGTTTAAAAAAGCCAAATAACTTTATTCTACATGCTTTAATTATTATAAAAAAATATTTTTTATTTAATATGAGGCTTAAACAAACCTGTTAAGACGCAATCGCAACTCAGGAGAGAACAATGTCGTTTTAAACAGGATTTTGTCTGAGCAGGCATAATTGTACCGCAGAGAAAATGAAATTTTAAAATTTAAGGCAGTATTCTGTTATAGGCAAGTTCCGTTTTCTTAGTGTTTCATGTTATTATGTCCAGATTTAGGAGACACTGTCCCGCTTTATTTTTTTATCTCCTTGTTCTATTTTTTGTGACACTTGATCTGACAACTCTAGTTGTCACATAGTTTGGCTTCATCCAGGGATGAGATTCCCGCTTTTTTGCATACCAGTATTTTGTTAGAGCAAATCTCATTTTATTTAATCGGAACACTTATGCGATTTAAGAGAATACAATTTTCTGTAAAAAATTATTGTTATGAATAAGGGCTGAAATGTCATCCCTGGCTTCATCTCACTGTATTCTCCCTATGAAATTTTTCTACATACCTTCTTAAAGTTTTTCGGTACATGCTACGTTCTTTTGCAACCGCATGAGTACTTAACTTATCATTAACATGATTTAAAAATTTAAGATACAAAGTACTTTCCGTACTATGACTGGCACCGGAATTTATGAACAAATTTATTTGGAAATAAGAAAAAGGCTATATTTTACATACATATTAAATGAAAAGATTTTAGCAAAATTCTGGTGTCATTGTAATGTTTCGGAATTAAAATTAAGTGTTTTTATAAACATATCACTGTCCATCAAACGGTTAAGAGTGCTGCTTTTATCCTTTCTAGTCTTTCCCACTGTTTCTATTTACCTATTGTAAGCAATGTAATGGCAAAAAGTTCCTATCAACTTTCCCATTTTCTAGCAATTTTACACATTTTTCTATACTCAGTTTTAAACATTTTCTTTTCCATCACACCATTTTACTAAGGCTTTACAGAATAAATTTACATTATTTTATGTATATGCCATTAACTTTTCATTATGCACAGTGTATAATAAAAATATTTCCAAAACCACTTAATTAAGTGAGCCTTGAGCATCTGCTCAACCCTATCTCACATTGACTGGATCAAGCCTCCTTACATAGACCTTTTTCTATAGAATACCACATTTTTATATTAAACCTAACTTACTGTACAGAACAGTCTTTATGCCTGGAATGAAAGGTCGATATTTTTGCATTACTTTAAACCGACATACTTAAATTTCTATGATATAATTTATTTCAAAAAAGGTTACAAAATATATTCATGGGTAGGTCAAGCCTCCAGTATGGTCAACCGCCCTAGTCTCCCCTACTGTTTCTAATTGATAAATAAAACTAAATTATGTGGCAATAAATGAAAATGACATCCCTTATATTTTTATCAATTACATTTTATCTCAAACCATTTGCATTTCGTATAATTCGCATCTTAACCATGTATGAATGTTACTAAAGAAGCTATAGCTTATTAAGAGTAAATATTTATAATGTTATGTTATCTAAAATTACACAGAGGAAAGAAGAATTATATTTTGGATAATTTCGTGATTCAGTGCTTCATAATTTTAAAAACAAGCGTATTCTTATAAATGATGGTTGTTTTGAATGTGATTAATTGCATGTAATTATGCTAGTCGAATTATATTTATGGTTAATTACCATCACTACAAATTTTGGTTTGTACTGAAACGCAGCTTAGAAGTATTTCTAAGAGAATATTTTATAATTTGTATTAAATAATGTTTACCATTATGATTTTGTCTTCTATAGCATCGAAACAATAAATTATATATATAGGGGAAGGTGGGGCTAAATCGGGTACCAAAAAATATTTTTACTGTTCTCTAATGAGAAAACGAACGATAAAGACGGTTTTTAATATTAAAGTAATCTTTGGATATAATAAAACGTAATATTTTCTATAAAAATATAATTGATTATATAATTTTTTTTTCAGATATGAAACAAATATTCCCACTACACCGAAATTTCCACAGTGGTGGGGTAAAACCTGGTATCCATTTTGAGTCCTAGAAAACTCATTTTGGTCAAAAAATACTTGTTTACTACAGTAAAACTTGTTATTTTTAACAAAACGAAATCACACATGTGTTCTTCCATGTATTAAAAATAAATCTGTGGTAAATTTTCTACGTTGTATAGGAATACCTTCTTTAAACTGAAAGTCTTATAGTTGTTTTAGCTGCAAAAATCACAAATGAATTCGACATCATATTCTTCTGCATTACTAAATGTGTGCCCATTCGTGGCATCTAATACATTGTATCCAACTTTGTTTTTGGATTTAGAACTGGAATAAAAATAATTGCAAATCTTACAGGCTTCATAAACTTCTTCATCTTCTGAGGATTTATTTTCAACCTTTTTTGGTTTCTTTTTCTGTGGATTCTTCATTTTTTTTTCTTTTTAAGAAATTTCCTTTTTCGTTTTGCAATTTGTTTGGTTTATTTCTTCTTAATATCTGTTTAGATCTCTAATTTATACGACAAAATAATCAAAATAGCAGTTTTTTTCCCTTCATTTGTCTGTTCTTTTCTCAATTCTAAAGCATTTCTGGTGGGCGGGTAATGCCATTTTAGGCGAAATTGGAAATTCAGATTTCTGAGCTACACATTTGAAGATGTCGGTACGATAAGTTTACTAATGCATTATGTAGATGTAACATTTTGAAGCACTGATGACGCCTGTGACTGTGATGTCAACTGCTGCATGGGGAAACACTTAGAAGCAGCTCAATGTTCAAGAGGCTGGATGTTGTCAAATGCTGAATGTATGATGTCAACCCTTTTAGATATGTAAGGTTGAGATCCATTATCCTCTGATGTTTCAGAAATATTTATTGTTGCAGCTATACCAACCTGTGGCTGCTTAGACCCATGTGTGTTATCACTGACTTTCATGGATTTCTTTATCGTTTCCAAAGAAGCCAAAAAAGGTTAAATAAAAAAACACCGTTGTTGTAGGAAAAAATCTCTATTTTCTCAAAACCTCTAATTGCAGTATTTGCAACTGCTGCTCTCGAAAATACAGCTTTAAATAAATTTCAAATTTGGTAAATTGTTATATATCGCCCAGGACTGGAAAGTAACCACTACTTCACCCCCTGTTCGTAGTGTGAGTTTAGATCACGGAGTAAAAGAGCTAGTTCTTACTCCGTGGTTTAGAGGTGCATGAATGACACATATAGGGGTTGAAGTCGATGTTTCTGACGTAGAGTGAAGCATAAGATAAGCTGTTAAATCATTATTCTACAAGAGAGGGTTTTCTACTGCTTGTTTCCAATTTATATGAGAAAAAATATCTTGTTATAGATTATGCAGAAAATTATGTGGAATTGAGATTTTACAGATTATTTTTCAATAAAGACAGATTATTTTATTTAAAAAAATATTTACGAAATATATTTTGATTTTTAAGTAGGCCTGGTTGTTATTCTTCAGAAAGTTATTTATTAAAATTTAATAAGCATAATATACAAATATACCTTAGTTGGTACCATTATTTTGTTCATTAATAATTGCAGTTTACTTAAAGTTCATAAATTTTAGCTAAAAATTAATCCCATTTTTTAATATAAAATAAAATCAAAATTAACGTTTTCACGATGCTTAGTTCACTATAACTAGATAAATTTAGAATTATAATGTAACTTAACAGTATTACAAATGCAATTTAAAGCACCACGCTTATTTATTAACTATACTAAAAAACTTATTTCATTAATGTGGGGCAAAACCGGTTATACCCGGTTTTCATTCATTCTTAAGTACATGGTTTTACTCCAACATGACACAGATTTAAAAACATGGCGTCACTACTTGGAATCTTATAGTAAAATATCAGTAAAAATGTTAAAATATTAACAGGAAAGCAAAGAATTATAGTACTTACCAATATTTATTATGCTGATAAATAGTGATTATATGTGTATAACCTAGAATATAACAAAACAATTTTTAAGAGTAATTCAAACGAAATCATTTACACAAAACAGAATCGCACACAGTAGCGTTTCGTTCATCTACAAATGCCGGAATGGTTATCCGCAAGTAATTTATATTGTTGGCTGATAGATATCAGTAGGGGTTAAGGACGCATCTGTGCTACCCGGTTTTACCCGGATACCCTGTTTTATACAACTTTACCCTATATATTCATCGGGATATAATTTTTATTAGGCATTTATACTTTTGACATTCATTAAATTATTTTTGTTTTCATTTATGAACTTAATTATACTGTAATAAATGAAATAACACCATTTTCATTTTTTCTTAGCATGCATTTTTTTACCCATTTTCATTTCGTGTAATGGACATGTTAATCATGTTGCATGTTACTAAATATGTTACAATTTCTTAAGCAGAATCATTGATGATATTTTTCGTAACATATCTAAAATTATTATCGAATGAATAAGTATACTCTTTGGCTAATTTTTGCGTGGTTCAGAGCTTCACCATTCAAACAAAAGTATTATGAGAAATGAAGATTGTTTTCAATTTGATAAATTGCATTTAATTATTATCATAATTTCGTCTAATTACATCGGCGATAAATGAACATTCCTGATAATCTTTTGTTTTTAGATAAACGATACTCGGAAACTAATTATTTGCCATTATATTTTATTTTTGTCTTTTTTAGCATCATTACATTTTATATTTTCGGCATCAGAATAAAAGTTTTAGTGAGTCTCCATTTTTCTCCCGTCGATTACGCTTAAACAATTAGGATAGAAACATACAAATGTAATGTATCATTATGATGTTAATGTTTTTAAAATAAATTAAATTAAATATAGCATGAATATATATACCGGGTGTGTTAATATGTACTGACGGCTTTTAAAATTCAATAACTTGCAAAAAGTGAGAGCCATTAAATAAAATATCGAAAGAGGGTTATGTAAGTTGTCAGAGGTTTTTTACTGCCCTGCCCAGTTTTAGTTCAATTTAGAAGGCATAGATGGGGCTGAAAGAAATAAACGCTAAATTGAGGTCCCAGTAATGATGCGAAATCAGAAAGTTAAACATAAGGAGTGCGTCTCACTCGGAAGTGCAATCTTGTTTTTCGTGAACTCCACTCTCTATATTTACTCTCCTTTATTCGCATCAAAGGTAGGATTGGAGTAATGTCACAAAATCGGTTCTCGATTTAGTGCTTACAGCTAACAGCACCATATATCGCAGCTATTTTGAACTAAACCGGAGAATCGCAGTAAAAAACTCTTAACATCTTGTATAATTTTCCATCTTGCATAACTTTCCTACAAGATTTTTTTTAACAGCTGTCAACATATACAAGTTATTGATTTTTAAAAACAGCCAGTTCAATTTAGGACACCTGCTATATATTATATATTAAAAAAATTAACTATTTTAAATACATGCTAAATATTCTCACTTAATTTTACTATTTTTCGTCTTTAAGAGCGCTGTTATTTTTTCTCTCTCTAAAAAATCTAAATTCAACGCGCCAGTTTTCTTTCATTTCGCAATTCGCCAATAATATTTCTCTTTTCAATGTGTCCGAATTTGAAAGTTTCTATTTGGCATGGATTATTCTGGACTTTATTCCACATTTTTTAGACCCGAATAGCTCAGTTTTTACGATTCCGCAGTCGCTCTTTAAAGAGCTGTCTTGGAATATGTTAAATAAATGGAGTTGGTCTCAATCGCAAGTGCAATCTTGTTCTGCATTGCTGTCTAAGAACATGACTTTCTTAATAATGGTTTTTAATTATGTATTAAATTTTCCAGCTGTAAACATATCAGTAAAGTAAAAGCTGTTTGTAGAATATAAGAAACTAATATACAAGGCTACGCAAAGACCTAGATACATTGCAATCTAGACCGAAGAGCCAAAACATTATGCCCATCCCCACATTTTGCAATAAACTCGCCTGGATGGCGTGGAGGACGGTATTTAACTGCTTCTAGGGAGAATGGGGAATCATTTTTGCGTTTACTTCTGCCTGTGATGGGAAAGGCCGCTGATATAAGCGACATTGATACAGGCCAGAATTCAATGACCCGATGGTTCAAAAAGAGAAATCTCCCAAACTGCATGACTCATGGGTTGTTTGCGACATGTCTTTGTTAGTACTTATGAAAAGTATATGAATAACAGTGAAATCCTCAGTAGGCGCCATGAGGTTGGACGTCCACGCGTTATTAAGAATAAATGACGTCGGGGACTGTCCCGCTTGGTAAAGGAAAATCGGCAACACACACTGGATTGGCTGACAGCCCAATACAATACAGGACCAAAGAGAACTGTTTCTGAGCACACAGTTCAGCTAACACTGTTGAATACGAGGCTACTCAGCAAACGTCTCACTCATGTACCTCTATTGACAAATCATCAGCGCCAACTACTTCTACACTAGCCCCGGGAACATCGTGACTGGACCATTGATCATCGGCAGAGAGTTGCCTGTCGTATGAATCACGATTCATTCTACAACACGTCGAAGGCAGTGTCAAGGTACGCAATCTTTCAGGTGAACTGTTGCTTCGCCTTATGCAGCAGGTCATATACAGCCCGGTGAAGACGTTATTATACTTTGAGAAACGTTCTCGTAGGCGTCTCTGGGACCTGTGATTGTTGTAGAGCAGGCTATGGAGGCCGCGGACTATTTGAATATCATTACAGAACAGTCGCACCCTTACATGTTATCTGTCTTTCCAGCTGGAAATGAAATCTTCGAGCACGACAATGCCCCATGTCACAGAGCTTGAATTGTGCTGAAGTGGTTCCAAGAACATAATTCAAAATTCCAGTTAACGTCCTAGCAGTCTAACTCAACGAATCTTAATACGATAGAGCAGATTTGAGATGTCTTGGCACGGCAGCTCATAGTTAAAAAATAACCATGTTGTAATATTTCGGATTTGCGTGACCGCTCGGGGTGCAGCTCTTTCGCGGGCCAAAGGCGAGACATTCGTTATTAGGTAGGTGGTCATAATGTTTTGGCTCTTCAGTGTATATATGGCAATATATGAAAGTATGTTTTCAGTTGTGTTGTGCACTTTTCTCCAGAATTAAATGTGTTAGGCTTTCTTATGAGTTTTACAACGAAGCTAAATTTTAGCACACTATGTAGTGTATTTACAGATCTATAGATCATGTATAGGGAGGCACAAAGGCTTTCGATTACTTTATCACTTATGTATGGTATTTACTAAATTCTGGTTTCGAAATGGGGAATGCTGTTCTAAGTTTTTTTATTATACATCTTCTTTCATCGTTTTAAAAGGTGGGATTCCGTTACAATACTTTGCTAGCGTTGGAAAGTGCTTCATAATAAATGCTTGATGATTGAATTTTCTTTCTTGTTTCATTTTACAACAAATTATAAATATGGGAATTACGTAATGTTTACAGGAAAAAAAATGTTCTATCATTATCTAGAATACTATTTTCAAAATTAAAACTTAAATATATAAATTTATAAGATATAAACAATGTCAAAAAAAATATATTTAAGGATAAATTAATGAAGATAGTTAAATACATTAAACAGCATTGTTTAAAAAACTATCAAACTTTTTTTCTTTCACTGTGTTGCGTTAAATGCTTTTTTATCACGCACACCATTATACGCTTTCATTAAAGGCATTTGTTTTTGCCAATAAAAAAAGTTTACTCATTTTAATAAAATTTACTTTTCAAATAACTTATTTATCTAAAAAAATTTAAATTTCCCTTGTTTTACTGTTTTTGCCAGTTTGAAAATTCTTACTGAAAAATTAATAATTCTTTCTGAGGTTAAATAATTATTGTCTTAAAAATATTTATAGGAAAAAATTTTTTATTGAATAATTTTAAAACGCTACGTTTTTCAAAACCTTAATGTAAATGTTTAGTAATATTGTAATACTTTCTCAAAATGTGTACTAATTTGAACTGTAGGGATTTTTTTAAATGCATCTTTTATAAATTGTTATAAAAAAAATTCCAAACATTTTGTATGATGTATTTCTTTCTTTAATAAAAATAACTAATATAATATTTTATGAAAACCATAATGTTGAAACTATGCTTTGTGCACTTCTATGGTAGATGAATAGCACTTTACAATCAATTGACATAAAATTTCCTAAAGTATAATTATTTCTTTAATACAAATTTTCAGTTTATTTTCTGTATTCTCACAATAAATGGACAGTTCGTGTTTCTCTATGTTGCTGCAAATAAATTCTAAGTAAATCTCTCTCCTATAGATCTGCTTTGAAATTGGGAACATGAGACAGCACTTATCTTTACTTTGTTCCATTGTGAATTTCTTTATGTAGCTTTCCTAACGTGAAAAAAAATTATTAGATTTGTCCATATAATTTTTATTCAAGCTTATTCTAACAAGAGGTTATATTACATCCCTTTTTTCATCATGATCATTAAACATTTTTGTTTTCTTTAAAACATGTTTTTAGGATTATTTCAGGTCTTTACAGCTGTTGCATACGATAGACGTAAAACGGTGCTTGGAGTATGTGTATATATGTTTTGTAGGATTTGAATTTAGGTAGCATCATTTATTCAACAAACGGCGTACGTGGTCAGAACAACAAACTCTCTGGTATTTAGTATTGTCTATAATTTGTAAGCAAGAGATATAAAAGCGAAATCCAGGGAACACGAACACAAGGACTTTAGACTTTAAAAATCAAAAACGAGTCAGTCTCTTATTTTTAAACCATTCGTGAAGCATTGACACGGACATGTCCATAAAGCAATTGTTTATATTAGGCCTAATTAGAATACGCTACAGATTGCATTTTTGAAGTGTTAAGGGGATAGTTTACATAATAATCGATCAAAAATCGATTTTTTGTTTTTAAAATTAAATGAAAGCCTGTTTAATTGTGAATACTTTGACACCTCATTTTTACCCATACGGAAATTATATCGCGATATATTGTAAATTTTGTTAATGCACCTAGCGCAATTACACACGCAAATTAAAACTTTAAATGTTTTTTTTTTCCATGTTCATAGATTTTAGGTAGATTTCGTATGAAATACTACCTATTGGGATCGTTCCTATGTTGGAATTTCTGAAAAAGTTTTGCAGATCTACACCGATCATGACCCTAGAACCCAAAACCACCCTCAGTAAAAAACTTTATCTATCTATCTATCTATCTATCTATCTATCTATCTATATCACTTTCTTCTGGACACGATAACTTCCGTAATTCTCCACCAATCTCTTCCAAACTGATACATAAAATCAAAGGGCATAAAATCTCGGTCAAGTTCGTTAATGGGCAAAATCGGACCAAGGGGATGGAAATAGGGAGGGGTTTTGTGAAAACCGAAAACCCCCCATAACTTCTTAATTTTTGTACATATCAAATCAGTTTAAAGTTTTTATTACTTCAAAAAATAGGGCCAAAATTTTATGTATCACAGATTTTTGATAAAGTTAAAAATGGGCTCAAGGGGCGCAAAAAATAGGGTTTTGGGGAGAAAAAAATTCATAACTTCGTCAATTATCAAGATATCAATTTCAATTAATTTTATTATAAATCTCCTTAATATTATCTACAACTTTTATATTCACAAGTTTTTGATAGGAGCAATTCGTACCGCAAAAATATTAAAAACGAAAATAAAAAAGGGGTTTGAAGAAGTAAAAAATCCATAACTCCGTCAATTCAAAAGATATAAAATCCCCATGAATTTATCATATATCTTCTTAATATTGTCTACAATATCTATATAGACAAGTTTTGGATAGGACCAATTCTTACAGCAAAAACAAATTAAAAATACATAGCGGTTGAAGAAAAAAATCATTTAAGTAAGGGTGCATTCAAATCCAAACTGCGTATTTTATGACTCATTTTACAATTCATTTTTGCTCTCAAAGGCTTCCAATTGGTACGTTTTCTTACTCAGAAATTATATAATGTACCGTAATGGTCGATGTTTTGATAGAGGCAGAATATATTTTTAAAAATGCTGTTAAATTGGGCATTTTGAACCGAATTTCCCGAAGCGGATTGTGTTGGAAAAATCATTGCATTAAGGATACACACAAATCCAAACTGCTTATTTTATGACTCATTTTTAAATTCATTTTTGCTCTCAAACGCATTTAATTGGTAGATTCGCTTATTCAGAAACTATATAATGTACCGCAATGATCGATTTTTTGATAGAGGCAGAATATATTTCAAAAAATCATGTCAAAATGGGCATTTTGAAAGGATTTTTCCGAAGCAATTGTGTTATCACTTTCTTCTGGACACGGTAACTTCCGCAATTCTGCGCAAATCTCTTCCAAACTGATACATAAAATCAAAGGACATAAAATCTCGGTGAAGTTCGTTAATGGGCAAAAGCGGACCAAGGGGATGGAAATAGGGAGGGGTTTTGTGAAAACCGAAAACCCCCAATACTTCTTAATTTTTTCACATATCAAATCAGTTTAAAGTTTTTATTACTTCAAAAAATAGGGCCAAAATTTTATGTATCACAGATTTTATGTATCACAGAAGTTAAAAATGGGCTCAAGGGGCGCAAAAAATAGGGTTTTTTGGGAGAAAAAAATTCATAACTTCGTCAATTCTCAAGATATCAAATCCAATAATTTTATTATACATCTCCTTAATATTATCTACAACTTTTATATTCACAAGTTTTTGATAGGACCAATTCGAACCGCAAAAAAAAATTAAAAACGAAAACAAAAAAAGGAGGGTTTAAGAAGAAAAATTTTCATAACTCCGTCAATTCACAAGATGTAAAATCTCCATGAATTTATCATATATCTTCTTAATATTGTGTTCAACATTTATATAGGCAAGTTTTTGATAGGGCCAATTCTTAAAGCAAAAACAAATTAAAAACACATAGCGGTTGAAGAAAAAAATCATCTTATTAAGGGTGCATTCAAATCCAAACTGTCTATTTTCTTACTCATTTTTAAATTAATTTTTCTTTCAAACGCATCCAATTGCTAGATTCTCTTATTCAGAAACTATATAATGTACAGTAATGATCGATTTTTTGATAGAGGCAGAATATATTTCAAAAAATGTTGTTAAAGTGGGCATTTTGAACAGAATTTTCCGAAGCGATTGTGTTAGAAACGAAAAGTATTGCCCTACTGAGAAAAATAATTGTTTATTAATCAAGTTTTAATTAATTGAAAGAAAAATAAAAACACAGGTCGCTTTAAAATCTTTTCAAAAATCACGTCAGCATGCTTCATATTTTTTTTTATTATTAAAAATTAATCTGAAAATGTGCCAGAAAATTTCGAGTTGTTGAGTATGGAAAAATATTTTTTTTAATATTGCCTTAACATGATTCTGATAAAACCAGCTATTTTATAAAAATGAAATAAAAACTCGTCAAAAGTAGACAGATAAAACTGTTAAAGTGGATTTATATCTAATAATGATTTAGTTTTTGTTGGTGAAATTAGTATACTTAACTTCCAAATCTACCTCTGCCTGTAGGCCGGGCCGGCAGAGATTTTTTCACTTTAATGTTTTAAAAATTTTAAGGCTTTTTTTGTATTTGATATAGAGGTTTAAACTCTTTTGTACATGTCCTTCATTATATATGTGCAGGCTCGTATTGGCCAGCTGGCCAGTTCACGGAAAACTTCGCGCCCCTAAATGCGTAAGCCGCTGCCATGTTTTTTCGCTCCTTGTACACATATATTGTGACTAGTGTACTAAATTTCGAGAATTCGTTTAGGAAGAATCATCAGTTAATAGATAGACAGCACAAGAAAGGTGTTGTTTATTATAACAAAGAGAAATTAAAGATAAATCGAAACAATTTCAGGATCGGAAATCAAAGTGGGCGTCTTTGCATGCGACTGAGAGAGAAAACTTGCACCGAAGGGAAAACTTTAATAGTCACAGTGTCCTGGGCGGGATTTTTTTCATCGCTTCTTTGAATAGCTTTCAGATTTTAACCAAATATTTTGCATATTTTCAGTCCTTTAGCTTCTTGCATCTTGCCCCTCTCATATTAAAGGCCCTGAGTGCATCTATAATTAAAATCGTACTTTCTGAAAAGAACTTGAGAAAATACAGAGTTAAATATCAAAAGGTAAAAAACGTCATTTTGTGAGGAATTTTTGTTGATTGGAAATAGACCGGAATGCGGCTGCACAGACCATACCTTATCGAGTTGGCGGCTGAAAATCTAGGAATAGTTAAAACGCGATTCTCATATTAAAATGCACCTGGTATGCCAAGTCATATCTTGGTGGAAAGTACCTGCAATCCCGATTTTAGTGGTTGACAGGTAGGTTTACCATTTGTAGGTTTATGTTTTCCTGCTCCCAGTCCTCCATGTTTTCTTATCTTTGGGTGCGGGTTTTTTCATTCACAAAATCTACTCCATAATTTTCGGTTAGTAATCTTCATTTTATTTGATGACAGATTTTCCGCAGTTTTCAGTTAGTTATTTAATAACTATTAGGAAATTACAGCATGCATATTAATTATGTATCATTAAATACAGCGATGATTACTATTCATGAATCATGATACCTTTTTTTTTTAAATTAAAGAACGTTGGCCACGTGATCTTGCAACTTGCATAAATGCAATCCATTTCTCTCAGTTATGGAAATTCAAATATTTTCTTTGATCTCTAATTAGCAAAGAACTTTGCAAATCATAGAAAAAGTGTTCTGAGAAGAGTCAGTTTACTTAATTATTTTAGGGATTTTAGACTAACAAAGCGACTTTTTTGGTATGCTTTTTCTGTAGAAACCTTTTACTAGTGTAATATCCTTTTTGCATTTTATGGATAGGCAAAGCCATTTTTTCGTGGTACAAAATGTACTTCAGTACAAAGTGCTTAACGTGACGTATATCAAGTGTTGCAAGTGTAATAAGTATTATTTTCATGAGCAGTTTTTGTGTTTACATTTGTTAATGTGATGTTGATTTGAAGTACATTTCTGTTCTAGATATAAGTTTTCATTATGAATTTTTTTTGTGTGTACGGTGAGGAAGATACTGGTGGATATTACATTTAAAAATGCTACTTCGTTTTTAAAAAAAAAAACATAAAAAAAACTGTAGTAAATAAAAAGTAATTGTTGTCAGATTGGAATAGAAATTCATCACTTTTAACTGACTGATAACTAATTCCTATTATAAAGAAATATACTTTATAAAAAAGATTAAAGCCCTTAATAGGACCACAGCAACTCTATTTGGCGACTGATTCAGAAACCTTGTTAGTTTTTCTACCGATTTTCATTGCACCAATGCCGATAAATGGAATAAAAGTGGTTACCCCAGACTAATTCCGCTAAAAATCATCGTAAAAATCTATTGATACCAAATAGAAATAATGTCAACTAATTATTGCTATATAAATTATCTTCGTCTATATATTAAAAAGTGTACCAACTCTGAATTCTTAAACAATAACACACATTTGACTCATTTTAGTTTGTTTAATTTATTAATGTTTGCATACCACAAACCACAATCGTTAAAAACATCGATGTGTAAGTTTACAATTAATTTGAATAATTAGTTTTCAAAATACAGAGAAATTTTGCCTCTCCAGAATTTAAAGGGACTATCTTCCTTATCAAAAGATCCACAGAAAAAAATCGTATACACTTACAAGAAGCAACATATTTTAAGTTTATTATAAATTTAAAATTGCTGTATAATTTTACTCGTGACTAATTGAGTGTTTTCGTTACTTTTTCTTTTAACATCTTCATTTAATTTTCCAAAATTTATGGATAAACACCTAACACTTTCTTTTATAAATGTATTTAGATTTAGGAAAAATATATAAATTCAATCTCTTTCCTGGCTGGCAAGGTATTCAAATAGGATGTCAGAAGTGGATGTTATCATTTGAAAATTTAATGTTCTTGCATTATTTAATATGTAGAATAGTAAAATAATAGGTTTTGTTTTTGCACTTATATTAAAAATATTGCACATCGATAAGGGCAAAATAATCCTTTTTATCGCGTAAAAGTGCATGGAAATACTTAAATATTTTTGTTTGAATAACACTAGTTAAAAGTTTTAAATAAGTTGAAAACATTAATACTATATACAAATATGTCAAATTATACTCATCATCTTATACCAAAACTGTTTTTTAAAGATTCCTTCAGTTTGACTAAACTGCATGAAAATTAAAATATTCAATACGGTGTAAAGTCGTTAAATGTGGCCCATTTGTCATTATGCAATTTCGGTAGGTTATCATTTCGTTTCTCAATATTATTATCTGAGGATATCCAAATGCTCAAATTACGTAAAAATTTTGATTCAAAATTATTTCATTGTCGATGAACTATTGGGAAAATACTTTTCGTATTTTATTAATGATGATTAGGGCGAACGAAGAATTCGATTTCTTGTTTTTGTTTTTACGTTCGTCGTTACGTTTGTTTTATGCTGATGGAAAAAGAGAGAATCCAGGTAAAGTATGCATTTCTGTATCTGTATGAAATACTGATGAATCTGTATGAAAATATTTTTCTTTATTTTTGAAATCTAAGTTAAAGAAATCAATATCTTTATTAAGATGTTGCAATTGATTTTTCATCAATATGTTGGATTATTGTTATTTTGAAAAATAAAGAATACACACATATACAGGATGTCCACCCTCAACGATGTCGAATGACTGATTGAAAAACCGTTAGTCATAGATATGTACTTAGAATTACAGAAATATTTTAAATGAGACAAAATGTATTTTAAAAGCGATTTCGATCAATTAAAACATTTCTTAAAAAATTACGAAATTTAATTTTTATACGGCCCCCAATTCTGAAAGTTATATTTAGTAAAAATATCACATTACATTATGAAGTAATAAAAAAGTCTCATTCATCTACGATTAAAACTGACCAAGTAATAGCAGTTTAAAGTTGAATCATCTTTTTGGTTGCGAAATAGAGGCCATTCACAAATTTACTAGAAATATAAATAATCTTCAGATATAAAAAAATAATAGTTGCAAGTAACATTACTATTACAATATAGATTTGATATCTATGTTCATTGTGACATATTAAAGTAAAATATATAATTTGTGCTAAAAATATAAGTCAAAAAATAGAATTTTTGTTAATTTAAATGAGGAAAAGATACAGTCTCTATTCTTTACAAAATGGTACACATTTTTAAATGCTATGAGATTATCCAATCTAAAACTTAATTAATAAAAAATGAAGTTATCTTAAAACTTCCTCAAAGTGACTTCCTTCGTCTGAAATGCAGAAATGTATACGGGATAAAAATCCGTCTTTTACGTCCCGTACGCCGATTTCTTCCGTTTTTCTACAGCATTTTACTTTTGAAAGTTTGAAGATTTTCTTTTTCAAGTTTTCTTTAAAATTTCACTTTCTGCAAAAGAAAGGTTATCCATATACGTGCCAAATGTAAAAATAGCTCTTTTCCGATCAGGCACACAAAAGCCATGGGCGAGTTGTGTTATATTAATTGCACATTCATAAACTCATGGGTTAGATTACATCATTGGAACTTGACATTATTACAGAGAGACTATAAGTATCTGCATACGTTCTAAAATAAATTATTTAGTATATCTGTATTTTAAGATTTAAAATTCTGTTTGATTTATTATCTCGCTTTATGCTTAAAACAACAATATTTAGTTTTGTAGGGTACCCATACTAAAATTTTTATGATCATCATTGAATTGCAGGATGTTTTGATTTCTTTTTGTGCTCACAATTCAATAAATTTTGGGATATATGACTACAAATTTAATTAAACAATATTAATAGAATAATGTAATACAAATACATTTGGAAACTATTGATTAAGTAGATTAATTGAAAACTTATTTCTAAACAAATTTGTCACCAAAAACATTAGTAGTACATTCAACATAAAATAGAATGGTATAATAAGAGGACCATAGCGCGATAAAACGAAAACTAACTAGTGTTAATCAAAATCTTACGGCTCCTGTAAGCAGCCCTAAAAATCTTCCCCTTTTCCAAGATAAATCTGGCAACCCTAACAGGTCTGTATAAAATATTCGCATACTTATATTTTTTTTTATGTTAAAGTGTCATCGAAGATGAGTAGCCCAATCAAGGATGTCTTCCAGATACTACACCAAACATTTATGCACCAACGCACTTAATGTTTGTTCGGACGAATAACGTGTTGGTTTTCCACGGACCAATAGTGAATGTTTTGAGTATTTTCAATCCTCTGTCTTGTAAATTGACATTCACCATTGCACATAATTTCATGCAGAAAAGGTGGGCTTTCATTTGCGGGTTTAAAACAAAATTAGAAAAAAAAAGAGGCTCTTTGTCTGCTGATGCTAATTATTTTCTTACTAATTGTAACTTATAGGTCAGGGGGACGGTCTAAAAATATAATTTCGTAATTTTAAAAGAAATATTTTTATTAACCCAAATCGCTTTTAAAATACTTATTTACTTCATTTAATACACTTTTGTCATTGAAATTATACATCAATTCCTAGCGGATTAGGAATTAGCCATTTGACACCGTTTAGAATGGACACACTGTACAAGCCACTTCTCTTAATTCCTTCTATTTAGAACATTTTCTTTATTTCACTATTTAATGAATTGTACTCTATTCAATAAAATAAGTAAACTAATAGAGCATCTTACTAAAAAATCCCAATAAAACAAAATTATGATTTTGCTTTGAAAAGTGAACAAAAAAGAAAATAATATTTGCATATCAAGAAAAACATTGGTAAAAGCTAATAACATTGTGCAATTTATAAATGCAGTGTTCTTAATTTTATGTGTTGCATTATTTTATTAAATGAAAATATCATAAAAAACGCTGAAAAAATTAATGGCGTTTCTTTTAGTTCCTATATTTTTATACTGTTGCATGCAATTTATTTTTCATATTTAATGAATTTTATTCAGTTCAGGAAAGTAAGTAAAAGAGCTTGGAAAACTCATAATTTTGCTTTGAAAAGTCAATAATAGGAAAAAAAAATTGTATGCATTGCTAGAAACACTGGTAAAATTTAATAACGTTCTGCTATATATCTTCCTACTCTAACCCTTTACATCGAAGCTGTATTAACAAGGATCTGTATCTAGTGATTTCTAGACTGAAGACATTTCCGGATCTATAATCATGATCATTTCACGTAGCAACTACCAACTCCGGATGTGTAGGAAGTCCGATGAAACTCATTTTCTGGGACACGGATCTCTCGGGACTGCATATAGTTAACCTGTAGAGAATAATTTTTTGTTTCTGATTACACATAGATAAGAGTTTATTTATGTTCATTATTTCGATTTTTCGCTTTTTACAATGACGTATATTCGTTTTTGATTTAAACATGTACAATGGAGTGTTGTTTCTTTAATATTATTACATTAAATTTTGTTAAATAAAATATAATAGGGAATATATCACAAAGGAAATCTTTAGACTTAGAATGAGTGTTTTTCGCAGTACATTTATTTTGACCTTGTAATATGTTTAACTTTTAAGAATGTTATCTCTTTGCAAAACTAGAGATAGCATTTATAGCATTTAATAAAACTATAGCAATGTATCTGGCGTAATGTAACATCGAAATTGTATTAACAAAGTTCTTTGTCCAGCGATGTACAGTCTGAATACATTTTCGGATGTTTGACTACGATAATTGTATATAATACTCACTCCGGATGCCAAGTAATTCGGATGAAACTCATTTGCTGGATCTCATTTTAATGAAAATAGTTAATCAGAATTTAACAATATTTCGCTGTATATCTTCCAACTGATAATCCTGGATATTGAAACTGTAAAAACGAGGACCTGTATCTAATGACTTCTAGCTTGAAAACATTTCCGGATATATGATAATGATAATTTCATGTAACAACTAAATACTCTGGATGCCTGGGGCATCGTGTGAAACTCATTTGCTGGGACAGGATATAGTTAATCTGTAGAGATTAACTTTGTGTTTATGATTATACGTAATAAGATTTATTTTAAGTTCGTTATTTACCTTTTTAGCTTTTACGATGCGTATTATAGTTTTTAGGTTTAAAATGTGCAATGAAATGCCATTGGTGTAATTTTATTACATAATAAAATATACTAGGAAATAAATCCCAAACGAAATCTTTATGCACGGAATGAGTGTTTTTCACTGTATATTTATTTTGCGTTTGCAACATCTCTCTCTCTCTCTCTATATATATATATATATATACATATATACACTATATGGCCAAAAGTGACCGGTCACTTGTGATTTTTGACGTTTTGTTAAATATCTAAAAAAATACATGAGGAATTAAACTGAAATTGCAGGTGTGTAAACAGTATTGTATAAGTCATATATTTCCACGAATATTTTTTCTCGAAACCCAATAGAGGACCGTCAAATAATTTAAAAAGAACGAATATCTTTTGGATAACCCTGTAAAAACTAATGAAGCAAAAGCGTTTAAACTCGAGATTATTAATAAGTGGCTTCTTGCAATATACTATGTTCATTTTTATGAGGATAGCATGTATACTCGTAGAGAAATTATGGTTTTTATAGAAACAGTCCCAAATTCCGCAAGTTTTTTGCTTATAATTTGCAGAGTTCCTAATATAAAAAAAAGTTCCTTTCAGAACGTATGACGAACAACATTGTACACAATACTTTGCAATCAGAATAAAAAAATAATAAAAAGTGGATGAAAAATGAGCAGGTTTGCTAAAAAATGTTCCACTGCGCACGCGCGAATGCAATCAAAATATAATAAGCATAATGTATTAGCTAAGTATATAGGGCAACTTTTGTAAAAGAGTCAAAAACATAGTTTGAAAAGTCTGATCATAATCGTTTATAGAATAAGCTCAAAATCCGTTGTTCCCAAAAGGAAGCAAAAACATAAGGGGTTGTATCCATATATCCATTGATTAGTGGCAATTTAGCATACATAATATTGCACGTAATACTGTATTTGGATACAATCCCTCATCTTTTTGCTTCATTTTGGGAACAACGGATTTTGAGCTTATTCTATAAACGATTATTATCAGACTTCTCAAACTAGGTTTTTGAGATTTTACAAAAGTTGCTCTATACATTTAGCTAACACATTATGCACATTATATTTTGATTGAATTCGCGCATGCGCAGTGAAACATTTTTTAGTAAACCTGCTCATTTTTCATCCAATTTTTATTATTTTTTCATTCTGATTGTGGATTGTGGTATTGTGTACAATGTTGTTCGTCATATTTTCTGAAAAGAACTTTTTTTTATATTAAGAACTCTGCAAATTATAAGCAAAAAACTTGGTGAAATTTGGGACAGTTTTTATAAAAACCTTAATTTCTCCACGAGTATACATGCTATTCTCATAAAAATGAACACAGTATATTACAATATGCCACTTTTTAATTATCTCGAGTTTAAACGCTTTTGCTCCATTAGGTTGTACAGTGTTATCCAAAAGATATTCGTTCTTTTTCAATTTTTTGACGGTCCCCTATGGGGTTTCGGGAAAAAAAAATCTTCCCGGAAATATATGACCTATACTATACTGTTTACGCACCTGCAATTTCAGGTTAATTCCTCATGTATTTTTCTAGATATTTAACAAAACGTCAAAAATCGCAAGTGACCGGTCACCTTTGGCCATATAGTGTATATATACATATATATATCTATTCATGTTTATAGAAAAAGATAAATTATGAGAATGTCTTAATCATATAATTAAAATTTTACTTTTGTGAATGTTATCTGTTTGCAAAGATAGAGATAGCATTTATAACATCTAATATCACTATGCAATGTATCTCACGTACAATAATTCTGAGCATCAAAATTGTGTTAAGGGGGTCCGGGACACATTTTAAAATAATTTTTTTAAATAATTTTTTTTAGTCAGTTAAAATTTTGAATTTTTTTTTTTAGGGTTAACCATATTATTTGTAAACAACATCACATGATAAAACTTCTCATATTATTTTTTTTTATTTGAAATTTCAAATTTATTAAAAGGTGAGGCAATTTAAAATCGTTGATACTGAAAATATTATTTCTAGAAGTTCAATTTTTTTTTCATTTAAATAAACAGAAATGTATAAGTTTTAATTTTCATTCAGCATTTAAAAAAATATTAATTAAAAACTTTTTAAATATTTAAATAAAAATGTAAAAAAAATTATGTAACTTAAAAAAATCATATTTTCAAAAGTAATTTTTTTTTTTCAAATTTGGTACGTCAAAATTAAAATAAAACATTTGAAAAAGTTCTGTTCCAAGTTTGAACTATTTATCTTTAACGGTTTTTGACTTAAAGCAATTTAAATATGCGAAATGGTGGGAAAAAAAAAAACAAAACAAAACAAAAAAACAACAACAAAAAAAAAAACGCATTTTCACAAGAAGTCGTTTCAATGACAACCATTGCTGGAAAGCTATATTTTGAAACAAAGCAATATATATATATATATATATATATTTACTGTTCAGTGGCGTGGCGTCCGGTCATCGCTGGATGCGGCGATGACCAAGCAATATTTTAAAACTCTTAATAAGCTTTTAAAACTCTACGATCCGGTTTTAGCAGAACATTTGGAGTTCATGTATAAGTGAAGGTAAGATTTAAAGTTTCTTTTTTGAACATTCAACGATTGAATTTTAGAGTTAATAATTTTTCACCACAAACTTAAATAATTGCGATGACCACCGAAAATTTTCACGCCAGGCCACTGTTACTGTTCTAATTAAGATAGAAAAATGATTTTAACGTCATTTTAAGCAGAAACAAACAGATAAACTTTTTATGCAATAAACATTTTTTTTGCAGTGTATGCATTGTTATTAGATGTGCAAGCAATCAAGCACTTCTACACGCTTCAGATTTTATCGAATGTTAAATTTGTAAAGGTAATTTTCAAACATTTAGTCTCATTCTCATTATATGATAAACTTTATATGTTTACATTAAAAAGAATAATAAACAAGATTAACAGCGATTGATTTTTGAAAAGGAGAAAGCCAAAATGCTATTCCAGAAGCCATTTTCAGTTTTTAGGGTTCCGTACGTAAAAAGTATAAACGGAATCATTGTAAGACCACTGTCTGTTTGTCTGTCACAGCCACTTTACCCGTAAACTATGGAATGTGGTAAGTTCAAATTCGGGGAAGTAATAAAGACTATTGACCCACATATTTACAGATTATTAAATATTCACAAACATATTTAGGGAAATGTAGAGAAGCTAATTAAGTTACTTAAAAAAATAATATTTTCTTTGTATATCGTGTAGGATCTCGTGTGAAAGCTTTCGTAAGGCTGAATTCAAAAATACATTTCTTTTAATTTTAAGTATTGTATTTTCAGAGATATTGTCGAAAATGTAGTGCAAAAATATCCTCCCCCCCCCTTCTATTTACTAATCTACTGAAAGTAAAATTATGAAAAAATTAGACGTAGTAGTCGTTAACGTAAACCTTGCAGGAAAAGTATAGCGATTACCCTAGGTCACATAGTTTTTGAGAAAAGCGCATTTTTCCGTTACACACAAATTTCGATTTGCAGGCATTCAGCAAAGGTTTTGAGAAGCACTCGAGGTACTTATAGCAGCAGATGTATAAAAACATTGTTGATAATGATTTACGAAAAAAAAATCGTCGGCAATTATCCGAGATATTAACCCTTAAAGATACGGACGGTTTGGACATACATAATGGTGGCGTACTCTATCTACCATCGACTTTTAAAGCCCAGGTAACAACTTTTACTGATATATTTATGTAATACAATGACCAGTAGAATTATAAAAGCAATAAATGTCAAATTGTTAAAAACAGACTAATTTAAGGGGTCTTGTACCTTTTAAACGCGTCGAAAATTTACAAAAAACTTCAAAGTTTGAATTAGTCTATCTACAAATCCTTTATATGTATAAACATGAAATTTTGAACACTGATTAAACAGATGATTCTTTGCAATATGCTACCATTAGAAATTTATTAGCCTTTTGCAGAATTTGTGCATTGTTGAAACTCAAAATAGCTCTTTTTTACTCCATGAGTATTTGCGCGCATATCTTGAGAAAGTATGTATGGATTGTCATGAAATTTCGTAAAGGTACTAAACAACTATGTGTGTTAAAAATAATCTACTTTTATGCATTTACAATGGTAATATTTTTAGGTATGACTATTTTTATTCTTTAAAAATGTAAAATTTTGATTTTTTTTTTTTTTTTTTGCAATTTTTTTATATATAGTTACTGAAATAATTTTGGCCTGAGGATAGATCATTTTAAACACACATATTTGTTTAGTATATTTAACAAATTTTATAACAATCCATACATACTTTCATATGATAGCATGTGCGCAATAACTTATGGGGTAAAAAAAAGAGCTATTTTGATTTCAAAATACACAAATTCTGTAAAAGTCTAATAAATTTCTAATGGTAGCATATTACAAATCACCATCTCTTTAGTCAATAGTCAAAATTTCCTGTTTATACATAAAAAGGTTTTGAAGATAGACTAATTAAAACTTTCAAATGTTTCGTTAATTTTCGTCGCATTTAAAAGGTATAAGACACCTTATCTAGAAATAATCTCATAAATACTATTGGATTAGCGACTAGTTTGAAGTGATTGGATCTCCCAATAACCCTCCCTTGTCTTTAAAAGTTAACCCTTTGTCAGGGAAGTCAATTCAGGGTGAAATATTGAAAAGATTCACTGCCACCAGAACTTACAAACACATTTATATGAAAATAAAATGCGACTTTTTTATCAGCGGCATTATAAGAACAAAATATTTTACCAAAAATTCTGGTGTAAATCGACCAGGTTTAATAAAAATTAAGTGGTAAGTATATTACCGCTGACCCATAAAGGGTTAAGCAAAAAGCTATCTAGATGTACACGGCACGGACCAAGGGGGCCTTGGAACTTTGCGACCTTCTTTCGAAGCGCACTTATCACAATGCCAAGTTCAAACTTTGAAAAATGGTTTTGTTTTTGCTACACTGTAAAAAGAAAAGTTTATTACTACGCTGAATTTAGTTTTATGAAATGCCAAATGAAGCACCACCGATATGCACTAATTGCATTGTCAGTACCGAATTAAGATCATCATAAACAGATTCGGATACGATTTAAAAAAGAGCTATACAGAATGGCAATATTTGGTGTTATTTAGTCTTCATATCTCTTTGAACGTTTATGGTAAACCCATTCGCACTTTTCTATTATATACAGCTATACCAAACCCTACGTTGTATAGTCTTTTACAAAGTCTTATTATTCTTTTAGCAGCGATTTTTTAATAACACAGTAAATAATCCATACATTTATTGTACGGAACCCTCTGAGCGCGAGTAACACTCGTACTTGACCGTTTATTTAATTAATATTTTATATTTTTTATAAAAAAAATTCGTTTAACCGTGTTCGCACGTGTCCTTAATATTGTGTATCAGTATTCCGAATAGAAATCTTTGCCTTACTTATTCGCAGAAATTTATGAAATATTTATAAATCAAATAAGTGGAAGATTTCTAATCTGAAATAGTGGTGGTAATCTTTTGTTATTCCAAGGAGAATACGTACACTGTCTCAATCCCATTAGGCGTTACATATGGCATGCTGAAATATTCTCGTGCACTCAATTATATATATATATATATATATATATATATATTTTATTTAATTTATAATTTTTTTCATTTAACATTTGAAGATTCATACAAGGAAATTGAATATTTTCTTCTTTTATGCTTATAATACAGTACATTCATTCAATGTCCGCCCCAAAAGCGTTCACAGACACATTCATATCCCATTTCTTAAAAGTCAGAGAGTGGCGACGATTTTTTTCAGATTCTCAGTATTTGTGACGCCGAGGAAGAATCCTTCCCAGTGTCATCTTTTTTTTTGTTGTTGTTTATTCGCCACTTAGCTTTGAATCATTCGTCATTTTGTAAGTGGAAAGAAATCAAATTAGAAATATTATATATCTTTATTTCCTAGTCCTAGAATTCGAAAAATATCTTTATAAAATGGTAGCTTATAAATTTTGTAAAAATGAAATGTTCAGCCAACTTTTCAGTAAATGAATATGAAGAGTAAAAATGTCTCACAAATAAGAAGCAAACGCTACATTTTAAAAATATTTATCGATCAATTTGAAAGCCTGCATCACTTATCATAGCCACATTTTTCAGTATGATAATGATAAAGATTATCCAGCTTTCTTTATTTATTTTTACATATTAAAAATACTTTAAAGATTTCTTTCCTTTTCGATATATTTTTGCTTTAAAACTACCGAAAATAACTAAATACATATATTCCTCCATGTGAAACATTTGTTTCTCCGTTTTGTTTAATTTAACGCACTTTCCATTTAAGGAAATAAATAATTTTATAACAATCGTTATTTCTTATCCTTCTAGTCTTAATATACCGTTTATGAATTTTAAGATTAAAATTACTAAATTTATTGTATTTTATATTATTCAGTGAATTAAATGAACATATTATTTAGACTATCCATATCTGAAAAGTATTATATTTAAACATAATCACTATTTACACTCTCGCTTTTACTCTTCAAATTGACAACTCATATATACGTGACAAACCTTTATTGGCAGTTTGTTAATGAATAATTTCGCGTTCCTGTTTATTAATTTTCCGATGTATGTGACATGATATATTGTATTATATTATATTACAGTTATCAACATATTCTAGCATACGTTTATTTATTATTAATAATATTATTCCTGAAAGCGCGCATAACTTTTTAATAAATGTATTTATTATTTTTTAAGACTGCTTTTTCTGACATTTTGTATAAATTTTATAATTCTAAAAAAAGGAATATTTTTTGGTCATCTTTGTGAAAGTCGGCTATACTCCGTGGTCGAAAGACTTTAGGAAACTCGGAATGGCAACAGCCAGAGGAGAGAGAGACGATGTAGTTCTTTGGAGGTGTTCGGAAAGACGCTCGTGAGATATGTAATCGGGAAGCGTATTATCTAAATATATATATATTGTGTGTGTGTGCTGTAATTGTGTTCGTCTAATGTAAATATTAAATGTATTTAATTGGAGCATTTAATCTCTTCAATGTGTTCTTTCTTCACCAATATCGTGGAATACCGAACCCGGCCATGATAATGTCGCAGACGACTAGGATGGTGATCCCCAGCTTTTAAAAATTATAAGCGGTGTTACTCCAGCAAGAAAAAATGTCATCGCATGATATTGTGGTGAAAGCAAAGAAAGTTGTGCCTAATCTAAGTGAATAATATTGCGTCGATAGTATTTGATCGACAGCAACGAGAGTTCAATGATAGGCCTAGCTATCATAAAGGTATTTTTTTTTTCTTCCTATCGAGAGCATATTTTAAATATATGTTAGTAAAATATAGTTATTTAACGTGTATATGTTTTATATTATGTTTCGAAACAACGGGTTAATATTTATTCAATTAATGGAATAAACATGGTATTTTATCAGTAATTAAGTTTGAAAAGTATACTTAAGAATTATATTTTTATGGTATATTTCATAATATGAATGCAGAATTATGTATCATGATTGTTAAATTGATCGAAGGTTCAGATAGAATGGTGTTTAAAAATAACTATGTTTAGCATGAAAGTTTAAATTCTGTTATTTAAATAAATATTCTCTAGTTATTGTGTTAAAAAAAAAGAAAAAGAAACATAAAAGTGAGTTAAAATTGTCATTTTAAAAGTTCATAACACGTCTGTCTATGAAGCTATTTATTCTCTAAGAATAAACTTTGCACTAGAATAACTAAAAGTGTTACCTAAGTAAATTATCGTTTGGGAAAAAAAAAAAAAAAAAGAAACAGATTTATTTCAAATGTTTTTTATTTATTCTTTTATCTTTGTGATTAAGATAAAAAGGTGCTATTTCAAAGTATGTAGAGGAAGTGGTTTTTTTTTGTTTGTTTTGTTACGTATTATTCTGGAATCCTTTGAAACTTCTGATCGAAATATGAAATAAAAGTTGTGTAATCTTTGTTCAGTGAAACTTAGATGTATAAATTTGATTATTACGGATTGGGTTGTTTATTTATTTATTTTTAATTGTGGCAGAATATTAAGCATTTGTTTGTTTTGTTTTTGTTGTTGCTTATTTTCGATTTACCAATTGAAAGGAAATATAGAGATTTAATTTGAGTTTTAAATCAAGATAAAGAAAAAGATTTTCATATCTTGGATGGAATTTAATTTAATTAAAAGGTGTTAATTTAATATTGAGATTTATAAATATTTGGTTCGTTTTGAAATATAATTTAGTAAGAGATTGAAGTGTTAAAAAGAAAATTGTTAATGTATTATGTATTTTTGAAGGATGTATTTAAAAATTAATACGCAAAGAATTGACAAATTCTTATTTTGTGAGAACGCAAATATTTTATTTTTTTTTTAACTTGACATATTGGTAAAAGTATATTTTAATTATTGCAAAAATTGTTTTCTATATATATATTTTTTTGTTATTATTGCGCAAATGTGTTTTAATTTAGTCAGTAATACTAATATAAGTATTTAAATAAAATAAATTTCATTCAATTTGAGGGGTTATTTACAAAAGAATGTTCAGGTTTAAATTAAATTTGGTTTAAGGCGTTCTTAGGGAAAGTTCCAATTAGGGTAGAAACACTGTTTGAATATTGCTGATTGCTTCCAATTTATTTTTCAAATATGGCGTTTTTAAGCAAAGGTAGTAGAAAAGAAGATTTACAAAAAGTAGCGATGGAACTTGGAGTTCAGGATGTCGAAAATTTAAAAATTATAGATCTAAAAAAAGCTATACTAGAAGTCGAAGACTACGAAGAAGAATTTGTTAAGGGATTTTTGAGTTCTGTAATTGAAGAAAGGAAAAAGAAAGAAGAAATGGAGAGGGAAGAAAGAATACGTCAAGAAGCGAGACGTCAGGAAGAAAGGGAAGAAAAAATACGACAAGAAGAGAGGGAGGAGCGAATTGCCAGGGAAGCAAAAGAACATGAATTGGAAATGAAAAAACTGGAACAATTGCAGAAATTTCCGGAACAAAGAAATGAATCAAAAGTTGAGATAGCTCCAAAAATTCAATTAGCACAGATTGTCCCGAAGTTTGATGAAAAACGTGATGAGATGGGATTATTTTTGATAAATTTTGAAAGAAGAGCGGAAATGGCACAAGTACCGAAGAAAGACTGGGTAGCTTACCTATTGGCAGTTTTACCGGTGGAAATTGCAAATATGCTAGCTAGAGAACCCCCGGAAGATGCTATTAATTACGATTTTGTAAAAACTCTTATCTTAAAGCGATACAAATTAAACAGTGAAAAATTAAAACAATGTTTTTACAAGCATCACAAAACACATGAAAAATCATGGAGAAATTATACACAAGAGCTTTTGAGTTATTTTACCGAATGGATCACAGAATTAAATATTAACTCTTTCCAGCAATTAAAAGACTTAATAGTAACCGAACAATTAAAATTCCGTGTGCCTGTAGAAATAAGAGAACATTTCTTAGAAAATTGGCTCACATTTACCACGCCGTTAGAATTGGCAGAAAAACTTGATGATTACGAGAGCATTACCGACAGTTTTAAAAGAAAAGAATTTCCAAAGAAAAATTTATCTAACTCTCGAAATCAAAGTTGGAATAATTACAGTTCGGAATCAAAAAAAGATACGAGAGATGGTAAACCGAAATTTGAACCCAAGACTGAAGCATCTTTCGGAGTGCAACGAGAAAAGAGAGAATTTCGCGCAAAATATACCTGTTTCGCATGTGGTAAGGAAGGGCATGTAAAGAAGTATTGTTCCAAATTGAATACAGCAAAACAAGATGGAGGAAAAACTTCCAAAAGCGATCTTGAGAAAAAGGGTCTAAATGCAATTTGTTTGAATGTGAATATTCCGGTGGAAGAAACAGATGGGAGACTCCTTAAGGTAGATCTAGGAATCGGTAACCAGAAGTTTCAGGGAATCATCGATAGTGGTGCGGAGATTACAGTGCTGCGGAAGTCGGTGGTGCCGGAAGAGTATTTACAGTCATGTGGAAAAGTATTCTTGAGACCCGCAATAGGGAGTCCTGTAGAAGCAAAGCTTGTTTCCGTTCCGCTCACTCTTCGGACAGAAGATGAGGTTATTCCGTATGTACGAGTACAGGTTGCGGTAGTGGAAGGATTACACGAAGAAGCTTTGATCACTCCCAAGGTTTTCGCTCTGTTAAAAGAACAGCAGAAGTTGTATTTAGGGGATGAGGTAGATATCACCCCGGTTGAAGAAAATAAAGAAAAATCTATATTCAATGTGGAAGGAAGGTGTCCAGAAGGAAACCTGGAAACAAATCTAAATAATGAAGATGAAGACAAAGAAGCTTCAGATTTGGAACTGATTCCTACTCCGGTCGAGGCAACTGTTTTGCCCGAAAATGTTGATAACGAGGACCAAAAGGAAAGTTGTTCCGTTTCACAAGCGCAATTGTTGAAAAAGGAGCAATTGGCTTGTTCTACATTAGAAAAATGCTTTGAAGATGCAAAACGGCAGAAAAATAATTATTGGGTAGAATCCGATTTGTTGTATCATAGAGGCAAAGTTGGAGGACAAAATTATGTTCAACTTGTAGTACCTGCCTGTAGAAGACAGGAAATTTTGAAATTAGCACATGAAACACCAACTGGTGGGCATTTAGCTGCTAAGAAAACAAGAGATAGAATTGCTATGTCGTTTTGGTGGAAGGAATGCCAAAAGAAGTAAAACAGCTATGCGCAGCTTGCCATGATTGTCAAATGCGCAGAAAAACAAAAGTAACAGACAGAACACCTATTGAAGCGGTCGGAAGACCAGAACTCCCATTTCAAGTTGTAAATGCAGATATTTTAGGACCAATTGAGCCGAAGTCTTCTCGAGGTCATCGGTATGTTCTGGCTATTATGGATCAACATAGTCGTTGGCCTGAAGCAGTCCCTATTAAATCGTTGACAGCAAAAGCAGCTTGTGAAGCGATTATTGAAGTTTTTGTTAGGACTGGAATTCCTAGAATGATTTCAGCCTTTAACATGGAAAAAATTAAACTTGTGGATGAAATAAAAATGCAAAATGTAGAAGAAAATGTAAAATCAAGAACAATTGAAATACTTGGAAGTTTACTGAAAGAGAAATATTCTGACAAAAATGTTATTAGTGAAAATTGTCCAAAAATAACATGTAAAGCGTTTATTAAGTATTATGAAATTAAAAGAGAAGAAAATTGGAAATTTAAAAGAAGATCTATGATTGAGCAAGAAGTTATGGATGAATCTGTAACAATTGAAAAAATGTTTGACTTTAATGAAGATTTTAATATTGTCAAATATTCGGAAGAGAATATTGAGAATGAAGATGAGATAGAAACTAAATCAAAGACTCTGGAGCGTGTTAATCGTGATTATGAAGTCAAAATGGAAGAAGTTGAGGAAGATCTTACTTACAAAAATAAAAAGATAATTGGTACGATAAATATGAGAAAAAAAATGATGAAAAGCATTGTTTTGAAGACGAAAAAAGATCTAGAAACAAAAATTTCCATGAAAAAAAGAGAATTGAAAGATACTGTTGATTCAGTTAAAGGAATGAAAGAAAAAGGTATTCAATTTTATCTTAAGTTGTATTGTAGTATCCTGGAGACTCTAAAAATTGAGAAAGAAGCTATAAAATATGATATTAATTCTGTTCAGAAGGTTAAACAAGAAAGCAAATACAAAATTGACACTGAGGGTAAAGAAGTTATAGTTTCCTTTAAGGACTTGTACTTTGCAAAGACTTTGACAGATCTGACCAGAAAAACTGTTCCAAATGATACTCCATGGTCGGAAGATGCTGAAAAGTCGTTCAATAAGTTAAAGGAAAGCTTATGTGAAGTTACAAACCTTTATACCCCAGACATGTCCAAACCGTTCGAAATAAACACCGATGCTTCCATATCGGGTATTGGTGCCTGTTTAATGCAAAGGGACAAAGACGGCATGTTAAAGCCCATAACCTTTGCCAGTCAAAAGCTTACTCTAACTCAATCCAAGTGGAGCACAATTGAAAGAGAAGCATATGCTGTAATTTGGGCGCTTGGGAGATTCGAAATGTGGACTTATGGAACCACCATAATATTGCATACGGATCATAATCCTCTAAAATACTTAACAGAGGGAACTCCTAAGAACGCTCGATTACAGAGATGGTCGTTGGCACTATCTCGCTATCAGGTTTCTATTGCTCATAAACCAGGAAGTTCTAATGTCGTGGCAGATGCTTTATCTCGCATTTATGAGTAGGAAAAAAAAAATCTGTAAATATATATTTTGTATTATTTCATTATTATATATTGTAATATGTGTATTTTTAGTATATAGTGTATAAGAATTCATATATCTTAAGTAGTTTAAGTAAATGCTCTCGATGGGACAGGTGAAGGACTTTTTAAATAGAACTTTTTAATTAGGACTTTTGATAGGACTTTTTAAGTAAGACTTTAAAGAGTAGTTTCACAGTGTGGGACACCGTCCAACATGTAGAAACTGGAGGGAAGGTGTGAAAGTCGGCTATACTCCGTGGTCGAAAGACTTTAGGAAACTCGGAATGGCAACAGCCAGAGGAGAGAGAGACGATGTAGTTCTTTGGAGGTGTTCGGAAAGACGCTCGTGAGATATGTAATCGGGAAGCGTATTATCTAAATATATATATATTGTGTGTGTGTGCTGTAATTGTGTTCGTCTAATGTAAATATTAAATGTATTTAATTGGAGCATTTAATCTCTTCAATGTGTTCTTTCTTCACCAATATCGTGGAATACCGAACCCGGCCATGATAATCTTATTGCCGCTATGCTGATTCTCCGTTTTGTAATTTTCATAAAAATAACCAAATTAGAAAAATATTTTTCATGACTGCCAACGTAAACGTCAGAGTGTTGTTTTATTTCCGAAATATTCGCTTATTGTACTATGAATTTATAATTTTAAAACAAGAAGCATGCAGCTTTTTTGTTTCACATAACTGTTAACTGCAAATAAAACTTCCATAACCCTTTATGACCCGGAAAATTTTCACATTTAAATATTACATTCTTCTGGTTATTAACTATATACTGACCCTAATGACTCTTAAAAAAAAAATAATTAAAAAAAAATTCGTCACCCCCTGGAGCGTGGAAAGTACCCGCACGAACTTGCGGGTTCGGCATTTTCTAAGAAAGCCACACCCGCACGATCGTACGGGCTGGTCTTTTCTGTGAAATAATTACTTATAAGATGATTTGGAATGTATTGGCTGAAATACTGCAATGGAATCCTTACTGGCTCTAAAGCCTAAAAAATGAAAAAAAATAATATTGTAGATGTATTTATCGACTTCAAAAAATTCATATTTTTAATTAATTTAAAAATGTTTGCCTTATTTAAAAAAATTTTTATGATATCGATTTTATTTTTTCTATTAGTCTGTAACATTTTTTATCTAAATTTTAAGAAATGAAAGACATACCTGCAATTGCATGAAATCTAAAGGAGCAGAATGAGGTACAGAAAAGAATTTCTTAACATCCCACATGTATTTTTTTTTTTTTTATTATTTATGTTTTTTTTTCATTATTTTAGCCTCTGCCGAAACTGGCTTTGAGGTAGAACTTTGAGGAATGAGTTCAAGGGACTTTGATGAGGAAGAATGATCCAATATTGCCATTTTTTTAGAAATATTTATCTTTTTTTCTTCATCGAGCCCATCTGAACTTGACTATCCTTCTAATAAATCTGCTTAAAATATTTTGTCCGCAGCCTCTAAATTCAGAGTCTGATTTATTCATCAATTGCAATATTTCTTCTTGTGTGCGAATTCTTTTCCGTTTAGGCATCTGAAAAAGTATTTTATTTTGCTTTGTTAAAAGTTAATAAAATATTTAAAAAAATGTCTTGGAAAATTTTATTAATTGAAAAAAAAAGTAAAATTTAATTGAAAAAAAATAATTCACCCATGACAACACCCAAGAAAATATGGCATTCATTATATAACAACATACTTCGTTTTTATTCTGGCTGTCACCAAAATTATTGAAACAGAAAACAAAATGAACATTGAGAAAGCTCTTACCTTTAGAGCAGCACTGACTACCGTAACGCCCAAGTCGCACGATCGTGCGGGTAACGAAATCTAAAGTCCTATGAGCAACATAAATAGTGTATAATTAATGTTTTTTATTATATTATACTTATTTAGACATTAAAGCAAAAATATTTATCCAAGCAATTAGAAATATACTGATAATTACCTTTTTACGATAGATAAAAGGATGAGCTGTTTTCGTTGTACGTGTAAACAAGGCTAATCATGCCTTCTAAAAGTAAAACATGTACTACAACCATCATCCCTTGATAAAAAATGATACTTTACTCTTTTTGCAAACCAGAACAATCGTTCGATTCGGAGTTTTATTACATACGACTGTTTCAGAAGCAAAAATATACATGTATGTCTAACCCGCACGATCGTGCGTTTTTGGTCTTAAAGGGTTAACATGCATACAAGTGACATAATTTGAATATATTTTGTTTCTCTCAGATTTTATTATCAAATTTATAAAGCTAATTCTCACTCTTCCTGTATCTTATGCATCGAAAGTATTTCAATAAAAGAATTTATTATGGTTCCATCTTCTTAAGTGAATTACAAAAACTGCATAACTGCCTAATTTTAAAATAAACGACACAAATTTACAGTATCTGTTAATATATTTTCAAATCGTTAACATATTACCGGATTTCAAAATATCGTTGCATTATAATGACGAGGTTCTAACTCGCAAAATCGTTAAAATGGTATATCATCATCTACTGCGCGTCTTTCGTCTTGACTGAAATTCAGATACAATGAATTCCAGCAAATACTTCGAGAGTTAGCGAATTCGAAAAGTCTCTTATTGCATTATTGCTTATGGAAGAATGATACCTTTATCTAATTTTTCTCAAAAAAGTGGTTAAAGCAGTAAAAAACGTACCATTTGAAGGAAACGATATATCAAATGTCAAATGAAAAGTTTTAGTAAACTGCATTAGTAAATGGTGTTTTAAGCTAATAAGCGCTTAAAAAAAAATTATTGTCAATTTTCTTCTTCTTTGTAAATGAAAGTTAAAAGCAAAGAACATATTTTTAAAAGCATTTCTGCGTAATATGTTTCCGAAATTTTAAATAAATAAATTTTTTACTGACATTTTGAAAAATAACTTCTATTTTAATTTTGTGTCTATTTTAAACTTCTTGTTATGTGTATTAATGTAGTTAACACATTTAATAACACATTTAGGGAAACGTGGTAATAGTTTCAGGAAAAAAAATAAACGTTAATCGTAATAAAAAGTCAGAAAGCAAAGATAGACAAAATCGATTGTCTGTGTTTTTTAATATACAGCGTGATTGAAAAAAAAAAGTTTACAAAAATGACATGGCCAATCAGACATACAACAAGAATAAAAGAATCACATAGGAACATAGGTTCACAAACCACTTATTTATTCACAAATACAGGGTGTTTCATTATAACTCAATGTGGGTTGATGGTAATAGCTTAAAGAAAACTGAAGTATATTATAAGACTAGCAGGCTATGCCCGCTGCGCTGTTCAATATTTCCAAATGAACCTTGGATTAAACTAAATGGTGAATTTGAACTTGTATTTTAAACAATATGGATCTTCAGCTTGACCTTGCACATTACTGAAAACGATGCGAACGCCATTGCGATATAATGTTATCTTAAGCATTGGACAAAATTTAGCAATTAAGAAGTAATTGTTTTAGTTGATTATAAACATCGCACTTATGGTCGGGTAATGAGACCGTTATGACAACAGGAATTAATACCTCTGTAACTAATCAACATATAATGAAATCGTATATACTAACACCATTCCTAAAAGTCATGCAACAGGGCCACTTGTAACAAAATATGTTCTGTAGATTTTTTTAAAAAGGCTAAACTTTCATAATCAGGTTCACTTAATTTTTGAACTTTTACTGTTGCTCTATAACTAAGTACCCTTGAACAATATGTATACACTAAAACCTTTCCAAAATTATTACCTAACTAATTGTGGTATATCCTACGAAAGTATTATAAACAATTGGAATGAAATACAAATTTCCGTTGTAAATATATAGTAGATGATGATGATGCGATTTTGTGTAATAGAATTCATAGTAAAGTTTTCGCTTCAAACAAAAACGATGTTTTCAACATTAAAGCTAATACACCAATATGTGAAGTATCCGATTACGGAAGGTTAACTTGAATTCTCATGAGCAACTACTCAAAGAAAAGTGAATATGTGGCTTTTGTGATACTTTTATGTCAGCCGGGCGCAGGTAATAAATCAATAAAGATTGTTTTCATAGCATATTCTTATTTTATTATTTTCATTTAAAACACAAACCTTTCACTCATTTAATTTAAAATGCATGCCTTATACTAATTTCATTTAAAAAACTGAAAAGATAAACAATAACAGGAAATAATGCCATAATTAAAAGCAAAAAAATATTTTTAATTTACATACGCAAAATGTAACTACTGCTACTGGGAATTTTAAAAATGCTATCAGCGAGATGTGCGCACGGTTGTTATAAATGTACCCATTTTTTCTTCTTATCGAGGAGCAATTTATAAATCGCACAATATTATTCCAATTCCAATTTCTTTTATTGAGGAACCTATGACCGGAAAAAATGGAAAAAGACTCTTGTAGATTCTTCGGATGACGGCATCTGACGCCATAAACCGAGTTTATATATATGAAAATAATTTTTAAGTCGTTACAAACATTGCTTTCATACTTAAATATTTTCATTGGTACTACATGTTATCCCGTCGACCAATTTCGCCAAATTATATAAATCGCTAAACCATTCGCCAAATTATATAAATTGACATAATCTTTATTTTAAATAACGAAATAACAAATAAATTAGTATAACATTAATAAAAATACAAATAAAACGTCGAAATTAAAATCACTTGATGACGTAAACAAGTGTAGTTTGTTTAAATTCAAGTGAATTTGATATTTACGATCAACCATTATTGGCATTTAATCTTATAGTTTGACGACAGATTTTTGGTCGACGGAATATCTAAGTAGTACCTTTTCCATTTTTGTTTTATAACGCTAAATTCTCAGTAATTTTTTCCCTTTTATTTTACATGAAATCACTATTTTTAAAAAAAATTAAGATGCTTGCATTTTTATTTCAAACTCATAGAGCCGTTTTTATTTTTTAGCCAAAAGGGTTGATTTGAATTTTTTCCGTTGCTAGAGTAACGGATGTAATGATAGATATTTTGAGGTTTAGATGCCAAAGACACCGCCAAATTAGAAAAATATGAAATGTGTCATGAACTGTTGGATTTATAAAAATTTATTTGGTAGCATTCGATTCAGCATACAAAACTACATTAAAATATGCTATCATTTGACGCATAATTTTGATATTCGATTTTTTCCCCCTCCCCGTGCAAAAACCATTAGGGGTGACACTTTAGAAAATCCTTTCTTAGCAGAAGTTTATGTCATAAGAAGTATTTTTACCACGATTTTCAAGATTTTAGGTTCAGTAGTTTGCGCTGTGCGTTAATTAGTCCCCTAATCCAGACTTTATTTTATATACTATATTAGATATGCGATTTTGCGGTGAATCGATGATCGAAAATTAGTCCAATATCATTTGAAATATTACATAACAGAGGAGAAAGTACGAAGAAAAACGAAGAAGAAATGACGAATTACAAAAGACTTGTAATTTTTTTTTTCAAAATGTTGAATTTTTCCATAGTAATAACGTATTAAAACATAAATTTCCTTAAAAATTATCTTTATTTCCTAGATTTCGAATCTGTGAATTTTCCTATAAATGAAATTGGCGATATGACTTGAGAAAATAGATAATATTTGGTTAAATAAAATGGGGAATATTCGTTGATCTGAGTTCGAGTTTATAAATATCACATGCTTTCGGAATTACGGCGAAAAACATTTTAAAAAGTATGAAATTATTTTACAATATGTATGTGTGGCAGAAATTCACACTGAAATTTAAGTATTCGATTCCATTTTTAAAATATTAACTGATATCTATATAAGTTACAATTGAATATGAAAATGTACTCAAAAAATGATCTCTTTCACCTAAAAAAACAACATTTGTGAGAACATCCTCAGACTAATGTCACGCTTATGTATTTTTGGCTTAAAATCACATTGTTTGGCGACAAAAGAAAAATAAAAAATTGTAAAGAAACAAATAGTAATTACACATGTGACTCACAATTACATCTGCTTGTTTCTTCTATAAGTCACGTGATGGGACAATTAGATATAAAAAAATAGAAAAGGACAGAACAGAAAGAAAATGTCGTTAAAATTTCATCTAATCAAATTTTCAGATTCGTTTCCATATCTAACGCAAGCGATAAAGAGCCAAATATTGCGTATCAAGTGTAATATTTCTTATTAAATTAATTTTTAAGCATTACAAATATTTCTTTCAGGTTTTGATTAAATGTTTCCGTTTTTTAATATTATCACTCATTAAAACGGATTTTCTTCTTCTTTTTTTTTTCATTTAAATAAAATTAGTAACAGTTTTTCTTTTAATTTTCGAGGTTTAATAGCCGTTTCAATTTTTTTTTTTTTTTTATCAACGATGAATTTCGCCAAGAAATAAAACGGTAACCTTATCGCCCAAAATAACAGAATGTTCCATCATAATTCCAAAACTAATATAGGTAGAAAAATGTGTTATAGCTTAAAACCTTCCCTAAAACAATACCTATCTAACGGTATAGGTTCCGTAAAAATCCATGCAGTAGAACTCGAAATCTAGGCGTTCGGAAAGAAATTTCCGTTTGGATTTTATATATATAATAGATAGATAATAGAATAGATAATAGATTTTATATATATATAATAGAATAGATAATAGATTTTATATATATATAATAGAATAGATAATAGATTATGTGTTATGAACTATCTCAAAGTTTAAAACAGATCGCATCGTTAAATTTCCTAATTTTAACAATATCGCGTTATGTTAGTTCCACATTCCACCACCAGGGAGCGCACTCTATTCTTAACGAAAGCGTATCTGAACGAAACTCCTTCCTGCAACCTTTCCATAGATACATGAATCGGGAGGGTGTCGGTCTTAACCAATAATTTAAGATAATTGCTGAAATTACTACGAAAAATATTTTAAAGGGGCTCTGCGCGGGCCCCTAATAGAGTTAGAGGAAATCGGAAGACGGCAAAATAATCGCGGGGAAAAGTTTGCTTGGGTGCTTCGGAGCTACTTTTGGCGCGAGATCTAAGCTCTACGACCAATAGGAGCCCAGATATGTAAGGAAATATGAAGTAACAAAGTCCAAAATAATAGAATTTTCCGTAATAATTCTATAACTAATCTAGGTAGAATGATGTGTTATAGCTTAGAACCTTCCCTGGAACGATACCTATCTAACGGTATAAGTTCCGTAAAAATCCATGCGGTAGAACTCGAAATCTCGGCGTTCGGAACGAAATTTCCGTTTGGATTTTATATATATAATAGATAATAGAATAGATAATAGATTTTATATATATATAATATATAATAGAATAGATAATAGATTTTATATATATATAATAGAATAGATAATAGATTATGTGTTATGAACTATCTCAAAGTTTAAAACAGATCGCATCGTTAAATTTCCTAATTTTAACAATATCGCGTTATGTTAGTTCCACATTCCACCACCAGGGAGCGCACTCTATTCTTAACGAAAGCGTATCTGAACGAAACTCCTTCCTGCAACCTTTCCATAGATACATGAATCGGGAGGGTGTCGGTCTTAACCAATAATTTAAGATAATTGCTGAAATTACTACGAAAAATATTTTAAAGGGGCTCTGCGCGGGCCCCTAATAGAGTTAGAGGAAATCGGAAGACGGCAAAATAATCGCGGGGAAAAGTTTGCTTGGGTGCTTTGGAGCTACTTTTGGCGCGAGATCTAAGCTCTACGACCAATAGGAGCCCAGATATGTAAGGAAATATGAAGTAACAAAGTCCAAAATAATAGAATTTTCCGTAATAATTCTATAACTAATCTAGGTAGAATGATGTGTTATAGCTTAAAACCTTCCCTGGAACGATACCTATCTAACGGTATAAGTTCCGTAAAAATCCATGCGGTAGAACTCGAAATCTCGGCGTTCGGAACGAAATTTCCGTTTGGATTTTATATATATACTAGCAGGCTATGCCCGCTGCGCTGGTCAATATTTCCAAATGAACCTTGGATTAAACTAAATGGTGAATTTGAACTTGTATTTTTAACAATATGGATCTTCAGCTTGAACTTGCACATTACTGAAAACGATGCGAACGCCATTGCGATATAATGTTATCTTAAGCGTTGGACAAAATTTAGCAATTAAGAAGTAATTGTTTTAGTTGATTATAAACAGCGCACTTATGGTCGGGTAATGAGACCGTTATGACAACAGGAATTAATACCTCTGTAACTAATAAACATATAATGAAATCGTATATACTAACACCATTCCTAAAAGTCATGCAACAGGGCCACTTGTAACAAAATATGTTCTGTATATTTTTTTTAAAAGGCTAAACTTTCATAATCAGGTTCACTTAATTTTTGAACTTTTACTGTTGATCTATAACTAAGTACCCTTGAACAATATGTGTACACTAAAACCTTTCCAAAATTATTACCTAACTAATTGTGGTATATCTTACGAAAGTATTATAAACAATCGGAATGAAATACAAATTTCCGTTGTAAATATATAGTAGATGATGATGATGCGATTTTGCGTAATAGAATTCATAGTAAAGTTTTCGCTTCAAACAAAAACGATGCTTTCAACATTAAAGCTAATACACCAATATTTGATGTATCCGATTACGGAAGGTTAACTTGAATTCTCATGAGCAACTACTCAAAGAAAAGTGAATATGTGGCTTTAGTGATACTTTTATGTCAGCCGTGCGCAGGTAATAAATCAATAAAGATTGTTTTCATAGCATATTCTTATTTTATTATTTTCATTTAAAACACAAACCTTATACTCATTTAATTTAAAATACATGCCTTATACTAATTTCATTTAAAAAACTGAAAAGATAAACAATAACAGGAAATAATGCCATAATTAAAAGCAAAAAAATATTTTTAATTTACATACGCAAAATGTAACTACTGCTACTGGGAATTTTAAAAATGCTATCAGCGGGATGTGCGCACGGTTGTTGTAAATGTACCCATTTTTTCTTCTTATCGAGGAGCAATTTATAAATCGCACAATATTATTCCAATTCCAATTTCTTTCATTGAGGAACCTATGACTGGAAAAAATGGAAAAAGACTCTTGTAGATTCTTCGGATGACGGCATCTGACGCCATAAACCGAGTTTATATATATGAAAATAATTTTTAAGTCGTTACAAACATTGCTTTCATACTTAAATATTTTCATTGGTACTACTTGTTATCCCGTCGACCAATTTCGCCAAATTATATAAATCGCCAAACCATTCGCCAAATTATATAAATTGACATAATCTTTATTTTAAATAACGAAATAACAAATAAATTAGTATAACATTAATAAAAATACAAATAAAACGTCGAAATTAAAATCACTTGATAACGTAAACACGTGTAGTTTGTTTAAATTCAAGTGAATTTGATATTTACGATCAACCATTACTGGCATTTAATCTTATAGTTTAACGATAGATTTTTGGTCGACGGAATATCTAAGTAGTACCTTTTCCATTTTTGTTTTATAACGCTAAATTCTCAGTAATTTTTTCCCTTTTATTTTACATAAAATCATTATTTTTTTTTTTTTAAATTAAGATGCTTGCATTTTTATTTCAAACTCATAGAGTCGTTTTTATTTTTTAGCCAAAAGGGTTGATTTGAATTTTTTTCCGTTGCTAGAGTAACGGATGTAACGATAGATATTTGAGGTTTAGATGCCAAAGACACCGCCAAATTAGAAAAATATGAAATGTGTCATGAACTGTTGGACTTATAAAAATTTATTTGGTAGCATTCGATTCAGCATACAAAACTACACTAAAATATGCTATCATTTGACGCATAATTTTGATATTCGATTTTTTCCCCCTCCCCGTGCAAAAACCATTAGGGGTGACACTTTAGAAAATCCTTTCTTAGCAGAAGTTTATGTCATAAGAAGTATTTTTACCACGATTGTCAAGATTTTAGGTTCAGTAGTTTGCGCTGTTCGTTAATTAGTCCCCTAATCTAGACTTTATTTTATATACTATATTAGATATGCGATTTTGCGGTGAATCGATGATCGAAAATTAGTCCAATATCGTTTGAAATATTACATAACAGAGGGGAAAGTACGAAGAAAGACGAAGAAGAAATGACGAATTACAAAAGACTTGTAATTTTTTTTTCTTGAATTTTTCCATAGTAATAACGTATTAAAACATAAATTTCCTTAAAAATTATCTTTATTTCCTAGATTTCGAATCTGTGAATTTTCCTATAAATGAAATTGGCGATATGACTTGAGAAAATAGATAATATTTGCTTAAATAAAATGGGTAATATTCGTTGATCTGAGTTCGAGTTTATAAATATCACATGCTTTCGGAATTACGACGAAAAACATTTTAAAAAGTATGAAATTATTTTACAATATGTATGTGTGGCAGAAATTCATACTGAAATTTAAGTATTCGATTCCATTTTTAAAATATTAACTGATATCTATATGTTACAATTGAATATGAAAATGTACTCAAAAAATGATCTCTTTCAACTAAAAAAAACACCATTTGTGAGAACATCCTCAAGCTAATGTCACGCTTATGCATTTTTGGCTTAAAATCACATTGTTTGGCGACAAAAGAAAAAGAAAAAATTGTAAAGAAACAAATAGTAATTACACATGTGACTCACAATTACATCTGCTTGTTTCTTCTATAAGTCACGTGATCGGACAATTAGATATATAAAAAAAAGAAAAGAACAGAACAGAAAGAAAATGTCGTTAAAATTTCATCTAATCAAATTTTCAGATTCGTTTCCATATCTAACGCAAGCGATAAAGAGCCAAATATTGCGTATCAAGTGTAATATTTCTTATTAAATTAATTTTTAAGCATTACAAATATTCCTTTCCGGTTTTGATTAAATGTTTCCGTTTTTTAATATTATCACTCATTAAAACGGATTTTCTTCTTCTTTTTTTCTTTTTTTTTCATTTAAATAAAATTAGTAACAGTTTTTCTTTTATTTTTCGAGGTTTAATAGCCGTTTCAATTTTTTTTTTTTATCAACGATGAATTTCGCCAAGAAATAAAATGATAACCTTATCGCCCAAAATAACAGAATTTTCCGTCATAATTCTAAAACTAATATAGGTAGAATAATGTGTTATAGATTAAAACCTTCCCTGAAACAATACCTATCTAACGGTATAGGTTCCGTAAAAATCCATGCAGTAGAACTCGAAATCTAGGCGTTCGGAACGAAATTTCCGTTTGGATTTTATATATATAATAGATAATAGAATAGATAATAGATTTTATATATATATAATAGAATAGATAATAGATTATGTGTTATGAACTATCTCAAATTTTAAAACAGATCGCATTGTTAGATTTCCTAATTTTAACAATATCGCGTTATGTTAGTTCCATATTCCACCACCAGGGAGCGCACTCTATTCTTAACGAAAGCGTATCTGAACGAAACTCCTTCATGCAACCTTTCCGTAGATACATGAATCGGGAGGGTGGCGCTCTCTAACCAATAATTTAAGATAATTGCTGAAATTACTACGAAAAATATATTAAAGGGGCCCTACGCGGGCCCCTAATAGAGTTAGAGGAAATCGGAAGACGGCAAAATAATCGCGGGGAAAAGTTTGCTTGGGTGCTTCGGAGCTACTTTTGGCGCGAGATCTAAGCTCTACGACCAATAGGAGACCAGATATTTAAGGAAATATGAGGTAACAAAGTCCAAAATAATAGAATTTTCCGTACCAATTCTATAACGAATATAGGTAGAATGATGTGTTATAGCTTAAAACCTTCCCTGGAACGATACCTATCTAACGGTATAAGTTCCGTAAAAATCCATGCGGTAGAACTCGAAATCTCGGCGTTCGGAACGAAATTTCCGTTTGGATTATCTATTTATATAAAATCCAAGTCTCTGTGTGTCCCTCACGATTCCGGTAGGACCGCCTCATTGAAATGAGTAATTGTTAAAAAATACTAATGCAGGGTTACCACAGTAGCGCTAAATGTTAGCCAACTTTGTGACAGCTGACTAATTTGGCGAAATTCCCATTTAAAACCATTAATCTTTCATAAAGGAGGTCTCCGAAATTTAATTTAAACTCCGCTCTTTTAAGATATTTTTCAAAATCTATGAGTGAGAATTTAAAGTACATCTTTACATCTTCCTCCCGATGCTACTAATAAAATAACCGCCAATAGACGACGACGCTGTACTGTGTGATCTCCTAACTGTGCGATTTTAATGTGCTTTAGGTACTTTTCCAGTATAGGTGCCTTGGTGAAAAAGGAAATTTGGCAACATATTTTCCGGGAACCTATCCACTGTTTCATTTTATATACACACGCATTTTTTTCGATATTTATGCGATTTATTTAACATAAAAAAGCCGTTTCTCTAATTTTATACAGAAACAGATGTAATTTGTACATAAAAACATCAATAATATACATATAAAACAAACAAAAACGCTCATCAAATTTGTTTTCATAGCTGTTTATATGATTTGACAGCAAATCTCGATATTTTTCCGTTATACGGACATAATTCCAAAATGTATGCTAATGCGCCAATTATTTCAAAATGCTAAAAGATATTTGTAATTTTATGCCAGCAGTTTAATATGAGTTTTATTTTATTGCTTTATTTTATAGCAGTTATTTGTTCACTTATTTTAAGTATATATTTGTGATTTGATGAAATAGTTCGTAAAAGTCTGGAATTTTCAAATGTTATATTTTTTAAATGCTCACTTTAGTATCGACATGTTTTTTCTTTTATTTTTCAAATGCTTCAATTCACGTGATTTTCATTTTGCGCCCACTATTACGCTTGGCGACAATGGTATCCGTATAACGGAATAGTACCCAAATCTCACTTTCTGATGCCCAAATTACACCAAGCTTTAAAAATAAAAAACGCCAAAGCCCCTACAGTGGAAAAGTTCCAAACTGTCTATTATTTTGCGCTAGCTGTGTTATAGTTTGTACTATATGCAAGGGGGTTGGAGCGAAGAGTTTAAACATTAAATATTAAAGTTTCGGCACAGATGTCATATACGCCCCTTATTGGCGCGACTTTTTTCTGACGCCAATGCTATATACACAACGGGTACTTAACTGGCGCCAAAGTGTTATTTTGCTTGATATGGTAACCCAGATGTTGTTGTTTATGCTGTTGATGTTTTCGCCAAATTGGCGTATATGACAACTGTGCCAAAGTTTCTATAAAGCAGTATAAGACTAAAGAAGAAAGAAAAATCATGCGTTAAGCATAGAATATGAAACACTTTCCAACACATCCTGAATGCTTTAACAAAACTTCGTTATTTGGGAAAATAAGGTAAATAAGATAACTAAGTAAACATTTTAGAAGACGCATAAAAAATTTTAAAAATTGATTTCAGTAGTTACCGTCCATAGCCAATAGTATCGTTATTACATGTCACTATTTAGCGAAAATTTAATTTAAACTACTCTTAAAACTACTGAAATCACATTTACAGATATTATCATCCATAGACGGTTATGTATCCAATTCTTTGCGTGAACCTGTATATCATTTTTTCTATATTCTACAAACATTTCTTAGTAAACTAAGCGCAGTTCAGCGTAAAAATGCATAACTCCTTTAAAAATCACCTTTAAGCAATTTACTCTCATACTCAGTAACCCTTACGAATTCTTTTGTGTAGCCCTGCATATGAACTGTAGCATTTATACACACAGTATAGTGTACATAAATGTAGTGAAACATAAAAGCGCGTATCATAATTAAAAATGCATTTCTAGCAATCATTGCTTATGTACAATACTTCGGAGAAAAGTTTCTTGGCGAGAAAGAAGTTTGCCAACGTATTTTCTGACAACCTATTTACTGCTTCATACTCACAAGCAATTTTTTCCATATGTATGCAATTTATTTAGGTACAGATGTCATATTCGCCCCATATTGGCGCGATTTTTTTCTGTCGCCAATATCATATAGGCAACGGGTACTTAACTTGCGCCAAAGGGCTTGATGTGGTAACCCGCATTATGTTGATCATGCTGTTGATGTTTTCGCCAAATTGGCAACCGAAAAAAATCGGGAACAGATGTCATATTCGCCCCATATTGGCGCGATTTTTTTCAGTTGCCAATTTGGCGAAAACATCAACAGCATAAACAACATAATCCGGGTTACCACATCAAGCAAAATAACGACACTTTGGCGCAAGTTAAGTACGTGTTGCCTATATGATATTGGCGACAGAAAAAAATCGCGCCAATATGGGGCGAATATGACATCTGTACCAAAAATCGCGCCAATATGGGGCGAATATGACATCTGTTCCTTTATTTAATATAAAAAAAGCTATTTACCCATTTTTATAAAGAAACAGAAGTAATTTTTGCACAGATGTCATATACGCATCGGAGTTGGCATGTTTTTCTCTGACGTCAATTTGGCAGAAATCTCGCTTTCGAATACCAGTTACTTATATATTTTAAAATTATTTGCTATCATTTTGAAAAGGAAATAACTATAAATAAATAAAAGTTTGAATAATAACTATAGAACAAAACAGTTTATATAATTAAAAACAGAAAATAAAAGTAAATAAACAATTTATTAATAAGTAAAAAACAATAGCCGGGTTACCATAGCAGGCAAAATAACACCATATTGGCGCCAGTTAGGTATCCCGGTTCATATCTGAAATCTGTGCCGTAATTTGTATATAAAAAAATATTATATATATTTAGAAACGATTTTGGAACAGATGTCATATTCACCCCATATTGGCGCGATTTTTTTCTGTCGCCAATATCATATAGGCAACAGGTACTTAACTTGCGCCAAAGTGCTTGATGTGGTAACCCGGATTATGTTGTTTATGCTATTGATGTTTTCGCCAAATTGGCAACCGAAAAAATTGCGCCAATATGGGGCGAATATGACATCTGTACCACGATTTTTTCTATGTATATAAGTGCATATATAAACAAAAATAAAAGTTCATTAGATATGTTTTCATAGCTGTTTATATATTTTGGCAACATATCTCACTTTCTGATACCCGAATTGCGTCAAGCTTTTTTTTAAAAATGCTCTATAATGGGAAAGTACCTAAATAAATAATTAACAGAAATAACCAATTATACAAACTAAAACTTTTTATTTCGAGATCAAAGCATTGTTTTTAATTTCAATTAAAAAACATATATCCTTGGATAATTTCAGTTGAAATTAGGTTCACAGCTTAATATCTCATTCCATAAACCTATACAAACACAAGTGATTCATTCATCGTGAAACGTCAAAAATGTTAAATCATTGAGGAAATCATACACAAAGTAAGTTCTCCAACAATCAATGGACAATATTCTAATGACGTCATAGTAGGTAAAATGGTGGCGGTATCGTTTGTTTATGGTTTGAAATCACAAAGATTTAATTTTGCAATGTCTCTTAGTTACATTATTTTATTGTCATATTTATGAGCTCAGAACAAAAGCATATTTTTTCATTATTTAGTTATTAAAGATGGAAAAAAATTATAAATGCATGATTTGAAAAATTTAAATAATTTTCGGTACTTCTTAATTATCCCGTCGACCAAATTACTGTCGCCAAATTGAAAGATTAATTGCCAATAATGGTTGCCATTAATTAATTAATTGTAAGATTAAATGCCAATAATGGCCAATAAAACCATTAATTCGACGTTTTATTTGTATTTTTATTAATGTTTTGCTAATTTATTTGTTCTTTCGTGATTTAAAATAAAAAATTATGTCAATGTGTATAATTTGGCGAGTGGTTTGGCGATTTATATAATTTGGCGAAATTGGTCGACGGGATAACTAAGAAGTACCTAATTTTCTTTCTTAATAGTAAAAAATAACATCGGGAAGTAACAGCGGGTTTAAGTTAAATAAGTTTAACTGTTTAATTCTGTTGTAATATTCAAAATAACTGTATTTATTAGATTTCAGTAAACAACATCAGGGCCCGATTAAAATTTCAAATTAGAGAAATTACAATGTCATTTCAGGACCTTTTTTTTGGAGAAGCTTTTATAAATTCGACATATAGATGGAAACTCTTCAGTGTTAGAAATATTATTCTTAGGACTGACATAACATGAGAACGGCCTGCAATTTTACACAAGTTTTTGAAAACTACTTTATATCAGAAATTTTACTAAAAACTGTTACTTTTTTGTTATAGCGGTCCACACTATTAGGATTATGACAAGTTGCAGCCAATTTCGCCAACGTCGTAACCAAGATCGTGAAGCACACATATATAATATCATTTCATGAAATCGTATACGATAATTTAATAGTTTTTACCTTACTTCAAGTGTGTAATTTATTTATTTTTAAGGCTTAACAATCTAAATTGTCCAATATATGAATTAAAAAAATTTAAACAAAGATTGAATTGACATGACCGCAAAAAGCCTCAAATCTGCATAACACTTGGAACCAAACTGGGCAGATTTCATAATCAATCAATCATTCTGGGCAGATTTCAAGATTTCACAATTTTTCATAAATGTGTTTCGTTCTTAAAATGTGTTATTTTCATCTATCACTGCGGAACAAGCGATAAAACTCCTATTCTTGCACATGAGTTGTATATATCTTTATATCTAAATTTCCGTCATTTTTGACGGGCTACCTTTCTAGTATATATATAATAGAATAGAAGACATTTAACAGACATTCTCAACATTGTTGTAAATGTGATAACACCAATCAAAAGTGGTAGAAGTTTGCATTATACGCGACAGCACCAGCCGCGCCAGCAGTTAGTACTTGATGCCCCACATTTTGGACTGTGATTATCATATCATACGATATCATCGATTGCTTGAGCAACATGTTTTTCCAGATATTTTCGTGATGTTATCCAATTTCACACAAACCAAAGTACATATCATTGCATTCTCATTATAATGTTTTGTTTTTCTCGAAATTATTACCATCAATCCGGTTTCAGTAAGAATAAAACACCCTGTATTTGTGAATAAATAAGTAGTTTTCGACCCTATGTTCCTATGTGATTTTTTATCCTTGTTGTATGCTTGATTTGTCATGTCATTTTGTAAACTTTTTTTGAATCATCCTGCACATAAATAGCCAATTCGAACATGAAAAGAGTCAATGCGAGAAAATAGAGATTTACTCAAATCAAAAAATTCTGTTTTTGTCGCACAATTATGTATTTGGCGCAAATTTTGAACATAGGAAAAGGACTATCCGACATTCTCCTTTTATTACATCCGATAGTCCCTTTCTTTCTTTAAATATGAGCTGAATACTTCAATTATGTGACAAAAACAGAAAAGGTAAAAATTTAGGTTAATCCAGTCTCATTGGATCAAATATCGTGCATGAAACGCAGTGTCCAAATATTTTTTTTTTTTTCGGAAAATAATACCTTACATGGCTTTAGTGTCATAAATTAAAATAAAAATAAAAATAAAAAGCTCAAAGAAAAAAAAATAAAACAAAATGAGATAAAAAGTTTACCCGGCTATGACGAACAAAAATTAGTAAGCTATTCCATAGTTGGTATTATTATAAAAATATATCGCTAAAATATTGGATTTGCCTCACCTAAAAACTGGAAAATCAATATTCATGCCTAATTTAACAAATATTTCAGTTTTGGTTCCTTCTTAAATATATATTTTTTAAAATACAGGGAATACATTTGTATTTTTCGTTTCAAAATTTCTTGAAAACCATATCGCTAATATTTATTTCATGTAATTTAAAGTATTTATTATTTTAGATTCATGACATCCTAAATGAATTCCAACCCCCCCTAAATAAATAAAAGTGCACAAAAAAAATTACCACACAAATTGAATTTTTCTTGTCACCCAGTTTATTCATTCAGCTACTACAGAAAAAACAGCCAGTGTGCCAGAATAAAATGCAAATCTTCTAATCGTGTTATCATCCTCATAGAAAAATTCCAGAACCAACATATTATTTGCAAATTCTTCAGGGAATGAAGCTACTGTGACTTTTTTTAAATTTAGAATTTTTTTATGATCCTCAAAGCATTTTATTGATTCAGTGGCTTTTATTTGTATCATCAAAGGCTGTATTACTAAGTAGTAAACAAAGAAATTTAGTAGTTAACTATAGTTGTAAAAAAAAATACATTGGATGAATCCATAGATATTAATTTAGAATCGGAAAATAATAATTTAAATTAGTAAATTATAACACTTTAATTAAACTAAATTAAAATTAAATAGGTTACTCGGACCATAGCAAAGTTAAATGTAGTGGATAATATTACCAACTAAGTAAGAGTCGACACCACTTGCACCTTTTATAACTTTTTTTAAATTCCAAGGCAGATATCTTTTGAGTCTAAAATTAAAAACAGCCTGTGAAAGTAGCATGCCAAAAAACAACAATAAAAAAAGAACAGTTAAAATCTATGAGAGTAATAACACGTTGCGGCAGATAGTAAAAAAACTCCAGGTCATATAAAAAGAAAATACGTGTTCCATACACCGCGATCAACATAGTATTTCAACACAATATATATATATAATCATAACATAAGAACCTGTAATAATATACTATTTCTAATTGCTAAAACGGTGTGTGAGTAAAATTTTAAAAACACTAAAATAGTTTTATTAGACTGATGAGATGTTTCGACCCTACCCAAACCATTTTAAAAACAAATAAATAATAATATTCTGAAATTCCACAGTCTATGATGCAATGATCTCAAAAGCCATCCTTCAGTTTTTCCTGTAATGCACGGTATTTTTTTTTTTTTTTTTTTTTTTACTTGGATGCTTATTTCTATTTTCGTAACGATTGAGTGACTCGAGCCACAGTTTTGGAAATTTAAATGATGCTGTATCGTCACACGAGATCCATGCGTCCCAATTCCATATGCATATGGAATAATTACTTGTTAGAATTTTTTTGGTTTCTGTTATAATCGATGAATAATATAGATTGGAGAGAAAATTATCTTGATTTCATTGAAGTTTATTTGGGATAAAGTTTATTTCATCTTGATTTAATCCTGTCAGGTCTATGGTTTTTTTATTATATTTATTATCAGCTGTATGCTTCTTTTTTCTGCACTTAAATTTCCTACCAGTCATTCCGATATAGTAATTATTTGTTCCGTCTGCTCTAATAAATGGTATTTCATATACCCCCGAATAATCCCCAAAATTAATTGGATCAATTTTATTGCAAATGATATTCTTCAATTTCTGAGGTGGATTTGCTACTAAGCAGACATTAAATCGCTTAAGACTGTATTTTAATTTCTCAAAAAAGCTTGGATAATATTGAATAGGATGAAGATTGCTTTTGCAAATCAAATTTATGTTAAGGTTATGTGTTATTGGCAATATTCATGATTATTTTATTAATATGTTGGACTTTAAAACCATTATTACAAGCATTTCTATGAATATTATCTAATTCATTATTCAGATTAGTTTCAGTGCATATTAGAAAAGCCCATCTTATGAAAAATCAGTAGGTGGAAATTTTATAAGTAAATAGAAAATATGCATTATTTGGTATGGTAGTCTGGTTAGCCATGCTTTTTCTGTAAACAGACCTTCCAATAGAATGATTTGTTTTTGTTAACATTGCATCAAGGAATGGCATACTATTATTATGTTCAATTTCAAAAGAGAATTTAATGTTTTTGTCTATTGAATTTAGATTATTTGTAAATACTTTGAGTTCTTTAAGACAGTACTTTCAAATTATAAAAATATCATCCACATATTTAGGTCAACTGTGAGGCCTTAAGTGATACGTACTAAAAACTGTATTTTCCAATGGACGAAGAGTAAATTCTGCTAATAAACCTGAAAAAGGGCAACACATTGGGGCTCCATGATTTTGTTTATAATAAACATTAAATATGAAAAAGTTATTACGAATGTTTAGATTAAGTCTTCTTTCTGTTGATAATTCCATACCATCTTCAAAATCTTCTATCTGCTCAATATCATGACAAATCTTATTGCAAATTTCCTGCGTGCCAATTGACGGATATTATGATTCCTTATCAAGACTAGACATAATATAATTATTTGGTAATCATACATGTTTGATTTTTTTAATAAATTTTTCTGTTGATTTAATAGTGAATCTGGAGTCTAGTAATATCTGCAACAGGTAAAAATATCAAAAAATTATGTTATGGCTTGTTTTGATATTGTATCATTATATCCGTCAATTGACACGCAAGAAGTTTGTAATAAGATAGGTCATGATATTGAACTGATATAAGATTTTGAAGATGATATGATATTAACAATAAAAAAAGAACTTAATCTGATCCTTCATTCTTTTTAATATTTAATGGTAAATATTATAAACAAAGTCACGGAGCCCCAAAGGATTCCCTTTTTGGGGTTTATTAGCTGAATTTACCCTTCGTCCATTGGAAAATAAAGTTTTTATTACGATTCAATTAATGCCTCACACTTGGCTTAGATATTTGGATGATATTTTTTATAAATTGGGAGTACATTCTTGAAGAAATCAAATTATTTACAAATAATCTAAATTGTACAGACAGCATTAAATTCACAATTACAAATGAACATAATTTTAGTCTTCCATTCTTTGATGTAATGTTAACAAAAACAAATCAATCTATCGACGTGTCTGTTTACAGCAATAGCATGGCTAACCAGGCTACCATACCAAATAATGCACGTTCTCCATTTACCTATAAACTTTCCACCAACAGATTTTTTATAAGACGGGCTTTTCTAATATGTATTGAAAATAATTTGAATAATGAAGCCTGAACATAAATTTGATTTGCAAAAATCAAACTTTAAACTATTCAGTATTTTCCAAACCTTTTTCAGAAATTAAAATACAGTCTTAAGGGGTTCGTTATCTGCTTAGCAGCCAAACCACCTCCAAAATTGAAGAATATCATTTGCACTAAAAAGATTAAATTGATTTTGCGAATTATTCGGGAGTATATCAAATGCCATTAATTAGAGCAGATAGATGAAAGATCTGCCATATTGGAATGACTAGTAAGAAATTATAATGATAGCAATGATAGAATGATAGCAAGTATAGAAAAAAGGAGCTTGTAGCTTACATTAAATATAATTGAAAAGCCATACCCCTGGCAAGATTAAATCAAAAAGAATTCATCCAAAAAATTTCAATGAAAGAAAGATAATTTTTCTCTCCAATCTATATATTATCCATTCGTTATACGAGAAACAATAGAGATTCTAACATGTAAAAATTCCATATGTAATGATGTAGCATCATTTCAAGCACCAAAACTTTGGCTCGAGTTACTCAGTAGTTACGAAAAAAGAAATAAACATCCAAGTAAAATTTAAAAAAATAACGTGCGTTTCAGGAAAAACTGAATGATGGCGTTTCAGATCATTGCATCATAGACCGTGCAATTTCAGAATGTTATTACTTACTGTACGATCGAAATATATCTACAGAGTCAAATAAAACTTTTTTACTACTTTTAAAGCTTTAATCTTACACTTTTTCAGGAATTAGTAGTAGTAGTAGTAGTAGTAGTAGTAGTAGTAGTAGTAGTATATATATATATATATATATATATATATATATATAATCAATTTATGTGTCAATATCTGAAAACGGACAATTTCATTCCAAAATTTTTATTTTTAAAAATTAATGTACCAACTACCACATACAAATATATACTTGATACATGGTTTGTCATTTAAATGACGTAGTGTTTTGAGATTAAGGATGTATATTTTATGCGTAGGATAAAATTTTATGGAAGAAAGTGTCTGTTAAGATCATAATTAATTTCTAATAATCGGGACTGAGATGATGGGGACTGAGGTGATATTTCTGTCTTAACAGCTGCACAGAAATTTTGTTGAATCATGTTGCACACATGTAAATTATTAAATATGCCATGTGACATTTGCATGCTACATAAATAAAGTTGCAATAAACTTATTTTTAATAAATAAAAAAGCTAAATATGGGGACATGAATGACGCTATAAAAAAATTCGCATCCCTATTCAGAACAAAAAGTAAATATTTCTAAATATGAAAGAAAGAGAAGAACAATTTACCTTCATCCATGGTGGTTAGTTGAACTTTAGTTGCTGTTGAAATGGAAATAATTCTGCCAGCGCCATTTAGTATTTCTAAACCTAAATTTGTATTTAGAGGGACTAAGATGATGCTGAGTCTCCGGGACAAATGTATTTACTACAATATTTTACTATACAATCTATATTAATAAAGAATAATTATATTTCCCTATACTGCATATATATATATATATATATAATAGCAAACGTTAATAATATTTATAGAAATTTTTACAGCATACATTTAATATTGGATATTTGTGAATGGAAACAGGGACTGACATGATGATTTCGTTTCTTTAAAGCTTAAAATTAATTATTTATACATCATTACATGCCCATTTATTATTGGTAATTGGTATAACAAATGTTGCAATTCATTACATTTTTCAGTTTTTGGTTTTAGCATAATTAATGAAATATTATTGGCAGTGGACGCAAACTGTCCAATTTTCAGATATTGACCCTTATTTATTATGCAGCTCCGCACATTTGCCGAAAAATTTAGATAACGCAGGTTGCCAAAATATAAAATATCAGAATTAAACGCTGTCGTATTCAATCATACGTAGAAGCTCCGCAAAATGTGAACTAGTCGCAAAACTGAGGGAGAAGATTCAGCTATGTGTGGTTGCAAAGATTTTTGCCCGCAACTCTGGAAAAAGGATTGGCAATATGGACAAAACATCTCGAAGGCATTTAATCTTGCGAAAACCTGCCTATCATTATTTTTTGAAAATTCTGATAGTTAATTTTGTAACAATTTAAAATATTTAACAATTACTGATAACTATGTTATTCATCATTTTGAGCAAATTCATTAAAGTATAGCGTCATTATATGGTGTTGTTCATGTCAAAGAGCTAAAAAAATGAATAATTTGAGAAGCGAAAAGATTTGATAAAGAAACAAATAACATAAACAAATCTTTGCTGAAGTCAAACAAGCCAATATCTTTATAGGAACAATTTATACGAAAATGATTTTATATCGAAAATTTCGATTCACAGCTTTCTCTTGAAGAATTGTTTTCTTTCAAAGGTAAAAAGTGTACTCCTTTTTTTGATCTACCAGTTTGGAAATCTTAAGAAAACGATATCACTAAAACTTATCTCATAAAATGTTTTATTGGAATCATTTATTATTTTAGAAGGATGTTACCCTAAATGAATTCCAAACCCGTATGAATAAATAAAAATATAAGAAAAAATTTTCTATCACAAATTGAATTTCATTTTGTTACCCAGACTATTCATTCAGCTTCTCAAAAAATACAGGCAGGGTGACAGGATGAAATGCAAATTTTCTAATCTTGTAATCATAATAGAAAAATTTCAGAACCAACATATTATTTGCAAATTCTTCAGCGAATGAAGATACTATGACTTTTTTTTCTGAATAGAAGAATTTTATTTTGTTTTCTTTAAAACATTTTATATATCTTGCAGTTTTTATTTTTGTCGTAAAATACTCCTTTAGTAAGTAATAAACCAAACCATCCAATTCTTCACTTTCTTTAAAGAAAAAACTGATGAATTCATATTTATCAAAAGAGAATCAGGAAACAATATCTGAAATAATATGAATTAGAATTTTACGAAACGAAATTTTGTTAAATTACGAAATTAATTTTGCTCCAATTAAATAATAGATTACTATCGATTCTAACTAAATTATTTCTCATTTTGAGTAAATTAACTGAAACAAGAGCATCTTGTATATAATCCTATGTTCTAATACGAGCAAATCTTGTGTGTGTTGTGAATGCAAATTTTATCTAAAAAACGGCTCTAAGGATTTTGACCAAATTTTCTATCCTACCACTTTCGGGTACGAGAAGAACATTGTGAAAGGTCACATGTTGAAGAAAATTCGATTAGTGGGCCATTTTGGGGTCACTAAGAGGTTATTGAATTTGAATGGGAATGAAGGTTCAAATAGTTATTAAGTTGTTGATCAGATGGTAGTAAACAAAGCCGCAAATTTGATGATATTTGGCGAAATATGCAAATCTTCTAATCTCGTAATCATAATAGAAAATTTTCTGAACCAACATATTATTACAAATTCTTCAGGGAATGAAGCTACTATGGCTTATTTCTAAATACAAGAATTTTATTTATATTCTTTAAAATATTTTATAGATCTTTTAATTTTCATTTTTGTCGTAAAATTTTCTTTTGCTAAGTGATAAACCAAAGCATCCATTTGTTCATATATTTTTTTTAAGATTATTTTTAAAGATTTTTTTTTGAAATCAGAGATTTCAATAGACAATCAGGAAACAATATTTCAAATAATATAAATTAAACTTTTACGAAACCAGGTGTTGTTAAATTAAAAATATATATATATATATTGATCTTATGAAATTATGGATTGCTAACTAAATAATTTAACTAAATAATAAATTTAAAACTATAATAATATATATAATTTAAAACTAAATAATAATAATCAATTTGAGGAAATTAATTAAAACTCTAGCAACTATTATATAATGTTTATCCTAACGAGCGAATGAAATGGGATATTTGTGAAAAATCTTATCATGAAGACAAAACTAAAAGAAAAAAAAAAAAAAAAAAAAAAAAAAAAAAAAAAAATGAGCACGATTACATCTTTGCTGAAGTTCACCAAATTACTACAATTGCTATATGTTACATGAAAGGTTTTCAAAATTTGTGAATCATCGATTCACATTAACCCCATTATTATTTTTTTAAAATAAAAATTGCACATATAATTATAGTTTAACCAACAAATTCCAAAGTTTCTAGGAAACCATATCACTAAAATGTATTTTATAAAACTTTTTTATTGAAAGCATTCATTATTTTACAAGCATGATGTTCTAAAGGAATTCTAAACTCGTCCAAAAAATTAAAATATACGAAAATATTGTCCCACATAAATTACGTTTCTATTGTTAGATTCCTCAATCATCTACTCAAAAAATACAAGCAAATTCTTTAATTGTGTCGTAATCATAGAAAAATTCCAGAGTTTACAAAGTATTTGCAAGTTCTTTAGAGACAGAATCGTTATTAGAACAATTTTATATCGGAAATTTTGATTCAGAGATTTCTCTTATAACATTTTCTTTATTTCAAAGATAAAAAATATACTTCTACTTTTTGTTTCAATACCAGTTTGAAAATCTTTAGAAAATCATATCACTAATGCATATTTTTTTAATGCTTCATTGGATGCATTTATTATTTTCGTTGGATGTTATCCTAAACGAATTCCAAACCCCTCGAAATAAATAAAAATGCAAGAAAAATTTCTTCAACACAAATTGAATTTTTTTTGTTACTCAGACTACCCATTCAGCTTAGACAAAATAGAGGTAGAGTGACAAGATGAAATGCAAATCTTCTAATCTCGTAATCATAATAGAAAAATTTCGGATACAACATGTTATTTGCAAATATTTCAGAGAATGAAGCTATACTATGACTTTTTTCTGAGTACAACAATGTTATTTTATATTCTATGATATTTTATAGATCTTGAAGTTCTTATTTTTGTCTTAACCCTTCATTGCACCACGTACCACATCTGGGACATACCTAAAAACACTGTAATTCTTATTACGTGCCATGAATTTGGCCAATATGATCTCTAATCCTGATCAAGAACAGTCCAAAGAATGGAATAACACTTATTTTTTCCATGTAAGATAGCTGCATTTGACAAAAAATTAGAATTTGTACTTCGGAAACAAAAAAAAAATATTCGATCAAGAGATTAAGGTAAAATTTACTTTCATTATTTTTACTGAATACTTAAAAATATTAATAACAAAAGCTGCAGAGTTTTAAGCAGATAAAATTAATTAATTTAAGCTCATTTAGTTGTAAAATATAGAAATACAATATTTAAAATCCCTATATATGTACATAGGGTACAAGCCATAAAATATCAAATTTTGGCTGAAAATTTGAAATTAAATTTTTCTTACTATTTTCCTCATTATTGGATCGATATACAGATTTCAAATAATTTTTTTCATAAAAATAGAAATATCGTGCAGTGAAAGGTTAAAATATTCTTTTAGTAAGTAATAAACCAAAACATTCATTTGTTTACTTTTTTTAAAGAAAAAATTGATGAAATCAGGGAATTCAATACAGAATTGGCAAAGAACATCTGAAATAATATAAATTAGACCTTTACGAAACAGAATTTCGTTAAATTACAAAATTATTTTTGCTCAAATTTAATTACAGATTACTATTGATGCTAAGTAAATAATTTCTCATTTTGAGTAAATGAACAAAAATACCAGCGACTTGTATATAATGTTTATCTTAACCAGCGAAAAGAAGAAATTTGTAATGAGATATTTGTCAAGAAAATGAAGATCTTAACATGAACACAACACTACAAAAAATCAGCATGATAACATCTTTGCTGAAGTTTAATATTTTATTATATTTGTTATACTATTTATAGGCTATATGAAATGTATCCAAAATTTCTAGATCATCGATTCACTTGAAAACCATTCTTTTTTTAAAAGTAAAACATTATACTTGTATTTTGGTATTAATTTACTGTTTCTAAAGTTTCTAGATCATATATCACGAAAATTTATTTTGTAAAACTTTTGTTGAAAACGTTTATTATTTTACAGGCATCTAGAGAGAAATATAAAGGAAAACAGGAAAACTATTGGAATTCTAAACTCGTCTAAAATATGAAAATGCACAATGAAATTTCCCACATAAATTAAGCTCCTGTTGATAGTCAATTTACTCTGTCATCTGCTCAAAAAATACAGGAATGGTGCCAGGGTTAAATACAAATTCTTTAATTGTAATCATAGAAAAATTCCGGAATATACACAGTATTTGCAAATTCTTTAGGAAATGAAGAAGGACAATGACTGTTATTTTTTAAATACATGAATCTTTTTTTTTCATTCTTATTTAGATGAAGAAAGTAACGTAATCTACAATTTTTATTACTTCCCGTTCTTCAACGGATTTGCACGTTTTTGGGGGTCAGAGATCACGAAAAACATGTTTATACAAAATAACTGTCTATCAGTTCGTATGTCCGTGTGCCCGTATGTTCTCATTATATCATCGAAAAATGTATGAAGTTTTCATAGAATTGAAACTAATTTCACATAAAGTGTGTTCCACCAAACTAAAGCAACCGCGATTGTGTTCCGTAACTGGGCATGAAACTAACCAATAATAACGAAACAAATATATTAAGAAAGTCTATATACAAATACATATTTACAAGGATTAAGTCATCCCCTGCCTCACCTGGACAGGAAAGAAAAATGGATGTGTAAAAAAGGAGAGAGGAAAGTGTCCCGCCAAAATAAAGCCACCACTCCTGTTTGTGGATTACCCCAGACATTCAAGCTACTTCAGGTTAACAGGTTTATATCGTCAGGAAGTTGTCACATACCTGTTCTATGCCAGTCGAAATTTGTGCATATTTCAGAAGGTTGTATTATCGATTTCTCTTGCAGTATTGCAATGGGAAAGGAGACCCAGATATCTAAGTTCAAGAAAGACTAGATAACAGTTTTAAGTAACAGTCTTTCACATAGACAAATATCTAATCAAATAAAACAGTCTAAAATCGTAATAGACAATTTTTTGAATCAGGGCAATGGGTGCGGGAATAAAAAACGGAGATGTACATGTAGAAAAATGACTTCAAGGCAGGAAAATGATGTTGTGCGTCCTCCTTCACGAGGTGGTATTTCCCTGAGACAATTGTCCAAAGATGATAACATCCCTGTGACAGAATCAACCCTGTCACGGATTATAAAACGTACAATCAACTTGCAATATATAAAAAGGAAATATCCTATGTTGAAAGCCATCCACAAGCAAAGGATAGTCGATTGGTCCAACTATCGTCAGACCAGTGGCATCGTGTTATATTCGAAAAAAAATAATTTGGATGGTCCAGACGTCCTGCGACATGAGGAAAAACGAGGAAAAAATCTCCTGGAAGGCGGAGGCTAATTTATGGTGTGGAGAGGCTTTGGCTTTGGTGGTAAACTTAAAACGGCTTTTCCTCTAGCCGCATGAAGGCTACCGATTACCAAAAATTCGAGAAATCCATTTACTGTTATTTTCAGAGAGAATTGGTGGCATAAGTTGTATTTTCAGCAGGAAAACGCTCCCATTCATGTCGCAAAATTCTCCACGGAATGAATTTTGGATAATGGGGGTTCATGTCCTGGAATGACCTGCCCTTTCCCTTGATCCCAATCCCTAAGCAAATGTGTAGGGTATCCTCAGTAGGGCTTTTTATATCAATAAAAGACAGTTTCAGTTCGAGACAGAATTGAAGCATGGGATAATATTAATGCTACTGTCCTCCAGTGATTGGTAAATGGTATCGCACATCATATATATTCCAAGTCATATATCAGCATGGCAGATATATTGGCTATTAACAATAGTAGCTTTTTTCGACGGGACACTTGTTCTCCTCTTTTTTTCACACATTCATTTTTTTCATGCCCAGGAGGTGCAGGGAGTGCGTTACTCTTTGATATATGCATTTGTATATAGACTTTCTTAATATATTTGTTTTGTTCTTATTGATTTGTTTCGTGTCCAGCTACGGTACACAATTACGGTGGCTTTATTTCAGTGGAACACACCTGATATAGTTTTTGCTATATCTAGCAAGTCCGACGTGAATTTGGGAACATTTCTCCGAAAGGGAGCGCTGTAATTGCGATTTTTGTGCCAATTTCATTATTGTATGATCCGAAAGAGTGCGAATTGATGCATACAATTGAACCGAATTTCCTATATATGCTTTGATTATGAACGTCAGGTCCCAGTTGAGTGTTTTCTACAGAAGTGGGTGCTGCGATAAAGATTTTTGTTGATTTTTTATAATCTTGTTGTACATCTGCTGATCATGCATTGATGGACATTTCGCATCTAGTTAAAATGAAGTTTCTCAAGCATATGACACATTTCCGATTAATGAAAAATATTGATATTTACTTTCTTCTTTCTGGTTAAGAAAGTATTGTAACAAAACAAATGTTGCACATTTTTAACAGTATACTGTTTTATAATATCTATATTACAGAAATTAAAAATTTGAAGCAAACTGTCCATTCAATCTACTATCGATATTATAAAGGATAAACATATCTGTACGTCACGCTGACGTCATTTTGCGAATGACAATAACAGATGATCAAATTTAATTTTTATTTACTTTTATTGACATTTTTTAAATTTCTAGATATTCAATTTTTACACCGCCAATATAGAAAAAAATATACTTTCCAATGCATTTTGTTTTAAAACTATATCGCAATTTGTTTGAAAACTGTATAGCTATTTACTCAATTTTTATTGTTTTTAACAGAATTTTAAAGCATGATTTTATTAAATCTATTTCTGTCATTTTCAGACAGACGATTACAAAAGAGAAATGTGTTTGCACTTAAATTAATTTAAATTAAATAGTTCAGCAATTTTCTTCGGCTTATATTCCATAATAAAATTTAAACTTAATCAATTAAAAAATATATAAATAAAACACGAATCTAAGACACTTAAAACATTGAAACTATCAGAAACTACTGATATGTCCGAATATTAATTCCTGGCTCGAGGCCAATACGGAAGTATCGCTTTTCATAAATTTCAAAATTTTATTTGAATACATAATTGCTAACATATAAAAATGATTGTAGGTATTGTTAGTGAAAAATGTGAAAGCTATATATTAAATGTAAAAACTCTATTAGAGATTTCAATTAAGAAAACATATAAATGGTTTTCACCTGTATTCTGTAACCCGGGGAGCTCCGGGTCGGTACTCCTTGTTTTTATAAATGGTGGCTATTTGACCATACTATAAAACGTTTCCATCTCTTAAAAATTTTGCATAAAACTGTCCAATCGTAATACAGTTTCATATAAAATTGTTACATAGACTTAATTTGATTTTAATCTGTGCATAATATGTTCAGATATACTTATTAAGCACTTATTAATATGACAAGTAATCGTTATCTTTAAAAATTGTCAAATGAGTGGGTAATTTGCTATAGAGTTTAACAGATTCGTGATGACAGAGATTCCACACCATACGTTTGACTTCCGTTATTTCCACTATACCTGTCATCATAATATTTTTGCCTCTATTCAGCGCCTACTGCTTGCAGCGTCATCTATCGCTTGCAATTGGGACTAAACCAAGAAATCACAGTAAAAAAAAAAAAAAAAATCTCTTGCCTTCATGCATTACTCTCCTGTAAAAATTTCTTTAACAGCTGTCACCGTTTGAAGGTTATTGAATTTTAAAATCAGTCAGTCCATTTTAGAATACCCGGTAGATATACAAACATGGTGAGACATAATACATAAAGCGTACTTTTTGCTTTAGTTTGAAAGTTGAAAAATCGATCTATTATTTATGATTTGGGAAATAGACTGCGTGTTAGGTTGTAGATAAGGCTAAGATGTTTCAAAATTTTGTATATGTCAAACTTAAAAGTACCCTGGAAATAAAATACAGTAGAGTCTCGAAAATTCAAGTTTCAGAGGTCCGAGGTTCCGCTTATTTCGAGTCGTCAAATATAAAAATTTCAATTTTTTTACTCGCCCGAAAAAAATGCCAGTTCTTTTCATTTCTTCCTGGAAGGAATGTCATGGTCGTTTTGATTCACCCACGATTCTTTGTTCTCGTGTTCAGGCAGATGGCTAAGGGTTGGGGTTGGTTTGGAAAGGGTTTTTAAACTGGTTCTACTAGATTTTTTTTCAAGTTCCCTTAGGCGCTAGGGGGTGGACCGTGACCGCACTCTGTGGCCAGTGGACATTACCCATGACTCAAAAGTTGAGTGTATCTAGAAAAAAAAAATCACCAGTAGGAGTGGAAAAGATTTTACAATAGCTTCACTTTCGTCCAATAAACAGTTTCTTTCGGAAGGTACATACCCTCAGAAGCGTGACTGTTGTCACTCGTGACGTTGCCAGATAAGTGATACGATTGTGTAACTATTTTCTGTAAAGCTCTGTAGTAAACTGTCCAGGCATTCAACCATTAAAAAAAACGGTTATTTGATCATATTATAAAACTTTTCTAACTCTGTTAAAAAGGTGCAGCTAACTGTCCAGACATACTTCCGTTTTAATATATCCCTTTAAGGCCGGAAGATTTTTGGTAGAAATGAAAAGTTTTGGTGATTTCCCCTAATTAATAGGATCATACTTGATTGAAAAAAAAAATATTTTAAATTATGCCCGATGGCTGGTCATATCAACGGAGGATCCACGCAAATCTGAGGGTGCAGGCTCGACTTTAAATAGCACAAAAAGTATTTTATTTCTTTATTTATTATTTTTTTAAGATCACCTACAAAATTGTGTAGGTCAGGTGTTAAAGGTATAAAACGAGCCGTAATTTAACTTTATTTTACCCATAATGTGGTCAGATATTCTTAATAATATGGTCAAGTAAACGTTATCTTTAAAAGCTATAGAATGAGGGGGGCAATTTGTTGCAGATTTTTAACAATGGTTGTGATAAATGAGAAAAAGTACGATTATGTTTTTGATAATTCAGTTTAAAAATACGATTTTTGTATCATCGATTCTTCAGTATACTATAAAAATGGTTGAATGGGGGCACGGTTAGCTGCATATTTTTAACAGGTGGATGAGAATTCTTCATATATGGCATAGTAACCGTTATCTATAAAAATAATTTAAAACTATACAGTTGTTTAACAATTTATTGGAAATATGGGGGCTACAACTCATCATTAAAACATCATGCTGTTAATAAAATTTATTCTACATATTTAAAACTTTTTTATAACAATTGATACTATGCAACTGTTATTGCATAGTATGTGCTGCTATATTTCTCTGCAACTAATGCTGCATAGATATATTTTTCGTTTGAACTGACATGCAGTCAAATTGGTGTTTAGGAAAACTGAATAATTCCACTTTTTTTCGAAATGTACCTTTTATGCAAACGTGTCTTTGTAGATAGGTTCAGATCTTAAGACAAAAATTACGTCGTGTTATTTATCTGTTGTCACTCAAAATTATTTTTTACTGCAAAACAACGTTAATCTAAGATAATACCAACGATATATTAAAATGACCAGGAACAGAAAGAAAATTGAACATGGTGATGAATTTGGCTATATATACTCCAATAAACGGTTAAGAAGGTTTATGGAATTTTTGAATACTACTATTTCAGAGTAATAATAGTTGCCTTTTTTCCCACAGAATTGCGCGAATTAATAAGACAAACACTACTAATCGAAAATAGTTATATTCACAATCCAAAGTATTTGGCACTTACACGTTTAAGGTCAACCCAATTTAAATAATTAATATCTATTTTGCCAAATAACTAATAAAAATATGATTTAACTTTTTTTGTATCATTTGAGAGGTTCTAAATTCAATTATATGATATTCACAATCCAAAGTATTTTGCCCTTAGACATTTAAGGCCAACCCAATTTAAATAATTTATATCTATTTTGCCAAATAACTAATAAAAATATGATTTAACATTTTTTTTGTATCATTTGAGAGGCTCTAAATTCCATTATCAGATATTCACAATTCAAAGTATTTGGCACTTAGACATTTAAGGCCAACCCAATTTAAATAATTTATATCTATTTTGCCAAATAACTAATAAAAATATGATTTAACTATTTTTTGTATCATTTGAGGGCTCTAAATTCCATTATCTGGAAAAAGAAAATGAGTCCAATGAGTTTTTTATGATTTATTTTATTTTAATTTTTATACAGTAAATAGCTGATAATCAACATGCATTATACGTTTACATTTATACCGATTTTTATCAGGCATTACTGTACCAAAAAGGGAGTATCCTGCATGTCTGTGCGATACTTGTTAAATAGTCATAATATATTTACTTAGAAACATATTAATTCAATATTTAAAAATACATTTATTATTGTTTTATAGTAAAAACACGTCATCAATGGCATGTCATGAGAATGGCATATGACATCCTTATCATGACAATGATAAAGTACATGTGATATAGTACAAGTAATCCCTGATGAAAATCGGTAGAAATGTAGATGTATAATATAATACGGGCAATAAAATCAACTTTTGTTTATTATTATTCAAATTAATGTACATATTTAAACATTTAAAAAACATAGTGATCACATTTTTCTTAATACCAAGCTTTTGTGTGTAGTACAGTTTTTGTTCATTCCTGAAAAAAAGAAGATTCTTGGATTTATCTAGTTTTTGAAATGACCGATTCTGTTTTATGACAATACTCTTTTAAAGAAAAAATAATAAAAAAATACGGAAAACAAAAGAAATGTGTTCACATTATTTCTGAGTATATTAAGGAAAAAAAACTGGATACACCTAATGAAAAAAATATTTTCAGACAAGAAAAAATGTTGTGTTTTAATAAATCCAGAAACACAGAAAAGCTTCTTGTTGCTTCTTTTAATTTCTCAACGGGAAAAAAATTACATAATTTTTCAACACAAAAAGATTTTATAAAAGTGTTTCCTAGTAACGCTAGATTAAAACATGTGGTAATAACATACCTAAAATTCACTAAAATATTAAAGAGGAACATTTATTTCTCATATTTTTTTATGCTGATAGTTTTATTTAGTATTGCATTTCCTATTGGATAAAATAAGACAACAGGTTTAGAATATTTATTTTGTTTTCACTTTAAACATAGTTTAGAAATCAAATTATGAAATCATTTTTAGTTCCGTTTTCAATCATATAAATATGTAGCACCTATATTCGCCGTCTGGTCTGTCAGTCTGTCTGTTTGTCCACGGTGAACAGTGCAGAAAATACGCAACCGAATGGTTTGAAATTTAATGTACGTAATCATTGCAGATATGTATGTAATATATGTATGTATATATGTAATGTCCAGCCATTTAAAATTTTATGGAAATCAAATCAAACTTAAAAACGATATTATTAAAAGTTTTCTGCATTCTGTAAAATCCTATCATGTGTAATTTGTTCAATAATCTTTCATGATAGGTAATGATTCTAGTTTGACCATATAGATTATTCTATTAAATCCTATCATACGTAATTAATTCAATGATACCCCATTATAGGTAGTGATTCTAGGTTGCCATGGTGATTAAGTCCTATTTAAGATGAAGTCGTATTATTTCTGTATTACTGAATTTAATATATAGAATTATAATAACTTTTGTATTCATGCATTTTTGCGTAAGAGTGCAACAGCTACTGCAGGGATATCTGAATATTTATAAAGCTAGTTATGGTATGAACGTACCTCATTTGGCACGTTTGACTTACAATTTCCAGTTTGTTTCTACATTATTAACCCCTTGGGGACGAGCGACCGGTATTCGTGCCGCGTAAGGTGCTCAGAATCGGGGATTATTCTCACAAGTAAATTTTTATTGTAAATTTTAGTTTATTTAATCCAAGTATTTTCCCAACTCAATTAGTCTAAAATTTCTGTTTTAAAAAACCGGTGATTAAAGATTAAAAATTCTGTAAAAGACCCTCGTCCTGAAGGTCAGTTACGTTTATGAAATAAATGGGCTAGCTTCATTAATTTCAGAAAAAGAAATCAATTTTCAAAAATGTTAAAAATAATTAATAATTTTAGACAAAGTATAATTTAATACGTAATATATACCACACTTAATTATAAGAATTAGTTATAATATTTCGAATTCACGTCTAGATAATTTTTTGTACCTTTCTTATACATTTCTGTAACTATTTGTCTATTTTAATTTCCTAACATAGATTTATTACTAATTTACTTAATGTAGAATTATATAATAATATTTAGTACCAACTATTTAATCTAATATTATAAACAGACGAAGATCTTATATTTGACGAAAATATAACCGTCATACTTGTAAATACCGTTACAAAGAATATTTACGACATCATTTAAATTAAAACTCATTAGAATTATGTTACACTGTTTTAGTAAAACGGCTTTATCATGTTTTATAATTACTTTGCGTAATGATAGAGCAGTAATTTGAAATAAGGTTTAGGATAGAAAACTTTGAAGTTTACTACAAACAGAGGGGAATTTTAAAAGTTTGTTAAAAATATTTAAGTGAGATTAAGAAGTCCTCGAAGAAAATATTCTCGGAATTTCCAATCTCTGAGAGGAAAATATTTTAAGAATTTAAGTCCTTAACCTTAAGTTATTAAAGCAGGTAAAATCTCAAAGATTTTCAAATAAAAGTAATGTTTCTGGCAGTAAGCCTTTAATATAACTAAAATTTGTTGAAAATGTAAAGACACGCCTATTTTTTACTATTATTATTCTAAAGACATGCTCACTGTTAATTTATTCAATAGAATAATGATTCATTGTTCATATATTTTACACTCAATATACCAATTATCTAGAAATTGTTAGGTAAACGATTAATTTACAAAGATTTTGTTTGGTCAATGGTAAAAAGAAAATATCGTTCAACAATTTTTTATGAGATTGGTAATGTAACTGTAATTTTATCTGTAGTCTGGCAATTGAGAAAAAAACTGAAATGTAAATTTTAAAAAAGTAAAAAAATTGGATTTTGTAGAGATTTACTTTAGCTATCCAGTGCAAAAGCAAATCAGTAATACTGTTTTTATTTAATAGTATATTTTATCAAAAATGTTAATCAGATTTAATGAGATTAAATTAGCGTGAATATGATCTGAAAGTTATTATTCAGATTCAGTTATTCAGTTATTATTCTGAAAGTTGATTATAGTAATTTTACACTTAATTGCGCAAGCGTAGATGGACAATTGCTACATATATATTATTTAGATTGAAAAAAAAATGAAACATAACTGATGTGAATAGATAATTATTCGTCATTATGATCATGCAAAATCTTTGGTTATGTTGGAAGATGATTTACAGGGTATACCCAAAATGAATACCATAAATGAATATCCCAACATTACAAAGCTATTAAGGGGACTGTGTACCTTTATTTGCGAAAAAATCGACCCAAAAATCGAAATTTTTTTGTATGTATTATTATTCTGCAATTTGTTCTGAATCATTTGTGAAAAACCGTATCCAGATGCGATGATTTTTCACAAAGTTACAAGTGTTTGATTTTTGCACAGAAGCAATTTTTTGTCCCTTTAATATATTTTAAATATGCTTTTCTCAATACCGATTTTTCAACGTTTTTAGATTTTTGAAATGTTCCATATGTCTTCATTTTTCACCAAAATTCATGAAATTCATAAGAAAGAATCCTGATATTTCTTACAAAGAAAGTGAGTATGCATTTTAAAATTCGACTTCATTAAGATAATTAAATTTGATTTTTAAATTATTAAAATGCAAAATTTTGATGAAAATCAATATGAAATTCACAAAACAATCTCTAAAAAATTAACTATTCAAGGGATTAAAAAATCGAAACACAGATTTGTTTGTAATAGTGATTAAAATATAAAATCGAGGAAATATCTCAAAAATTACGACGCGTGGAGCATTTACAAATTACGTTCCAAAATTTAATTTTTTTTTTTAATCTTAAAATTACAATAACATTTGAAATTTCTTTTAAAGTGTTCTTTTAAAGTGTTATTAAGGTGAAATGTATATTTGCACAAAATTTCATATAATTATGATGAAAAAAAAACACAAATTCCACCGTATCCTTATAAGAAAACAACAACAAAAAAAAGTAAAATCTTGCTGTTCATCGGAAATCAAAAATAACAGTTGGAAGTAGAAATTCAACGCAGTTATAAGTGTTCAATATGAGCTCCTCCAGAAACATTAACGATATCATTCGAGGTTGCACGGTACACTGTAAAAAAAAATCTGTGAAGTTGCTAAAGTTTTTCTAGGAAACTGGGATTCCTAGAACTTTTCATGTAACGGCAACAACAAAATTTCATGTAACAGACACACTTTTGCGCCGAAAATCAGAAAATCTGTAAGGTTACTAAGAATTTTTTTTGGAAACTGGGATTCCGAGAACTTTTCATGTAACTGCAGCCAGGGTTACAAATAAAAGTTTATTAAGATTACTGAAATTTTAGCAGATTCATTTGTAAAGTTACAGATTTTTGTAGCTTTACAAAAACTAGTTTTGTAGATTTGCAGCTTTTTTCGTACAGTTACAGGTGAAAGTTTAGTAAGCATGTAACTTTACATCTGTAGAACTACAGATTTTTTTTTACAGTGTACGATAACTCATCCTACACCTTTTTTAGCACGTTCGGTGTGTACCTTTCGGCTGCAAATATGAGCGTTTTAAGTTCGTTAAGGTCAGTTGGTAGCGGTGGAACAAACACCTGATCTTTGATCAGGCCCCCCACATATAAAATCATGCTGAAAAAAGTGTGAGCTGAGCTGTACCACCTCGATATAATTCGTGTTTCTGGAGGAGCTTACATCGAACAAGTATTACTGTGTTGAATTTAAACTTTCAACTGTTGTCTTTATTTTCCGATGCACAACAAGATTGTTCTCTTTTTTTTGTTTTCTTTTAATAACCGTGTAAATTCGGGATATTCATTTATGTCGACACTGTTTATTTCATTAATTTCTTACAAGGGGTCCGGGGCTCAAAATTCTATTTTATTTTTATTTATAGAGATTTTCTTATGAATTTTTTTTCTAAAATATGTTTTAATATAATAAGAATATTACATGTAAAAAAATCTGAAAAATTTTAAATATTTAAAAAAAAAATAAATTTTTAAATTTCAAACATATTTAATTTTTGATATAACTTTGGAAGTATTTACTCGATTTATAAAATTTTTGCACTTTTGTGTACAGAAAATGTGTCACTTTAATTCTTCAGGATTTCTTGAAATATTGATTATGAATTTTATAAAAAAGTAAAAAAATTAAGTTTTTTTATGAGTCAGTTTTGCATTAATTAGCATATTTTCAGAATTATCGTTCAAAATTAAAAATCCCGATGACAATTTGTTGGAAATATAGCATAAAATCTCTGTTGAAAATTTCATACATATATCTCGCAAGGAACTTTAGATATATTCATTTACATTTGACAAATCGTGAAAAATTTCATTCTGATATAAATGAAGTTAAAGTTCTCGTCCTAGGACAGCTGATGCATCGCTTCTCAAGGCAAAAGGTGTTATATCTCTGGATCTAATGAAGATAAAAGCACAAGGTTTGCGGTATTAAACGCTAAAAACTCAGTCTATTTTTTAAGGCAATAAAAAATGCATTTTTTGAAAATTTTTACCCCTTTAAATGAGCATGCATGCTACATTACTACTACGCATTTTATATGCATTAGCAGTTGCTCATAAGTTTGACAATCCAGTAAATGCGCCAATAAAAAATTGTTCATGAGTTATAACACTACTTTATATGTTTAATTATCATTTCTTGAAATATTTGTCACATATTTTCTTTGCATTTCAGTTCTATTACATTTGAATTATACTATATTTCTAAGTATTGGATAATATTCAATTGAGTTAAGCGAAATTATTGGAAGAAATTTGTATTTCGGAATTTTCATTTCCTTACTATTTCATTTCTTTGCGTTTCTCTGCATTTATACACGTGTAAAGTATCAGTAACTTTTTGAATAAACAGAAGTTTTTCACGGCTGCAGTCAATCCGTTTGCCTTAAATGGTTTAAGTAAACAAAAGTTTCGGTTGAAAACGATTAAAATATACAAATGTTAGTAATATTTGCATGAAGTTTTACACTGGGAAAGATTTCATTAGAAACAAGTAATTTTTCAAATTAAAGTTTGGATAATATTTAACTAGAAATTTAGAAAATTTCTATAGTCAAGAAGAGAATTTTGATTTAAAAAATATATATATGATTTATGAAAAATTATGTTATAAGGAATACATTAATTCTTACGTGAAAAGAATGAGCTATGAGAATATTTTTTCAGATTTTATTCTCATTGAAGCAAGCAAATGACTGAATGTATTAAATGGAATCTGTCCTGAAATATACATATTTTATGCACTTCCTCGGAATACCGTCAAGATAACAGGAGTCACATTTTAGAAATACTATTGGGGTATTTGAATTTATATTTTTAGAAAATTTATTCTGCCGAAATATTTTTGTTTAAACAAATAAAAACAAACAAGGGAATGAACGAAACACAATCTAGAAAGTTTCTATATTCAAGAAGTCATTTTTCCTTATGATGGTTATGAAGAAAATAAAAAAAATATGAAATATGAAATAATTATAATATATCATATTTATACGTAAAAAGAATCAGTTGACAGATTTAATTATCTTTTAATCAAGCAAATTATTACATGTAATAAATTGAATCAGCCTTGAAATATACATACCTTATACACATTTCAGATATCCCGTCGAGATAATAGAAGTTACATTTTAGGAGTACAATAAATAATTTGGAACATTTTTTTCCATATGTTTACAAAATCCATCCTATTGAAATATTTCTGTTTAAAAAAAAAAAAAAAAAAAAAAAAAAAAAAAAAAAAAAAAAATTAAAAGTGAACCGACATAAACACAATATAGAAAATTTCTATATTGAAGATGGTAGTCATAAAAAAATATAAAAAGCATATGGTACTAGTATGAAATACATTATATATTATGCAAAAAAGAATGAGCTATGAGAATACATTATCTGATTTTATTGTCTTTGAAGCAAGCAAATGATTGAATGTAATAAATAGAATCAGCCTTGAAATATACATACTTTATGCACTTCTTAGAAATCCTGTCAAGATAACAGGATCCACATTTTAGAAATACAATAAATCAAGTTCTTGAAAACATTTCCATTTATATCTTTACAAAATCCATCCTATTTAAATGTTTCTGTTTAAAAGTTTTAAAAAGGTGAAACGACACAAACACAAGCTAGAAAATTTCTATATTCAAAAAGAGACTTTTGATAAAAAAATTAAAAAAAAAATTATGTTATATTAAATACATTAATTCTTACGTGAAAGGAATGAGCTATGAGAATAATTTGTCAGATTGCATTGTCATTGAAGCAAGCAAATGACTGAATATAATAAATTGAATCAGTCTTGAAATATAGAGTAACTTGAGGTGAGATTCTGTGTTGTACAAGATGCCGTATCATGTTTTTTCAAATGCACAGGCGATGTAATGAAACGCTGCTCAGTTTGTAAGGAAGAGGGTTCCCGAGTGATACTTTAATTTCCATTTGCGTTCATTTTTAAAATTTTTAAGTGGTACTTTTTTATTGCTATTTCGTCTTAACACTTCTGGTAAGTGTCCAAAATATTTTACGTGACTTCTTTATTTGCCTAGGTAAGTCTTACTTTAAAGACCAGAGAAATAAATCTGATGTTTTTAGAGAGTACAGGTACCTGGCTATTCTGCAAAGCATAAATGGTGCTCGTTTCCAGCTTCTTCACTTCAGTGGAAGGCGCTGGCGTCTTGCCCGATACTTTGGCATGAGTCGACGAAAATTTTTTCGGGTAAGATGCCGTTTGCTTTCCCTTGGGGTAAGATGCCGGTTATTAACCGTTGCGGTCAAATGCCTGGTTGTTTCTTCATTGTTTAAATTACTCTTGGCTATTAACTAACTTGTCAACAATTTTACTCAGATAATTTAAATCCGTGATTAAATCGTGATTTTAATCAACTGATTAAAAAAATCATTGATTAAAATAAATTTTTTTCTAAATGTTTAAAATGACATAACGAAACATTAAAATCTAAGGTGAACATAATTTGAAAGGTTTCTATATGTATTCTGACTTATAAATAAACTTTATTGGGCTATTAAATAATTGTTTAAAAAATATTAATTTTAATCATTGTTACAAATTTTATGTTAAATGCAGTTATAAATAATTTTATTGAACGTAAATATCGATAGCATATAAAATAGTTTTAGATAACTAGGAGTTACTGCCCCTACGAGCTATGCTCGCCAACCTCCTTCCAGACACCGCAGACTCTAAAAACACGTTAATTTAATCTGCTTTGAAAAGATTACGGAAGATTAAATCGTAATTAAAAGACTATTGGTGATCTCCTGTAATCAGGTCTCCATTCATTTTCCTTTGGCTGAGGGATTCTAATACAGTATCAATTGCTGTCGAGATGGATAACTGCTACTTTTGTGATCGATTAAATAAGATCAACCCAACAATTTAAAATTAGCTTGTATAAAATGGTTAGATAAACAATTTTATAAAGACGCTATAAGAATTTTTTTTAATTAGACATTTTAAATATATTGTTTTAAATATGACGCAATTTTCACCATAGTTTTTTTTTCTCATTTTAATATTCAAATAAAAATAATTTTAAAGACCTATAAATGACAAAATAAATCGGTTTGACAATAGAAACTGCAAATTCCCAGGTTTCTCAAGCCTTTCTAAAAAGGAATTAGATAAGAAATCAAACGGTAGAAAGATAGATCTTCAACTGACGATGATATGGATGAGGATTAAATTCACTCCCAAGATTCAGAAGACGAGGATTTTTTTTTAAGTGAATAAGAATGTTTGTTCAGAGTTTCTAGCAGAGTGCAGTAAAACCTCGTGAATTTGTGATGGGATTAAGCTCATTCAGTGTAACTGTTGGTTATACTAAAGTTGCTCGAAGTTCCTAAACAAATGTGCAGTGTGTGGCAGAAGTGATGTATTGCTAAATAGAACAAAGGGACATATGAAAAACATTAACAACAACAAAAAAAAAACTTGACTCTAAAGCACTTTATCACAGTGACTTTACCGTAGTTAAACTTGTTATAATGTTTGAAAATAGGCATAGTTAAGAGCCATAATTCTTTTAAATGTTAAGTAGAACATAATATATTAAATAAATATTATACAAACAAATATATTAACACAACATAAATAATTATATAACAAATAAATCCGTTCAAATTTGATTAGATAAGTTACAACTCCATGGGGGGTCTATATTTGAGAAAATACAAAAATAAAATTTTTATACTGCCCCCGTAGGGTAAAATTTCCAGTTAGGGAAAAGTTCCTTATCCATTCCTGAAATGAACACAAAAAATGCCATCTTTATATCTATATGTCCGTTTAAATAATTCTTCAGGCTTTTAGGGATTAGACACAAATTGAAATGCGTGTAACTGAAGAAACAATGTTACTTTTAGAGTTCCAAGAAATATGTAAAAAACATATTTATTCAGTTAGAATTTTGATTTTTTTTCTTTTTTGTGATGGTTACCATATAATTTACAAACAAAGCCACATCCTTAAATTTCTCATGAAGTTGAAGAAAAAAAATTAAATGATTATTATTTTTTAAGAATGGTAATTTAGAATCGTTATAACTTGAAACATTATTTGTCGAATTTCAATATTTTTTTCATTTAATTAAACATTAGTGGTCTGCATGGGCCGGAATTTACAGGTCCAGCACCGGCACGGCCCGTACCAAAATCACTGATAGCCCCAATAGCACCGGTCCGGCTTGTGAAAAGATCAATTACATCAAGCAATCAATTAAATTAATTAACGCAGTATGGTCCTCGGGTCAAGCCCGGGTCCATGCAGACCTCTAAAAGAGGAAAATATAATTTAAATTTTGTTTCAGGATTTATTTAAATATTAATTTAAAAAATGTTAAAATATAAATTTTAAAATTATGCAACTTATTTTTAAAAGAAATCATATTTTCAAAAATAATTTTTTTCAAATTATTCGAAACAAAATTAATTTAAAATAATCAGAAACAACATGCTCAAAGTTAGCACCTTTTTTCCCTTAACAAATCTTATGTTATAGCCCTTTAAAGAAGAGAAATGGCGAAAAAAAACCCATCATGCATAAAAATGCATTTAAATTTTTAAACAAAGATTGTCTCCTAAACAATGTTTAAATACCTTTTTAAAACATGGAAATTTTTTCAGAGAGAAACATTCGCTTTACATATAATATTTCAAATGAAAATCAAATTTCAAATTAATTGCACAAAAAGTGCAAAGGCCAACATATTGAAAAAGATTCCATGCCGGGACTCAATCCCGGGCCATCAATATAGCGCACTGACACTCTACCAACTAAACTACATGGAACGATACCCAACCTGGAACACGAAGCGTAATTAATTATGTTTCGTGTTTGCCCATGTTGGTGGCTTACGATAAATATTCCATCTTGTTCTGCGTTTGTAGCCTTGCCAACCTGTAATAGTGAGAAGTTCCAGACTGGGTATCGTTCCATGTGGTTTCGTCGGTAGAATGTCAGTGTGCTATACTGATGTCCCAGGTTTGAGACCCGGCATAAAATCTTTTTTCCCTAAGTTTGACTTTGTGCCTTTTAAGCTATTCATTTGAAATCTGATTTTAATTTGAAATATCTTTTTAAAAATTGCAGGTATGTAAAATAACTCCTGTAACTCAAACTTCTGATTAAATGTAACGTTTGCCCTTTCCACTCTCTTTCTGTACTATTTAAATGTCCGCCGGTTGATTTAAAACAATGCTTTTTCTAACATGCCGATTAAGAGTTTTTTCATAATTTTAGACACCACAACTTCAGATTTTAAATCGTCCCGACGAGGCTGTTAAAGTCTGTATTCTGGGGCCGAGCCAGGCCCGAACCTTGCTTTTTCTAAAGGCTCGGCCGGGGCGGGCCCAATGTATCTTTTTCATACTGAACTGGGATCGGATTCCTTCTTCCTAGGTCGGCATGGAGAGACATTTTCACCCTCGAACCAACTCGCATTAAAATCATTACCTCTGACAGACCTAATCCGTGCAAATTCAGTAAAATTTGGTTCAGCTTAATTTTTTTTTTTTTTTTTAAATGCGTATATTTTTAAATTGCCATTATTTTACAATTAAAATTAAAAATTATTTTTTTTTAAAAGATAGTAGATTTCTAGACGAAAAAATAAAATAAAATACTGTAAAACCAGCTAAAAAGAACCTGCCTACGACGGAATCCTGCCTAAAGCGAAAAAAATGTGTTGGTCCATACAAAAGGAATATAATAATATCTGAAAAAGAATAGACCACATTTACACCTGCTAAGAAGGGAAATTGTCTATATCGCATTTTCCCCCCTTCCTATGTGATTCCGTCTTAGAAGATTTTACTGTATAGCGTTTTTCAAAGTCTCCAATAAATGGAATATGGATTAACGATATGTCAATAGAGATTCATTAAAAAAATAATACTAATAAATATCACAGCTCATGGCGCTTCTTTACAAATGAACATTATAAACATGAAAAATAAAAGCTACTGTAAGTATTTTTGGTCAGAACTCCTCAAACGAAACAATTTTTAAGAATATAGACGTAAAAAACTATGTTTTGCAGAAAATCAGTCAGGCCAGTCCAAGCTCGGGCTTAGATTTTAACTTTTTTTAAGGCCGGGTCCAACATTTTTTTCTATGGATTGGCCGGATACAGGGTCTGGATATTTCGACTCGTTCAGACCTCTGATGTAGACCTCCAGCATATTTTGAATACAAGTTTAAATTAAAATCTGTAAGCTGCTATTTTATATCCAAAGGAGAGGCGCTGTGTTAAATCGACATTTAATAACGTACAATTTGTGGATGATCCCTATCTTGCATTCAAAATAAGTCAATCGTTCGCCGCTCAGAGGAATGGGTAAATGGTGTACGTCACGAATTTTGGTTTTCAATATCTCTGCGAATTTTGAAGATATCGAGATGATTTTTTTGTGTGTTTAATTCAGGAATGAATAAAGAAAAAAATCCTAATTGGACATTTTACTCTACGGGGGTCGTATAAAAATTTAGTTTTTGTATTTTCTCAAATAGACCCTCCACGGAGTTGCAACTTATCGCATCAAATTTTGCTCCTGTTTTATGAAATTTTGCAATTGGAAGTATGTGCCTAGGGGCAATAAGAATGTAGTCTATTGTTTTGATATTTATGAATCATACTGTATATGAAGTTTGGTTGAATTCTATGCACAACTTCGTACACTTTTCTATGATATAAAGAGAAGGCATGGGCAGACAAAAATTTTTTATAATGTGTTTTTCCGAAACTCTGGAATCTAAAATGTATAAATCAGTCAAAAATTGTAAGTTGAAAAGAATTTTCGATTACAATACTTTCTTATAGAAGAAAGTAATAAGTAAAAATCTAAAAAACATAAATAAATAAAACTTTTATGTTCACCTTCGAGAGAGGAAACTTTTATGGTTTCGTCGACCCTATCTCTTTGTTCAGAAATATTTCATATAACAAATTTATTATTTTATTGCTTCTGTGTAGAAGCAGCAAATAATATGTAGACTCTGAACTCATTCCAACAATTTAGATGATTTGCATTTTGGCTTAGACTTCTTCTTTTCGATAGCAGATGAAACGGTCATTTGTATAACATGAGAAATTCAATTTATTCGCGACATTTTCCCTTATGAATTGTTATTTTACGAATTAGAGTTTTCGGAATGCATTTGAATATGATGGCTCCGAGCACACAAATGTTTTTTGTATGTAAACGAGTAATGAATTTTATTAAATAAAAATAAATTATTTTCTCTTCTTTGAAGAAATATTAATTCGTAACTGTTGAACTGCAATGTTTTTCATATTTTATAATTTTTTTATTGATGATTATAACATGCAGTGGAATAATATGAATTTTATAACTGATGAAATCATTTCTATTTGTTACATTTTTTTACACTTGTTTTAATCAAATGCGCTAAAATCTGTCAACCGATTCTTTTTACGTATAAATATGATATATTATAATTATTTAATTTTTCACATTTTTTAATAACCATAGTAATGAAAAATGCCTTCTTGAATATAGAAACTTTCTAGATTGTGTTTTGTTCGTTCTTTTGTTTGTTTTTATTTGTTTAAACAGAAATATTTCGGTAGGATGAATTTTGTAAAGATATAAATTCAAATGCGCCAATGGATTTATTGTATTTCTAAAATGTTGCTCCTGTTTTTTGAGGGGAAAGAAGTGCATAAAGTAAGTAGGGTAGATTGGGTGAAGATTGTGTAGTTTTTGACTTAATTGTTTTAAAAATGGCCTGTTGTTTATATTTGTTATTCATTGATTTCTTGTTAAAGCTAAGAGCCTTATGTATGATTTTAAAACTTCTTTCATTTTACAGATGTTATAGAAAGCATGGAAAATTTTGTTTTTGTAAACACTTGCATTTCGGCATCTTACCCATAGGTATGGGTAAGATAGCCAGCTATTTAGGAGTAAGATGCCTTATGGAGTTTCAATGTAAACAATAATTTTTGTGAAGCAGTATAAAACATAATGGGACAAACAAAGTAAGTTTAATATTTTAGACATACTAAATTTGTTAACTTAATAATATTAGGAAATAAAAAAAATAGGAATGTATCGGAATAAAACCCGTAAAATACCGTTTTATTGACTATTTCCTTTTTTTACGGATTTCATAACGAGCTGGGTCGGAAAATTTTCCGGTACGATAAGGGCAACTATTTTTCCGATTCCTACAGGAAAACTGATCGGATTTTTTTTACAGTGTATTTCCTGGCAATAAATAACGGAAAAGATATATTTTTAGAGCTAGAAAACGTCAATAATTGATCACATTTAATGTACCATATCCCCGTATGTGTCGTTCGTAAAAGGAAAGGAATTTTTTACCGTTTGTATTGTTAAAGCTGAGACGAAGTTTTTATAAATATAATTTATAAGAGACAGAAACTGTTCAAAATTTGAATTGACTTAAATAACCGTAATTAAAAAAATATCTAAAACTATTTTAGCGTAAACGGATTGTTATATTATGAAGAACAATTTTTGAATCATTTTCGCAACTAGATATATGTATCTAAAAGTAACGGATTATGAATTAGCTATTATGGTTCATAATAACAAAGAACACCCTGTATATCGCGCAGCGTCATTTTGTGTGAGTATGTATGTGTGTGGAGGAGGTATATATTCATATTGAAGACTGTGCAGTGTAAAGTATTCCTGCTACCAATATTTTAAATTTGAAAGCAAGAAACAGACTGAAGGTTGATAACATTCACATAGATATGCTGGCGTATACATGGAAGAAATTGTATTATCACTTGGCCGTTTAAATGCAAAAGTTCACCAATAAACTTTTTTCTAGCAATAATGCTTTATGTATTGCTATTATATCTAGAAGCAAAATAATTGGATTGTCTTATTTCTTTCAAGATTTCAGTGAGTGTCAATGTTCTAAAGATAATAGTCGTTCACCCTTTTTTTTCCAAATACAAGAATTCGATAAATAAATTTATGGAAAAAAACCATTCATTTTGCATCCAGATAAAACCGGAAGAAAAATCACACCCCATGTACAAAAAAGTGGTTGCAGTGAAATCATGTAAATTTTAAACCATATTTGCTAATATCGCTTTTTTTTTTTTTTGGAGTACCTTCCTTTCGGAATAGAATTTTCCTTTAATTTAATGGCTTAATTTCTTCAATGAAATAAGACACATATTACTACTAGGAAATAGTGTTTCAGAAAAAACGGCAGTAAAAGCAGTTATGATTAAACAGATGTCTACAGTAAAAAATAGCATCTGTAATTAACAAAATTTTTACGTTTTTTCGATAGATTTTGAGAGATGACCCAGTGATTAGACTTCATTACAAATTTTTTCCTCCCCTTTAAAATATTAACATGTATGAGGTAGAAGAAAGTTTTGGGATTTGCTCTTCAAACTGTATATATTTAAAAGTTTAATTTTCGGCATGTCCTGGAAATAATTAATGGAAAGAAATGTATTGTTAAAGCTAGAAATCTCCGCTAATTTATTAATTTACCGCATCACGCTAAGTTTCGGCCGTAAAAGAATGGGATTTTTTAGCATTTGAATTGCTAAAGCATAGACAAAGTTTTTGTAATTGTGATTTATAAGAGGCAGAAACTGTTAAAAATTTAAATTGACTTAACTAACCGTAACTTAAAAAAATAATAACTATTTTGGCACAAACGTATTCTCATATTATGCAGAACAATGTTTGAAACATTTTTGCAATTCGATATATATCTGAATTACCTATTAGTTAATAATAAAGAACACCCTGTGTATGTCACTCAATAAGGAAGAGAAGGATAATTTCAGTATACAAAATTATTGGACGAAATAGTCTTTACTCGAAATTTTTTACTCAAAATTGATATACAAGGTGGTCATAATTAAACTGACGGTACTCAGAGTGTTCTGTATTTCGATATAATTGAGAGAATGACGCCAAATTTTGTAAGAAGAATAAACAAGACGGGGGACGAAGGAAAAAAAATAGTTCCAAAAGTCACCGCTAGGGGAATATGTGGCGCTGTGTAACGGAAAAGAGAGTATTATTGCCGTATTGAACTTGAATTAAATAGTTAAATGTGCTAAATCAGAAGTAATTTTATTTCAGTATTGATTTTGCATTTTTTAAACTCTCTTTTTTGTTACACAGCGCCACATATTCCCTTAGCGGTGACTTTTGGAACTAATTTTTTTTTCGCGGAATCCATCGTCCGCCGTCTTGTTTAATCTTCTTGCAAAATTTGCGTCATTCTTTCAATTAGATCGCGCTACACAGCACTCTGAATACATCAGTTTATGGCCACCTTGTATTTCTATAGTAATTTCTTTTTAAATATTTAATGATACAGCCGGGGAAAAAAAGTAAACACTCCCTACTAACTCTGCAAAAAACTATTGTAGACAAAAGCTAGTAGTACCAAAAAATTGGAAATAAAATCTTTTTAAAAATTATGCATATAAAATTTGTTTAGGGGTCATTTGCATATGAAAACGATCCCAAACTTTGTTTTATTTCAAGGGTAATACACAAGTTTGACACCATAAATAGATTCTACTCCTTTAGTTGTCCTAAATCCAAATTTTCATCAAATTCGTGTGATTAGTTATGAGAAATTAATTATTTTAAATGAGCATATTTTAGGGGCTGCATCCGAATTGAAGTTCAGTACTGGATTGTTGAAATGCTACAGAATGACTATGTCACTTCTATTGATGCATTATTTCTTGCCAATATCATCATTGCACTCGCTTAATATGTTTCGAATATTGTCAGGCCGTCAGCCCAAATGTTTCTTTAAAATGTGTAAAATATATTTTTTTCAAAATATGCTTTTCTGGACATCATGACTTAAACCGCTATTTTGAAATTTTTTTACTCATAATTCGGAAACTACTTGGAAGAAAAATTTGAAATTGAGAACTTTCATAAAGCAGGACATAATACATATAAATATATCAAAAAACGGTGGGTTGCAATTAATATTTTATCGAATATTAATTGCATGATTCATGATTCATATTGTAAAACTTTTAAAATTGCAAACTCAATGTATTTATGTTTGCGTTTTATAGTATTATTATTAACAAAAAAATTATCTCATTAGAATTCCATTTTCAGGAGATATTAATGAAAATATGAAAGTATAATTTAACATGAGAAGCTCTAAATTTTGAATGTTTATAATTCAAAAACTTACCATCCAAATGACTTGAAATTTCTTTTTTAATCATAGTTTAAACCAAAGATTTAACATACATTGTGAAAACTGTGTGTTGCATTTGAGGAAACAAAGACATTCATTTCAACAATGACAACATTCATGTCAACAAAGACATTACACAGTTTCATTTTTAGTTTGGTTTTGATTTGTAGATGGACCCCTAAGCACATTTTATATACAGTGGCGGTCAAAAGTTTCCGGCCAGCATAAAATTTTTGGTTAACTTGTAAGTATACCCATATGAAGAGGAATCTCAAAGTGAGACTTATACACTTTATAGACGGAATAAAAAATAAATAATTAATTAATTTAATTGACAAAATTAATTAGAAAAGAAAACGCATGTTCTCAAAAGTTTCCGGCCATCTTGGCAAGTTTGAAAAAAAAATGTTGTTATAATAGAAAATAGCAGTGATCAACAACATTTACAATCAGTATTTTCTCATCATACATTAAACAATAAGTACTGTGGCCCAGCGACGTAGCATCGTTTCAATGAACGGTTGAAAATTGTCTATGGTACGTTTTTCGCACGGTTCTTGCCAGTTTTGGGAAAATTCAGCTGAATTGGAATATTTATAATTCCGTACACGTTTTCAAGTTCGTTCCAATGATTTTCTATTGGATCCTGATCGGGTGATTGGGCTATCCATTTCAAAAGCGGAATTTTTTTTGTGCTAAAGCCACGCTTGACGAGCTTCCATGCATCATTTTGGTTGTTAGCATGCTGGAACAAATAGCTGCGATCAGAATTTTTCCTTCAATAAGGCAGCAAATGTTGTTGCAAAATATCTTTATACATTACACCACTCATCTTGCAGCGAATTACAACTAACGAACCGACACATTTTCCAGAAAGTGCTTCGCACAGCATAACGTGACCTCCGCCATGCTTCATTGCAGGAATAACATACCTAGAACCTTATCTTTTGTTTTTAGGTCGTCGGACGTAGTGTCTGTCGTCACTCCCAAAACAGTTGAACTTCGATTCATCGGAAAGTACTACTCTTTTCCAGTTTACACTTGACCAGTCTTTGTGTTCCTTCGCAAACGCCAGTTGTACCCTCTGATTTTTTTTTTTACTTATGAAAGGTAATTTTAACACTTCTATAAAGTTCTATGTCACGTAAGCGTCTTGAGACGGCAGACCGACTTATTTCAGCAATATTTTAACGCCGTAAATCGAGGGAAAATGCAGAGACATTTTTATGCGACTCATCAACTGCTTTTCTCTTGATAATTCTGCCCACACGAATAGTCGTTTTTTGGTGTCTCCCGGAACATGGTAAGTCCTGAAGGCCATATATATTATATATTTTTTATATCATTATATATTTTTTAAATATCGTTCACAGTAAATTTTCCGATCGATAATGTTGCCGCAATCTCACGAGAAAGATTGGCCCTTTAGCGACAGACAAATCACTCGTTTACGAACAATAATTGTTGAAATTTTCATTTTTTAATTTCAACTACGTTATTTACGTTGATTAATAAACATACACGGTCAAAAAACCTCTTTACTGATAGCAAAAACTAACGAATGACGAATGGCCGGAAACTTTTGCACACGCGGATTTCGAATTACCCCCCTTTGCATCAAGTATCTTCAGTATCCAATCAAAATGATCACGTAATCAGATGTACTTTTGGAGCATTTGTCCTTTTTCTTCGCTGAAATGTTCTGGCAAACAAATCAAAGTAACTAACTTGCCGGAAACTTTTGACCGCCACTGTACATCTTTTAAAAGTAGGCTTTATTTCAGATCGTTTGGCACGTGTTATTTTTTTTTCTATTATAATTAGTTGCAGGGAGTTTACATTATTTTCCACTACTGTACAACCAAATACACCTATAAATTAATAATATCAGCAAAACTAAAATCGACCTATAAAATTTACAATTAACTACATATAGTTATTTAAAAATTATACAGGTAAAATATACAGCTTTAGAAAAGCATTCATATTATTAATTATATAACTTAAATCATATTTAGTATAGGTCACATAATTGAAGAAGTATCTGAAAGCAAAGGATAGCTTCCTTTATTTGAAATGTTTAAATTTCATTTATCATAAGACTCTAGATTAAGAAATTCAAAGAAAACGACAAGTAACTATTAAATAATAAAATAAATTTAGATAAATGTTTGTATGTTGTAAAACTGTATTCTGTTGGAGGTTACATGTAAAACTACATTTAGCACAGTCAGAAATTAATGTGTGCGGAGACTATTTTACTGTAAAGAAATGGATTCCAGACATGGTGAAGTATGACAGTAATTGTAAATAAATCTGCTTACATAAATAAATATCTGTAATTATTAAAGAATGCTTCTGTTTATAAAGTTTTGGCAAAGATTTTGTCTACTGAAACGTTACTACGTACGACTCAGCGAAAACATAATACCTTACTTAACAAATTTGAGAAATCGAAAACAGTTTCTGCCAATGTTGGCAGAATTCAAATGCTGCCGCTGTTTATGATTTTATTCAAAATATGCTATTAACCGACTCACCTCTTAACAAATTATGTAGATTTTTATCGGAATTACTGAAATATTACTTCCTACTACGCAGAGGAAACATCATATTTTACTTCGCAAATTTGAAAAATCGAAAACAATTCCTGCCAAAGTGCCATAAAATTGAAATGATACACAGTTAATGTTTTCACTTTTTATGCTTTGTCCAAAATATGCTAAGAACCAATTATAGGAGATAGCGCTTTACAAATTTTTAAGACTTTTATTAACATTATTGAAACCATTAAGCAAAGATACTATTTATAATTTAAAATCTGTATAACAGTTTTAGATGATTTTGAAAATTTTAATTTTCCGTCGAATTGTGTCATGGCTTCACTCAATGCCGGAACCCCGTTTATATAAATACTAATTATCCACGATTGCAAAATAAATCAGAAAATATGACCAAATTACAATGTCAAATCTAATTTAGACATTTTAGAAATTATTGAACTTGTATGTTTCTGTTTAACATCTAACTTTTATTTTCGAAAACATCTTTTATAAATAAATAAGTTAATGACACAGTTAAAGACTAGCCCCTTTTGGTGAAGATCACTGGATTCATAATGCATTTTCTTGAAATGAAATATTTTTACTTTTTTGCTCTAAAATTTGTTTCTGGAAGAGATATGTTGACAATGTTTTTTATATTGCTAAAGAGGAAATGTTAACTGAAATTTTCGAAAAACTAATTCTATTTGTATAGCAATACAGCTCTTAATTGAAAATGAAGCTCACTGTAAACACTTTCTCTTACATATTTTGATTGAAAGAAAAGAAAATTTTATATCGTAAGAAATTTTAACTACAGTATACACTAAGTCAGCGTTTAAGATGAGTACTAAAATTTTAGCTCTGAAAATCTTCTCTCCCTTAAACTCGCTGTTGTAAAAAACTTAGCTCACAGGAGAAGAAAATTTTGTAACAGTGATGAATTCATTCATTTAAAATAAATAAAAAATCTTTACTCACTTGAATTATAATAGTTGATCTTTATGATTACTGGAAAGGAATTCTTTTCGAACAATTATCATCACACTTTATAAACGACAGAATTTCGTTTCATTACATAGTTACGTTTTTAGTTACGTTTTATTCCATATTATAAAAATATGTCGGAAAAAATTATCAAAATTGCTGAAATCAATTAACAGCCTGTGAATGTCGGAATGTTATGAAGAACATGTTACTCAAGTTCAATCAGTAAAACCTGCAATTTCCCCTTACAGAATATCGATATGTTTTACAGCATCCTAGTAATGATTGTGACTATGTATACATTGGCGAAGATCATGCACCATCTATTTAGTGGAATATAAACGTCTTTTAAATACAATAATTTTGCAAACAAAACTTGTTAATCACTAAATAGATGCCAACCAAATTCGAGAATTCTAAAATAGCACAGCAATTAAATTCAAGCGTGATAAATTTAAAATTAGATTTTTTTAAAAAAAGGTTAATTTGCATTATTACAGAAATTCCTTCTAAATGAATCATATTAAACCGGAATATGCGCTACTTCTATGGCGTGTGCTCTCTCCTGATCATATGTAATCTCCAAATTTGGCCTCGATTAATACTTACACTGATGAAGACTTTTATAAAATTCAGAAGTCTACTGTATTAATTGATTTTATTATGCGTTTTTTAAATGTCTAATTTAAAATGCACTTTAAATTTTAAAAATTGCATTCAGATGTATTAATATGTTTAATTATGTCAAATAAGTATAAATGGTTTTACGATGTGCTTTGTGATACAAATATGCTTTTTGCATCTTCAAAGAATGTCTTGCGCTTCTTTTGCACATCCAAAATGACACATTTCTCAATCGCATTGGAACAGGGCATGGGATATGGCTCCTATGTAACAACCGACGGCTTTCAGGTCAGTGGTTATATCGAGATGAAGCATCAAAATTCTTAACTAAACTAAAACCTCACGCAAAGAAGATCATAGTGACTTTTTGATGTTCTGAATTCGAAAGGATCCACTAGATCTTCTTAAATATGCGCAGAACCATTACTATACAGGCGCACTCTCAATAAATTAAAAAAAAACACCAACAACAGTGGCGTCTGGGCAAAGCATTATCAGTGGAAAAGTTCCCGTTCTTTTCAACGATATTGAAGGAGTTCACGTCTCATGAGTGAAATTTCAAAATCTGAAAATTGTGCTGTGAGAATCTTTCTTACCATTAGTAATCATCAGTTCTTTCATCTACTGAATACCATTTATTAATACTTCGTGCTGAGAAAATTTTCAACTACCAAAGTACTATTTAAAACGTATTCAAGAATTCATCAACTCTAGAACAGTAGATTTTTATACTATTGGAGTAAATACCTTAGTTTCACATTGTGAAAAATGTGTCGAATGTAATGGTTTGCATGAATAAACTTCATTGTAAAAACAGTTCCATGCGTTTAAATGTAATTGTTAAAAACCGCCCCTTTTTTGCCCAGTCTAATGGAATTATGAGAAAATGTTTATAGCGTTCTTGAACCAATAACCTTTCGCAAATTGTCTGTAGATCAGGCTGATTGATTTGCGAAGAGCCTCATTTGAAGAAATCAACGTAGAAGTGTGTGTGTCAATGTGTTACCTGAAGACATCATTCGTCGAAAACTACTAGTTGATTTGCTTGCAGTTGATATACTCCTAATAAATTCTTTCTTAACAATTTACCATAGAATGACAGCATAACAACTAATTACTTTTCCCTACTTCAAAATATAAAGTGATTTTTGTAGCCAGTGGCTCTCTTGTTAATATGCACCGACGAAGCAGTTAGATTTGATTAAATATATTTTAAGAATTAAAATTATACAATAAGTAAGACTTGCAGATGATTAGTACTGAAAAGTTTGCGCGTAAGTTCGATAACGTATAGGCATGTTTCCTTATGATTTAATATATATCAAATAGAAAAACAGAATATTATTTATATTGTGCGTTTAGCAAATATATTTTGTAACTTCCTTTTTTTGTCATTCCGTTGTTACATTTTCATTTTTTTAATTTTTTTGTTACATCTTTTCTACATGTTTAAAGAAAACTAAAATGATAAATAAGTAATCCATGTTTTGGCGAATGTTTTGTTACTTGTCTCAAGCAGTGAACGATTATGTATATCTCATCTGTAATTAATATAATATCAAAACAAAATTCTCAACATACAAATTGCGCCTAAAATATAATTTCATTCCCCCTCCCCATGCAACAGGTGTCTAAGTTATATACTTTACCATTTCCATCTAACATTTCGAAAGTTATTAAATTTAATTAGCTGTTGATTATTCAACATATGTTTCATTCATTTCGTTATTTGTTAAAAAACGTGTTTGTAGACATTTAGAAACCGTTTAGAGAGTCGTTTTAGATCCAGTTTTTCTATATTTTATATTTATATCTGTGTTTAATTTCAAAAAATATTTTTTAGCATATTCTAACATTTATTTACTTTTAAAGTGATAGATCTTTAATGGAATGCGTTGTTTGGCTTTCGAAATTATTTTAACAAAGCCCCCACCAATTATTAATATGATCGAAAATCATTTCCGTACACATCATCACCATCATTTCACGTAACTACTTTCGACTCAGGATGCAGTTGAAAACGGAAGGAACTCATTTACTGAAACATAGATATCAGAGACCATCCACCCCTTTTCTCTTTGCATGCTGATTGATAACGAGTTACATTGTTTGATTACAAGCGCATGCATACATTTAGAGTTGTCTTATTTGTCTTAACGTCTTATTATAATTTCACTTACATGATTATTATTTTAATGCATTAAGTAATATTGCTCCATAAACAAATGCAATATTACGCCATATCGTAAAACACGTGGAAATGGGACCAATCTATAAAAAGATTCAACCTTAAACTGAAAATTTCAGGGTTTCAGAAAGAAAATAAAATGCATAATTGCAATGATAAGATGGTTGCAGTTGATAAGATGATAATTTCTCAGTTCAATTAGATCCCGGTTTAGCGAGTTTTATTACATTATATATAAATTAAATATATTGGCACTGTAATAGCCCTTTCGTGATAAATTGTTGTCTGTCTGTATTAATTGGAGATGAATATTACATTATGTGTATCATTTTTAGGTGCGTTCGAAATTATATAAATACGAAGCACCTATAATCGTCGTTCAGTCCGTCTGTCTGTCCGTCCGCATATAACAGAGCAAAAACTACCCAAACGAATGATCTGAAATTTTAAATATATAATTGTTATAAAATTTTGTCGAGCCATTTCAAATTTTATGAAAATTGGATGTATAGTTTAGTTACAGGGACAGTCAAAAGTTTTCCTTTACATTACGACCAATGGGAAAAAAATATTGCAAGTGCATTTTAATGATGTTACAACCCTCCGAATGGTCTTAAATTTTAGATATATAATTGTTGCAAAGTTTTGTCGAGTCATTTCAAATTTTATGGAAATCGGATGTATAGTTTATTTACAAGGACAGTCAAAATGTTTCCGTTACATGACGGCTAATAGGAAAAAAATATTGCAAGTGCATTTTAATGAAGTTACAGGTTATGCACTTATGAAGTGAAAAAAAAATCCAATACAATATGCGGTGCAAAAAATATTTATAAAACGAGTTATAGTACGAACGCACCTCATTTGCCAGGTTTGACGACAAATTTCCAACTTGTTATTTTTGTAAATACCTGTTATAACTCTGTGAAATTTTGCGATATTTTGATTTTAGAATTTATGCTAATATTTTATTCCTGGCGTTGTTCTGAAAAATAAATACAGCAAATTGTCAATACCGTTATTAGACAATAAATATACGGGACACTTATAATCAGAAATCTCTAGTCATTTTGTGTTAACTGCCTAGCTTTTAAACGCAAAAGCATTTAATTTTCTTTAGAACTTTTTTCTCACTGTAAATAACTTTCGGCCCCCCACCACTTCCAATGTTTAGCCAATTGGTGGTGTTGACTCTACAGCCCAATTATTTAAATCACAATCAATATAATGAAGTCTAACTTTTCTTTACACCTCAAATAAATTTCAAACATTGGGCTCTGTATTAAATCATAAAAACCAAAATCTGCATAGTTAACTCTTTGTTACAAATAGGGCTACCAGGAATTTGTAATTTAAAAGCAAATTGAAACTGTAAAAATCGTTAACAACGAAAATATTTTTAATATGAAAATATTTTCTATTGACTGGTTATTGTGCCTCTTGTTTTTTAACCTTTAACAGTTAATTTCGAGCATTTTCTTATCCAAGAATACATTTTGTTTTTCCTGTAAAGGAAAATTGAACTGAAAAAATCAGATATGATTATTTGAAAATTTGTACATTTTAACATGTAAAAAATGAATTTTGCTCTGTCTTAGATTATGAGTGATAAAATTAATTTTAATGGACGTTTTTAAAGGTTGTGAATTTAAATCAATTTCAAAAATACAAAATACCCACTAAAAATGAGACTTATATTAAGTAAAAAGAAATCCGCAACCCAATTCTGTTAATATATGTTGTTATATTTTAATGCATGTAGTATTGCCAAAATATTGGTATTAATTAAAAAACATTAATCACAAATGCATTTCAGAGTTTAGCAGCCTATTATGTCGAGTAGCTAATATATATATATGGTACTAACATTTTTACAACAAACAAATCGCGTAAAACAATAAAGCTTCATAACAAAAATCTAAACAATCTCTTTTATTTTAGCAATAGAATAAAAACAAGTAATATAAAAATTTTGTATTTAAAATCAATCCCTACTTAGGTCATCAAAGAAAAATTTAATATAATCCCTTAAGCTAATATTAGTTTTTGTTGCATTAAAATATCTCAATTTGTTGATTTTCTATAAGCAAGTAGGTTTTCAATGGAAGTCTATGGGAATTTAGCGAAATATTAGAGATATCGCCAAGTTGGCGTCACTTTTGGCGGCTCATTTTGGTCGCCAAATTTGGTGATATATCGCCAAGTTGGCGTCAAACTTGGCGGTATTTGGCAACAGAACAGGGTGCCCCCTATGGTAACCCCCTTATAGATATGAAGATGCATTAAATGCTTCAAAAACCAATGGCCGCCATTTTGTCTCCCATGCAAAACTAAAATTGATTAATTAAAATTTAATTAATGAATTAATATTTGAAAAAACTGTATTAACATCAATTGTCATCCAGTACAAGTTTTAAAAAAATCATTTCAACTTGATAGGATGAATAATAAGTATTTTATGAACGATTGAAAATATGAACAAGATATATAAATAAATAAATAAATAAATAAATATAGGGAGAGTGTGAACTAATAGTAGGAATTGAAAAAATGAAAGAGCGTCTTTCTAAAGATGAAATTTTCTCATCCATGCTAGTTGCAGAGAGGACGCCTGTATAGCAAGTAAGAAAAATACACTGCTCCTGAGACAGGTTTATCCACATTACTTAATATAGAATAGATAAGGAAAAACACTTTCTCTGGCAAGACTTAATCAAATTATTGCCCACTGCTAAGTATTTGACGATTTTATCCTAGTTACTAGTATAATTATACAGATAAATCAAAGTTGTGTATAACTTCTACAAGTAATAAACTACAGTTCTTGGATTTAAATTTATAATGTCAAGCATTTCTTTGTTTTAGTGTTGTCAGATTGGGGATTTTATCCCCATTTTGGGAAATTTTAAACCTTCAGCGGAATTTTTTGGGGTACAAGTAGTTCATGGGGAAATTTTTGGGGACTATCAACATTTTTGAGGAAAAACGTGGGGAATTTGTTTCCCTATTTCACTTAAAGTTTAATTTTACTCGTCTGACAACACTGGATCTGTCTCAAAATCGATTTTGATATGGAAAACGAAAATAAAATACAGAAATAGGAGATATCAATCATTATTCTTGTAGTCGTGCTAGTCGTTTACAACATGATAGTTTACTCGTATCACAGGCGCATCATGACCTGCCTTGGACTATTCCCGGATGAAATTACAGACGGCAGATTTTTCTAGTCATCGCGGACAGACTCACAGATCTGAAGGAACGACAAAAAAATTGAAAGCAAAGTTAGATAGAAGCAGGTGAGGCCGACACTATCTCAGATTCATAAAAATCTCAACTGATTAGAGAAGGTCTAAACCTTGAAAAACCTATTGGCATAAACGTAGATGGAGCTAATGTAATTATAGGCCATCATCTTGCATTGTATCTCTCATTCTCTTCGTTTAGTTGCGAATATGCATGCAAAATTCTGCTTATTTTATATGTTTATTTTTTATAAATGCGGAATTTTTCAAAAAAAGGCTTGATTTGGGGTAAAAATTTGAGTTTAAATCTGTTAAACATTTTTATAGCGGTAAATTAGAAATTGAAAATTTTCTTTTTTGAGTAGAAACTGAGTTGGGGACTTTTTCGGAAAAAAACCCTCATTTGGGGAAAATTTGAGAAATTTTGGGGAAATTGACTTTCCATTATCAGGCAACACTGCTTTGTTTCAGGTTTCAAAACTATTTAAAACGGTAGATTAAAGATATATTGCTCTATGACTTATAGAGTGGAAATTATCAAGTAATCTTGAAATTTATTAATGGTATTCATATATACGCTCATGTTTGCGAAAATTGCAACACCTTGAAGAAGTGACGCGAGGGAGCTGAAAATTTCAGAGAATGAGAAGTATAGTATTTTATGCAAATGGTTAAAATTTCAGAGTCACCGCGCATTCGTGGGATCAGCAGCGCCCTTTGGGCTGCTGTTGAAACCGTATTAATAAAGGGCTGTATCGAGACGTTGAGAAGCGTCTATGGTTATTTACTGATGGTAAACTATGCCCCTTCGATGAAAAAGGGTGGTGTTTCAAAAACTGACGGAGTTTGAATGGGAGAGAATCATCGGCCTTCGTGAAGGAGGATTTTCCTGTCGTGCAATAGTAGCTCGTGTGCAGCGTATCAGAAGGAGAGTGATGCGAGTTTGGAATTGGAAGCAGTGGACCGACGAGAAACCTACAAATCGGAAATCTAAGATTTGGCATGGAGCTGCGGACCGTACAACTTCAATCTAGGCAGATGGCAGCACATTGGTCAACTGTTACAGGCGTATCACTGTCTGTAGCATCAATTCGTCCACGTCTGCTGCACAATGCACTGCGTACAAGAACCTCTTTTTCAGGATCCCCACTCTCAGCAAAACCATTTACGCCTGCGGATTTTATGTGCGCATGAACATAGATACTGGCAAGCAGATTGGCTAAAGTTGTATTAGCTGACGAATCCCACTTTAATTTGTGGTACCGCCATGGCCGCATTCGTGTTAAACGCTATGCCGTTGTTCGCAACCTTCCGCAGTGCATTATCGAACGTCATGGTAGACGAACAACAGGAGTTATGGTTTGGGATGCAATTGCGCATCATAGACGATTGAACCTTGGAAGAATTGTGGGTAATATGATCAGCAACAGGTACATCAGTGAAGTGCTGGAGCCCAAAGTCAATCCTTTCTTTCAAGACATTCCTGGAGATATCCTTCAACAGGACATTGTTGTCCTGTTGAATTGTTGTCCATTGTTGACCCACATGTTGAAAAGAATCTTTAAGACTTCTTTTCAGCAGCTCTTCCGTGTTTCACCGGATATGTCGCCCATTAAGCATGTGAGGTTTTCGTTGATCAGCGTCCGTTCGATATCATTCTCCTATAGTTTCTATAGGATGGCTTTGGGTACGCATACAAAGAATATGGAATGCTCTTCCCCAGGCAGACATTCAAAATCTGTTTGACTCCATGCCACGTCGTATAGCAGCTTTTATTGCAGCGTATGGTGGCTACAACAAATACTGATTTCGAACACTTAGTATAGTTCTTTTGCTTTGAAAATGTAATCATTTGTTTGTACCAATTCCAGTCGATTGTGTATTAACTTTCATTTAATTCTGATGATTCCTTCACCGTGTTGCAATTTTCAAAAATATGAGTGTATATATTTTAAGATACATTAAACATATGTATCCCAGTGAATATTAGAGAAGAGTTTTAAATAACCTGGAACTCAGAAGAATAAATTTTTATAATAAGGATTAAGCAGATGACCACGAAGCAAAAATTAGAAAAAAATAAATACATTGCAGGTATGCTCGATTCTTAAAAGTAATCAGTTTTATTTTTCATGGTTTTAAATTTATAATGTCAAATATATGTTTATTTCAGGTCAGAAAATAGCGAAAATGTTTGATTAAAGAATTGTTGTCTTTTGAAATGAAGAATAAAAATATTTCAAGTGATATGGAAGAGTCTTACAGATATACATATTTCTTAAAGGAGCCATAATAATATGTCTATCTGTAAATAAAAACAAAAGATGCAAAATAAATTAATTGGCCCCAAAAACAAAGTTTGAAGTTAGATTACAGGAGATAAAAAAGAAAGTAAGAATCAGAGATGCATATCGGTTTAATAAAATAAATATATTTGAGATTGAATTCATAATTGAAAATATTCTTCTATTCCAATTATACAAGCATATCAAAACAATTGACATGTCAACAACAGTTGTTTGTTAACAGTTGATTGTTATAACAAAATACTAACAATTTTTCAACAAACAAATCGCGTATAAATATTTACCTTCATAAATATAATATAAATAATCACATTTTAACAATAAAACAAGAATGAGACTCTTTTTTTTTCTCTCGGAATGAATTTTTCTCATCCACGATAATTGCAGAATTTGTTCTGTTCAGTAGGTACGAAAAATATACTGCTCCTGAGACACATTTATCCACAACACTTAACGTAGAATGGATCAAGAAAAACACTTTCTCTGGCAAACCTCAAAGAATTTATTGCCCACAGTTAAGTATTTGACGATTTTATTCTAGTTACCAGTATTGTCATACATGTATATCAGAGGTATGGATAAGCTCTCCAAGTAATAAGCTATGGTTCTTGTATTTAAATCTCTAATGTCAATTGTTTCTTTGTTTCAGAACTAAAAATATTTTAAAAGATAGCTTAAAGACATTTTGGCCTACGATTTACTTAGAGGAAATTATGAAGTAATCTAGACATTTATAACTTGTATAGGGGAGACTAGGGAGGGTTGACCCACTTTTTACAAAATGATTTTTTATTTTTTAAATATTGAACGCAGTATAAAGTTTTATATATCATTTTATTCGTTGTACAATCAGTTATCAAAATAAAATGGCTACATAAGTGTATCATTTAAGAAATTTGAAAAATGATTGATTTTAACCATGAAAAAAGAAAAGGTCAAGGCTCCCCATATATGGGAGGTTTGACCCACTTTGTTTTATATTGCAATATTTCCGAAGAGAAATAAAACCAGTTTAAAAAAAGCAAAATAAGTTTATGCTACATGCCTTAATCATTATAAAAAAAGATATTTTTTTAAATACGATGCTTAAGCAAACCTGTTGAAACGCAATCGCAAGTCAGAGGAGAAAAATTTTGTTTTAAACAGAATTTTGCCTGAGCAGGTATAATTATACAGCAGAAAAAGGAAATTTTAACATTTAAGGCAGTACTGTGTTAAAAAAAAAAGATTCTGTTTTTATAGTCTTTCATGTTACTGTGTCCGGATTTAGGAGCCACTATCCCGTTTTTTTTTTTGTCTCCTCTTCCTATTTTTTGTGACACTCGACCTGACAACTCTAGTTTTCACATAGTTTGGCTTCATCTCACTGTGTTCACCCAGATAAAATTTGTCTACATACCTTCCTAAAGTTTTTCGATCGATGCTATGTTCTTTTGCAGCCGCATGAGCACTTATCATTAACATGATTTAAACTTTTAAGGGGCAAAATAGTTTAAGTACTAAAATGTTGAAAAAAATGACTGGTAAAGGAATTTATGAATAAATTTATTTGTTAATAAGAAAAAGGCTATATTTCACATACTTATTAAATGGAAAAGTTTTCAGCAAAATTCAGGTGCAATTGTGCTGTTTCGGAATTAAAATTAAGTGGTTTTATAAACATACCACTGCCCCTGAAAGGATTAAGACTTCTGCTTTCATCATTTCTAGTCTTTCCTGCTGTTTCTATTTACCTATTTTAAGTAATATTTAAATGGAAAAAAGTTCCTATCAACTTTTCCATTTTCTAGCAATTTTTCACATCTTTCTTTAGTCAGTTTTAAATATTCTTTTCCATCACACCATTTTACTGTAACTTTACAGAATAAATTTACATTTTTATATATACAACAATTAACTTTCAGTTATGCGCAGTGTATAATAAAAAGATTTCCAAAACTACTTAATTAAGGGAGCCTTGAGCATCTGGTCAACCCTCCCTCACATTGATTGCGTCAAGCCTAGCTATATAGACCATTTCTAAAGAATAGCACATTGTTATGTTAAGCCTAACTTACTGTATAATCTTTATGCCTGGAAGGAAAGCTCGATATTTCTGCATTACTTTAAACCTACTGACTTAAATTTCTGTGATATAATATATCTAAAAAACGCTTCCAAAATATTTCTAAAAAACACAATTTTTAGGTTGAAAACGCCTCATAATTGATTTTTTCCTCACCTATTTCGATTATCTCTATGAAAGGAGTTCTGTTGTTTGAGCATTCCAGTAGCGTTGTTTGACACCTATTGATAAATCTCTGAAATTCATTTAAATATGAAAATTGATGGGTGGGTCAAGCCTCCCGTATGGTCAACCGGCCCTAGTCTCCCCTGCACTGTAAAAAAACCACTGTAGATTTGCCAGAACAAACTCGATCACAGTGAATGTGCTGTATCTTTCTTTGGTTTCCTCACTGTTAAAAATTTTGCAGCATTCTGGCAGGTCATTCGACCGTTTTTTGAAAAAACGGTTTCATAACTATAATTTAACTATATTCTGACCATAAAATGGTCAATAATAGGGTCAGAATAGTGTTGAAATTACGGTTGTGTAACCGTTTTCGGAAAAAACGGTCAAATGACCTGTCAGAATGCTGCAAATTTTTAACAGTGCTGACTATATTAACATGGAAAATACAGTAGTTGCGTAAAATTAACAGCACAATGTGCTGGTAATTTGGACGCATTTTTTTACAGCACAAACTGCTGGCGTCCAAATTGCCAGGACACTGGGCTTTTAATTTTACGCAACTACTGTATTTTCCATGTTAATATAGTCAGTAAACCAAAGAAAGATAGAGCACACTCACTGTGATCGAGTTTCTGCGCGAGATGAACAGTACTTTGTACTGTAAAAATGTCGTTTTTTTTACAGTGTGCATATATATATATATTTAAAGGTGTATTAAACTTAAGTATCCCTGAGAATATTAGACGAAATGTTCTAAGATAATCTGGAATTCAAAAGAAGAGATACTCTAAGTGAGGATTATGGAGATGAGCACGAAACAGAAAATTAGAAGAAAAATAATGTGTAAAATCTGTGTTTGTTTCAAGTCCAAAAATAACGAAGATTGATCAAAGACTTGATGGCGTGCGAAATTATGAAGAAACATTTGAAAGACATCTGGAAGTTTCTTACTGCTACACATATTTTTTTAAAGGTACCCTAAAAATATGTATATTTGTCATTTGTCGAAGTAAAAATTATGAAATAAACTAGTGGTCTAAAGAAAAAAGTTTCAAGTTAGATTGCAGGACATAATTAAGAAAAAAAAAGAGTCAGATTTGCATATGGGAAGTAAGTAAATTTCTTAAGAGTTATAAAATAAATATATTTGGGATTGTATTCATAATTTTAAATATTCTTCTACATCAGTTATTCTTGTATATCAGAATAATGAATATGTCAACAACAGCTGTTTGTTAAAGCAATATACTTAAATTTTTACAACAAACAGATTCCGTGTAACAGTAAATCTTAATAACAATAATGTAAACAATTATATTTATTTTAACAGTTGAACAAGAATGATACAATTTTTTTCTAGAAATGAAATTTTTACATTCACGCCAATTGCAGAGAGGGTGTCTGTTCAATGGTAGGAAAAATGTACAGCTGCTGAGACACATTTATTCACATTTCTGAACACAGAATGGAAAAGGAAAAACACTTTCTCTGGAAAGCCTCAATCAATTTATTGCTCACTCCTAAGTATTTGACGATTTTTTTTCCAGTTACCACTATAATCATACAAATATACCAGAGGTGTGTATACTTTCTACAAGTAATTAATTAAAGATCTTGGATTTAAATTTATAATGTCAAACATTTGTTTCTTTCCGGTTTCAAAAATATTTAAAACAGTAGATTAAACATATATTGCCCGAAGAATAATACAATAGAATTTATGAGGTAATCTAGAAATTTATTAATGATAATAATAGCTATATATTTTAAGATGCATTAAACATATGTACCTAGTGAATATTAGAAAAGAAGTCTCAAATAATCTAGAATTTAAAAGAAGAAATGTTTCAAGTAAGAACTAAGCAGATGACCACGAAGCAAACATTAGGAAAAAAAATATATTGCAGGTATGGTCAATTCTTAAAAGTAATCATTTATATTTTTCATTGTTTTGAATTTATAGTCACATACCTGTTTATTTCAGGTCAGAAAATAACGAAAAAGATTGATCAAACAATTGTTGGCTTTCAAATTGCAGAAGAAAGACGTTTCAAGTTATCTGGAAGAATCTTACAGCCATACATATTTTTTTAAAGATGCCATAATAATATGTATATCTGTAATTTAAAAAAAAGTTTTGAAGTAAATTGGTCGCACCAATAAAAAGTTTCAAGTTAGATTATACGACAAGGAAAAGAAAAGAAAAGAATCAGACATGTATATCGGAGTAGCAAAATAAATATAGGGGAGACTAGGGAGGGTTGATCATACGGTTGGCTTGATCCATGCATCAGTCTTCATATTTAAAATAATTTCAGAGTTTTATCATTAGGTGTCAACCAAAGATACTGGAATGCTCAAACAACAGTCTTTGTTTCATACAGATAATCGAAAAAGGTGTGAAATAATCAATTGTGAGGTGTTTTCAACCTAAAAGTTGTGTTTTTCAGAAATATTTTATAAGCTTTTTTCAGATAAAATATATTATAAAAATTTAAGTAAGTAGGTTTTAATTAATGCAGAAATATAGATCTTTCATTCCAGGCATAAAGATTGTACAGTAAGTTAGGCTTAACATAACAATGTGTTATTCTTTAGAAAAGAGCTATGTGGGTAGGATTCCTCAGTCAATGTGAGGAAGGGTTGACCAGGGTGAAATCTTTTTAAAATACACTATGCATAATAAAAGGTTAATGGTTATATATAAAAAAGAATGTAAATTTATTTTGTAAAGCCCCCTTAAAATAAGGTGATGGAAAAGAAAAATTTTAGATTAAAGAAAGATGTGAAAAATTGCTATAGTATTTACTGCAAGAAAAAAAAATAAAATATAAATGGGAAAGTTGATAGGATCATTTTCCATTTAAATATTACTACATTAGGTAAATAGAAACAGTGTAAAAGAGTAGAAAGGACTAGAAAGTATGAAAGCAGCAGATTTAAACCAATCAGGGGCAGCTGTATGCTTATGAAATTACTTACCGTATATACTCACGTATAAGTCGAGGAATTTCTGACAATTTTTGGTAAGCAAATTTGGGGGGTCAACTTATACGCGAGTCAGTTAAAAAAGCAAAAATAAAAACTTCGTATCCTAAAAAATTGTGGCTTTTATGTGTATGAATAAAAAAAATAATATATAAAATATACAAATAATTATAATTCATCATTTAAAAAAGATTAATGATTTGTTTCTGTTTACTTACTAAATTTTCACATTTGAAAGTGAAATCTTTGGTTTGATTTTGTGCAAAATTGAAGTAAAAAGTTAAGGGGTCGACTTATACGCGAGTTTTTGATTTTTTCCAAACTTTGCATCCGAAAGTTAGGGGGTCGACTTATACGCGAGTATATACGGTAATTTTAATTTCCAAACGCCACAATGGCTCCAGAATTTTGCTAAAATCTTTTCAATTTAATATGTATGTAAAATATACACTTTTTCTTATTTACAAATAAATATGTTCGTAAATTCCGGTGCCAGTCATTTCAACATTATAGTACTGAAAGCACTTTGAAGCCACTGAGAGGGATAAAGAAGACAATGATCAATTAAATGCACATGCGGCTGCAAAAGAACATATCATTGATCGAAAAAAATTGGAAGATATGTAGACGAATTTCACCAGCATGAATACAGTGAGATGAAGCCAAACTATGTGTCAATTAGAGTTGTCAGATGTAATATCACAAAAAGTAGGAAAAGGAGAAAAAAAAAAACAGAACAATGGCTATAAATTCCAGGCATAATAATACATGGAACCCTATAAAAATGGAACCTGTCTCTAACTGTCTTAAATACTAAAATTTTATTTTTTATTTGCTGTACAATTATACTTGCTCAGACGAAATTCTGTTTAAAACGAAATTTTTCTCCTCTGACTTGCGATTGCGCCTAAACAGGTTTGTTTAAGCATCACATTTTCAAAAATGTTTTTATAATAATTAAAGCATGTAGCATACAGTTATATTGCCTTTTTTAAACATATTTTATTTCCCTTCACAAATATTTCAATATAAAACAAAGTGGGTCAACAAACAAACCTCCCATATAGTAGGTCAAGCCTCCCGTATGTGGAGAGCCTTGACCTATTATTTTCTCATGGTTAAAATTGATCCTTTTTCAAATTTCTTGTACATTATACTTATGTAGCAATTTTATTTTGATAACTGACTGTATAACGAATAAAATGATATATAAAACTTTATTCTGCCTTCAATATTTAAAAAATTAAAAATCCTTTTGTAAAAAGTGAGTCAACCCTCCCTAGTCTCCCCTACTTGAGATTGAATTCAAAAGTAAAAATATTCTTCTATTTCAGTTATACTAGAATATCAGAACAATGGATACGTCAACAACAGTTGCTTTTCTTTTGCTACAACAATTACATTGCTATAACAATTACATTTTTGCTTACATTTTTTACAACAAACAGATCGCGTGTAAAAATAAAATTTCATAATAAAAATGTAAACAATCACATTTATTTTAACAATAGAACAAGAATGAGAAAACGTTTTTCTGTAAATGAAATTTTCTCATTCACGACAGATGCCGAAAGGACGCCTGTTCAGTAGGTACGAAAAATATACTGCCTCTGAGATACATTTAGTCACTATACTGAACATAGAGTGGATCAGGAAAAACTTTTCTCTGGCAAGCCTCAATCAATTTTTTGCCCACTGCTAAGTATTTGACGATTATATTCTAGTTATCAGTATAATCGTACATATAGATCAGAAGTGTATATAAGTTCTACGAGTAATACACTATATTTCTTGGACTTAAATTTATAATGTCAATTATTTCTTTGATTCAGAATTAAAAATATTTTTAAAAATAAGTTAAAGACATGTTGCCTTACGACTTACATAGAGAAGGTTATGAAGTAATTTAGAAATTTATAGCTGGCATACATACATGCATACATTTATTTATATATATACATTTAAAGGTGTATTAAACTTATATAAAATAATGAATATTAGAAGAAAAGTTCTAAAATAATCTGGAATTCAAAAGTAGAAATGCTCTAAGTGAGGATTATGGAGATAAACACGAATCAGAGAAGTAGAAAAAAATTAATACATCGGAGGTAAGCTTGAATCTTCAAAATAATCAAATACATTTTTCTTAAGTTAGAAGTTATAGTGTAAAACACATGTTTGTTTCAGGTCTGCAAATACCGGAAAAGTTTGTTCAAAGACTTGTTGGCGTCCGACATGGTGCAGAAAAATTTGGATGGGAAGAGACTTTTCTTACAGCTATACATATTTTTTTTAAAGATGCCTTAAAAATATGTATATCTGTAAATTATAGAAGAAACAGTTATGAAGTAAGCCAGCCGTCAAAGGAAAAAAACCTTTCATGCAGAAGATTAGAATGCAGGAGATGACTGAGAAAACAAGAACCTGAGATGCATATCGGAGGTATGTAAATTTCTTAAGAGTACTAAAATAAATATATTTGTGTTTGTATTCGTGAATTAAAATAATCTTCTATATCAGTTATACTAGCATTTTAGAATTATAGATATTTCAACAACTGTTGTTTGTTAAACAATATACTTGTATTTTTACAACAACCAGACCCTAACAATAGACCCAACAATAAATCTTCATACCAATAATGTAAGCAATTACATTTATATTAAAAATATAACAAGAATGAGACAATTTCTTTCTAGAAATGAAGTTTTCCCATCCACGCCATTTGCAGAGAGGACGCCTGTTTAAGTATGTACAAAAAATATACTACTTCTGAGAAAAATTTATACACGTTATTTAACTTAGAACAGATCAGGAAAATAAATATATGTTTGTTTCATGTCAGCAAATAACAAAAAAGATTGATAAAAAAATTGTTAGCTTTCGAAATGAAGAAAAACACATTTCAAGTGATCAGGAACAGTTATACATATTTTTTAAAGGGGTCTTAATAATATGTAAATCTGTAAATAAAAAATAAGTTGTGAAAGAAACTAGTCGCCCTCACCCCCTCACCACAAAAAAAAGTTTAAAGTTAGATTACAGGAGATAAAAAAGAAAGTAAAATTCAGAGATGCATATTGGAGTAATAAATAAATATATTTGGGATTGAATTCGTTATCAAAATATTCTTCTATTTCATTTATCCTTCTATATACAAAAAAAAGTAATGATTTGGAAATGCACCAATGAAAATCTGCGTAGATACCGCGAAACGCATCTGATTGGTCAGAGGTTTCTGACGCTATAACGAGGATTACCGTAGGGAGATCCTGTTATGTCGCCAAATGCCACCAAGTTTGTCACCAACTTGATGATATATCGCCAAATTCGGCGACCGAAATTAGTCACCAAAAGTGAAGCCAACTTAGCGCTGTTTCCAGTATTTCGCTAAATTTCCAGAGACTCCCATTGAAACCAATAGGGTTTACTTGCTTGCAGAAAATCAACAAATTGAGATATTTTAATGCAACAAAAACTAATATAATAGCTTATGAATAGAGCTTTATTGAACTATTTACATTATTTTTAAGCACAAACATTAACTATTTATAATATTCGTAACCCTATATATATATATATATATAATTTTATATTTAATAATTCTTATAATAATTCATATATATTTAATAATTCTTAAACTCTGTAAGCTAGCTGTAATGATTATGTTTTTGGCTATAAGGAAATAAAATTGTCAGGAGTTTGGGAGGAGCGCATTTTTACCAAGAGGAATATAAAGACAGAATGCATAGAAAACAATGGATCGCGAAGCGATCCAGAATGGAAACGCGAAACAATTAAGCCTGGGGTTTGCTAGAAAGTAGGGATTGCTTCATGATACCGAATGGAATTGCGAAGGGTTGCAGAGCGTAGCGAGCAGTGTGCGGACCCCCCCCCCCCAGTACTGATATATCAGAACAATGGATATGTCAACAAAAGTTGTTTGTTTGTTATAATAATATGATTACAATTTTTACTAAATATATTGGTGACTGAATTTATAATTAAAAATATTCGTCTATTTTAGTTATTTTGGTATTTATGAACAATGGATATGTCAATAATACTTGTTTGGTTCTTATAACAACATACAAACATTTTTACAACAAACAGATCGCGTATAACAATAAAGCTTCCTAACAAAAATGTAAACAATCGCATTTATTTTAACAAAGGAACAAAAATGAGACAATTTCTTTCATCAAATGAAGTTTTCTCATTCACGCCGGTTGCAGAAAGGTCGCCTGTTCACGTATGTACAAAAAATATAATGCTTTTTAGACAAATTTATCGCCAATACTTCACATAGAATGGATTAGGAAAACATTTTTTTGGGGGGCTAGCATTAATCAATTTTTCGCCCACTGCTTGATTTGACGATTACATTCTGGTTGCCAGTATAATTATACATATATCTCACAGGTGTGAATAAATTCTTTGATAATAAACTATAGTTCTTGGATTTAAATTTATTATGTGAAATATTTATTTGTTTCAAAACTAGAAACATTTTAAAAGATTGCTTAAAGACATGTTAGCCTACGACTATTATATAGAGGAAATTATGAATTAATCTAGGAATTTATAACTGGTACACATATACAGTGTGTAAGCTAAAATCCGTTGTCACCCCAATAATTTCTGAACTGCAAAAGCTATAGCAAAAGCTGTTATCATAAAAGGGCTATATAGGTATAGTAAAGTAGCATTGCGCTACTGAATGAAACCGATTACGGCACCACTTGGTGATGAGTTGAGGAGTTAGCATTTCTATCTGGTTAGTGGAACGTTATAGACGAAGAAAGTGATTTACAAAGTTGTAGAGCATCATCGATTTAGTACGAAAAGACACATTGTGGACATTAACGCGAAGAAAAGAATGGTTAAAACGCGCATTTGTTTTTTTGTCATTTCCTACACTTTGACGTCACGAAACAATCTTAGAAAGAAAAAACAATTAGTTAAAACAATATACCTTTTTTGAGATGTTAAAACTTCTCACCGTCAGCTGCAATGCACACACGGATGCATATTTGTCAAGATAATTATTTCTGCATATGTTCAACGTTCGTAACGTCACAGTGTCAGTGTTGCCAGACGGGCTACTTTTTTAAAATTCAGATTCTCGATTGGCACCAATTTTTTGAAATTGTAAAATGCGCCTTATTTAATGACATATTAATAAAGGCGAAAACAAAGGGAACTTTACCGTTTCAAAAAAGTGGTGCTAATCAAGAAATCTGAATTTAAAAAAAGTAGCCCACTGGCAACACTGCACAGTGTAGGCAATCACGAAAAAGTAAATGCTCGTTTTCACCGTTCTATTCTTCGCATTCATTTCCACCAGGCTTCTTTTCATACTAAATCGATGATGCTCTACAACTATGTACATCACTTTTTTTCCCTACATCTTTCCATTTTAAAGATATGCATGCTAACTCTGTAGTCTCTCAACTGGTGGCGCCGGAAAGGATTTTATTCAGTAGCGCATGGCATTTATACTATACCTAGACCCCACTTTTATGACTTTAGCTATTAACGCGCAGAAATTATTGGGATGACAACGGACTTTAGCGGGCACACTGTATATCTATACCAGTTATAAATTCTTAGATTAATTCATACTATCCTCTATATAAGTCGTAGGCTAACATGGCTTTAAGCAATCTTTTAAAATGTTTCTAGTTCTGAATCAAAGAAATATTTCACATTATAAATTTAAATCCAAGAATTATAGTTTATTACCAAAGAATTTATTCACACCCCTGAGATATATGTATAATTATACTGGCAACCAGAATGTAATCGTCAAATACTTAGCATTTATTAGACTAAATTAGAGGTAATTATGAAGAAATCTAGAAATGTATAACTGGTATACATATATATGTTTATAGGTGTATTAAACTTATATATCCCTGTGAATATTAGAAGAAATGCTATCAAATAATCTGGAATTCAAAAGAACAAAAGCTCCAAGTGAGGATTATGGAGATGAACACGAAACATAGAATTAGAAGAAAATAAATACATCGGAGGTACGCTTGATTTTTAAATGTAATCGACTATATTTTTCTTGGGTTTGAAGTTTAGTGTAAAATATATGTTTGTTTTAGGTTCACAAATAACGAAAAAGATTGATCAAAGTTTTGCTGACATTTGGCATGATGAAGAAAAAATTATAAGAGATCTGGAAATTTATTACTGCTATACTTATTATTCTCTTAGATGTTATATTTCCTGTGGCAGCCATCTGAGATTTCTTGGCTATGTTTTTTTGGAGTTTATCGATAAGGCAACCCCGATGAGTGACGTGTAACCACGCTAACCTTCTCACTGCTGAGAACTGATGTATTCGTTCACTAAGCTATAGGTTTCACTGCAAGAGAAGCATTATTTAAATTAATATAATTCTACAGATATAATTCAATTTAAAAAAAAAATAAGTTATGATTAATACTCTAAAGGCCAATTTGCGTATACGTAATAAAAAAAAACATATTATGTTAGAAAAAACATCTTTTTTAGCATTAAAAAAAAAAATTACAGAGAAAACAACATTACAAATTTACCTTTTTACTCGGCGATCAGGGGGTTAAGCCTAACATGTGCATAAATCTGCTTGGCGGAAAAGGGGTTTTCATGCCAAGAAAAAAAACAAGATGGCGGCCGTGGTAATATATAACATCTGTTCCATATTTTTTTAAAGATGTCATAAAAATATGTATATCTGTAATTTATAGACGAAAAAATTATAAAGTAATTAATCGTCAAAAGAAAAAAAGTTTCAAGTTACAATGCAGGAGATGACTGAGAAAACAAGAGTCAAATTTGCATATCTGAGGCATGTAAAATTCTTAAGAGTAATAAAATAAATATATATGGGATTCTATACATAGTTTAAAATATTCTTCTATATCAGTTATTATATTACATTAGAACAATGGATATGTTAACAACAGGCGTTTGTTAAAAATATGCTTACATTTTTACAACAAACAGATCCCATGTAAATTAAATTTTTATAACAATAATGTTAACAGTTACATTTATTTTAACAATAGAACAAAAATAATACAATTAACACACATTTACTTAACATAGAACGCATTAGGAATACTACTTTCTCCGGCAAGCTTCAATTAATTTATCGTCCATCTGCTAAGTATTTGACGAATGCATTTTATTTGTAGAATGGTGTATATATATTGTTTCAGGTCAGCCAATAAGGAAGTAGATTGATCAAAAACTTGCCAGTTCTCGAAATGATGAAAAAAAAATTTCAAAGTGATCTGGAAGTTTCTGACAGTTATACATAGTTTTTTTAAAGATACCATACAAATATGTATATATGTAAATTGTAGATGAAACAGTTATGAAATAATTTCGACGCAAGAAGTTCAAAGAGGGAGTGCAGGCGATGATTACGAGTAAAACCAGAATCACAGATGGATATAGAAAGGTATGGAAAATACCTAAGAGTAGAAAAAATATATATTAGGGATTGAATTTATAGTTTAAAATGTTCGTCTATTTCAATTATACTGGTATTTAGGAACAATGGATATGTCAACAATAAATGTTTCATTGTTATAACAAAATATTAACATTTTTACAACAAACAAATCCCATATAAGAATAAATCGTTATAACAATAACGTAAACAATTACATTTGTTGTAGCAATAGAACAACAAAGACGCAATTTTTTTCTACACAAAAAGTTTTCTCACCCATGCTAGTTGCAAAGAAGAGGCCTGTTTAGTAGGTACGAAATATATACTATTCCTGAGACTTATTTATCCACTTTACTTAATATAGAATGGATCAGGAAAAAAACTTTCTGTGGCAGTCTTCAATCAATTTACGCCCAACTGCTAAGTTTTTGACGATTATATTTTAGTTACCGATATAATAGTATATATCTATACATCAGAGGTATGTAAAATTTATAACTAAGGGTAATATATTATAGTTCTTGGATTTTAGTTTATAATGCTAAATATTTCTTTGTTTCAGATTAGAAAATTAGGAAATAAACTAATTAAAAACTTGTCGGCCTTCTATATTATAAAGAAAAATATCGAAGTGATCTGGAAGTTTCTTACAGCTATACTAATAGAAGAAACAGTTATAAAATAATTTCGCCGTCAAAACGAACAAAAAACTTACAAGTGATAATGCAGGCAATGATTAAGAAAACAATAATCACATATGGATATCGAAAGGTAAGTAAAGTTCTTAAGTGTAATAATCTAAATAAATTAGGGATTGAATTTATAATTTAAAATATTCGACTATTTCAGTTTTACGGGTATTTATGAACAATGGATATGTTAACAACATATGTTTGATTGTTATAACAAAAAACTAACATGTAAAACAAAACAAAAACAAATCTCATTTAAAATATAGCTTCATAACATAAACAATCAGATTTATTTTAACAACAGGACAAGAATGAGACATTTTTTTCTGGAAATGAAGTCTTCTCATCCATGACAGTTGCCGTACTGTTAAGCATTTCCTGATTATATTCTAGTTACCAGTATAATCATACTTATGTATCAGAGGTGTGTATAATAACTAGGAGTAATAAACAAAATACTTGGATTTAAATTTATAATGTCAAACATTTCTGTGTTTCAGAACTAAAAATATTTTAAAAGATATCTTGCAGACATGTTGCCCTATGACATATATCGAGGATGTTATGAAGTAATCTAGATTTATGAGGACTGCGCCTACTTACCCCTGTAGACAACTAGCCCCGGTCTCCCCTAATAAACTGCACTTTTTTTCTTGGGTTTAAAGTTATAGCGTAAACTTTTTTTTATCAGGTCCACAAATAACGAAAAAGATTTATCAAAGACTTGTTAGTGTTCGACATGCTGAAGAAAAATTTGGAAGTGATTTGAAGTATACATATTTTTTAAAATGCCATATGTTTATGTAAGTATCGTCTGCTGCATATTCCTTGGTTTTGTGTACTCCGAAACCATCGAAACCATGTAAGTTTTTTGTTCGTTCTTTCTGCGTGTGGCAACACTCTGTGTTTATTCTGTTTTGATTCTTGTTGTTGTGGAATGTGAAAAATGCCAAGTGATGGCTCGCATATATTTGGAGTTAAAATAAAATCGCATATACAGTCCATTTTGTTGTCTGTAATTGTACGAACCAGATGTTGTAAGTTATTAGTTAAAAACGCAAAACCATTTGTTGCCAAACCGGTTTGTACGCAAAACCAACAAGTCTAGCCGGAAAAAAAAGAGAACAATAGAACGTGTTATGAACTGTCGAGTGATATCGTCTGTGACGAAAAATTACCTCAGGTGTGAGGTAAATTAACTTTGAACATTCTATTTCATGTCTAAAAAGAATTGGTGTTTAAAAGTGTAGAGTTATGGTGAAAGTACCGGGTGTCCCAAAAAGGACTGACTGATTTTAAAATTCAATAACTTCCAAACGGTGACAGATATTAAAAAAATTCTTGCAGGATGGTTATGCATAAAGTCAAAAGTTTTTTTTTACAGTGATTTTCGATTTTAGTTCGAATTACAAACAATAGATGGCGCTGCGATCAATAGAGGCTAAATTCAGGCTCGATTTTTGGTACTTCGTGGCCCGGATAATGCATTTCCATCTCCTTTTTCTGCATGAAACAACAGAAAGGATTTCAAGAAGGAAGCAAGAATTTTTTTAAATATCTGTCACCGTTTGGAAGTTATTGAATTTTAAAATTAGTCAGTCCTTTTTGGGACACCCGGTATATAATTTAGAATTAAACTAAATTTCGTATTACGTATTTTAGAACTAGTTTTGGGCCAGATTACAGAAAAAACGACCGAACTGGTAACTTTTAAAACAAAAAGAACTGCTCTACGGAGAAGTGTTACAAATTACATTAAGAAAATCGAAAGTATAATCGCAAGTGATGAGATTAATGTAATAGAATTAGAAGAAAATATTGAATTGTTAAAACAGAAAGAAACGGATCTAAAAAAAACTTGATTGGAAAATTGAAGTTTTAATTACAGATCCTTAACAATTAGAAATTGAGATAGATCGCGCACAGGAAATCTCAGATAAAATTGATTTCTGGAAATTTAAGGGTGAAAAAATATTGAAAATACAAATTGTTGAGTTAAATAAGAGAGAAATTTAGTCTGATAGTGTAATTTCAGAAAACGTGTTTGAGAATATTAAATTAACTAGGTTATCATTACCTACTTTTGGAGGTAATATAACAGAATGGATAGCGTTGAAGGATCTTTCTAATGCATGCGTAAACAGCAAAACAAGTACATTTAATGCTCCAAAATTACTTTATTTGAAGGCTTCGTTGAAGGGTGAAGCGTATCGCGTCATTCAGTCTACTCAAATTTTGAATTCTAATTTTGAGATTGCGTGGAATCTGTTAGACGAAAGATATTCAAATAAGCGAGAACAAATATTTGCAAATATTACACGATTTTTAAGTTTACCAACTATTCAAACAGAATCAGCTGTTGCTATTTTAAATCTAGTTGAAAACATTAATGAAGTCATTTGCTCATTAGAAGTATTGAACCAAACTATTGACAAATTTAGTTATACATTAATGACTTATTTAATTTTGCAAAAATTGGATCCCTTTATAAAATTGTGTTGGGAACGTGAACCACGCTTTTAAGCGTGGAAATTCAAAAACTTAACCGAATTTCTTGAGAACTACGCAAGAACTCTTTAAAATAGCAAGCTAGTGGTACATAAGGTACCTAAATCTGTAATTCGGAAGAAGAGTAATGCTTTTATAGCTACGTTAGGTTGTGATTATTGTAAAGAAGACCACAGTTTAGCTAAATGCTCAAAATTTCTTAATTTACCTGTTCAACAACGAATAGATTTCGTAAAACATAATCCTTATTGTTTCAACTGCTCATCTAATTATGCATTTCCTCAATAAGTGTAAGAGTCTAATTACGTACCATCATTTCTTTAATCATAGCATTTTGTACATGATAAATTATTCAAGGAATAAGAATCAGTCAAATAGTATTTTTCCACACGCACAAGAATTTATCCCTAAAAAACTTGAGTCAGCAAGTGAAAATGTTTTCTCTAAAGTCTGTGCCTCTCATTATGAGTCAAACGCAAATAGAGCATAATCAAAAGAGCCATATTTTGTCGTGTACCGTATTAGAAAAAGTTCAAAATTCTAAACAAGAATTTGTGAAATGCAGATGTTTATGTGATACTGGCTCTCAGAGGTCATTTATTTCACAAGAATGTGTAAACAAATTAGGATAAAAGGTAAAAGACAGTTCTATCTCTGTGTCATGTTTGGGAACATTTAATACTGTGAGTAATGGAGAAGTTGATTTATTATTTACTTCTCTCTTCAAAAGTGACCTTAGAATATCAACATCAGAGTTCGTGATGGATAAGGTGAGAGATAATATTCCCTATATGTCTTATTTGTCTTTGCCTTCAATCATTTACAATAATTTCAGTGATTTTGTGTTAGCTGATCCATTACTTTACAAATCACAAAAAAATGACATTTTATTTGGTATAAATGTATTTATGCATTTAATGGCTGAGGAAATTGTCAAACGGGAGCCTAACCTTCAATTTGCATTAAATTCGAGACTTGAGTGGATTCTTTCGGGTACTACAAATTTTGAGACGCTGGCAACTGATCCAGTATGTGTAAAGCATTTAAGTACAAAAAACTGACGAGTTAGTAAATTCATTCTGGGAATTAGAAAAAAAATCCAAATGTGCAACCTTTAACAGTTGAAGAAAAACTTTGTGAAAATCATTTTGAGAGTTCTCATTTCAGAGAAAAAACAGGCCGCTACTCAGTCAGTAACTATTCAGTCTTACCGTTCAAACAGGATCGAGATATTATAGGCAATTCTCGCCAAATAGCACTCAGAAGATTTCTTTATTTTGAGAAGAGACTAATATTCATGCCAGAAATTTACAACCAATGTGTTCAATTTATGAAAAAATATTTATCTCTTGGCCACATGGACCTTGTTTCCAATACAGATCGTGAATTAGAGAATAAACATTGTGACATCCCACATCACTTTGTCTTGAATAGTCCTAGTTTAACAACCAAATTAAGAATAGATTTTGATGCAAGTGCTGAAACAACAACAGGTGCATCTTTAAACGACACTCTAATGATAAGTCCCAAAACACAAGATGATTTAATTTTGCATTTTATTAAAGTTTAGATTTCATAATATGCAATAACAGCTAATATAAGAATGATGTATAGGCATATGAAAATTCATAACAAAGATAGGGATTTTCAGAGAATATTATTTAGAGATAGTTCAGATAAACAAATACAACTTTTTCGCTTAAGTACTGTCACGCATGGAACTGCTGCTGTTCCATATCTTGCAACTAAAGCTTTGAGTCAGTTAGCAATTGATAATGGTCTTAATTTTCCGAAAGCAAAGACTATAGTTTTAAGAATTTTTTTTTATGTTGATGATGTTTTAACTCGTGTTGAGAATAGTCAGGAAGGTACTGATTTGATATATGAATTGCGGAAAATTCTGAAAAAAGGTGGGTTCGGGCTACATAAATGGTCCACAAATGAACCATCACTATTGAAACATGATGGGTTAGCAAACACAATTAATGATAATATACATAGCGTAGTGGCCAATAAAGCCATAAAAGTCCTAAGAGTGGAATGGCATCCTGAAAATTATATGTTCAAATGTAATTTCAGTGATATAGATTATCAGTGTCCCTACTAAAAGAATTATTTTGTGGCAATTCATCTGTTTCAGCTTTACTGGTATTTATGAACAATGTATATGTCAACAATACATTTTTCATTGTTATGACAAAATACTAACATTTTTGCAACAAACAGATCCCGTATAACAATAAATCTTCATAACAATAATGTAAACAATTACATTTATTTTAGAAGCAGAACAAGAATGAGGCAATTTCTTTCTACAAAAAAAGTTTTCTCATCCAATCCAGTTGCAGAGATGACGCCTGTTTAACAGGTACGAAAAATATACACCACATAAGATACATTTATCCACTTTACTCAATACAGAATGGATCAGGAAAAACACTTTCTCTGTCAAGTTTCAATCAATTTATACCCAACTGCTAAGTATTTGACGAATATATTTTAGTCACCTGTATAATAGTATGTAAAATTTCTAACTAAGGGTGATTTATTATAGTTCTTGAATTTCAGTTTATAATGTAAATATTTCTTTGTTTTAGGTCAGAATATAAAGAAATTGATCGAAAACTTGTTGGCCTTCGAAATGATGAAGAAAATATCGAAGTGATCTGGAAGTTTCTTACAGATATACACATTTTTAAAAGGTGCCACAAAAATGCGTATATCTGTAAATAGAAGAAGAAATAGTTATGAAATAATTTCGCCGCCAAAAGGAACAAAAAAATTACAAGTGAGAATGCAGGCGATGTTGAAGAAAACAACAATCACATATTGATATCGAAAGGTATGTAAAGTTCTTAAGAGTAATAAACTAAATAAATTAGGGATTGAATTTATAATTAAAAATATTCGGCTATTTCAGTTATACTGGTATAGCCGAACATATCCATTATTACATATCCATTTATGAACAATGGATATGTTAGCAAAATGTGTTTGATTGTTATAACTAAATACTAACATAAAAAAAAACAGATCGCGGTTAAAAATGCAGCTTCGTAACTGTAATATAAACTTTAACAATAGAACAAGAATGAGACCATTTTTTTCTGGATATAGAGTATTCTAATCCACGCTAGTTGCACAAAGGGCTCCTGTTCAGTAGGTACGAAAAATATACTGAGGCACATTAATCTACTATACTTATTATAGAACGAATCATGAAAAACACTTCCTCTGGTAAGCTCCAATCAATTTATCTCTTACTGCTAAGTGTTCCACGATTATATTCTAGTTACCAGTATAATGTACATATATATCAGAGGTAATTATAGGTATTACGAGTAATAAACAAAACACTTGGAACGAAATTTTTAATACCAAATTTTTTTTTTTTGTTTTAGAACTAAAAATATTTTTAAATATAACTTGCAGACATGTTGCCCTACGACATATATAGAGGAAGATTCGAAGTAATCCAGAAATTTATAAATTATATACATATATAAATATTTATATTTAAAGGTGTATTCCTGTGAATATTAGGAGGAAATTTCTAAAATTATCTACAATTCAAAAGAAGAAATGCTCCATGTGAGGATTATGGAGATGAACACGAAACAGAAAATGGATACCACGGAGATAGGCTTGATTCTTAAAAGTAATAAACATTATTTTTCTTGGGTTTAAAGTCATAGCGTAAAATATATGTTTGTTTCAGGTCCACAAATAACGAAAAAGGTTTTTTAAAGACTTATTGGTGTTCGACATGATGAAGAAAAATTTGGAAGTGATGTGGAAGTTTCTTACAGCTATACATATCTTTTTAAATGCCATAAAAATCTGTATATCTGTAAATTATAGATGAAAAAATTATGAATTAAACTAGACGTCAGAAGAAGAAAAGTTTTAGTTAAAATGTAAGAGATGTCTAAGAAAACAAGAATCAGACATGCACATCGGAGGGATGTAAGTTTCTTACGTGTAATAATAATATATTTGGAATTGTATTCATAATCTATATATATATAAGCCTTTCTCTGAGTGTATGGCCTTTATACAAACCTTCAGTTTTGACCGATTTGCACGAAACTTGATGTATATAAGTTTTAGAATGTGGAAAGGATCACTGTCTACTTAAAAAAAGCACCAGACGACTATTTACTCCATTTTTCTACCACCTTCCATAATTTAACATTATAGAAATATCTCTTTTTTAATTTTTCTAATTCAGGCATTTCATTCCTGTTGCCACACCCTAAAAAACGGCAGAGTAATTTAAAGAAAATGATAACGCGTGTATTTGGTTAATAAAAGTTCAGGTTTTCTCGTTTTTGCATTTTTGAAATCGACGTCATTCTAATCAGCAAACGTACATTTTCCCTATGTATGTGTAAATATTTTAACTAATTGTGTGTTAAAATGACGTAATATCTTCATTTGAATGATTTTAATGTTAAAAAATCTATTTTAATACAGGCGTTTGAATTTCAAGAAAACAATTCAGGAAAAAGATAATGGTAAAAAAAAATCGTTTGCTTTGCTAGATATGACGTCAATTTTGTCAATATTATTTCAAACTGGTTCTAAAATCCGGCGGCTACAATTTATTTCCTATTTCTTTGTAATGCTGTATCTTTAATTATATCATTTAAATAAATGTTTTAATGAACAAACATTCTACGATTTATATCGAATACGGTTATGTAAAACACGATTTATCTACGATTTATATTAAATAGAAATTATAACATAGCTACTATTTTTTAGAGTAAGGTTTTTTTCTTTTTAAGCAAAATTTCATGACATAGAAATTGATGTCAGTTTAATTTTTACGGCTGTGGATTTGAATTTTATGAATGTAAATATGAGTTTTCATTAAAAAAATTATCGGCAATGAATCTTTGTATACACGTGTTAAAGATGCTTGATATACTGCCCGATAATAGAACATAAATAAAAATCGTTTTAATTTGAAACACGAATATATTTTAACCTTTAGTATATTTTTTAGATTTCTCAACAACTACAGGGAAAATTATTTTTGTTGTTTTCGTTTTAGCGATTAGTATCGTTTTAGCGATCACTTATTTATCCGAGTAGCACATTTTGCCCGCTGCAGTGATCAGTTTCTCCGAACAAATCTTAATTAAACGAAATATATCCGTGAATTTGATCTGCCATTTTAAAGCAATATGCATCTTTATCTCAAATGTACTTCCGTATTGCTAAAAACGATACGATCATAACTGTGATATTATACTTTATAATAATGTGTAAGACAAAATTTCAGCTGTTATGGACACAATTTTTTAGTTGATCATTTACTGTAGGATTTCGTCTAAGAATGATAGACAGATATGCAATATACTAAAACTGTTCCTCAAAAATTATCTAACCTTTTTAAAAGGCTAATCATTCAGAATTGAATTCGCCTGATTATAGAACATTTCAGCTAATTCTAAAACAAAGCATGTAAAACAAAATGTTATGTACTAAAACTATTCCAGAAATTTGGGTGAAAAGTAACAGTGCAACTTTCATCAAAATCTGTCCAGTAGAACTTTAAAAAAATGCTAATCTTTTATGAGAGGGCTCACCTGACTGTTGAACTTTCTTCCATAATTTTATAACAAACCGTCGTAAAACTATATGCAATATTTTAAAACCATCCGTGTAAAATTATCCAACAAACAATGCAAGTTCCAATGAAATTAATTCAGAATTTTTGAATATACTGATCTTTCATAATCGGGTTCCACATGATTATGGAATTTTCCCGTATAATTCTATGACTAATCAGCGTATAACAATGTTACGCACAAAAACCTTGACTGAAAAACTAATAGTGCAAGTTGAATTAAAATTATTTCAGAAGAATCCACGTTATAAGTAACCGGAGTGAGATTCCCGCACGAAAACAAACAAATGCTGAAATTTGCCAATTTAGTTATGTAAAAGTACATGAAAATAAACAAATTACTGAATTATTTACAATGTTTTTGAGCAATTAAGTTAATTTTTGTAAATGAGTTGCAGCCATATTTAAAAAAATTCAGGCTTGAAAATTACTTTAAAAAACATAAAAAATCTGTAAATTGAGATAAACTTTTCAAACAAATTTCTGAAAGTTTCTGTTAGACGTTGAAATAATCGGATGTATGATGTTTAGAGATCAAATTGCAGTAAAAGCGTGATTTATGGTAGGGGAGAGTGGGGTACCTTTGAACTGGGGGCACCTTTGAACACTGTAAATATTTTCCTTTAAATAAATTATATTTTTTAAGTATATATGGCAGTAATGTCATACTGCTTCAATGTAACAAGAATACAAAGCTTTAGTATTTTGCATGCACACTACTGTCTAATCAAGATATGTATACTTTGCTTTCTTGAATCTAAACTTAACAAAAAAAAAGTTGTAAGCTTTTTGTTGATAATCTTGTATCCCTAAAATTATAATTTACTATTCAATACGTAAATAATGGTGTTAGCTTTAACGTATAAGGTTTGTTTTATTAAAATTCTCAAACCTAATTGAGTAAATAGTTGTGTAATGCTAAACTGTGATGGGGCACCATTGAACGGAAAAGTTGGGGCACCATTGAACAATAAAAACTATGAAGTAAAGAGTTGTAGATGTATCTAAATATTATTATTGCTGAAATTTTTTTAAAAAATATGAAAATTAAGAGTCATTATACTTAATATAAAAGTTGTACTGATGCAGGGCTTCAACTACAGGCAAATTCAGGACACACAACTTCAATAATTCATGATTTAGCAGATTTGTCTAACAAACCCTATACTGTTTCATTTACAATGGTAAACATTATTTCTGGATTTCATAAAATAGGGTTTCATTCATTTTCGATAACAATCTGAATGAAAATGATCTCATTTTAGTTCAATTTCATGCAAAAAGAACCCTTCATTATGTTGGTCAGATTAAATTGCTTAATGTCAGGTTTCTTCGTAAAAAGGAGCATACTATTTATTTTCCAGAGGCATCAGATATCAATTTGGTTGATTTTAAGGATATTAAATAAAAAAATTGCTACAATTAAACATAATTGGAGGGATCCTCCCTTGTATCTCAACAATGTGCTTTGATGGATACAAATTTGGTTAAGTAATTAAAAAAATTAGTAATTTCAATTAAATGTAATTGTGTAATTTTATTCTTATTATTTTATATTTTGGAAAGATATGCAGTTTTTAATAAAAACTGTCAATATTTTCATATTTTGCTTATTTGTTCAAAGGTGCCCCTAGCTTGCTCAAAGATACCCCTACATGGGGCAGGTTTGAACAGAAAACTTTCAGCTTTTTAAAGCCTCACACCCTATTTAATTTATCTTAAAAACTATAATTTTTTATTTCATATGACGCAGAATGTCATTATTTCTCTCAGGAAATATTTAAAATTCAATAAATATAATTCAAGTAAGAAATATGTGGATTTTTTAAAAAAATTGTTCAAAGGTGCCCCCCTTTTCCCTACGGTTAGGTTGTTGCTACCAACAATATGATGCTAGGCGTTACTCATAGATATGTCTTTTCTTCATAATATTGCATTAATAGCAAACGGATATATCTTTGTTAATTGGGTTGCAGGTATATTTAAATATACCTCCGTGATTGAAAATTAATTTAAAATGGATAAACAATTTGTAAATTGAGGTAAGCTTTTCTAGCAAATATTACTGAAAGTACTTTTTGTATTTTATTAGACGTTTGAACAGTCAAATATGCGATGTTTAAAGGTCAAATTGCAGTAAAAGTTAAATTTATGGTTGGGTTAGGCTGTTGCTACCAACAATATGATGCTAGAGTTACTCATAGCAATGTCTTTTCTTTATAATTTTGCATTAAGAGCAAAGAGGAATATCTTTCGTAATTGAGTTGCATGCAAATTTATAAATATCCATGATTGAAAATTACTTTAAAATCCATTCAAATGAGAAAATTGTGATACAATTTTCAAAATATTTCATTTGAAAGAATTTTTTCTGTTCGACAGTGTGAAAAGCGAAATTGTATGATGTTCATAAGTTAAGAAAAATTTTAGTAAAGGTACAATTTATGGGTTAGGTCGTTGCCATCATCAGTATAATTTCACAATTGGCATTGTGTTTGTAGTCTTTTGTATATTCTGAAGATGACTCAATGAAAGAGTCGAAACCTGTATATTTTTTAGTATTTTTAATGTTTTTTTTAATTGAAATGACGTCTTTTAAGCAAATAATTTTATTTTAATATATGTTTTGACATTTGTTTGGAATGCATATTATTATGCTATAGTTAATAGTTGACGTTATTAAGACTATTTTACTTATATTTATATTTCCGATTGGTCTTTTTAACGAACAGTGGACGGGAATGCACAAATCTCAGTTATTGTCATTGCCGTATTATTTCATATTAAAATATTTTACCCGGGAGGACCCTTATTATTGATACGAGCGAAACCGGTAGATCTGCTAGTTTAAAATATTCTTCTATATCAGTTATACTAGTATATTAGCACAATGGATATGTCAACAACACTTGTTTGTTAAAATTATAAACTTACACATTTTTACAACACACAGATCTCGAATAACAATACATCTTCATAACAACAACAATGTAAACAATCGCATTTATTTTAACAATAGAACAAGAATGAGACAATTTCTTTCTAGAAATAAAATTTTCTCATCCAAGCCAATTGTTTAATAGGTACAAATAATGTACTATTCCTGCAAAAGATTTATCCATATTACTTAATATAGAATGGATGAGGAAAAAGGTCTTTTTCTGGCAAGTTTCAAACAATTTACGCCCAACTGCTAAGTATTTGACGAATATATTTAAGTTACCTGTATAATAGTATATATATATATATATATATATATATATAAATCAGAGATATGTATAAGTACTACGAATAATAAACTACATCTCTTGAATTTAAATTTATAATTTCAAATATTTCTTTGTTTCAGAGCTATATGTTAAAAGATAACTTAAAGACACGTTGCCCTACGACTTATTTAGAGGTAATTATGAAGTAATCTAGAAATGTATAACTGGTATACATATATATATTTAAAGGTGTATTAAACTTATGAATTCCTGTGAATATTAGAAGAAAAGTTCTAAAACAATCTGGAATTCAAAATAGGAAATGCTCCAAGTGAGGATTATGGAGATGAACACGAAACAGAGAATTAGAAGAAAATGAATACATCGGAGGAGTGTTTGATTGTTAAGAATAATCAACGGCATTTTTCTTGGATTTGAAGTTATAGTGTAAATTATGTGATTGTTTCATGTCCACAAATAACGAAAAAAATTGATTAAAGACTTGTTGGCGTTCGAAATGATGAAGAAATATTTGGAAGAGATCTGGAAGTTTCTTACTCCTATACATATTTTTTTTAAGATGCCCTAAAAATATGTATATCTGTAAATTTTTGAAGAAAAATATATGCAGTAAACTAATCATAAAAAAGGAAAAAAGTTTCAACTTAGAATGCTGGATATGACTAAGAAAACAAAATAAGACATGTACATCGGAGGTATGTAAATTTTACTAGTAGGGTTAAGGGGGGCACCTTTGAACAATTTTTTAAAAAATCCACATATTTCTTACTTGAATTATATTTATTGAATTTTAAATATTTCCTGAGAGAAAGAATGTCATTCTGCGTCATATGAAATAAAAAATTACAGTTTTTAAGATAAATTAAATATGGTGTGAGGCTTTAAAAAGCTGAAAGTTTTCTGTTCAAACCTGCCCCATGTAGGGGTATCTTTGAACAAGCTAGGGGCACCTTTGAACAAATAAGCAAAATATGAAAATATTGGCAGTTTTTATTAAAAGCTGCATATCTTTCCAAAATATAAAATAATAAGAATAAAATTACATAATTACATTAACTGAAATTACTAATTTTTTTTTTTATTATTTAACCAAATTTGTATCCATCAAAGCACATTGTTGAGATACAAGGGAGGATCCCTCCAATTATGTTTAATTGTCGCAATTCTTTTATATAATATCCTTAAAATCAACCAAATTGATATCTGATGACTCTGGAAAATATATAGTATGTTCCTTTTTACGAAGAAACCTGACATTAAGCAATTTAATCTGACCAACATAATGAAGAGTTCTTTTTGCATGAAATTGAACTAAAATGAAATCATTTTCATTCAGATTGTTATCGAAAATGGATAAAACTCTATTTTATGAAATCCAGAAATAATGTTTACCATTGTAAATGAAACAGTATAGGGTTTGTTAGACAAATCTGCTAAATCATGAATTATTGAAGTTGTGTGTCCTGAATTTGCCTGTAGTTGAAGCCCTGCATCAGTACAACTTTTATATTAAGTATAATGACACTTAATTAATATCTTAATTTTCATATTTTTATAAAAAATTCAGCAATAATAATATTTAGATACATCTACAACTCTTTACTTCATAGTATTTATTGTTCAATGGTGCCCCAACTTTTCCGTTCAATGGTGCCCCATCACACGGAGTTTAGCATTACAACTATTTACTCAATTAGGTTTGAAAATTTGAATAAAACAAACCTTATAAGTTAAAGCTAACACCTTTATTTACATATTAAATAGTAAATTATAATTTTAGGGATACAAGATTATCAACAAAAAGCTTACAACTATTTTTTTGTTAAGTTTAGATTCAAGAAAGACAAGTACACATATCTTGATTAGACAGTAGTGTGCATGCATAATAGTAAAGCTTTGTATTCTTGTTGCATTGAAGCAGTAGTACTGTGCTGCCATACATATTTAAAAAATATAATTTATTTAAAGGAAAATATTTGCAGTGTTCAAAGGTGCCCCCAGTTAAAAGGTACCCCCCTCTCCCCTAGTTAATAAATATATTTCGTATTGAATTCACAAGTTAAAATATTCTTCTATTTAAGTTAGTTTTGTATATGTCAACAACCAACAACAGTTGTTTTGTAAATATATGAACTTACATTTTTACAACAAACAGATCCCATATAACAATATATCTTCATAAAAGTTATGTAAACAATTACATTTAGTTTAACAACAGAAGAAGAATTAGACATTTTATTTCTAGAAATGAAATTGTCTCATCTATGTCAGTTGCAGAGAGGATGCCTGTTCAGTAGCCATGAAAAATAGAAATTACTCCTGAGACAAATTTTTCCATTTCACTTAACATATGAACAAGGTAAAACGTTTTATCTGACACGCTTCACTCAATTTATATCGCCCAACAGTTAAGTGTTCGATGAATATAGTTTCCTGCATAATGATATACATATATATTGAAGAAAAATCCTATAATTCAGGAATAATCCAAGCTATTTGGTTTATAGATTAAATCACAGTTCACAAAAAATAATAGAGGGAGATCAAAATTCAATATATCACGATTCAACTTATATTTTATCAAGGTCACGATGAATAAGTGTTTTTTATAAAATCAAGAATCGCTTCAATAATTACAATTTTTCCGTTTATATACGATAAATATTTACATTTTTACATATTTAAAGCTTTTCGAAAATTTATCTTAAATTTCTGGAAATTAACATCCAGCCATCCTTTATATAGGATTTAATGACCAATTAAAAAGGAAATACAATAATTTTCTTCTCTTTAGAAGTCGTTACTAAAATATAGAATGTTTTCATTCTCGAGAGGAATTTACTTAAAAACGAAAATAACATTTCTTCCGTTTTTGAAGATCAAGACAAAAACTGCATCTTACTTGCTGCGATAGAATTTACATCATTCTAAAAAACTAAAGAACAAAAATGTTTTATAACAATTCTCTAGCAAATCACGTGACCCCTGGTGCCTGCAATCTAGCTGTAAGAGGTTCCGCGTAATGGAGATGCGAAATATTCCACAATATATGTCAGAGGTGTGTAAAATTTCTAAGGAAAATATATTATCATTCTTGGATTTCAGTTTATAATGCTAAATATTTCTTTTTTTTTCAGGTCAGCAAATAGGGAAATACATTGATGTAAGAGTTATTGGCCTGCAAAATGACAGAAAAATTTCGAAGTTATCTGTAAGTTTCTTACAGCTATACATATTTTTTTTTTAACTGCCATAAAAATATGTATATCTGTAAATTATAGAAGAAACAGTTGCGAAACAATTTCGACGCAAAAAGATACAAGAGAGGATGTAGACGATGATTAAAATGATTAAAACAAGAATGAGAGAATGATATCGAACGTTATGTAAGTTTCTTAAGTTATATTATGGTTATTGGATTTCAGTTTATAATGTCAGATTTCTTTGTTTCAGGGCAGAAGATAACGGAATAAATTGATCGAAAACTTGTTAGTCTTCGAAATGATGAAGAAAATATCGAAGTGATCTAGAAGTTTCTTACAGATATACACATTTTTTTAAAGATGCCACAAAAATATGTATATCTGTAAATAGTAGAAGAAACAGTTATCAGATAATTTCGCCGCCAAAAGGAACAAAAAAATTACAAGTGAGAATGCAGGCGATGATGAAGAAAACAAGGATCACATATGGATATCGAAAGGTATGTAAAGTTCTTAAGAGTAATAAAGTAAATATATTAGGGATTGAATTTATAATTTAAAATATTTGTCTTTTTCAGTTATACTGGTATTATGAACAATGGATATGTCAGCAATAAATGTTCGATTGTTATAGCAAAATATTAACATTTCTTACAACTAACTGAAATCTCATTTTTCTGTGTACTCTCCTTAAAGAATATCTCTTTGTTTCTCAGTTGTCAATATATTTCTAACATTTATGGTAAAATACCAGGAACTGACACTTTAAAGATTCTTTATTGTTCAAATCACTATTGCAAAATTTAAATTCATTTTATATTTCTTTTTCAAAGTATAGTAGAGATACATAAAAAATATTACTGTTTACAAAATTCTAAAAAATTATTCATTGACCAATTAAAAATTATTTTTTTCATTAATATATGGGATTATTCTAAATGATGTACACATTTTAAAAAAATTGTATTTATTAAAGTACAAATTCAAAATGAACAATCTTTATGCCAATGAAAAGAGGAAGTTTCAAAGTTTTTTTTTTAACACATTATAAATGTTCAATGTGTCCGCCGCTAATACCGAATTTGGTACGAAATGACCGATGCACTGCAATTTGCGACTCACTTCTTGCGTACTCAAGAACGCACAAAACCTTGTGCTTTACACTAGCCATCTCACTCACAACTGACAGTGAGACAAAATCGCGGCCTATTGCCGCTAGAACTCTACCGGCCGCTTCTGAACCATCACGGCTTTAAAAGCCGTGCACTCAGTAACAGTAGATATGCTTTCTCATGTGTGGGTCGAGTTTGGCTATCACGTAGATGTTTGATGTGCAGCACACATTGAACATTTACAATGTCTTAAAAAAAACAGAAACTTCCTCTTTTATTGGTATAAAGATTGTTCATTTTAGAATAGTACTTTAATAAATACAATTTTTTGAAAATGGGTTATCATTTAGAATATCCCTGTATTGAATAACCCCAGTAACTGACAGTAACTAGATAAAAAAAAAAAAAACAATAACTGTCACAAAATGAACCACAGTGCCTGACACTTTACTTGTAAATAGTAAAAAAGGTTATTTTATATTTCAAGGAATTTATGCTTTAAAAATACTTTAATGTTTATTTTAACAGAAAATACTTAAACCTTGTATATATATGATATCATGCTACAGATGCATGTGTCCCTTTTTTCATATTTATATTATTAGTTATCAAACAACTGACATTTACGGCCAGTAACAGACAAATAGTATCAGCCGCTGGTAGAACGCTTGAATTTTAATAGTGTTGACTATAAGATAAGTTAATTAATTATTATGATTTTTTAAGGGATCTTAGGACTCTTAAAATTGGAAAAAAAGACCATTTTCAACATTTAATATCTTAAAATGTATATGATTTTAAAACACAGCCTTTATTGGAATGAAATATATAAGTATGTTCATTCGTTTCACGCATTTAAAAATCTGCAAAATTAGTATTTATAGGGGGGGGGGCTTCAAACTGTCAGACATTTGTCAAGCAGAAAATCAGTATTTACAGCTTCCGCGCAAGATTACAAAATAAATTTTACATCTAGAATGAAATTTTTAGAGCCTAATTGAACTTCAGATTGTAACAGTTACCCTGAACCTAAATAAATATGTATTTAAAGCAAGCATTTTTATATTTTAAATACAAAGCTGTATTATCTAATGCAAAATTTTGAAAATTTCAACAGTATAATCGCCTAAAAAAATGTTTTTTATCATAAAAAGGAAATTTTATGTTCAGTTTATACAGACTAACATGAACCATACTTTTTGAAAAATTCATGAAAAAATATTTAGAAGTTTTTGAGATATCGTGCTCGTTATCCCCAAAAACGTCATTTGGAGAAAAATGTCTTCAAAATTTCGGAAATGCAGCTTCAGCTATTGGGAGGGTATAGTTATAAAACCATAACTTCTGTTCTAATGAGAATTTCAAAGAAACAATTATATCAAAATGGGCCGAAAGGATAGGCGTTTAACATCTAAAAAAATTAAATTTCGAAAATTTTGAAGCTTTTAGAGTCTTGAGACCCTTAAACAACTGTTCAAATGATAGGATTAAAATTTCTTTAATTTTTATAATAATTAACTCCTCTCTCGGGGACTGGTGAAATGAAATTACTGGAACCAATAACTGGCACACCCCATTAATGTAAATTAAATACCTATAAACTATAAATCTTGGTCCTCATATATCGAAGCATCTTTTAACTAAATTTATAGTAGCTGAACTACTATAAATTTAAAGAAAAAACTTAGAATGGTTGCATTACAAATAGATAAAAAAAAAATCACTACCTTAATTTTAGAAATAAGATGGATGACTTAAAATGATATTTTTTGTGTTCTCAAAAGTTTCTTTTACCTTAAATATGTTCTTTTCCCACTAGAGCTGAATAAATTGACTCCAAAATAAAAATGTCTGAGTTATCACTAGATGATATTACTTTGGAATTTTACAAGAAAATGCTTATTTGAGTAAGATTTTTACTGAAGCGACAGTTGCTGGTTAGGTGTCAATAACGTTTCACCCTATGCTTAAATTCATCTGGCGTATTAAAATTTAACTCACAGTTCTGAAGATTTTAGCTCATAAAATAATAAATTAAATACTTTTGAAATATTCCGACAAAACTAAGAAGAAAGGACACATTCTTTAAGAAGAGCACACGGAAAAAAGAAGTTATAAATATTATTTTCCTGAGCAGATAGTTTAAATATACGGATACATTATACGCGCATAGGTTTAACATTAGCGAGGGGAATTGACTGAACAGTAGCCTTAATCATTTATGCCAGTACGTTAACATACCATATAAAAATTGTTTCAAAATTCAATTAAAATATCCCTTGGCAGCGATATAGTTTAAAATGAGTTCTTGTTACTTTATTTTATCCTATTCTATGAGCAATGATTCGTTTAACAAAGCATAAATATTTTTAAATAGGTAACACAAGTTGTGTTGCCAGGTGTCCCGATATACGCATTATGTCCTGATTTTCAGGTGCTCCAACACCCGACCCGCGGAACCCCTGTGCGCGACGCCAAATGTCCCGATTTTTCGAGATGCATAATTTTCTAAATTTCTTTTAGTACCTTGCTATTCGTTCATCTATATCGAGTGAAACTTAATACCGTAAAACCTGTGAAAGCAAAACTTGTCTATAATGGAACATTTTTATGGTTCCGCCAAAAGGAATAGCAAACAAATCTACCTGCTAAAACGGAATATTTTTCCGGTTCCAAGTTATTTTGCTTTTATAGGTGTAAAACCTTTGTATTTTGGTTAACAAAACTTGTGAAATGGTACCTGTGTATAACGGAAACTTGCCGGAAACATAAAAATTTCAGTCTCTTCGGATTCAGTACCAGACATTTACAATTGCTTTCTGAAACCTCACTAGAACGGAGTTTGTTTCGGTCCCTATCGATTCCGGTTTCACACATTTTGCTATATAAGATTATTGCGTTTACTTAATACAGTAAAACGAAGGTGAAATTTCAAATTATTCGAAAAAAAATTCATCTTAGCAGATATATTTCTATAATATTCCTTCCGTAAGGAACATGAATATTTTCCTTTATACACAGATACAGTTTACATAGGATTTACTGCGTTTTTATGTCCCGAATTAGAAACCACTGTGCGTCTTTTATCGTCTCTCTGTCCCTTTTTGTGATACTGAACTTAGCACACTAAACAAAAGCTTTCGATTTCCTTTAAAAGCAGCTGCTTACATTTTTTAAGTTTTGATACATTTTTTCTTGTGTATTTTTTAACGCTCAATTCGAAAATTATCTTCATTTTTCAATTCCTACTATTAGTTCACACTCTCTCTATATTTATTTATTTATTTATTTATTTATTTATATATATTGTTCAAATTTTCAATATTTAATAAAATACTTATTATTCATCCTATCAAATTGAAACAAATTTTTTAAAACTTGTACTGGATGACAATTGATGTTAATACAGTTTTTTCAAATATTAATTCATTAATTAAATTTTAATTAATTAAATTTAGTTTTACATGGGAGACAAAATGGCGGCCATTGGTTATTAAAGCATTTAATGCATCTTCATATCTATAAGGGGGGTTACCGACCCTGTTCTGTCGCCAAATATCGCCAAGTTTGTCGGCAATTTGGCGATATATCGCCAAATTTGGCGTCAACTTGGCGATATCTATAATATTTCGCCAAATTCCCATAGACTTCCATTGTAAACCTACTTGCTTATAGAAAATCAACAAATTGAGATATTTTAATGCAACAAAAACTAATATTAGCTTAAGGGATAATATTAAATTTTTCTTTCCTGACCTAAGTAGGAATTGACTTAAAAAAAAAAAAAATTTATATTACTTGTTTATAATCACGTTAGGATTTTTCCGAAGTCGTAAATTTCAAAATTTATAACAGGTCGAAGTATTGCGAAAATCTGATACTATGAAATAAATATAAAACTTTTTTTTCATAATATTTTATTCACACTATTTCTCTCTATTTATTCACAATATTTTATTCACTAAACAATTGAAGAATCTTATGCGGGAAGGGGAGGGGTGGGGTTTATTGATCCCACATGAAAGAGACAACCTGGTTCGTGAGAACGTGGTTCAAACTGGAAGAGGTTATATACGTCATGCCAAACATAAGCCAAAAAAAGAATAAGTTGGTATGAAAAAAACCTTTTCGCGTCTATTTTATAACATCAGATTTTCACAGAAATTACACTTTTTTAACATTCAAAAATTTGCGATTTGCAAAATATCTGGAGCGCAAAAAAATGCATAAGAATCAATTATCAAAAGCTAAAAAAGAATACGTAACACTAATTTTGCAGGCTTATGTAATTTATTTTCCATTTATAATTGTTGAGTTTTCTTGATGTTGAACGACATTGAGAGAAAAATTTTAGTTCTGAAAATTTTCTATGTTTATTTATAAGACCATTAGATTTCTGCATTTTCTAACTCTATAAAACATTAAAAACAAGTGGGTAAGTGTGATCATAGATCGCACAGAGGGTTTAGTTTAATATTCTTTTCAAACCACTTTCTTTCAAAACGTCCAGTACATTTATCGTCATGGAATACCTTCTAAATTTTTGCAAACCCATCCGAAACAATCTTAAAGTTTCAAATGTATTCTCCTTGTTATATTTCCTATTTTTGTTCGTGTACCCCCCCCCCCCCCCGAAATTATACAATATATTACATGACGGGTATCTGCCAAATTTAGAAAAGTGCCCCATTGGGGGGGGGGGGGGAGTGAACAGATGGTCACCATGATTTTTGACGCGGCCTGATTTTTAAAATTTTTGTTATGTTTTATAAGCTATATTAAAGTTTCAAACAGATCGTCCAGTTATATTTCCTAATTTTGTTCGCGCACTTCTCTCAACCCCCACCCCCTTGTAATAGTGTTCAGTGGGATGGTTCGCTTAAAATACAAAAACTCCAACCATATTACAGGAACCATTTCTTTATTAAAAATCTTATAAAAAACGGTGGTTCAAGAGCCAAAATGGGAGAGAGAGACTCCATAATACATGGGACGCCGAAGCGCCTTTTCTTTTTAGACAACTTTACATCTCGAGAGTTGAAACAGAAGTGCCGTTTTTTTGCACGAAATCAAGAAATCTTGGCGTGGCACAGCATCGCCAATTTACAACTTTTGGTGACCGCGCGAAAGTGTTCAAAGGCTTTTGGCGATAAACATTACCGCAAAAATGTGGATTGCAAGTAAGCGCTTCTAAATAGGATGAGAAAAGTAACAGACAAACCGAAATTGTTTATCTTGCAGATAGGCATTTGCCCAACTAACTGTTACATGAAATTGCAGACTGCAGATTGTTCGATGAGAAGAATGCAGAAAATCCAGGACATCTGGCTTTTATCTCGACCACATAACACGATAAATACATGCTTCCCATAAGATTCGTTCATTTTTACTTTTTATTGTTAATATATATTCAAGGTTCACGTATTAGTAGCGATAAAAATTTCTTATCACTGCGGCGGAGAAAAAATCCAATGCAAGAAAATGAAATGAGACTAGCAGCTGTGCTATTTAATTCTTATTTATTTCTTTGCACACGCTGCGGTAACGGGTAGTTACAGATTAAAATAAGAAAGGAAAAAATGAAATGATTATTTGAGCGCTTTGAATTAAAGATAATTTTAGAAAGATGAAAGAAATCACTCTAACAAACTCTGGATGGTTTTGAGAAATGAATTTAATCACATATTTCATTATAGGAAAGAGGGGGGGGGGATAATATGATCTAAAAGTAAGAAAGTTATGTTTTAAATTAAATTTTGAATTAAAAAAAAGGTATGGGACAGAAACGCTGTCACATAACTCACCCCCACAACAGAAGAAAGCTGAAACGTGTTCATTGCAGCTTTATATGTACCTAAAATCCCTTGTCCACTTTCGCACTTACAGAATATGCACTAAGACAAAATAAGTAAAATTAACTATTTAAGTTGATATCTACCAAGAAATCTATTTTAACTTGTCTGTGAAACTATTACCCTTTAGCTCCTGTAAAATATTTTATACAACTATAAGTAAGTAGAAAAAAATATATTTGCTTGCTTTCAAAACAATTCACAAGAATTGTGTTATATCCATGACTGAGCGCTCATAATATTCAAAATAATCTTTTTTTAAATTAAATATTCCACAAATTAAAAGGGCCACATTAGTTGATACTATAGGATCCTATATTTAATTTTTTTTCTTTGTGGCATTGTATTGTGGCGCTGGTACCAGCATTTTAGTCATGTATGTATTCATATAGAGAAGCATTTACTGTATTTACGACTTCTCCAAAATTTGATCTTACATGAGATCATAATATTAAATAAATGCAAGCAAATAAAAACAAAGGACAAAAACACACCAGTAAAAATTGTTACTTTAAGGAAAGATGAATTCTTTCATAAAATTGAAGCTTATTTGTATTATCTTAGGTTGCTTCATTACTGGCATAAGAAACTTACAAAAATTTGTGCATAACGCACAGGACTACCAGAGACAAAAATTGTGCAAGCTGCACGCGCTCAAACAAGTGTAGCCCTAACTATTGAAATTTTGTGAATTCTAGTGGCATCATCTTATGGCTTCTGCCTTAAATAATAAGGGGTAGTTTTTTTAGATTCCTGCAATTTAACTAAGTCCCCGGTTTCCAAAAAAAAACACAGTATGTTATAATTTAGCATTTTATGAATTTTTACACTGCCATCCTGACTTTCCGTGTATTGATCAAAATTTAACCCCTGGCAAACTTATAAAAAATTAATAATAAATTGCATACAATTTTGTATAGTGTAACAAGATATCTTACTCGATCTGCCACCTCCAAGGAAGAAGTATCTAATGAAAGTGTAAAAAAATGTTACCTGTTAAAATTAACAACTTCGAAATGTATGTGTAGTTTAATATGTCATGTGACGGATAACTCCTAGAAACATTAAAATCTTTGTATAGATACAAAGTGATGATGCCAGTGATATGTTCTGACATTATGCAAACACAAAAAAAACTGTTAAAAAAAAGAAGTATTTTAATATTGAAACATGGTGTAAAATTTAAAAATAGGAAAATAAAAGGAGAAACTGTATGTGTGTGGAGGGAGGGGGGAAAAACTCCCAAACTCATGAACTACTTGTAATGCAACACATGAACAAAAGTGTACGCAAGCATACACAACGTGTAAGTAAACACATGAACAAATTGTATAATATCACATGAACTCTATGTATTAATGTCTCTATGAACTCAAATTGTTATGCATTTGCCAACAAAATAAACAGACAGTATATGTGTAAAAACCCAAGACACTTGCATACGAGTGAGATTCAATTACATAATTAATGAGTTATCATCAAAATGTAATGAATAAGGGTTAAAAAACAAATGAACTACTTGTAATGTGTGTGTAAACTCTGGTTAAACTCTAAACCAGCCAGTGTATACAACTTAATGAACTACTTGTAAGAAAAAAAAAAGAAATACTGCCGAATAAATCGCTAGCAAAGTACAATGTGTAAAAGCAAATGAACAAAATATGTAAATCAACACATGAACTAGTGAAATGTATATATAAGAATGCACCAAAATGTATTTAAAAAAAATCGTTGTGTAATACCAACAAATATCCAACACATGAACTACATGTGAAAGACAACTGTTGAATAAGTGGTTCACTAAGGGTTAAAAGAAACTAAAACTGCATCTGCCAAATTCATTACTGTCTTAAGTTAACAGAAGCGTGCATAAAATGTATAACTCTACGCTAAAAATTGTAGAAGTTATGTAAGCCAAACATGTTCGAAGAAAAGAATGAAAGGGAAAAAAAAAACATATTGATAGCCAAAAATAACAAGCAATGTACCTTATGTGATATGAATGTATGTATCCGTCACAAGACAACTGTGAGACTTGAACTCACAAATTAAAAAAATTTTAAATCTGAAGAAGAAAAAAAAATGCCAAAGATTTAGTTTAATGAGTGTATGTGAATAGCCCTTTACCAAAAATAAAGTGTACCTAACAGCTCACATTATACATGTGACTACCTTTTATAAGAAAAACATTTACCGATATCAAATATCATGTCAGTTATAATAAAAAAATACCTTATGTTATAACTTAAAATAGCAACGAGTCACCAGCCGCGCGTAAACAATGAAGTCCAACAGTACATTAGCTGCATGTGTAAAACTGTACACCCGGTTAATTATCCCTTGCAAAAAAAAAAAAAAAAAAAAAAAAAAAAAGAAAACTTTAAGATGACTACGTAAACAATGTACAACAGTTACATTATGTTATAATTTCTGCAAAACTTTTAAACACACGAACCAAAAAAAAACTTGACATTAAAAGAAAGTCTATCTAAAAAAAATACGAAGTTGTGAATGCAGTGAAAAAAAAAGTTCAATTTTTAAGCTAAACACAAATGATGCTAAAAGAAACCTATACATGCACAGACGGCAATGAATATCCTTAACCATGGTGAGTATTAATTGAAATATAACAAAATTCAGCAAAACTGAACGAGTCAATGTGTGTGTGTGTGTGTGAAGTACCAGGCCAAACCTGACATCCCAAACCATCTGCATGAGAGGGAAAAAAAAAACATGAGTGATTAATACCTAACAATGCTATCTGCCCATAGCAAGTTAGAAGTAAAAGTGTAAATTAGTGTAAAGGTATTATCCATCATCAGCAAAAGGAAACAATTATAGGTGAAATTTTAGCAATCTAAAAATAATTTTTAAAATGTAAACACTACTCCAATTGTAAAATTAATATTAGTGTAAATCCATCAATCATGTTAGGAAACATATCCAATCCCTGATTAAGCTAGCGGCCAACTTGCTTAACCATAGATCGAAATACACACTTCAGACATTTTGCTATCCCATGGAAAATAGCGCAATGACTGAAGTATCCCAAACAAACAAAACAAATCAATACACTGACAATTCAATCAGATACAGATAACAACACAGAGAAGTTATTGAAAAGAATTGAAAAAATCCCAAACATTTCAGAAATAGTAGAACTAACTTACAACCTGCAAAAACACTCAAGGATAATAATTACAGGAATACCATCGATGATACCTACTGATGACATAATTAACTACTTAAAAGATCGTTCAACAGACAAGAATTTAACAATATTAAAAATAATACAAAGAGAAAAATCCACAAGTTATCATATGGTACTGAATTTAGAAGTAAATGCAGCTAAAAAAACTCCTGGCTCAGAAAAGTATCTCAATTGGCCTCAATAATTGCAGTATAAGAATATATCGTCCCATACTTAGATGTGAGAACTGTCAACTTTACGGGCATACAAAGACTAACTGTAGAAGGAACTCCATATGTGCCAAATGTGCCATGGGTCATCAAACTCTCAACTGTCCTTATATCACCGATCCATCACAGCATCGCTGTACTAATTGCTATTATCAAGAAAACTATAGGAAGCATACAACAGACTCTAGTTTGTGTCCTATATTTCAGTCTCAATTGGTGGACAGGAGGTTCAGATAAAGTATCTACAAAAAAAAAGAAAAAAATATTCAATGATCTTGAAATTTTTTCTACAGTAATATCTCTTACAAAATACTTCCAATAACTCATCAGCGAAAGATTTTAATATGAGTATCAAAGGCTAATATCTTCAAAAATGGTGTCCTGCTTTTGTAAACTTGTATGTCGCTGTGATAACCAGTTGAACTTTTCGTGATATATAGCAACTTCAGATAAACTCTTTAAAACTTTAAATTCAGCTCTTAAAAACTTTAATCTTGCTCTAGTACGTTGTGGGTAACCGATAAACCTTCCCTGTATGTTATTGTACTTATATATAGCTCACAGTAATTAATCTCAAATCTAGCTTAAAACTATATTTATATCGTTCAGAAGGTTTAATATGAACGGGGATCTCATAGATCAACATATCAGTTCAACGGTCCTCCTCCGAGTTATGGGCAGTGAGCAGGAGTGCTGGACATATAAATTCATTACTACAGTTATTGTTTTGGCCTTTAAGTTATATATTATTGTAATTTTATCTTTAAATTTAGATTATTTTATCTTTAAATATTTTTAGTAATTTTTATCTCATATTTCTAGAGGGGCCAGCAGCTGACTGCAAAAAAAAAAAAAAAAAAAAAAAAAAAAAAACTAATTTAATTTATTTTTTTCATTTTTTTTTCAATTGTATTGTATTCTATTAAGTGTCTTAAATACTAGAGGGTTTTACAGGTAATAGTACTTTTCCCTGCCCTGGGCTCGGGGTTCAAACCTAACCATAAGCCAAAAGCGGGTTCCCAGGGTGGGTGCTTACTTACTTACATAAATCATGACAGAAGTACAAGCAAACAAACCTACACACACACAAAAAAAACGATGTATTAATGTGAATGTATGCCATTGAGAAACATAAAAAAAATAACAGTTTAAAACTATACGTCAAACCTATGTTGTACATCTTATGTATTTTGCAAAAGCAAACGAGAGCCAAAAGGGGAAAAAAATATTTTGTAACCATGACATGATGACTCGAGCTATGTAATATGCCTAAATAAAATGTATGCCAGGCTAAACTAATCTAAGCTTACTAAATATTTTGCCAAAGTTCACAATCCAAGAAAATATTAATGTGAAAGATAACTAATCTAATATGTATTTTTTTTTAATATATGATTACGCCAACTGTATGTAAATTTCTAATCAAGTGCCCACATCTAACTGAGAAAAAAAAAATGTTATGCTCACCTCCTCTATACTTATTTTAAACTGCCACGAATATGCAAATCCAACATATTTCACATTACTTTTAATCAATGCAAAAAAAAAAAAAATTAATAAAGTCATAAAACATAAAACTCTCTGTATAGAAAACAATAATATCTATTAACTCTAAAAATAAATTTCAAAAGTGTGTCCCAGATCCACTAGTGTAAAAAGGTATTTAAAAGTAAGACATTTACAATCTAAGATAAATATATCTATAGACTTTTTTATCACAATCTTTAAGAAAGGCTGAATGACAACATCTTAACTAACAATAAAAAAACATTTAAAAATCCCCAGAAAACGACTCATAACAGACACTATACTGAATAAGTTGCAATATGACACAACATATTATGTAAATCACACTGCTAACAGACAGCATACGAGCCAGCGTATTTATGTGCAACAAATGATAAAACAACAGAGAAGCAACTTCAAGGCCTAGAGATAAAATAAAAGGAATATATTATCTCTGAAGTGCGTCAATGTGTTAATGCAAGATACTCAGGAAGTTTCTAATGTGAATCAAATGCAACAAACTTAAAAAAAATTGCTACCCTTTTTTTTATCCCCTTAGAAATGCATCCCAAATACTCATAAATTTTACATTACACATCAACTGCCGATCTGTAAGTAACAACTTATATTTTTAAAAGCAGATGAAATATTACCTAACATATTAAATATTCATAACAGAGATAACTACAAATACATCTCTTTTCAATCAAACTAGAAATTAAATTAAAAATAAACACACCTTTCGTTAAAAATATGTCATTCATAACTATAATTAAAACAACAAAATGTGCACAGATAAATTAGATAAATTTCAAAAGGCTATTGTTTGTGCAATAGTGACAAGGAATGCAAGCGCAATATGTTTCACTATAAATGATAAACCCAGAAAATCCTTGTCATGCATGAAAATAAAGTATATTTAAACATTCCTAAAATAACTGAACTTAAATAGCACTTACCTTTTAAACATTAACATGCAAAGAGCAGCTTAGAATTATAGCTCCAAGTATAACGATTTAAAAAAAAAAAAAAAAAAAAAAAAAAAAAAAAAAAACCAATAATTTTTTTTATAAAGTAGACATTTTCTTTCTTCCGGCTATAACCTTTTATAAGCAGCCTAATTAAAAACAATATGGAATAGTATGGAGTAATAAAATTTTAACCACGTATGAATATAGAAACATTTATCATAGCCTGAAAAGAGATGAAACTGGAAAAAATATAAAAAGGAAAATATTGTATTAAGTAAAATTAAGATTTTAGAAAGGAGAAAAAAAAATGTTCATGTTGAAATTTGTATTGTATTCTTAATTTTTTTTTTTTTTTAACACAACCTAAAAATGCACTTTTTTAACTGTGGTAATTAACACAAGTAGTGTCACACTAAGTTCACTTTGAGATTTTATCTAAATCACAGAAAAGCACATACTTTTCAGATGGTGCGTCCCTGTTATTGTAAGTGAGAAAAACTTTTTTTTAGATTTCCTTGAGTAAAAACTCATTTCGACAAGAAAAGAAAATTCTATCACAAAGGCAATATTCGGAATGAAGCACGATGAATTTTGACCTTGTCAGGTGCACTATTTTTGTAGGAATCACTAGATTTAACTTTTTTCTTTTTTTGCAATTTCACAAACAAACACAAAAAGAATTGTTATTCTTTTTTTGTTGACACACTTTTGAAGAAAACACAGATCACTTGCAAAAACTCCAATCACTGATAACACACATGTAGAAGACTCCAGGAGAGATTAAGCACAGCACTAAGTAGTAAGCAGCCTTGAATTAAAAGAAAACAGCGTCGCGCATCACAGGCACGTCAAACAGGCAACCATGGCTTGTCGCTTAAGTAGAGAGGTGATGACATACTCTTGATTCCAACATCACAAGACACAGAGACAGGAATGGCAGGAAACTTTAAGAAGACAACTGTTCTTTTAATATCTAACTGGAATTCGTCGAAAGCGGAGCATACATCCATTTTAACAGTGGGGGGGGGGGGGATTTCTCTCTCTCAACTATATATATATATATATATATTTTGGTTGGAGAAAACGCCGGCCGATGGGCCAAATTTATGTAATAGTGTTCAGTGGGATGGTTCGCTTAAAATACAAAAACTCCAACCATATTACAGGAACCATTTCTTTATTAAAAATCTTATAAAAAACGGTGGTTCAAGAGCCAAAATGGGAGAGAGAGACTCCATAATACATGGGACGCCGAAGCGCCTTTCCTTTTTAGACAACTTTACATCTCGAGAGTTGAAACAGAAGTGCCGTTTTTTTGCACGAAATCAAGAAATCTTGGCGTGGCACAGCATCGCCAATTTACAACTTTTGGTGACCGCGCGAAAGTGTACAAAGGCTTTTGGCGATAAACATTACCGCAAAAATGTGGATTGCAAGTAAGCGCCTCTAAATAGGATGAGAAAAGTAACAGACAAACCGAAATTGTTTATCTTGCAGATAGGCCTTTGCCCAACTAACTGTTACATGAAATTGCAGACTGCAGATTGTTCGATGAGAAGAATGCAGAAAATCCAGGACATCTGGCTTTTAGCCCGACCACATAACACGATAAATACATGCTTCCCATAAGATTCGTTCATTTTTACTTTTTATTGTTAATATATATTCAAGGTTCACGTATTAGTAGCGATAAAAATTTCTTATCACTGCGGCGGGGAAAAAATCCAATGCAAGAAAATGAAATGAGACTAGCAGTGGTGCTATTTAATTCTTATTTATTTCTTTGCACACGCTGCGGTAACGGGTAGTTACAGATTAAAATAAGAAAGGAAAAAATGAAATGATTATTTGAGCGCTTTGAATTAAAGATAATTTTAGAAAGATGAAAGAAATCACTCTAACAAACTCTTGATGGTTTTGAGAAATGAATTTAATCACATATTTCATTATAGGAAAGAGGGGGGGGGATAATATGATCTAAAAGTAAGAAAGTTATGTTTTAAATTAAATTTTGAATTAAAAAAAAGGTATGGGACAGAAACGCTGTCACATAACTCACCCCCACAACAGAAGAAAGCTGAAACGTGTTCATTGCAGCTTTATATGTACCTAAAATCCCTTGTCCACTTTCGCACTTACAGAATAAGCACTAAGACAAAATAAGTAAAATTAACTATTTAAGTTGATATCTACCAAAAAATCTATTTTAACTTGTCTGTGAAACTATTACCCTTTAGCTCCTGTAAAATATTTTATACAACTATAAGTAAGTAGAAAAAAAAAATATTTGCTTGCTTTCAAAACAATTCACAAGAATTGTGTTATATCCATGACTGAGCGCTCATAATATTCAAAATAATCTTTTTTTTAATTAAATATTCCACAAATTAAAAGGGCCACATTAGTTGATACTATAGGATCCTATATTTAATTTTTTTTTCTTTGTGGCATTGTATTGTGGCGCTGGTACCAGCATTTTAGTCATGTATGTATTCATATAGAGAAGCATTTACTGTATTTACGACTTCTCCAAAATTTGATCTTACATGAGATCATAATATTAAATAAATGCAAGCAAATAAAAACAAAGGACAAAAACACACCAGTAAAAATTGTTACTTTAAGGAAAGATGAATTCTTTCATAAAATTGAAGCTTATTTGTATTATCTTAGGTTGCTTCATTACTGGCATAAGAAACTTACAAAAATTTGTGCATAACGCACAGGACTACCAGAGACAAAAATTGTGCAAGCTGCACGCGCTCAAACAAGTGTAGCCCTAACTATTGAAATTTTGTGAATTCTAGTGGCATCATCTTATGGCTTCTGCCTTAAATAATAAGGGGTAGTTTTTTTAGATTCCTGCAATTTAACTAAGTCCCCGGTTTCCAAAAAAAAACACAGTATGTTATAATTTAGCATTTTATGAATTTTTACACTGCCATCCTGACTTTCCGTGTATTGATCAAAATTTAACCCCTGGCAAACTTATAAAAAATTAATAATAAATTGCATACAATTTTGTATAGTGTAACAAGATATCTTACTCGATCTGCCACCTCCAAGTAAGAAGTATCTAATGAAAGTGTAAAAAAAGTTACCTGTTAAAATTAACAACTTCGAAATGTATGTGTAGTTTAATATGTCATGTGACGGATAACTCCTAGAAACATTAAAATCTTTGTATAGATACAAAGTGATGATGCCATTGATATGTTCTGACATTATGCAAACACAAAAAAAAAAACTGTTAAAAAAAGAAGTATTTTAATATTGAAACATGGTGTAAAATTTAAAAGATAGGAAAGTAAAAGGAGAAACTGTATGTGTGTGGAGGGAGGGGGGGAAAACTCCCAAACTCATGAACTACTTGTAATGCAACACATGAACAAAAGTGTACGCAAGCATACACAACGTGTAAGTAAACACATGAACAAATTGTATAATATCACATGAACTCTATGTATTAATGTCTCAATGAACTCAAATTGTTATGCATTTGCCAACAAAATAAACAGACAGTATATGTGTAAAAACCCAAGACACTTGCATACGAGTGAGATTCAATTACATAATTAATGAGTTATCATCAAAATGTAATGAATAAGGGTTAAAAAACAAATGAACTACTTGTAATGTGTGTGTAAACTCTGGTTAAACTCTAAACCAGCCAGTGTATACAACTTAATGAACTACTTGTAAGAAAAAAAAAAAGAAATACTGCCGAATAAATCGCTAGCAAAGTACAATGTGTAAAAGCAAATGAACAAAATATGTAAATCAACACATGAACTAGTGAAATGTATATATAAGAATGCACCAAAATGTATTAAAAAAAATCGTTGTGTAATACCAACAAATATCCAACACATGAACTACATGTGAAAGACAACTGTTGAATAAGTGTTTCACTAAGGGTTAAAAGAAACTAAAACTGCATCTGCCAAATTCATTACTGTCTTAAGTTAACAGAAGCGTGCATAAAATGTATAACTCTACGCTAAAAATTGTAGAAGTTATGTAAGCCAAACATGTTCGAAGAAAAGAATGAAAGGGAAAAAAAAAACATATTGATAGCCAAAAATAACAAGCAATGTACCTTATGTGATATGAATGTATGTATCCGTCACAAGACAACTGTGAGACTTGAACTCACAAATTAAAAAAATTTTAAATCTGAAGAAGAAAAAAAAATGCCAAAGATTTAGTTTAATGAGTGTATGTGAATAACCCTTTACCAAAAATAAAGTGTACCTAACAGCTCACATTATACATGTGACTACCTTTTATAAGAAAAACATTTACCGATATCAAATATCATGTCAGTTATAATAAAAAAATACCTTATGTTATAACTTAAAATAGCAACGAGTCACCAGCCGCGCGTAAACAATGAAGTCCAACAGTACATTAGCTGCATGTGTAAAACTGTACACCCGGTTAATTATCCCTTGCAAAAAAAAAAAAAAAAAAAAAAAAAAAAAAAAAAAAAAAACTTTAAGATGACTACGTAAACAATGTACAACAGTTACATTATGTTATAATTTCTGCAAAACTTTTAAACACACGAACCAAAAAAAAACTTGACATTAAAAGAAAGTCTATCTAAAAAAAATAAGAAGTTGTGAATGCAGTGAAAAAAAAAGTTCAATTTTTAAGCTAAACACAAATGATGCTAAAAGAAACCTATACATGCACAGACGGCAATGAATGTCCTTAACCATGGTGAGTATTAATTGAAATATAACAAAATTCAGCAAAACTGAACGAGTCAATGTGTGTGTGTGTGTGTGAAGTACCAGGCCAAACCTGACATCCCAAACCATCTGCATGAGAGGGAAAAATAAACATGAGTGATTAATACCTAACAATGCTATCTGCCCATAGCAAGTTAGAAGTAAAAGTGTAAATTAGTGTAAAGGTATTATCCATCATCAGCAAAAGGAAACAATTATAGGTGAAATTTTAGCAATCTAAAAATAATTTTTAAAATGTAAACACTACTCCAATTGTAAAATTAATATTAGTGTAACTCCATCAATCATGTTAGGAAACATATCCAATCCCTGATTAAGCTAGCGGCCAACTTGCTTAACCATAGATCAAAATACACACTTCAGACATTTTGCTATCCCATGGAAAATAGCGCAATGACTGAAGTATCCCAAACAAACAAAACAAATCAATACACTGACAATTCAATCAGATACAGATAACAACACAGAGAAGTTATTGAAAAGAATTGAAAAAATCCCAAACATTTCAGAAATAGTAGAACTAACTTACAACCTGCAAAAACACTCAAGGATAATAATTACAGGAATACCATCGATGATACCTACTGATGACATAATTAACTACTTAAAAGATCGTTCAACAGACAAGAATTTAACAATATTAAAAATAATACAAAGAGAAAAATCCACAAGTTATCATATGGTACTGAATTTAGAAGTAAATGCAGCTAAAAAACTCCTGGCTCAGAAAAGTATCTCAATTGGCCTCAATAATTGCAGTATAAGAATATATCGTCCCATACTTAGATGTGAGAACTGTCAACTTTACGGGCATACAAAGACTAACTGTAGAAGGAACTCCATATGTGCCAAATGTGCCATGGGTCATCAAACTCTCAACTGTCCTTATATCACCGATCCATCACAGCATCGCTCTACTAATTGCTATTATCAAGAAAACTATAGGAAGCATACAGCAGACTCTAGTTTGTGTCCTATATTTCAGTCTCAATTGGTGGACAGGAGGTTCAGATAAAGTATCTACAAAAAAAAGAAAAAAAATATTCAATGATCTTGAAAATATCTACAGTAATATCTCTTACAAAATACTTCCATTAACTCATCAGCGAAAGATTTTAATATGAGTATCAAAGGCTAATATCTTCAAAAATGGTGTCCTGCTTTTGTAAACTTGTATGTCGCTGTGATAACCAGTTGAACTTTTCGTGATATATAGCAACTTCAGATAAACTCTTTAAAACTTTAAATTCAGCTCTTAAAAACTTTAATCTTGCTCTAGTACGTTGTGGGTAACCGATAAAACTTCTCTGTATGTTATTGTACTTATATATAGCTCACAGTAATTAATCTCAAATCTAGCTTAAAACTATATTTATATCGTTCAGAAGGTTTAATATGAACGGGGATCTCATAGATCAATATATCAGTTCAACGGTCCTCCTTCGAGTTATGGGCAGTGAGCAGGAGTGCTGGACATATAAATTCATTACTACAGCTATTGTTTTGGCCTTTAAGTTATATATTATTGTAATTTTATCTTTAAATTTAGATTATTTTATCTTTAAATATTTTTAGTAATTTTTATCTCATATTTCTAGAGGGGCCAGCAGCTGACTCAAAAAAAAAAAAAAAAAAAAAAAAAAAAAAACTAATTTAATTTAATTTTTTCATTTTTTTTCAATTGTATTGTATTCTATTAAGTGTCTTAAATACTAGAGGGTTTTACAGGTAATAGTACTTTTCCCCGCCCTGGGCTCGGGGTTCAAACCTAACCATAAGCCAAAAGCGGGTTCCCAGGGTGGGTGCTTACTTACTTACATAAATCATGACAGAAGTACAAGCAAACAAACCTACACACACAAAAAAACGATGTATTAATGTGAATGCATGCCATTGAGAAACATAAAAAAAATAACAGTTTAAAACTATACGTCAAACCTATGTTGTACATCTTATGTATTTTGCAAAAGCAAACGAGAGCCAAAAGGGGAAAAAAAATATTTTGTAACCATGACATGATGACTCGAGCTATGTAATATGCCTAAATAAAATGTATGCCAGGCTAAACTAATCTAAGCTTACTAAATATTTTGCCAAAGTTCACAATCCAAGAAAATATTAATGTGAAAGATAACTAATCTAATATGTATTTTTTTTTAATATATGATTACGCCAACTGTATGTAAATTTCTAATCAAGTGCCCACATCTAACTGAGAAAAAAAAAATGTTATGCTCACCTCCTCTATACTTATTTTAAACTGCCACGAATATGCAAATCCAACATATTTCACATTACTTTTAATCAATGCAAAAAAAAAAAATTAATAAAGTCATAAAACATAAAACTCTCTGTATAGAAAACAATAATATCTATTAACTCTAAAAATAAATTTCAAAAGTGTGTCCCAGATCCACTAGTGTAAAACGGTATTTAAAAGTAAGACATTTACAATCTAAGATAAATATATCTATAAACTTTTTTATCACAATCTTTAAGAAAGGCTGAATGACAACATCTTAACTAACAATAAAAAAACATTTAAAAATCCCCAGAAAACGACTCATAACAGACACTATACTGAATAAGTTGCAATATGACACAACATATTATTTAAATCACACTGCTAAGAGACAGCATACGAGCCAGTGTATTTATGTGCAACAAATGATAAAACAACAGAGAAGCAACTTCAAGGCCTAGAGATAAAATAAAAGGAATATATTATCTCTGAAGTGCGTCAATGTGTTAATGCAAGATACTCAGGAAGTTTCTAATGTGAATCAAATGCAACAAACTTAAAAAAAATTGCTACCCTTTTTTTTATCCCCTTAGAAATGCATCCCAAATACTCATAAATTTTACATTACACATCAACTGCGGATCTGTAAGTAACAACTTATATTTTTAAAAGCAGATGAAATATTACCTAACATATTAAATATTCATAACAGAGATAAATACAAATACATCTCTTTTCAATCAAACTAGAAATTAAATTAAAAATAAACACACCTTTCGTTAAAAATATGTCATTCATAACTATAATTAAAACAACAAAATGTGCACAGATAAATTAGATAAATTTCAAAAGGCTATTGTTTGTGCAATAGTGACAAGGAATGCAAGCGCAATATGTTTCACGATAAATGTTAAACCCAGAAAATCCTTGTCATGCATGAAAATAAAGTATATTTAAACATTCCTAAAATAACTGAACTTAAATAGCACTTACCTTTTAAACATTAACATGCAAAGAGCAGCTTAGAATTATAGCTCCAAGTATAACGATTAAAAAAAAAAAAAACAATAATTTTTTTTATAAAGTAGACATCTTCTTTCTTCCGGCTATAACCTTTTATAAGCAGCCTAATTAAAAACAATATGGAATAGTATGGAGTAATAAAATTTTAACCACGTATGAATATAGAAACATTTATCATAGCCTGAAAAGAGATGAAACTGGAAAAAATATAAAAAGGAAAATATTGTATTAAGTAAAATTAAGGTTTTAGAAAGGAGAAAAAAAAATGTTCATGTTGAAATTTGTATTGTATTCTTAATTTTTTTTTTTTTTAACACAACCTAAAAATGCACTTTTTTAACTGTGGTAATTAACACAAGTAGTGTCACACTAAGTTCACTTTGAGATTTTATCTAAATCACAGAAAAGCACATACTTTTTAGATGGTGCGTCCCTGTTATTGTAAGTGAGAAAAACTTTTTTTTAGATTTCCTTGAGTAAAAACTCATTTCGACAAGAAAAGAAAATTCTATCACAAAGGCAATATTCGGAATGAAGCACGATGAATTTTAACCTTGTCAGGTGCACTATTTTTGTAGGAATCACTAGATTTAACTTTTTTCTTTTTTTGCAATTTCACAAACAAACACAAAAAGAATTGTTATTCTTTTTTTGTTGACACACTTTTGAAGAAAACACAGATCACTTGCAAAAACTCCAATCACTGATAACACACATGTAGAAGACTCCAGGAGAGATTAAGCACAGCACTAAGTAGTAAGCAGCCTTGAATTAAAAGAAAACAGCGTCGCGCATCACAGGCACGTCAAACAGGCAACCATGGCTTGTCGCTTAAGTAGAGAGGTGATGACATACTCTTGATTCCAACATCACAAGACACAGAGACAGGAATGGCAGGAAACTTTAAGAAGACAACTGTTCTTTTAATATCTAACTGGAATTCGTCGAAAGCGGAGCATACATCCATTTTAACAGTGGGGGGGGGATTTCTCTCTCTCAACTATATATATATATATATATATATATATATTTTGGTTGGAGAAAACGCCGGCCGATGGGCCAAATTTATGTAATAGTGTTCAGTGGGATGGTTCGCTTAAAATACAAAAACTCCAACCATATTACAGGAACCATTTCTTTATTAAAAATCTTATAAAAAACGGTGGTTCTAGAGCCAAAATGGGAGAGAGAGACTCCATAATACATGGGACGCCGAAGCGCCTTTTCTTTTTAGACAACTTTACATCTCGAGAGTTGAAACAGAAGTGCCGTTTTTTTGCACGAAATCAAGAAATCTTGGCGTGGCACAGCATCGCCAATTTACAACTTTTGGTGACCGCGCGAAAGTGTACAAAGGCTTTTGGCGATAAACATTACCGCAAAAATGTGGATTGCAAGTAAGCGCCTCTAAATAGGATGAGAAAAGTAACAGACAAACCGAAATTGTTTATCTTGCAGATAGGCCTTTGCCCAACTAACTGTTACATGAAATTGCAGACTGCAGATTGTTCGATGAGAAGAATGCAGAAAATCCAGGACATCTGGCTTTTAGCCCGACCACATAACACGATAAATACATGCTTCCCATAAGATTCGTTCATTTTTACTTTTTATTGTTAATATATATTCAAGGTTCACGTATTAGTAGCGATAAAAATTTCTTATCACTGCGGCGGGGAAAAAATCCAATGCAAGAAAATGAAATGAGACTAGCAGCTGTGCTATTTAATTCTTATTTATTTCTTTGCACACGCTGCGGTAACGGGTAGTTACAGATTAAAATAAGAAAGGAAAAAAGGAAATGATTATCTGAGCGCTTTGAATTAAAGATAATTTTAGAAAGATGAAAGAAATCACTTTAACAAACTCTGGATGGTTTTGAGAAATGAATTTAATCACATATTTCATTATAGGAAAGAGGGGGGGGGAGGATAATATGATCTAAAAGTAAGAAAGTTATGTTTTAAATTAAATTTCGAATTAAAAAAAAGGTATGGGACAGAAACGCTGTCACACCCCTCGAAATGCGACGCGCCATTCTTCTTTATAATTTTTATCATGTGTTATAAAGTATCTTAAAGTTTAAAAGAGATCGCATTGTTAGATTTCCTACTTTAAATGAAATCGCGGTTTGTTAGTTCCAGATTCCACCACCAGGGAGCGCACTCTATTCTTAACAATAGCGTATGTGAACGAAACTCTTTTGTAGAACCTAACAATAGATATATTACTCGAAGGGTGGCGGTCTTCAGCAAGAATTTAAGATATTTATTGAAATTACTATTCGAAAATAGTGGTAACTTAACTTTGGACATATTTATATTTAATAATTAGCATGTATCTGAGGACTCCTTCAAAAAAACGCACAAGAAACGGTATGAAACACAAAGGTAAAAAAAAGAAATATTTCGCCCTTCCTTCTCCCCCTACCTGCCAGAAATTTCACACGCCATTTTTTATAAACTTTTTCTTAAGTGTTATAAACTATCTTAAAATTTCAAACATGTCGCCTTGTTATATTACCTACTTTAAATGAAATCGCGGTCTGTTAGTTTCACATTCCGCAAGGGAGCGCACTCTATTCTTAACAAAACTGTATCTGAACGTAACTCCGTTAAACAACATAGTGATATGCTAGTCGAGGGGAGTGACGGTCTTAACCAAGAATTTAAGATATTTGCTGAAGTTACTATTCGAAAATAGTGGTATGAACACTTATAAATTTTTGAAAGACAGACATAGCAGTGAGACGAATAGGGTTTCGTCAGATGAACGAAACTCTAACAATACTTTCTGGTAGAGTTATAAATGTTCTACTAATACCTCTACCAATAACGCCATAAATAGAACTATAAATAACACTGGGGAACAAACATTTTGTTGACTTAGATCTGGCACTTGTTTTTGGCTTATTATTGGTATCTAAATGACCCCAGTTTTTTTCTATCACGTTAACATTTTAAGTTACAGGATACCCCCAAAATCATACTTAATGTGAATACAAAGGAAAATAAAGAAAAAAAAAATACCAAATATATTATTCATACAATGGCTGTATATTAGGGTGGTCACAAGAAATAAATTTTCGAATTTTTTGCGGGGGACTCCCCAAATAGTTGCCAATTGGGTAGAAAATGAGATTGGCAAAGTTTCAGCTCATTTGGATAATGTTATACCGTGCATCATTGTGGTCAAAGTTTGAAAAAAGCGTAATTTTTCGCAAAACAATGGTATTTTTACTTCACGAAGTGAATACAATTGAACCTAGAAACATAATGCTGGTCTCATTCCATGAAAAATATTTTTGTCTTGAAGAACCACACAACACTTTTTTGTAAAAAAATTATAGATTTAAAAATATGCGCATTTTTCAGGACCAGACTCGATCTGAATCCTAAAAATTGACTTTTTATGAAAATGCCGAAAAACTTTGCAACATTCTATTTCATCTGCTTTTCACCTTCCTGTTTTCATTTTGTACATAATAAAGGGTTTAATTTATATAAAAACAAACGTAAATAAAAGAAATCGAAATCTAAACTTAAAGAATTAAAAGGAAAAAAGGACAAAGAAAATATAAAAATCAGAATAAATTTACTATTTTTTCTGATTTCAAATAATGTTTACTTTCACATCATACATTGGGATCGGTATTTAAAAATTGCATATTAATATAAAATCTCTTAAAATTTACAGTTTGAGATGAAACAAAAACACCAACTTCTTTGTTCAATAAATAATCCACTTCGTTAAAACATTTTGTTGTTCTTACATTCCTATGATCATCATCATTTTCTTCTTCAAATTACTTTAATTTTAGAGCTATGCTTATTATAACTTTTTTTCCCAAAGTATCATATAAAAATGAAAATGCAACTTTATCATTATTAAGATACCAAAGGCAGTTTATCATTTTAGTGAATGCTTTGTCTGTAACCTATTTATCAATTTTTCTGTAGTCAACAAGTGATTTTAATAATTGCAGGTCTTGGTTGGGAGCGGGAGCATTGAACTATGATTTGACAAAATATATTGCTTATAAATAAGCAAATGTCTCCAATACCTTCTTTTTCTAAATTTGATAATAGGAGCTGAAATCTGAAAAGTTATATTTTGAGAGAATAAATGACGAGTGCCATTTACCTGGCATGATGAATAGTACCAAGTGCTCTGAAAAAAAGTCTTTTGGAGGAAGATGTCTTATAAAAATTACACAAAGTTCGATAAATTCTTTATAATCATCACTGTGCTGTTTATTTTTTTAATGTAAGAAAACTTGAAATTTCTTCTGAAATAAGTGTTTTGTAACTAATAGTTCATCTTCAATAGAATTTTTATACTTAGTCTGAACTAACTTAGACCACACAATCTGATTTTTTTTTTAATATCTGGCTGAGGGGCAGTAATTGTGCCCATTTCACAAGAAAAACAGCTTTTGGGGTAATTTCTAAATTATGCTGGCAACATGGTAAATATAGAAAGTATTTCCTTTGATAATTGCTATAGCAAAATACAGGTTCCTCTGAGGCGACCAGTTTTTACTGTAGTGGTAACAAAATGCATTGCCTAGATTTTACCTAATTCCTCCTACTCTTCAATTGCTGAAAATACAGCTTTTCCCTGAATTATTTCGATACTATTTTAAAACTGAGTAACCCCTATTAACTGTTCTTCATCTCCACAACTAGTCAAAACTGCTATCCTTTCTACATTTTATTTATTCAAACAATGAGGAAGCAGTTTTCCATCCCAGTGAACAACAGCTCTCTCTAAATCGAAATTGTTTAATCTGTTTTTAATGAGCTCAGTTCTTTGTTTTCGAAATAGTTGTTTGCGGAGTTGTATTACAATTCTACTCAAATTTAAAGTTTGTGGTTAACTGCTGGGTGTACTGTATTTCTCTGATGTCCAGTTTCACTTGACAAATAATATAAAATAAAATACGCAAAACTTGACAATTACTTGATATCTTACTATCGGTGATTTGATGAGGCATGTGGCTAATTAAAAAAAAATCTTGCATTTCTGCCATCATACCGAAAGGGGGGGGGGGGGCGGCGGTGCCGGAATGAATAAAACTAGATAACGTTAGTAGGTAACAAAAACAACCTACGAAAAAATAATGTCCTGTAATAAGAAGCCATGCAATGCCCAGTAATAAGAAGAGAGATTCAGATTTTCCGTTTAAATGCGCTTTAATTTGCAATACAAATTTAGGAGCTCTTTCTTTCCAGGTGCAGGACTAGATAACTAATAATTAGCTATAATTGATCAAATATTTTTAAAGTTACAAACATTGTTCAATTTCTTTTGCCTTTTAATGCAAATAATACAAAAAAAGATATCCAAAGTAATGAAAATTATTCATTTGTCATTTTTCAGTTGTTTTTTAGAAATGCAGAATATGAGGGTATGGTTCACGAGTTGAACTGAAAAATACTAATTGTCATTAAATATAAGTTTTGATGAGAGTGAAAGTTCAATGCAACAATATTTTCTATGAAATAAAACAATAATCAGGTTTATAAGAGAAATAGTTTTCACTTAATGTAAGAAAAACTACAATTTTTCGCCAAAAATAGCAATTTTTCATGAATTCAACCACGATGAGGCACGGGTTAATATTATTCAACTAAGCTGAAACTTTGCTAATCTCATTTTCCAACTAATTGGAAACTTTTAGAGGGGTCCCCCATAAGAAAATATAAAAATAAATTTTTCCCACATATCTTGTGACCACCCTACTATATATACTTACTATACACTAGATTGGGTTCATACAAGTAGTAAAATCCTTTAACAGAACGAAAAAAGTGCATATTATGATAAAAAAACTTTGCTTGTAGCTTTTCCTGGAGTGTTCAATTTGTGGGCAATCTCGCTTGATGTCCCAACAATAGTCAGCCGTCATATGTTCATCCCATCTGCCTTGATACCGTTCTTTCATGAGCTTCAAATCATGGTGGAATCGCTCATCACTGACAGCATAAGATTTCCCGGGAAGTCATCATGATGGCTCTGTAGAAAATGAAATCTGTTGCTCATGTTGCAACCAAGCCTTTTAAAGGTCTCTAAAAGTTGCTGGACAATTTCGGTGTAATTTTCTACTCGCGTATTTCCAAGAAAGTCTTTGACAAGGTTTTTGAATGCCAACTAAGCCTTCTTTTGGAGGTCTGTCATTGCTCCAATGAAATGTTCATCTCTAATAAGCTGACGAATCTGTCGACCGTCAAGTACACTCTCCTTTATTTTTTAAAAAGTCAGGTTTAGAAATTTCGAAATGAGATACCTTAAACAGTCCCTTTCAATTGACAAAGCTTTCACGAACTGCTTCATTAGATCCAGTTTTATATTCAGAGGAGGAAATATGATGATCTTTCTGTCGGCAAGTGGCTTATGGAAAATATTTGGATCTTCAGGTCTGAGGTGAGATCTTGGAGTCCAATTCGACTGGAAACAATGCTTCTGACGAGCTGTGCTGTCCCGCATACACAAAAAACATGGTTACTTGGTATATCCACGTTGCTGGCCAAGAAGGAAGCACACCATTTTGAGGTCAACATAGATGATCCACTCGTGAATGTGATAGTGCAATAAAACAATGGCTCTCTTTATGTCCTCATATTGTTCGCGCAAATAAACTGACTGGCTTATTGGAACTGCTCCAAATAAATTTCCGTTATGAAGAAGTACGCATTTTAAACTCCTCTTTGAGCTATCGATGAACAGTTGCCATTCAGTTGCGGTATAGGATGAAATTCCCAACTCCTCCATTAATCCATGTACGCTATGGCATAAAACAAATCCACAGTTATTTCGAAAGTATGGGAGGTAGGGGAGGTATGATACACTTTTTTTTACTAATTTTTTACAACCCTTAGAAAGCTTTTTTTAAACAAATTTTACCTGTTTTCTTATAAAGTGACCTTTTATTCATTTATTAAAAATATTGTGAATTTGAAAAATAGTCATTCAAAAAATATATCCCATTTATTTTGAATTGCTACTATCAAATGACTGTATCAAATCTCCCCATTACCGGGGAGGATTGATACACTAGCAAGGGAGGTTTTATACATTGTTATGTAAATTGAAAAAAAAATGCAGACAATTCAATTTATTCGTCATACAATTTTTTATGATAAATCTTGAAATATTTAAGTAAAATTTGAAACGAAATGACATTGACATATTTTTGTTTCAGAAATGTTTTTTACAAAAATATTTAAACTATTGCTATTATTTAAACAATCCTATTAACATACTTTTTAGAAAATACATAATGAAAAAAGAACCCCTAGAGATCTAGCTGCAAGGAAAAATGAAGTGAACATTGCTGATTTGCAAACAATTTAACATAAATTTAGCACATTTAAGATTCCTTTAATCCTTTCAAGGGTAAAGCATTTTCAATGCTAAAGTGTTGAATAAATGAATGGCACCGGAATTTACCAACAAATTTAATTAGAAATAAGAAAAGGGATATATTTCACTTTCATACTAAAATGAAAATATTTTACCAAAATGCTGGTTCCAATGTGGTGTTTGGGAATTAAAATTAAGTGGTTTCATAAACATACCACCACCTCTGAAATGGTTAAAAGAAAAACTAATAACTCTATCATTTTGATAAGTAAAATCGGGTAGATTTAACGTTTTTTCAGTTTGCTCTTCGTAAATTATAGAAATATTTTCCCTTTCAGGCCATTTAAACTTTTTCCCTTCTACATGACGAGCAAGGCGAACTAACCATCTATCATCGCACTGCTTTTCTATGTAACCTACATAATGTCTATGAATAGTCTCTTTGTTCTTCCTTACCAATTTCCGTAGTTCTTGCTGTAAAACAATAATGAATATTACAGTCCTATATTACTTTGCAAACTTAAAAAAACTATTAAATTTCAAATATATAAGTGTATCATTTCTCCCCAGTACTAATGTATCATTTCTCCCTATTATGCCTTATTGGATTTTCAATCACTTTGTACAAATGCGGCTGCAAAATTGTAATCTACTTTCTAGTGAAACTAATCCTAACAATGTGCTTTATAAATAAAAAAATTACAAGATATTAATTTCACAATGATAAGAGTTATGAAAGAAAAGGAGTCAAAGAAAAAATTTACATTGGCATTCCAAAAACATTCAAAATTAAAAGAAAAGAAAAATTGTCAGTTCTTTACTGATTAGTCGAGCTAATGATGGCTTCAGCAAATAAAAGAAGCCTTCACATGTGTTAGAATGGCTGTTAATGTCATTTCTTGAGAAAAATTGTCAATGTATGAACCCTCCCTATGTATCAAACCTCCCCTACCTCCCCTATTGAAGACATCCACTTTCTCTTGATCGAAAGTAGGATACATTATCTCCCTTTTCAAGCAAAAGTTTCTTGTGCAGACTTGATGCTAAGAGTTCTGAAGCTTTTTTCTTCCTATGATTCACGCCCGATTCAGCATAGAGTGGTCACTTTAATATAAGCTGCAGAGAAAAAACTTGACGTAATAGAAGAAAACTAATTGCAGTTTTGAAATCAGCAAGGATTTTTGACTTAAAAAGAGCTGAAAAATCGAAGTCAACAGAAATTGGGTTAAAAATTGCTCCCCTGTATTTCTGTTCTCAACATCCCTTTTTATCACTTAATATATTGCGTATAACTATGAATGAGGAATCATTGGATAGGATTTTTTGCCCTCATCTGACATAACATAATGAATTTCACTAATATGTTGCGTACAACGATGATTTCGATAAGATTTTCGACATTCGATAAGATTTTTTAGTCACATCTCACAGTGCATTCTGAATTTTCGGTATACTTTTAGGATAAGTATCATTATACATATTTTATCTGATGTCAAGATTCCTTTTTCTATGTACATATAAAGCATAGAATGATGAATGGTGTATTATATGAAAGGTTTAGAAACCGGCTTTTGATATAGTATACTAGTATTTCGTTAAAACAATTTGTTTGACTATAAATATTCCATAAAATATAAATCAAAATATAAATCAAAATTAAAATATAAATAAAAAATATTAGAAAATAAATTCAAAGACTGCAGCGCGAAAGCATCGCACATGTCTACGAGTAAGTTTAATAATTTTGATATACGAAATTTTTGTAAAAATTTCAATCATTGCCCAAATCGTCTAACAATATTTGAGAAAGCCAAGGAAATTGCTTTGGTTGGTGAAATCTATATTATAAACACAACCATGTCTATGAGTAACACTGACATCATATTAACGGTGACCGTACCTGGCAAATAAATTTCGATTTTACTGCAATTTTTTTTTTAACTTCTGAACATCGAACAATTTTAATATTTACACCGTCGTAAACAGATAAAAAATAAATTCAATTGAAATTTGTTTAAAACCTTTATGTCATTTTACTGATTTTTTTTTCTGAAAGTAATTTTGAGACTTTTTTTCATCTGTATCGCATGCAGCTCTGTTAGGAAAGATTTACCCGTTTACGCTTAAAACAGTATAGATTGTTTAGCATTTGCTTTTTGGTAATATTCCATAACAAAATTAAAACTTCATTAAAAAATATAAACATATATATTAATGTAGTCTAAATAAGACAAATTTAACAGTGATATTAAATATGTTATTTATGCGCTTAAAAAACTGAAATTATCGGAATGAAGAACGCTGCTGTAAGTAGCTGTGTTTGGGGATTTCTTCGGCTATAAACGCCTGGCATGCGTCCAATACGAATGTATCGCTTTTGTTAAATTTAAAAATTTGCTGAAAAAATGATATTTTTCATATCAAAATGTTTTTTACTGTTTTTAAAGTCCAATCTAATAAAAAAAAAATGTCTCTTAGATATTTCAGATAAAACAAAATAGGTTCAACCTTTGTTGGGTAACCAAGGAAGACCAGGTTGGAATAGGTAGATCACATTACTTCATAGTTTGGGACATAACATACTGGAACTCATTATGTCCAGAAAAGAATTGATATCTATTATCTCTCAAGCAAATAGAAAGCAGAATATATATAAAATATCTAAATTTTACGGCATTGAAGAAAAAGAACTCTGTCAGAAAAAAATGGAATAAACATAAGCAGCACATATTTCATTAGTTTATGCAATGTAAAAAAAATAATAATAATAAATGTAATCCTATAGATGTAGGGTTACAGAAATCTGTATCCTTACTAATGTTTTATCTGTACACTGTACACAAAAAGATGTAAATCTGCAAAACTAGTTTTTTCAAAGCTACAGAAATCTGTAGCTTTACAAAAGAATCTCTAAAATTACAGTCATCTTACTTAAATGCTTTCTGTAACCCGGGTTGCAGTTACATAAAATGTTCTAGGCATCTCAGTTTCCTAAAAAAATCTTATTAACCTTACAGATTTTTTGATTTACAGTGAAAACGTGTATCTGTTACATGAATTTTGTTGATGCTGTTACATAAAAAGTTCCAGGAATCCCAGTTTCCTAGAAAATTTTTAGTAATTTTATAGATTTTTTTTTTTTTTTTTTTGGTGTACTCATAAAACTCAGCGTCATCATTAAAATTGGTTTTTTCACGAATAGGAAAAAATATGAATCCAAAATATAAAATTTAGATAAGTTGCGACGTTAACATCATTTTTATTTCAGTTATCTTGAATATTTAAATCTCACGCCATAGTACTTCACAGCCATTAGTCTAGTAATTTAATAATTACAATTATCATTAAAATTGTCAAAATACAATCTAGCTAATCGTCCTCGGCTTGAATTTCTCTCTTAATGTAGAGGACCCAGTCAGCTAATCGTTGGTATGTTAGCCAAAACCTGAATTCGCGGATCCGATAACTTCGCGGTCTGCGTGAGGTGATTGCCTAAGGTTTTCAGTGTTTTCCTCCATGTGAACTTTGATTCGATAACTTTTTTTACAAAATTCCTCCTAGACGATATCCCTCCTATAATTTATGGCCAAAACTTGTTTATGCTTAACATCTTCCTCCATTCCTACTCATAAATGTCTACATTGACAGAACGATTATTTGAATAAGCATATTTACTGCCTTATTAATATTAATATTGCTTTTAATTTAAGTGTAAAATAGTTAGACTTGCGATCATCTGCACCATATACTATGAAATATCAACCCGTTTACACTTAAAATAATGTAAATAATTTATCATTTATGTCCATCTATTATTCCACAAAGAAATTAATACTTCATCAATGAGCAAATAAATAAATAAAATAAAATTAATAAAACATAGATTTAACAGTTTTATAATCTTACTATGTGCTTAAACACTGAAAACATCAGAATAAAATTGGCTGCTGTTAATAGAGAAATATTTAACGATCGCATTCGTTATGTCGACTATTAACCCCTGGCAAGTGGCTAATACGAAAGAATCGATTTTACTAAACTTGAAAACTTTATTTAAATACCTATTGATATTTATCGTATAAAATATCTTTATCGTGTTGTTAGTGGGCTATAACTATACAAACTACAATAACTATAAAAGTATCGTTAAGCTATATAATAAGTCTAATTTATTCATTATAATATTTAATTAAAACTTTTTTTCAACCGTGTTTCATAACCCGGATAGGTCGAGTTAGATCACCGGATATTAATGACTTAAAATTTAATACATTATTAAAATATATCTTTTTCATATATAATTCGTGGATTTTTTTTTTTTTTTTTTTTTTTTTTTTTTTTTTTGTAGAAAATGTCTCACGCCTATTTTTTGGAATTTGAAATTTTAATTGCTGAATTTTGATTCACGTTGGCGAAGATGCATAAAACCAACAGAGTGAAAAAACGTTCAAGCCGGGATTCAAACGAGGGTTGAACGAGTGGCAGAGCATTGGCGCGTATTGTCAATGACCTTGGTTCGAATCCAGGATAGAACAGTTTTTCACTCTGTTGATTTTACGCCTCTTAGATAGGTTGAATAAAAATTCAGCAATTAAAATTTAAATAATGCCTTTTTCGTTGTCTACTTTCTTTTTAAGACGTGGACGTTTCTTTTTAAGACATTATACAATGTTACCATAAACGAATGACCGGAATAAATAAAAATATATTGACTTTGCAAAACTGCCAAATGTGTGGAGCAAACTTGATTGCAGATTAGGTTTTTGTCGTGTTACGAAACATTTGCACATCGAACATTTGTAATTGAAAAAAAACCCTGCAATGCTCGTATTTATTTTCGCATATCACTTGTTATAATATGTATAATAGTTTTTAAAATATAAATTTTTTAAAGCTGGTCTTTCATTTATGCTATACCTGTATTAAAATAACACTTTTCATGAAAAATTTTAACTGGTTCTGCATTCAGGTAATCAAATTAAGAAATTTAGTACAAACCTGCAGCCTTAAATACTATAAAACAGACTAAGTCATTTTCTTCGTTCTAATTTACGTTACGTTTTAATAAACGTTTAATAAACGTTTAAAAGTGATTAGAGCAACAGTTTTAAAAGAAAATGATACACGTCAGAAAATAATGTCAATTAATTTCATTTAAATATTGAATACTATATTCGTTTTGAGTAGAATGTTTTATTCTACATTTTTAAGAATTTTTTTTTCTTTATGTTTAAAAATAACCACATTTCACATATTCTTTAAGTCATATTTTCAGAAGTTGTTTTTTCTAACATCTAAGCAGAAGAAATCAAATTATGTTGCTTCCAAAGCTGCCAAATGAAATAATATTTTTAATTTTTTTTATTGTATGTAAAATTCTCCATGTATTTATTTAAAAAAATATGCAAGTGAAAGTTTTTATGAAACAAAAAACATTTAGTTTTTTTCTCAAAAAAAAAGAAAAAAAGACACTAATATTGTAAAAAAAATTTAAATTCTTTTAATTTAATTAAAATATCCGTTCTAAAACTAAACTTTTTGCTTAAACTTTTCCATGAAAGTAAAAGCTTTTAAATCAAATTATTTTTTCATCATTTCTCTGCTTATAAAAAATGTTCCTAGACATATAAAAAAATAATTTCCAAAAGCAATTTCTTTCCTTTGAAAATAAATGAATTTTTTTTTTATCATATTTGCTTTAAAAATTAATTCGCACAAGAATGTTAATTTTTTGTTGTATTTAAAATTAAAGCAGTCGATCTAATGAAATAGTTAAAAAAACTTGCTTTTAAAGATTCATTAATTGAGCTAATTACAAGTCTCACTATAGTATTTCTATAATCTTTTAAAGAAATTTTGATTGTGAGTCTGGTTACAATCTTTGGAGAAAAAAAAAGAGCTTGGCTTTCTTTGAAGACGAATACATATTAATAATTTTCTTTATTATATTACAAAAAGTCGAAATAATTTGTATGTATAAATAATTAATTTATATTTCATTAGGATGTTTACGAGAAAACAAAATATGGAATTATCGATCAAAAAAAGTGCAGAAGTAGAAATGCAATAGAAAATTGCAATAATAATTGCCTTTAGTAATGTAATTTAACATTTGACAAAGAAGTACTGTTGAAAATAAATGTCTGAAAAATAAATAAAAGTTGCTGTAAGAAACCTCTTCAATTATATTTTTTCTGGTAGATTAAACAAGAAGATGCACAAAGAATCTCACTTCATTTTTTTTGTAAAATTTGTGCGATATACGATAGCATATTTATTTTGATTCGAAGAAAAAGTGAGATAAGCTGGAAATTGCACGTCAAACGTGGCAAATGAAGTACGTTCGTACTATAGCTAGTTTTATAAATATTTTTTTGTACCGCATATTGTACTGAATGTATATTTTAATGCCCGTCATAAGTGCATATCAATTTCATTCTGTTCATAAGGCTGTAACTTCATTAAAATGCACTTTAAATAATTTTTTCCCATTGGCCGAAATGTAACGAAAAACTTTTGACTGTCCCTGTAATTAAACTATAAGCCCGATTTTAATAACATTTGAAATGACTGGACAAAATTTTACAACTATTATATATTTAAGATTTCAGACCATTTGGTTGGATAGTTTTTGTTCTGTTATACAAGGTGATTCATAAATATCGAAACAATAAGCTATCTCCTTAATTAATGCCCTTAGGCACATACTTCCAATTGCACAGTTTCATAAAAAAGGTGGAAAATTTGATGAGATATGTTACAACTCCATGGGAGGTCTATTTGAGAAAATACGAAAATTAAATTTTTATACCGCCCCTGTAGGGTAAAATTTACAATTAGGATTTTTTTCGTTACCTATTCCTGAATTAAACACAAAAAGTTCCATCTTCATATCTTCAAAACTCATGGAGTTATGGCTGTTTAAATAATTCGTAGGTTTTAAGGGATTAGATACAAATTGTGTTTGAAAAATGAATTCAGCATAAGAAGTTTTAAATAGATAAATTTTAAATAGGCATAATTCCTAAGCTACTTCGCCGAATCCCCTGTTTGGCATCAAACGGTCAAATTTACGGAAGAACCCAAATGTGATGTCAAAATTAGGTGTTAGTATAGAAAATTTTCATGTTTGGAACAATTTAAACGTATAGTCGACTGTCGAGGCATAATTTAAGTAAAGCATTAATCAGTGTACGTTATTATTATACTAATCGGTTGATAGCAGTCACATTTCTATACGAAGATTTTTGGCAGAGTTAGTGAAAGCTATCCTTTTTTTGCCACGTTTGTACAATGTAAAAGACTAAAATAGACAGCATATTACTTTTCGATGAAGCAAATGCGCCTCGCACGCAGTATGTTTGACACACTGAGCTTCATATATGACAGGAATATTGAGTCGCCGGTCAGAAGCTTGCAAGGCAAATGAAGCGTGCAAAGGCAAATGTAAAAAAATTCTCCGCGTTGCCAATTTTAGATATTAGTGTTCACATTTTCTATTATCCTAATTTAAGCTTCCCGAATTAAGCTGTACTTATAAAATTAATATATGATTCTCTAACGATGTAACAACATTTTTTACCCTGAATGAGAATAAAATTATCCTCAATTTATCCTCCTGCGATGACCGCTGGAAATCACGTCGGGAAATAGGAAGACAGATCTGCTGTTATATATGGAGCCTATGGTTTGACATGCTTGACTTAAAGCATCCCTTGTGCACATGTGCATAACTACCTAAATTTTGTCTTATTCATAATTAATTTAATTCATATTAAACAAAATTACCTTTATTTGATAATTGCACTCAAATTAATCTGAATTTATTTCTTGAGTTTATACTTTTTATGAAAAGTATAAACCACGAAATAAATTTATATTTTGTATATTTAATCTAAAGACAATATTGATTATTTTTAGTGTTCCGTACTTAAAAAGTAAAAATGGAACCATTATAAGAACACTCCTGTGTCTGTCTGTCTGTCACAGCCACTTTACGCGTAAACTATGGAGCGTGGAAAGTTCAAATTGGGGGAAATAATAAAGACTATTGACCCAAATATATTCAGATTATTAAACATTGACAAATATATTTAGGGAAATGCAGAGTGGCTAATTACGTTACTTGAAAAAAAAATCCTTTCTTTGTATATCGTGTGGGGTATCTTGTGAAAGCTTTCGTAAGGTTGAACTCAAAAATACATTTATTTTAATTTTAGGTATTATAGTTTCAGAGATATTGTCGAAAACGTAGTGGAAAAATATGTTCCCCTCATCTATTTCCGAATCTACTGAAACTAAAATTATGAAAAACTTAGACGTAGTAGACGTTAACGAAACCCTGCAGGAAAATTATAGTGATTTAGTCATAGTTTGTTGTTGAGTTTGTTTGTTGAGTCATAGTCACATAGTTTTAGAGAAAAGCGCATTTTTCCGTTACTCATAAATTTCGATTTGAAGGCATTCAGCAAAGGTGTTGAGGAGCGCTGGAGGTACTTATCGCAGCAGATGTATAAAAGCAATGTTGATAATGATTTTCTAAAAAAATCGCACACCACACTCTGCACTGAGACTGGCACAGAGACTGGCGTGGGCGCAGCCTTCTGCGCCACGGAGGGCACGGTGGTGGTCCATCAGTGGTCTGCAAGGCTAGATGATAATAACTCCGTATTCCAAGCGAAGCTGTTCGCAATACTAAACGCATTAGAGTGGGTGGAATCCCACTCTAGCAATAGTATTATCATCTACAGCGACTGCCTCTCTGGCCTGCAGGCAATACAGGCGCACAGGACAAAACATCCTCTAGTACTGCAAATCAAACTAAAACTTAAGAATCTCCTACATCGTATCTCACTAGGTCAGGTCTCGGCTCACAAAGGTATCTTTGGCAATGAACTAGCAGACAACCTAGCGAAGAAGGCCACACGGAAAGAAACAATAGACACACACCTCCCAGTGCACCAGTCATACGTCAAAAGGGTCCTTAGAGCAAGGATACTGACGCGATGGCAGGAGCACTGGGATACTTCAAAAAAGGGCAGGCACACATATAAGCTAATTCCTAAAGTTTCTCTCACACTATATAACTTAACACCCTACACCACTAGCTTCTTAACAGGACATGGCCCTTTCATGGCATATCTGGACCGCTTCAAAATAAGATACACTGCCACTTGCGTCTGCGGTAAAGATGGCACTATAAGTCACCCGTACTACAGTTGTACTTTCACGCAACGCTGGCACTTGAGGCGTCGAGACATACTGCCAGTCAACTGGCTCCAAAACGTCCTTTCCCGCACCCTCCTACTCAACAAATTAAAACACATTCGCAATTTCCTTACATACTTAACAAACTTAACTTAAGCCCTGGTTCTGCTTATCCAGTCTCACTGCCACCATATCAATCTTCAAACATCACCAGAATCCAGTCCTCTTTGTAGGCTCCAGTAAATTCTCCTACTCATCAATGTGTGGTTTCCTACGATCGCAAGAGCCTCTGCTCGTGCTTCTGACCATTCTATCAAGAGATACATCTCCAATGGACGCTTGAGTATCTGCTCGTGCCATCTTACTTGTGCCACACAAAGCATTACATCTCCAATGGACGCTGAGTATTTGCTCGTGCCATCTTACTTGTGCCACGCAGATCACTACATCTCCAATAATCGTTTGAGTATTTGCTCGTGCCATCCTACTTGTGCCACGCATTCCATTCTTTTCCCTTCCTGCCGCCCCTTGTCGCGAGAGGGGTTCATACACCGGCGGCCAGGATCAGTGATGTTTATTATTATTATTTATTTTATTTTATTTTTACTTTAAATGTTCTTATACTCCCGCCCTCTGTCGCGAGTAGGCGTTTTCCTGGCGGGAAGGCATTCGTCTAATTTTTGTAATCCCCCTTTGTTCTTTTTCAAATAAATTCTGGGTTCTGTGGTCGGTGGTGCATAGACGCCCTTAGCGGGTGAGCGTCGCCCCTTGAGCATTTTGTGTTTGTCCGTCTGTATACGGCCGGACAGGGCTGCACTCACTAACGAGCCCCAACGTGTCGGGGAACATACCGGGAGAGACGTTAAGCTCTAAGGGGCAGGCCTAGCCGGCCCTGAGCAGTCTCTCTTAGGCTGCCTAACCCTTAAAGATACGGACGGTTTGGAGATACATAATGTCAGGGGCGGCGTACTCTATCTACCATAGACTTTTCAGGTAACAACTTTTAATGATATATTTATGTAGTGAAATGCCGAGTAGCAGTATAAAAGTAATACACGTCAAATTGTTAAAAACAGACTAATTTAAGGGATCTTATACCTTTTAAATGCGTCGAAAACAAACGAAAAACTTCAAAGTTTGAATTAGTCTATCTACAAAACCTTTTTATGTATAAACATGAAATTTTGGATATTGATTAAACAGATTATGCTTTGTAATATGCTACCATTAGAAATTCATTAGCTCTTTACATAATTTGTGTATTATTGAAACTCAAAATATCTCTTTTTTTACTCCACGAATCATTGCGCGTATATCTTAAGAAATTATGTATGGATTGTCATGAAATTTAGGAAAGGTACTAAAAAATATGTGTGTTTAAAATGATCTACTTTTAAGTATTTACAATGGTAATATTTTTAGTTATGACTATTTTTATTCTTTAAAAAAGTAACATTTTTATTTATTTATTTATTTCTTTTTTGCAATTTGTTTTATATATATATTTAATGAAATAATTTAGGCGTAAGAGTAGAACGTCATTTTAAACACACATATTTGTTTAGTATCTTTACCAAATTTCCTGACAATCCCTACATACTTTCTTAAGACGCAATGACATATAAAGTAAAAAAACAGCTATTTTGATTTCAACAATACATAAATTCTGTAAAAATCTAATTTCTAATGGTAGCATATTACAAATCGCAATCTGTTTAATCAATAGTCAAAATTTCCTGTTTATACATAAAAAGGTTTTAAAGATAGACCAATTAAAAATTGAATTTTTTCGTTAATTATCGTCGCGGTACAAGTCCCTTAACTAGAATTAATCACATAAATACTATTGGATTCGCGACTAGTTTGCATTGAGTGGATCTCTCAATACGCCTCACGTGTCTTTAAAAGTTAAGTAAAATCCTATCTGGAAGTACGCGGCACGGACCAAGGGGGCCTTGAAACTTCGCAACCTTCTTTCGAAGTTCGCTTAGCACAAGGCCAAGTTTAAAATTTTAACAAGGGTTTTGTTTTAGCTACACTGTAAAAAGAAAAGATGATTAATACGCTGACTTGGTTTTATGAAATTTCAAATGAAGTACTACTTTTTTTGTCAGTACTGAATTAAGTTAATCATAAACAGATTCGGATAAGATTAAAAAAAGAGTTATACAGAATGGTAATGTTTGGTATTATTTTGCCTGCATATCTCTTTGAACTTTTATGGTAAACCCATTCGCACTTTTCTATTACATACATTTATACCCAACCCTACGTTGCACAGTGGGGCAGGGAACCACCAAAGTTGGCAATAAATAAAATTTACTTTGAACAAAAAAAGCACATCATGCATTCTTTTATATATTTTACGTAGTGAAACTTAAAACTTTTACATAAGCTATAGAGTAATTTATTAACCCTTAAATGCGCGATTTTTTATTTTGTTTCGAAAAAATTATATATAAAGGGACACAGGAAAAATAATGAAAAAATTAGAGATACGTTTTTCATATAATACGTCAATCTTTTCTTCTGTTGCACATCAGCAATATTGCAAATTAGTAAATATTTTATTACGTATGTCTCCAAATACCTTATTTTACATAATTATTTCTTTTATAAAACCTAACCTTTAACCCTTTAATTCCCATGATAGAACATTTTCTAGAAATTACGTAGTTCAGAAAATCTGACTTTACACCAGAAAAGTTTCAAGGGTTAATTTCCCTTTATTTAAATAGGAATGTCTGTTATTAATTAAAGCAGATATAGCTATTTTAATTTTCTGGTGTGAATTAGGTATATACGAATAAAAATATCTATTAAATTCAAAACACTGTTGTTTGCGTATATGCAAAGCCACTAAAGGGTTAATTAATTTACAAAGCTTTTTCAAATATTTTCTGTACAAAAATAAGTTAAAAACAAAAAAATAAGATAGTTTCTTACAAGTTAAGTATTTATAAATCATCCATAATATCGCCTTAAAAATGTAAAAAAACTGGTATAACTCTTTTTTCAGATATCATTCGAAGTGGAACTAGAGACGTAATAAATACGACTGAATCACTGGCTTCCGAGTCACAGAAAGATTGTTTGTATGAGCTATGTCACGAAGACCCGTCAAAACCCCACTTTGATATAAGGCACAACTGCTTTAATTATTAATTTTCAAGCGATAACAGGCTCTGGTATTTGTAACAAGCGCTCTGAAGTATGATGTAGAAGAGCCTGTAATGCAACTGATGCACTAATTTCTGTTACTGCGATGTTTTTAGGATAACATTCTTTTTTTGCCTCTTGCGCAATTTTGTAAGCGGGAAATTTTTTCTGGGGACTTCTAATGACATTAAACTGTTTGCGAGATAATTTCGCGTCTGTTAATACAGTCAGAGCATCTTCTCCTGATAAATGCTGTTGTGATTTTACAGATTTTGTATAAGCATTTTGATATTTGATTGCTCGCTTTGGACTTGCAGTTATATATTTTAAAACGTTTGAGGCCTGAATCTGTCTTTCAGATCTTAAACTCATATATGTCGCGTACACTAAAGAAGATGTCGAACTAGAATCGCATAATCATTTTGCTCTTAATCTTTCTGATTGTTCAGAACACATTTCAAACGGAATATGAGGCCGGCCACGTTTGCTTTTCAATGCCGCTTCTGTTTGTTTTTCAAATCGAGGAAATGAAAGCGATTTGTCAAGCCACTCCTTATTAATTCTAAAAATCTTTTCCTTTACCGACTGCATTATCCTTGTCTCGACAGGCTTTTGCCCATTGGAATTTATATTGAAATTTAAAATATTTTAGCTTCTTTTTTAAGTCTATAGAACTACTACGTTCGCAGTTTGTCCTATTCTGGAGTCTTTTACGGAGGTCATTCGTTTCATAGTATTCAGAAGTTCTCTTCTGGTAATATATAATGTATTTAAATTCGTCTCTAAAAAAAAAAAACCAATTTGTAATCATGTTTATGTATGTACACTAACTAAAAATTGAGGATGATTAACTATAAAAAGGACCATACAATTAAAAAAGGGGCAAAAAGGAGCAAAATTTTCCGACATATTTACCATCCTAAAACTCAAACCTAGTAGAAAAAATTATAATTGACACTTAACCCGCTTTAACTCATAACTAAAACCTTCAATGTTTGTAGACACTGTTAATTTTTTTCAAAAATTTGACTACTATATATTCTAAGTGTCACTTTGTCTATAAAAATCATATATAAAAAAAGTAAAAGTTATTGTATTTTTGTTAGATACCTGAAGTTGAAAGTTTCATAGTCAAAAAATATTATTTTTAAATTATTACAGCGAAATTAAATAACGAATTTGGAACAAAATTATTGATTTTTTTTTTCATTTATTATCATCGTACAATATGCAGTTTAACTTCTTACTTCAGTGACGACCAAGATAACTTTGCACACTTTTTAATACTAAGCAGATGTTTACTGATATCTGCTCTATTAAATTGACGTATGTCGGAAGTTCAAACTAGAATTTCATCTTTTCGATTTTTTGCCAGATTTGAAGGCTTCTTGCCCCACTGTGCGTTGTATAGTTTTTTCAAAGTGTTTTTATTCTTTTCGCACCGATTTTTTAAATAATGCAGCTAATAATTCATACATTTATTGTGCGGAACCCTCTGAGCGCGAGTAATACTCGCACTTGACCGTTTATTTGTATTAAAATCATACGTATAATTAAAAAAAAATAATCATAATATGAAAAGTTCACATTTAGAAGAGTTTATGTCAGATGAAGGCTAAAAATGCATTGTCAAATTAAATAAAGAACCAATTTAAAATTAGATAACAAATATATATATATGTATATACACTGTTCATAGGTTTAAAAATAATCTAATGAAAGAAATAAAACTTTCTAAAACAAAATATATAAACAAAACTTCCCATGTTATTTGAAGAGTTATGAGATATTTCAAGGAATTTTTCTTTACTTTAGCAAATTGTATTTGCAATGTTTTAGATGGAATGTAATCACCAGATACTTTTTTGATGTCCGGCAATAGCTACATCCTTTTAAGTATCATATTTTATTGGGTATTCCGACCACAAGGGGAATGGCATAAATTGCATTCGGCTTCCTAAGATATCAGATTTATTTTCCTGAGGCATAGAGTATCATAGGATAAAGCATTTGCATCAAAAAGGTATAGAGGTATTTTATGTGGTGTCATAAAGAAACCATACATAAAGAAGAGATTCTTTTTATGCATTTACATAAAAGCTATTGAAAAAACAACCAGCATAAATGTAAAACATTTTTCACTTTTTAACAAACTAAAATTCCTTAAAAATTCTAATTCCGCGATTTTAAATTTTCCTTCATTCGTAAAACGCAGTTTAAAAATTATTTGGATGACTGTATAACATATTCAAGACTGGAGTAGCACAGTTGAAGTTTATTCCAACAGAGCGAAAAATGTCCAGACCAGGGATCGAACCTGGATACTTGGCGTGCCGTGCCAATGCCTTACCTGTTAGGCTATCCGGACCGATACCTGGCTGACATAATTCACTCTCTTATTAGTTGGACTTGGCTGCGAACTGCAGCGCTGGTTTCATTCACCCATGCTGGTTATGACTGTATAACTTTTATAAATAACTTTTTGTGGATTTGAAAGATGTTTGATTGTCAAAACGTGCTTTAATAATTCTTCAGCATGAATTTATATATATATATATTAATTCATAACAACATTATTAAAAAATAACGAAAATATAGATAATTAATTTAGAAAAACGTGCCATACTCTAAAAATAAAATACATTAGAAATAAATACAGAAAACTCCATTAATACAGGAAACAAAATTTACGAAAATTCAATGCCATCTTCTGTTTACCTAGCATCCTAAAGCCATATTCATTATCTACAGAAACTATTTGGAAGCGAACCAATCATAAGGACCAAACTGTAATTACATATCAAGAATTTTACGTATACTTTTTTTACAGTTTATGCTATATTGATAGACTTGTACATAAAAATATATTAATACAATCAAAAACAAAGATAAAAATGACATTTTTTGGAAAGTTTCATGCTATCTGAAAACCATTCAAAATTTTATGTGTTAACTGTGACTTCAGGTATGGGAATTCTAGATGTAAAATAAAATAATTAATAAAAAAGTACGACTAACGAGTAATTTTCAGTTTAAACTATTTTATGTTCATAATATATATTTTAAAAAAGAAGAAAAATTGGGCTACAATTGAATCAGTACAAAAATCTTGCACCGACCTGAAATAAGTTAAGTGGGTGTTCATGCTGATAAATAAGTATATAGCGATTTGCATATGGCGAATTGTTTTTATGATGAGTATGTAATGTATAAAATATTACATAAAGGAAAGCCCATTAAGAATAAATGTTTGTCATTGCTGATTTATTTTCTGTTAAAGAAAGTGTTCTTATAATCATTAAAATAGAGATCCTCTGTAAAACGGGTTGCTTTGTTCTTTGCTACCACAGTTCGTTAATTCACGAAATGTTTACCACAAAGATCTTTGAATACAAACTGATTTGCTCATCATGAGCAACGTGGATGCTGTGTCCTAATCTCAGTACCAACACATAAAAAATATATAGAAATTTACTTTATTTAGTAACATTTGTTAAGAATCGTTTCAGTTTTATCAGTGAAAATGCTCGCTTCTTGTTAAATATTTTGTCATTCTTGCACAATGAAACATTTTGGTCCTTTACTATATATAACGCATTAAATGAACAACGACGAAACTCACCAGTTTAAAATGACAAAAATATGTGTTTTCATTTATATAACACAAAAAGAAAATTTTCATAATAGCATCAAAATGACGAAATTTCTCGCTGACTTTTCATTTCGCCATTTGAAATTCCTACGGCCTCAAAGTCAATATGAGATGAATGGAAATTTGTTGAGAATCATTTCGAAATAACTACGTTGAAATGCAATAGTTTCCTGAAAGAAAATTTTTATATTCTCATAAACATGACGTCTCTTTACTGATAGATACCCTTTTCTCTCTGCCAGTGACTCCTTCGTAATGTGTAGGTAGGGAGTCATTTGAGTCTAATGTTGATACAGGAGGACAAAAAGCCAATGTAAATTACGTCATTTAGACATAATCGTAATAAAAATAGCTGTGTTCTGGTGGATTATCAGTCGAATACCTTATAAAAACGACAGTATTTTAAAATATGAAAACACTTTCTTCTATTGAAATTTTCACATTGCACTTCAGAGTTGGAGGAATACAAAATCTGTAAAAAATAATAATATTTTGACGCAATTATGGGGGAATGCTGCAATTTCAAGTGTTTAATTGTATATTTTTTTTTTTTTTGATAGATTATGTCAATTCACTTTCAAGGCCCTTTGATATCTTGATGGCCTTAAACACCATTTTTGCAAATTGAAAATATATTTTCTTTTCTATTGTAATAGGAAAATGTCACCAATAAAGATATAATGACTGCATTATTATCTTTTTTTGGAACAGTAGAAGTAACCTAACTGTCATCCATTTAATAAATTTAATTATAACTTTTTAAAATTAAAAATAAAATAATAATGGAAATATACGAAAAAAAAAAAGTGCTGGCTCATCTACAAATAAGAAACTTTCTTTTCTTTCATTTTTTTTTTAAATTTTAAAATTGTTTAAGTGCATCATTATGTACCCAGAGTAGAAGAGAAAAAAAAACGGCTGGTGTTTTAAATACAGTAAAACCTTCGAATAATAGACGCCTCGGGAATACCAAATTTGACCATTTTTTGGAAGGGTAATAAAATTATGCTGAAATAAGTTTCCAAATAATACTAATATAAAAAATATTAGTATTATATATTGAAAATGCGTTCGCTAAATAGAGATTTTCGCTATTCAAGAGTGTCCGTAACGGATGTTTTACTGCATATAGATAACAAGATAATGTTTGAAAGTATACAGTCCGTCAAAATCGTCTGATGACTTTTTACGTTCGACTTTGGCAGATCGCAACAACCGTAACTGACTATCCAAATTCCGAATAGTTAAAAAGATTGGATATTGAACGGCCAGTTTACAGCGAAATTAGCCACTTCACGAACTCGCCGATTTCAAACTTTGGCTGTAACATATCTGCTGATATAATAAAAAAAGTTTCCAAATTTTGCATAAAAATCACGGATTAGGCATTTTATGGATCTAGAAATCGATTCGTCTGATTCTCATCATCAGAAAAATTCTTTTTTAGGTTTGTTTAATTACACGCTCTTCTGATGTGTGGAAAATATTACAAAAGCAAGCAAGGAAAAAAACAGAGATGCTTGCAAGAATGTAGTAATGGCAAAAATAGTTAAAACAATAAAATTAAATAATTGTCCAAAGCATATGAACACCAATGGTTACAGCAAGGATGTTGAAACTGTACTAACAGAAACTGTAACTGATACATTACAGATTGATACGTTTTATGACATTTTAATCTCATTTCCACTGAAACGTGAGTAGTTTATTATATTATAAAATACCATAATTAAAATATAGCTGTATATTAATTTCCGATAGCAAGCACCCTATATGACAATAATATATTTTTCCATATGGCTTCGAGCGAACACTCGTCTACTAAGTACTTTTCTTCATAATTACATTTCTCTATGAAAATTCGCATTCAACAATGATTGTGGGAACTCGTATTTTTCACCAAATAGTTGACCAGAGAATCTATTAGACTGGGAGGTAGCAACATTTTCTGCTTAATCATTTTACAGAAACTGATCTTCAAATATATATTTGTTCTTACCTAATCAATCCCGAAAATAACAGCCAGCTGTCTCGAAAGCGGAAGATACGACCTTGGGGGTCGCAAAATCCTCCAGTCAAAGTGAAATTTGTAATCAAATTCATAACTCAGAATCACTTAAGGAGTCTCAGGACTCTTAAAATTGGAAAATTCGAAAAAAAAACACCATTTTCAACATATAATATCTTAAAATATAATTGATTTTAAGACAAAATTTTATATTGGGATGAAAGATATGTGTATGTTCTTTTATTTCATGTATTTGAAACGTTACAAGATGCAGAATTAGAATTTACAGTGGGCTCCAAAATGTCAGACCTTTGACGAGCGGAAAATTGGCATAACAGATTATGCGCACGATTACAAATTAAATTTTGCAAGTAGAAGGAAAATTTTGGGTCCTACGTATGCTTCACATTACAATAATTACTCTGAATCTAAATAAATTTGTATTTAAAGCATTTTTCTATTTTTAATACAAAATTGTATTTAGTTAATGCAAAATTTAGAAATTTTCAACACTATAATCACCTATAAAGAATATATTTCTCAACAATAAGAAGGAAATTTTAGGTTCAGTTTATACAGACTAACATGAAACATATGGTTTGAAAATTTCATGAAAAAAAATTCAGAAGTTTTAGAGATATCGTGCGCGTTATGCACAAAAACGTCATTTGGAGAAAATTGACTTCAAAGTTTCCGAAACGCCGCTTCAGCTATTGAGCGTGTATAATTCTAAAAGCCATAACTTCTGTTTTAATAGGAATTTCAAGGAAACATTTATACCAAAATCTTCAGAAAAGATAGTAGTTTAATATCTAAAAAAATTAAAATTTTAAAGCTTTAAGAGTTCTGAGACCCCTTAAAAGAGGAAAAAGATGCAGTAAAAAGACTTTTTCGCATACTTATAATTATCGGATCTTAATCTCTTCTTCAAATATAATACATAAATTTTAAGGGGACACAGGACCTTCAAACTATTTTTTTTATAATTGCATTTAAATACTATTCAAGCGCACAATATATGAATAATGACATCTATTTATCACTCAAGAAATTGAAAAAAAAAAAAATTGGAGAAAGATAAGGAATTTTCTTGAATATTTAAGCGTCATGAAGAACTTTTCAAAATGCCCCATGCATATATCATATCAATTAAAATCCACAACATTTTTTCTGCCAGTTTGGTTTGTTTATAAAAATAAAATTGTGCATCGAATTTCATATATTTGAATACAAAGGTAAGACAAAAATAATTTCTGACTTTTTAGATATTTTCAGCATTTCTGTCGTTAGCCAACATTAACTATTCCAATTATATTTAGTTTCAAAAAACCATGCACAGTTTTATTTGTATATGTAAACCCAAATAGCAAATAAAATTTTGGAGTTTTTAATTCATATGGAATGCGCATGTGGCATTAAAAAATTTCTTCATAACGCTTAAAATATTCAGGAAAACTCCTTATTTTTCTCCATAACGCTTAAAATATTCAGGAAAACTCCTTAATTTTTTCTTGTGTGATAAATATATCACATAATTCATTTAGTGTGTCCTTGAATAGTATTTAAAGTGCAATTTAAAAAGAATAAGAGAAAAGAGTTTGAAGGTCCCTTCTCCCCTTAATAAAAAAACTGGATAAATGATATTTTTGTGACTTTTTACCAAATGAACGGTATCCTTAAACTACACTGCTCAAAACAAATAAAGCATATTGTATGTTTTATATAAAACAACGGTATAATTGTTTTTTTTTTTTAGAAAATGGAAGAAGAGAGTCACAAACGTAAATTTTTCTCATTTTCAAACATCGGAGTATGCAAATTTTCAGCTTGACGTCAAAAATGACACTTTAGTGGCAGCAAATGAAATTTAGCTTTCAATTTACTGAAAGACAAAGCAGAAAACAACGATCGACATTAAGTAAGTGCTTTGCTTCGATGAGTGCGATGTCTCAACGATGTCATTTAACCGAATCAGAAGCCTGGGGAGTTGCTGGTCGGTTAGAGGGGGAGGAAACACAAACTGAAATACCATAAGCCACTGGAGTTTCATAAACTGTGATTTCTAGGATCTCGAAGCGTTTTTTTGGAGTCTGCAAATGCAGGCTGAAGATAAGGGCAAGGTCGCAGACGTGCAACAACATTAAATGAAGATCGATATTTAACGCTAACTGAGACACGGAAATATGAATGCCTGTCTTCTACAACAACACATTCGCTTGGCTAGTGGTACCACAGTTTCAACACAAACTGTTCAGAACCGGATCCATGCGTAGGTCTGCAGACCAATGGTATGTCTTACGTTAACAACAATGCACCGTGGCGCCTTCAGGGAGTGGCCAACATAGCATGTGAACTGAAGGAGAAGTGAATGGCGCAATATTCTTTTCTCTGACGATTAGTTTCTCTGTCATCCTGATAACCGGCGTATTTTCATCCGGAGGGAACGTGACACTAGAAACATTCCTGCGTTAGCGCAAAGAAGTGTCAGAATTTGCGATGAGGTATTGATAGTCTACGCATCCATCTCCAATCATGGGCGCACCGACCTTCACATCATCTGAAATGGAGCTATGACCTGACAGAGATATAAGGATGAGATCCTCAGACCTATTGTATTCCCTTACGCTGCAGCACTTGAAGATGACTTTATGTTAATGGACGAAAATTGCAGGTCACATCGTGCTCACTTGGTGGAGAATTTCCCTTTCAAGGAAAGAATCTTACGACTGGAATAGCCAGCGTGTTCTCCGGAAATAAACCCAATAGAGCATGTTTGGGACATTCGAGACAGACGAGTTACTGGTCGCCTACCACCCCCATAAACTCTCCAAGTGCTGGAAAGTGCTCTTCTGGAGGATTGGAACAGAATAGCCCCAGCTCCTCATTAATAGTCTCATTGGCTCCATGCCTCAAAGGTGTTCACCGTTGCTGGCCACCCGGGGAAACCATACCTCCCATTAAAAACAATTTTCTTTGAAGGAAACAGCGTTTTTATTCGTTTTTTCTCATATGCATAAATTGTGTTTTTTTTTTCTTTTGTACTCAAATGCTCAATACAATGGATTTTTATTTGCAAAACATGAGTAATTTTTTTTTTCATATAGAATACCACGTCTGTCGATCATGTATCAATCATATAAACAAACAATTCCCCAACCGCAAGGTCCGTCCACGACCACAATACCCCTTAATCGTTTTGAGCAGTGTACATTTACCAATGTATATATATTTTTTTTGTTTACAGCAGCGGTGTCCAAAATTAAAAGTTCCTCGTGGTGTATTTGGGTGTAGACGTTGAGGTGGGATGCATGCCTCGTTCCGAATGTCAGAGGGAAAATGCATTTCAGGCCACACTAAATTGCACTTCACAGTTGTTAAATAAAAAATACCTTTTAATCTTTAATTTATATTCTAAAAATGCTTTTAAAATTATTAAGCATACGTTCGATGAAAATATGACTAGCCATATCGTATTGTGTCGATCAACCTGGTCAAGCGCACCTTTTCATTTCTTCTTGGAATGCAGAGTATTTCTTAGGGGGTCTCAGGAAAAAATGAAAAAAAAAAACAAGACCCTTTTCTACATTTAATATCTTATAATGTATTTGATTTTAAGACACAATTTTAATCGGGAATGAAAAATATAAGTATGTTGTTTCGTTTCAAATATTTACAATGTTGCAAGATGCAGAATTAGCATTTACAGGGGCTCCAAACTGTCAGGCATTTGACGAAAAGAAAAGCGGCATAACAGACTACGCGCAGGATTTCAAAATAAATTTTGCAACTAGAATAAAATTTTTGGTGTCTACTTCAGATTGCAATAATTACCCCGAACCTAAATAAATTTGTATTTAAAGCATTTTTATATTTTTAATGCAAAGTTGTATTTAGCTAATACAAAATTTAGAAAATTTCAACAATATAATCACCTAAAAAATATTTGTTTCAACAATAAAAAAGAGATTATAGGTTCAGTTTATACAGACTAACACGAAGCATATGTGCATAGGCTTTGAAAATTTCATGAAGAAACATTCAGAAGTTTTTGAGATATCGTGCGCGTTATGCCAAAAAATGCCATTTGGAGAAAAATGACTTCAAAGTTTCAAAAACGCCGCTTCAGTTATTGATCCCGTATAATTCTAAAAGCAATAACTTCTGTTCTGATGGGAATTTCAAGGAAACAATTAAATATCAAAATGTTTAGAAAAGACAGAAGTCTAAAAATATTAAAATTTTGAAAGTTTTAAAGTTTTAAGTGTCTTGAAACCCCTTAATAAATGCCCAAAGATAAATTCTTAGAATCTATTGAACGAACTTAAACATTTTTGTATTGAGATACAAGTTTCATTAAACATTTTTTAATAGAATTAGATTTTCTTGAATCTCTAGCATAATAAACTAAAATAGTTATATATTTGTATATTATATTTTTTTAATTAAAATGATTCATATTTTCTTCTTTGTTGGTAAAAACTATACTGATATAAATTTAGGATTTTAATTAATGTTGCTAATTAATAAATTAAACTAAATGATATCAGAAAAAAAGGCAATAACACCACTTATGATTTTTCGTAGCTGCATTTAATCTCAAACTATTTGCATTTTGCATATTGGATATCTTAACCGTGTTGAATGTTACTAAATGGATTACAGATTATTAAGCATAATCGTTTCTAAGGTTTTTCGTAAAATGTATAAAATTATATAGAGGAAAGAAAATTATATTTTGGATACATTCGTGATACATCGTTTCATTATTTGAAAATCGAGCGCATTTTTAGAAGTGCAGATTATTTTGAATATGATTAATTTCATTTCAATATGCTGGTAATTGCGTTTAATTTTATTTGTGATTAATTACTACCACTCAAAATTTTAGTTACTTCTGAAGTGATGCTTAAACAACTTTTGTGATAGAATATTTAAGAATTTGTATTAAATAATACTTACCATTAACGACGAATTATATGTAAATATATATAAGTTAATAATTAGTTATTTTTCATCAGGATATAATGCCTATTAGGCATTTATACTTTACACATTAATCAAACTATTTTTGTTTTCATTTATAAAGTTAATTATACTGTAATAAATGAAATAACATCATTCACATTTTTCTTAGCATCTTTTTTATAAAACCATTAGCATTTCGTGTAATGGACATATTAATAATGTTGCGTGGTACTAAATGTGTTACATCTTCTTAAGCATAATCACTAATGATATTTTTCGGAAAATATCTAGAATTAGCATCCAATGAATAAATTTTCATTTTAGCGGAATTTTTCGTGATCCAGAGCTTCACTATTGTAAAACAAACGTGTTATGAAATATGGAGATTGTTTTCAATGTGATAAATTGCATTTAATTATTATCATAATCTCGTTTAATTACATAGACGATAAATGATCATTCATGATAATTTTTGGTTTGTAGATAAACGATGCTTTGAAAACACTTGTTTTAAAATATTTGATTATTTGTGTTAAATAATATTTGCCATTATATTTTATTTATTAATTATGCTTTTTTAGCATCAATACATTTTATATTTTCTGCATAATAATGAAAGTTTTTGTAAGAATCTATTTTTCTCACGTCAATTGCTCTTAAACATTTAGAATAATACCATACAAAACTAATGTATTTTTCTGATGTTAATTTTTTATAAAGTACGTGTTTATACACACCAGGGTGGGTCGAAAAAACCGAAATTTTTATAATCAAAATGTAATAGCGCGGAAAAGTTGCCTTTTGTAATACAGAATAAATTTCTAAAATATTACATCGATCGGTTAATATCTTTTACCGCCGCAAGGGGGCCAAAGTTTCAAAAAATCGCAAAAAAGATGTTTTTTTTATAATTTTTTTTAAATTATCCAAACATACCAATACAATTTTTAATAGAACGCAATAGCTACATGAAGATATGAGAAATGTCCCGGTAAATGTTCATTATGATGAAATCATATCTTTATTTGCCTCAAAAAGACCATATTTTTTGTAAAAATTTCAAAAATTTCAATTTTTCATTTTTTTTTTCTAAATTTTTATAATTTTTATAATATGCCTAGAAATAAATAATTTTACTTTATATCAATTATAAATAATTTTACTTTATATCTATTAATATATCATAATTTTTTATAACTATTCGTAATAGACTTGAAAATAAAGTTAATCATTCATTTTTCTTGACGATAGCTTCATCTACTGATGTTTTACTTCGTAACAGTCAATTCATTCCACAAAAATTATATAAAATGAGCAAAATGTTTTAGCATTGTATTAATTAAAATATAGAGATGTTTAACCGAAACGGGTTAAATAAACTTAAAATGAAGAAGAATTTAATGTAAATGAATTTTATAATATAACTTGCTTTCAGATGAAGCCATTATTTCTCGAGAGGCCAAAACTGATCAGATGTGATCCTCCCTCTGTTCTAGTAAACAAACTTTATCAGTGCTTCAATGAATAATTTCACGCATCTTTCTAGTGATTGAGTGGGACAAGGAAAGTTATAATAGCTGGTATCTTTAATCGAACATTTTAAACTCACCAGCGTTTTTAGTCGATAAAGAAACCATAACAGGTGGTTCCGTAAGTTTTCAGTTTTGTCAGTAGACTAAAGCCATACAATTTTAAGCTTCAGTGTTGAAGTCTGCTATGATAAAGTGACGGATGGCACTATTCTAGCCCACAGAACTTCGTGCTTTTGCAATTTCCTTCATGGCTGGGGCCCTGATGTTCTCCTCTTCTCATGCTATCATTCCAAAGAGGCTATTTGTATGATTTGCGAAATAGTCATTTCGTGAAAATACAGGAACTATAATCTTTCGTAGATTATCTGTCAAGTAAAAGTTACTAACTATAGTGCACAGATTCTGTAAAACATGAGTGATTCATTTTAATTGTGAACCAACTGATGCAGTACATTTTCAGGATGAACTCAAAGAGTATGACAAGTTAAGAAGAGGGTTTCTTTGTTCCAACGTAGAGTTTCAAAATTCGAATAGCAGTAATGATCCACCTTGCGTGAAATATTTGTCCAGGGACTCAGCAAAAAAGGTCAATTGTATACACGCGTGTTGAAAGAGCTTGCAATATTTCAGACATATACTTCTGGTCAGTTGACAAATCATCTTTATCAACAACTAGGTGATCAGATTAAACTGGCTTAAATTTTGCAATTGGTAATAATTCGCAAATCGCAAGAGATCAACCAATTGGGCCACAATATGATAGAGAACCTGTTTTTTGTCATCAAGATGTTTGAAAAGATGTCTCAGTGGAAGCTCATTGAAGTGAAGTCAAGGAAGCCAATAAAGTGGTTTTTTAAAAATTGTTCTCAACTAATCCTACTATAACACCATCTTTGCATCCTGTTTTGAAGACAGTTCCGCGAAATTCAACTGCAATTATTATTCCAGTCGGGATTTCATTTTTCTTCAAAAAATCTATAATGTCATTGCGTATAGAAGTCGCCTTGCCAGACGATGGGGGTCAAATGACGAAAATAATTCAGACCTGGGTCTAGCACAAAGAGATATGTTACTCCTTGACTTCGCAATAATGCAAAAGAAGAAACTTTGCCACCTCTTTAACCTGGCAGATATTTCTATCTTTAGGGCCATCAAAGTATAGAGTAAAAGGAGTACATTACAAAAAAAAAAAACGAACAAAGTGAAACGTGGCCCTCTAGCAGCGAAAATTAATTTTACGTGCAGGCAGCTGCAGGTGTTTCTATCATTGAGCATTTTTGTTTTTTATAGAATTACAGTGATCATGGTTAACAGTGTGCATGAAATTAACAACATAAAATGCCTTTCCCAGTCCATTAGAAATGTAAAAAATCTGAAAACATTACAAAAGTTATGAAAATTGAAAAAATGAAAAACTTTAATTTTTAACATTTTTTAGAAATTTTGGCCCTGTTGTGGCGGTAAAAGCAACGATGTCACACAAATGAAATGTTAATGTTACATTACTAATATCTTGGCATGGCTATTGCGTTCTATTAGAAATTGAATAAGTATGTTTGGCTAATTTTAAAAAAAATTGCTAAAAGTATGTTTTTTGCGATTTTTTCAAAATTCGGACCCCTTGCGGCGGTAAAAGATATTAACCAATCGGTGTAATATTTTACGTATTTTATCTTTTTTACAAAAGGCAACTTTTCTGCGCTATTACGTTTCGATTATAAATATTTCGGTTTTTTCGACCCACCCTAATACACACACACATATATGTATTCAGCAGAACCAGAATTTCGGTAACGGGATAACTTTAGTTTTGAGGTTAACCAATCAGTTAACTGGAGTTCAAATATGCTTGAACCTGTTTACATCAATATAATCATAGGTCGGATTTTCGCTAATATAAACTCTGTTAGAGTAAACATTTATTTTTTAAAGAAGTGTTTCATTTAATTGGTATTCTCTACTATAAAAATAACATACCTCTGAAATTCATTAATAGATATACAGTTTTACAGTCTTCATTTTTAAATAGTTGCCATATGACTGATAGTTAATTATTTGTATCACTTAAAGCCTTGTTAGACGGTTTTATAAGGATGTCTGCGATTGTGTGGCAATACAAATGGAACGAGCATGAACGCTTTATAGAACATTGGATGTTGATTATTTGTGGCTGTGTGTCTAAGGTTTTGGTACAAAATTATTTTTTGCTGTTTTAATGTATATTATACATCTGTTTTAAATCAGCTGTATCTTCAGACTGGGAGATGTGCTGTTTATTGTGGCGTCTGGTTCGGTGGAGGAATGTTCGTGATATGCTTTCAATTGTTTTTGTGCATTTGATTTATGTATTACGACACTCTGGCCGAAACCCACCACCACTAGAGAAATAATTTGTTGTGTATGGCATTTAGTCTGAAACATTTGCTGTGCTTTTATAAAATACCCATTGCCGACAAGGCCACAGCTTTTTTTTCTGTTCAGGTTGTATCTGATGACAGTTCTTTGATGTTTTGTTGTTTATTCTCAGTTTAATTATGGTGCGAAAATCTTGGTCTGCCGAATACATTTTATACAAAATGTGCTATATATAATTTGCGTGGTTATTTGCAGCTGTAGCGATTATCGCTTGAATGTTATTTTTATATTTATTTTTAACTTTTCTTTAATTTATATATATATATATATATATACAGAACACATTTTAATAATTACCTATCTTATATATCCTAAATTTGCCACTTGCATTTACTATTTTTCTTCCTTAAAAATACTATTATTCTTTTTTCTTTTTAAAAAATCTATATTCTAACGGCACTCTTTATGAATTTCTGTAAGTTTGCGCGAAGTTTATAAATGCTTTTACACACGCTCAGAACAAACTTTTTTGTGCATTTCAGTGTGCATGATAGTGTTTGCATCATTGTCTTCTCATCGAATGTTATTATTGCTATAATTGTAAATGGTTACCCACTTAATTGTCACGGTGAGGGGCGAATTTCCTTTAAATAATTTAATGTAATTCTATTACTGGACAACTAAACTCCCAGATTTTGCTAGGAAAAACATTGTTACGCTGAATCGTTAACTGCGCGTTAGTTTTGTTTCGAATAAACTGATGTTCATCCCTATAATCTGCCTTGTTATTCTTTGTATGATAATTCATTTTCTTTTCGAATGCATTCTTTCTAATCGGAAATGCTATTTAAACGATTGACAAATACCTATTACGAATGATTTTAACTTTTTACCTACGGATGGAAAATTCTATCTGCTACGTCTGTTTAATGATTATTCGTTCTTAAGATCGAATTCACATTGCTCATAATATCTGAATCCAATTGTATAGGAAATATTTAGTTGCTACCGAATCTAAATTAGAGTATATTTCTAAAATTAGTGATAGGATTTGTCATAATGATATGATATACATATATATGTATGTTCTTTGCCTCCATGTTTTAATTCTATTTTTAATTCTACAGAATGCATTTATTTTCAGCATCCAACAAATTTCTGTATAAGACGTTTCTTATTTATATTACGATTTTCCATTAATTTTTGGCATTTTCTATCATTTACATTTTTTATCATTTCTCCTTTTTATTATAATTTTCGTTTCTCTTTTCTAAGTGGTTGCTTTCTTTTAAAATTGTTAATTATTTTCTTTTACTGATTCATATTCCTTTCCTCTTTATTATTCTGATTCGACTATTTGCTATTAGCGGACATCACCCGCTACACCGCTTGGTTTCATCAAACGAACCACTGATAATATACATTAGAATTTGGTAAAGAATGATAGAAGGATATGGAATATACTAAAGCCGCCCCTGAAAAATGAGATAGCTAAAAATACAATTCTAATCAAAATCCGTCTACTAAAACTTTTAAACTTTTTGAAAAGTGGTGGGATAGAATATATCCCACTTAATTTTTATTCCCAAATGCCAATTGACACCAAAACTTTTGCTTTTATAACGTATGTTCGTATGGTGGACAGTAGACGTTTAATTTTATTTTTAATTGAATCTATTAACACGTAAAAACTGCACAAGACACTTACACAAACATAAACTTGACAAATTTGAATAGATTGCAAAGTATAATTAATATCCATCGCGTAGTTTGGAGGGAGTGTTTTGACATACATGTTGATGCTTCGACGATTAACAGCTTAATAGCCTTTTTTACAGACTGCTCGCTAGGAGGAGCTGGTTATACTTCCGGAACGGAACATGTCGCCCGGGATGACATATGAAATATTTCAGCAATTAATATAAACAGAATACAATAGATAACTAATTAACACTACAAATGATACTAAAATACAAAATACTTAATATACAAACAATCAGAAAAATTACTTTAAATAGTATAAAAGAAATACAATGATGCATAAACATTGGTTAAGAGTCCTGAGTGGGCAACAGGCATATTGCAAATGCTTCTAAAAAATATAGCACATGCAGTTTTGACTTTCACTGCATGAACCCTGTTGTCCATGCCTGGAATTATCTCCATAATTCGCGCAAAAGCCCACTTGCATGGTGGGAGATTTTCTTCTGTTAATAACACTAGATATCCTAGTTTAATGTTTTCTTTTGTAAATTGCCATTTACCGCGCTGCTGCAAGTAATTTGGGTAGTCAACAGACCAACGTTTCCAAATGCATTGAACATATTTGGTAATTAATTGCCAATGGGTTAATCTATTGTCAGAAATATTCATAATATTAGGCTCTGGAATACTGTTAATGGGTCTGCCAATTAAAAAATGCCCTAGCGTAAGCACTTCAAACTCGCTTATGTCATCAGAAAGCAGAAATAATGGTGGGGAATTTAGGATCCCCTCAATTTGGACTACTAAAGTTTCAAAATCCGCTAGAGTATTTTTATTATTACCTACGGCCTTAAGCAAATAATGTATGAAAGACTTAAGGGGTCTCAGGACTCTTAAAATTGGAAAAAATGAAAAAAAAAGACCATTTTCAACATTTAATATCGTAAATTGTATTTGATTTTAAGACACAATTTTAATTGGAATAAAATATATAAGTATGTTCTTTCATTTCATGTATTTAAAAAATTATAAGATGCATAATTAGCATTTACAGGGGGCTCCAAACTGTTAGACATTTGACGAGCAAAACATTGGCATAACAACTTACACGCACGATTACGAAATACGTATTGCAACTAGAATGAAAATTTTGGTGCCTACTTATACTTCAGATTGTAATAATTACCTTGAATTTAAATAAATTTGTATTTAAAGCTTTTTTATAATTTTAATACAAAGTTGTACTTAACTAATGCAAAATTAAGAAAATTTCAACAGTATAATCACCTAAAAAAATATGGTTTTGAACAGTAAAAAGGAAATTTTAGGTTCAGTTTATACAGACTAACATGAAACATATGTTTTGAAAATTTCATCAAAAAAATATTCATAAGTTTTTGAGATATCGTGCGCGTTATGCCAAAAAACGTCATTTGGAGAAAAATGGCTTCAAAGTTTCCGAAACGACGCTTCAGCTATTGAACATGTATAAATGTAAAAATCATAACTTCAGTTCGAATAGGAATTTCAAGGAAACAATTATATCAAAATGTTCAGAAAAAGATAGGAGTTTAACATCTAAAAAAATTAAAATTTTGAAAATTTTAAAGCTTTAAGAGTCCTGAGACCCCTTAATGCCAACTTCCTATAGACCGCCAAAATTAGGAGATCGCGGAGGGATAAATTTCCAAGTTATGAATTCTTCAGCAAAAAATATTTGATGATTCCTCGTTGGGAGTGGCCAATAATTTCTTAAAGATTTTAATTCTGTGGACGCACCTTTAAAATTAGTGGCATTGTCAGGAGTTAGCGTATTTACTTTGCCTCTCCTGGCGTAAGCCTTTTCAGCGCAGCGATGAATGCAGCAGCGGATAACTCGCTTATTATCTCTAGATGAATAGCCTTGGTAGCCATGCATATAAATATGGCCACATAACTTTTGGAATAAGTGCCTTTTCTCTGATTTTTGTATTTGATGTGAAAGACGCCACAAACATCTACACCTGAATTAGGAAACGTGTGGTTAGGTGTTACGCGTTGCGATGGGAGGCCTCCCATTAACTGATGTAGTGTTTTGGGGTTATGCCTGAAGCATGTGACACAAGTGTACACTGTTTTTCGGGCAATGCTTTTAGTCTTTATAGGCCAATATTTCATCCGTACTTAATGAACTAATCCCTGAGCACCTATGTGAAAGTACTTTTTATGAAAGTACTCAAAAATTATTTTAGTGAGTTTATGATCACTGGGCAGAATTAATTGGTGCTTAGCATCAAAAGGTAAGTCAGAATTTATTAATCTGCCACCGACACGAAGTAATCCACAGTTCTCAATGAAGGGATCTAATCCCGTTTGTCCCTTTCTGACTACTGCTAATTTAGGAGCGAACTTACCTTCCGGGGCCCTTTTTACTAAAAATTGGATACTATTTTGTAACTGTATGATGGCTGTTATTGATGAACCTAAAAATAAAACAACATATTCTTATTAGTTTGAGAAAATTATTTGAAGAGTTATATAATACATTAAAAAACTCTCTGTTATTGTTCATAGTCAGTAAGGTATAATCAAATTTCAGTTCTTGTTCGCATTCAATATCTGCGACAGTATGAAATTGGTTGGGAACTATAATTTCCCTTTGAAGAAATTCTGGTCCAAACCACCACAAATCATTGTTGATCAGATCCTTGGTTATTGCACCTCTGGAGATGATATCTACTGGATTGGATTTTGAGGATACATGGTTCCAGTGATAATTCTCAGAAATAGTCTGGAGCGTGGTGACTCGGTTGGCAACGAATGTTTTAAGATTGTAGGGTGATGTATTAAGCAAAAATAAAACAATTGAAGAGTCGGTCCATAGCCACACCTTTTCAAAGTATAGCTGTAGTATAGGAATTATTTTTTGAACCAGTTTTGCCAAAACTAGAGCTGCACACAACTCTAGTCGTGGGATGGTCATTGGCTTTAGGGGGGGGGGGGACACGGGACTTGCTGCACAGATGATTAGACCTGAACTGTCCAGTTGTGGAGAGAGATCGTATGTAGATGGCTGCTCCATAGGCCTTTCCAGAAGCATCTGAAAGTCCGTGTAAATCTAGACCTGCAATGTTGTCAGACAAAACATACCGCGGAATTGTAAGATGGTTTATTTCTGTCAATTTAATCAGAAAATTTTGCCATTCCCAAAGAGAACTGGCAGGCAAATGTTGGTTCTAATTTATCTTTAATTACCACAAATGTTGCATGAAAAGTTTTACTTTGGTTAAAATAAGGCCAATTAGGCCTAAGGGGTCGTAAATTTTAGCAATTTGTGCCAAAACTTCTCTCTTAGTATAAACATCTTTGGGTTTGATAGTAATTTTAAAAAAGCAAAATGATCCGATTGAGGTTTCCATAGCATTCCTAACGCTTTTACGGAAATTTGCTGCGAGTGTTCGTCAAATGCATAATCTGATATGGCTGCGTCTTGTAATAATTCAGGATGATTAGAGAGCCACTTATGTAGCTCCATTCCTCCCCTTTTTAAGATTAGAATTAATTGAGATTGCAAGTCCTGTGCGTAGTGTAAGGAACCTGCGCCAGATAAACAATCATCAATATACATGTCGTTATGAATCACTTCAGCAGCTTTGGGAAAATCTTTGCTTTCTTCATCAGCAAGAGCTTTCAAAGTCAGCGTGGCTAGAAAAGGAGCACTCACAGTGCCATATGTAACCGTGTTAAGTTCAAATATTTTTATCGGGGTGTTCTTACTGGACTTCCAAAGAATTTTTTCCAAATTTCTCTGTAGTGGGTCAATCATTATCTGCCTGTACATTTTCTTAATGTCTGCACAGAATGAATATTTGTGGGTACGGAATCTAGTTATAATAGAAAATACGTCTTGTTGAACCGTTCCCCCATTTAATAAAATAGAATTAAGTGAATAACCACTAGATTTATTTGAACTTGCATTGAAGACAAACATCAGGGGAGTCTATATTTTTCCCGATTTATACACAGCATGATGTGGAATGTAATAAGACAGCTTATTTTCGTTTTCATTTTTAATTTGTGTCATGTGCCCCAAAGATTTGTATTCTTCGATAAAAGCTGTATATAAATTAGCCATTGTTTTATTTTTATCTAATTTAGCCTATAAACTAATTAATCCCCTAGCGGCAATTACTCTAGAACTTCCTAACACTGGTTCTGCATTTTCTTTCATTGGTAGCTGTACCGTAAAACTACCGGTGGGATCGCGTTTATAGGTGCGAATGTTATCGAATTTATAGGTGCTTCTAAAATGCTCCTCACAAAATATTTCTTCACCCCCTTTGACAGTTTCTTTATTATCCTCAGGTAAAGATTCTATTTAAAAAAAATTCTGTAAAGTATTGTCTAAGCTACTTTCAGTTAAGAGGGAACAACTTATTTTCTACTTGTGGAAGTGAATCTGCTATTAAATACCCAAATACTGTATTCTGTAATATACAATTAGCATTTGCTAAACGAATTTGCTCACTCTTTAAAATGTCAACAAATACCTCACTACCAATTAATGCATCAATTTGACCAGGTATATGAAAATTATTGTCCGCTAATTCTATGTAGTTAGGAATGCATAAATTTGAAATGTCTAATCTTTCAACCAGAATGTTGTTTGTTATTTTTGGTAGAACTGCAAACGCTAAAGTTTTAGAAAAAGTTCCTTGTTCATTTGAAATTTCTGCATTGATAATTTGCTTCACATCCTGATGTGACTCGTTTATGCCAAAAATAACACATTTGAATGGTTTTGGTTTTAGATTTAATTTCCTGCATGCACATTTACTTAAAGCGTGGATCGACGACCCATTGTCTAGGATATTTCTTAATCTAATTTTATTTCCAAACACATCATTTACTAAAATTATACCTGTATTTAATATTGTGCAATTTCTTCTATCCTCTAGTAACAAATTAGAACTAATTAATGGCGTGTCTTTATTCTCAGGTTCAGAAATGTTTATTTGTTTGTTTTAACAAACTCATTATTTTTATTTATTACCGCCGTTTCTGAAATATCATTTACTTCATATAGTAAGGAATTATGGGACAATTTGCATGTTCTGCAAGTAAATTTAGAATTGCATTGACCTTGATGTAATCGTAAACAATTTAAATATAATTTATTTTTATTTACAATCATTTTCCTTTCACGAACACTCATGTTTAAAAAATCAGAACATTTGAAAACAGGTTGAGGAGAATTGCATAACACACATGGCTTTAATTTATTTTTATTTTTATAGCTCATAAAAAATGATCTATATTTATTTAATGCGTAATTATTCTTTGCTTTCGAAAACTTTGATTGCGACATACTGGCGTCAGACCAGAGTTTTATTGATTCTAGCAGGAGGCATCTTTTTTTCCAAAAAGGAAATTAAATAATCAAAAGTCGGAACATTTGAGTTTTCAAGAGATAATTCAAACTGCTTTTGAGTTTCGTTATACAATTTTTTCAGAATTATATTTATGAACACACTTTCTGATAAATTATTTTGTGTATATTCCATAATTTTGAGTGCGCGAATGTTTTTGTTAATACAATCAATAAAATTACGCAATTCTTTAGGGGATTCATACTGCCTTTTTTCATAATTTAAAATTGCAGAAATTTGTGAATCGATTAACAATCTTTTATTTTCGTATCTGTGTATCAGGGCTTGAAATAATGAATTAAAACCATCATCAGGTGATTCTAAATGTTTAGCTTCGTTTTTTAAAGAAGCTTTTAAATAAAATAGCTTCTGACTATCATCTAATTGAGCATTATTAAAAATCAAGTTAATGAATTGCGTTTCAAAATTAGCAAAATCACAGTAATCACCTCCGAATGAAGGCAATGGAATTTCTGGGAGGCGCACCCTTGTTTTGTTTTCATTTGAATTATCATTAATATGTACAATTTTACATTTATTTTCAAAAGATGCTAATAAAACTTTCAAGCTTATTTGCAATTGTTGCGCCGATAATTCTTGGATATCAAAATACTGCTCTCAAATTTCCTCCAATTTATTTTGAAGAGCTTGTTTCTTTTAATTTGCCTTCTAATGTACTCATATTCGTTGTTTTCACGTCAGTGGTATCTGTTAGAAACTTTTCTAATCTTGTAATAGCAGCCTTTACTGTGCCTTTTAATCGATTTAGTTTATCCATAGTAGCTCTCAGGCTCTTTAGGACCACAATGTTCGTATGGTGGACTGTAGATGTTTAATTTTCTTTTTAATTGAATTTATTCGCACGTAAAAACTGCACAAGACACTTATACAAACATAAACCTGACAAATTTGAATAGATTGCAAAGTATAATTAATATCCATCGCGTAGTTTGGATGGAGTGTTTGGACATACGTGTTGATGCTTTGACGATCAACAGCTTAACAAACTTTTTTACAGACTGATCGCTGGGTGGAGGGGGGGGGGGGTGTTATACTTCCGGAACGGAACAACGTATATAAAAAAATAATTTACTCATTTTCAAATAAATTTCATTACAAATAATAATGTCGTCAATCATTTCAATATTTTAGCAACAGATATACTTTGCCTCTAGAATGGATAAACAAGCTAATCTTTCATAATCGGGTCATCTGATTCTAGAACTTTTCGCATAATTATATAGCTAAGTAACATTGCACGATATTTTACATACATAAATGTTTCCTGAAAAATTATATAGAAAAAGGCTAATCTTTCATAACAAGGTTCCTGAAATTGCCAACATAATTTTGTAGCAAAGTACCATATAACAATATGCAATGTACTAAAACAATCACTATAATATATCTAAATAATAGTTTAAGTTCCGTCCAGTAAAACAATATAAACAAGTGGGTAAGTGTGATCGCAGATCGCACAGAGGGTTTCGTTTAATATTCCTTTCGAAACACTTTATCCTTTTGAGAAATCTGTTAGTTCTGCATTTCGCAACCAGAGGCGCACTCTATTCTAAATAAACCTCTATCCGAACGAAACTCAGTTTTACATACTATCAGTATATAGATTAGTCGAAGGGATTGGGCCCATAGCACCCGAGATAAGTAGGCACCCCTGGCGGTAAAAATTGGAACTAAAATATGTAAGGCTATGGTGCATAATATGAAAGAATGGTCAAAGGGTTGTCGGCAAAAGTTGAAAAAGTGTTCCAGTGCTCCAAAAAAGTGAAAAGGGCAGAGGTTAGAAAAATTGTTTAAAATATACAAGTTAGAGCACGGAGGAGTAAATAATATAAGACTTTTTGAAAATTTTATGATTTGTCGTGTGGTCTGAGGTATTCAGCTATACGTTTGCAAAAATTCATGTCTCCAACTTAATTAGGGGCTCTCTTGGAAAGAATTGCTTAAAATACATATATGCTAGCTCAAAGGGTTAAATGTAAGACCTTTTTCAAGATTTTATGATTTGTCGCCTGGCCTCATGTGTTCTTCTATAAGTATGCAAAATTTCATATCTCCAATTTAATAAGTGGTCAGTTAGAAAGAATTGCTTAAAATACGCATGTGGGAGCCCAAAGGGTTAAATGTACGACTTTTTCAAATTTTTATGATTTGTCGCATGATGGTGTTCAGCTATAAGTATGCAAAATTTCACGCCTCCAACCTAATTAGGGGCTCACCTAGAAAGAATTGTTTAAAATACACATGTGGGAGCCCAAAGGGTTAAATATACGACTTTTTCAAAATTTTATGGTTTGTCATTTGATGTGAGGTGTTGAGCTATAAGTATGCAAAATGTCACACCTCCAACCTAATTAGGGGATCACTTAGAAAGAATTATTTAAAATACACATGTGAGATCCCCAAAGGGTTAAATTTACGACTTTTTCAAAATTTTATGGTTTGTCATTTGATGTGAGGTGTTCAGCTATAAGTATGCAAAATTTCACACCTCCAGCCTAAGTAGGTGCTCACTTAGAAAGAATTGTTTAAAATACACATGTGGGAGCCCAAAGAGTTAAATGTACGACTTTTTCAAAATTTTATAGTTTGTCGTTTGATGTGAGGTGTTCAGCTATAAGTATGTAAAATTTCACGCCTCCAACCTAATTATGGGCTCACTTAGAAAGGATTGATTAAAATACACATGTGAGACCCCAAAGGGTTAAATTTACAACTTTTTCAAAATTTTATGATTTGTCGTTTGATGTGAGGTGTTCAGCTATAAGTTCGCAAAATTTCACACCTTCAACCTAATTAGGGGCTCACTTTGAAAGAATTGTTTAAAATACACATATGGGAGCCCAAAGGGTTAAATGTACGACTTTTTCAAAATTTTATGATTTGTTGTATGATGTGTGGTGTTCAGCTATAAGTATGCAAAATTTCAAGTCTCCGACATGTATAGTTTCTGAGAACGGGCTCTGTGACGGACAGACGGACAGACAGACAGACAGACAGACAGGGGAGCGAGACGAATAGGGTTGAACAGATGAACGAAACCCTAAAAAGCTAGTCTTTCATAATCGGATTCACCTAATTTTAGATTTTCCCCCATAATTCTATAAATATGCATTGAAGAACGCTATTCTGTGTACTAAAACCTTTCCTTAAAAAATATTTAACTAACATTCCCGTCAAAAACCATCCAGCAGAAATCAAGTTATAAGCAGCTGGAACGAAATGCCCTTTTGAATTGTATATATACCAGGGCTAATCGGGTTATAAAGTATTGGTGAAAACCATCCTTTTTTTCTCTGCACCTGCTAAAGGCACAGCGATGAATGAGGTATTTTTCGATAAGTTCTTACATACAATAAAACACGTTATTTGATTAAGAGAAAAAAAAATGCTATTTATCAAAATGTAATGTAAAATCATATCTGCAAATATCAAAGCTTGTGACGAGTAAGTCTCACCCGGGTTTATAGTTTTTTGATTTTTGCTTTAAAATGAAAACGCTAATATTTTTTTACATGATATATATATATTTAGAATGCCCATTTAGCAATACTAAAAATCATACTTATGAGAAAAATAGCAATAATGCGTTCAAATAAAATTTTGAAACTTATTAATATTGGCGTCATTCCAGGAGTCAACAAATGAAGAAATCGCTATTTACAATAAACATTTTTTATTTCTGTTCATTTCAGTGGTTTAGGCCTGTACGGTTCGAATACATGCCTTAAATTCTTGATTTATTTATACGCATGGACATGTTTGTCCTTTATAATATAGATAATAGATACCAGATGAAACTGTTTTCCACTCACGTTAAAATTGCGAGAATTGATTTGCGCAAATAATGAAGATTAAATTTTTCGAAATGCGGTGCAATTTTTCCGGTTATGTAATGTATTTTGTTTTGTATCAGTGCTTGATATGCTGAAATGCATTATTTTTTTAAATATTTGTTTTAACACTTTCCAACATAGCTGAAATATGTTTATGATTTCTGCTAGTCTGCCAGTCATCAACGTTTTGTCTGCTCTCGCTGTCTGTCGCCTTACTGGGCTCCAAATCTCGTAAATATACACGGATAGCAGTGTTAGTGATACATGTTATTGAACTTTACTACGGCATATTCGTTAATGAAAATGGAGATTTTAGCATTTATAGTTTGTTTACAGGAAGACTCAAAATAAGGGCGTGGCATTATGCTCTTTTTGTAAAAATGTTTGCGGTGCATTTTAATGATGTTAGAGTACTGCGTTTCACTTGTGAGGTGCATTAGGTGCAGTAAAACAAGTTTTCTTTAGAATATGCAGAATTAGAATTTCTTTAGAATATCTTTATATATGCCCTTGTTATTCAATTACAGGATTACAGAAAATAATTCAGTTGCATAAAGATCAGCAAGGAAAAAGTTTTAGGTGTATTTTAACGAATTTATTTCAAATATAATGAAATTTATATGCATTATTGAGGTACATTATAAATGCTTATTGTAGAATGTGATGTGTATAACAGGTATCGTTCTTTAAACGGACACGCGAAATATTTCGTTTACAGTATTGTCCAGGGCTTGATAAATGGGCTCGCTAGGTCTCATATAAACAACCTGTACTCGATTAGAGATTACAGACAAGCTTCCGGCCTCCTGATTGACTGGTTTATTTGATGTGATTTCATTTATCCCCATTACTGAAAACAGCTATATTTTGAAGCAACTGCTGAATTAGCGTTTTTTCTCTTTTCATAAAATGTCTGCCTTTTACGAATTTAAACTTCCGGCTTCCTTTTTTAATGAAATTGAATGAATTTACCCAGTTTAATTACATCTCGCAGTAATGCTAAAAATTTAGCAGATTGCAACAAGTGGGTAAAGAATTTGGGAATTTGAATAATAGAAAATGGAATTCAAGATCATCAAAACCTTGAGGACAAAGAACAGCTTTCTTGTAAGTATGATATTAATTTAAAAACCAATTGAATCAAAATTTGTAATAAAGTTTTTATTTTAAGTTATTCTTATTCCGGACGAAATTTAAGTAAATTATTCTTAATTAAAGTGTGTCACCATCTATCTCTATAATGATGAACATAAATTTATATTATTTTTTAATTAAAAAAATGTAAGAGTTTGAAATTCCTTTATGGATTTTTACTGAGAAAACTGATAAAATTTCTTACAAAAATGTGTGTAAAAGAAAAAGGAATTATTTTCGTGTTGCTCTTTTGGAATGTAAAATTTGCATAAGCATGTATTTATTGTTTGATTGTGTACAGATCAAAATTTTAATTTTGCGGAAATCTCTACTTTACTGTTGGCGTCATTAGATCTTGCAAAGGCTTTAAATATATCTCAAATTATGAAAGAAAACCAACCAATCAGGAAACCGGAAATTTTTCTGTGGTTACTAATCCTGTAAAGGTAGTTTATATGCCGCCAGGTGGCCACTGGCGACCAAAATTTTTTTTTTTAATCTGGCGGACAAGTTATTTAATCTGGCGTATTTGTTTGTATTCTTTTTTCTTTTCTGAAACAAAAACTGACTTATTCTATCTCATGTACTTAAAGCATCCTTCTTTTCCACCCTAATCAGCAAGCATATCACGTGACTAGAAAATTGAGGGTAGAGAACTTGGAAGAAAACTTTAACAATCGTATCAGTCAGACTCTCTGGCATCTAAAATTGGGTACAATGCTCAAATCAAATTTTTGTATTCAGAATTAAAACTAATTAATCTATCATATTCATATTAAAGAATATTAACGTAAGTGATTATAAGTGTTTCTTTTGTAGTAAATCTATAAAAATTAATTGAAATTTTAAGAATAATTAATTTTAATAGAATAAAAGAAGTATATGCATTTTTTAAGATTCCTTCCTCGATTTAAATGCTTGTCAAATTGTAATTTAATAAAATTGGAATTATTTGACATGAAAATAGGCAACAGATTGTTTTCTGGCTCCACTATTTCATCCATGGCCCCCTCCCACCATCAGATATATATTTTTAACCATGCAACTATCCAGACTTTTTCAAGAATTCGTCAATTCGTATTTCTTGAGCATGCTGGTTTATTTTCATACAGATTTTACAATTTTTTTTTTCATTTCTTTACCTTCCAGAAGTATATAATTTTAATAATTTTCATTAGGAAACTTTGTTTATATTGTCTTTTTAAAATATATACTATTCTAAACTGTGAAACTAATAATTCTAAATTAGGCTTGTTTTTAACACTTTCCAACAAAGTTGAAAAGTATTTAAGCATCCGGTTTCTCTGTCCATCTGTCCGTCTGTTCACGCTCTAACTACCGCAAAAATACTCGGATTTTCGTGCAATTGATAAAGGTTATTTAGGGTCATCAAAGCATATTTGGTATTGTATATGAAGTACATGTATGTAGGATTAATAGATCATTTACAGGGATACTGAAAAGTATTCCATTAAATTATGGTATATTGGGAAAAATCGTTTGCAGAGAGTTTTAATGATTTTACGCTATTTCAAATGCATTGAAAGTGATATAAATAACTGAATTTCACTACGATCACGTTGGAACCGGGCATTCATAGCATTTTTTATTCAGTTACAGGGACACACAGAAGAAACCGGTTACAATACTCTCTTTGAGTTATAATTGCTGGAGTGTACGGTTAAATTTCAGTATGCCCTTTTAAATTTAATTAAGTTTTTCATGTTACTCGTTATATATAAATTCTATACCTCATATACAGGGCTGCAGAAAAGTATTCACGTACCATTCTCCTTAATGGACGAAACTGCTGAAGAGGAATTTTCAACTGGGTATATGTATCTCTTAACGGAACTAAATTTTGCCATGGATGTAGATAATAGCTACAAATCTATATATCATATACAGGACTGATGAAAAAATTCGGATAATTTTCCTATTGTACATGGGAACAGCTGACATTTGGTTTTGAAATGTTTCTATATGGTCAAATTAGACGAAATACTTTAATTTTTTAAACGGTGCAGTTTTTATATATTATTCTGAATATGTTGGAAAGTGATTCGTAATCTATGCTTGACACATGATTTTTTCTTTCTTGTTTTTTTTCTCAATTAATTCATGAAAACCATTTATGCTTTTTGTAAATCAATGGTGGTTGAGAACGAGGAATTTTTTTTATTTTTTTTACAGAGAACAGATTTTTTCTTGCTATCAGATATAATCAAATTTGTGAACGCCTGGCATTGTCTGTGAACGACAAATGCTGGAAGTGCGTTTCTAGTTGTGGTTAGCGTTTTCCAGTTTAACTAAATTTTTGCATACTACTAGTCCAAGAGCTGTTAAACATTTTAGGGAAGGTATTTGAGGCACCCTGAAAATTTGTGCAACACTTCTTTTTAATGGCTGAATACAAAATCGAATGTCTGGCTGAAGGATCGTGGCCCAAAAACTGTGCCAGACACGTGTCAAGTGCCATTTTTTGACTACCCAAAAAAAAGGTATTTGAGGCACGCTGAGATTGAGACAGAATAATATTTATAGTTAGAAAAAAATATTTTGAAAACGACGGACTCTTTAGTCGGCCCAAAAACTGTGCCAGACACGTGTCAAGTGCCATTTTTTGACTACACAAAAAAGGTATTTGAGACACGCTGAGATTGAGGCAGAATAATATTTATGCTTAGAAAAAAATATTTTGAAAATGACAGACACTTTAGTCGGCACAAAAACTGTGCCAGACACGTGTCAAGTGCCAAATGGCACTTGACACGTGTCTGGTACGGTTTTTGGGCCACGATCCTTCAGCCAGACATTCTATTTTGTATTCAGGCATTACAAAAGAAGTGTTGCACAAATTTTCAGGGTGCCTCAAATACCTACTCAAAAATGTTCAACAGCTCTCCTACTATACGTAAAGTGTATAAATTCTGTAGATCCTTTATAAATCTACACAAAATAATTCTAAAGCATTTCTGTCTATGAACGTGAGTTTCTAAATAGCGGTTTTCAAATGTATACTGCATTTACAGCTGAATGTACTAAAAGATGTTTGTAGAACATAAACAAAATTCATATACAGGGCTATACAAAGAACTGGATTCATTAATATCTATAGATGGTAATTTATGAAAAATGTGTTGCGCGTTTTTCTATTGAATTAGTCCTTTGCACTCGAGAGGTGATTCTCAATCACCACTAGTGCTTCCAGTTGTCTTGCGTAAATTCGAGTTCTAAATGCTCTGGACACCAGTATTTTAAAGAAATTTTCTTACTCTGATCTAATGGCAGAATCATTTGCGATTAAAGATGGCGAAATAAACTATAAAAAATAAGTGTTGTCCAGAGAATTTGGATTTCTCATTTACGCGTGACACCTTTCAACACTAGTGGTGACTGAGAGTCACCTCTCGTGTGCAAAGGATTAAATGTGTTGTGATGTGTTATGAGTTTTGTAACTAAGCTGAATTTTAGCACTACATGTTGTGCATTTACAGATCTATAGATCGTATATAGGGAGACACAAAAGAATTCGAGTATCTTTTCAAGTATTATATGGTAATTGCTGACTCCTGATTTTAAAATGTATAATGTGTTTTTAAGTTTTTTCATTAGAAACCTTCTCTAATCTTTTTAAACGATAGAATTCTGTTACAATATTTTGTTGGTGTTGGAAAGTGTTTCATAATCAATGCTTGATTTTTCTGATGCATGACTTTTCTATTACTTTTTATTTTTCTTCAAATTATGAAGGTAGGAATAACGTAATGTTTACAGGAAAAAAAAAATTTCTATGGTTACCTAGAATAATATTTTCAAAATTAATACTTAAATATATAAATTTATATGATATAAACAATTTCGAAAAACGAAAATATATTTAAGGTTAAATTAATGAAGCTGGTTTGTTAAATATATAAAAAAGAATTGTTTGAAAAAGCGTCAAAAAACTTTTTTCTTTCATTATGTTACATTAAATTTATGAATGCTTTTTTATCACGCCAACCATTATACTTTATCAGTAAATAATGATTTTTTTTTTTCAAACAAAAAATGTTTACTTATTTTAATAAAATTAATTTTCCAAATAACTCAATTATCCAAAGAAATTGAAATTTCCCTTTTTTAATTTTTTTGCGAATTAAACAATTTTTACTGAAAAATTATTAATATTTCGAAGTTTAAATAAACATTGTCTTAAAAATACTTATAGAAAATAAATTTTGTATTGGATAATTTTAAAACGCTGCATTTTTTAAAACTTAAATGTAAATGTTTAGTATTATCGTAATACTTTCTCAAAATGTACTAATTTGTATTGTAGAGCTGGTTTTAAATGCATCTTGTATAAAGTGTTATAAAAAAAATACAAAACTTTATGTAATATATATTTCTTTCTTTAATAAGTATAACGAATATTTTTTCTACGCTTACGACAATCCTGAAACTATATTTCCTGTTCTTCTATAGTTGTTAAATCAATTACAACAATCGATTACAATCAATTTATTTTTCGCCTTTTACAATCAATTTACATAAAATTTCTGAAAGTATGTTTATTTCTTTAATAAAAACCTTCAGCATATCTCCTGTATTCTCACAAGAAATGTGAATCGACAGTCCGTGTTTTTCTATATTACTACAAATAAATTCTAAGTAAATCTCTCTCCTATAGATCTGCTTTGAAATTGGAGAACACGAGAAAGCACTTACCTTTACTTTGTTCCATTGTGAATTTCCTTAAGTAGATTTCATAACATGAACAAAATTATTAGATTTGTCCATATAATTTTTATTGAAGCTTATTTTAACAAGGGGTGTTTAGGCTTTTTTTTTAATGGTTAAAAAAAGATGCTTGCTTTAAAATATGTTATTAGGTGTATTTTAGGTCAAAAGCTATTGTAGACGATAGCACGTTTAACGGTATTTAGTATATACAGTGGTAGCCAAAATTGTGGACATTTTTTTGAAATTTTCATTAACTTTGTGTTATTAAAGAATATAATAGATTTCCCTTAAATGCAAATGTTTATGCATCAAATTCAAGGAAATTTATAGTCGTATTTAATAAAAAAACATAATTAAAATATCTGCGTTACAAAAAATTACGCTTACAAAAAAAAAAAAAGATCTATCTTATATTTCGTTGTATTTTAAAGTTGCACTTACGCAATCAATATTTAGTAAGATAACCTTTGTTTTTTTTACAGCTTCACAGCGTCTGTTCATTGAGAGAACTACACTGTAAAAAAATCTGTAAAGTTACTAAAGTTTTTCTAGGAAACTGGGATTCCTGAAACTTTTATGTAACAGCAACAACAAAAATTCATGTAACGGAATCTGTAAGGTTACTAAGAATATTTTAGGAATCTGGGATGCCTAGAACATTTCATGTAACGGCAACCCGGGATACAGATAAAATCTTAGCAAGATTACTGTAATTTTAGTAGATTCGTTTGTAAAGTTACATATTTCTGTAGTTTTACAAAAACTAGTTTTGTGGATTTGCAGCTTTTTTCGTACAGTTACAGGTGAAAGTTTAGTAAGCATGTAACTTTACATTTGTAGAACTACAGATTTGTTTTTTACAGTGCAGTGTTTAAAGTTCATTCTTTTTAATCACATATGTCAAGATTCATTTATAGCTTCAAAAAGTTGCGTTTTATTAGATAGACGCTTTTTTTGTACAAGAATTTTCAAACGTCGCCACAAATTTTCTATAGGATTCAGATCAGGGCTGTTTCCTGACCAGGGAAATAATTGTATGCTTTTATTTTAAAACATTCTTTGCATATTTTTGCCGTATGGCATGGAGCTGAATTCTGCTGAAAGATCAATGGAGGTTTATTTGGGAAGAGATCCCTGATGGAAGGTATCAATTTTGGTTCCAGGGCAGTTTCGATGTATTTTTTTTATGCATACAGAATGCTATCAATCACTTGAATGCGGCCCACAGTATCTGCAGACATACAGGGCCAAATCATAACATTTATTGTGTTCTTTGTAGTTGCTTCAATGCAACCAGGATGCAGCTCTTCCCCTACTCTACGTCTCACCCATTTTCGCCCATCAATACCAAAGAGCGATATTTTACTCTCATCGCTTCAGATTATTTGCTGACCAATTAATGTGTTCTTTTGCCCACTGAACTCGTTTCTAGCGTTACTGAAGATTAAAACGTGTTTTTTCCTCGTAATTCTTCCTATCAGTCAAAAACCTGCTAATCTTCTCCTTATTGTTCTGGAACTGAAATACCAATTGCATTCATTTCCTTTCTAACAGAATCTGACGAAATTCCTCTATATTATTCTCATATTATTTTTATCTTTCTATTGTCGGAAGTACTTGTGCATTTTTTTTTTGGCCTGATCGTGCCTTATTTATCACTGATTTAGTTTCTTCATAACAGAAGCGCAACTTTCGTACGCCAGATAAAGTGACTTATCAACCAACCTGTCTAGCAATTTCAGCATAAAAGAGACCATTTTCCTTCAATATGACAATTCTGCTTCTTTTTGTAGGTGTCCAATCAGTTCTTGTTGTCTATGACATTGTTTTAAGTTATTTGCATTAAGAAAAATTAGAAATATTTAAAAAAAATTATTCTATTTAGTTACACTAGTATTCATTATTCTGTAAAATACCGCTTTTAAAAATCAAAGCACACTACAGTTTAGTTACTGACATTTGATTTGTTCTCAGAACAGTCATATTGATTGGCTAGGAATCTTTTATTACAATGCACTTCAACATTCATGACTAATTGTATTTGTAGTTTAAAGTAAGTGTAACTTTTTTTGTAATGCAGATATTTTAAGTATGTTTTTATCATTAAATTTTACATTAAATTTCCTTGAATTTGATACATAAACATTTGCATTTAAGTGAAAATTAATATATTCTATAAGCACACAAAGTTATAAAACATGAAAATTTCAAAAAATGTCCACAATTTTGGCCACCACTTTATGTATATATGTATCCTGCATATCTACCTATTTATCTATTTACATATAAAGGGTGTTGCCGAAATCGGCCGACTAATTAAGCGGGGTGATAGTGGGACGGGCATCGAGAGTATGAAAGATTACCATAGAACACTGGGTCTCAAAATACCTTTTTAATCAAAAATACAGAGCATTTTACTCTGAGCCAACTTGGGTTGCTCCGTGGGTAGACGATAATAACTTTCAGAAACTGAAGTATATTATAATGAAACTTTTTATAGACTCAACTTTGTTGTAAATGCGAGAACCCAAAAGAAATGGTATATGTTTTCAATATACGCGCAAGCCGTATGCATTTGACTCTCCCTTTTTCGGTTGTGATTACCAGTTCATACGTTACAGCCGATTATCTGAGCACCTCGTTTTTCCAGAACTTTTCGTTATGTTATCCCATTTCATACAAAACAAAGTAGATATAGTTACACTTTCCATGCAATATTTAAATTTTTTTGAAAATAATTTTTGTTAACACGATTTCAGTTAGGATGAATCACCCAGTATTTGTGATTAAATAAGTGGTTTCTATGGTAACGTTCTATGTTAATTTGTCATCTTTTTGTGCCTACTAATACTCATCGGAATTTGTAGCCGAATTCAGTAACACCCTATATAATTATAAAACATTATCGAAGATATATATAAATATTATACAGACATACATACAATAAATACAATAAACTCAACTGGAGTGAAAAATTAGCCAGAGCCAGGAATCTAACACGGGACCACAGTATACAAGACTGCTGCTCTAACTACTGAGCTACTCCGGCCGATACCTGGGTCTGCAATTTCTCACTAATAAACCAAGTTGGGGAAGTCACCAGCCATCTATACGACAGCCTTGGATGACCAGACAACGATGAAAAGATTTTACTATTACATCGATCTACGATTAATATAATGAAACATACATACTACAATCAGGGCTTAATTTGCGCCGGAGCCCACCGGAGCTCGGCTCCGGTACTTCTCTGTTTTAAGTAAATATTTAAATATTGGTCGGAATTCACCGGAGATCATAAATACAGGGCTCCGGAGCTCACTGCAATAGCGATTTCAAAAAACCGAGGCCTAAATTACTCTTTCCTTTCCCTCCGATCTCCAAGTTTCTGCATTCTTTTCTATCAAAACGTTTACTTAGTGTATCGCCCGCGTAGGGGATGGAGAGGAAGATTTTCTGAACATATTTCTTATACATGTTTTTACCTGTTGTTCGTTCATTAGCTTACTTATATGCATAGCTGCGAAATTTTTTTTTTTTTTTTTTTTTTTTTTTTTTTTTTTTTGTGTGTGTGTGTGTGTGTGTGTGTTAACACTATTTCCGAATCATAATCCTTACCTTATTAAATTGCAGGATTCTGCGATTAATTAACATTAAAATTAGGCAAAGGTTTCTATTCGAAGGAGTGATGAGCTAAAAAATGGAATAGTTGACAGTTAAGTATATGCAGGCAGATATATTTAAAATTCTTATTTTGCTAAAGAAAAAAAAAAAAAGATGCTTTACATTTTGCAAATAAGGCATGAAATATAAATATGCGGATCGGAATGATGGCATGGTGGGGGTGGGGGGGGGCACGCTACGGTTTTAGTACTGCAGAATATTAGGGCTCCGGTACTTCTTTTCATAGAAATTAAGCCCTGACTACAATATATATTAAAACACACATACACACATAAATAACGCATGAATTCAACAGTTAAAGGTATATATAAATATTATACAGACACACATACAATAAATAAAATAAACCTAACTGGAGTGAAAAATAATAGATATCTTAAGTAATTAATTCTTACTCGATCTTTTTGTTGCCAAAGACTTCCATATTTTAGATGTGGTAGTAACTTTCATAAACTACTAAGAATTTTCAAAAGCCAAAAAATGGCACAAATATTATATAATAAGCAAGTGAAATTCACTACCCTCTTGTCAAGTTTATCTTTATAACTCAAAATTCCAAAGACTTCTAAATGATATCATTGAAATCTGCTGACTCGATTCAAACGATTTTGTGCAGAAATATAATATATATAAACAACAAAAATGATCTAATAAAGTTAGTTTATTCTTGTAGCCACTATACACATATAAAGAAATCTCTTATCAACTATCATAATATTACTAAAATAGACCAACAACTCCGACAAGAATTAAATTTCAGACTATCCCGGGCACAACGTCAAAACAAAACTTTTGATGTTTATATTATTTCTGAAAAAAAAAATAATTTGTTAATTTCCTTATCGGTTATAATATACTGGGAGACAACTGCACAAACTATCACCTCATCGAGTTGACGGATGAAATTTTAGTATGAGTTAAAACTCGATTAGCTTATTGAAATGCAACAGGTCTGCCAAGTCATATCTTGGTGGAAATCTCCTGCAGAAGTGATTTTACTGCTTGATTGGTAAGATTCACATTGTGTTTTCCTGCATCCAGTCCTTCATGTTTTCAAGACATTGGGTGCAGAAAAATACAATGCTAAACGTGTGAATCAATCCCTAAAATTACAACTAAATTTAGTTTCCACCAAGATATAACTTGGCAAGCCAAAATGCATTTAAATATGCTAATCGAGTTTTAACTAATCCTAAATTTTCAGCCGCCAAATCAATGAGTTGAAGGTTTGTGCAGTCCCCTCCCCGGTCTATAATACAAACACTTGGCTGATGAGCCTAAAATATTTTTAGCAAAAAAAAAAATACTTTCAGCTCTGATATGAATCATGTAAAATAATTTAAAGAAAAACAGCAGATATACAAATTGTATTACGAAACTTGATTTTGAACCAATTAAAAATCCTCAATTGGGGGAAAGAACGCGGGTTTAAAATAAACGGTCAAGTGTGACTATTACTCACGCTCAAAGAGTTCCGTACATCAAATATATGAATTGTTTACTGTATTATAAAAAATCATTGCTAAAAGAATAAAAAGACTTTGTAAAAAACTATACAACGTATGAGTTGGGTACAGCTGTATACACTAGAAAAGTATGAATGGGTATACCATAAAAGTTCAAAGAGATGTGAAGCCTAAATAACACCAGATATTGCTTTTCTGTATAACTTTTTTAAATCTTATTCTAATCTGTTTATAGTCAACTTAATTCGGTACTGTCAATAAAATTAGTGCATATTTAAATTTCATTTGGAATTCCATAAAACTAAATTCAGCTTAGTGATATTCTTTTCTTTTTACAGTGTACCTAAAACAAAATACTTCTTCAAAGTTTAAACTTGGCGTTGTGTTAAGAGCGCTTCGAAAGGAGGTCGTAAATCTGCAACGCCAACTTGGTCCGTACCGCATTTTTCCAGAGAGTTTTTTAATTAATTTTAAAGACACGGGAATCGTATTGAGAATGCACTTAATGCAAAATAGTCGCGAATCACATAGTAGTTATGTGATTAATTCCAATTAAACTGTTTTTAACAATTTGATGTTTATTGCTTTCATGCTGCTACTGAGCATTGCATTAAACAAATATATAATTAAAAGTTTTTATCTAGGTTTTAAAAACCGATGGTACACAGAGCACGCCTCCCCTGTCATTATGTATGTCCAAACCGTCCGTGTCTTTAACGGTCAATATCTTGGCTAATTACCAAGGATTTTTTAAAATCATTATCAACAATGCTTTCATACTTCTACTACGACAGGTACCTACAGCACTCCTCTGCAAGGTATAAATTAGCGTTTACTACCTCTAATTTTTTCATTATTTTAGTTTCCGTAGATTCAGAAATGAAGGGTGGGGGCATATTTATGCACTACATTTTCGACGATAACTTTGAAAATATAATACCTAAAATTAAAAGAAATGTATTTTTGAGTTCAGCGTTACGAAACATTTACACAATATACAAGGAGATTTTTTTTTTTTTTTTTTTTTTTTTTTTTGTCAAGTAACATAATTACCTCCTCTACATTTTTTCTAAATATATTTGTGAATGTTTAGTAATCTGTAAATATGTGGGTCAATAATCCTTATTACTTCCCCCAATTTGAACTTTCCACATCCCATAGTTTACGAGTAAAATGACTGTGACAGACAGACATAGGAATAATCTTATAATGGATTCGTTTTTACTTTTTAAGTTCAGAACATTAAAAATGGAGTAAAGTAGTTTTCCCAAAACGCGTGTATATAGAGTCTAGAAATATTCAGAATGTTTTGTCCAAATAGAACATTTGAAATCGGATACATTGGAAGAGAAAAAAATTATGAGTACCGAAAATGGAAGCATTGCAAAGAGATAAGAAGAAATTAAAAAATATATGTATGATGCGTTGAATATGTTTAGGATTTTTTGAAAGGGGAAATCAAGAGATAGATAACAATTTAGAAGAATTTTAAGACAAGCTATTTATAAGAATCATATTATATTTATGTATTTGTGTGTATGCGTTTGTGCATCATTAGTCATTTTATTTATACACGTTGTTGTTGTAATCGTATTACATTACTTACACATATATTCATAAATTGCACAAATACATGCTAGAACTTGGTCAAAAATCATTTGACTAGCTTCTTAATTAACTCCGTAATATTAGCTCCCGATACGTGTAGACTACTTTTTTTTTTTTTTAATTCAGTTTGTTTGATTACCACCACTTTTTGAAGTAGAAGTATTCACCATATTTAATAGCTGATAACAGGATGGGAGAATAAAGCCAATTGCATTATTTAAAAAAAAAAAAACTTGCGAGAATCAAACAATCCGAATGAAAATAAAAAAGCTTACACTGCTCATGAAAGTCACGGGTGTGAGAATTAAAGGGTGAAGAGTCTTATGCAAATAAAATTTGTGCATAACACTCACCCGAAAATATTTTGATATATTTAATAGAAATTAGAATAATATTAAGATACAACTGATAAACTTATTTGCCTGAAATATAAATAATGATTTCTGAAAAAACACTTTTTAAAAAATAAAATGTTATGATTTCTTGCAAGATTTACGCCTTTAAAAGCCTTTTTATAAATCAAATACTTTATTCATTGGATACGTACAACTTCTATCAACGCTAAGTTTGAATGTAATACCGGGATAAAAAGAACTTAAATGACATCTAACCAGTGAAGGATAAAGGATTTTCCATCAGAGTTGCTCCAAATCACATTCTATCCTAAGTTAGATGAAATAAATGAAATACTTGAGCCGTGCTCTGTTATTTCTTGCAGAGAAAAAAAAAACTGTCGCACTCAATAATATTCTCTACAAATATGTCAGATTATAGTTGTTGAACGAGACTTGAAAGTCAGTAAATCAGTTTTTCTGTGGTTATCTTTTTTTGGGTAAAAGTCAGATAGATACATTTGGGGGGAAGAATTTCTTTCATTTTTGAGAATTTATAAACAAAACTCGAATAATGCGCAAGAAATTTGTAAAAAGATAATTTGAATGTTGCAGACATAGTCTAAGATAATACAAAGAAAAAAAATCTATTTAAAAAAAATTCCCTGAATTGTTTTTTATTTTTTAATTATTTTTCTAAAAAATGATAAAGGTATATAAAGAGAGCGGTCTACTTTGCAACACCAAATATGTATTTTTCAAAGTAAAATTATATATTAGAGCAATGTTGTCTGACTTAAAGTGGGAGTAAAGTATATTATTCTATTAAAAAGAATGGAAAACCTCTTTACATGTTCGTGCCCCAAATTCAAAACCATTATCTATTAACTGTGTAACATGTCCTATAATTTCCAAGTCTTTCGATTTTCTACTGTGATTCTATAGTATAGAAATGTCGTACTACATAATAGCACATTTCTGCAATTAGATGAAGCAAATATTTCTGTTATGAATTAAAGTGAAGTAAGATATTCAAAAAACGGTTGAAGGCAACTGTACGTTTTAAGTACTCATTTTAAGGGGATAGTTTACCTTTTCACCAGTTTTGTTTATTTTTAAAACTATGATTCAAATGGTAAACTCACTGCATTTCAATGTAAAGAAAATGTACATTTTGAAAAACAAAATTTTTTAACTGCATATTTATTTAAGTTTTTTAAGAAGTTAAAAAAAAAAACCTGAATTTTTTAAAATCCCTACTACATTTTTAAATATTAATAATGTTTCCCAATTTTTTTTAAAGATTTTCAAATGTATATTAAAAAAGACTGCATATGGATTTTTAGATGCATCTAATATTACATTTAATAAGCTTATTTACTGATGTATATATTGTTAAAATGATGAAATCTAACACATCTTCATATACTTTTGTTTAAAAAAAAATAACAAAAAACCTGAAGGTTAATTCCATACGCAGATTTAATACATATATATTAATGAACATGTACAAACAATTTTAAACCTCTATCTCAAATACAGAAAAAGCCATCCCATTTTGAAAACATGAAAGTGAAGAAAATATGAATATGGAGAAAAAAGCTGTTTAAAGTTTTCAGTTGTGTGGGGGATTGCGTTGGTTGTATTAAGAAAATTCATTATATATAAAATAAATAATATTTCAACAAATTTAATTTTTTCAGATAAATAAATGGTATTTTCTTTCCAATTAAGTTTTTTTTTAAACAGAAAAATACATTTATTTTTTGAGAAAATTACATGAAAGATGAAGCACCGCAGATCTATTTAGGAAATCACATGTAAAAGTATGGAGTAGTAACTTTAAGTCTAGAGCTGGCAGAAAGTGTTTGCCGATTGAGCAAATCAAGTAAGATTGGGAATACTTATAAAATTAGCTGAATTAATGCCGGCATTGAATCTTTCTTTTTTCATGTGGCCCAAACTAACTCTTATAATTGCAAATATATTTCTTTTATAAATTATATAAAATATAAACTACGTTGGATGCTTGATATAGGCATCGGGGTTTCTACAGTCAAATTCATTCAACCCTTTATCTATTGACGGTACTTATAAGTACCATTAAAATAACTTGTTATAGAATTCCTTTAATACATCGATTAGTTGCATTACAGTTTAGAATGAGTTATAGATATATTACTTTATCTTGTTCCAAAAACATTATTGGTTATACAAAACAAAACTATTTTTAAAATGAAGATTTCTTTTGCCGTTGCATCTTTCCAGCTTCTTTGGCGTTGGGAGAGGGACGGGGTATTTTTCAATTCGGAAATATTTAAATATTTCTATTGTAAGAACATTATATTTGTATATTTGCTAATTCTACAAAATACTAAGAAAAATATTTAAAATAAAAGATTTAATTGGCACAAAATCTCTATAAACTTAAATTTAATAAATCATTATAAATCCTTCAATACTTCTAAAATTTATTAAATGATTATGCAAATATTATAATGTACTTTCAAAAATTCACAAAAAAATGCTTTAGAAGATAAAATTTTTACGAATTCATAATTCAGTACATAAAGAGTTAATACGAGGATCAAATGAAATATAAAAGTCACCGTTACTTATAATACGCGTGAATATATATATATATATATATATATATATATATATATAACCATTAATTAAGTATTACTGACCACGAACAAAAATTGAGATAGTATGAATAATTTTACAACAATACAGTGTCCCCAAACACACTGAATGGATACCAAAAACATAATATACAAGTTGCTATGTATAAAATAAAGTCCCTTGTACTATATAACAAGAATTAATAAGGAAGAAAAAAAGAATATGATTTCGATAAAAATAATTGAAAAACTTATATATTGAATTACGTTATCAAGAGTACAGAATTCAATTATATGAGCAAAATTAGTCGTTTTCTGTGAGGAAAAAGCTAAAAGCTGAAAAATGTTTTTCTCCTGTGCTCTAACACGACCAATATAACCAAAATAATAGTTTCAAATGAAAACATAATAATATTAAATGTTATGAAATGGGAAAAGCAATACAACCTTTTAAATATTTCATTTATAGCAAGGCAAAATAGTAATATTACACAAAATACCTTATAAAATCCCAGTTATTTTATCCAAATACACACCAGCACATCGTATCCAAAAGCTCGATAAGTTTATTGTTATTTTTACAGTTAAGTTAACACAGATTTTAAAACCTCATGGATACAGTTAATCTATTTTGAAATACCGTGATAAATGCAATTAAAATAATATAAATAGAAATATAGAAAATAATTACATAATAAGTTATATATATATATATATATATATATATATATATATATATATAATACAGAGTGCAATATGTTACCTACCTCCGACCTTTAATTTCTCAACCGTTGTTCGTAGACAAGTTCCAATTATAAAAACGTTTCAAATGAGGTAAATATTCATGTTGTGGAATTATTTAAAGTAAAAATTACGAAATCTAACTTTTTATACGGTCCCCCACTCCCTATAGTTATAGTTAGAAAAAATTTACACCCATCATAACACATATAGCATAAAAAGTTTGACATCTGTACTACAAAAATTGATACAGTTATTATATTTCAAAGTTTGAGATATTTGCACATGATTTTGTCTTTCATTGAGGGATCAGTTAAAAGATGAATTAAAGTAATTCGAGATCAAAATCAGAGTGCTATGTCCTTTTTACGGCAAAACCACCTTTAGCCGGTATCGCCAAATCGGGGTATCGCCAAAGAGGGTTATTTTATTTTAAAAATGTGAACTAAATGTGTACATCTAAAAATGTGAGCTGACTTTTAGGGGTCGTATAGAAAGCGAAGAATGAAATATTGAATTAAACAGAAAAATAAATATCAGTTTATTATAATATCAGAAAACGGTCTAGAATAAAAATGAATATATAAAACGCCGGAATCTACATGAGATACTTCTCAAAGTGTTCTCCATTGGTGGCAATGCACAATGGACTTTATTTCAAATCTGGTTTCGAGGCTGAAAAAAGTCACGTGATACCGGTAATTTACCCAAAGAACTTCTAACAGATAAGAAGGGAGGCTACTACGGCTTTTCGCATGAACTGTTTCACTGGCTGGCGAGGGTTCTTCATTACGTCTACGGAGCCTTCCCTTCTTTAAGCTAGAAGTTTTTACTTTGACCACGTGATCAAAACGTACATGGAATATTCTCCATTGAATGAGTCCTAGACACGTTAGAGCATAGCAGGTGTGCAAAATGTGCGACAGTCAAAAGGATGATGCGACCTGGAAATCTCCACATCGCCCGGACAGTGCGATACGTGTGGTGCGGTATATGGGGCACCTAGATTGTTGGACGCATCTTCTACGATGGGACCTTAACGGGCGGTCGTTACCTGCATCTATTGATACAAAACACGGTACGTGACTTATATGAAGAGCTGCCTCTCCAACATGCATGTCGGGTGTGGTTTCAACATAATGGGGCCCTTTCCGCATAAAACATCAAGCGTCCGGGCGTATCTGGCCACCGAATTCGGTCAACAAATCCTTGGATATGGTGGTCCGGTAGAGTGGCCACTGCGTTCACCGGACTTGACTCCCACGGACTTCTACTTCTGGGATTGCATCAAGCCATAAGTCTATGTGACTGAGACTACTTGTATGGTTTATATGAAGCAGCGCATCATCCTTGGTTGTCTCACGGTTTGCACACCTGTTATGCTCTAACGTGTTCAGGACTCAGTAGTGTCACGCATTCAATTGTGCATTGCCACCAATGGAGAACACTTTGAGCAGTAGCTCTGGTAGTTTCCGGCATTTTATGTGTTCATTTTTTATAGTAGGCCATTTTCTGATATTATAATAAATTGATATTCATTTTTCTGTTTAATTTCAATATTTTATTCTTCGCTTTGTATACGATCCCCAAAGTCAGCACAAATTTTTAGATGAAATAACCCTGTTTGGTCATACCCCGATTTGGCGATACCGGCTAAAAGAGGTTTCACGTTAAAAAGTACATAGCACCATGATTTTGGATCTCGAATATCTTTAATTCATCTTTTAACTGATCCCTCAATGATAGTCAAAATCATGTGCAAAAATCTCAAAATTTGAAATTTAATAACTGTGTCAATTTTTGTAGTTCGGATGTGAAACTTTTCGTGTTATATCTGTTATGATATGTGTAAAATTTTATTAAATATAACCATAGGGACTGGGGACGGTATAAAAAGTTAGATTTCGTAATTTTTATAAAATTGATTTTTTGCTTTCAATAATGCCACAGTATGAATATTTACTTCATTTCACACGTTTTTGTAATTGGAACTATATGTCTACGACCAACGGATGAGAAATTAAAGGTCGGCGAAACATAAAATATTGCACCCTGTATATATATATATATATATATAATTAAACTAATTACAATTATTAATTGCTCCAGTTATGAGAACTTTAAAATAAACTTAATATGGTAAAGTTAATACAAAATATTCATCCATACTTTCAAGTATAATTTTCTTTAAACGAGTCTTTTCTTTAAAGTCACTAAGTCACTAAAGTCACTAAAGTCACTAAAGAAACAGAAATTGCTGGTAAAGCAGATAAATTTCTATGTTTTGGCAGGCAGTTGTAATGTAAAAATGTTATCGCTGAGAGAAAAAAATTTAAGGGAAAAAAGGTTTTTTATTTCTAGTTTTACTCTAATTTTGCCGAAAATTACATTAAAACGAAGAAATTCTCTTCGAGTGTTAACCCTATATTCCCCTGACGGTATTTTAAAGGGCCATTAAAATAACTTGTTATAAAATTAATTTAATACATCCATTAGTAATAATATTGTTTAGAATGAATTATAGATAGTTTATCTTGTTGCATTACTGGTTCCGTAAACCGAACATATTTTTAAAAGAATGATTTATTTTTCATTTGCATCTTTTCAGCTTTCTTGACGTTGAAAGATTGTGGAGGAAAAGTTTCAGTTAGGAAATATTTCTATATTTATAGTTTAATAGCATTATATTTGCACGTTTCCTAATTCTATAAAATACAAAAAAAATATTTTAAATAAAAGTTTTGAGTGAATTTATAAATAGTGCATAAAATCCCTATAAATTGAAATTCAATTAATTAATTTTGATTGGCAAAATCCTTCTAAAATTTATTAAGTGATTGTGTAAATCATTTAATGTACTTTAAGGGGGCAGATCACGTTCAGCTGTCAGAAAATGACCTATTTAAAGCAGTGCGAAAAACTCTGTAGTTTCTTAACCAATGAATAAAACGCAACATTTTTTTTTTCTTTACTTTCACACATTCTTATGATACGATAAAATATTCAACTACACATATATTTAGTAATATTTATTAATTAAATCATAACGATAATAGTAGCTTTTTAAAAATATGAATACTAAAATATGCATTTTGCGCGCGCGATTTTAAAATTTTCTACTGCAGACGTATGCTTAATGTTTCAGATTTTGTTACTTATAATACTATATTTTACACGGAACTTAAATTTTAAAGTATATTAAAATTCTTTAGCATAATTAAAGGCTTTTCTAATCATATTCACTAAATTTCACTAAAAAATGTACAATTATTTTTTTTTTCAATTCACAATTTTATGTGACACAAATCAGACTAAATTGAGGTTCAGCATAACCTAACACGTGTAAACTAAGAATATACATAATTTCAAGGTTCTATGATAATTTGGTTTTAAAGGAGAGTGCACGTAATATCAAAAAAACAACTTTTAGAAAAACGGCTTCAAAGTTGGCTTATAACGTTACAGCAAATGCTTTTATGCAAGATATTTTTACCCATAACTTCCGCTCTTATTGTTTTTTTGTGAAATTCCTCTTTCATTGGATTTGTAACTTTTGACAATATACATTCTGAATTTTATGAAAAATAATTTTTGTTAACCGTTAACGTGATCTGACCCCTTAAAAATTCACGAAAATGCTTTACAAGATGAACTTATCATGAATTCATAATTTAGGATATAAAGGGTTATCCGCGATCCTGCATTATAGCTTTCGAAAATATTAATATTGTTTTAATTCTGAACCTTTCTTAACGCGCAAATTTCTTCTTTTTAACCATGTTTTCATTTTAGCCCTGCTCATATGTATGAAGTAGGTATCATGTATTAGCTATATCATATAATATGATATAGCTGTCATAGCTATTTTTTAACCTTCATTATATATTTATTTTTAATAACGTAAGGATCACTTATATTTGTAATAAATAGATGACATTCTTAAGAATTATTAACTATTAATTTAAGTCCCCTATAACATGGTTCAGTATAAAAATTTAATGGGGACACAAATTAAAAATATATATGTTCTAAAAATTGGATAATATTCGACCCATTCACTGTTATTTGTTTAAAAAGAACTATTGTATTCAGTAATATTCTTGAAATAAATGCTTCATTGTCGTACACTATTTTAAATAAAACGATAAATTAAAATTAGTACAAGATTAAAAAAAAATGGAAAATTTCAGTTATTTCTTTTAAAAAAGAAGCTCAGTGACGTAGTGGTCAGAATATCTGATTGCCGCGTTGCAGGTCAAGAGTTCCATTCCCTGTGGCCAAGGTTCACTCAGCCTTTCATCCCCACGGGATAGATAAAACGACAACCCAGCTTGCTTGGGACCAAACACGAAGGTCTCGTGTTAGGCTTACCACCAGGCCGGAACGTATGCTGCATAGCACCTCGGGGCCCAGGATCAAGGAAACAGGGGTGTATTCTGCAGGCTCAGATACTTTATTTATTGTATAGCCACAGAGTTTAGTTTAATTAAGTGGTCTCGGGATTCTTAAAACTGGAAAAAGGAAAAAAAAAGAAAACTTTCAACATTAAATATATTAAAATATATATGATTTTAAAACATAATTTTTATTGGGATGAAATATATAAGTGTGTTCTTTCATTTCATGTATTTAAAAAATTACAAAATGCAAAATTAGTATTTATAGGAGGTTCTAAACTGTCAGACATTTGTCGAACAGCTGGTGGTATAACAGCTTACGCGCAGGATTACAAAATAAAAAACTGAGTCCTAGGCTTTTTGGGTGGAAAGTATTTTTATTTAAGTAACTTGAAGCGTGAACAACTTGATAACTTAATCAATGAATTAAATAATATACATAATATACATTTCATACTCTGCTTTAAAATGCATATAATACTTCATAAATGTTCTGTTGGTAGATTCGAAAAAGAAACAAATGCAGTATTATATTTTTCGATTGGATATGTTTTGGGGTATATCAGTGTTTTTGTTACTTTTATGTCTGATTTTTATAAAGTAAAAATTAGAAAAAAGAAATTTCAATTATTAAAAAGAAATGCTAATTTGATTATATATGTGTATGTATTAAAAATTATCATGAAAAAATAGAAAAGAAATGTGTTTTGTTTTTGCATGTAGGCATTTTTAAAACTTATATTTAAAATATTATACATTGACAAGGTCGAAATAATCCTTTTTACCGCCAAGAAAGTCTATCTAAATGCTTAAATATTTTTGCTTGAATAACACTAGCTAGAAGTTTTAATTAGGTTGAAGCCATTAATATTATATACAAATATATCAGTTTATACTCGTCACGCAATACGAAAAGAGTGTTTTAAAGTTCTCTTTAATTTCACAAAACCACATAAAAAATTAAACGTTCTTTGTTGTATAAAGTCATTAAATATGGCTCATTTGTGCTTATTCGATTTCGATAGGTTTTATAGATTTATCATTTCGTTTCTCAATATTATTATCTGAGGATATGTAAATGCACAAATTACGTATAAAGATGATTTAGAATTATTTCATTCACGATGAAGTATTGGAGAAATACTTTATGTGTTTTAATAATGATGATTAAGGTGAACGGAAAATTTGTTTTCTTGTTTTCGTATTTATGTTTTGAAGCTTCATGCTAAAGGAAAAAAATAGTATCCAGGTACAGCATGCATTTGTGCAACTGTATGGAATTATATAGATATATTAAGAAAATAAATATGAGTTATTTAAAATTTAAGTTAAGGGAATAAAAAAAAAAAAAAAATGGAAAAAAAGAAAAAAAAAGACCATTTTTAACATTTAATATCTTAAAATGTATTTGATTTTAAGACACAATTTTAATTGGAATAAAATATATAAGTATGTTCCTTCATTTCGTGTATTTAAAAAATTATAAGAAGCAGAATTAGCATTTACAGGGGCCCCCAAACTATTAGACATTTTTCGAGCAAAAAAGCGGCATAACAGCTTACGCGCACGATTACAAAATAAGTGTTGCAACTAGAATAAAAATTTTGGTACCTACTTATACTTCAGATTGTAATAATTACCCTGAACCTAAATAAATTTGTATTTAAAGCTTTTTTATATTTTTAATACAAAGTTGTATTTAGCTAATGCAAAATTAAGAAAATTTTAACAGTATAATCACCTAAAAATTTTTTATTTTGAACAATAAAGAGGAAATTTTAGGTTCAGTTTATACAGACTAACATTAAACATAGGTTTTGAAAATTTCATGAAAAAATATTCATAAGGGTTTGAGATATCGTGCGCGTTATGCCTAAAAACGTCATTTGGAGAAAAATGGCTTCAAAGTTTCCGAAACGACGCTTCAGCTATTGAACGTGTATAAATGTAAAAGCCATAACTTCAGTTCTGATAGGAATTTCAAGGAAACAATTATATCAAAATGTTCAGAAAAGACAACAGTTTAACATCTAAAAAAATTAAAATTTCGAAAATTTTAAAGCTTTAAGAGTCCTGAGACCCCTTAAAATTACGTTACGCAATTTTGAAATAACGTTCGTTTAAATAAAAGTAACAAAATTTTATTATAAATTAATAAATTTTGTATATGCCAACAAGCATATTAGAATAATAGACTTTGGTATTTTCCGGGGAAATTCTATGTGTATGACAATGAATTTACCTGAACATGTTTATGTATTTATTTTACAAATATCATAATTTAAAAGGTGATATCACATATGTTTAAAATTCAAGATCATCCTAAAAAAATTATTTAGGATTGAATAATTATTCATTCTTATTTTTCGAAAACATTAACGTAAAATGCAATGTCTTTATTTCATTATATAACGTTACCTATTTTGTTAAATAAAATGTAGTAGAAAAAGAAACGTGTAAAATGAAAATTCCTTTTTATAACATTGATTTGACTGTGAATTGAAATATTATATTATAAAATTTGATTGTGTTATTACATTTTATTAGCATTTTTATTTCTGTAGAGGTGACGCTAAATTACTTTTAAAACGAAGCCATATGATTCTTTATTCTTTGTTATTATGACATTTTTAAAATGTGTCTTTTTTAACACTTTCTACATAGTCGAAAAGTGGTTATGATTTCGGTTTGTCTAGCCGACCTCTAAGTCTCGTAAATATACACGAATATGTCTGTAATTTTATTATGTTAGTAACGTTTACAACAAAAAGATCGCTAATAGACCGGGGGAGTGGCGGCACAGACAATCACCTCATCGAGCCCACAGCTGAAATTCCAGAAGTAGTTAAAACTCGATTCGCATATTAAAACTCAATCGGTCTACCAAGTCATATCTTGATAGAAAACACCTGAAAACCCCATTTTCGTGATTGACTCGTAGGTTTATCAATGTTATTCCTGCACCCAAAGATATGAAAACATGGAGGACTAGGAGCAGGAAAACACAATGGTAAACCTACAAGTCAACCGCTAAAATCGGGTTTTCAGTATTTTCCATTAAGATATGACTTATCAGACCGATTGCATTTTAATAGGTGAATCGAGTATTAACTAATTATGCAATTTTAGCCGTAAACTAGATGAGGTGATTGTCTGTGCTGTGGCCTCCCGGTCTATATTGAAAATTAAGTGTGTAGCATCTACAGTTCGTTCACGAGGACAGATAATATATTCCATTACATTATGTCCAATTGTAAAAAATCTTTTCAAATGCACTTTAATAATTTTAGACCATTTCAAACACAATGAAAATTATATGCATTTATGAGGTGTACTAAAAGATGCATTCTTTAGAATAGGGTGTGCAAAGCATTTATTAATCATTACAGGACGACGCAAAAGAAATCCCTTGCATATAATGGTTTACGATGAAAAATTGTTTGGAGACTATTTTAATTATGTTACGCTATTTCAAAAATAATGAAATCGATATAAAATTTTGAGGTTGATTAGAAGATATGTGCTGTAGAATATGATGTTCATAGCACTTGTCATTCATTTGCAGGGGCATACAAATAATTTTGGATAGAGTATTGAAACATCCGAACATCCATTCACTACATACGAAATATTGTGTATAAGCAAGAATTTCTGTAACTACGTTTTTGACTAAATTTCGCATACCATGTGGTATATACAAATGCTATAGATCATATACAAAACAACACAAAATAATTTGTAAGCATCGCTGTGTATGGTCACAAATTGCTTAAAGATGGTTTTTAATTGAGTTATGCACATTGAAACTGATCTATATTTAGCATACTAATCCATGTTTGTAGAATATAAATAAAATCATATACAGGGCCAAGCTAAGAAGTAAATACCTGGGCGCTTAGGGATGATGATACTGGAAGTGTGATTTCAGTGGTTTTAAGCGTATTTTTAAGCTTGACTAATTTAAATTTTAGTCTAATATGTGGAGTATCAAAAAAAATGTATGTTGCATATAGGATTGTACAAGCATTGAAGCATGTTTCCGTCTGTTGGTAGAAATTGCTGAAGATTAATTTTAAACCTATTATTCGTTTCTTTATTAAACTAAATTTTGGCGTACTATGTAGAATATATATGCAAATCAATAGATAAAGTATAACGCACCACAAAATAATAGAAATACTTTGCTTTCTACGGACGGTAATGGCTGAAATCTGTTTTTCTAATGTGTAATGCGTTTACTAAAATGTCTATTTACGTATATTTTTTACCCTATTAAACAGCGAAGTTTCGTTAGTGTATTCTGGATCTATTTGGAAAGTGTTTCATAATCTATGCTTGACGTGTGATTTTCGTTTCCTGTTATTGAAAAACTGTGTAATTGATTAATATAGATGATTCAATAAAATAAATAAACTTAAAAAATGTCTATTCAGAAAGTAAAAGAAAAATCCTATACATTTGTTTTTAAAAGTGATTAAAAACGTCATCTGTTCATAAATAAAAATACTGATAAAGTTTAATAACACAAATGTGGAATATATCTGTCGTGTAGCATAATAGCTGCCTTAACATTTACACTGTGTTAAGAAGCATCCGCATCTAACAATTCCCAGTCTGAACGTCGCACGCATTATAAAAAATCTCATCAGAAATAGAAAGCCTTTCTCTATAGATTAATTACATTCACTAACGTTTGAGCCTTATCCACAAAAAATAAGTTTTATCCAACATCCATTGCATCCTTACGCGATAGATTTTACGTAAAAGACACGTTACTTCAGACGTTAAAGTGTCTTTTACGTAAAATCTATCGGGTACGGATGCAATGGATGTTGGATAAAACTTATTTTTAGTGGACAAGGATCAAACGGGAGTGAATGCAATTAATCTGTAGAGAAGGGCTTTCTATTTCTGATGAGATTTTTGATAATGCGCACGATATTTTGTTTCTTAATTTCTAAAATGACTTATTTACAAGTATGTGTTCTCCATGTTAAATAAATAAAAAAAGAAATTATCGCATTATATTAACTCGATAATTGAGGATTAAAAATAGAAAACGCCGAAAGTAGCAAAAAAATCGAAAATCTATCTTTTTACGAAAAAATGTCTTAAATGCCAAGCTTAACAAACAGAAAAACCCCTGAAGTGCCAACCCGAGTAGAAATAGTTCAAAAAAGAGCAGAAAATGTTGCTGGTTGAATGTGCCACACGAAGTGAAGTGGAGAACTCTGAATGTGACACACGAAGTGGAGCGTAGAACGCTGAAAGTTCCAGTAATAAAATTCGCGGCGACTGGTGGTCGCTACACAACTTGATCATCTTGTTATTGTTTACATGTATGGGATATTTTTAGCAAGGTGAAAAATATTAAATATAAAAATTAAAGAAACGTTAATAGTTGATAAAATTAGGTATTTAAACACTAAACAAAAAGAAGCTAGGTACCTATATTTTAAAGTGTTGAACTAAGAGCCCAAAAGGAGTGAAGTTGAAACAGCTGTAAGTTCCAGAAGTTGGAGCTTTTCTTTTTTTCGATCTCTTGAAAAATTTCCTTTTTTGTACTTTCAGCGTTTTCATTGTTAGTCCTCAATTGTTATACCTGTTTTAAAGCATATTTGGGTTATGCATGCTTAGTTATTGTTCGAATAATTGATTTTTGAATTTTAATTGAGTCGTAACAGTTCATGTACTGTACATAGTGAATACTAACATTTCAGGTAACTTATTAGTATTGAACTAAGGTATATAAAAATGCTTTTTAATTATTTCGATAAATTTATTTTGTGTTTATAATTACATTTTGGTGCGGAAGGATCATGTTTATCGAAGTATATTAAGCAATAATAATTTAGAATCTATATTTCAGTACGTTTAATTCAACATCATGAAGAAAAATATTTAAGGTTACGTCTTTCTGATTTAAAAATATGTATATGTGTATGCAGAAGTTAGTACATATTTTCAGTTTAACACGTTGACTGTGTAGGATGCGGATCAACGTCTAGGTTTTTGTTAGCGAGACTCGACGGACGCAGACTCACGTTCTATTCAGACTTGCGTATAATGCATTAATTTAGCTAAATCATTCCAACTGAGCATACGAAATTTTGTCAGTACACAAATAAAGCATCCTGTTTCCGTGTTTATCGCAATTTCTTTGTTTGTTTTTATGTGTGTGTTTGTGAGTTGTGGAAATTTGCGATCCTGCACTGAAAAAAAAGGGTACTCAAAATTGAGTTAAAAGTACTCACTTTTAAATACGGGACATACTCAAAACAGCTCCGATCCAAATGTACTCAAGATTGAGAAACACATGTACTCATTTTGGATCCCATAGTTGTGTTCAAATATGAATAGTTAAGTACTGCCCCCTGAACCTACAAATTAAAGTAAAAATGTACTAACATTTATTTTCCGTTCTAAATTATTAACCAGAAATGTTTAATTGAGTATTTATTAAAAAAAATAGCAAAATTATTAGCAAGTTACCCCAATCGAATATTTTTATAAGAAGAGGTTTATATGTAAGCACTTTTGAATTATTTAAAAATTCCGCTCATAATTTAATATTTGAATAATCATGAACAAATTTTATGCCATAATAAAGGAAATAAACCATTACAGGGTACAAAATTATCGTTTTGTTTGGGTTTGATAAAATGTCATGTTTCAAAATTGAGAAAACCTATGTTCATTTTTGATCCAAACATACTCAATTCGATATGAATACATCGATATACTCATTTTTGAGTACTTCATTTTTTTCAGTGTGGGGGCAAGCGGTATTTCCAATCCTACGGTTCTTTATGTTTATGAGTATTTTTATTTTTTGTAGATCAAATACATATAATAGGATCTAAAGTTCGAAATATTTTTAGTTTTTATGAATAAAAGAATGGAATCATATGAAATCTGTATCGTTTATTTCTAACTCTTCTGGTCTGTTAGCATCGAACGCAGGACGATCTAGGCCAGGCTTGGCGAACCTTTTCACGTGCGCGTGCCGAAAATTCATAAACAATGTCTCTCAACAATGTAACGTGCCAAATTTATATAAAAATAACTTTGAAGAGTAAGATTTTTATACGAAATACTGGTTATAAAATCAGTTGGTTTCATGCATTAATAATTACTAATAGTTAAAATATATCAAAAATCAAAATGCGTTTTTTTTTTATTGTGTACTGGAATCAGCCAATATATGAATGAATTTTTAATTCGTAAATAGGATTCATTTATGCGGTATGTACTATAATAAGATAAAAGAAATGCGAGTTTTTGTTTCACTATTTTTTAACTTATTATTTATGCAACACCTCGGTTTTAATTTTCCAAGTTGCATTAAACAATGTACTAATAATGCATTGATGAAATTTTTACTGGTGTTACATTCGATGGAAAATGATTTATATCTGTTTCATATTCTATTATTTTTTCAAATATACGCAGCTATATTGGATCCATTTCCCATTTTATTGCAATGACTGCCAAGCGAAATTCATTTTATATTTACAGCTTTTTAAATTCATTATAGAAAGGCAAAATACATGCCGAAAACGCTGCATAGCATCACAGGAAAATAAAATTATTATGAAGTGTTAATTCATGCAAAAAATAATTGCATTATTTGTGACAGTCTGCCCGTATGGAACAAAACTTTATTGTTTATAAACGAAAAAAAAAATATGGATTTTATCTGTATAACTATTACCAAATTTAAATTTTTCGCGTGCCAGAAAATCTAGCTTATGTGCCAACTCTGGCACGCGTGCCATAGGTTCGCCAACCCTGATCTAGGCTAACGCACGGGTACGTCAAAATGAGTTTATGTGATTTTTATAGCTATTTTTATAGCTAAATGTTTTATAGATATAAGGACATTTTCTGGTTTGAAATAAAACAGCAACTAGCCCGCCTCTACAGATAATGCTTGGTAGTCGACGTGTTAATATGTTGCATCACATTATTAAGTAAAATATTATTGAAAAAAATCACAGAATATATGTAAGCCATTTCTCTTAATTCCTTCATATTAACACTTTTTTTTTATTTTACTATTTATTGAATTGTACTCTATTCCATAAAATAGCAAAACTAATAGAGCATCTTAATAAAAAATTTTAAAAACAAATCTCATGCTTTTGCTTTGAAAAGTCAATAAAAAAGAGAAAAAATATCTTCATATGAAGAAAAATGCTGGTAAAAGTTAATAACAATGTGCAATATATCAAGTAACTTTTCTTTTATTTCATGTGTTGGATTATTTTATTAAATAAAATAACACCAAAAACGCAGAAAAAAATTATGGCATTTCTTTTAATTACCTTATTTTTACACTAATGCATACAATTTTTTATTCTCATTTTCCTATTTAATGAATTGTACTCTGTTTAATACAACATGTAATAGAGCTTAAGAAAAAGTCATGATTTTGCTTTGAAAAGTGAAAACAACCGAAGAAAACATTATTTCCGTTGCTATAAATATAGATAAAATTTAATAACAATCTGCTGTATTTCTTCCTACTGCTAATCCTGGACATCGAAACTGTATTAACAAGGATCTGTATCTAGTGATTTCTAGCCTGAAGACATTTCCGGATCTATGATCATGATCATTTTACGTAACAACTACCAACTCCGGATGTATAGGAAGTCGGATGAAAATTTGCTGGGATACGGATCTCGCGGGACTAGATATAGTTAACTTTTAAAGAATAACTTTGTGTCTCTTATCATACATAGATAAGACTTATTTTATGTTCGTTATTTTTCGTTTTTTGTTGTTTTGCTTTGCAATGTCGAATGTTTGTTTTTAATTTAAATATGTACAATGGAATGTTGTTGTTTTAATTTTATTGTGTTTTATTTTCTTAAATAAAATATACTAAGCAATAAATCGCAAAGGGAATCGCCATGCATGGAATGAGTGTTTTTCACAGTAACTTTATTTTGACCTAGTAATGTATATTTATATATATGTTTACAGAGAGATGTAAATTAAGAGAATGTCTTAATCAGATAATTAAAATTTTACTTTTGAGAATGTTATCTGTTTGCAATGCTAGAGATTGCAGTTATTACATGAAATAACATTATGCAATATGTCTGACCTAGAATAATGTTGAACATCAAAATTGCATTAACAAAGACCTCTGTACTTCGATTTGTAGCCTGAAGGTATTTCTGGATGTATGAGTATGATAATGGTATGTAACAACTACTCACTCCGGATACGATGTATTTCGGATGAAACTCATTTTCTGGATCTCATGGGAGTGAAGGTAATTAATCAGAATTTAATAACATTGTGCTATATATCATCCCACTGCTAATCTTAGACATCGAAACTGTATTAACCATGTTCTGTGACTAGTGATTTCTAGTCTGAAGACATTTCCGGATCTATGATCATGATCATTTCATGCAACAATTACAGACTCCGGATGTAAGGGAAGTCGGATGAAATTCATTCGCTGGAACAGGAATTTCCCGAGACTGAATATAGTTAACCTGTAGGAAATAACTTTGCATTTCTAATTATACATAGATAAGACTTATTTTAAGTTTGTTATTTCCCTTTTTAGCTTTTACAATGGCGTATTTTATTTTTTAATTAAAAAATGTACAGTGGAATATTGTTAGTTTAATTTTATTACATAATAAACTATACTAGGTAATAAATCGTAAAGAAAATCTTCATGCAAGGGATGGATTTTCACTGTAGTTTTATTTTGACTTTGCAATATACGTATATATTTTCATATTTATACAAAAAAGGTTAAGAAAATGTCTTTATCATATAACTAAAATATTTCTTTCGAGAATGCTATCTATTTTCAAAGCTAGAGATGGCAATTTAAACATCTAATATCACTATGCAATGTATCTGCCGTACATTAATTCTGAAAATCGAAATCGTATTAATAAAGATCCTGTCCAGAGATTTGTAGCCTGAAGACATTTCCGCGTGTATGGCTGGGATAACTTTATATAACAGCTACTCACTTCGTAAGCAACGGATGTCAGATGAAACTCATTTGTTGGGACACGGGTCTCGTAACAGTGATAATAATTAATCAGTAGAAAATAACTTCGTACTTCTGATACTACTAATAGATAAATCTTAATTTGAGTTCATTATTGTCTTTCTTTGATTTTACAATGACGTGGAATTTTATGGGACTTTTTTCTAGGTGAAAACCTGCCATTATGACACATATTTGTGTATTTTCCTGGTCCTACATTGTTAAAAATTTGCAGCATTCTGGCAGGTCATTTGACCGTTTTTTCCGAAAACGGTTACACAACCGTTAATTTAACACTATTCTGAGCATATTATTGGCCATTTTATGGTCAGAATATAGTTAAATTATGATTATGAAACCGTTTTTTCAAAAAACGGTCGAATGACCTGCCAGAATGCTGCAAAATTTTTAACAGTGTACATTTTTTGTTACTATAAGATATTGTTAAACTCAAATTTAGAAAGAGTTTATTTTATCACTGTGAATAACTATATCCTTTAGACTTTTGAGCTGACCCAAATTAGCATTATACTTTACTTTAATTTTTGGTTTTTTAATAAAGTAAAATATATTAATAATAATTTATTTCTTTTCGAAAATACGAGTGTTGTATTCATTTCAGTAATATTTGCATTTCTATAGTTGTTGATTTTTTTAATTTATTTATTTTGCAATATTTATTTCATATTTTGATGGCAAAACAGTTTTCATTTTCAAAGTTACCTTCGAGTTATAAAAAACAGTAAACACTCCATCGTCAACTTTTAATTGACGAAGTGTGCCCAGAATAACATAGCGTGTACGAAATATTTAAACAACTGACTGAATAAACAAAAACAGTAGTAAACCAAACAAATAACATACTGTATATTTGTTTATTTTCCAATTCCTTTTTATTATTTCACAGTTTGTAAGATGTTTTACAGTCATTAATTGTGATAATTGTTCGTTAAAGGGGCATTCAAGAGATAAAACACACAAGGAATTTTTTCTATAATTTATAATTCATTTATGTACGGGGTTTATCTGAAAAAGGGGCCAAAATTTTACGCGGTGATAGAACGCAGCTATACGAGCAAATTTCGTCATAGAATGTATGGTCGGAACGTAAGCGGTGAGTTAAAAGGTTGTTTTCACTGTCGCAGTTAAAGAATTAACACAAGAATGAGAGGAGATATTTAGAAAACATTTTATTAACAGGCATGTAATTAACGTACATGCTCAATGAAATTGCTCAAAAGATTTTTAGCCAGCTGTAATGCACGCTTCACACTTGCGAGATACATTTGCAAAGACCCAGGCATTTTCCGAATATCGCCGGCAACAACGGCAATCCTGCCGAATAGATCCATATCGGTTTCAATATGGCACGCGTAGATTAGGCTTTTCATATGGCTCCTCAGGAAAAAATCCAAATACGAGTGATTCGGCGGTCTTGGTGGCCAAGCTATAGGACCACCTCGACCATCGTCCTGGGACAGTGGAAAACTACCTAGGGGCTATGCATATATAACGTTATCAACATTTTGCTAATTTTGAACCCCCTCCTCCCCTTATGATATCATATGTTATCATTTGTCGACCGCCCCCCCCCTCCCCCCGACGATATCGTTATCAATTTTTAAAAATTCTTTTTATTTTTACATTCTTTTTCTTTCTTTTTATACGTTTGCAGTGATAGACACAAATCATAATACATTTATTAGTCGAATAGTTTCCGGATTCAAAAAGTCAATACTATATCAATACATTGAAACAAATTTGTTTCAAATAACATCTAAAAGAGTTAGTTACTATTTAAAAGTATTTAATAATAACTTGTTGTTACATAATACAATAAACATTAATATTGTCTTCTTGTACTTGACACCTATCCGGGGAGGGTAAAAGCAGAACATAATAAACAAATCAGTTGAATAACATTATTTCTCTTTCTTTAATGGTAAACGCAAGTATCATTTCCAACATATTATGCTCCTGGTTTCTCTAAAAGTGAATTATATATGCGCCCATGGCGGAAGAACAGGCATGCCAAAAGTTGGGGGTATTACAAATTTTGGAATAAAAGGATTTTATAAACATTTAATGGCTTTAATAATAGCTTTGTATTTTCCTAAAAACATATAAAAATAATAATAAATCACAGGTAGCAGGCTACTTGGATGTAAAAAAGAAGTTACTCAAAAAAGAAAAGGTTGATTAGATCAAAAATGATAACGATATCAAAAGGCAACCCCCCCCCCTCCCCCTAGAGATATCTTACGATATCAAATGACAGACCCCCCCTCCCCCATAAAATGATAACGTTATATATGCATAGCCCCCTATTAACTTCTCACCGCTTGCGTTCAGAACATACATTCTATGACGAAATTTGCTGGTATAGCTCCGTTCTATCACCACCCGGTAAAGTTTTGCCCACTTTTCCAGATACACCCTGTATACAGAATACATTTATCCCTTTCAATATTCAAGCATATTAATTTATCTAATACGTGAAACTAGTGGCGATTTTTTAAATAGATGTACAAACCCTCATAAAAGTTCATCAGTTTTGTTTTAATAGTTGTTTTTGTCGTTTGGCAACAAACCGAATTGCACAATTTTTGAAAAACTGGTGCAGCCATTACAAACAAGTACCTTAATTTTTATTATATTACGTTTTAATGAAAAGAAATTGATAGTGTTACATTCGAGTTTCTAATTACCGTGTTATAAGAATCTATATATTCCAAAGTAATTTATCAAAATGATGTAATCGGCAACATTGTATTGTAACATTTTAGACAGAAAGTGTTTTGGCATTAAACGTTTGTACCTCTAAACAGTGCATCAAATATTCATATTGATAAAAGTTCACATACGAAGGTAAACAAGAAAGAAAAATCATGCGTCAAGCATAGATTATGAAACACTCTTCAACACATTCAGAATAATGTAACAAAACTACACTGTATATAAAATTAAAATATTCCATCTAATTCAAACATATGAAACGTATAACACATTTCAAAACCCAATTTCTCATCTACAATCGAAAAATTATCCGAATTTCTTCAAGTTTTCCCCGTATGTGATACATAGATTTGCATCTATTAACTAAATGCAAGCAAAAATTTAGTTCACTTGTGAATTACATATACTTCAGTTGAAAATTCCCCTTCAGCAATTTCCTCTAATAAAGAGATTGGTCAGTGAGTACTTTTGTGCTGCCCTGTATATGAGGTATTGAATTTATATATAGCGAGTAACATGCTAAAAATTGGTTAAATTTAAAAGCACATACTGAATTTTAAAACGTCCACTCCATCAATTATTACTCAAAACCAGTATTGTAACCGATTTCTTTTGTGTGTTCCTGTAAATGAATAAAAAATTCTATGAATGCTCTATTCTAACGTGATCGTAGGGAAATTGAGTGATTTATATCACTTTGAATACATGTAAAATAGCGTAATGTCATTAAAATTATGTGCAAACGATTTTTCTCCATATACCATAATGTAATGGAATTCTTGTGAGCGCCCCTAATGAATTATTAATCCGACATACTTCATATCTAATACCAAACATGCTTTAATGACCCTAAATAACCTTTAGCAATTGGATGAAAATCCGAATATATTTACTACAGTTAGAGTGTTGACAGACGGACAGACGGACAAAAAAAACCGAATGCATAAACACTTTTCAACTTTGTTGGAAAGTGTTAAAAAGCAGATGTAAACACATAGGAAAACCAAAATAATACGTTATTCAAAATTAATCATTCAAAAGCTTTAAAATTAATTTAATAGACACTTTATACTCAAAATGCATTTATTTATTATATTTTAAATACAAATTGTTTAAACTCGATATACGAAATAATTAAAAGTTCATTATCACATTTAAAAATAATTTATATTTATTATTTAAAAATTGCTCCTTTTTATTTTTAAAGAATGTTATACCTCCCAAAACAATTTTTATAAAGCAGTCTTCATACAATCTACATACCTTAATAAGTTTTAATTTTAAATATAATATAATAATTGCTTTGTTAAGCATTCTTCCTTAAGTTAAAAATCGAAAAAAAATCACTACAAAGCCTCTTCATAGTACTTGCTTTATTAATTTTTTTAATTAAGGACACATTCTTTAAAAACAATTTAGTTATAGATAAAATAAACATAGGCTTTTATCTCTTGATAGAGTTTTTTTTATCGTCTCAAAATTAAATTATTTCGGCACGGTTTTTTTTGAAAATATTTGCATTTACATTGAAATAAAATTTAACTTTTAACTGATTATCCCGTTAATTTATTTTTTCAATGGCGAAAGAACAGAATTACAGTTCTGTCGCATTTTTCAGTGCATTTATTAAGTTAAACATTTTCAATTATCATTCAATAATACACAATTTTCTGAGTATTAGCTGCTTATGGAATAACTTGACGATTTGTTTTTTTTTTTTTTTAATTAATGATGATTTTCATTTTAGGACACAATGAAATACAAGATCATATATAGATACATAGACAGATTATATATAACATTGATTTATTGATTTACAATGATGATTTGACATTTTAAATTCAATTTTACATATTTGATTTTTAAAATGTCTTCAGCGGTAATTTTTAAGCATATATGCATATATATAGAAAAAAAATTAATGGAAAATCATGTGATAATTTTATTTTTTTCAATTGATTTTTAAGAAATGATATTTTTTGAATGGACCAAGGAATTTTAAGTTACGCGTTGCTTCTATGCCTTTTCTTGAATCTTCTATTTTTATTTTCCTATAAAAATTTCATATAACACAATTAAAAATCGGTGTTGAGCAAACTAACAAGAAAAAAAGAAGATCTAATTTTAAATCAAATTCAACTTATAAACATGCAGTTAATTTCGAGTTCAAATTCGAAATTTATAAAATGAAGCATTTCAATTCTAACTCATTTCAAAAAAGAAAATGAAACTTAGATTTTCAAAAAAAAAAAAAAAAAAAAATACCTAGAATATTTTTTCTAAATATGAAAAATATTCTGATCTACTACTTTCATTATTCAATGTATTTTTATATGTATTGCATCTGCATCATAAGCTGGCGTGGTTCTTCTGATTTTTAATTTTGATTTTTAATGAAATATATATTTATGTGGAGACAGGAAATGGACTTTGTACCGCAAAGCAAGGCAAATTCTTTAGTGAGACTCTTGATGATAAACCTCGCCCATCGAAGAATAGATTTTGATGAGCTAAGTAATTTTTACTGTGAGAACGAGAGCAGAAGCAGACAAGATCCAGACTACATCAGACGGACTGAGGCAGGCTAAAAAATCCACGGCCAGCTAGAAAGTGCGCTTTAGTAATGTTTTATAGGCAGGCGGCCTAGGGCAAGCGAAATCTCTCATCGATGTTTCATAAAAAAGAGAAAAGCCAACAAACGGTTGGCTATGCTGTTTATAATTGAACCACCAATTGGAAGAAGGGAATAAACGCCACTTTTTGACACATTCATTTTTCTACATTTTTACATTCTTTAGACGTGTAGCGGTTAATTGTGAGTTCGAAGAAAATAACAAAAAGTATTCGCTTCGTAATTTTTTTTTTTTTCTTCGAACTCACAACTAACCGCTACGTCTAAATAATGTAAAAGTGCAGAAAAATGAATGTGTTAAAAAGTGGCTTTTATTCCATTCTTCCAATTGGTGGTTCAATTATCCCCAAAATATAAATACCTGTTCTGTTCCATATATATTAAAGAATATTGAAATTTGTTAAAATTTCGTCAAAAACCTGCCTGGACTTATTACTACCCACTAGACACCGACAAATATATCCTACATATACATAAAAAATTTAAGGATTATTCATATCATTTTATTTCTTATACATTTCACAAGAATAAAAATAGCGATTCTATAATAATTACAATTATATTTGTATTTTTCATTGATTATTTGATACTTCATGCACACAGAGATAAGCGCCGCCGTCAGGAAAGGGGCAGTCGCCCCTGTATTTTGAAATTTAATTAACTAAATTTGTTTGCCTCTGATGATTTTGAAAAAAAAAAAAAAAAATTTATTCATCCTTATTAACTTAAAATAATTAAATACTGAAAGAAAAAAGAACTAAAATTTTTTCTTCAGGTTATCTCTGATACCCTCTTAACCCCGTCGAAGGCAATTTTAAAATATATCTCTCTTTTTATGTTCATGCGTATAAAATTTATTTTAAATAGTAAGACTAATAAAAATAAAGAACGGTTTTAATTTCTCATTTTAAAAAATAGTGGTAAAAATTTATTTTTCAATATTTAACGTTTCTTGATAGTTAAAATTTCGGAATTGCCCTTTTGTTGTTTATATGTAAAAAATTGTCTTGCTCGGGGAGTTCTAAAAATTTTATTAGTTCAGTTTAAAGTACTTTTTCCCAATATGGACAGCGCTGTCAATATGGATACCCTTAATATCTTTAAAAGTAACAATTTTGATCGAGGGATGACGCTACATGTCCGTGAAGAAAAGCAATTTAAAAGATAATTAAGCCTGGAAAGTGCAAAAAAGCGCGCTATTCGCTATTTGGAAGGAAACTTGTTGTTTCGTGGTGTGCTGATCGTAATTACAGGTAAATTTAAATTCTTATTATATATGGTAAAATTACTTTAACTATTGGAAAGTGGGGTGTTTTAGAAAACTGATAAAACATATTTTCGAATGCTATTGCATATATTGCTTTAAAATGTTTTCTTTGTTTATTTATTACAAGATTTATTAAAATTATACCCGATTCCCAACATGGACACCTTATGTCCACATTGGAAATGCAGCAAGTGAATCTTCAAATTCACAAATTTGTAAAATATCTGTTTAATGTCATCTGAACAATCCTCCAAGAAAAAAATCCTTCAAAAAGCCCTTGCAGAAAAATCAAAAGAAGCCTCCTTCAGTAGGGCATCTGTTGGCGAAATCGCAGGTACCAGCTGTATGACTTCCTCAACAAAGGAAAGCTGGTACTGCTTCTTATGCAGTATTGATGCTGTAGCAGATGTGCGGCTATGCATCACATGCGGCAGATATGTCCATGAGGACAGTGTGGGACTTACCGCCCAAGATGAAGGAATTTTTATTTGTCCATCCTGTGAGGACTGCGTAATAACAGATGTAAATTCTGCGGACAGATGCAATAAAGCTAAGCAAAATCAACTATATATTTTCATAATATTTTGTAGTAACTGAGGGGCTTTGCATGGGTTTTCGTAGAGCCCGAATGTAAAATGACCCCCCCCCCCCCGTCTAAAATGCATCTTCTGGAGATATTTGATGTGCCCCTCTCCCCCGCAATACTTTAAGATATATTTCTTTTATCCCCTCTCCTCTAAAGTCCCTTGGAAGAGTGGTTCTTCCATACACCCTGCGTAGTATATCAATAAGGAGTCACCTGTCCCTAATATGGACATGCATGTCCGTAATAGGGACAGGTGGTTCCTTATATGGACACTTGTAAACATTTTTTTGTTTTTATCCTTAAAATTAAACCAGAATAATTACAAAGTCGCTAATTTTAATAACGATAGTCAACAGTCCAGGGATAGTGGTAATATATATATTTTTTAAACCTACGACGTGTACATGGGGTGAAAAAAATCGTTTTTCCTTAGGGTGTCCATATTGGGTACAGTTACCTTATCTCATGTTTATATTCTCTATTTAAAAAACTCGCCATAAACTGTAAATAAAGAACGCAAATCAATCAAAATATAATATAACCACGTACAAAAGTATGCAATTACCTCATCCACTTTACCTACGTTTTCGAAAACCGTACTTTATTTTTAGAAACCTCAGAAGTCAATATATTTTCGAGATTTAAAGAAGTATTTATAAAAAGTTTCTTTTGCTGCCACTGATTTTCGGAAACGTTTTCGAGTAGTTTTTAGCTCTCAGGCTATCAAAGTCTCAGAACTAATGTACCCGCAAGTTCTGTATGTATGTATGTACATACGACATACTCGTATGTATGCGCGATAACTCTTGATAGAAATATCCGATTTGCTTCAAAAACAATTTCTAGGGTCATTCTGACAAGGAGCTTTCCTGATTAGTTTTAGAGGTTCATTGGTTAAGTATAAAGGGGGGAAGGAGGGCTAAGCCCTCCTTAATTTAGATAAATTTGTTATTCATGCAGAATTATCCGATTTGCTTCAAATTCCGTACACCCGTTTATTCTGATAAGGCGCTTCCTTGATTAGATTTGGAGATTCATTGGTTAAGCATAAAGGGATGAATAGGGGGCAAATCCCCCCTCCCCCACCATTAACTTAGATAATTGGGTTTTCTATGCAGTATTATCATTTTTGCTTCAAATTTGGTATACCAGCTTATTCTAATAAGGCGTTTCCCTAATTAGATTTGGAGTTTCGTTGGGTAAGTATAAAGGAGGTAAATGGAGGAGCTAATCCATCCCCCTTAATTTATCTGAATGGGTTTTTCCTATAGAATTATGCGATCTGCTTCAAATTGGGTATACAGGTTTATTCTGACAAGGCGCTTCCCTGATTAGATTTGGAGGTTCATTGAACATAAAGGAGGGAAACGGGGGGGGGAAGCTATTCCTCCTCCCTTAATTTATTATTCGGGGGCATTATTCTTTGAAATAAGAGTATAATATACGATTAGTGTGAATAGTCTGTGAGCTCAACGCCATCAGTTTAACTGGGCAATTTTCTGTTTTTTATTAAATTTTAATAATGAATTTTCTCAAACTGGAATATCGGTTCTTCGGATGGTATCAATTCTTAAATAAACGATCTCAGTTGAATTTCTGTATGCAAGAGTAAGAAAATACTACTAATGTTAATGTTAATACTGCTAATCCATCATGTTTGTCTGTAAAACATGTTTGTTGAACTTGAAAATATTTACTTGAAATTTGGTTGCACCCGAAAACTCCATATTCCAGGTAAAACTCGCGAATTTGAACTCAGTGATTTCGGTCTTGCGCAACACTGATTAAAATACATTTGAATGTGTTCCTTATGAAACATTTTTGAGCGAAATTCAGATTTTTTTGTCGCATATATTCCATTATATGCAGCATAAGTTTAGCATGGGGATAATATACAGGATGAATGATAATTATCTTTACAACTTTCACTCTCCATAAAATCGGAAAGAAATCAGATAACTAAGTTGTGTTGCTCGGAAATTTAACATCAGAAAAAAAAAAAAAAAAAAAAAAAAAAAAAAAAAAAAAGAAATTTTTGTTTCTATATATATATATATAGAGAGAGAGAGCGAGACTAATTACTTCAAAGCCCACACCAGCCTATTTATGTGAATGTTTGATAATTTAATTTTTGATTCTTGTTTTAAAACATTAACATTAATAACCTCAATACGGTACGCTAATGTATCCCACACTTGCCAACCCTTCACAGAACTTTTGTAAAAACAGGGTTAATTTAATCCTACACAGAAATAAATATTTAAAAAACGAAATAAAATTAATGTTACATGGAACCATAAAATATTTAATACATACATTTTTCTTTCAAAATATGTTTAACTTGGATTAAAATAACCTAAATCAAAAGAATATTTTGTTGGAGGCCGACAAATAAGATATTCCCATGAAAAAAAAAAGGAATCACAAAAACATATATCTGGTGATCTACCTGCCTACGACCAATCAATGGTTTAGAAACTACCTTTTTGCTCAAATATTTGCAAAATCTTATTTGTTTAAGAAAGATTCTTCTTAAAGAAAGAAAACATTATGCATTGTTATTAGATGTAGGGGAGAGCGGGGCTAAATGGCTAGAGGGATAAGTAGGCACAGTCACCATAAATCGCCTGTTTGTGGATAGATTGTGCAACCAGTCGCAGAGTACATTTCTTCTTGCGTTTTATAATCCTCATTGTAGTTTTCCAGCGTTACCTACGTGCAGTGGACATTTATTACGATTTTTCTGTTTTTTGCGCTCATAAGTAAATTTTTGTTGCTTCATTCTTTTTCTAATTTCTAATACTTATCTTAATAATTGCGATTTAACTTGTGCAATTTTTCTTAGTGTATGATTAACTGTATCTACTCCATATGTGATTTACTTGTATTATTTATGCTTAGATGGTTACGTGTCCCTTTTGTGAAGAAATTTATTATAAGGCTAGTAGGCGCACTGAACACGGGGCAAATTGGCTCGGTGTCTGGTGTATGCTGGTAGCTTGAAAAACAGCAAACACCGAAAAAAGTGGTTGCAATGCAAGATTTAGGCACAAGGGGCTTTTCCAAACGAAGACACTCGATTTTTCATTTGTGACAACTGTAACTCTGATGATGTTATCGAGTAGGATAGAAGTTACTCAATGTTAATGTTTTATGCATTATTTTTATGTCTGTATAATTTAGAATTTACATTGTACGGCGATAACGCCTTTGATTAAACCTACTGGTAATAAGGAAATTGATCTTATTTAAATTTTTATAAAGCGTGTGCCAACTTACCCTATAGGTATAGGCAACTTAATGCGTGACGGGGTAAGTTGGCGCACAATTTTCCTTTTACTTTAGGCTTCCGATAAACATAAACCACAAAAGCTACAACCTCAAAACTCCGGGTATTTATAGCCCAATGCCTGTTCTTTAAAAGTACAGTTAAAGTTTCATAAAAAAAACTTAAACAAAAAATTAATAAATATCAATAACTAAAAACTGCGCCTACTAGCCCCGGTCCTACAAGCAATCAAGTTCTGCTTTCATGCTTTAGATATTATAGAGTGTCAAAATTGTAAAAATAATTGTCATTCATTTAGTTTCATTCTCATTAAACATATATGATAAACTTTATATGTTTATATTTAAAAATGTATATTGAGCAATATTAACACCAAATGCTTTTTGAGAAGGATAATATAAAAAATGCTAAAATTGAGGTCATTTTCAATTTTTTTATTCAACTTTTGTATTTTTTATAATATAATTCATTTAACAGTGTTTGCTCTCTTCTTAATTTTAGGCATCAGAATTTCCGAATAGAAATCTTTTCGTTATTTATATACAGAAAAATATTAAATTATTTCAAATTAAATAAGTGGAAGATTTGTAATTTAAAATAGTGGTTGTACTCTTTTGTAATCCTAAGGAGAATACGTATATTGTCTAAATCTCATTAGGATTTAATTATGGCATGCTGAATTATTCTCATATACTCATTTTTATATATGTACATTTTATTTAATTTATATATATATTTTTTTTTCATTTAAAATTTGAAGATTCGTACAAGGAAATTTAATACTTTCTTCTTTTATACTTAGAATACAGAACATTCATTCAATGTCAGCCCAAAAATCGTTCACAGATACATTCATACCCCAATTCTTAAAAGTCAGAAAGTGGCGACGATTTTTTTTCAGCTTGTCAGTATTTGTGACGCCAAGCAGAATCTTTCTCAGTGTTTTTTTTTTTTTTTTTGGTTTACTCGTCACTTAGCTTTGAATCATTCGTCATTTTGTAAGTGGAAGAAAATCAAATTAGAAAGATTATATATCTTTATTTCCCAGTCCTAGAATTCGAAGCAAATCATTAGAAAATGGTAACTTATAAATTTTGTAAAAATGAAATGTACAGCAAACTTTACAATAAATGAATATGAAAAGTAAAACAATATCTCACAAATAAGAAGCAAAACACTATATTTTGAAAATATTTATCGATCATGTGTAAAGCTTGCATCACTTATCATAGCAAGATTTTGCCATATGATAATGATAAAGATTACCTAGCTTTCTTTTTTTTTTACATATTAGGAATACTTTAATAAAATTATTTCCTTTTCAATATATTTTTGCTTTAAAACTGCTGAAAATAACAAAATACATATGTTTCTGCATGTGAGGCACATTTTTTTTTATGTGAAACATATTTTTCTCCATTATGTATAATTTAACGTAGTTTTATTTTAAGGAAAAAAGTTAAGAAAAATTAATTTTATAAGTTGTTTTTTCTTATCCTTATAGACATAATATATCATTTATGAATTATAAGATTAAAATTACTAAATTAATTCCATTTTATAATAGACAGTGAATTAACTGAAGATATTATTTAGACTATCCATATTTGAATATCATTATTTTTAAACATAATCACTATTTACGCTCTCGCTTTTACTCTTCAAATTGACATCTCATGTATACCTGACAAACTTCATTCACAGTTTATTAATGAATTATTTTAAATTCTTGTTTATTATTTCTGTCATGTATGTGACATGATATATTGTATTTTATTTTTTTACAGATATCAACATATTCTAACATATATATCTTCATTATTAATAATATTCTTCCTGAAAGCACACATAAATTTTAATAAATTTATTTATTATTTTTTAAAGAGTGCTTTTTCTGACATTTTGAGTAAATTTTATAATTCTAAAAAAAGGAATATTTGTATGGTCATCCTACTGCCGTACAAGTTTTCTTAGTTTCGTAATTCCCATAAAAATAATCAAATTACATAAATATTTTTAATGACTGCCAAGGTAAACTCCGGAGTGTCGTTTTATTTCCGAAATATTCGCTTATTGTACTATTAATTTGTATTTTTGAAACAATGACCATGCATCTTTTTTGTTTAACTTAACTGTTAACTGGAAATGAATCTTCCTTAACATGTAAATAAGCGACATAATTTTAATATACTTTGTTTCTCAGACGTTATTATAAAATTTGTAAAGCTAATTTTCTCTCTTCCCGTACAATTTGCAGCAAACTGTCCAGTCATTCGACCGTTTTTCGAAAAAATGGTTTCATAACCGTAATTTAACTATATTCTGACCATGAAATGGGCAATAATATGATCATAGTAGTGTTAAATTATTGTTGTGTAACCGTTTTGGATAAAAACGGTCAAATGACTGGACAGAATGCTGCAAATTTTTAACAGTGTATTTTATGGATCGAAAGTATTTCAATGAATCAATTTATTATGGTTCTATCTTGTTATTTCAAACGAATCACAAAACTTGTATAACTACATAATTTTAAAATAAAAGACACAAATTTACAGAATATATTAATATATTTTCACATCCTTGAATTAATTCAATATTACCGGATTTCAAAATGTCGGTGTATTATAATGACGAAGTTCTACCTCTCAAGATCGGTTAACATGGCATATCATCATTTTCTGAGCGTCTTTCGATTTGTCTAAAATTCAGACACAATGAATTCCAGCAAATATTTCGAGAGTTACCGAATTCGACAAGTCTCTTATTGCATCGTTGTTTATGGTAAAATGAGACCTTTATCTAATTTTTCTCAAAATCTTTTCAAATCAGTTACAAGCGTATCACTTGAAGCGAAGTATAGGATTAATGTGAAAAGGAAAGTGTTAGTAAATTTACTAACATTAGTAAATTATATTTTAAGGGACTAAGCACTTTAAAAATGTACTGTATTTTTTTTTCCTTTCCTTGTAAATGAAAGTTAAAAGCAAATAATACATTCTTTAAAACATTTCTCCTTAATATGTTTCAGAAATTTTAAATAAATAAATGTTTTACTGCCATTTTAAAAAATAACTTCTATTTTAATTGTGTGTCTATTTTAAACTTCATTTTATGAGCATTGATGTAGTTGAAACAATTAAGGGCACAGGATAATAGTTTCTGAAAAACAATTTAAACCGTAACCACATTTTTTTTTACATAAGTGAATTGCCTATTCGAACATGAAATGAGACAATGTAAGTAAAGGTAGACTAACCCATATTTAAAAAACATTTCTATTTTTGTCACACAATTATATATTTGACGCATATTTGAACAGCAAAAAAGGACTATCGACATCTCCTCTTATTACTCGTTAATCCTTTTTTTTTTTTTTTTCCAATACATTCATTATGAGAAGAAATTAGAAATAGAAAGGCAAAAATATGTAGGTTAGTACAGTTTTGCTCTACTTGCATCAAATATCTTACAACAAACGCAGTGTTCAACTAACGTTTTTTTTTGGGGGGGAAATTTCATAAATACATAGCACGGTTTTACTATCACGAAGATAAGAAAAAAAAAAGCTGAAAGAAAAAAATGAAAGAAAGTGATATCGACGTATTTAAAATGTTAACTGATTGTACAAACAGGAATTTGTAAACTATTCTATTGCTGTTATTTTATAAATATATATCTAAACTATTGGACTAATCCCACATAAAAATATCAAAATGAATACGCATGCCTCATTTAACGTATAATTCAGAGTTAGTGCTTTCTTAAATATTTTTGTCAGATACTGAGCATACATTTGTATTTTTCGCTTCAAAACCTATGGAATACCATATCACTAACAGTTATTTCATGAAATTTAAAGCATTTATTATTTTAGATTCATGATATCCTAAATGAATTCCAAACCCCCTTAAATAAATAAAAGTGCACGAAAAAAAAATGTGCCACACAAATTGAATTTCTCTTGTTACTCAGATTACTCATTCAGCTGCTACAAAAAACAGGTAGAGTGCCAGGATAAAATGCAAATCTTCTAATCATGTTATCATCATAGAAAAATTCCAGAACCAACATATTATTTGCAAATTCTTCAGGGAATGAAGCTACTGTGACATTTTTTCTGAATTTAGAATTTTTTTTTTTTGTGATCCTCAAAGCATTTTATCGATCCAGTAGTTTTTATTTGTGTTATCAAAGGCTGTATTACTATGTAGTAAACAAAGAAATTTAGTAGTTGACATTAGTTGTAAGAAAGTTAAATAAATCCCGGGGTATTAATATGAATCGAAGAATAACATTTTAAATTAGTAAATAATAAAACATTAGTCAAACTGAATTTTGTAAAATTTTCATAATTAATTTTGCAACCATTCAAAATATTTCAAAATTAATGATAACCATATTATTTATCATTTTGAGCAAATTAGAGTATCGGCGCTTTTCTATTATGTTGTTTATGTCGAAGATCTAAAAAGAGATAATAATTTGACAAGCGGAAAATATTTGATCACAAACAAATAAAAATTAACAATAAAATCTTTAAATTATTTAAAACAACGTTTAAACACACAATAAAACAACATATTTGACCATACGTATACGTTTCGTGAGTACTAGGACTCACATCCTCAGTGTAAAACTTTAAAAACTTTAAAAACAATATCCCCCCAACTGCATGTACGGTGAAAAAAAAACCCCCAAATGTCAAACATAATACCAAAAGACCATCAAGTTCTAACAGCCAATGAAATTAATGCGGAAGTGAAGTGTCGTGACACAACAAATCCATCCAGAAAGTTGAGATGTATGGTGTACTAGATAAATCATTAGCCAAGGAGTCTTTAAATTTATGGATATGAATAGCCTCATAAAAGTCTAAATCCAGAGGAGTAATACATTTCTTGATAATGGTAGCTGAGTCAAAATTAAAATTATGTCCCTCCCCCCAGCAATGAGAGGCGATAGAGGATTTCTGCAATTCTTTTTTCTTTGCATAGTTTCTGTGTTCATTGATTCTGTAACGGAGTTTTCGTTTAGTTTGACCAATGTAGGACAAACCACATTGGCATTGAATGTTGTAAATGCCCCAATAATTATGTGGAGGAATTTGGTCCTTAAGTTGCGAAAAAGATAATTTATTAACCGGTTTAAAAACCACATTAAAATCATAATGTCTTAAGATATTAGCCATCTTAAAGCTAATGCTATTATAAAATGGTAAAATTATAAGATTGGAAATGGAAACCGTAGTCACAGGAGAATCAAAATTATTAACATATTTATTAAGACTATGAGAAATTAAATTATTGATATAAGATAAACTAAAACCTCGATCTATAGCCACAGATCTAATGTAATTTAATTCTGTAATAAGTGAATTATTATCTGAACAAATTAAGTGAGCTCTATTAATCAAATAATGAAAATCCGAAGCTTTTTGGGAAGGGGGGTGACATGAATTGAAATGGGGGGGGGGGGGGGGGAGTGTGACAGCAAAAGGTTTACGGTTAACGCAAGTGTCAAAGGTATTAGGCTGACGTGTAACCAACACATCCAGAAATGACAATCTATTATCTATTTCAAATTCATAAGTGAATTGAATGACCGAATCTATTGAGTTTAAAATCGTTAATATATTGTCAACAGAAAATAGAGAAAGGTCCAAGAGTGCAAAAGAATCGTCTACATATCTATTTTCTGTTGACAATATATTAACGATTTTAAACTCAATAGATTCAGCCATTCAATTCACTTATGAAGTTGAAATAGATAATAGATTGCCATTTCTGGATGTGTTGGTTACACGTCAGCCTAATACCTATGACACTTGCGTTTACCGTAAAACTTTTGCTGTCACACTCCCCCCCCCCCCCCATTTCAATTCATGTCACCCCCCTTCCCAAAAAGCTTCGGCTTTTCATTATTTGATTAATAGAGCTCGCTTAATTTGTTCAGATAATAATTCACTTATTACAGAATTAAATTACATTAGATCTGTGGCTATAGATCGAGGTTTTAGTTTATCTTATATCAATAATTTAATTTCTCATAGTCTTAATAAATATGTTAATAATCTTGATTCTCTTGTGACTACGGTTTCCATTTCCAATCTTATAATTTTACCATTTTATAATAGCATTAGCTTTAAGATGGTTAATATCTTAAGACATTATGATTTTAATGTGGTTTTTAAACCGGTTAATAAATTATCTTTTTCGCAACTTAAGGACCAAATTCCTCCACATAATTATTGGGGCATTTACAACATTCAATGCCAATGTGGTTTGTCCTACATTGGACAAACTAAACGAAAACTCCGTTACAGAATCAATGAACACAGAAACTATGTAAAGAAAAAAGAATTGCAGAAATCCTCTATCGCCTCTCATTGCTGGGGGGAGGGACATAATTTTAATTTTGACTCAGCTACCATTATCAAGAAATGTATTACTCCTCTGGATTTAGACTTTTATGAGGCTATTCATATCCATAAATTTAAAGACTCCTTGGTTAATGATTTATCTAGTACGCCATACATCTCAACTTTCTGGATGGATTTGTTGTGTCACGACACTTCACTTCCGCATTAATTTCATTGGCTGTTAGAACTTGATGGTCTTTTGGTATTATGTTTGACATTTGGGGTTTTTTTTTTGTTTTTTTTTCACCGTACATGCAGTTGGGGGGGATATTGTTTTTAAAGTTTTTAAAGTTTTACACTGAGGATGTGAGTCCTAGTACTCACGAAACGTATACGTATGGTCAAATATGTTGTTTTATTGTGTGTTTAAACGTTGTTTTAAATAATTTATATTTTCACACAAGTTCTGTACTTAATATAATAAAATCTTTGCTGGAGTTAAACAAGTCAATATCTTCACTAAAGCATTTTAAAAGAAAATTATTTTACATCGGAAATTTTGATTCAGAGATTTATTTTAAGATTTTTTTTTATTTCAAACATAAAAAATATAGCGGAGAGTAGCCATATTTGGACCGTCGCTTTAATTGGACCGTTGCCATTCTGCCGTTAATTACAGGAAGAGACGCCATCTACCCTGAAAAGCTTCTCATCAGAATGACTTCATTCATGAGTAGAAGAAGCAACCGCCTACCACGTGCTGTTTTCAGACAATTTTAAAAAACCTAAAGTGAGCTGTTTTGATCTAATTTTTACTACTAAACGTAAGTGAATAATTTAACTAAGGTAAGTTGTTATGTTTTCATATACATATATGAATTCATATGTTTATTGTGCATATTTTTCAAGCGGATTTGTTTGATTTCGCTTTTGTTCTTAGTCTTGAGATTATCTGTTTTAAAAAATGGCTCAGTTGCCGTAATTGGGCCAATTTAAGTTGCTTAAATTGGACCAGATATGCGATCATAAATTTGAAAAGTAAGTAATTAATTTCGAGGACGGTACGCTTTGTATACTATTTTTTTAATACTTTATAATGGATTACTATCTCCATGCAAGTTTTTTTTTATGTAAATCTGGATAATTTTTTTGATACAGTTTAGGCCTATATAAGCATAAAAATATTTTTACATGTTTATGCAATAAATTTTGCTTGCAATTTATTTTATCTTGTATATATATTTGTATTTATTTCTTTGAATTCATTATTTCTACGGGGTATTTTGTTTACAGAGTTGAATTCAAACATTTTCCTCCTGCAGGATATTTGCGATGGCAAAATTTTTACAGTTCTGGAGGGTGGAGTTACACTTTTTTACCATTAAAACGCATAAAATCTCAAATATTCAGGGGGTAGGGGATATTCCAAGGCTCCGGGGGGGTGGTGCTGAATTCAACGCTGTTTGGATATATAATGTTTGCGTTTGATTATTCATAGCGTATTTTTCAGTAGAGGATATTTTTTAAACATTTTTTTTAATATAATGTTGAAAATGTTGAGAAAGACACACACAAACTGTGTGGAAGAAAAACACCCGTGACAGCAAAAGCTATTAAAAATATAGGAAACAAAAAGGAGAGTGTAAGTTGTGAAGAAATTGACCTGCAAGAAGGCTGCAGCTACAAATCCTCCCCAAAAGCCAAAAAATCATTACAAATGTTATCTCTCTTGCTAAATTCAGTTAAATCAAAGTACAGAGGGAACCAAAAAACAGTTGTGTTAACATCACCGCCATATAAAATAAACCTTAAAATGAAAAAAAAAAACCCGACAAAAAGGAAGCTATCACAGCACAAAAGCAATTGAAACATCTAGTTTAAAAAAAATACACGTCATACAATTAGCATGAAAATGATGGAAGGGAAGAACTACGAACATAATGTAAAGAAAATTTCTGTTGCAAAAGAAAAATGTCTAATAATTCAGAATCTAAAAAGAAAACTATAGTCAGTGATGACTGGTTTTGCCTAATTTGTAAGAAAAATAAAATAGCAGAAATGATTCAGTGTTCAGATTGCCAAATACGGTTCCATGTTGTTTGCACAAAAAAATCAATAAAAGAAATTCATATGTAAGCTTTGCATCACTCCTTACATGATATTCAAGTAACTGACAATTAGTTCCATAATTTCTGTTCTTAGTTACTGATAACTTTGAATTATATTTTTAATATATTTTTATTTAAAACAATTACTCTTATTTTCAGATATTTGATTTCATTATATTTCATTGCTGTTATTTTGTTTGATTGTTTCATTAATCGCAAACTTTGCTTTTAATAAAATTAGTTATATTCCCTAGTCATTAAAATAACCTGATATTATTTGGTCCAATTTAGGACACTATGGATCTAACTTAAGCGACCAGTTGCTGAATTTGGACCACTTTTGACAAATTTTTCAAATTAGAATAAAATTTAAGATTTTCAAAAAGAAATTGATCTAAAGATTTATTAAGTTATTAGATGAATAGATTGACCTCGTGTAATGATGTTTTGCAGATATTCCAAAAATTTAGTGAGTTACACCTGAAAATATGTGAAGTGGTCCAAATTAGGCAACTCTCCCCTACTTCTACTTTTTGCTTAATCTATCAGCTTCAAGGCCTTTAGAAAACCATATAACTAAAACTTATTTTATAAAATGTTTCATTGAAAGCATTTAATATTTTTTGGAAGAATGTTATCCTAAATGAATGCCAATCTAAAAAGAAAAAAAGAAAAAAAAACCCTCCCACACAAATTAAATTTCTTCTGCTACTCAGACTAATGCAAATCTCCAAATTTCGTAATCATGACTGAAAAATTTTATAGACAATATATATTATTTGCAATTTCTAAACTACTGTGATATTTTTCTGACTACAGAAATTTTATTTTTGGTTCTCCAAAATATTTTATGGGTCTTGCAGTTTTTATTTTTTACGTAAAATACTCTTTTACTAAGTAATAAACCAAAGCATCTATTTTTCCAATTTTTTTAATGAAAACGTTTGATGAATTTAGAGATTTCAGTAGAGAAGCAGGAAACAACAAGAAAATGCAGGTTTCTAGGAAATCATATCAGTAAAATTAATTTTTTAAACCTGTTGTATTGAAAATATTTATTATTTTAAAAGCATGCTGTTCTAAAAAAAGTTTAAACTCGTCTAAAAAATTAAAATGCACGAAAACATTGTCCCACATTTGTTAACTTTATTTTGTTAGTCAGATTAATCAATCATCTACTCAAAAAATACAGGCATGTTACCAGGGTCAAATGCATTTTTTTAATTGTGTTGTAATCATAGAAAAATTCCTGAATGTACATAGTATTTGCAAATTCTTTAGGGTAATAATCTTTAATAGAGCAATTTTTATAGGGAAATTATTTTACATCAAAATTTTTGATTCGCAGGTTTCTCTTATAGCATTTTTTTCTTTCCAAATATAAAAAATATACTTTTACCTACTGTTTAATCTACTAGTTTTTGATTCGCAGGTTTCTCTTATAGCATTTTTTTCTTTCCAAATATAAAAAATATACTTTTACCTACTGTTTAATCTACTAGTCTTCAAATGTTTAGAAAACAGTAACTCGAAAACTTATTTCATAAAAAGTTTTATTGGAAGCATGAATTATTTTAGAAGAATGTTATCCTAAAGGAATTTCATACCCGTATAAATAAATATAAAATTAAAGGAAAAATAATGTCTCACAAATTGAATTTCCTTTGATAATCAGGCTACTCATACAGCTTCTCCAAAAATACAGACAGAATCACAGGATGAAATGCAAACCTTCTAGGCTCGTAGTCATAATAGAAAATTTTCAGAGCCAACATATTATTTGTAAATACTTCAGGAAATGGATCTACTATGATTTTTTTCTGAATACAAGAATTTTATTTTGTAGACTGTAAAATATTTGATGGATATTGTAGTTTTTATTTTCTAGTGAAATACTTCTTTACTAAGTATAAACCAATAAATAGATTTCTTAATTTTTTTTTTTTTTTTTTTTTTTTTTTTTTTTTTTTTTTTTTTTTTTTTAATATATATATAAAATATTTGATGAATTTAGAGGTCTCAATAGAGGATAAGGAAAGAACATCTGAAATAATATAAACTTTCAGTAAACCAAATTTTGTTAAATTACAAAATTATTTTTGCTCCAATTAAATTATAAATGACAATTGAGGCTAATTAAATTATTTCGCATTTTGAATAAATTAACTGAAACACTAACAACTTGTATTTAATGTTTATATTAACAAGCAAATGAAAATCAGATATTTGTCAAGAAAAAGAAGATCTTATCGTGAACACAACAGTACAAAGTGTGCATGATAACGTATTTTCTGAAGTTGAACAATTTATTACGTTTACTCTAATATTTATAGGCTATACGAAATTCATTCAAAATTTGCGAATCATCGATTCTCTTTAAAACCATTCTTTTTTAAAAAAGATAAAAATTGTACTTATATTTTTGTATTAACCTACTAGTTCCAAAGTTTGTAAAGAAACCATATCACTAAAATTTATTTTATAAGACTGTTTCATTGAAAACATTTATTATTTTAGAAGCATATTTTTCCAAAGGATTTCTAAACTCGTCTAAAAAATTGTCCCACATAAATTAATAATCTGTTGTTAGTCATATTACTCAATCATCTGCTTAAAAAATACAGGAATGGTATCAGGGTCAAAAACAAATCTTTTAATTATGTTGTAGTCATAGAAAGATTTCAAGAATGCACATAGTATTTGCAAATTCTTTAGGAAATGCATCTTTACTGGAAAAACTTTATACGGAAATTACCTCATATCGAAAATGTTTGATTGACAGATTTCTCTTAAAGCATCTTTTTAAAGATAAAAAATATACTTCTACTTTTTTTTTAATCTACCAGTTTCAAAATTTTTAGAAAACCATATCACTAAAACTTATTACATAAATGTTTTATTTCAAGAATTTATTATTTTTGAAGGACTTTATACTAAATGAATTCTAAACGCCTCTAAATACATAAAAATACAAGAAAAAATTCTTCCGCACCAATTGAATTTCTTTTGTTACCCAGGCTACTCATCCAGCTTCTCAAAAATACAGGCAGAGTGGTAGGATGAAATGCAAATCTTCTAATCTCGTAATCATAATGGAAAAAAAATCAGACTCTACATATCATTTGCAAATTCTTCAGGCTATGAAGCTACAATGACATTTTTTCTGAATACAGGAATTTTATTTTACATTCTGCAATGTATTTTATGATCTTGAAGTTTCTGTTTTTCTTGTAAAATACTTTTTTACTATGTATTAAACCAAATCATCGATTTGTTTACGTTTTTTAAAGAAAACATTTGATAATTAAATACAGAATCTTGAAACAACATCTGAAATAATATAGACTTTTACTAAACCAAATTTTGTTAAATCCCAAAATTATTTTGTTCCGATTGGATTATAGATTACTATTGATGCTAAGTAAATTATTTTTCATTTTGAGTAAATTATCAAAAACACTATCAACTTGCATATAATGTTTATCTTAAGAAGCGTCAAAAATTGAGATACTTGACAAGAAAATGAAGATCTTATCATCTACACTACACTACAAAAATGAACATGGTAATATCACTACTGAAGTTGAACATTTTATTACAATTGCTATGCTAGTTCACAGATTTCTCTATTTTTTTAAATCAAACATAAAAAATATATATTTCTACTTTTTGTTTAATCTACCAGTTCCAAAATCTTTGGAAATTCATATCACTAAAACTTATTTTTTTAAATACTTCATTGGAAACATTTACTACTTTAGAAGGATGTTATATTAAACTAATTTAAAACCTCTCTAAATAAATAATAAATGCAATGAAAATTTCTCCCACACAAATTGAAGTTCTTTTAATACTCAGACTACTCATTCAGCTTCTCAAAAAATAGAGTAAGAGTGATAGGATGAAATGCAAATCTTCTAATCTCGTAATCATAACAGAAAAATTTCAGAGCTATCATATTATTGACAAATTCTACAGGGAATGAAGCTACTATGATTTTTCTGAATAAAAGAATTTTATTTTATATTCTGTAAAATATTTTATGGATCTTGTAGTTTTAAGTTTTGTCGTAAAATAATCTTTTACTAAGTAATATAAAAAAACACCCACTTGTTTACTTTTTTTAAATGAAAAAAATTGATGAATTCAGAGATTTCAATAGAGAATCAGGAAACAATATGTGAAATAATACAAATTAAACTTTTACGAAACTAGATTTTGTTAAATTATAAAATTAATTTTGATCCAATGAAATTATAGATTGCTAACTAAATTATTTGACAATTTGAAGAAATTAAATTAACAACAATTACACAATAATAATAATTAATAAAAAACTGTAAAAAAATGAGCACGATAACATCTTTGCTGAAGTTCAGTAAGTTATCACAATTGCTAAATCTTATATGAAATGTTTTCAAAATTTATGAGTCATTGATTCACATTAAAGTCATTCTTTTTTTTAAAACAATAAAAAATGTACTGGTAACTTTAGTTTAACCAAACAATTCCAAAGTTCTTAGAAAACCATATCACTAAAATTTCTTTTATAAAATTGTTTTATTGAAAACATTTATTATTTTAAAAGCACGATGCTCTAAAACAATTCTAATCTCGTACAAAAAATTACAATGTACGAAAATATTTTTCCACATAAATTGCGTTTCCGTTGCTAGTCAGATTACTCAATCATCTAATCAAAAAATACTGACATGACGACAGTATCAAATATAAATCATTTAATTGTGTTGTAATCATATAAAAATTCCAGAATGTACATAGTATTTGCAAAATCTTTAGGGAAAGAATCTTTACTGGAGAAATTTTATACTGAAATTATTTTATAACAAAAATTTTGTTACACAGATTTGTCTTAAAGCAATTTTTCTTTGAAAGATAAAAAAAATATGTTTTTATTGTTTGTTTAATATACAAGTTTCAAAATTTTTAGAAAACCATATCACTAAAACTAATTTCATGAACTATTTTATTAAAAACATTTATTATTTAGAAGGATGTTATCCAAAGTGAACTCCTAACCCTTCTAAATAAATAAAAATACAAGGAAAGTTATTTCCACAAAAATTGAATTTCTTTTGTTACCCAGGCTTCTCATTCAGCTTCTCAAAGAATACAGGACAGAGTGACAGGATGAAATGCAAAATTTCTAATCTCGTAACCAAATAGAAAAAAATCAGAGCCAACATGTTATTTGCAAATTTTTTCTGGGAATGAAGCTACTATGACTTTTTTCTGATTACAAGAATTTTATTTTATATTAGGTAAAATATTTTATGGATCTTGTAGATTTTATTTTTGTCGTAAAATACTATTTTACTAAGTAATAAACCAAAGCATCCAATTGGTCACTTTTTTTAAAAGAAAAAAAATTGATGAATTCAGAGATTTCAAAAGAGAATCAGGAAACAATATCTAAAATAAGATGAATAAGAATTTTACGAAACCAAATCTTTTTAAATTACGAAATTACTTTTGTTCCAATTAAATTACAGATTACTATCGATGATAAATAAATTATTTCGCATTTTGAGTAAATTAACTGAAACAATAGCAACTTGTATATAATCCTATATTATAATACGAGAAAATCTTATGTATGTATATGCTGTATGTGTATGCAAATTTTATCTATAAAACAGCTCTACGATTTTGACTAAATTTTGTATCCTACCCTTTGTCGGATACGGGAAGAACAGTGTGCTGGGTCACATGTTCGAGAAAATTCCATTAGTGGATCACTACGGGGTCAATGCATTTCAATGGGAATGAATGTTCAACCAGTTATTAAGTTGTTGATCAGCAGGCAGTAAACAAATTCGCAAATTTGGCTCCAGTTTGCCGAAGTTGGCGACATGGCGACATTTGGCAGAAAAATCGACTTTTAAGATTACCAATGCAAAAACACATACATGGCACCAATTGAAAGAAAACCGCAAAATATGGCGATATTTGTTGACATTTTGACTACATTTGGCGAAAAAACTGGCCTCCATAATCTGAAGAAATTTTCTGGATCTTCCTAATACGAGAAGAAATACATGATTTAACCACCTAAACATGTAGTCTTGAAGGATGTCCTTTCGTTGTAAATAAGTAACGGAAAATTTAGAAATATGTACATAGTTTTAATATTGATTGTTTCTGTAAATAGTACTATAATAAAATAAAAAGGTTTATAACAATAATACAGCTAGAATTTATCTCTATATTGAGTTGAACACAAAGCTCATTATAACTAAGTTTATCTCGGTCTTCCCGTCTGCTGTTTATCTTAAGGAGCATTTGAAAATGAGATATTTGTCACGAAAATTAATATCTTATCATGAACAAAAAAACTACAGAAAATGAGCATGATAACATCTTTGCTGAAGTTGAACAAGTTATTACATTTGCTATTATATTTATATGCTATACGAAAAGTATCCGAAATTTGTGAATGATTGATTCGCTTTAAAACAATTCTTTTTTAAAAAGATAAAAACTGCACTTGTGTTTCTAGAAAACCATATCTCTAAAATTTATTTTATAAAATTGTTTTATTGAAAACCTTTATTAATTTAGTAGCATTTTACTCTGAAGTAATTTTAAACCTGTCTAAAAAATTAAAATGCTCGAAACAATTGTCCCACTCAAATTCAATTACTGTTGTTACTCAGATTACTCAATCATCTACTCAAAACTACAGGCAATGGTGCCAGTTTTGAGTGCAAATCTTTTAATAGTATACTTACAAATCATCATAGTAACATTACATCATTACATCAGAGTAACATTACATCATTACATCATAGTAACATTACATCAGTTTAACATATCATATTATTTATAAATTCTTTAGGGAATGAAGGAACTTTTCTTTTCAACACAGGAATATTCATATAATACTCGAAGTATAGATGCTGGTGCTTTTCTGTCGTAAAATGGCTCGTTACTATATAATAATAAAAGAAATTATTTTTCAATATTTTTTAATAAGAATCTCAGTACAGTAAAATACAAACAGATGAAATGTAAGAAAAAACCCCCCACAAATTAATTTTAAATAAAGCTTTTACGGAATTTCTAATCATGGTTATTATATGCGACTTAATAAAATATCAATAAATCAGTATGTATTAATAATAAAATACACAAGAAATATGTTCTAATAAATTATATAATATATATAATGAATTATTAATATATATAATAAATTATTAATATATATAATAAGTTATTAATATATATAATAAATTATTAATATATATATATTTAAGTTTATATACTGTAATAACTTATGTTATTGTTGTCATAATGTAATGATATTGTTCCAAATGTTTATGCAAAAAATGTATTATTTGTTCCTTTACATTAAAAAAGTTGTAACCTATATATGCTTTTTTTTTTCAAAAACACCTAAATTTTTATATTACACAAATAACCTCTACTTAAGAATAAAATCTTAAAATCAAGTACTTAGACCTTATAATTTTAGCAGCTGAACCCCAAAATCCGTGACGACTTGTACCTCGCACATGCATAAACAAAACAAAACATGTGTGTAATTCGCTTTAATCCAAAGATTTAAAAAAAAAAAAAAAAAAAAAAAAAAAAAAAAAAAAACTAATTTACCGATTTCACGCGAAGGAAATATGATTTTCTTTAACAGATAGTTCATAACACAATTTAACAAAAAATCACATAAATCAAATGAAAGTTTTCGCTTGTTTGCTGTTATTGATTTCAAAGAAAATTGCAATACTTACAATTATTCAGATGAATAATTTGGAATTATGAGTGTCTTATGAGACTTGAAGACAATAACAATGGTATTTCATTCAGCTTTTTACAAAATAATTTGTACAATAATGTAGTTTTACCAAAAAAAAAAATCTTTTTGTATGTTTTAATTTGCTGTATTAGACGTTTTATCATTTTCTATACACATTTTTTTTTAACGATTTTGTATGTTTTAATTTGCTGTATTATACTTTTTACTTTTTTTATACATGTTTTCTTTAACATAATTACATAATGACTTTAACACAAAATATTTTTCGTAATTTTTTAACTAAATGAACTAACTGAATGTGAAGTTTGATGAAAATTCGTGCATTATTTCTTGAGTTAGGCTATTGCAATAATCATGAATAATGCAGCATAGCAGCGCCACCTGTTGAGCGATTTTCACCAAAAGGTAATCAGCACCAGAATATATCCTGAATCTCAAATTTTATGAATTTCCCTGCATTAGTTCTTGAGCTATAGCTATTGAAGAAATCGTGAAAAATGCCAAAAACTGGCTCCACCTGTTCGGCGATTTTCGCCAAAAACTAATCAGGTCCAGTTTATATCAAGGTCTAACTGAACCTAAAGGTTTGTGAAATTCCGTGCATAAGTTCTTGAGATAGAGCGCCCACAAAATTTTTGTCACATATAGACTCACAGAGTGATAGAGTGACAGACAGACTCACAGGCAGACATTTTCTAAAAATCATCAAATCGTGTTCAGAACATTCAAAAAGAATAAATCCGTCAAAAACCGGAAGTCGAAAATTTTCCCGAATCCAATACTTTCTTCTTGTAAAAATAGAAGAAAGTAAAAATTATCTAAATTATCTTATACATTTTTAAGATCAAATAAATATGGTGAAAATTAAACGCAAATAGTCTACTTCTGTAATTGGCAAAATACCGATCATAATGAAATCAAGTTTATCTCCTCGTTTTCCACTTACATAACCAAACTAAATTTCTAAAGATAGATATAATTAAATGTTTTAGAAAATCAGCTGACCACAATAATGTGTAACCGTTTATACCGCATAAATGCATAAACAAAACAAAGCATGTGTGTAATTCGTTTTAATGCAGGGATAAAAATAACTTGAATTATCTCTAACCAGAGAAGGATAAATGATTTTCTCCCAAAGCTAATTCGTAACGCATTTCATCAAAAAGTGAGATAAAAGACATGAAAGGCTTCAACCACATACTGTTATTGATTTGAAAGCAAAAAATTAATACTTCATATTAATACAATAATATTTAGGTAAAGAATTTAGGATTAGCAGTGTCTTATGAGACCTGAGGTCAATAAAAGAGGTATTTGGTAGAGACGTTTCATGTAATAACTCGAGTAATAATATAGTTAATAATATAGTTTTTCCGATAAAACTGTTTTTATAAGCTTTTCGTTGTTGCACTTGAAGTTCTAACTTTTTTTTTATTATTATTCATAATCAATACTTTCTTTAACATCATCGCATACTAATTTGTACAGAAAAGATTTTCATAAACTTTTCCAATAAAAACACATACAGTACAATTGTGTTACATTTCGGTAAATCTATAAATTTGAATGAAATAGGGGGAAATGGTCATTATTTTAATTTTATTTTCCGAAAAATTGTTTTTTAACCTAACTTGTAAAATTCTAAATAAATTTTATTTTATGAATTTTTGGCTTTTTCTTTTATTAGATAATTGAAGAGCTCAGATGATAAAGGTGGTACGTGACACAATCATCATTTTGAGAAAATGACCTGTAGAGATCCAAATATCTATTTGCGCTTATTGTCAAATGCCTTTGTTATCAATTAAAATCTCTGCAAGTATTAGTTTTTTTTTTTTTTTTTTTTTTTTTTTTTTTTTTTACAAATAGTAATTTAACAGATGGTAGAAAACCATTGATAATCTTTAATCCCATTCCGTTTTTACACTGATTTACAAGTTTTAGGGGTGAGAGATCCCGAAAAACATGTTTTTACAAAATGACTGTCCGTGTCTGTCCGTTACTCTGTCTGTCTGTATGATACACAAATTTTGTGGGCGCTCTATCTCAAGAACTAAGGGACGAATTTAATAAAAAATTGTAATCAATTAGTACCTGATAAATATTGGTGATGATTATATTTTGATATAAATCGCTCAACAGATGGCGCTGCTGTGCTGCATTTTTCAAGATTCCCGCAATAGCCCGCAAGATTCCCGCAATGTCAAGAAGTAATGCTTGAATTTTGATCTAACTTTAGATTCAGATAGACGTTGACACAAGTTGTTGCTGATAAGGTTATGGTGTTAATCATCCAATAGGTGGCTGCTGTGCTGGAATTGGCAGGATTTACAATATTTCAGAGATAGTCATATCTGAAGAACTAATGTACGTAATTTCATAGCTTTAGAATCATCATGATGTGCATAGACAGCCATTTATTTTTCGATGATAGCGAATTTTGAAGTATTAATATGTATGATATAGACGACAGTTTTGGGATTGGCACTTAGACTACATTTTATTCAGTACATTCAACTGTGATCGAGTTTGTGCTGGTAAATTTACGGTGTTTTTTTTTACAGTGCAGTAAATGTAAAATCCTAAATCATTTGATCACAGTAGTTTTGTTTAGTCCTTTAGTTAGCTATTCTATTTTACTAAATTTACATAAAAACTACAAATTTCCAAAGTAAACTGATTATCATCTTTTACAATTCATAATAAAAATTATCTAATATATATTAAGATCTAATAATTACGGTGGAAATTAAACACAAATAATTTATTTGTGTAACCGGCAAAATTCTTTTCATGATGACATCAAGCTTATGAAACACTTCTCTTTTCAGTTACATAAACAAACTAAATTCCCAAATACAGAAGTAATTAAAGGTTTTAGAAAAACAGCTAATCCCAATAATATGTAACAGCTTGTACCTCATAGATGCATAAACAAAGCAGAGCATGTGTATAATTAGATTTAATTCAGGGATAAAAATAACTTGAAATACCTATAGACAGCAGAGGATAAATGATTTTCTACCACAGTTAGTTCGTAACATATTCCATCAAAAAGTCAGGTTAAAGAAATATAAACTTCCTTCACATGCTGTTATTTATTTGAAGAAGTAAATTATACTTATGATTATATGCAGGTGAAGAATCTCGGATTATGAGTGTCTTATGAGACTTGAGGTCAATAAAAGAAATATTCGGAAATGATTTTTTATGTAATAACTCGATTAATAATGCAGTTTTTCCCGATAAAACTCTTTTAATAAGTTTTTCTATGTTGCACCGGAAGTTTTATCTTTTTGTACAGGGTGTTTCACTACCAGACCGACAGTCTTGCAAGAGGTGTAGAGGGCACACAGACGGCTCGGAATCATATAGGATAGAAATCTCCAGGATCGGAAATGTAATCCGAACGAGATAGAGGGGATATTAGGGGCTGAATCATCGTGATCGCAAATTGACATTTAAAGACCATAAGCTTAAAATAAGTAACGAATTTCCTATAATGAAGTTGCCCGAAGTTTCGTAACGTGGGCGCCGCATTGAATCTCAGATGTTTTAAAATACGCTGTATATCCGTTGGACGTTCGCAAAAGCAAGGAAGATAAGCCATTTCAAAACGCCTCTACTACCTCTAACAAGCTGGAGGTAAACAAAGATGCAGGAATGAAAAGCCTTCAATGAACTTCGGGGAACTTAATTATCAGGAAAATCATGACTTATTTTAAGCTTATGGACTTCAAATGTCAATTTTCTGCTGCGATGGTTCAGCCACTAACAACCCTCTATCTCTTTAGGATTGCATTTTCGACCCTGCATTGCTATGCGATTCCGAGTCGCCTCTGTGCCCCCTACGTCTCCTGCAAGTTTGTCGGTCTGATAGTGAAACACCCTGTATGCATAATCAATAATTTATTTAACAACATTGCATGCTGATTTTTATAGGAATGATCTTTAAAAACTTTTCCAAAAACAAATATCACAAAGGTGTTGCCTTTCAATCAGTTATAGTTTATAAGAAGAAGAAAATGTTAATTATTTTCCAAAAAAATGTTGTCAACCATAACTTGTAAAAAACTAAATAAATTTTAACTTTAGAATCTTTAGAGTTTTCTTATTTAACTATTACGTAACGGTAATCCTTGTCAGCATTACATAAGGATTTTAACAAGAGGTTCTCCCTAATTTTACCAATAGAAAATGTCATAGTAAGATTGGCTTGAATTTAGTTATTTTTGCAAATACGAATAAAATCCTAGAATAAATTTCATTACTTGTTCTATACTTTTACTTTCTTAACAAAGGTTACTTTCTAACAAAAAATGTAAACTCCTAAACCATTTGTTTATATTAGTTTTTTTTTTTTTTTTTTTTTTTTTTTTTGCTGATTCTATTTTTTTCTATTCTATTACTGATAACTATTCTATTTTACCAAATTTACATATGGAATTACAAATTTCCAAATTAAATTACTTATCTTTTTTTGTAATTCATGATAAAAAATTTTATATTGAGATCCAATAAATATGGTAAAAATTAAACACTAATAGTTTATTTGTGTAACTGGCAAAATATCTTTCATGATGAAAACAAACTTATGCAACACTTCATTTATCAGTTACATAAACAAACTAAATCAAAATAAATAGATAGAAGTAACTAAAGGTTTTAGAAAAACGGCTGAACATAATAATGTGTAAAAGCTGAACATAATAATGTGTAACATCTTGTACCATATACATGCATGAACAAAGTAAAGCATGTGTGTAATTCGCTTTAATGCAGGGATGAAAATAACTTAAAATACCTCTAACCAGCGAAGGATAAATAATTTTCTTCCAAACAAAGAATAACAGTTCGTGACACATTTCATCAAAAAGTCTGATAAAAGGAATTAAACACATCCTCCATATACTGTTATTGATTTGAAAGAAAGAAATAATACTTACAGTAATATTCAGGTAGAAAAGTTGGAATTATGAGTGTCTTATAAGATTTGCGGTCAATAAAAGAGGTATTTGGCAGAGATTTTTTATGTAAGAATTCGAGTAATAAGCAGTTTTTTCCCGATGAAATCGTTTTTATAAGTTTTTCTTTGTTGCACTGGAAGTTTTATAGTTTTACATTCATAGTGAATATTTTTTTTTACATCATTGCATAATAATTTTTACAGAAAAGCTTTTCATAAAATTTCAATAACAAATATCACAGTAGTATTAACTTACATTTAGTTACATCTTTAAATTTGAATAAAATAGAGGGAAATGCTCATTATTTTATTTTTATTGTCCAAAAATTTGTTTTTTAACCCAACTTGTGAAGACCAATTAAATTTTATTTTAAGAATTTATGGCATTTTGTTATTTTAATATTAAAAAATTGAAAAGCTCAGATGATGAAGATTGTAAGTGACACAATCATCATTTTGAAAAATTGAACTGTTGAGTTCAAAATATCTGTTTGCATGCATTGTCTAATCCCTCCTTTATCAATTAAAATACCTCTGAGTATTAGGTTTTTTTCAAATAGTGATTTAACAGACAGTAGAGTACCATTGACAATCTTTAATCATATGATTGACCCCAACTTTTTATTTTGTCACATAAAAAAATGAAAGATTTCATCCACATACTGCTATTGACTTAAAAGAAAGAAATAATACCTTCTAAAATATTCAGGTGAAGAATTTGGGATTATGAGTATATTAAGAGATTTGTGGTCAATAAAATAGGCATGTGGTAGAGATTTTTTATGTAATAATTTGAGTAATAATGTGTTTTGTCACTGTAAAACTGTTTTTAAATGTTAGTCTTTGTTTTCCTAACATTGATACCATTGATAATCTTTATTCATATGATTAACTCCAACTTTTTATTTTGTCACATAAAAAAATGAAAGATTTCGTCCACATACTACTATTGATTTAAAAGACAGAAATAATACCTTTTAAAATATTCAGGTGAAGAATTTGGGATTATGAGTATCTTAAGATATTTGTGGTCAATAAAAGAGGTATTTGGTAGAGATTTTCTATGTAATAATTCGAGTAATAATGTAGTTTGTCCCGGTAAAACTGTTTTTATAGGTTTTTCTTTGTTTTCCGGATGTTTTTTCTTTTGTATTCATAATCAATAATTTGTTTAACATCTTTGAATGATATTTTTTACAGAAAATCTTTGATAAACTTTTCCAATAACAAACATCAATGCAGTATTGCCTTACAGTTAGTTATATATATATAAATTTGAATAAAATAGAGGGAAATGTTCATTATTTTATTTTTATTGCGCAAAGTTGTTTTTTAACCTGTTTTGTAAAAATCTAAATAAATTTTATTTTAAGAATTATTGGCATTTTGCTATTTTAATATTAGATATTTGATTAGCTCAGATGATGAAAGTGGTAAGTGACACAATCGTCATTTTGAGAAAATGTGATGTAGTGTTTCAAATATCTATTTGCGTTTAATGTCAAATGCCTCCTTTATCAATTAAAATCCCCGTGAGAATTAGTTTTTTTAATGATAATTTAATAGAAGGCAGAGGACCATTAATAATTTTTAATTATATGATTAACTCATTTTTTTTTATTTCCTCCCATAAAAGGAATGAATCCAGATTCTGTTATTGATTTGAAAGAAAGAAATATACTTTCAATAATATTCAAATAAAGAATTTGGTATTATGAAGTGTCTTATGAGACTTGAGGTTAATAAAAAAAGCATTTCGTAGAGATTTTTTATGTAATAACTCGAGTAATAATGTAGTTTTTCTCGATAAAACTGTTTTCATAAGTGTTTCTTTGTTGCACTGAAAGTGTTATATTTTTATGTTTATGATCAATAATTTATTTAACATCATTGTATAATAATGTTCACAGAAAAGATTTTCATAAACTTTTCCAATAATAAATATAAAATTTGAATACCCTTGCATTTATTTATATCTATAAATTTGAATAAAATATTGGAAAAAATTCATTATTTTTTTTATTGCGCAAAAAAATGTTTTTAACCTAACGTGTAAAAATAAAAATAAATTTTATTTTAAGAATTTTTGGCATTTTGTTTTTTTTAAATATTAGATAACTGAATAGCTCAGATGATAAAGGCGGTAAGTGACAAAATCATCAATTTGAGAAAATCAGCTTCAGACAAGTACCTATTTGAGTTTATTGCCAAATGCCTCATTTATCAATTAAAATCTCTGTGCGTATTATATATTTTCAAATGATAATTTAACAGATGGTACAGGATCATTGATAATCTTTAGATTAACTTCATTTCTTTTATTTTATCACATAAAAGAAATAAAAGACTTCATCCACATATTGTTATTGATTTGAAAAAAAAAAATAATACTTAGAATAATACTCAGATGAAGACTTTGGGATAATGAGTATCTTATGAGACTTGAAGTCAATAAAATAAGTTTTAGAAAATATTTTTTATGTAATAACTCGAGTAATAATGTAGTTTTCCCGATAAATTTGTTTATTAAGTTTTTCTTTGTTGCACTGGAAGTTTTATCTTTTTATATTCATAATCAACAATTTCTTTAACATCATTGCATAAAAATTTTTATAGGAATGATCTTTATAAACTTTTCCAAAAACAAATATAAAAGTGGTGTTGCCTTGCATTCAGTTTTAATATATAGTAAGAAATAAATGTTAATTATTTTTTTCTTTATTCTCCAAAAAATTGTTTTTAACCATAACTTTTAAAAAACTAAATAAATTTTAACTTTAGAATCTTTAGAGTTTTGAATTTTAACTATTACGTAACGGTCATCATTGTTAACATTATATAACGATTTCCCTAAATTTTTCCAATAGAAAATGTCATAGTGAGATTGCCTTATATTTAGTTATTTTTTGTAACAATAAATAAATTTCATTATTTATTCTATCTATTTTCATTTTTTAACAAAGGTTACTTTCTAGCAATAAATGTAACTCCTAAACCATTTGTTCATATTAGTTTTCTTCTTTTTCTACTGATTTAGATAACTATTCTATTTTACCAAATTTACATATAAAATTACAAATTTTCAAATCTACTTATCCTCTTTTGGAATGCAGTATAAAAAATTGTATATTAAGATCCAATAAATATGGTGAAAATTAAACACAAACAGTTTATTTGTGTAACTAGCAAAATATCTTTCATGATGTAATCAAGCTTATGCAACACTTCTCTTTTCAGTTACATAAACAAACTAAATTTCCAAAGATAGAAGAAATTAAAGGTTTAGAAAACCAGATGAGCACAATAATGTGTAACAGCTTGTACCTCATACATGCATAAACAAAGAAAGCATGTGTGTAATTCGCTTTAATGAGGTAATAAAAATATCTTGAATTACCTCTAGCAAGCGAAGGATAAATGATTTTCTTCCGCACAGAGAATAATAGTTCGCAACACATTTCTTCAAAAAGTCAGGTAAAAGAAATAAAAGATATCATTCATATGCAGTTATTGATTTGAAAGAAGAAAATAATGCTTATAGTAAATTCCATGTGAAGGATTTCTAATAACATCACTGCATAATGATTTTCATATAAATAATCTTCATAAAGATTTCTAATAACAAATATCATAGTAGTTTTGCCTTGCATTTAGTTATTATATATAATAATAAGGAAATGATAATTATTTTTTTCTTTACTTTCCAAAAAATTGTTCTTAACCATAACTTTAAAGCTAAATAAATTTTAACTTTAGAATTATTAGCATTTTGTTATTTTAGCATTGCGTAATGATCATCATTTTAAACATTAGATAATGATTTTAATAAAAAAGGTTTTCCGTAAATTTTTCGAGTAGGAAATGTCACTGTAAGATTGCTTTATATTTAGTTATTTTTGTAAATAAGGGGAAAATCTCTGGGTGAATTTTATTATTTATTCTATACTTTTAGTTGCATCCCAAACGTTACTTTTTAACAATAAATGTAAAATCCTAAACCATTTGATCATATGTTTTTTTTTCTTTTTTACTGCTTTAGGTAACTATTCTAGTTTTCTAAACTCCATAAAAAATTACAAATTTTGAAAGTAAACTGCTTATTTTCTTTTAGAATCCGTAATAAAAATTATATAATATATATTAAGATCCAATAAATATGTGAAAATAAAAAACAAACAATTTACTAGTATTACTGCCTAAATACCTTTCATGATAAATCAAGCTTATGAAACACGTCACTTACGTTCCACGTTTCAGTTACATAAACAAACTAAATTTCTAAACACAGTACCTTTAAATTTAAGTAGATAAAAGTTCTATGAAAGGCAGTTGATCCCGATAATTTGTAACAGCTTGTATCTCATACATGCACAAACAAAGCAAAGCATGTGTGTAATTTGTTTTAATGCAGGGACAAAAATAACTTGAATTACCTCTAACCAACGAAGGATAAGTGATTTGATTAGCTAATTCGTAACACGTTTCATCAAAAAGTCAGATAAAAGAAAGAAAGAAATTCATTCATATGCTGTTATTGATTTGAAAGAAGGAAGTAATACTTACAATGATATTCAGGTTGAGATTATAAGGGTCTTATGAGACTTGAGGTCAATAAAAGAGGTATTTTGTAGAGATTGTTTATGTATTGTAATAATTCGTGTAATAATGTAGATTTTCTTATAAAACTGTTTTTATAGATTTTTCTTTGTAGCACTGTAAGTTTTATCTTTTCATTTTCATAATCCGTAATTTCTTTAACACGATTGCATAATAATTTTTACAGAAAAGCTGTTCATAAACTCTTCCAAGAAATTTGAATAAAATAGATGGGAATGTTCATTATTTTATTTTTGTTGTCCAAAAAATTGTTTTTTATGCTAACTTGTAAAAATTTAAATAAATTTTATTTTATGAATTTTTGGCGTTTTGATATTTTAATATTAGCTTATTGAAGAGCTGTGGTACGTGACACAGTCAACATTTTTATAAAATTAGCTGTAGAATTCCTAATTTGTATTTGCGTTTATTGTCATATACCTTCTCTATCAAGTAAAATCTATTTGAGTATTTGTTTATTTTTCAAATAGTAATTTAACAGATGGTAGAGAACATTTATAATCTTTAATCATATGACAAACTCCCTTTTTTTTTTTTTTTTTTTTTTTTTTTTTTTGTCACATAAAAGAAATGAATGACTTCATTTTCACATACTGCTATTGATTTGAAAGTAAGAAATAATACTTACAATAATATTCAGTTTAAGAATTTGGAATTATGAACTGTCTTATCTGACTTGCGGTCAATAAAAGAGGCATTTGATGGAGATTTGTTATGTAATAACTCGAGTAATAATGTAGTTTTCCCCGATAAATCTGTTTTTATAAGTCTTTATTTGTTGCTCCTGTAGTTTTATCTTTGCATATTCAAAATCTATAATTTTTTTAGCATCACTGCATAATAAGTTTTACAGAAAAGCTTTTCATAAGCTTTTCCAATAACAAATATCACAATATCGTTTATTTAAAGTTTAGTTATATCTGTAAATTTGAATAAAATTGGAGGGAGATGTTTATTATTTTATACTTCAGTCTCCAAAAACGTTTTTAACATAACTGGTAAATACCAAAATAAATTTTATATTCAGAATATTTTTTATTTTAATAGTTAATACCTATGTTATTTTTAAAAAAAATACTATGTACAATTGCACCATTTAACCATGTATTACATATACTATTATATCGTCCTTTGCAAAAGCTTTATCTATACATTAAGCTAAAGTTATTTTTAGATTAAATTAAAAATCGCATACTGATTTTAAGCGATGTATTTCAAAAATCTAATTTTTCCAGGAAAGGCTAAAAGTTCTTTGAGACATGTAATAATGTGATTATTTGTGTTGGATTAAATTAGTGTTAATTTTAAAATTGTGATAGAAATTAAATTAACATATTTATTTCCAGATTTAAAAATATTTAATAATTGCATTCGTATTTTACAAGTGATAGTCTGAATATATTTTGTCTGTCGTTAATTTTGATTTTATCTTATCTAACGACAAAAAAAATCTCAATTAGTTGCTCTGTTAGTCATATTTTATTTTTAATTTTGATTGCAATTTTTAGGTGTTTTTGCGTTGAAAAAAAAAAAAAAAAAAAAAAAAACATAGATACTCAGAGCAGTTAATATTCATTAAATCATATTGAAGCTTTTTAAAATAATTATATTAAAATGTAACTATTTCATATTTATGTATTATCAGTGTCATTTTCAAGCTTTGCTTCTAGTCATTAAAAAAATAGGAATATTAAATCATATACAGTGAGTATCTAAAAGACGTTCACAAACTTGCGTTAAGAGTTGATAGAGCAGACTGCAACAAACATTTTTTTAAATAGAAAACCAGGATAATAACACAATTACTCAGTCACAAATACAGGGTTTCGCCCTACAAGCCGAACACGAATTTCATTCAAAACTTTAACACACCGAAGATAATTCATTTAAACATTCAACAGAGTAAATAAATTTACTTAGTTTGATATGTGGTGCTATCATAGGGCGTACACTGTAATAAGCCATGTATAATTCCGGGTGTCCTAAAATGGACTGACTCATTTTAAAATTCAATAACTTGCGAATTGTGACAGTTTTATAAAAAATCTTGCAGGAGGACTACGTAAGATGTCAGAAGTTTTTTTTTTTTTTTTTCCTTTTCTGCAATTTCCGATTTTAGTTTAAAAGAGCAATCAATAGGAGCAGTCAATAGCACTGCAATCAATAGGGGCTAAATCGGGTCCCGATTTTTCGTATCTCTCTTCTCCCAGTATTGATGCGACAGAAAGAGTTTAAAAATATGGAATGGTTTTGAGTCGACAAACGACATACAAGGCCAGTTCATGACTTTTAAAACATCACACGTAGTTTGATTCTATGCATGGCGACTGAGACAAAAAAGTGGGTGCGTCGCTTTGTACCACTCACCGTGTAAAATCGATCCATTCTGTGTGACGTTTTAAAAGTTATGAACAGGCATTGTATGCCGTTGGTAGCGCGACAATGCATATTGTTTCTTAGGGACCCACTCCGTATATTAACCTCCTTCTTTCGCACCAATACTGAGAGAAGAGAGACGGCAAAATCGGACCCCAATTTAGAGCCTATTGCTTGAGGAGCCATCTATCACTACTATTCAAAACTAAAATCGAAAATCGCAGTAAAAAAAAAAAAAAAAAAAAAAAAAACCTGACGTCTTATATAACTCTCTTGCAAAAAATCTTTCAATAACACTTTTTGCAATTTGTTGATTTTTTGATTTTTAAAATCAGTCAGTCCATTTTAGGACACCCGGTATGTACTGTTAAATATGTACTGTGACATACACTCCGAATTACGGAAGGTCTAGATCAGTGTCTTATAGACGTGAATCACAGCCAATTCCAGAGCTTTTTGGGAAGTTATAAATGTAAGTCTGTTGAAATATAGTTGCAGTATTTTTATTGTTGTTAAAGTTACAAACGAAAACATGGATTCGGTTTGGATGCAACATCATATGTGACAAAAACAGCTGATTGCACCGCTGCTTTAAAATACAAAAAACTGTTTCTTGCTGTCTTTTATAACTTGCGTTTTATAGCTTGCTGCTTACTAAATAAAGTTTGTTTCCAACCATTTGTGACATTTTGCATAAAGAAAATTAAAGGAGAAAAGGTTAATTAATCACGTAAATTTTATGGACATAAAACACCCTTTTTTCAAAGAAACTTTATTAAAAACTACTGTTTTATTGAACAATCTGGAAATGTAATTATTTTATAGATAAAGATTTCTACCTCATCATCGTTACATTATCATAATCATTTTAAACCATTTTATCTATCATAATAAACTTTCGAAATAAAATAGATTTCACAAGCAATTTAATAACGTGGTCGTAACAGCTGTATAGCGTTTAACAACATTTTATCAGACGATAACATAAAACTTACAGTTAACTAGTTTAGGAATATTTTTGAATTATTATAAATGGAAAATCTAACTTTTTAAATTTAAAGTGAAAACTTGAAATATCTAACTATGTACAAAGAAGAAAAGTAGAATATTAAAATATATGGAATTGCTTCGAACTAAACGCTTTTTATACCATAAGTTTGAAATGTCTTCCATAAAATAAATTCCTCTTGGAAAAACGCACGTAAAATATTTATGTTCAATGCTTTATACAATGGAATTAAAAAAATGTTTTCATTCTGAAATTTTGAATGGAATACAAAGAAGGAATTCCAAATATAAATAAAATTTAGTTTCCTGAGTAAATTTGAAATGGAATTTCATATCTAAAATAGAAAATTCAATTAGATATAAAAGAGCAAAACAAAATTTGATCTTTCATTTAGCCATATGATAAACCACATTATAACATAATATTAGAGATATCGATTTTTTTCATACTTTCAAAATATGTACGTAGATAAATATGAGATTCTCAGCACTAAAATCTGTGGTATATTGCGAGAAACCTCCCCCCCCCCCCCCTGAAAAATACAGAAATGTATAATACATATGCGAACAAAAGATAAATGATTATTTCAACAACTTTACTGCTAAGGAACTTAAATATTTACAGACGCATTATTAGAAGACTTCAGATGAGTATTGGAGATGACAAACTATACTTCTCAAATGCTTTGTAAATTGCTTTTTTAATCACTTTTTTTAAGCATTTAAAACCACATTTCTCTCATTACATGATCTCTGTCTATGTAATGCTTTATCATATTTAGGTATACTTGTGATACAGTAAATACTTGTGATATGCTTTTTTGTTCATACTTGTTACGTTGAGTGAAATAAGTTCATATGCGTCCACTCCAAGGGTTCCTTTGTGACTCTACTTCTAAACTATTATTTTCAAGACCATCAAATGCAGCGCAGATACAGGAATGGCTGGTGTAGTTCGCAGAAAAAAAAAATTTTGAGGAAAATTGCGTGCTTGACGAATAAATATGAAGATAAGCGTCATTGTATTCTGTTTCATAGTGTTAAGTATCATAATGTCAGATGACTTCATGTTAAAAGCCTTAATTGAAACACATCACGCGCGATCGTTTACACGATTTAGCACGTATGAAGTTTCCAATAAGGTCTCTGCTTTTGTGCTAAGACAGTGGATCAATGCTAACTTTTAAGGACTTAGAGACTGGAGAAACTTACCGATAGGAACAAGAACAGGATTTAGTCTTACCGCGTGTTATAAATTCGCAGTCGTGACTCATGCTTTTCAATCAAATCTTTAAGTTTTCACTTGGAATTTTCATACACCAAACGTAAAACAATTTTCGGTCATTCCCACAAAGTATGACAGATACCAAAAACAATAAGTTTTCTTATTATTTTATTGACCTTAAAGCCTTGATCTTTAGAGTTCAGCCTTACCACGCTACATGCACACAGTTCGACTCCAGGTTGGGCAAACTTCACTCAACTTTTCATCCCTTGGAAGTCGATAAAATGAGTACCTAGCTTGTTTGAGAACTAAACGTGGATTTCTTGGATTAGATTTACCATCTGAAGGGGCATATTCACTATAACACTCCCAGGGCCCATCGTAAAAAAAGCCAGAGTTGGACACTGTAGACCACATCTCTAGAGATTGTAGCGCCGGAAAATTTAGTTTTAGTTTCATTGATTTTATAAGTTATATAGAACTGACCATATACCATGTATAAAAAAAAGTAGACTTTCTGCGTTTTGAGGAAAAACGTCAAGCAACCATCCTGCCAATCACACTAGAAATAGCTTTCTTGTATCTCATAGAAGACCAATTTTGAGATTTAGATAGAAAGAACAATCAAGGACGCAGGCGACCTTTACTTCGACAACTGAAGTAATCTTAATATTCAGTTGAAATTTAGAATTAGTCAATTTCTGCTATACAACATTAACAGTATGATTCCAAATTAACACGCTCAGCTTTATTTTTATGGGCTTCCTATGTGCTCTTGTTAACATGTTTTGATCTAAATAACACCCTCATCAATTTGTGAATGAATTCTATTTATTCTCATAAGCCTTTTAAGTTGAAGGGAAAAGGACATGAGCATTTTTCCTTTATCTAGATGCGGATATAGAGTTTTATAATTATCTTCTAGGTACAGAAAGAAATTTTCAATTTTGTCTAGAACTGTTATATAAAAATTTAGAAATTATAACCTTTAGAAAATTGATAGGAGGACTATTTCATTATTATAATCCTACAATTTTGAAATTTTTCATTGCTTTTGTATCTCCATCAGGTATAAAATTTATGCTTGTTTCTAACTTTTTGGGATACTATATATATACAGGATGTCCTAAAAGTCTTTAACATATTTTAAATTCGATAAAAAATCAAGTAATTGTCGTACAGGTGAGCGGTTTGGACTAAAATGATTTTCAGGACGAGACGTTTTCCTCAAGCAAACGAAAATAAGTTCCAAATTTAGATAATATATGGCGCTACTTGTCCGTATGGTTGGTTTTAATTTTTTCAAACATGCGTTTTTTTTTTTTTTTTTTTTTTTTTTTTTTTTTTTTTTTTGTCATTTTCAGATTAAATTTGACTCTGTGACATTGAAATGGCGACTCCAAGTGAAAATGGACAAAGTGTATGCTTCTGCTGTGGCTGAAATTGAATAAGACGAGAATCAACCATGTGATCAAGCCAATTCCACAAGCAGTGCTAGAGAACACGTGAATAGAACTGGAGTTCCTTATGAATGTGGCTCGAGCTACAAAAAGTGCACTCATTGAACTACGATAATGGATTGCTGAAATTATTACTTTTTAAATAAATTTGGGAAAATACAACTGTGTGCTTAAGTTTTTCATGCTTCCTTTTGATTAATTTAAGCTACATCGCCATCTATGGGATGTGATAGGAACTAATATTTTTATTTGCTTGAAGAAAACTTTTCGTCGTGAGAAGAATTTTAGTCCAAACCGGACTCCTGTACGACAAATACTTTATTTCTTATTGAATTTTAAAATGTGTAAAATACTTTTGGGACGCCCTGTATATATAAATCACATACTAATGAAACATTATAAAGCTTAATAACACTTTTAAACTACTATCAAACAAATAAAGCAATCCTTCACAATTTTGAAACATTTTCAAAAGTGAATTTATTATTTTTGGAACCCGCAAAGGCAAACTTTTATTGGTACGTTAAAAATGCTTGATACAGAGATTAATAAAACTCCTTCATTTACTATAATATAAAAATCTATTTGTTATGTTTTACTATTACCTGTAGGAAAGAAATTATTTGGTTAAAGAAATATCGCTATAAATCCGGGAAATCTATTCTTTTTTGGAATAGCAAACTGTTTTTCTTTATGGTGTCTAAGGATCAGAGAAATGTTTCAGGAACCATGGTTAACACGGAAGATTTACGATTGTATTAAATTTTTGTTAATGTTACTGATTTACTAGAAATGTTTCTGACTGTTTTAGTTTGTAAAACACATATATTTATTCAGATTTTATTTAAACTAAAATAATTTTTGTAAATTCAAAATAAATATCTGCATTTCTTGAAGTTTAAACGAGTAAAATATTTAAGTTCTATTCTTTATTTGACATTCGATTTTTTTCTAAAAGATATTTCTTTTTCCTTTCCTAACAATACGTAAATGAATTACGAAAATAAAAAATAACTACATTGTTAGAAAGAAAAAAAAATGTTCTAAAATGATTTTAAAGGGAGCTTCAGAAAAAATAATGAACGGAAAATTACATATATGTCAAGAGAGATTTCAAATTCTCTATCGGGAAACTTTTTTATTTCGTTCTCAGTCTTCAAATTTAATTTTTCAATAAAGTAAATCAATTCGTGTTTCTTGTAATGATTATGTCACGTCTCGTTTCCCTTTTTTTTTTTTTTTTTTTTTTTTTTTTTTGCTGTCTAATATAACAAAATAAAAACTGAAAAGAACTTAGTACATAGAAAAATAGAGTTGAATTGAAAAAGTCTGTCTAGATTTAAAATAGAATGGACAGATAAAGTCCATTTTTGTGCATTAGTACTTTGTAGGACAAATCTTTTTTATTCTAATATATTTTGATTAGTTTGATACAGCTTATGATCTGGATTCACTGTTTTTCTTGTGATTGGTTTTTCTCTGAAGACGCTTTAAATATGTTATGTTAGATCTAAAACGTAGGTGATTTAGCCAATTCTAACATATTTTCATATTTAAAAAAAATATATATTACTTTGATTTTTGATCATAAATTCTTTTGATATTAAGTGTAGGTTTGGTTGAAATTTAGCATTTTAAGTCAATAATAATAATAATCCAGGTTTCGAGATAGAACTTTGATATACTTGAAGTAGGTGGATGAAAATCAGGAGCATGTATTGCAGTCCAATTATATTTTTATTTTTAACAAAGACAGACATGTAATACACCACTCTGATGAGACATCCCACTTAATAATAAACACCAATCTTAATTCTTTCTCCCCATCCTTTGTGATTACTCTTCCAGTATAGCTACACTGTAAAAAAAATCTGTAAAGTTACTAAAACTTTTCTAGGAAACTGGGATTCCTAGAACATTTTATGTAACGGCAACAACAACAATTCATGAAACATATACACTTTACACTGTAAATAAAATCTGTAAGGTTATTAAGAATTTTTTAGGAAACTGGGATTCCTAGGACAATTTATGTTACTACCACCTGGATTACAGATAAAATTTTAGTAAGGTTACTGTAATTTTAGTAGATTCTTTTGTAAAGCTACAGATTTCTGTAGCTTTACAGAAACTAATTTTGTAGATTTACTTCTTTTTTGTAAAGTGTACAGATAAAATTTTAGTAAGCATACAGATTTCTCTGACTTTGCATCTGTATAATTATAGATTTTTTTTCGGTTCACAGGCTTAGGAGCGGCATTCGGCGCTGTGGAAAGTTGTGCCGTTGCCGTGGGATGCAAATAAGATGATCAACTCTGCTTATCACGCAGAACTCTGTGCAATTGAAAAGCCCTGGATTGGATTCAGATAAACACCATGCACCTATTCATCCAAATTTATAGAGGTAATCTATTTGATCTGAAAGCGATCAATGCTCATAGAGCCAAGCATCTGCTAATCCTTAACATCAGAATTAAGCTAAAGTCTCTCCAAAATAGAGATACTCTTCAACAGTGTCAGCACACAGGTGCGTTTAGGGTAATGAAATAGCGGGTGCACTCGCAAAGAAAGCAGCGGCTAAATCACATATAGGCGTCCATTCCCCACTTCCACCCACATACATAAAACGTTCTCTAAAAGCTAAAATAATGAAGGAGTGACAATTAATCTGGAACAACACCGACAGAGGCCTACACACATCTAATCTAATACCGAAAGTCTCAATAATCCACTATGACCTCTCCCCACGCACAACAGCATTTCTCACAGGACATCAGGGCTGCCACATGTGACTATTTTTCTATTCTATTCTCATCACTGTTTAAAAAAAATAAATTTTGTAGTGTATTTCTCTTGCAAATATTGTCAAACTGTCCATCAAAGATTTTTTATTTGAGAAAGAGCTGCGAGATAGAATTAAAAAATAATCGCCTGAGGCAGCCCTGCGGACATGGACACATTCGAACTTACCTACAGAAATTTAAATGTGTAGACACATTCATTTGCGAGTTTGGAACAGTGGCGTCGCACTATCATTATTACTTCACCTTCTCGCTAACAGTACAGTGGCATATTAAGAATCCTGCTATCCTTCACAAGGAATGGCTTCGTAATATGCAAAATAGACGCATCCTTATAAGAAAGTTACTTAAAATATGTCTTTTATTGAGAGATTTGTTAAACCTTACCTAGTAGTCGTCAGCTGCAATTCCCAATGCAGAACTTCTTCTCAGTCTCTGCCACCTGTCGCGCTGAGGGTTCTTCCTTGGCAAAGTGATCTGGTCTTTGACCTTATTTTGTAATTTTTTTTCTTAAGCCTACTTATTTTCAAACCCACCCCTTGACGGGTTTAGCGGCGGGTACAGCTTCAGCTGAGCATTGTATTGTTGTTAGCCTCAATAAAGACAACATGGAGGGACACTATGCTCTACAGACTAGGTCCTGGTCTGAGCAGTGCCTCTTAGGATATCAAATCAAATTAATGCATGACCCCTGAACTTTCGATCAGCGAGTGAGAGGTGTCAGATGCGTTTTAGCAAACTCTTGGAATAGTTAAAACTTTAAAAACTCGTAAAAAAAGAAGAAATTATAATACAGGCGTGCGGTTTGTAAGAAAGGGTTCATTAGATAGTAGGATTTTTTTAGCAGCAAAAAATTTAGTTAAACAATCGCTTGTAGAGTGCGCTGACGACCCAAAACACAATGAACAGGACAACAGTTGTTTCGTAGAATGTTCTGGAGGTCATGTTGAACAGTTGTTATTGGAAGAACAAATGAATGAGGCAGATTGTTGTCCTGTCCATTGTGTTTCAAGTCGTCAGCACACTCTACATGTGATATTTTAACTTTTTTTTTCTGCTAAAAATATTCGACTACCTTGTGAGCCATTTCTTGCAAACTATATAATATCCTTTATAATAATTTCTTTCTTTTTTATGAGTTTTTAAAGTTTTAACGAACTTTTGGTTCACCCGGTATGTACATATATATACATTTCCTATACTATTTACAAATAATATCATTACTGCAGGAAGATAATAACAAAAAGAATTGTTAATACAAAATAGTACATTACAGACCACACTGTAAAAAAAAAAAATACGACCAGTTTTCCTATAGGAATCGGAAAAATAGTTGCCCTTATCGTACTGGAAAATTTTCCGACACAGCTCGGAGTAAAATCCGTAAAATCAGAATACAATCCGTAAAATACCGTTTTATTGACTATTTCCTTTTTTTTACGGTGCAGAACTTTTAAGTATTATTACTCCTGAAACAGTTAACAGAGGTTCTGTTTTAAGAATCAATGATCATAGTGCATTATAAAAAAATGCTTGTTATTTAAATAGTATATCAGAGATAAGTCATGTTAATTTTACAACTATAATATAACAAGAATACATATACACTGTAAAAAAAAAAAAAAAAAAAAATACGACCAGTTTTCCTGTAAGAATCGGAAAATAATTGCCCTTATCGTTTCGGAAAAATTTCTGACCCAGCTCGGAATATAATCTGTAAAATCGAAATAAAATCTATAAAATACCGTTTTATTGATTATTTCCTTTTTTTATGAATTTTATTCCGAGCTGCGTCGGAAAATTTTCCGGTACGATAAGGGCAACTTTTTTTTCCGATTCCTACAGGAAAACTGATCGGATTTCTTTTACAGTGTAGAGGAAGTGTGGATATTATGGAATGTTCGGAGAATATAAAATATTTCAATATCTGGCGCATACTGTGTTGCAGCTAAGCGTAAATCTGCCATAAGGTTCCCATTACCCACTGTGCTCAGTTCTGTTTGGATACCTGTTGGATTGATAAGGTAAAAAATAATGTCATTCTCAATTTTTGCAGTTTTTAAGGTAAATTTTATAAAATTCTCTCTATGCTAACTTGTTGACGAGAGAGGATGTTACGTTTTTCAAGATGGTGTGTCGTATGATATACAATACCAGTTAGACAGCTGTTTCAAGACAAGTCTAAAAATTAAAACAATTTTTCAAAGAATCTGATGGTTTCTAGATGATGAACTAAGATTTACTCATTAAATAATTTTGGTTATTTATTTAAATCATGGTTTTTCTTGCAATTTTAATATTCTTTATGACGCTATTCCATATTACCCGACTGGTTGCCATTACTCGGAAAGTCTATCCCTTTTTAAAAGCTAATTACTGATATGTATTTTGCTTCCATTTTAAATGCATTAAAAATGTGATAGGAAATTGTCAAAGTTTGTTCTATACTAAGATGTAATCATTTTTTTTTTTATGTTGACTTATAAAGAAAAATAAAATAGTATTTTATAATACCCGAACTTTCTATATATACTATATATGTATATTATGTAATGCGTTTTTTTTTTATATTGTAAATGTATTTAATAAATTATAAACATGCTATAGTACTGCAAAAATAATGTTTGTCCATTTCAGTAGAAAAATGAAAGTGCAACCATTTCCATGTTAAAGAAATAAATCGTAGCTTAACTCAAAAATTGCACGTCCGCAGATTTAATACAAAACTTCGTATTTCACCATTTTATGTCAAAAGCAAATATTGCATCAAAACATATTGAATATTCTTGCATTTATCCAACGTATTTGAATTTTTGAAAAAAGAAGTGAAATATTTTAAATGAAATAATTCGTGAATATTTAAAACTTTTAATATAATTTAAAGAAAATATGTAATATCATATTGAAAAATACGCATAGTTCCCAACATGTCCAATTTTTGAAACTAATATTTGGAAATAGCAATTTTCGGCTTATTTCATTATCAAAATTCTGCAAATAAATAAGGCTAATATTACTACTCGAAACAGTTGCAAAAACGCGTTACAGTTTGCAGATATGATCACATAAAAAATGCTCGAATATCGAATTCGAATTTGCTCGAGAAAAGAATTTGTTAATCATTTCTATATGTATATTTTAGTACCACTACTTTTCAATAGTTGTCACGTAATCGTAAAATTTATGCGATTAAAGGAATGAAATTTTACAATTTCAAAGCTGTAGTATTCAAAAAGTCTTATTCGTAACACTCACGGCAAACGAGTTAATAACAATTTTAACATTAAAATATTGCATATTGGTGCTAAAGATGTTAAACGAAACACGATGAATAACGATAACAAAAATATGAAATAGTACATATGAAATGGTACATCAGCAATATTTAGGAGTTTAATTCGAAAGCCCCGAGAGGAAAAAAATTACATTAAGTTACATTCTGGGTCTCACAAAGAAGGTCTACATAAGCGCATACTCACAAAAAATTAAAAAAAAAAATTAAGGAATAGTCTTGTCATGAGGTTATATATGATTATAAAAAAAATTGCTGCGGAACTTCAATATAGCGTCCGTAATAAATTATGAAAATTTTGTAATTTTGGCGATTATTCGAATGTTGGCTACAAAATGTCACAATAACAATAAATAAAAAAGAAAAGTGCCCAGCTAAACTGATGGCATTGAGCTCACAGACTATTCACACTAATTGTATATTATACTCTTATTTTAAAGAATAATGCCACTCAAAAAAATAAGTGAAGGGGAATTAGTCCCCGTTTCCCCCTTTATACTTAGCCAGTGAACCTCCAAATCTAATCAGGGAAGCTCCTTATCATAATAAACCGGTATACCAAATTTGGAGCAAATCGAATAATCTTGCAAAAAAACATTTATCGAAATTAAGGGGGTGGACTAGCCCCCCTTTATCCTTAACCAATGAATCGCCAAAACGAATCAGGGAAGCTCCTTAACATAATAAACCTGTATACCAACTTCGGAGCAAATCGAATCATTCTGCATAAAAAACCCATTTATCTAAATTAAGAGGTGCGGGCTAACCTCCCTTTTCTCCCCTTTACCCTTAACCAATGATCCCCCAAAACTAATCAGGGAAGTTCCTTAACATAATAAACCGGTATACCAAATTTGGAGCAAATCGAATGATTCTGAATGAAAAACACGTTTATCTGAATTAAGGGGGTGGACTAACCCCCCTTTTCCCCCTTTATCCTTAACCAATGAACCCCCAAAACTAATCAGGGAAGTTCCTTAACATAATAAACCGGTATACCAAATTCGGAGCAAATTGAATGATTCTGCATGAAAAACCCATTTATCTGAATTAAGGGGGTGGACTAACCCCGTTTTCCCCCCTTTATCCTTAACCAATGAACTCCCAAAACTAATCAGGGAAGCGCCTTATCACAATGAACCTAGGAAAAAATTTTGAAGCAAATCGGATGTTTCTATCAAGAGTTATCGCGTTACGCACATACATACATACATACGTACGTACGTACATACATACATACAAAACGGGCGGGCACATTAGCTCTCAGGCTTTGATAGCCTGAATAAACCGGTATACCAAATTCGGAGCAAATCGAATCATTCTGCATGAGAAACACATTTATCTGAATTAAGGGGGTGGACTAACCCCGTTTTCCCCCCTTTATCCTTAACCAATGAACCCCCAAAACTAATCTGGGAAGTTCCTTAACATAATAAACCGGTATACCAAATTCGGAGCAAATCGAATCATTCTGCATGAAAAACACATTTATCTGAATTAAGGGGGGGGGGGGTGGACTAACCGCGTTTCCCCCCCCCCCTTTATCCTTAACCAATGAACTCCCAAAACTAATCAGGGAAGTTCCTTAACATAATAAATCGGTATACCAAATTCGGAGCAAATCGAATCATTCTGCATGAAAAACCCATTTATCTGAATTAAGGGGGTGGACTAACCCCCCTTTTCCCCCTTTATCCTTAACCAATGAACCCCAAAACTAATCAGGGAAGTTCCTTAACATAATAAACCGGTATACCAAATTCGGAGCAAATTGAATGATTCTGCATGAAAAACCCATTTATCTGAATTAAGGGGGGGGGACTAACCGCGTTTCCCCCCCCCCCCTTTATCCTTAACCAATGAACTCCCAAAACTAATCAGGGAAGTTCCTTAACATAATAAACCGGTATACCAAATTCGGAGCAAATCGAATCATTCTACATGAAAAACCCATTTATCTGAATTAAGGGGGTGGACTAACCCCCCTTTTCCCCCTTTATCCTTAACCAATGAACCCCAAAACTAATCAGGGAAGTTCCTTAACATAATAAACCGGTATACCAAATTCGGAGCAAATTGAATGATTCTGCATGAAAAACCCATTTATCTGAATTAAGGGGGGGGGGGGGGCTAACCCCGTTTTCCATCTTTATCCTTAACCAATGAACTCCCAAAACTAATCAGGAAGTTCCTTAACATAATAAACCGGTATACCAAATTTGGAGCAGATCGAATGATTCTGCATGAAAAACCCGCTTATCTGAATTAAGGGGGTGGACTAACCCCCCTTTTCCCCCTTTATCCTTAACCAATGAACCCCAAAACTAATCAGGGAAGTTCCTTAACATAATAAACCGGTATACCAAATTCAGAGCAAATCGAATGATTCTGCATGAAAAACCCATTTTTCTGAATTAAGGGGGGTGGACTAACCCCGTTTTCCCCCCTTTATCCTTAACCAATGAACTCCCAAAACTAATCAGGGAAGCGCCTTATCACAATGATCCTAGGAAAAAATTTTGAAGCAAATCGGATGTTTCTATCAAGAATTATCGCGTTACGTACATACGTACATACATACATACGTACATACATACATACATACATACAGAACGGGCGGGCACATTAGCTCTCAGGCTTTGATAGCCTGTGAGCTAAAAACTAGTATGTTGTGGCCATCATGAAACTTTCTTCTATATAAATCACGTCAATTAATTCATTTAAATTGTACAAGAAATTACATTAATTTAGCATCAATTCGTATCAAAGTATATCTGAATTTGAAGTTTGATAAAAATTCGAGCATTAGGTCTTGAGATAGAGCTATAGCGGAAATGCTGAAAAATGTAGCATAGCAGCGTCACCTGATGAGCGATGTGCACCATAACATAAACAGCACTAATTGATATCAAGATATACCTAAATCTGAAGTTTGATGAAAATTCGTGCATTTGTTATTGAGATAGAGCTATGGTGGAAAGTCTGCAAATACAGCATAGCAGCGCCACCTGTTGAGCGATTTACACCAAAACATAAAGAGCCCTAACTCATATCAAGGTATACCTCAATCTGAAGTTCGTTAAAAATCCAAGCATTAGTTCTTCAGATAGAGCTATTGCGGAAATCGCAAAAAACAGCATAGCAGCGCCACCTGGTGAGAGATTTACACCAAAATGTATAAAATGTCAGTTCCTGTCAAGGACTAACTGATTCTGAAGTTTGATGAAAATTCATTTTTAGTTCTTGAGATACAGCTATAGTGGAAATTCTGAAAAATGCAGTATAGCAGCACCACCTGTTGAGCGATTTACACCAAAATCTATAAAATGCCAATTCATGTCAAGGACTAACTTATTCTGAAGTTTAATGAAAATTCGTTCATTAGTTCTTGAGACACAGCTATAGTGGAAATTCTGGAAAATGCAGCATAGCAGCGCCACCTGTTGAGCGATTTGCACCAAAACATAAGCACTAATTCATATCACGGTATACCTGAATCTGAAGTTTGTTGAAAATCCAAGCGTTAATTCTTGAGATAGAGCTATTGCGTAAATCGTAAATAATGCATATAGCAACGCCACCTGTTGAGCGATTTACACCAAAAAGTATGATGTTTGATTAAAATACGTGCATTAGTTCTGGAGATTGAACTATTACGGAAATCATGAAAAATGCTGCATAGCAGCGCCACCTGTTGAGCGATTTGCACCAAAAACTAATCAGGATCGCTTTATATCAAGGTCTAACTGAATCTGAAGTTTTGTGAAATTGCGCGCGTTAGTTCTTGAGATACAGCTCCCACAAAATTTTTGTCACATACAGACTCACAGAGTGACAGAGAGACTCACAGACAGATATTTTCTAAAAACCATCAAATCGTGTTCAGGACATTCTAAAACGTATAAATCCATTGAAAACCGGACGTCGAAAATTTTCACGAATCCAATACTTTCTTCTTGTAATGATAGAAGAAAGTAATAATAAATATTCTTTTAAGAAAAACTCTTTCTACACTTAATACTGAACTAGTTTAAGTAAGATTAAGTTAAATGAACACACTTTTTACTTTCTTCTATCTTTACAAGAAGAAGGTATTGGATTCATGAAAATTTTCGAATTCCGGTTTTCGACGGATTTACATGCTTTAGGGGTCAGAGAACCCGAAAAACATGTTTTTACAAAATGTCTGTCTCGGAATCTGTGAGTCTGTGATTCTGTCTGTATGTATGTGACACAGATTTCGTTGCTGTTCTATCTCAAGAACTAATGAACGGAATTTAATAAAAATTGATATTTAGTTAGCCCCTGATATATATTGGTGCTGATTAGTTTTTGGTATAAATCGCTCAACAGGTGGCGCTGTTATACTGCATTTTTCACGATCTCCGCAATATCTGAATCTCCAGAACTAATACACGGATTTTCATCAAACTTCAGATTCAGTTAGTCCTTGTCATGAATTGACGTTTTATACATTTTGGTGTAAATCGCTCAACAGGTGATGCTGCTATGCTGCATTTTTTGCGATTTCCACAATAGCTCTATCTCAAGAACTAATGCTTGGATTTTCAACAAACTTCAGATTCACGTATACCTTGATATGAATTACTGCTGTTTATGTTTTGGTGTAAATCGCTCAACAGGTGGTACTGCTATGCTGCATTTTTTAGAATTCCCTCTATAGCTCTATCTCAATAACTATCGCACGAATTTTCATCAAACTTCAGATTCAGGTATACCTTGATATCAATTATTGCTGTTTATGTTTTAGTGCAAATCGTTTGATAGGTGACGCTACTATGTTACATTTTTCACAATTTCCGCTGTGGCTCTATCTCAAGAATTAATGCACGCATTTTCATCAAACTTCAAATTCAGATATAATTTGATATGAATTGGTGCTAAATTGACGTAATTTCTTGTATTATTTAAATGATTTAATTCACGTGATATATATAGAAGATAGTTTTGTGATGGCCACATCATACTAGATAAAATATGGTTTTGCCATATACATTTATATGCAATTTATAATGAAAATTAACTATTGCATTCCACGGTTAAAAACAAAACAAAAAAATTATTAAACTCAAAATTAAGGTGTTATTCTCAGCACTTTCAATTTGACTTCGATATTCTTAGTGTAAGAGAGAGCAGTAATAAAATATTATTGCAATGGAAACAACGACTTATTCAATATCTAAGTGTATAATAAAGTGTTCTTAATCGGTCAGATAAGTACTTTTAAAATGCACTTAAAACTTTTCCAGACGGTGAAGCCATGTAATATTAAATAACTTCAGCAACATACAATATGTATGTATATATTATATAAGCTTTTAGAAAAAAAACAATAATAAACTATTTCATCCTTTAAGTTTAAATTCATTAAGTACTGTGGGTTTAAACACTGATACAACCAGCAATTATCAAATACATTATAAACGCTTGCATTTTACGAGGAAAAAGCGTTGATCGCCAAATTGCGCATTTTTATGACAAATACTGGAAATTATTTTATTTTATTTTTTCGATTTTGGGTATGGTTTTTTTATATTAAGATAATTTTAATTTCAGAACCATTCCCAACCGATTCCAGAAATGAAGTATTTAAAAAAAAAAAAATCTGCAACCAAAATATATAAAATGAAAACTTGCCCGGTTATAGGTCGTTTTCAGCTATCCTAGTCAAAATAAAAACATTAAAAAATATTAAACTTCGAGGGAGAAATTTTAAAACAACGCCTCCATAGGATTAACATTAGCGTTCTCGTTTCTTCGCGTGATTAGTGGTCTGTAAAAAAAATTCTGCCATTTTCCCGGTTGGAATCGGAAAAATAGTTGCCCTTATCACCGGAATATTTTCCGACCCAGCTCGGAATAAAATCCGTAAAAATAAGGAAATAGTGAGTAAAACGGAATTTTACGGATTTTATTCCGAGCTGGGTTGAAAAATATTCCGGTACGATAAGGGCAACTGTTTTTCCGATCCCCACTGGAAAACTGCCTTTTTTTTTTATTAGAGTGTGTAGGCCCTTAAGGGGACAAGGGACCTTAAAATCCTTAAAAATAATTTTTTTTATTTTTTGTAAATTTTATCTTAAATATTATTCTAGGGTACTTTATATGCATTATAAGCATGCATTTATCACAAAAAAAAAATATAAAAATATTTTTATGAAAAAAATGTAATTTTACACGTCGTCTTAGAAATCTTCGAAATGTCGCTTGCGCATTCCATATCAATGAAAATCCCCAATATTTTTAATAAAAGTGTGGTTTATATATATAAATAAAATAGAGCACCGAATTTTATATATTTGAATTTAAAGGTAAAAAAAAAAAATTAAAAATTTTGGAATTTTTTCGAAAAAATTTCAAAATTTTTCATTTTTTTTAAACCTTTAAATTCAAATATATAAAATTTGATGCTCTATTTTATTTATATATATAAACCACACTTTTATAAAAAATATTGGGGATTTTCATTGATATGGAACACGCAGGGGGCATTTCGAAGATTTCTAAGACGACGCGTAAAATTCCATTTTTTCTCAAAAATAATTTTTTTACAATTTGTTTTGTGATAAATGCATGCCATAATGCATATAATGTACCCTTGAATAATATTTAAGATAAAATTTACAAAAAAAAAAAAAAAAAAATTGAAAATTTTGGAATTTTTTTCGAAAAAATTTCAAAATTTTTTTTTTTTTTTTTTTACCTTTAAATTCAAATATATAAAATTCGATGCTCTATTTTATTTATATATATAAATCAATTTTTTATAAAAAATATTGGGGATTTTCATTGATATGGAACGCGCAGGGGGCATTTCGAAGATTTCTAAGTCGACGCGTAAAATTCCATTTTTTCTCAAAAATATTTTTTTTAATTTTTTTTGTGATAAATGCATGCCATAATGCATATAATGTACCCTTGAATAATATTTAAGATAAAATTTACAAAAAATAAAAAAAAAATTGAAAAATTTGGAAATTTGGAAATTTTTTCGAATTTTTTTTTTAAATTTTTATTTTTTTTTTTTTACCTTTAAATTCAAATATATAAAATTCGATGCTCTATTTTATTTATATATATAAAACAGACTTTTATAAAAAATATTGGGGATTTTCATTGATATGGAATGCGCAAGCGACATTTCGAAGATTTCTAAGACGACACGTAAAATTCCATTTTTTTTCTCAAAAATAATTTTTTTTTAATTTTTTTTTGTGATAAATGCATGCTATAATGCATATAATGTACCCTTGATTAATATTTAAGGTGAAATTTACAAAAAATAAAAAAAAAATATTTTAAGGTCCCTTGTCCCCTTAAGGATAAACATTTGTTGCTAAAAGACAAAAAATTAGTTATAGCATTTTAGTAGGTTTAATTTTAACAAAATTATTCTAATTGGTAAATAATCATATGCGTGTTTTGGCAGCTTCAGTCAAGAGATCCCTCATCAAAATCCTGGTCTGAATATTTTTTATCCCAATTGGAAAACTAAAACTCATATAACATTGTAATTGTTCTTGGTAATTTGTAATTTAAAACGTTCATTAGCTCTTGATTAATGTAAAGTTGTAAAGCTTCCTGTACAAAATAATTGCTTAAACTGGAAGGCCATTATTACAATTGAAAAAAAAGTACAGAAAGTACAATAAGATTTTAACCCTTAAATGACGAGTGTTTCTTTTCGGCAACCTACCCAATTTAGGCTTCTAAAATACTATTAGAATAATATTGAAGCTATAATGCCTAATGTTGCCAATAAAATACATTTTGAAAATATTATTAAATCGATTTTCAACATATAGATGGCAACACTTGTGCTGTTTAAGAATAAAGATAGGTTTATTTTTTCAATTGTTGCTACTTGTTGTTTTTGTTTTGTTTGGAAGCTTGCGAAATACCATATTTTGTTTTGCAATGAGCAAGTAAAATTTATTTCTTATTATAATTCCTAAAATTCTTGTGTGTTTAATATTATAGAATTTTATCAAGGAAAATTATTTTTTCAATTAAAGACCAGTATTGCCGATTAGTAACAACTGTTTTTTAGCCGTAAACCATACTTAAAACAAAATATGATTTTTTAAGTATTTTTCCAGTGATTTATTTAAAAAATGAAAGCCGAAAAACATTATTACAATGATTTTTGATAAATCAGGCATTTAAGGGTTAATAATACACTTGTTTGTAGAAAGTATTTGATTTCAAATTATTCAAATAAGAAATCTTAGCTGCGCGTCAACGCCTTTGTATTAGAAAAAATCTTTCCAGTTTTTAGAAGAAAGAAAATCCAATTTCATTGTACATTTAGCAAAGATTAAATAATATTTTATTCAATATTACAGTTATAAAATTACATTTACAATGTTGATTAAACAGAAATTGGAAAAAATACATTTTGCAAACTGCGCGATTAGAAGCTGTTATCACAAATTGAAGTAATTTTCCAAATCCAATTTGACGTTATTTGTCAAATATATATATACATATATTTTGTAATCAGGCTTGGCTTGTAATTTTGAAGCTTCTGAGTAAAAATAACATTATTTTGACGAACCCTAAATATATATATATATATATCAGTTATTTAATTAAAGTAAATTCTTCACAAGAAAAATTTTTAAAAATTTTTCCTGACCAATCGTTTTTATTTTAACTCAGTTAAGAAACGTTCTCTCCGCCTCCCCAAAAAAATAATTAATTAAATGTAAACTATTTGTTTAAATTTAATTATAGTGAATAGGAATAATGTCCTTAAAAAAAAAAAAAAAAAAAAAAAAAAAAAAAAAAAAAACCTCACTGATTTTTTTTAGTTGATTTTATAGACACGGTAACGGGTCCCAAGAATGAACCTCACTACGTCTTTCTTTTTACTCTAAAGTGATTCTAATAAGAATACAAATGAAACAAAAAATATTTTATTCTTATCGGTTCTCGCTATGAAAAGAGTTTGTCATATACAACATTTTTCGTGGTTTTTTGTTTAAGTCTTTAATTTACCCTCCCCCCTCTTTTATTTATAGTTTTAATTATCATTAATAACTCGTTGAACTTCCAAATGATGATTTTGTATATTCGATGAATAGTATTGATTTCCAGAATATTTTTTATATTTTTTACAAATTCCATGGTGGCCTCTGTGAAGTTTCCATTGTCTCCTAATTCATTTTTTTTTCACTTTTTTGTCTTGTTTTCTAATGTTTGTCTTTAACTGAAAGAATGTATTCTATTTTAGGAGACCGAGTCAGTATTCATTGTCTTTTTTTCTTTTACTTTTTTTTTTACAAACGGATAAGGAACGGCCTGATCCCGACTATCTTGGATCTCGGACTCGGTATTTTCTTTTTACTCCCTTCTTCTATATGTATATGAATTGTAAATGCTAAGCATTCTATAATCTAAAGAAAATATGCTGTAGTGTTCTTCAGTTATCCTTATCAATTTCATTATGTTTGAAGTAGTGTAAAATAATTGAAATATTCTTTCCATATATTGTAATGTAATGAAATTCTTTTGTGCGTTCCTATAAACAAACTATAAATTATACTTACTTTACACACTATAGAAAGAATTTTGTAATTCACCTTAGTGATACCTGTCAGTATCATTATGTTTGAAAAATATCGTGATATCTCTAAAATGAGCCGAAAAATATTCCCTATTAGAACATACTGTAACATAATTATTTTGTGGTTTCTTGTAAACGAACTATAAATGATCAAACAAGAAACCTGCGAAGCTACAATCTATTATGGATCATTGTCTGCAGAGCCCAATACATGTTTTTCTACCATGGGCACTTAGACTTTATGCAGCATATGTCAAGGCCAGGTGGCAAGCATAACGCGAAACCATAAGTGTTTAGTTCTTAAGCAAGCTTCTTACTCATTTTATTGACTTAGAAGGGATGAAAGGTTAAGTGAACTTTGCCCATCCCTCAGTCCGGATTCAAACTAATGACTTGTAGCGTGAAAGCAAGACGCATTGAAAACTACGCAATCGGGTTTTACTATAAATGCTACACACTTTATTTTCAATAGCTAACATCCTATGAAGAAATATCAATAACATATAGATAAATTATATGTTATTCCGGATATATTTAGGGGAGAGTAGACGACTTTCGACCACTTCACTGATTTTCGGGTGTAACTCACTCCATTTTTGGAATATCTACAAAATATCTGCTACACATGATCAATCTATTCATCAACTAGCTAAATAAATCTCTAGAATAATTTCTTTTCCAAAATCTTAAGTTTTACTTTAATTTGAAAAAATTGTCAAATGTGGTCCAAAGTCAGGGACTGGTCGCCTAAGTTGGACCCCCAGTCTCCTAAATTTGACCAAAAAACATTAGGCTGTTCTAATGAGCACAAAATATAACTAACGTTATTAAAATTAAAGTTGCGATTAATGGAACGATCAAACAAAACATTAACAATGAAATATATTGAAGTCAAATGTCTGAAAGTAATAGTAATTGTTTTAAATCAAAATGTATTCAAAATATAAATCAAAATTACAAGTAATTAAGAATATAAATTATGGAAATTATTACCAGTTACTTGAATATCATGTGAGAAGTGATGCAACTCTTACACGTGAATTTCTTCTGTTCATTTTTTATTCCAGCGCCCACAACATGGAACCATATTTGGCAAATTGAATAAGGAATCATTTCTGCTATTGATTTTTTTTTACAAATTAGGAAGAACCAATCATCACTGTCTTGATTTTTCTTTTTAGATTCTGAATCATTAGACATTTTTTTTTCAACAGAATTTTTCTTTAATCTTATGTCTGTGGTTCTCCCCTTTAATGATTTTCATTCGAATTAAATTACTCCTATTTTTTAAACTTGATGTTCTAATTGCTTCTGTTATTTGAGAGATTCCCTGTTGTCGTTTTTTTTTTTCATTTCAAGGTTTACTTTATACTTCAAGATATTAACACAGCTGTTCTTGGTTTCTTCTGTACTTTGACGTAACTAATTTTTGCAAAGGAAATATCATTTCTAATTATTCTTTGGTTTTTGTAGGGGTTTTGCAGCTGCAGACTTCTTATAAGTCAATCTTTTCAAAACTTAGTCTTTTCTTTTCGTTTCCTATATATTTAACAACTTTTGCCCTCATTGATGTTTTTCTTCACGACTGTTTGTCTGTGTCGTTTTACATATTTTTTTATTTAGTTTTAATAGATTTCATGATTACTGATTCTCACTCAGAAATCTCACCAGCAGGAGAAAGAACGGATCTATCTCCTCGTCAGGAAAAAGTGATGAAGCAGTTGTGATATGATGATCGTATATCTGGACCAAGTTAAACGACTCAAACTGGTTTGCGCCATCTTTATTAAATAGATAATTTCAAGACTAAGAACTAAATTAAGGCAAACAAATCCGAGTGAAAAATATGCGCAATAAACATACGAGTTTAGATATGTATGTGAAAACATAACAACTCACCTTAGTTTTAAGTTCTCTTACGTTTAGTAAAAAAATAGATCAAAACAGTTCATTTTAGGTTTTAAAAATAGTCTGGAAACGGCACGTGGAAGGCGGGTGCTTCTTCTAATCATAAATGACGTCATCCTGATGAGTAGGATTTCAGCGGTAGGTGGCTTTTCTGTAATTGACAGCAGAATTGCAGCGGTTCATTTAAAGCGACATTACAAATATGGCTACTCTCTCCTACGACAGTTGAAACACGGATAGAGAGACAGACAAACTTAAGTCATAAAAGTTTTTGAACTACAATGGAAAGTGTTAAAAACACATTTATCTTTAATCGTACTTTTATTTAGTGTTTAAATGGTTTGAATTACTTTAGAAAATGTATTATTATTATTATTTAAAAATAAAGAAAAAAAATACATTAACTATTAAAAAAAGGGTTTTTTTTAATTGCTCTGAAAATCTAATTAGTGTAGTCATATTTATAACAAAAAAAAAAAAAAAAAAAAAACTTCTACGTGCATAGGTAGACTAACGTGCTCTTCTTCTTTCTATGATAATGAATAATATGGTTTGTATACACAAACCGAAATTACTACACATATTTTTGGCACGCCAGTGTTAAAGAACAATTTTGAAATAAAAAGCTCTTTTTTTTTTTTTTTTCAAATTCTGTTTCTAACTTTAATGCTAATTTCAGGTAAAAATAACTTCTGTCAACCAGTTTTTTCAACAGTTGGGAATTTGGTATTCTTGCAGACGGACTTATACTGTAATAATCAAATTTTGTTAATTTCAACAATGCCAAGTAACAATTAAAAATTCTCTGAACAAAGGAGCAATCACGCACTTTAGTTGTTACGAACAATGAGATTTTTGGAAATTTGACATTTCCCATAGAAATTTCCATTCCATCATCAGGAGATTATACGCAGTCATCATCAAATTATAAGTACTGGCATCAGTTTTAGAAAAGTGTGTGAATTTCGCATTAATTCTTCTCTTTAAGCGATAATGCAAGAAAATTCGATTTACAGTTACGAATGTAATATATCTTTACAACACTTATTGACAAGGTAATACATGACTCTTCAAAGCTCATTATAAATTAATTTTGTTATACATAATTTATATTGCCTTAAACTTACGATATGTTTTTGGACTTACGCTCATGAATATATATTTAGGGGTTACACCCTTAAAGAATATTGTTAATAACTTTAAAAGACTTAATCTATTTTCATAAACTAAAAGCATTGTTTCACTATAATTGTAGAATAATTAAGCATTGCTAAAATAGAAAAAAAAACTATTTTACCTATTTTCTTTAGTGGTTAATGATATTTATGACTGACTAAAGAATCTCGCGTAGTAAAGGTTGATGTAAAAAAGAAATTTTGTTTATTTCAACAATATAAAAGACAAATAAAAATTGACCCTATAATGAAACAAACATGATCCTCAGTTGTTTGGAACTATGAGATTTTGTAAAATGCGACATTTCCGATAAAATGATTCAAGAGAAAAGTTAGATAGAAACGGGATCCTGAGTGCTAAGAATTAAGGAGGATTTGTCATACAGTGTTTCATCGTTTTTATACTATATGCGTTCGTCCACAAATGGTAAGTACTAACATTTGTATAAGAAAAGAATACGAATATTCCTTTAGCTCTTCTCTTCAAGTTGTCATGTAAGAAATTAAGATATACTGTTGCGAATGTAATAGGTAATATTTCTTTAAATCTCTTATCGGCCAGCTCAGTGCATGGTAGTTCGGAGTCCATCCTAGCATAACTTTGATATAAGATTAAAAAAAATACTTAAAAGATTAAACAAAATTTTCAGTTGACTTTACTTCAACAAAGTATAGAAAATTCTCTGATCATACGTAAAAATTAGCTTGAAGCTAAAGTGGCGTTTTGTCAAATCCCATGGGCAATCCTCAAAAAGTGCCGTTTAGTAATTTATCGTAATAGAAATGAAATTTATACGCTTCTCACCTTTTCTTCCGAACAGAAGAAATCGTAAATTTAAGCTAAAAATTTTCCAAAATACTCCAGTAAAAATTCGGAAGTTGCTTTAAATGTCTTTAAATAGAAAAAAGAAAAAGTTTTGCATTCACAGGGGTTCCTCGACAATTTTTTGTCTGTACTTGTTATGCATTTTTTTTTTTTTTTTTTTTTGAAGATATATATTTTTTACAGAGTACATTTACAGTACAATTATTATTTTGCCATCTTGCACTTGCGCCAAATTTTCAGTGGATATATATGTTACGCTAATGTATATATATATATTTAAACATAAACTTCCTAAAGAACATTGATGATAATTTTAAAAGCTTTAATCAATATCACGAAAATAAAAGCAAGCAAAAGAACAAACATGTTTCTTAATTGATTCAAACATTGACATTTCGCAAAATTCTACATTTCTGATTAAAATCATTCAAGATAGTACACTGTTAAAAAAGTCCTTCCGGCCAGTGCCGGGAGGAAGAGGTAGCTTTCATATTCCTTATTTTAAAAAAGCCAACTTATATTATTCAAACACACGAAGCTCAATTAAGTGGAAACCGAATGTAGGAGATTCAATACTAATTTTTATCAATACTAAATCATTATGAATGAGAATTTCGCGAAATTAGTCAGCTTTATCCAAGCTGCTTTTATTTAAAGTAACTTATATTTGGCTGCCAAATTCGACGATTTCTTAAAGTGCCTGCCATTTTAAGACAACATGGTGGATGAGGCTAACCAGTGAACTTCGTCGAGACCTTAGTAATTGCTGTGCACATGCTCACTCACATCGGAATCGGTTGATATATACGAGTGCTGTCGCATGCAAAAAATCAGATTTTTCAAAATGTCACCCACGTTAGAAATTGAAACTGCTATATCTGAGCCATTTTTTAAGATAAAGACAAACAAACAATGCCCCTGAATCCTTATATCAAGGTCAAATACTTAAGAAAGAAACCTTTTTCAATTTCTAATTTTTTTGCACCTCACGTTAAATATAATTTTTTTTTTATTTAATGGCCGCCATTTTGAAACAAGATGGCTGATGAAGCTGGCCAGCGAACTTGGTCGAGATATTGATGTATACTATCCACATGCCTTCTTACATCGAAATAGGTGAATACGTGTGGTATCGCGAGACAAATACAAGATCGTTTCAAAGTGTTAGCCATGATAGAAATTCAAAGTGCTATAATTCAACCACTTTTTAAGATATAAACAAAAGAACAAATTTTCAGAAACAAAAACTGCTCCAGAATCTTTGTATCAAGGCCAAACACATAAAAAAAAATCTTTTTCATTTTCCAATTTTTTAAAACCTCATTTTAAATTACATTTTTTTTAAAAAAAATGGCAACCTTTTGAAACAAGATGGCGAATGAAGCTGGCCAACAAACTCGGTCGAGACATTGGTGTGTACTATGTACAGACCAAGTGACATTCAAATCGGTTCATAAATACGCCTGTTATCGCGTGACAAAAATCAGGTCGTTTTAAAATGTCAGCCACAATAGAAATTCAAAATGTTATAACTCAGCCATTTTTTTAGATATAGACGAAACAAAACCTGTTCCGGAATCTTTGTATTAAGGTCAAACACATACGAAAGAACTCTTTTTCATTTTCCAATTTTTTGGTATCTCATTTTAAATTTAATTTTTTAAAAAAAAAATTTAAATGGCCGCCATTTTGAAACAAGATGGCGGATGAAGCTGGCCAACGAACTCGGTTGAGTTATTTGTATGTACTATGTACACACCAAGGTACATCCAAATCGGTTCATAAGTATGTCTGTTATCACGTGGCAAAAATCAGGGCGTTTCAAAATGTCAGCCACACTAGAAATTCAAAATGCTATAACTCAGCCATTTTTTAAGATATAGACGAAACAAAAACTGCTCCCGAATCTTTTTATCGAGGTCAAACACATAAGAAAAAAATATTTTTTCAATTTTCAATTTTTTGGTACCACATTTCAAATTTAAATTTTTCTTAAAATTTTAAATGGCCGCTATTTTTAAACAAAATGGCGGATGAAGCTGGCCAACGAACTCGGTCGAGACATTGGTCTGTACTATGTATAAACGAAGTTACACCCAAATCGGTTCATAAATACGCCTTTTATCGCGTGACAAAATTCAAGACGTTTCAAAATGTGAGCTTCGCTAGAAATTCAAAATGCTATAACTCAGCCATTTTTTAAGATATAGACAAAACAAAATCTGCTACGGAGTCTTTGTATAAAGGTGAAATACATAAGAAAAAAATATTTTTCCATTTTCAATTTTTTGGTACCACATTTCAAATTTTAAATTTTTTTAAAATATTTAAATGGCCCTAATTTTGAAACAAAATGGCGGATGAAGCTGGCCAACGAACTCGGTCGAGACATTGGTATGTACTATGTACACACCGAATTACATCCAAATCGGTTCATAAATACGAGAGTTACAGTGTGACATAGGTCAGATATATATATATATATATATATATATATATATATTGATATATATATATATATATATATATATATATATATATATATATATATATATATATATATATATATATAAATTTTGAACGGAGGGTGGCTTCGGGGTGGGGGGGGGGGTCATGATCGATGAAAATATACCAAAATTTTTTGAAATCGCTTTCCTCCGAACGGCTGCAATAGGTAGCTTTTTGTAAAGAAAGCTACCTAAAATCTGTAGCATTTGCTGCATACTTTATCCTCCGCTTTTATAGAAAACGATTACTTGACTACATTATGGAGCATTCTCATAGGTTAGAATGGAGGTATTCTATAAATCCAGTCAAATGACAATGCAGCTAAAGCTTCAAATTTTTAACAGTGTAGGTTAAGGACTCAGAATGCTAAGAATAAAGAAGGATATGTCATTCAGCGTTGCATCATCAAGATAATCTATCATTAGTCATCAAATTTGAAGTACTGGCATTTGTTTCCGAAAATTACACGAATGTCATCTATCTTTATTTTTTCTCATTTAGTTATAATACGTAAATGCAATATGATTTATAGTTGATAATATGATTTACACTTTAAAACAATGTTATATATATCAAACACTTATTACGTGGATAGTGCATAATATTATACTTCTAAGTCCATTCTGGCTGAACATTGATATCCAAACTTTATTTTGCCTTGTACTTTCGCCACCATTTCGATAGGCAGTAGGGGTTACACTTAGGTGTAAATATAGGGATTAACTTTCTAAAGAATATTGTTAATAGCTTTTGAAAATCATTCATGACGTTTAGTGAAATAAATATCAGTTTTACCCCATAAAGGTAGGAGAGTTAAAAATTAATAAAACTCCACATTTGTAAAATTCGACATTTCAAATACAAATTTTTGTTCAAGATGTTCTGCCCAGTCATCATCAATTGATAAATTACTGGCATTTTTTATAAACAATTTACATGAATTTCTCTTTAACTACTCCTTAAGTAATGGCAGAAAATACGATTTACAGTTACGAAAGTAATAGGGGAGATGGGTGCACATGTGAACAGTTCGCATAAATATAGCTTTTTTTCATAACTGGATTAATTTCTATAAACAAAAAGTACTCAATATAGTAAACAGAACATCCTTTTACACATGGTATTTTTTTAAATCACCTGAATAGTTCTTCTTACATTTTTTGATAGTTTTATAAATTAAAAAAATTGTTCACATGTGCCCCATCAGCGGTATAGTTGTGAACACACGTGGGGCACATGTGAACACAAGGGAAAAATATCCTTTGACCTGCTTTTTTTTCTGTTATTCATTTGTCATCGTACTCATTAGTTATATTACCCGTTAAATTCACAATAAAGGAATATATATATTTCTCTAGTTTCTGAATGATATGTTTAAGCAAAACTTAAAAACATGAAAATAAGTTGATTTGGGAATGGGGGGGGGGTCGGAGGCTTAGATGATTCATACAGTATTGTTGCAGTAAAATAAAATAATAACGAAGCAATTTTAAAAAAGAAATTAAAACTTTTAAATTTTGATTAGGGCTTTTTGTTAGGGAAAACTTTTCGGGAGGGGGCATTTACATACTATTTATCGGAAATCTGCTGAAATACAAAAGAGTCTCACTCCTGTATTTGTCTTATTTACTTGTAAATTATAGATAAAGAAGGGTTATAGATAAAGGGGGAAAAATCTCGAATATACTCCCCTCCCCAGTACTTCTTTTGCTTCAGAAAGAGGGGAGGGGGCTTATAATCGGATTATACGGTAGTTATCAGTTTAAAATTTTTACTTTCTTAAAATATTACTGATATCTATCAGCATTCAAAGCATCATATACATAACTGCTTTAGAGATGGAAGTAAACCATCATTGCAAGTTTAGAACAAATATAACAGAAAAATTAACAAAGTTGTTCGTATTAACAATGCATAAAAAATATTGTTGTAAATCGTTTAGTAAAATAATACATAACACTTATTGCATTCTATAAACATTAAATTTATTTAAATTACAATTCAATGTAAACAAGCTTGTTGCTCTTTATGTACTGGCTGACAGATGTGTCTCTGGAAGTTTCAATACAAAATCAACTTTGTATGACGGAAATGTTTTTTATTTCAGGAAAATTATACATATTGGATCTGAAATTATTGCTCATGAAGTTAACTGAAATGAACAGAATCACAGAATGATTATTTGGGTACTTATGTACTGTTCATATCTGCCCCAACTAGTCTGTTCACAAGTGCCCCAAATTGTTGCGTCTGTTAAATTGATAAATCATTAACATTTCTCAATTTTAAAAGAAACAGAACATGAAAATATTTATTAGTATTTATAGTACATGTTAAAATACTCACATTCAAATAAATGAATAAATAAAAAGAGTTATTCGCTTATTCGCTTATCAACTTGGAACAAAGATTTTACTTTTGAGATCTAAAAACAGTGTTTTGGCTACAGAGGACAAACAAAATATCAAAGAGCTGCATTTTTTCCCATATGTTTACAGGTGTATCACCTTTAGTATTTTTTTTCAAATAAAAAAACTTATAATAACTATGGGAAAATTGCGATGTTCACATGTGCCCCCTGTTCACATGTGCCCCCGTCTCCCCTATATCTTTCCATAGGATGTGTCATCCAGCGTTGCATCATTAAGATAATCTATCCATTAGTCATCAAATGGGAAGTTCTGGCATTTGTTTAAAAAAAAAAATCTTCGAATGTCATTTATCTTTGTTTTTTCACATTAAGTTATAATACAATACAATATGATTTACACTTTCAAACAATGTAATATATTTCAGTACCTTATGACGAAGGTAATATATAATATTTCTAAACCCATTCTGTCTTAACTTTTATATCCAAACATTATTTTGCCTTGTACTTTTGCCGACATTTCGATGGAAACTTGGGGTTACACTTACGTGTAAATATAAGGATTAACTTTATAAAGAATATTGTTAATAGCTTTTGAAAATCCTTCATGATGTTTCATCATGAAAATAATAATCCGTTTTACCCTATAACGGAAATAAAGTTAAAAATTAATAAAATTTGACATAAAAATTACTTTTATGTATTACATTGGCATCATTTTTAAAATACGACATCTCCGATACAAATATTCGTTCAAGATATTGTGCCCAGTCATCATCAAAAGATACGTTATAGGCAGTTGTTATAGACAGTTGCGTGAATTTCGCTTTAACTTTACCATATTGTAGCAATGCAAGAAAATCCGATTTACAGTAGTAAAAGTAATATATCTTTCCATTCCTTATTGGCAGGCTAATACATGATAGTTCTAAGCCCTAATGACATTAACTTTAGTACACTACAATCCTTATTTCAACTTATACTTGTTCCATGTTTTCAATACGATCTAGGCGTTACGCTGATATAGATATATTTTGGAATAACCTTCATAAAGAATATTGCTAATAACTTTGAAATCCATAATTGACTTTCAAAAATTAAATTTATTGTTTCATTATAATGATAGACTAATTAAACATTCCTCAAATTAGAGTTAAAAACCAATTTTAACTTTTTTCTGCAGTGGTTGGAAATGTTTGGGACACAACAAATGATGATGTAATAAAGAAATTTTGTTTATTTCAACAATAAAAAATAAAAAATAAAATTGTCCCAACAATAGAGCAAATGTTACACATAGTTGTTTCTAACAATATGATTTTGCAAAAATTGACATTTACGGCAGAATAATTCAAGATAGTAGGTTCGATAAAAAAAGAACCCTCAGTTCCGAGACTTAAATAGGATTTGTTAACCAGCATTCCATCGTTAAGATGCTATATCTATTAGTCATCAAATGGTAAGTACTAACCTTTTATATAAATGAACGTGAATATCTCATCCCCCCTCTTCAAGTTGTCATGTAAGAAAATAAGATTTACTCTTACGAATTTAATATGTCTTACCATCTGTTATTGGCCAGCGTAATGCATTATAGTTCTGAGCCAATTCTGGCTCAACTTTGATATACGGTCGCTAGAAAATACCAAAATTGAAAGAAATTTTCCGTTTCAATAAAACACTAAATTTTGATTTTTGTTTTACTCATTTCCCACAAAATAAATCCCTGATCTAACTTAAAAATTTACTGAAATTTAGTTGCTTACAATTCAGATAAAATCATTTTTATCCACCAGTTTTCTTCAACCGTTGACGACCATCGGATAGCGAATGGTGATGTAATAATGAAATGTTGTTATTTTCAGCAATAGAAAAACAAAACAAATCAAAATTGTCTCAACAATGGAACGAAAATGTTTCTTAGTTGTCTCAAACAATGATATATTGTAATATTCTAGATTTCTGATAGAGAATTAAAGGTAGTATGTTAGGGACTTCGAATGCTAAGAATGAAGTAGGATTTGTCATCGAGCGTTGCATCATCACAATAATCTATTCACTGATCATCAAATCGGAAGTACTGATACTGTTTTTAGAAAAATACTCAAATCTCATCAATCTTACTTTCTTATCATTAAGCTGTAATACAAGAAAATATGATAATACATGATAATATGATGTAATACATGATAATATGATTTAAATTTCAAACAATGTAATTTATTTCAATAGCTTATTATCAGAGAAATGCATGATAAATCTAAGCCCATTCCGGCTTAATTTTTATATCCAAACATTGATTTGCCTTGTACTATCGCCAAAATTTCCATTGAATTTAGGATTTACACTCATGTATTTGTAATATATAAGGGATGACTTTCTAAAGAATATTGTTAATAACTTTTGAAAATTCTTAATCAAGAATCAATTCTTAATCATGAAGCTAAAAATCCGTTTTACACCATAAATGTAGAAGACTAAAAATTACTAAAAATGCAGAAAAAAATTACTTTTTTATATTAATTTTGTATCATTTTTAAAATTCGACATTTCTGATAAAATAATTCTAGACAGTATGTAAGATAAAAAGGCTCTCCGAGAATAAAGGATGGTTTATCATAAGTCGTTGCGTCGTCAAGTTATTGCATTCTTTCATCCTCAAATTGTAACTACTGGCTTTTGTTTAGAAAAGTACTCTAATCTCTCTTTAGTTCGTCTCTTCAAGTTGTAACGCAAGAAAAAATTATTTACACTTACGAATGTAATATATCTTTCCTTTGCTTATAGCCAGGGTAATAAATGACAGTTCGTAAGCACATTCTGGCTCAACATTGATATACGATTATTATTTCATCTTGTAGTTGCACCAACTTTTCAATAAAATGTAGGGGTTACGCTCATGTACATTTTTAAGTATTAATAGTAACATCATAAAGAATATTGCGAATAACTTTCAAATTCTTCATGAATTTTAGAATTTGAAATTAAAACATTATTTCACTAAAATGGTAACCAACAGGTTTATTCAACAGCTTTGGCAGTCTGAACAATCTCGCATAGTTGAAATATGGAAAATTTAAGTAGTCAATAAGGAAATTTTAATATTTTAAACAATGCAAAATAACAAATAAAAATTGTCTCAACAATGGCCCGAACATGTCCCTAAGTTGTTTCGAACAATTAGATTTAGTAAAATTCGACATTTCTGAAAGAATAATCCACTATAATTGGTTAGATTTAAAAAAGTGGGCTCTGAGAAAGGTGGATTAAAGAAAGGTGGATTTTTAATTCATCGTTGCAACGCCTAGATACTGTATAAAATCGCTATCAAATAGTTAGTACTGGAATTCGTTTTTAAAAGTACATTAATATCCCTTTACCACTTCTCTTCAAGTTTGCAATGCAAAATATACTATTGAAAGTTAAGAATGTGATATATCTGTTCATCTCTTACTGCCAGGGATTCCCATAATACAATAATAGCACCAGCCTTTTCTGGCTTAACTTTGCAATAGAATCATTATTTGTCCTTGTACATGGGCCAACATTCCAATAGGATAAAAGATTATACTTATGTATATATATTTAGGAAATAATTTTGTAAGGAACATTGTTATAACTTGAAATCCTTAGTCAATTTTCATGAAACTGAAAGCAGTATTTTATTATAATGGTAGAAATGTTAAAAATAGAAACAAATTCATATAAAAATCTCTTTTATCCTTGGGATTTCTTATATGGTTTGAGATGTTTGTAAAAGACCTGACAATCTCTTATAGTGAGCAAAACTGTAATAAAAATTTTTTCTTAAATTCAACATTGTAAAATAACAAATAAAATTATGTAAAACTAGGGTCAAATAATTAGGTACTTCTAAGAACGAGATTTTGTAAATTTCAAGAATAATTCAAAATATTAAGTTAGATGCAAAAATAGCTTCGAGAGCTAAAAATAAATGAGTATTTCCTCATTTAGAGTAAGATTGTCAAGATTTTATATCTATTCTTCATTAAATGATTAAAACTTGCTTTTTTTAGAAAAATATCTGAAACTAACCATTTTTCTTCAATTTGTAATGCAAGAAAATACAATTTACAGTTACAAATGTAATATACTTTTCCATCTCTGATTTCCAGGGTTCTGATGTCTTAGACCGAATGAATTCTAGAAGATTCCGTTCAACCAGTGATCGAGTACGGGGCGAAGGTAAAGTCATGCTTCCAAATAATATCGACTAAAATTTTGAAAGATTCTGTTCAACCAGTATCAACTACAAGAAGAAGGAATTAGTATGTTTACACCAGCCATTGACCGAACGAATCCTATTCAGAACTTTTCCATAAATGACTGAGGACGAGAAATAGGTATGGTAGAAGAAGGGCTCCCAAAAGGACCGCCAACTGAATACCAATATTATTTTAGAAAAATTTTCTTTTTAGATATTTCTTACAAACCGCCCCGGAACCACCTTTGAAAGTTAATTCTAGCGCAAACCCACCATAATATTCTCTGTTAAAATTTATTGGTATTCAGTTGGCGGACCATTTGGGAGCCCTGTAGAAGCAACTGGATTCCATTGATACACTCAGAGATGACGATAGATAACAGAGAAAAAGACAAAGGGATGAGTTACGCATCCGAATGTCGCTGACTGAACAAATCCTAAAAGGATCTATTCAATCAGTGATATACCATCCGGTTCAATAAGTGACAGAACATTGGATGGAGATATGAGCCATTCCTCTGAATGCCATTGATAAAATGAAAAAGAACAGGACGGAAGTATGAGACGTGCATCTGAATGACAGTTCTCGGACGTACGGAGAAGTCATGCCTCCAAATGCCATTGTACGAACGAATCCTAAATGGATCCATTCGACCAATGATTCAGGACGGGAAAAAGGGACGCTACAAGCCGCCGAATGCCATTGATACAGTGACAGAGGACTATGAGTGCACATGTTAGAGAACAAGACGAAGTGATGAGCCAGGTCTCCAAATGCCTCAGACTGAACAAATCCAGAGAGGATATGTTGAATAAGTGGTAGAATACAAAACAGAGATTTGTCTCCACCATCCATTGACCGAATGATTCCTAATCAGACCGTTCCATCAAAGATTGAGGACGAGAAAGAGAGATGGTACAAACGCTTGGATGACATGTATACAGTCAGAGATGACGATGACGGTAGGGGACACGAAGAAGGGATTAGTCACGCCTGCGAGTGACACTGACTGAACAAATCCTAAGAGGATCTATTCAATCAGTGATACACCATCCCCGTTCAATCAGTGACAGAACATGCAATGGACGGATGAGCCATTCCTCTGAATGTCATTGATAAATTGAAAAAAAACAGGACGGAAGTATGAGACATGCATCTGAATGACAGTTACCGGACGTACGGACAAGTCACGCCTCCAAATGCCATTGTACGAACGAATCCTAAAAGGATCCATTCGATCAATGATTCAGGACGGGAAAAAGGGACGCTACAAGCCGCCGAATGCCATTGATACAGTGACAGAGGACTATGCGTGCTTATGTTAGAGAACAAGACGAAGTGATAAGCCAGGTCTCCGGATGCCTCAGACTGAACAAATCCTAAGAGGATATGTTGAATAAGTGGTAGAATACAAAACAGAGATTTATCTCCACCATCCATTGACCGAATCATTTGTAATCAGATCCGTTCCATCAAAGATTGAGGACGAGAAAGAGAGATGGTACAAACGCTTGGATGCCATGCATACAGTGAGAGATGACGATGACGGTAGGGGAAACGAAGAAGGGATTAGTCACGCCTCCGAATTCCACTGACTGAAAAAATCCTAAAAAGATCTGTTAAATCACTGATCCACCAGCCCCTCTCAATCAGTAATAGAGCATGAGAAAGGAGGGATGAGATAGGCTTCTGAATGAAATTGAGCGAACAAAAGAGGACAGGATGGAGTTATGAGTCATGCATCCGAATGACAGTGACGAGACGGACGGATGACTCATGCCTCCAAACAACATTGACCGAATGAATCCTAAACGGATCCATTCGTTTAATGATTGAGGGCGGAACAGGACGACTATAAAAGCACCGAATGCCATTGATACAGTCACAGAGGACAATGAGTACAGATGATAGAGAGCAAGACGGAGTAGTGAGTCAGTCCTTCGAATACCACTGACTGATCAAATCCTTAGAGGACTTATTTTATATGTGACAGAATATAGGACGGAGAATTGAGTTATATCTCCCCCAGCCATTGTCCGAACGAATCGTAATCAGATCCGTTCCATCAATGACTAAGGACGAGAAAGAGGGATGGTACAAACCAATGCATGTCATTCTTGCAGTGATAGATGACGATGACGGCAGACGACAGAGGACAAGACGAAGGGGTTAGTCAAGGATCCAAGTGCCACTGTCTGAACAAATCTTAAAAGGATCTGCTGAATCAATGATCCACCAGCCCTACACAATCAGTGATAAAATATGGGATAGGAGGATTGAAACAGGCTTCAGAATGCCATTGAGCGACTGAAAGAGGACAGGATGGAGGTATGAGACATGCATCCGAATGACAGTGACGGGACGGACGGATGACTCATGCCTCCAAACAACATTGACCGAATGAATCCTAAACGGATCCATTTTTTTAATGATTGAGGGCGAAACAGGACGACGATAAAAGCACCGAATGCCATTGATACCGTCACAGAGGACAATGAGTACAGATGATAGAGAACAAGACGGAGTAATGAGCCAGTCCTTCGAATACCACTGACTGATCAAATCCTTAGAGGACTTGTTTTATATGTGACAGAATATAGGACGGAGAATTGAGTTATGATTCCACCAGCCATTGTCCGAACGAATCGTAAACAGATCCGTTCCATCAATGACTAAGACGAGAAAGAGGGATGGTACAAACCAATGCATGTCATTCTTGCATTGATAGATGACGATGACGGCAGACGACAGAGCACAAGACGAAGGGGTTAGTGAAGAATCCAAGTGCCACTGTCTGAACAAATCTTAAAAAGGATCTGCTGGATCAATGATCCACCAGCCCTACACAATCAGTGATAGAGCATGGGAAAGGAGGAATGAGACAGGCTTCAGAATGCTATTGAGTGAATGAAAGAGGACAGGATGGAGGTATGAGTCATGTATCTGAATGAAAATGACGGGACGGACGGATAACTTATGCCTCCAAACAACATTGACCGAATGAATCCTAAACTGATCTATTCGATCGATGATTGAGAATGGGAAAAGGGGATGCTACAAGCCTCCGAATGCCATTGATATAGTGACAGAGGACGAAGAGTGCAGATGAGATAGAGAACCAGAAGAAGTGATAAGCCAGGTCTCCGGATGCAACTGGCTGAACATATCCTAGGAGTATCTGTTAAATAATTAGTAGAATACAGGACGGAGGTTTGAGAATGTCCATCAGTCACTAACCGAAGGAATGCTGATCGGAACCTTTCCATCAGTGGCTGAGGACGAGAAAGACGGATGGTACAAGACCCCGGATGTTATTGATACAGTGAAAGATGACGATAGATGACAGAAGACAAGACGAAGGGATTAGCCACGCCTCCTAATGTCACTGACCAAACAATCCTAAAAGGATTTGTTGTATCAGCGATCCACCATAACAACCCAGTCAGGGAGAGAGCATGGAACGGAGGGATGAGCCATGCCTTCGAATGCCATTGAGCAAATGAAAAATGACAGGCGGAGGCATGAGTCACGCGTCCCAATGAGAGTGACGGGACGGACAGATGCTTCATGCCTCCAAATGCCATTACCGAACAAATTCTAAATGGATTCATTCGATCAATGATTGAGGACGGGGAAAAGGGACGCTACTAGCCCCCCGAATGACATTAATAACGTGATAGAGGACGATGAGTGCAGATGATAGAGAACTAGACGAAGTGATGAGCAAGTTCTTCAAGACCGAATGAATCTTAATTGGAGCCCTTCTGTCAATGACTGGTGGTGGTGGTATTGTTTACGACGGCCAATTATCTACACGAGCGATATCGGCCTGAAAGCGGCTATGCTCTCCGTGGGAGTCTCCATGAATTACTATTGACGAGAAAGAAGGATAGTACAATAACATGGATGCCATTAATACAATAAGAAATGAAAATGACGGCAGATAACAGAGGAAACAACGAAGGAATTAATCATGCCTCCGTTTGCCACTGACTGAACAAATCCTAAAATGATCTGTTAAATCAGTGATACACCAGCCGCACACAATCAGTAAAAGAGCATGGGAAAGGAGAGATGAGACAGGCTTCAGAATTCCATTGAGTGAAAGAAAAAGGTCAGGATGGAGGTATGAGTCATGCATTCGAATGACAGTGACAGGACGGACGGATGACTCATGCCTCCAAACAACATTAACCGAATGAATCCTAAACGGATCCATTCGTATAATGATTTAGGACGGAAAAAATGTACTCTGCAAGCCGCCGAATTCCATTGATACAGTGACAGACGACGATGAGGGCAGATGATAGAGAACAAGAGGGAGTGATGAGCCAGTCCTTCGAATAATACTGACAGAATAAATCCTTAGAGGATCTGTTGTATATGTGACAGGACGTAGAATTGAGTGATGTATTAACCAGCCATTGTCCGAACGAATCGTAATCAGATCCGTTCCACCAATGACTAAAGACGAGAAATAGGGATGGTAAGAGCCCATGGATGTCATTCTTGGAATGAGAGATGACGATGACGACAGATGACAGAGGACAAGCCGAAGGGGTGAGTCAAGGATCCGAGTGCCACTGTCTAAACAAATTCTAAAAGAATCTGCTGAATCAATGATCCACCTGCCCCACTCAATCAGTGATAGAGCATGGTAAAGGAGGGATGGAACAGGCTTCAGAATGCTATTGAGCGACTGAAAGAGGACAGGATGGAGGTATGAGACATGCATCCGAATGACAGTGACGGGACGGACGGATGACTCATACCTCCAAAGGACATTGACAACGGATTCATTCGATCAATGACTGAGGACAGGACAGGGCGACGGCACAAGCCCCAGAATGCCATTGATGCAGTGACATAGGATGATGATTGCAGATGAAAAAGATCAAGCGAAGTGATGAGCCAGTCTTTCGAATGCCACTGATTGAACAAACCCTTGGGGGTTCTGTTGAATAAGAGGTAGAATACAGGACGGCGATTTGAGTCATATCTGCAGCAGCCATTGACCGAACGAATCCTAAACGGATCGATTCGATCAACGATTGAGAACGGGGAAAAGGGACGCTACTAGCCTCCAGAATGAAATTAATACAGTGACAGACGACGATGAGTGCAGATGATACAGAACAAGACGAAGCGATGAGCCAGCCCTTCGAATGCCACTGTCTGAACAAATTCTTTGAGGATCTCTGTTAAATAAATGATAGAATAGTGGAGGGAGGTTTGTCTTCACCATCCATTGACCGAATAAATTCTATTCGGATCCGTTCTATCAATAATTAAGTACTAGATAGAGGGATGATAAAAGCCCATGAATGCCATTAATACAGTGAGAAATGACGGCGACACCAGATAACAGCTGAAAAGACGAAGAGATGAGTCACGCCTTCGAATGCCACTGACTGAACAAATTCTAAAAGGATCTTTTGAATCAGTGATCAGTAAAAAAAATGGTTGAAACTTATCCTAACATAAACCATATGCTTTCAGTAATTTGAAGGTTTGGCCCAAAAAGGAAATTAACTGTTTCTCTTAATTTAGTGGTGTTGAAGCAAATATTCTTAAGTCTAGAGTGACATCGGTTAGCTGCCAACGAAGGATTAAGTGGTAGAACAATTATGATAATTTCCAAGAAAAAATTTGAGTAATTTTCGACAGTAAAGAAACTTTTAGGGAAACGCAAGAGAAGTTCTTCCAAGTTTGCCAAAATCCGACGCAAAACACTTACGAATGTTTTAGAGATATTACTTTAGTTTCAGCAAAATATTTGTATCATCCAATCAAACAAATAATATTTGCGCTAAAAATTTGTTCAAATTATTAAAGCTTAATTAATTTTTGGATGCTATCATACCATGTATTTCCTTTGGAATTTCACAAACAAGGAGTTGATAAGCGTGCTAGGCAAAAACTGTAGAATCTGCATTTAATTCTACAAACTAGAACAGATTAATACGATACTGTCTAACGGTACAAAATAATCTATACTAAAAAAACACATCGCTCTCTGTCTGTGTGCGTGTCTGCGATGGCTATCAAAATCTACAGCACGTACGAGGCTCAAAAGATTTGTGAGAATAGTCCAAAGTCTCTCCTGATGTACCTAATTTTCACAATTTTAAATTTCTAATTATTAACTGAGGAATTAATTCACAATCGGAACACACTCTCATCAAGAAATAGCTATTTCGTCGCCAGTCATCAAAGCGCATGCCTAGTACGCATCCGCAATGAAATTGTATATAAATTTCAAACCTTTTCCACTAATCATTTAGGTCTGTTTGTTAGAGCGTCAGGCAGCCAAACTGAAGGTTCCTGGGTCGATATGTTGATAAGATGAAATTTTCTGATTATAAATAAAAAATATTTAATCTTTTTCTGAAATTTTAAGGGTCACATTTATATGCATCCATAAGAAAATAAAAATTAATTTTCAATTTCTAAATATATGTAGACGAATTGTGGCATTTATTTTTATCAAATTAGTGAAATAAATATTGCAATACAAAATTCCTATATTTTTAAATAGTGTTGCGAACGGAATATTAAAATAGTCGCCTGTTGCAGCCCAGAAATCTTCAACCAAAAGTCAGAGGGTCACAAAATATTGATCTTAAATTCTTTTAAAACAATCAAAACACCTCAGAAAAAATATTTCTCAAATTAGTGAAATAAATAAAAAATTTTATTGGATTTTCTATTTATAAATAAAATAAATTTCACTTTGTTTTTTCTGAAATTTTAAAGATTACAATTATATGTATCCATAAAAAAATAAATCAATAAAAATAAATCCCAATCTTCTAAAAATATGGAAAAGAATTTTTTTACAACTCTAGATGGCACCACTGCAAAACTGTGTGAAATTTCTTCGAAACAGAGGTTACTTCGCACCGCTAAAAGCTGTGCTGAATTCAGGGGGTAGCCGGGGGGGGGGGGGGTACATTTTCACCCGGACTAATGAGATGTCCAGCCCGAAGAATTTGAGATTTTGTGTTTTCAACGGTCAGTAAGTTCAAAATTTCTAAAGACATGCTAAAGTGAAATGTAAAAGTATTTCATTTTACCACTGTAGATGACAGTACTTCAAAACTGTGAAATTCCGTCTGAAAGCAGGTGCCTTTGCACCGCTAAAAGTAGAGGAAGACGTGGTACAATGAAACAAGGGGTAGAATGAAACATTACTTGTAAAATCAATCAAATTTGTCACAGAGATTTGCAGTTTATACATATGTTGTGCAACTATATGTTCCAATTACTGATGCGATTTGGATACATTCAAACTTCTACAACAGTAGCAATAGAAGATTATTGCTTTTATACCATTGAAAGTAACTTTCTTTACTAAAAGTAATTTTGTTACTTTTTCCTTGTTGTTATATGTAATAATTATTTTTTCTATACATTGTTATCTTTGGGTTGTTGTCTTCATACCTCCAAAACCAAACTAAAAAAATAAATATTAGAAGTTTGAAAATAAATTTTTGTTTAGTAACCTCAGTGCGGGGTACAATGAAACACTTGCAGACGGGGTACAATGAAACATGATTTATTATAGTAATAAAAGTAGTAAATAGAATATATTAGAAGTTAGAGCAGGAAACAGAAAAAAAGAGTTTTGTTCTAACCAGGTCAGTAAAAAATGCTCTTGTTAAGCAATTAAAAAATAGAAAGAGTAAAAATGCTAAGAAGAGATTGTTTTGAAAACAAACTCTGCCCGCTACAGACTCTGATGATGATCCAGATTTTTTTTCCAGTCCCAGCTGGTCATCGAGGTACTAAGAATGAGATATCCACACACAACATGTAGGGCACAAGCAGTATCCGTATAAATGGAAACATAAGAAAAAATATATATATATATATATATATATATATACCATTGGAGAAATCATACATTTAAATCAAGTCAAATGTGAAGTACTTGATATAAAAAGACTCCAACCTAGTTTTATTTATTTTTTTTTTAGAAACCTGCATTAAAAAAAAAAAAAAAACTCATTGTGTTGAAACTACTTCCCCATATTCCTTTAGGAGCAACTGAAATATAAGCAGAAATGCTAATTTTTGAAACTGACTTGAGCCAATTTAATATAAAAGAAAGGTATTTCTTAAACTAATAGAATTTTCTTATTTTTCATCTTAGACTATAATATTTTTATCAAATTCCTTATTAATCAAGTTTTGTTTTTGTATTTATCTCATTTTTCATAAAATAAACTATACTCGGTGAAAATTGCTTCCATCTTTTGGAGTGTTTCATTGTACCCCAGTATGTGTTTCATTCTACCCCGGCATACGGCATACAATGAAACACTGTAAGACATTTATTTTTTGTTATTTTTGAAGCATGAAAATATTGTTTTGAACCTAATAAAAATCTATTCAGATGGGGAAAATACAAGATTAAAAATATGCATTAATTATATTTTTGTGCATGCAAAATTGTGGATAGGAAAAAAAAATAGTAAATTTTGTTTCATTGTACCCCGTCTTCCCTTACTGTTGAATTCAGGGGATGGCTCGGGGGGCGGGGGAGCATTCCCACTGGACCAGTGAGATGCCCCATCAGAAGATTTGAGGTTTTGCGTTTTCAATGGTGAAAAAGTAAAATCCCCCGGAGCCACAGAAATCCTTCCCGGAGAAAAATAGCATATACTTTCAAATCAATATTTTTTCGCGATTTTTTATTTTAAAAATATGAAATCAACAAAATGCAGTTAAAGATATAAAATCATACAAATTTGAAGTTCATTAATCTGTCATTCATCACGGTGCCGGACAACGTCGGGCTTATCAGCTTGTTTTGTAATAAATTATTAAGATCTAATAAAGAAAAATTTGAAATTATTCTAAATTTAAACTTTCAGCGAAAAATATTAAAATCTCTAACCAAAATAAATCTGATAATGGTATTAAAAAATGTGTGCTATGTGTGAGTGTAAATCTCATGGACTTAATAAATGTTGGTATATCGAAGAAAATTGCAATTTTGCGTTTAGAAAAGGGTTTTGAATACAAACAACCTTCCCATAATTTTGTGTCCAATTATACAGGCGCTTTAAAGGGGTATGGTTATGTGCGTGAGTTCAATAGGTTCAACTTCAGGTTCAAAATTTTGTCCAAAAGAATTCACCAGGCTTTCCACATTTAAATGCTCCAGCTGGTGCATTCTCGCTTCGGAGTCCGTTTCAAAACCAATGTGCTCAAATGACTAATTTCAACAATCTGTGTAATGCTAATCAAAGTGACAATACTATTCCTACAGATTATAATGATGGTGATAATCATAGAAAAAAAAATTGTAAAAAAAAATATATACATATACATATATTTATAATACAAGCAAGAAGAAAAATTCTAAAAAAAAAAATCTTATTTTGTAATTTTCAGATGTTGAAATTTGTACGGATATGCAGTAAAGATAACATTAGGTTTAGATGTTAATTTATTTTTGGGCGTTGCGAAGTGTAATTAAATAAAAGACTACTATATTATTATCGTTCTCCAAGCAGCTTAAAGGCAGATTAAGAAGCTCAATTTCAATATGAGCTTCAGCATATTTGAATTCAAATTTTAGTGGTGGATGATTAGATACCTTGATTTACCCTTTTAATTAAAAAATTTTTTGCATTTTTTTTTCCGGTACAAATTAAATGTCACGACAAGTGATACTTGTACAGAACTAGATCGCATTCACTTATTCAGTCAAAAATACAGGGTTACTAATTCCAAGTCGATACCGTATCTTGATTAATAATGAAATATTAAAATTATTCATAATGAAGCATTCTAACAAAATTTTGAACTAACTGACTAACTTTGCATTACGTTACAGGGAGGTGATGTCACGAAAAATTCGAGGGGGATTGTAATGGGATTAATGACACCGTTTTGCTATCCCACACACTGAATTATGAAATCTAAATATTAGTGTTGTTTTTAAATCCAATTGTGTGTACTTGTAGCAGCATCTTTGATGCCGTAACATTTTTGGAAAACAGAGATAGACTGTTGAAAATAGAATATTTTTATTACTGGCAAATTTATGAACGAAAATATTGAGATTCCAAAAATTGAAGATTTCTGTATTTTTGTGTAAATTGTTGGGTGGTAAAACTTAGTTTTCCTTTTAAAAAGTTTGCCCTGAAGGGCATTAATGCCTCTAAACGTTACTACTAATAATCTTGAGCCATCCTGCATGTTCAATTTATTCATTTAATTCTAGTAAAAATTAGTCAAAACACACCAGAATAACAAAAAAAAAAATAAAAAAAAATGTAAATAACAATTTTTACATATTTTCTAATAATTTAACGTTGGTTTTTTACGATAAATGTTAAAAATATTACTTATATTGCTTAAACTGTGATAGCCAAGGGCAGGGCTGTAAAAAATCATTTTATCTTGACACGTAGGCGTGATGAGTTTTCGAAACAAAATTTTTGCTTATTGGCAGGGCCTAGGGAAATGACAATCAATTTCTCTATTTCTTACTTGGGAAAAGAACTTAGTGAATTTTTTTAATTTAAAGGGACTTCAGAAAAAACTTAAAGCTATAATTAATGTTATCCGATAAAATGTTTAAAGATAACGTAAGACGGCACCTTTTATGATTTTAAAACATAATTTGTAATTAAGTGTGAATGTTAATTAATGTTATAAAATTCATCTGCTATTCTGCCACTTAGAAATACGTACTTGACTAAAATTTTATTGCCCTTTTAACCCCTTGCAGTGCAGTGGGATATAGTGTATCCCACTTAATTTTAATCAAGACTTGTAGGAGAATTTTGAATAAGGGTTTACTTTTATAGCTTTGGTGAAAAAATAAAGCTGTAAAAGTGTCTTTACTAATTCCCAAAGATATTTTTTAATTTCTGGTTTGAATTCATCATTTTAGAAACATAATTACTTTAAAATATTAAAATAGAAAAGATTAAAATAGGATTGAAGTTCAAGTAAGAAAAATTGTGATAGCGATATACGACCAGTAAAGCAAAAAGCAATTCGACCATATTGCTATATATTTATACTATACAATCTTTTCAGTTCAAAATTAGAACTAAATTAAAAAAAAAAAAATTAATAAAATCCAGTACACGTGATTAACATTCCCCATATTGTATAAAATAGTAATGTAAAATAGATTCATACATCTAAATAAAATTATATACAAAAAATGTATACATAAAACCCAGCAAAATATTTTGGAAAATCAACAAAAAATTGATTGGCCGACCAAAACTTTTCGTTTAAATACGGGTCAATGGAAATTTTGTTTGAATCAACAACAACAAAAAAAAATACTGTTGATTTTTTTTTTTTTTTTTTTTTTTTTTTTTTCAATTCTAAAAAAAACATTTTTGTATCGTCAGCAAAAAAAATGTTTTGTTAATTAAAACAAAATAGGTCCAATTTTAAATAATTTTTTTGTTAAAAGTTTCTTTATTTGGTTCATAAAAGTCAGAAAGTGTACATATATGACTTAGATGAGTGTAACAGTCTTCTTTCAGAAAGAGGAAGCTCCACATTCAGCCGTTACCAGTTAGGGATCCATGCGTTGCAACTGGATTCTATAATGCGTAAGTTATGCGTCAATGAATTGAGTTAAATCCATGAAACTATTCTGTTTTTGTGAAAGGAACTCTATTCTATAGGTTTTCTATGTTACTAATTGAATGTGTGTTGCATTGGTGTTAAAAATGTTGCAAAGGACAACTCAATGTATGCAAATGTGGATTAGTGCGGAGTAGATTTAAAAAGTATTTAAGTTTGCTTAACAAACAGATTGAAAACTATAAGAAACTACTATCGGAAACTTTTAGTTGAGTTTGTACAAAGTCTATTGCTATGTTAAGTTCTGATTTTTTACTGAGCTAATATTCGGAAAGAGTACTATTTCCTAAAAAATATGTATATCATTCTGTTGTTCACAGAATTCTCTTTCAGTGCAGTAAAAGTTTTAGTTAGCACTACAGTGCTAACTTGATTTAAGAAACTGAACTGGATTAACTTTTCGAACGAACTCGAGCTAAGTGATTTTAAGGTGATTATATAAATAGTCGAGAGTTAAAGTCATTTACCACTTCATGTTTCTTTGAAAAAAAATTATCTGTGATGTTTTACTGTTACAGGGAAATTGTTGTATCACAACATAAATTGAAGAATAAAGGCAGTAGCATCTTATACGATTCTTATAAACATATTTGACTCATAAAATCTAAAAATCATCTAATAAAATTCATATATCATAACTTAAAATTGTTATATATTTTTTAAAATATTTGGTGAAATCGTTAAAAGAAAATTTCAAATATTTAAGTATTTCTATACGAATTTAAAATACTGTGGTACCATCCTATGAAAAATTCCATTGATATACATTTTATTTAACATAATGCTAGAGATAATAGCAGTATAACAATTTTATTAAATTTCTGAACATTATTGAAAAATATAATTACATTATGCAACTTGTAAACTGATTTCTGCGAAAGGCATTCCATGAAAAGTGAGAGTAAAATAATAAAAAATCAAGAAATATATTTACAGCAAAAAATGCATCATTATTTTTCCAAATACCTTCCCTCAGATGATATGCATTGGTCCCATCGTTCAACCCACTTTTCAAAGCAAGTAGAGAAGACTTTTTCTGGAATCTGCGTCAAAGAACCCTGCACTTCTGAAATATCTTCAGAATCTGTATTAAATTTTCGGCCGCACAGCTTCTCTTTCAACATCAGACACAGACAGAAATTGCATGGTGCAAGATCTGAAGTGTAATGGATGTGTGCCATGATTTTAAAACTGCATTTTCTAAGATAATGCTGAACAGAAGTAGCCACATGTGGGCGAGCATTATAGTGATGTAATGTCCAATTCCCTATCAGTTCATGACGTTTTCTCGATATGTGTTGTCGCAAAAATTTCAAAATGAAACACAATATTCATCATTCACACTAGTATTCAGAGGCATAGCTGACTAATACATAGCACCTTTATGTCGGATTTTTTTCGGAGGCGGATAATCAGTGTGTTTTCATGCATTTGTTGCAGACTTAGTAAGAAAATCAAAATAATACACCCAAGTTTTATCACCTGTCACTACAGTCTTTAGGAAAATTCGGATCATTTTGAAGCATCTGTTTCCATTCACAACATTGGTGAATTCCTGTTTGCATTTGTTCTTTAGTAAGGTCATGATGGACCAATCTGGAACAAAGATGGAAAAGCTGTAAATTATTGCGCAGAAAGTGAAATATTGATGTTTTCGAAATGTTAGTTGATGCCAGTATATCCTTACATGTCATTCGCCCATTTTCTTGCAAGATTGCCTACACAGTGTTAACATTTCGATTACTCAAAACACTTTCTTGTCGGACAGACTTAGGAGCCAATTCTGATGATAAACATCTTTTTTGAAATCACCATGTCACCTAAAAATCTCAGACTGGCCAAAACATTTGTCTTTGTAAGCTTCGTTCATTAGCTTAACAGTTTCTGGAATTGTTTATCCCAAATGATAGCAAAATTTTATGGCACAGAGTCTTTTTTAACTCTGAATCCCTCATGTCCATTTATGTAGGGCAAATGAAAACAGTTTTTGAAACAAGCACGAAACTAGGAAAATAAAATCGTCTGCTTTGTTTAGAATATTTACAAACGTACCGTTAATAGTTTGAAAAAATTGCCGACAGTTTTACTTTTTAGTTTCGCTGTGTTGCCATTACGTAAAAACCTAACTCTCATAGTTTATGGAATGCCCTATAACAGTTTTTTTTATCAGTGTTTACTTGCAGAGATAAATCTAGGTTTATGCTGATCTGAAAGTAACTAAATTTCTGCAATAAAATATTATAATTTATAGTTGCTATGACGAGCTGTTTACATATATAGTATACATGTATATATTTTTATAAAATAACTAGCAAATCCCGCGGCTTTGCTCGCGTAATATTTGAAATATGCCAAGTGATATTTATATGTCTAATTTTTATTAAAAGGTACGAACTAAATTTTTATTTTACTAAAAGGTTTTATTTTATTTTATTAAAAGGTTTTTTTTATTAAAATGTACCTGTTACTTTTAGGAATAATTCAAAAATTACTATTTAAAACACAGTTTGATTAAACATCATTATTACACTGCATTAGGCAGAAATGAGACTTAAATTAATAAAACAAAATAAAACCAAATAAATTATAATTTAGAAAATATTTTGAAACTTTTATGTTCAATTAAAACGCTCATTTCAGTATTCATTTCAAGTTTTGAATTTTTTGGAAACCATCTTCTTACACCTTAAAATTAACTATCTTGTCAAATTCCAAGTCCTACCACCTCTCTCAACATAATGGGCTATGTTGAAATAGGAACTGCCACCATTAATTTGCCAACATTAATTTTGAAATCGATTTGTTATTTCCTAATATTCCACAGAAACGTAATTTAGAAAACTTTCAAAGGCCTTTTTTAGAACGCTTGTTGTTCCTGTAAACCCCAGGTGGTAAAATCATCGGCATAAAATAAAGCCTGTGTAGGATCAGAGACTGTTACCATTAATCCGCAACTATTACTTTTATAATCGGTTTATATTCCCTTAAATTGCATAGAAATCGTAATTTAGGAATTTTTTAGAATGCTTTTCGCACCTCCCTTTCGCTTCACCCCTTTTTAATTCGAATTTTGTTTCGACAGTCCTTCGAGGGCATTTATACTTTATAAGTAACTATATACCATGCCATACTTAAAGTTTCTAGCCTTTTCAGTATCACATAAATCGCAATTTAGAAAGTCTTTATCTCCTGCAACCCTCTGGTGGTTGTGGCACAGACGTAAAATACAGCTTATGTTTGAGCAGGTTCTATCACCAACAATATGTCATCATTATTTTTTTAATCGGTTTGGTATTTTATAAGTTTGCTTAAAAATTGTAATTTATAACGCTTTTCGCATACTTCATCTTTTTAGATTTGGAATTTTCTTTCGACTGTTCTTAATAAGCAGTTGCATCTTGTAAGTAAATACCATGCCATACTTCAAAGTGTTAGACCCCTCAGTTGTGCAAAAAACGCAAATTAGAACATGTTTTACTTTTGCAACCCTCAGATGGTACTGACAGCAACATAAGATATAACCTATGTTATAGCAGGGACTGTCATCATTGATTTGCAACCATTACTTTTGAAATAGCTTTTGTGTTTCCCGAGATTGTGTAGAAATCGCAATTTAGAACGGTTTTAGAACGGTTTTCGCGCGTTTTCACCCCTTTTTAAATTTCCAATTTTTTCGAAACTGTTCTTAAATGTCATTTATATCTAATAGATATGTACCTTGCCTAATTTTAAGTTGCAAGCCCCTACCGATCACAAAAATCGAAATTTAGAACGATTTTTTCTCCTGCAACGTCTAGGTGATAGTGATCCCGACATAAAATCTTAGAAATCCTTTATATCTAATAAGTAGCTAATATTTCAAATTTCATATTTCTAGGCCCTTCCGTAACGCAAAAGCCGCAATTTAGAACGTTTTTCTCCTGCACCCCCTTTCGGGTAGTGGCACCGACATAAAACATATCCTATGTTGGAGCAAGGCTTGTCACCGTCATTTTGACACCATTATTTTTCAAATCAGTTTGGTATTTCCAGAGATTGTTTAGAAACCACCATTTAAAACGTTTTTTAGAACGCTTTTCGCGCATTTTCACCACTTTTAAATTTCGAATTGTTTAAAAACTGTTCTTAGAAATCCTTTATATCTAATAAGTAGCTAATAATTCAAATTTAATATTTCTAGGCCCTTCAGTAACGCAAAAATTGCATTTTTTGAACGTTTTTTGCTCCTTCACCCCCTTTCGGGTAGTGGCACCGACATAAAACATATCCTATGTTGGAGCAAGGCTTGTCACCGTCATTTTGACACCATTATTTTTCAAATCAGTTTGGTATTTCCAGAGATCGTTTAGAAACCACCATTTAGAACGTTTTTTAGAACGCTTTTCGCGCATTTTCACCCCTTTTAAATTTCGAATTGTTTAAAAACTGTTCTTAGAAATCCTTTATATCTAATAAGTAGCTAATAATTCAAATTTCATATTTCTAGGCCCTTCAGTAACGCAAAAATCGCATTTTTTGAACGTTTTTTGCTCCTACACCCCCTTTCGGGTAGTGGCACTGACATAAAATCTAGCCTATGTTGGAGCAAGGCTTGTCACCGTCATTTTGACACCATTGTTTTTCAAATCAGTTTGGTATTTCCAGAGATTGTTTAGAAACCACCATTTAGAACGTTTTTAGAACGCTTTTCGCGCATTTTCACCCCTTTTAAATTTCGAATTTTTCAAGAACTGTTCTTAGACACCATTGATATCTTATAAATAACTAATATTCCAAATTTCATATTTCTAGGCCCTTCCGTAACGCAAAAATCGCATTTTTAGAACGTTTTTTGCTCTTCCACCCCCTTTGAGGTAGTGGCACTGACATAAAACATAGCCTATGTTAGAGCAATTGTTGTCATCGTCATTTTGACACCAATATTTTTTAAATCTGTTTGGTATTTCTTGAGATTGTGTAGAAACCACCATTTAGAACATTTTTTAGAACGCTTTTCGCGCATTTTCACCCCTTTCAAATTTCGAATTGTTTAAGAACAGTTCATAGAAATCCTTTATATCTAATATGTAGATAATATTTCAAATTTCATATTTCTAGGCACTTCAGTAACGCAAAAATCGCATTTTTAGAACGTATTTTGCTCTTGCACCCCCTTTGGGGTAGTGGCACCGACATAAAACGTAGCCTATTTACGAGCAAGCGTTGTCACCATCATTTTGACACCAATATTTTTTAAATCGGTTTGTTATTTCCTGAGATTGGGTAGAAACTACCATTTAGAACGTTTTTTAGAACGCTTTTTGTGCATTTTCACCCCTTTTAAATTTCGAATTTTTAAGAACTGTTCTTAGGCACCATTTATATCTTATAAGTAACTAATATTCCAAATTTCATATTTCTAGGCCCTTCAGTAACACTAAAATCGCATTTTTAGAACGTTTTTTGCTCCTGCACCCCCTTTGGGGTAGTGGCACCGACATACAATATAGCCTATGTTCTAAGTTGGACTAACACCATCATTTTGATACCATTACTTTTGAAATCGGTTCGGTAGCTCCAGAGCTTACCTCCTACAAATAAACAATTTTTACCTCTTTATAATAGGAAGTATAGATTAATGGACCTTTTATTACTTACTTCCAAATGATGACGATTTCAATCAAAATTCAAAATAATGTTACGCTACATTTACCATTTAAAGTTCATTTTAATAATTTTTATGAGCCGTTTACTTCTTATCTCTTACTTTCAGAAAAATACTTACCTTTATAAAAATATTTCTTAATGTACCATCAATTAAACAAATTACTCTTGTATGTAATTAATTTTAAATTAAACGGATTCATTTAGAAAAGTATTTCGTCTGATTATGAAAGTACCATTACATATGCATTCAATATCGATTGTCAAATGCAACTACTCTTCTTTAACATATACAATTAATTGTTTAAATAATTATAACCATTAAATGTAATTTTCGGTTAATTATCATTAGTATAGTTACTGAAAGTAAAATTGCATATAAATTTCCTTTAAAACGTAAATAAAGAAAGTATTCAAAAAATTATGCTTATTAATAAACGTGGAGTAAAATATTTTTTCTTTAAACTTCATAATAGAGGATCACATAATAGAGGATCACATTTTGTTTTTATGCTAAAAGCTCATTATTTCTAACCACTAAATGGAGTTTCAAAACAACATAAAAAACTATAATTTCATGACACTGATAAAACTTATTCAAGCGTGAGTTATTACTTCTAAGAGAAATAAACAAATTATTTTCATTTTTAGTTTTTAATAAGCTTTTTGTATAGATATTGAATGACAACTTAAAGCAGAAAAAGATTAAATGACTTATGAAGTATATTTAAATTGTATTTAATGAATAAATCTCTGAAGAAGTCAGAAGATAATTCAGTAGTCATTCATGTAATCAATAATAATTTATTTAATAATAAGTCTAGTATAAACCTTTCATGAACAATTCAATTTTTTAAAATACTTGGAAGAACACACTTATGTCTTAAAAATAAAAAGTACTGTTGCAAATCTAAATTTGGATGAAATTTTCAAATCTTCCTTTAGAGAAATAATTCTTTAAAGGCCAAAAAGATATGTTTGTAGAAGATATGTTTTAATGTTTACTGAAGTCATTTGGGTTTTTAACAGTCACTATTGATATTTACATATTGCAATTGATTAATTTAAAATTTGACAACAGATATTGTTACACAAGTGGAAAATAATACCGTGCATTTTATATCAATATGTTCAAACAACTGCAAAAAGACAATTCATTGAAATGGAAACGTCGTTGTAACAAATTCTTATCGGCATTTCTGAATTTCGAATTACTCCTTTTTTCAATCCTGTATTGATAGAAGTGCTGTCACATCCAATACAACAACTTTATATAAGGGGGTGTTTTTCTCAGACAGGTGTAAAACAACGCTTTAAAAAATATATTTATGGTTCCATTTGTAATATTAGCATGATCAATATTAATTTTACCACGGCTCCTAAATTGTAGAAATGTCTGTTTTTGAACATCATTTCCAAATTCAAGTGCTATGCGCGACTTAAAGCTATTGACAGATTTTACATAGTTTGTGAATTAGGGGAGAGTAGCCGGACCACTTCAATTTGGACCACTTCACATATTTTCAGGTGTAACTCTCTTAATTTTTGGAATATCTGAAAAAGATCTTTACACAGTGTCAATCCATTCATCTACTAACTAAATAAATATTTAGATCAATTTATTTTTGAAAATCTTAAATTTTATTTTAATTTGAAAAAATAGTGAAAAGTGGTCCAAATACAGCAACTGGTCACCTAAGTTGGACACCCAGTCTCCTAAATTGGACCAAATAATATCAGATTGTTTTAATGACTAGGGGATATAACAAATTTTATTAAAAGCAAAGTTTGCGATTAACGAAATAATCAAACAAAATAACAGCAATGAAATATAATGAAGTCAAATATCTGAAAATAAGAGTAATTGTTTTAAATCAAAATGTATTCAAAATATATATCAAAGTTATCAGTAATTAAGAATAGAAATTATGGAACTAATTGTCAGTTACTTGAATATCATGTAAGGAGTGATGTAAAGCTTATAAATGAATTTTGTTTATTGTTTTTGTTTTCCAGCGCACACAAAATGGAACCGTATATGGCAATCTGAATCATTTCTGCTATTTTATTTTTCTTACAAATTAGGCAAAACCGATCATTACTGTCTCGATTTTTCTTTTTAGATTCTGAATTATCAGACTTTTTTTTTTCAACAGAAGTTTTCTTTACATTATGCTTGTAGTTCTTGTCTTCCATCATTTTCTTGTTAATTGCATTACGCCTATATTTTAAAAGTCGATGTTTCAATTGATTTTGTGCTGTGAAAGCTTCCTTTTGTCTTTTTTACTTTTCATTTCAAGGTTTAGTTTATATGGCGATGATGTTAACACAATTGTTTTGTGGCTCCCTCTGTACTTTGATTTAATTGAATTTAGCAATGGAAATAATATTTCTACTGATTTTTTTTCTTTTCTTTTGGGGAGGATTTGTAGCTGCAGCCTTGTTGCAGGTCATTTAAATCACAACTTATTGTCTGCTTTTTGTTTCCTATATCATTAACAGCTTTTGCTGTCACGGTTGTTTTTCTTCCAGATAGTTTGTCTATGTCTTTTTCAACATTTTTATCAAGGTTTGAGATTTTATGCGCTTTAATGGCAAAAAAGTATAATTCCACCCTCCAGAACTGTAAAAAGTCTTCCATCACAAATATCCTGCAGGAGGAATATGTTTGAATTCAACTCTGTAAATCAAATATACCATAGGAATAAAGAATTCAAAGAAAATAAATACAATTACATACAAGATAAAAGACATTGCAAACAAAATTTATTGCATAGGCATGTAAAAATATTTTTATGTTTATATAGGTCTAAACTGTATAAAAAAATTAATCCAAATATACAAAAACTTGCATGGAGATAGTAATCCATTATAGAATATAAAAAAATAGTGTACAAAGCGTACCGTCCTCGAAATTTATTACTTACTTTTCAATTTATGATCGCATATCTGGTCCAACTTAAGTAAATTAAATTGCCCCAATTACGGCAACTGCGCCATTTTTTAAAACAGTTAATTTCAAGACTAAGACCAAAAACGAAATCAAACAAATCGAAGTGAAAAATATGCGGAATAAACAGATGAATTCATATATGTATATGAAAAAATAACAACTTACCTTAGTTTTAAAATATTCACTTACGTTTAGTAGGAACAGCGATGACAGCGATGACCACCTCGGGAACTCAGCTTTCGCTTTAGAGTGTTAGTGCAATCCCGAGGGGTAGACCACATCCACTCCTCCCGACTCTCAACCAGAGTCTTAGAGGGAGCGTCGGGTCCCTGATCAAGCTGCTGTGATTTATTTCGGTTACTATGAGATTTACAATTACAATCACAATTGGTTACCCAATTTTTCTGGGCGAACCGAAGATTTCACATCGAGATATATGACTGTATGTAGTGATTACATGAGGATCATTTCACCTAATGTGATTGCATAATTGTTTAAAATTTTCTTGGATATATATACGTCACAGTACATTTAACACACATTATTTAACATGACAATTAGAAACCCATTACAACACAATATCAAACACCTACTATTTACATGACTGTGTGTAGTGATTACATGAGGATCATTTGAATGTGATTGCATAATTATTTACATTTTTCATGGATTAACAGGAATTTCACAGTACATTAATCACATAATATTGAACATCACAATTAGGAACACATTACAACACACCTACTATTTACAATTTGCGCATACAAGAGTTTGGAGAGATGCACAAGATCAAAATTCAAAAGTGATAGAAGTTTCTGGCACCCGCTAATAACCCGTTTCTCCCTCCATGCTACACCCTAGTGTTGGAGTCGGACTAGAATGGCTCTGGATTTGAAAAGATGTACTCGTTTGTTTCTATAAACCTCATGCATTGTATGATCTTGTTGAGTAGTTGTGGTTTCTCATTTACATCCCACCACCAACTTGCTAAATTCATACGTGTGTGTTTTTTGAGATGATAAGCTAACTGTAGTTTTTTTTTAATTGTCTGAAAACAGCATGCTTCTTCTAATCATGAGTGACGTCATTCTCATGAATAGGATTTTAGCGGCAGACGGAGTCTCTTCCTGTAATTAACGGCAGAATGGCAACGGTCCAATTAAACCGGTGGCCCAAATATGGCTACTCTCCCCTATTCACCTAATTACAAAAGGAGACTTTCACGACTATTAGAAGCGGGTCTGAATATTTTTTGAATTTCCATCATTATTTCAGAAAATGTCTATTTTGATCACATTTCCCAAAATTCAACTGCAACGCGTGACCTAAAGATTTCAATTAATCTTCTCTGTGTTATGTTTTTAATTACAAAAAAAGCAACTTTTCCGCATTAGTAGAAATTAATCCAAAAAAAATTCGCTTTTATCGACCGATCCTACTGTCCAGGCCCTTCTTCAAAACAAGCTGCTCTGCTAGATGAATGACGCATTCTGAAACGCTTGGGGATTTCGAATCGTCTATGTCACTCATATCCCTGACGCAAGTTTGTCGCCCTGGTTTTTATATATACTATATATATATTTACAATTAACTTTTTAGATCTTAAAATTACAATAAAAGAAAACAAAACAATAACTGATCTGTATGATAAATGTAAAGAATTTAAATTCAAGCTTAATACATTTACTAATTTTAAATCTTGTCTTCATAATTCAGTATATCGTAATATAATCCTTAATCTTTTATGTAGAATAAAGTGTTTATGTTCGTCTCATCTAATTAACAATAATATTAAAAAAGTTAATTTATGATACATTAAATCATGGTTTCCCCCCAAAAAATCATATATTCATTAATATATAATTAGTACTAAAATGATCTTAAAAAACAAATTAACACATGCGTAAAAAAATTACAAAATATATATATATAAAATAAGAAAATAATTATTAAAAAAAATTAAAAATTGTAAAATAATAATAAAAAATTATTATAGGACGGTTGGGTGGGTGGATGTTAAAGTACAGAGGAGGGTGGCTTTGTCTGGATAATACGCAATGGTTAATTTATTATATATAAAAATATGGGGCATTTGATTTATAACTACGTTGCTAATACGCATTTTATAATGGATGTTAATTCGATGCATTTATATGTATAATTCTGTAGTTATATATATATTTATCAGTTCATATGTAAATGTATTCATATTCATTAATATTTAATAATGTTAATGATTAACTTGTATTTAAATTTTAGACTACTCAGGACAATATCATATTATTTTCTAATACATGGTATACGATCTTAAATGAGAATAAAATGCATGAGTACATTTGTAATACCTAATGCTATGGCAGTATGAATTTTAATTTGATAATTTGTTTTTTTATTTTTCCTCTATCTATTTTAATCTTGTTTTATTTTGAACTTAATTGGTGTTCAATGGTTTATTTCTCAGTTTTATGTGTGTTGTAGTCCCAAATTCATACTCGTTAGCTAATTTATGGCTAATATGAAGATGAAACCACACATTTTATTTGTGTAACTTAAAGCATTTGGGACCCGACGATTCTGTCTAAGTTCTACAAATTTCCTTTATTCCATTTCTGTTATTTAATTTCTGCTGTTTTTTTGTTTTTTTTTACTGTGTATTTACAATCTATTTTAAGTGTGTTGGGGGGAACTGTATTTGTTAATGTCATTTTATTCATAATTTCATAGTTTTTGATGGCGGTCGGTAATGTTTATTTAATGGTTATATATTTTAATGTGTACATATATATATATATATATATATATATATATACCCTATATATATAAAATCCTAATGAAACGAATTTATGAAACGAATATATGAAACGCCTGAAATGTATCGATTCTTTGAATCAACTGATTAAACAAATGATTTTGTTTCACGGCGATTTCTCCTAAAATATGGAATACTTTGCGATGAAATTAACACCAAAAATCCAAGTTGATCCACAGATCTCAAAACTGGTATTAGCATTTTTAAATTCGAATTAGTTTTCGAAATATTAATTTTTTTTCTAATTTTAAATACATTTTTTCTAATTATGGCAACTCAAATTTTAATCACAACAGATTTTTTTTTTGTCATAATTCAGAAAAGGTTACTATTTTAAATTAATTTGGCGACAGTTTGGCTTCCTTTAAATCTATGATAAGAACAATGCTTTTTTTAGGGTTTCGTTCATCTCACGAAACCCTATTCGTCTCGCTCCTCTGTCTGTCTGTCTGTCCGTCTGTCCGTCACAGAGCCCGTTCTCAGAAACTATACATGTTAGAGACTTGAAATTTTGGGTACTTATAGCTGAACACCTCACATCAAACAACAAATCATAAAATTTTGAAAAAGTTGGTAATTAACCGAATTGCGGGCTAATTAACTTCTAAAATTAACCAATCCACCTTTTTAACGCAAATTCAAACGGACTTTCTCGAAATCATCCGTGTTTCTCCTAAGGGTTGCCAGTAAAATCAGCCGAATGCACGGTTACCACGGAGGAAATTAAGCCGAAAAATGAAGTGGAGATTTTAAAGCGAAATCGTATATCAGAAAATATTGATCCGAGAAATTTGTAAATGGAATAGACAGACGCAGAAGAAAATCTACTTTCATTTGGTATAAAGCTCACATTTCTGCGATGTGTATAAGTTAAAATATCCACTAAAAATCGATCGATAAAAATTTAATTTCTTTAATTGGAAAGACAAGGAAATAAAAAGATATCAATTCGGCTGGAAAGCAGGTAGACATGACGACGCTGCGGTTTTCCATAATAGCATATTTTAATACGAAATTTTAACTTTTTAAATATTAAATTTTTTGATTAAATTTTTTGGCATCCCGATGTCAAATTTCTCGCTGATTTCATTGATACCCATATCTAAGTCCTATCTTAATTACAAGCTGAAATATTAATTATTATTTAATTAATCGGTTTATTCCTATCAAATGCGTCGATTAAAATGAAGAGACGCGCTTATTTAACCACGAAATAACTTAAATTAGGAAATCTAATAATTTGTCTGGGCTTTTTGAACAGCGATATGAGATAAGTATAACTCATTCACCATCAGAAAGTTTACTTCATACCACTATTTTCTAATAGTAATTTCAGGAAATATTTTGAATTATTGGTTAAGACCTCCACTCAGTCTGTTTGAAACTTTAAGATAGTTTATAACACATAGAAAAAAGTGTAAAAAAGAATGGAGTGTGATATTTCGAGGAGGGGCGGGTGGGGGGCTAGAATTATTTTTAAAATCTTAGCGTTTGTTACCGCAGCAAATATTTTAAATTCTTGTTTAAGACCGCCACCATCCCGACCCATCTATCTACGGAAAGATTGCGTAAAGGAGTTTCGTTCAGATATGCTTTTGTTAAGAATAGAGTGCATTCCCTGGTGGTGGAATGTGGAACTAACATAACGCGATTTTGTTAAAATTAGGAAATCTAACAAGTCGATCTGTTTGAAACTTTAAGATATTTTATAACACATAAGATAAAGTGTAAGAAAGAATGACACGCGAAATTCCGGGGAGGGGGGGGGGGAGGGGCGCTAGATTTCTATTTAAAAAATTTGCGTTTCTGACCGCTTTAGGTGACTTTTTGAGGGAGCCCTGAGATATGTGCTACTTATTTAATATAAAATTGTCTAAAGTTTAGTTACCACTATTTCCTAATAGTAATTTCAGCAAATATCTTAATTTCTTATTAAGACCGCCACCACCTCGAGTAACATATCTACTTATAGGTTGTTTAATGGAGTTTCCTTCCGATACAATTTTGTTAAGAATAGAGTGCGCTCCCTGGTGGTGGAATGTGGAACTAACATTTTTGTTAAAGTTAGGAAATATAACAAGGCGATCTGTTTGAAATTTTACGATAGTTTATAACACATTAGAAAAAGTTTATAAAAAATGGCGCGTGAAATTTCGGGAAGGTGGGGAGAGGGGGAGGGGCAAAATATTTCTTTTTTGTTTCATACCGTTTCAGGTGCGTTTTTTGATGGAGTCCTCAGATACATGCTACTTATACTTATTAAATATAAATATGTCAAAATTAAATTACCACTATTTCCGAATAGTAATTTCAACAATTATCTTAAATTCTTGCTGAAGACCGCCACCCCTCGAGTAACATATCTACTAATTGGTTGTGTAAAGGAGTTTCGTTCAGATACGCTTTTGTTAAGAATACAGTGCGCTCCCTGGTGGTGGAATGTGGAATTAACAGACCGCGATTTCATTTAAAGTAGGAAATCTAACAATTCAATCTGTTTTAAACTTTAAGATACTTTATAACACACGATAATAAATTATAAAGAAGAAGGGCGCGTCGCATTCCGAGGAGGGGGGGGGGGGGGGTTGAGGGAGGTGCGCGAACAAAATTAGGAAATATAACTGGACGATCTGTTTGAAAAGTTAATATGGTTTATAAAACATAACATAAATTTTTTAAATCAGGCCGCGTCAAAAATCATGGTGACCATCTGCCCACTCCCACCCAAGGGGGGCGTTTTTCTAAATTTGGCAGATACCCGTCATGTGATATATCGTAGCATTTTTGGGGGGGGGGGGGCGAACAAAATTAGGAAATATAACAAGGCGAATATGTTTGAAATTTTAACATAGTTTAGGATGTGTTTGCCAAAATTTAGAAGGTATTCCATGGCGATAAATGTGCTGGACGTTTTGAAAGAAAGTGTTTTCAAAGGCATATTAAACGAAACCCTTTGTGCGATGTATGATCACACTTACCCACTTGTTTGTATTTCGTTATCATTTTATTAAATACAAAACTTTCATTTAAAAATGAAACATTTAAATTGATGGTTTTCACTTCTTAAAAAAAAAAAAAAAAAAAAAAAAAAAAAAAAAAATATATATATATATATATATATATATATATATATATATATATTAGAAACAGATGTCATATACGCACCAGGGTACCTAATTGGCGCACAAATGGCATTATTTTGATAGACATGGTAACCCGGCTATTGTTGTTTATTTAATAATAAATGTATATTTACTTTTATTTCTTTTTTAAATTTATATAAATTATTTTGTTCTATAGTAATTAATTATTTTTTTTGCTATTTCCTTTTGAAAATAATAGAAAATAATTAAAAAATACGGTACAATGTAGTAGTTATTCCGTCACCCAATTTCGCAAATTATATAAATCGCCAAACCACTCGCCAAATTGTACAGATTGACAAAATTTTTATTTTAAATAACGAAAGAACAAATAAATTAGTATAACATTAATAAATATAAAAATAAAACGTCGAAATAAAAATCACTTGATGACGTAAACACGTGTAACTTGCTAAAAGTCAAGTGAATGTGACATTTACGATCAATCATTATTGACATTTAATCTTATAGTTTGAAGATAGATTTTTGGTCGACGGGATAACTAAGTAGTACAAAAAATACATATGTAACTGGTATTCAAAAACAAGGTTTTCGCCAAATTTTCGTAAAAAAAAAGAAAAAAAAATCATGCCAATCATGCCGTATATGGCATCTGGCGAAATATTAAATTATGTAACAAATCATGACATTTAATTTCAACTTCAAATCAATGTTTTAATTTACAACTCGAACAACAACAACAAAAAAAAAAAATGCTAACTGGCGAGTTGAAAAAAAGATATTGGCGAGATTTGCACCCGGCTTTTTTTCTTTCGGCACAGATGTCATATACGACCCCATATTGGCGCGATTTTTTTCTGACGCCACTGTCATATACGCAACGGGTACTTGACTGGCGCCGAAGTATCGTTATTTTGCTTGATATGGTAAGCCGGATGTTGTTGTTCATGCAGTTAATGCGTTCCCCAAATTGGCGTTAGAAAAAAATCGCGCCAATATGACATTTGTTCCAAACCTTCATATGAAAAGCGAAGGGATCAGATCGTATTTGTTTATGGCATTTGATGACTTGAACTATTATAATATAGATGAAATGATGGGTATAGAATAATATTTGGCGACTTATCACCTGTGCCTGGATAACATTAAAGTATCAAAATGGCACCTGGAGTATAAAAAGCAAAGTGTTCCGCCCCGAACTGTTGATGATAGTCACAGGATTTAGGCTATTGTTATAGAGATTGTTTTAAAATATCGGTTGACAAAGACTCTGAATATTTAATTCATTTTATTTGAGCTTCTTTTCAAATGTTTAACTGATCCTCTTCAATCTAAAACGAAAACAACCATTGGATGTCTTAACAGCAACTGATTCTCCGTTAAATTTTTGCAATCAAAGAGAATTGAATGGAAACCCGTTTACAGGGAGATCTGCACAGCTTTTTTAGTATAATTTAATCTTCTCTAATATTTTTAAAACCCATTAGATTTTTAGATTTTTAGATTCTGCGGCGTCTGAACGGGGGTTGGCGAGCGTAGCTTGTAGGGGGCAGAGCCCCCTAGTATATATATATATATATATATATATAGAGAGAGAGAGAGAGAGAGAGACTATATTGCCAAAGTTGACCGGCCACTTGGATTTTTAGACGTTTTGCTAAATATCTAGTAAACTACATGAGGAATTATCCTGAAACTCCAGATGTGTAAACAAAATCGTACAGGTCATACATTTTCGTAAGGATTTTTTCCCGAAACCCCATAGGGGACCGTCAACAAATTGAAGAAGATCGAATATCTTTTGGATAACTCTATAAAAACTAATGTAGCAACAGCGTTCAGACTGTAGATTATGATTAAGTGCTTTATTGTAATAAACTGTGTTCATTTTTTTTTAGAATAGCATGTATACTCGTAGAGAAATTGAAGTTTTTATAATAAGAGTCCCAAATTTTGTAAATTTTTTTGCTTAAAATTTGTAGAGTTCTTAATATAAGAAAAAGCTTTTTTCAGAAAATATGATAAACAACATTGTACACAATACATTGCAATCAGAATTAAAAAATAATAAAAATTGTATGAAAAATGAGTACGCTTGCTAAATAATGATTCACTGCGCATGCCCGAATGTAATCAAAATGTAATTTGCATAATGTGCTAGCTAAATGTATAAGGCAACTTTTGTGAAAGTATCAAAAACATAATTTTGAAAAGCCTGAAAATTATCGTTTATAGAATAATCTCAAAATCCGTTTTATCAAAAGGAAGCAAAAAGATGAGGGGTTGTATCCAAATATAAAAGTGCGTGCAATATTGTGTATGTTATACTAGCACTAATCAATGGATATATGGATACAGCCCTTCATCATTTTGCTTCATTTTGTGGACAACGGATTTTGATCTTATTCTATCAGCGATAAGTTTCAGAAATTTCAAGCTATGTGCTTGAGACTTTAAAAAAAGTTTCTCTATACATTTCGTTAACACATTATGCACATTATATTTTGATTGCGTTCGGCCATGCGCAGTGAAACATTATTTAATAAACCTGCTCATGCTTCATACAATTTTTACTATATTTTAATTCTGATTGTAGGGTATTGTGTACAATGTTGTTTGTCATATTTTGTGAAAGAACTTTTTTTTATATTAAGAACTCTATAAATTATAAGCAAAAAACGTAACAAAATTTGAGACTGTTTTTATGAAAACATGAATTTCTCTTCAAGAGTATATCCTCATAAAAATTAACACAAATTATTACAATAAGCCACTTAATCATAATCTACAGTTTGAACGCTTTTACTACTTTAGTTTTGACAGGGTTATCCAAAAGATATTCATTATTTTTCAATTTGTTGACGGTCCCCTATGGGGTTTCGGGAAAAAATCTTCGCGGAAATATATGACCTATACTATACTGTTTGCATACCAGGAATTTCAGGTTAATTCCTCATGTATGTTTCTGTTTATGTAGCAAAAGGTCTAAAATCGCAAGTTGCCGGTCACCTTTGACCATTTAGTGTATATATATATATATACTGTGAAACTTGGAATTCTCGACAGAAGTTGACTGAAGCAAATGTGTCGTTAACGAGGTAATTTCATAATAATGAAAGAATTAAAGTTCATTCGCGAACTATGAAGCAAAGTTGTACAAAATTTATTACAAATAGTGATATACTATTAAACATGTATTTAACAGTCGAACAACTCAATTTAGATAACAGATATACGTTCATGCATAGATCATAGATTTATAATAACTGATAAGTAATGAATTAGTAAGTACTGATCAATGAAGAAGCAGTTTCTAAAGATTATTTACGATTGAATAGTTCAGATTGTAGCTACTTAAGTCTGTTTCTGCTAAATTGGTTCGCCTTAGCTTTCTCATTGAAATTTACTTTACATCGACTATACGAATAACGTATGTGGATTTGCGGGTATAGCTAAGTTATCTAAGTGGCACGTTATCGTGATTCTATTTATGTATAATATATAGGTATATTTACCAGCTCAATGATATATAGGAGTTTAAGATAATTATATGATGCACTACGTTTCGTGTTTTACCAGACTGCTTCATTTAATATAAAAATGTCATGGATATTTTAAGAATTCGACAAAATGAACTAACAAAATTTCAGAAAAATTGAGATAACAGATTATTTTGTCTTTAAGAAGTTAATTCAATTATTTTATCTTTCTTTAGAATGATTTTAGCATGCAACATATTCTAAAGAAAAATATCAAATATGAATTAAACGAAAACCTTTAAAAAAGAAGACTTTGTGTTTTTTAACCTTTAAATATGAGTACGATTTTTACATATCATGAATGGCAATAACTCACTTTTTGAACGTGTAACTCCTAACGTGATGCAAAATTTTATTTGATTGTTTTTTTTGCTAGACAGGGACATTTTTCAGAAGAATAAATAATAATCATAAAAATAAACAGAAATGTATGCTTACGAACACATACGTAGACACAATTTTGTAATGTTGTTAAAGGAATATTATCCCGTAAAATTACTTTTGCTGTTTTTCTATATCTCCATAAAAAAGAATTATTTTAACAAGTAAATTGATATCCAATAGATTTTTTTAAAAGCTTAATGTAAGAATAAATATATTTACGCTTAATTTTTAATATAATCAAATGCAAACTAAAAAGTACATAAATTTTTATTGTGTATCAATTTCTTCTAAATTTTATGTGTATTTTTAATTATTATTAATTGAATGCTAATACGTAATTAATCTAATGTATAGGTAATAATGTATTAAATAAACGTTGACTATTCTTAACTACAAATTTGAAATAGTTACTACTATTTTATACATTTCATGTTATCTGAGGTTTTTTATAGAGGATATCTAAATTGATGCGTTGAACGAGGTTGAATTAGGACCAAACAAGATCAAAGATTAATCAGACGTTGAAAGAAGGTATTTTATAGGGAAGCCTTGGTAACAAAAATCCTTCTGTTTCCTTTGCATAAAAATCCAAACTTTTAATATGTGACTAAATACATTTCTATTTCAAATCCTAGAGGTTGGCATCAGGTTATATCATGCATTTTGCAATGTCTCAAACAATGCATATGTCAATATTGCAGTTTGCGGCACTTTTTTTCAGCAAAGATTCTGAAATCAGTCTGTTAGAAGCATTATTCTGGATAACTGGTTTCTGGTTAATTGGTTTCCGAACAAATGGTTCCATACTGTATAATTAATTACAGTGGTTAGAAAGAAAAAAAATATATACCTGTATAACAAATATATAAATTATAGAGGTCTAATATTCCTAAATCTAAATCTAATATTTAAATTGCCCATACCATTTTTTTGAGAAACAGATTTGTAATAACAGAAAATAGTGAAGGATCATCCTAATAATTTCCAATGCTAGATACAATTTTGAAAAAATATTTTCACTCTCTTAGATAAAAGTCGATATAAAATTTGTGCATTTGTTTTCTGGTGTCTCTCTCCTATCTTTTGGTATCTATATATAAAGGTCTAACGTAAAACTATCATTGTATAGGAAACTTAGGATTACAATCATCGTATTCAATGAAATATACAGTGTATCTAATACTAAACTTAGCAACGATTTTAGTTCACAACTGTAACTTTAATTATGATATTTTAGCAAATTCTACAACAGACATTCTATGTTTTCTGCGATATGGGATGAAACAACAAGATTCTACATAAATGAACTCCTCTAATTTGAAACAATATTGTGTTGGATTCTTAAACTTTTGGAAGGTGTGTTGAGAGCGCACACGGTATTACTGACTGAATAATAGTGCAATGCCAACACTACACTTGATGCCATGTTATTTCACAGAAAACAAAGTTATTCTGTCGAAGATTTTCCAAAAATACCTACATCAATGTTACAGTTTTAAACCAAATCCAGCTTCAGCTTGTCGTGATGCATGCTGTATTTTTTGTCTCAAATAAGTATTTTCAAGTTCTGGTTTTCTGTGCAAAAAATGTAGCTCAGACAAACATATATAATATTTAGATACTAATGAAACATAAACGGAACAACCAACTGAACGTGAATTTCACATGAAAACAAAAGGACAATTGGAGTATCCTACATAAATTATGCGTGGATATACATATGAAAAAAAAAACATATAAATGAATTGTATAATCTATGTTGTTGGAAATCAGTAAGAATGCACAAAAGAGTGTATACATAAAATAAAAAACTTAGCCAGTAGAAGAAAATAAATTCTTGGTTTTGGTTTGTAAAAATCACTGTAATGATTACTTTAAATGCTAAAAAAATTCCAAAGACCATGAATTTCCTTATATATTCTATTTTAATTGTATATTTTAATTAAAAATCTGAAGTTAACAGGAGTTATATCAAAACTTTTGAAAAACAACTTCCATTTAAATGTCTGGCTGAAATTAACAAAATTTAGTCTGAACTAACGTTTAAATCCATACATCTAACAATGCAAATGTTTTAGACAGTGATAAAGTATTAGATTATATTGCCTTTAGATACTTTGTGTAAAATCCAAAAATATGCCTTGGTGTTTAAATAGATATTTTTTTAGTACGAAAACGGATAAATCTTTTAGTACCTGTCTGAATCTATTAAAAGAATAAAGGAAGATAATAACTGGTGATGTTTGGTATATTTTCAAAATTTTAAATATCTCTTATGTAAAAATAAAAGTGCGATGATTCTCATGGTAAAAACCACTTGCTGAAAATGCACTATTGAAAGACTATTCTTGTAATTACAGTTTAGTTTCAGAATCTGATGTGATTCTTGTAAAAAGAGTAATGAGTTGAATGCTGTTTTTTAGGTGTTTCGTAAGCAAATAAAGGAATTTTTTGGTGAATTTCATTTTACAGCTCTTCTTGAATATATCTTTCTCAAAATTTTCCAGCTAATAATAGTTGTGAAAAAAAAATCTTAAAAATACTCCATTTAGAAGGTAATGTGAGAAGGTTCCACGCTACATTGGTGATCTAATATCCTAAAAACTCTAAAAGATTAAAAATTTCAGTTTTATCTTTGTTTATTAATAATATCTTTGGAATGTAAGAAGGTTCTTCCAATTAAAATTTTTCTTTCGTAATATGATTTTATTATTTAAAGAGTTGTTTGAATCTTTTTTTCTGGAGTAAATAATACAATTTTTATCTTATTACGTATTCTATTTTACTTCAAATGGATCTTTAATGAAAACTTTAAAATGTGTCTAACTATTTTTAAAGTCTGAATTTTAATTTTTTTATCTTTCGCAATCTTTCCACGGTTGGCGATTAAACCTATATTGACATATAATCTAATTCCAGGAAATGGTAACGTAAACAATAATAAAATGGACAAATAGTTTCCTAAATATCTGACACGCAGGTGGTAAGCAGTACATGTCGGAAAATTGAAACTGCGGGGAATCAAACGGACCTCGCCACATACATGAAATTACAGGGTCCGTCAAAAGGAATCATACATGGATTTTTCTCGCATAATGCGGAAACTAAAGCAGTGTGAGAGACGGTGTTCATTTTAAACGGAAATTCTATGCAAAGAAAAAACGAATTTGAGCAAAAAGTGTAGTTGCATTTCAGTTGTGGTTTTTTGAAAATTCTGTGTTAAAAATAGGAGTTTTTTTCAATTGAACCATCCTACATTGTGTATTACAAATCTTATTTTTTGTTATTTTGATGTCAAATTAGAGCTGAGATTTTAGACTATCACAAAATGTAATAATTTCTAGGTTTAAAGGTGCGTTTAAATTGATATTCAAATTTTAAATTTCAGTCAATCGCACCGAAATGACCAAAACAACTAATCAAGCTCGAGGGTAATGAAATACGGTTTTTGTGGTGGATCACATTTTTAATTGTCTGTTCTTTATGAAAAAAAAAAAACTTATGGAAGATCCAGTACACGAACAAGGCCAACGATAAACAAAGTAAGCCAAATTTAAGGAAACAAGAAGGGTTACCGATTATAAGGCAAATTTAATTGACAACGTTAAAGTAAATTTAAGACAACGGTCTGAGAGGGCTGATAGAAATATCCATCAAGTGGATGAACTTCTTAATGAAGATTGATATCTGTCAAGTTCCAGACTTTCTTCAGAGATCGGCATTTTTGAGGCAAGGATCCGCCGCATCCCAAAAGTAAATTACATCGTCATTAGAGGTTTCAAATGAAGGCTTTTCCAAATAAGAGGTGAACATATCGAATGATTTTTATAATGTTATGCATATTCCAAGCTACATTTTGACATTTAAATTTCAAGTATAAACCGAGTAAATAAATATATATACTTATTTATCGAAACCAGTGTATGATTTCTTTTGACTGTGAAACATTAAGCAACGGAATTTGTGGTTGTGAACTTTACATTTTTGTATAAATCGATCCAAATTTTAAATGCAATTCTTTTAAAACGGTTACGTATTTCATTAGATTTTGGACTAAGAAATCTCGTTCGAGTTTACATGTCCATCGCTTGACCCCTTTTTAAGAAGCGCCCCCCACCCCCGCCCAACCAGTTGTCAAGCCTCCATTTTTTAAAAAAATATATTAGCTAAACAAAAATACGTATTAAAATATGGATAATAAGTTAAAGTACACAGATTTTATAAATAATTGCATTTCTATTTTAGGAAATTCCTGAAATGTCTTGATCTTCAAACCGTCAAAAAGGCATAAAAACTCAACTCTTGCGACTTTTTTTCCTATTTACATTTTCTTTTTTCAGGTAAATTTCCTTAAATATATCTTATACTTAAAATATCTAAAAAACCTCCCTTTATCCTTAATAGTTAAATTATTTTTGTAAAGTCGAAAATAATCATTTGAGATAATTTGAAACCGTTATTTAAAAATGAAGGAAATTAGTCACAATCTTACTTTTTATAATCATCATAATGTAAAAGTTTATAAGGCCTTTTTTTTTTTTTTTAGAATTTTGACTAAAAGGAAATCAATTTTTGTCCTGAGCTTATAGTACACTGCTGATACTAATATTCGTGTACACTTCGTTTCGTAACTGAAAATACTTATTTTTAAAAATATAAAAGATAGGCAGAACTAAGAGAGAAAAAAAAATCACAGAATTACTCTCAAAGGAGAATAAGTCAATAAGATTTAAGAAATAATTATATCAATATTTCTGAGAATATTTTTCTTAAATAACCTGATTCCCAATTTTGATTGTCTTCTATCGCCCGAAGATATAATTATTCTGAAGTTCCTGAAAATAAAAATGAGATTTTGAGAAAAAGAGAGCTCGTTTCTGGATTTGACATCACTTTAGGGTATATACTTAATGATAGCGCTTGTAAATTTTTATTTCACAGTGAAAAAATGTATGTAATTATGTTTAAATATATCTACATCTTATTAATAAATCATTCATCTGTCAAAAGATAATTCTTTATCATTTTAATTAAAAGAAATATATTAGTCCCCCAGAGTATTTCTTTTCGTTTTCGTAATATTTTTTATATATTTGTAAAACTAACAAAAATTCTTTGTTCTTATTGATGTTTGCAAATTGTTATTTAGTTTTTTCATGCAATTTTACTTATTTTATTTTAGATTACTAAAAATATTTACATTAGTTGATTGGAAAAATAAATACAATTTTCGATGGGCCGTCACTTCTTTTGATTATTTTCAGACACTCGATTGAAAAAAATTATTACTAGGCTCTAGAATTGTTTTAACAAATAAACACATTGACAGTAATAACGCATGTATAAGTAAATATGTATAAGTAAATACGAGGAGTGTATTTCTCGAAATTTGTGTAGCTATTTAAAAGATATTTGAAATTAGATATAAACTAGCTACTAGTCTTTTTAAAACACTAAAAAAGACTTTAAAACTTGGTAAAGAATTTCATATTGCTATTAACGATAAAATTATACATGAATTAGTGTATGATATCTGCAGAGCCTAAAAAAGTATTTCTAGTATGAAACTGAGTTTTATTAAAGCTCTTTCTTTTTTTTTCTAGCCGATGACCTGTCCCCTTCCTGCCGGGTAGATCCAGCTGAACGGATTTGATACCTGGTATCTTGGCGAGTGATCGCCTAATCGTATAGTGGCAATAAAATTGAGGAGCGCCTAGATTATAATCCTATCAGCAGTGCCTACTGCTTAGTTGTTATCTTTGTTATGTCATTTACTTAACATTTACAGCTTATTGTTTTCACCTGCACATTGCTACTCAAGTTAATCTCGTAATACAGAAACTTGGTCAGATGACGAGACCTGTACTTGGAAAGGCACCTCCAGAGGTATAATTCATAGATAACTTGGAAGAATTTGCACCCCCGACGGATTTTACATGCACCAGGCGCCATTACAGTACATGTCAGTTTTATTAAAGCTCATTCATCGGCTGGATATCAGAAATACGTCTATAGTGCTAAAAACAGGGAATTCAATTCCAAGACGACTTTGTAATTTGACTCGTTTTAAATCGATTTCGGAAACCCGAAACTGCTTAGGAAAACAAAACTTTTCCAATCTTATTGCATTTTATTTAAAACAATAAGTGTTATAACGTTATAGAAACTCAGTAAAATTTGGAGTGAATATATAATTAAGTACAAAATGTTACATTAAAAGGAATCAGTATAAACAGCAGTAACGTCTCTGCAAGTCAGAGTAGTCGCGTCACGTAAGAGATCAAAAATGCCAACAATTAGTGGCCTCTTAGTGATGTAAAATATGAATATTAAGAAGTCTTTCACTTCGTTGTCTCTATCGGGATCATACATAAATTACTATATTATTAAAAAGGATTGCATGGTCTGAAATAATCGCTAGAGGTCCTTCCATGCTCTGAACTAGGTAAAGAATAAAATGACAGACACAGTAACTGTTTTTCTTGATACTTATAATAAAGAAGTCAAACCATTCTTGAGAGAACTATGCTTTTTATTTCTCTTGATTTGCATTTAAACAGGAGAGATCCTTAGCGGTACTCCGATGATTCCACGAGATTTTGAAATTAGGAAGTTATGTAAAAGAAGTCCCTTCGCAAGCTTGTATATTTAAAACTAACATTAAGAACAAATCTATAAAAAACAGTAGCACAAGTTCTGGAAGGAGGCACTAATACAGATGCATAGTTTAATATTAACATTTTACGTTCATTATTTATAAATTACATGACGGATGGCGAGTACACCTGAGGTCGGAGCGCAAAATTGCACCCACGTAACGTCTTATCTTCAAAACTTTCACCAATACTGAGTGGTGGAGGAAAACTGCAAACGCGTCTCAAACTGCCGTGCAGCTACCGGGAACGACAAAAAAAGCGCCTCCAAGCGTGCGCGCGCCAAACAGTACGCAAGAGGAAGGCGCAGTGATGCAAAGCCGCCTCAAGACTACAAGCCAAACACGAGGTTTCGTGACGTCACGACGCGGGACTTAGATCAGCCGTGAAGAGCACATGCGTTATTTAAAACATATTAATTCTTTCCTCTATATACCAACTTATTATCACAACATATGGGGAAAAAATAAAAACGTATAGTTTAAAGACCCTAATTAAGTGCTTTTTAATCAATTTCGATCACTCGAAACAATAATAATAACGATAACACAAAAACAAAAATTATGAAATAATATCACTGTGTCAGTCAAAATGTGCACTTAATTAAAGTTACATTAAAGAAAAATGATTGGTTAATGAAAAAAAAAATCGAAATATTAAATTTAATTTAATGAATAGTTTTCATTATTTATTCTACTTTGAAATTTACAAAAATATCAATTATCTATTTTCTATATATTCTAAAACAAGATATTAATAAATATATATAAGCAAAATCTACAAATATGTATATAATACATATATAAACATATATATGTAGTTTTAAACACATAGAGAGAATTACTTTGCTTTCAATTATTTCATTTTCAAAAATAAATAAATAAATACCAATATTCTGTCAATCAAAACCCACATTTAAAATTAAATTAAAGTGGATGAAAAATGATTGTTAAATGAAAACAAATTCAAGTTGTATGCTATTTTTATTATTCATTGTGGCTTGAAATTATACAATAAATATCCTATTAAATATTTAGTGATTTGAAACATGCAAAGGAGTATAATAAATTTAATATAAATAAATAGTAAAACTACAGAGTGCATGAAATTAGGTAACAACACAGATAAATTTTTCTTACTGTAAACTTTACTTAGCAGAAGTGGGTAATTTTCACATAAAATCGATTAAATTGAAAAAACACAAAGCTCTCATAATAAAACAAAACAAGGTCATGAAACAGAAAATTATTATTTTCTTAATTTTTGTATTATTTTAAGATATTATGCAAGGTACAAGCAATACAGTTTTTAAAAAGTGTACTGAAACCTGGTGAGAACAAAAGAAAGAAAGAAAACACTTTCATCAATTGGAATTGAAATATTCCTAACATATATTTATTTTGTTCAGATATTCAAGAATTAAGATTTTGGACTTTGTACTATATATCATTAGAAAACTAATGATTTAAATTTTATTATAAAAACTTAGTATTACATTGTTTTCAAAAGAAATTCTTCATACACGTTTTCCTCATAACGAGTCAAGTTGAAATCATTTATTATGGACCAATTGGGGGTATTTTTTTTAGACACCTTATAACATAAACAGAAAAACAAATGAAAGTTTGCAAACAAATACTCCTTTGCAATAAATCCATGATTTTTTCTACTATTATTCTACTAATATTTTTTCATAATGTTGTGACCATCTTTTTGTGATACCCTGTATACAAATGTAAATAGTACCTGGTACGAAATTTATGCATGCATACAATACGTATGAAGTTTAGCACTAACCACTTATGCATTATTCGCGAATAATTTCTACCGATAGATAAAAGGGGGGTCCCAGAATGGTGCTTGCTCCGAGGACCTAGATAAACAAAGTCGGGTCCTGACTACACAGAAAAGTAAATTTATAATTATGTAACAATAATTTTATTTATAGTTGTTTTTAATTAAACGTTAAAAGTTATATAAAAACACACAAAATTTTTGAAAATTCGGAAGGGGGGTGGGGGGATAAATTGTTTACAGTCATTGTAAAAATAAAGAGATTCAGACACATCATTCCCATATGCGTAATTGTCATGTATAAGCATGCGCTGTGTAACAAATATTATAAAATGAATTTTTATTAAGAGTTTAAGATTAAAAAACACCAATAAATTAGTATGTATATTGATCGGGCTTTAAAAGAAATAAACAAGGTAACAATGTTATGCATCCATAGAAATTATGATGAAAGTTTCTAGTACATTTAAATTTTTAAGTATGAAAATATCTATAAAAATACATAAATTTTGGTATCAAATTAAAGCCCAATCAATTCTGCCTACAGAATAATCAGAGTTATACTATTCTCACGACCAGTGTTTTCTAATAAAAGTCGATCATTAAAAGTCACTCTAATGAGAGAAAACAGAACAAATTAAAAAGATAGGAAGGTGTGACAAGTTATAAATTACATAATAATTAAGCTTGTAATTAAGACTTTTGGCTGAAAATGTTTTAGCATGATTAGTATCCAAGAAACTCAGTCTGATATAAATTTCAGCTATCTGGTGCCAGTATTTCCGAGTAAATAAAGTCAGAAGTTTTAATCGAAATTCTTGAATAGCAAGAAAGGTAAAGTTTAAACTAATAATATTTATGCTGTACTTACTGTATACAAAATTTCATCAGTTTTCAGTGGTAAATTTCTGAGTAATAATAATTTTAAAGTTTTTTTTTATTAATTTGTTTAAATTAAAAGAACTAATTAAAATTTCCACTTAAAAATGTAATAGTTGAGGTAGAAAAATATGTCGCATAGGACATTAAAATTTCAAACTGAATTGGCCGTATAGCTTCCAAATTATAAGGAGAAATGTGTTGGCCCGAACACAGCTGTCTAGCTCTGGCACATATTAAAATGAAGCTATTTTTACATATTTATAAAGAATATAATTAAACAATGAAAACTTTATTAATTAATAACTTTTGTGATAATTCACCGATTCACACCATTCAAGCACCAATTTTTAGCAAATTACGATAGACAGGGAATGATATAAGTCTCGATACGATTTAGTGATTTTTGCCACTTTAAATTACTGCTGTTTTTGAAATGAAACAGAAGTACAATAATATCGTTTTGTTTTGAAACACGTACACGGGATTGTTGACAATACGAGACTGGGATTTAATAGTTAATTTATTTTAAAGAAGTTAAAAATAAAAGATATTCTGAACACAAAAATAGAGCTAGTACTAATAAAATATAAGTAGTTAATTTGAAAATAAAACTTACCTTCAAAAGAATATGTTCTATTAGTTAAGTAAACAACACGTGCATACGTTACATTTTAATTCTAAACAACCAGATACAAGTTTCAAAATCTCGGCATTGGCGCCAGCCCCGGGTCGTTACGTCACATATGTGGGGGAATGAAATCGTGTCTGGCTTGATAGTCTTGAGAAGGCTTTGAGTGATGCGATGACGCTCTCGAATGAGTGAAAATGAAAACAGAATGCCATAAGCTCGAGGACAGCGATTTAAGTATACGGCCGTGCGATGAATGAAACAAAGTGCAGATATTAAAAATGGGAAGTAAAGAAATGTAATATTAAACATAATAGATCAGATTGAATTAAGATGAGATTTTTAGAAGTAAGATTAATTAAAATGCCTGGGAGTATTTAAACAAAATAGCAACATACTAATGAACTTCTTGGGAAAAACTGAAATATCGGAACAAGAACTCTTTAAATCATGCTATTCCTTGTAAAAAAATATTTTTCTGACTTTTTTTTAACATTCTCTTGACGCATGAGGGATTCCACTGCAAATTCACATTGTAACCCTAATATGATTTTTAAAAATCCTTGAAAATGAGGAAAAATGATTTTAACAAAATGTCTTAATGCTTTTTAGGGGAAGATTAAATTAATTTTGGCCTTTTCCAAATTAACCTATGTTCACTTTCTTATTAACTTACAGTAAAATCATCTCTTCATAAATAGTAAAATAAGCAACTGGTGTGTTTGTTACTTTTAAGAAAAACTCACAAAGTGACTTTTAAATAGAAAAATTAAACGTATACTAATGAAATAAATATAGATGCTGAAGTAATATAATGCATTTGAAAGACATATGGATTTTCCATGTAAATGTAAATGGAAACATATATTAATGTAATTTGTTTAACATTCAAAATGATTTCGTTTATAAAACATTTAGTCTTTTATTTTCCTTCGTTATTTAGTAAAATTTGCTACGAAAAGCATTCGCATTTCGTAACTGAAATGTTCGAGGTATCATGTTAGGTTTTATCATATTTTTAAATTCTAATGTAAAGATACACATCTTTCAACGAGTCATTTTAATTTTTTGGTACATTTCCTCACCTTTTCACAGAATACTTCTGGGCATGAAATATAATTCTAATTAACTTATAAATTAAAATAGAAAGAAAAAAGTTTTTGAAAATGAAACATTTCAGATAATGTACATTTCTTTAAATGCAATAGGAAATGCATTAATTGACAAAAGTTAAGCCATTAAACATTTAATATAATAAAAATTACGATAACATATAATTCGCTGAATTACAATAAATTTAAGCGGCACTGGTGAAGAATTATCGTGATGATAAAAGTGCAAAATCTTCTTGTATTAATGGGGCCTTTTAGGTAGATTTCGTATGAAATACTACCTATTGGGATCGTTCCTATGTTGGAATTTCTGAAAAATTTTTGCAGATCTACACCGATCATGACCCATCATGACCCCTAGAACCCAAAACCGCCCTCAGTAAAAAACTATATATATATATATATCACTTTCTTCTGGACACGATAACTTTCGTAATTCTGCACCAATCTCTTCCAAACTGATACATAAAATCAATGGGCATAAAATCTCAGTCAAGTTCGTTAATGGGCAAAATCGGACCAAGGGGAGGAAAATAGGGAGGGGTTTTGTGAAAACAGAAAACCCCCCATAACTTCTTAATTTTTGTACATATCAAATCAGTTTAAAGTTTTTATTACTTCTAAAAATAGGGCCAAAAATTTATGTATCACAGATTTTTGATAAAGTTAAAAATGGGCTCAAGGGGCGCAAAAAATAGGGTTTTGGGGAGAAAAAAATTCATAACTTCGTCAATTCTCAAGATATCAAATTCAATTAATTTTATTATAAATCTCCTTAATATTATCTAAAACTTTTATATTCACAAGTTTTTGATAGGAGCAATTCGTACCGCAAAAAAAAAAAAAAAAAAAAAAAAAAATTAAAAACGAAAACAAAAAGGGCGTTTGAAGAAGAAAAAAATCCATAACTTCGTCAATTCTCAAGATATCAAATCCAATTAATTTTATCATGAATCTCCTTAACATTATCTACAACTTTTATATTCACAAATTTTTGATAGGACCAATTCGTACCGCAAAAAAAATTTAAAACGAAAGCAAAAAGGGGGTTTGAAGAAGAAAAAAATCCATAACTCCGCCAATTCAAAAGATATAAAATCCCCATGAATTTATCATATATCTTCTTAATATTGTCTACAACATCTATATAGACAAGTTTTGGACAGGACCAGTTCTTAGAGCAAAAACAAATTAAAAATACATACCGGTTGAAGTAAAAAATGATCTTAGTAAGGGTGTATTCAAATCCAAACTGCTTATTTTCTGACTCATTTTACAATTCATTTTTGCTCTCAAAGGCTTCCAATTGGTACGTTTTCTTACTCAGAAACTATATAATGTACCGTAATGGTCGATTTTTTGATAGGGGCAGAATATACTTAAAAAAATTCTGTTAAAGTGGGCATTTTGAACCGAATTTCCCGAAGCGGATTGTGTTGGAAAAATCATTGTATTAAGGATGCGCTTAAATCCAAACTGCTTATTTTCTGACTGGTTTTTAAATTCATTTTTGCTCTCAAACGCATTTAATTGGTAGATTCGCTTATTCAGAAACTATATAATGTACCGTAATAATCGATTTTTTGATAGAGGCAGAATATATTTCAAAAAATGATGTTAAAGTGGGCATTTTGAACGGAATTTCCCGAAGCGATTGTGTTAGAAACGAAAAATATTGTCCTTCTGAGAAAATAATTGTTTATATATCAAGTTTTAATTAATTGAACAAAAAATAAAAACACAGGTCACTTATAAATCTCTTCAAAAATCACGTCAGCAAGTTTCATATTTTTTTTTTAATTAAAAATGAATCTGGAATTATGCCAGAAAATTTCGAGTTGTTGAGCATGGAAAAGTATTTTTTTGAATACCGCCCTAACATGATTCTGATAAAACCAGCTATTATATGAAAATGAAATAAAAACTCGTCAAGAGCGGCCAGATAAAATTGTTAAAGTGGATTTATCTATAATCATGATTTAGTTTTTGTTTGTGAAATTAGTATATTTGACTTCGAAATCTACCTCTGCCTGTAGGCCGGGCCGGCAGGGATTTTTTTTAGTTGAAATAATCCCTTATATATATATACATATATACATATATATATATATATATTCTATTCTCTATAGTTTGTAGATTATCCCTGCAAAATGATTTTGCAGAATTCGAAGATCCTTCGTAGTTATTTAGTGCTTTAGGGATAAATTCCTGTCACAATTTTCAATAATTTATCTGATTGAAATATAACTAAGAACAGAAAAGAACAATTGTGTGTCAAGCATAAATTATAAAACACTTTTAAAGACATCCAGAATACTGTAACATCGCCACACCTTTTAATAAGGTGAAATGTGATAGTTGAAAAAAAGCAATTTGAAAAACCTGCAACACATTTGAAAACCTACTTTCAGCAACTAATAATTATTGTCGGAAAATTATCTTGATTCTACTTTTTTTTATCCCTGTATATGATCGATAGATTTGCAAGTATACTACATAATATGCAGAAATTTAGTTAGGCTAGGAAATGAATAACAATGTTGAAAATTCCCACCCAACAATCTTCGTTAATAAGTTCAAATGTATTCTAATTCTTTTTGAAACCATGTTTATGATCTATAGAATTTATAAATACCAAAAAGCAAGGAAAATAATTGTTAAATTTAAAAACCTATACCACAATTGAAACCACACTTCCAACAATTATTGCGCATAGGCAGAAATGTATTCGGGTTATTTTGTGCGTCCCTTTAAATAAACGATAAATACTATGCAAACCATATTCTAATTATGTGTATTAATTTCAATGTGTTTGACATAGTTGAACTTCATAAATACATTGCTAACGAGTTTTCACCATAGTCAGCAATGTAACGGATTTTTTTTTTCCCTGTTAGCGAATTTACATGATACGAATTCATTTATTATTACTTCATTTTTTAATACCGGGCATGCCATGGTAAACCCAAATAATATATATATTAATTACAATTGAATCCGAGTATATTTACGCGAGTTAAAGACAGATGACCAGACAAACTGAAGTCATAAACTATTTTCAACTATATTGGAAAATTTAAAAACAAAAAAAAAATACGTTTTTAAAATAACCGTTCAAGTACGAGTATTATATGCGTACAGAGAGTTCCGTACAATAAATATATGAATTAGGAACTGGGCATTGAATTGCACAAATATATCATCGAAAGCTATATATCATATCATCTAGGCTTTAAAAACCGATGGCGCATGGATACTCCACCCGCGTCTTGTATGCCGAAACCGTCCGTGTCTTTAAGAATTAATATCTTGGTAATTACCATTATTGTGTTTCGAAAATGATCCCTTTCATACTGACGATGAATACTTCCTGCTCTCCTCAACTCCTTTGATGAACGCCCACAAATCGAAATTTTTGTGTAAAGGAAAAATGCGATATTTTTCAAATACTATGTGGCCTAGGATGATCACTATAGTTTTTCTGCAAGATTTGAATTAACTTCTACTACTCCTATTTTTTTTCACAATTTTAGTTTCAATAGATTCGGAAATAGAGGGGAAGAGGGGGACATATTTTTGCATTACATTTTCGGCAATATCTCTGAAAATATAATACCTAAAATTAAAAAAATATATATTATTGAATCTGACGTTACGAAAGCTTTCACACGATATACAAATGAAATATTTGTTTCTTCAAGTAATTTAATTATCTCCTCTACATTTTTATAAATATGTTTGTGAATGTCTAACAATCTGTGAATATGTGCGTCAGTAGCCTTTATTACTTCAACCAATTTGAACTTTCCCCGTTCCATAGTTTACGAATAAAATGACTGTGACAGACATACAGATACCGAAGTGATCTTATAATGGTACGGTTTTTATCTTTTAAGTACGGAACCCTAAAAATATATCAATGATTTTCTTATTTCAAGATTTGAATAGCATTATAATTTCATTGTAATAATAATTTTCTATTATATTCACAAAGCAAGTCATCTTATTTTAATATTTTGTTTCATATTAAAATTAATACTGGTCCTTTAAAAATTTTGACAAACTGAATGTAAATAATTTATGTTTTTTACATTTGAAGATGCACAATTGCGTTTGATAAACAAGCAACTGCAGTAATTAAAAGTGATTAATGATCGGAAACTCTTTTTCTTTTTACCATTCATTAAGTAGGACATCGATTATTTAAAACACACAAAAAAAATAAAATTTTCCTTTTCAGTAAACCTTAAATAGAAATAAGTACATTTATTCTCGATTTTGATTGTATTCCGTCTTAATTTGACAAAAAAAGTACAAGATTTTAATGAAAGTTTTTTCTAAATTGAAAACAAAAGTAAAAAAAAAAAAAAAAAAAATGCTCGCTTCAAACAACTTCGTTTTCTTTTGTAACCAACTGAATAATGTAATTAATTTTTATCAATAAAAATTGTAATTTAAATAACAGAAAATAATTATTCTTATTTTTTAATTATCGATTTCCATTTTAACTTTTATTCAAGTAAAAGAAGGAACTTTTGATTATTTATTTATTCATTAATTTATACAAATACCATGAAATGAGAGTTAAAAAACAGGATAAAAATTCTTGTTTAAAGGCAACAAACGAAGTATAATTTATAGTGTAATATAAATAACTTTCATAACATAAGCTTTAAAAACATCTTTGAAACTTTTATAGAACTTTGCATAAGTCAGAATTTATACAGATTGTGTATTTTTTATTTATTGAACTCCTGCATCTAATTGAGTTTTTTTTCCAACAAAATATGCAGTTAACTGCAGAAAGATTCAATTAATCTTAAATTAAACACAAACCGGGCAGCACAGACATTCACCTCATCGAGTTCACGGCTGAAATTCCAGAAGTAGTTAAAACTCGATTCGCATATTAAAACTCAATCGGTCTGCTAAGTCGTATCATAGTGGAAAACACCTGTAAACCCGATTTCAGCGGCTGACTCGTAGGTTTACCATTGTGCTTTCCCATAAGTATGAAAACATGGCGGACTGGGAACAGGAAAACACAATGGTAAACCTTCGAGTCAGCCGCTATAATCGGGTTTGCAGGTGTTTTCCACCAAGATATGATTTGGCAGACCGATTGCGTTTTAATATGCTAATCATAATTTAACTAATCGTAGAATTTCATCCGTGAATTCGATGAGGTGATCGTCTGTGCTGCCACCTTCCTATCTAATAGAAATGTTTAAAAATTACAAATGCTAAATAGACGTTCCACTTATAAAAGAAAATATTTTTTTTTTGTATCAAGCGGATTACTTTGATTAACCTGGATCGCATTTTTATACTTTTTAATAATAACTAAAATTATTGAAATTTAAAATAAAAACTCCCTCTATAACGACTATCCTGTTATATATGTTTTCGTTCTACTCCCCCCCCCCCCCCCAGACACACACAGTTTCAATTCAAAATTCAATTTATTACTTTATTTATTTTAATGTACTATTTTCACCCAGTGCGGTCCCTAAATTAAATCTAATATTTAAAAACTATATCACTTGTACTACTAGCCCCTTACATTTAAATTAAACTATTTTTAATTACTCATTTACTTTAATAAAATAAAACCAGTAATTCAGTCTTCCCATTTTACTTTGAGATATTTTCTCACATATATTTTGACTGTAGAAGAAACGTTATGGCTGTCAGTTAATACAAAAACATTTTTGTTTCTCAGCTACCCTTATTTGGTAATGTGTGTGGCGCAGCATCAAATGTATTTTACTTGCATTAATTTAATACAGTTATCCTCGCACTGCACCCTAAAATTCCAGACTGCTAAACTCATACGTATTAGAATGCTGCATATTTTTTTTTGTAACAGCTGCAATCTGCACTTCAAACTGAACTTCTTATTAACATCTGTTTTACAAACGCATTCACAAGCTTTATCGGCTAACGATTCGTTAATTTCTATAGACTTTGTCTATAAGCGAAAGCATTTTCCATTATTACAATAAACGCATTATGTGTAGTCACGTCAATTCTTCTCTGACTCTCGCCTCTAGATGTGCTAATAAGAGGCTGCTGTTTTTGTCCCCTGCTTATACCTCTCCCCGGTGTTTATCATAGCACAATAAAAACTCTTCGTATATCACATTGGAGTTTTTTTTTCAACATCTTGCTATACCTGGTGATTATTGCATGTTTTGCTTTTTACGATCAGCCACGGTCTAAAGGGCAACAACCTCCATCATACCCTCATGCTATGGGTCAAAATTTCAAAAACAAGATGAGGCCAAAAAGTAAGTCTGTCCTTGTGAGGTGCCTTTTGTGTGGTACCTCATTTATTAAAACCTGCAACCACTTGTCCAATACATTTGGAACTTGGTCTAACCTCTTTATCAGCCAGAGGACATAAGACAAAGCAACTACAAGAATTTGTTTGGGCATGTTCGCATCGTTCTTGAACACAGCAGTATCAAAGTATTTTAAAGGGTTGAATTAATAGTAATAAGCAACAAAAAATTAACTTGATAAATTGCGGCAGAATTTGAAAGTTTGAATAAAGTCCTCTTCAGAAACCGTTTTTTAATAACTAACTAACCGCCGAAATGTTGTATCTGCATTGCATGGGATCTATTGATTGTTAACAAAAACAAATCTAATTTAATTCTAAATTTCAAAATGTTTATATCATTAATTCTTAATTATTAAGCTTTTAACGTAAATGAAGCAGAAATCGAGAAATGTACATTTTGCAAGCTCTCCTATTTTTATTTAATTTTATTAGAATGCATTTACAAGAAAATGGCGACATAGGGCAATAAAATTGCACTGGTCGAAAGTATTCTGCATAAAAATTTGGAGAGCTTATCATTATCACCAAGTTAATGTCGAACTCATCTAAGAAAATTTATTCTGCTGAGTATCGTCGGTTTCTGTAGTGCGGAATGCTACGGGTGAGACAAAAATTTTTATTCTGAGTAAGCCCTGCTCGTATGTTTAGACACCACAATCAGAATTACATGTTCTAAGACAGCTTATTCATTTCAAATAAATGTAAGCGTTATATTTCATATGGATAATTAAAATTAAAATCGTGTTTTAATATTAACTTTAGTAAATGTTATAGTAAGTCATATAAATATTCATTACAGTATTTTCAATATTCATTACAGAAGAATGTTCACAAAAAATCATGAAATCGATTTATTAAAAAAATACATATATAAATAAAAATATTTGTACAACATTTTGGATAACAGATAATATCCAATATTAGTTACCCATCCCCTCCACAAAAATGAAGTTATTTAGTTGTCATAAAAAAAACCTCTGTTAAATGTTATAAAAAGTATAATATCTCAAAAACTAGTCATATAAAAATATTCTGTGATCTTATATGATTTCCTTGAGCCCATGCTGATATATACATATAAACTATATATATATAAACTTGGTTTATGGCATATGCGCCACATGAAAAATCTACAAGAGTCCATTCCATTTTTTCCTGTCAAGGGTCCATCCCTCTTCCAGACCACTGTTCTTCATTGATTTTATAATATCGTCCATTCAGTTCTTTCGCGGCCTTCCCGGATTCCTTTTTAGATTTTGTTTAATACTATTTTGAGTAGTATTTTATGAATCATTCTTTTAACATGACCATACCTGATTAATTTCTTTTTTTAAGGTCATCTAATATGGTTCCCTTTATTTGCATCATTTCTTTGATTCTTTTATTTCTTATTCATTCTGTTCATGATATTCTGGATGATTTTCTTAGGGCATCCATTTCCGTTGCCACTAATTTCTTTCTTTCTGTTTCAATAATTCTCCATCCTTCTGCTCCATATAATAATATGTTCTTTGCAATGCAATTGTATATATTATACTTTCTTTTTCTAAAGATCTTCTCAATTCACCAACTATAGTTTAATAGTTTTAGAGCATTTTAGAAATAGAGAATTTGGGAGATATGACGTGTTTTGTCACCTTCACAAATTCCAAACTATGTAAACTGTATGTTACAATGTTGCATTGACATTATTAATAACAAAAGAAACCCAAATGACATGCAATATTTCTATAATTTAGAAAAATCTGTTCCGCTGTTATCATTTCGTTTCCAGTGCATATCGAGTAAAAATGCAACATATTTTGCTGTATTTATAACAATTGTTTTAGAAAGTTTTCTTTGTTTATATTGACTATTTAGTTTGATAAATTAAATTTATATGGTTTATATGTGGATTAATATAATTATATTTTTCATTTAGACAATTACATGATCGTTTCTATCATTTTGTACCACGGTCTATTATTAATAAATACACAATATTAACAAAAACCCAAAATTATCCTTCGCAAAGTTAAGTGACTAGTAAATATTTGGATAGCTCTTGTGACAGATAAGAAATTTATTTCCGTTGCTTTTGCTCTATCCCTTTAAAAAAGGCAGTTTACAGGAATCATATGAATCAAAAACAATTTCAGTCAAATTTAAGTTGTTCAAATTTAAAGGGAAACTTTGAAATTCAAAATTGTATTTGTTTCCCAAAAGAGAATACATGTCCTCACCAACATTGCGTTTTAAACGCAAAACACGAAAAAGCTCTTTTCTGATTTAGGGAATTCTACACTTTTAAATAAAGCCCTCGTTTCTTTCACTGCAACTTTTCTAAAGATCAAACAACTGAAAGAAAAGGGGGTAAAATAGCTGGACATTTGTGAGAACGAAATAAAACAGACAAAGTGTAAAATTATTTTCAAAGATTAAAGGTTGTAGAAACAAGCTTAACTGTTAAAAATTAAATTTAGTTCCAAAGACTTTTATTAGCTTTCAAAAAATTACTCAAAAACGTATTAATCTCCGTAATCAAATAAATAAATATCTATATTAAATTTAGTATTGTTTTAAATATAATATTTGTAATGAATTATAACATCACTTGTAGTATTTTATTTTTCAGCTTTAATTTATAAGTTTTTGCATAATTCTTTTTTAAATACCAGTTTTAGAGGTTGCTTTAATTGTTTAGTTTAAAAATTTACATTCTAAATGATACATTTAAAAACAATTCTTATTGCAAAAAGGAAATAAATAAATAAAAACCTGCGTTGTACAGACTATGAAACATTTTTCAACATTAAGGGGAATCTTCAATACTTTGTTCGCCGAAAAGTTGTAAGAATATTATATTTCCTAAAGTTTAGAAACGTGTAACATCACTGAAAGTATTTCAGGCTGTAATGGAATTAATTTAAAAGGATCTGCATTAGAACTAAATTATACGTGTCACAAATAAAAGCATAAAAATATTCAGTGTATTTGAAAAATAAATTATACTATTATCCTATTATTATCACCAGCCTTTTTTCAGAAACCACAGATTCTAAAAACATGCTAATTTGATCAGCTTTAAACAGATTACGGATATTTTAATTATAATTAAAAAACAATTCGCGATCCGCGAACTCCATGTAAATAGGTATGCATTCATTTCCTTTTTTATCGGGAAATTTAAAGGCCGAATCAGCTGCTGTTAAGATATTCACTGGCTGTTTCCATCTTTGATTAAATACTATCAGTTAAACATTTGAAAATCAGCTAATACAAAACAACTTAAGCAAACGGAGTCTTTGTCTCCCGGTACTTTTTAACAACGATAAAAGAAAATTGTTTTAAATAAGACATTTTCAATGTACCGTTTTAAATATGACGTTATTTTTAACAAAGTTTTCTTTCTCTTTTCAATATTCAGGTAAAAATACTTTTGTTGTTAGAAACGGAATATTATTTGCGCTGTCTTAGAACTCACAACAATAGTTAAAAAGATTATATCAAAATATGAAAAAAATGTCTCTTGTAAATATATTTTTTTATTTAATCTGTTATGCAATATAATTATTTGGTTATTTTAAATATGACTTAATTTCTGATTTTTACTGCTTTTGAATCATATTAAATTTATTATTTTAAAGTTTTCTTTCTCTTTTTATTATTCACGTGAAAATACTTTTGTTTGTAGAAGGGAAATATTTTTATTTGTGTTGCCTTAGAATTGGCAACAATAGTTTAAAATATCATCTAGAAATGTGAAATAACTGCGTCGTGTAAATATGATTTTAAATTTAATCTATTTGGCAATATTATTATTTGGCCATTTTAAATATGACGTAATTTCCCCAATTTGCGTCTTTTAACGCATATTAATGTACTTATTGTTTAAAAATTTTCTTTTTCTTTTAAAGTTCACGTGTAAATATAGCATAACATAATTTTCAATGTTTTCCTATTTTTAGTACGTAGTAATTTAATTCTAATTTGGAAGTGTTTTTTTTTCTGTTTATAATAGTCACGTGTAAATAAATTTTTAGTTTAAATGAAACATTATTCTTTGCGCTGTTTTCACTGTTGGCAACAATTTAAATAATAAACTTTTCTAAAATATGTAAAAATTATCTCTCGAAATGCTGAAAATTTCAATTTAAAATGTAAATTGACATTCACAAAATTAGTCAAATTAAAAACAAAATAAATGCAGTCTGCACATAGGGAGCTTCTAATGTATATCCTTAGAAACAATGTTTAAATTCCTATAAAACTTTTTTTAATGGAACGATTTTGACCAACCTTAGCATGAAATATCTCTTAAAATAATTATTCGATTTAAAAACTGTTTACATCGGCGTGTTTATAAAACATTTCTCTATAATGCAACCTATTTTTATACTTTTGTATGCAGTTGTTTTCTTAATATTAACGAAGAAACACCCCCCGGTCTCAAAAAATCATTTACTGCGGCGGCGACAGCGTTAGTTCTTTCCTTTTTTTTTTTTTTTTTTTTTTTTTTTTTTAGAATAGAGAGGTACAGTAGGAAATGTGAATGTGACTGTTATTCTACGTGTTCGGCAAATGAGTTGAACAGTTAAGAAAAGAAAAAACACCACAAAGAAACAGTTGAATCAGACGCATAAAAGCTTCACTGAGCTTAATGAAAACATGTCACGTTGTAAATCATTATTTAAATGCTTGATTTCGACATTGAAACTCTCGAGAAATTGTTTAGGTAACGCATATTGTAGAAGGGTTTGTTTGATGTTTTTTATAAGCTTTCTACGAGAATGAGGTTCTGAAAAAGAGACTAAGTAATAAAAAGCGGCAGATGATGAATCCTTTAATAAATTTAAAAACATGTTTAAATTTTTCATATTTCAATTTTAATGTGTATATAATTACTTATGCAAAGAAAATGGCAATTCTTTAAAAAAAGACAAAAATATAGAAAATAATAACACACAAAAATTAGAACAATAAAACAATATACAAAAGAGACCACTCCTGATCTAGTTTCTCTCCCGCTTGTGGCTTGAGTTGAGAATTGAGCGGAAGTATACTTTCTAAAAATAAGACTTTTTCTAACAAACATTTTTTAGTTAATAATTGTATATTTTTATTATTTTTTTCCTACTTAACCAGAGTATCAAGCAATATGTAGTACTTATTGCGTACAAATTAAGCAAAAAATAAGATGTGGAAAAATCATCTATGAGAAAGTACGAAAAAGTACTTCCAACTCCGTTCCGTTTAATAAAAAATAAAATACCACGTCAATACTTTGTTATTTCTTTGGATAAAAAAAAAATAACGTTTTCGACAATATTTTTTTACCAGTGGTAAGGATTATGGGCAGCTTATGAGATATAAGTTCAATAAATGGGGTCTTTTATAGTTAATCAATGAATCCAGCGCTTCATCATTATTCTTTAGGAAATACTCGAGAGAAAAGAAGTATTTTTTCAATAAAATTGTGTTTCTTATATATTTGTTATGTGAACACAATGCTTCAATATTTCTATTTTTATATTTATTTATTTCCTTTTCGTAATTATTTTCCATAAATCTGCGATATTGTATTTTGATAATATTAGTAGATAAAATATAATTATTTTAAATATTATTTTAAGTAAACTTTTTAATACACAACATTTATGAGAAAAATATCACCAACACTTAGGAAAGCGTAATTGTTGCAATACATATAAAAAATCAACAGTATATGTTATAGTTATAGTAAAATTATATTTATAAATACAGTTAAAAATATGTTAAATTATTAATTTTGATTCCTTTTTATGATAAAAATAAATTATAAAAATTGAAACAACATTAAAAAGTATTAAACTTTAAGGATAAATCAAATTTTATTTATAAATAAACTATTTATTCCTATTTAGTAAATTTTTTATAGTTATCTTTATATCATTATGAAGACATTTATACTTATGAACTAAATGTCGACTTAATTTTGTCCTTTTCAAATAAATAGATAAACAAATAAAACTGTAAATAGTAAAGTAAATACGACTATTCTATGATACCATCCTTCATTTTAAATTGGCGATTGAGAGACTTTTCTAATCTGAAGAACATCGTACACCAATTACAAGAGTTAGTATTAGGATATATTTTAGTACACATGTTTTTTTTTTTTTTTTTTTTTTTTTTTTTTCAAAGATTTTTATGCACATCCGGTATTACAAAACAAAAATACCACACTTGTTTTAATTGCCAAATTCTCGTAGACAAAAATAAAAATAGAAATGTATTTATGTATTCTTCCAATTTATGTTTAAGAAATAAGGTTAGGGGTCTTCTAAGTATTAAAATTGTAATAAAGTTTGAATATGAAAATCAAATTTTGATATTATATTTGGATTTTAGGGAACATTTAGCCGTCAGATAAAGAATGAGAAACCTTATGGTGATGTACCTTAACATTTATGCGGATGTAAAGTTTCGAATTTCTGAAGTTTAATTCCTTTTTAATAGTTGAAAAGCAAACTGGAATGGGAGTGGTGTTTAAACACTGTTCAAAACTACTCAGTGGAATGAGCTGGGATTTAGAAATCGGTAATTCAAACCATCAGTTGTCTCTTCCAATTTTTATATGTTGCAATACATATGTTTTTAAATATTAGAATAATATATATATATACATGGTGTGTTTACAAAGTTTCAAGACTGGTCTGAGAATGCAAAATTTATTAAACAGTTTTGTACAGCGAACTAAAATTCTTCGAAATATGACCATTGAGCATCAACACACCACTGCCAGCGTTTTTTCCATTGTTCATAGGCTCCCTGGAAGTCTTCGCACGCAAGGCTATTAAGGGACCTCGCCGAAGCTGGAATCGTGGATTGCTGGAAACGTGTCAAATCGCTTCCTTTTCGGTTCTTTTTTGATCCGGAGGAACAAAAAAATGTCAATGGGAGTGAGGTCGGGTCTGTAGGGAGGATTGTAGCAGGATTACAAAGTTAAACTTAGCCAAAACTCTGGAGGCTGCGAGCGACGTGTGAAGGGCGCATTGTCGTGGTGAACAATCCAATGGTCTATGATGTCTGGGCAGATGCGCCGGTCAGGTCAATTTTACGCTAAATTGCACCAACATTTCATAGAATCGAGTCCGGCTCGTCCCCCCAGACATCAGAAACGATTGGATTGTTCACCACGACAATGCGCCCTATCACACATTGCTCGCCGCATATCAACAAATTTTCAATGCTTCTGAGGATGCAGCATGGCACTTGATATGTTGAGTACTCCCACAAGTACATTTCTGTTTTCAGTAGTTCAAACCTCCTTTATGTAACTTTTTGTTTAAAATTCCATAGGTTAGAATACGTATTTTCTTTTAATATTAATTTTTTAAATGTATGTACTATAAAGATAATATTAAACATATATATCTGTTGTAACCTATAAACATTTTAACAGGAATCACTTTCTGAAAGCTTTAACTATAGGAATTCAAAAAACAGTTCATCACGATAAATAACTTTGAGTTACGCGAAGAATATTTTTATCTGTTCTTCATCAAACGGTTTAAGCCAGTGTACCGGAACAACTGAATCATTTTGGCTTGCAAAGGAAACTTAATATAGAAATTTCTAGAAGCCAGGGGTTATACACTGAAGAGACAGAAAAACTGGTACAGGCGTTCGTATGCAAACATCAGTTTATTAACATAAAATAACAATTTATTAATTTTATGCAACAAATCAGTGTGACCCGATGCAGTCTGGAGCGCCAATGTAGACATTAGGTGCCTATCGAAGCTGTTAAATCGGTTCCTCTTGCTACAATATCAGGTTATCACGATTTAAGTTACTTTGAACGTGGCGTTACAGTCGGTGTACGAGTGGTTTACTTTCAAGAACGGGACCGTGGACGACTGAGAAAAATCCTTAAATGAGAGAGATGTACTATAGCACTTCCTCAATTTTCTGCGGGTATCAATGATGCGGCATCAGCAACTGACAGAGTGCGAATTGTTCAACGCACCGTCATTTATATGGGCTTTAGAAACCGCAGGGCCACTCATGTATCGTTGCTGATTCCATGACACTAAGCTTTATGTCTCGCTTGGGCATGCCAAAGCATTCATTTAACTCTTGATGACTGGAAACACGTTTCCTTGTTAGGAGAGTCTAGGTTTGAAATATCTCAGTCGGACGGACTTGTAAGGGTAGGAGACAGCCTCATGAATCCATGTAACCTACATGTCAACAAGGGACTGTTCAAGCTGGATGAGCGTCTGTGATTGTATGATGCGTGTGCAGTTGGTGTAATATGGACCCACGAAACATGAAACATCTATAGCCGACACTGACAGGAGACGAGTACACTCATTCATGTCCATTGTGCATTCAGATAAAAATATAAAAAAGTACCACACCAGACACCAAAAGTATTACACCAGATAAAAATATAAAAAAGTGTTTCATCCTTTTTGAGATATATTGCTTATTTATAAATGTGTTTCTATATCTTTTTGACAGAAATATTAATTTTTGATTTAATTTTGCTATATTTTCTAGAGAATAGTAACAAACTGTCTTTCAATAAACAATAAATGTTACTTTTAAAATAAATTATTAAAAATAAATCTATTTTTTATTGTCACCAGAAAAAGAAAATTATAAGAAATTATGTCCTTGGCATATTGATATAGTTTTAAAAATATATCTCGGAAATAGATTTTAAATAATAGAGAAATATAACAAAATAATAAATTATCTATACTCAAAAATATTTTTCAGCTATTTCTGCCATTCACTAATTTTCTAAGCATTATTATAAATTTGATAAATAGTTAATCCAAAAAAGTAGAAATATTTTTTTATTAAAAGTAACATTATAGCAATATTTTAAATTTTACTTTTGTTTCTACCACTACTTAAAACCATTAATGTGTAATATAAATTTAATAAGCTAGTACGAATGTAATCGAACAATTTCAAATTACTTTGTAATAATACGAATTCTTCTTTAATAATTCTTTAATAATAATAATTCTTACTTAATATTCTTTATAAATTTACATTGAAGAAAATATTTTGGGAGCAACTTGATGGAAATACCATAAGAAATTAACTAAATTAGCCTTTGAGGTGTTTTTTATGTGATTTTTTTAAGCACAATTTTTTTAAGTGTATGATATTATAAAGTAAATAATAATAAATGAATCCAAATAAATTATTAATCTCAAATGTGCGTTAATCAAATATAATTTAAAAAGATTTTCTACAAAACTACAGTCCTACAAAAAATGACAGGATATTATAATAAACATAATTTATAGCAAAACAAATTAATCCCTTGAGTCAGAGAATAATGCATATTTTTTATGAAAATATTTTTCGAATTTGTTAAATTTTTTTTGTTCGGCTCAACGATAAATTAATACATATAACTCACTTGTTTTTCATTGTTTGTCATACGTTCTTATTCTTCAATAATAAATTATTTACCAAAGCAAAAATATGGTTTATTTATTTTAAATGTTCAACTAAACACTTGAGTTGCAACAATATTTTTTAAGTTTTGGAGAACTGTTTAATAAAAGTACAGTTATTGATTGAAGGAAATTAGTTTTTATCTGAGCGTCCAATGAATGTACAATAATTACAAGTGAATTTATAGCAGAACAAATTAATCCCTTGAGTCAGAGAATAATGCATATTTTTTAGGAAAAATATTTTTCGAATTTGTTAAAAAATTTTGTTTGCCTCAATGATAAATTAATGCATATAACCCACTTGATTTTTCCTTGTTTTTCATACGTTCTTATTCTTCAATAATAAATAATTTACCTAAGCAAAAATATGGTTTATTTATTTTAAATATTCAACTAAACACTCGAGTTGCAACAATATTTTTTAAGTTTCGGAGAACTGTTTAATAAAAGTGCACTTATTGATTGAAAGAAATTATCTTTTATCTGAGCGTCCAATGAATTTACAATAACGTTGCAATAATTTTGAATTTTCTTCTTTTATGTGTGTCTAATTAATGTTAAAAACTTCTAAAATTATTAGTTTTTAGATAGTAATAATATTAAATGTTGAAAGCAGTCAGAATGTCGGAGGAACATGCAGAAAGAGCAATTACAATTTATGAACTTCGTGTCGGAGCTACAAAGAAATTGCAATATAATAACATCTGTTTACCCACAATTTACAACATGAAGAAGGTACACAGCTCTGGATGTCATCACACCAAGAATAAAAAGCATAAGGTATCCATATACAGCTAAATTCCTTGCAAAATTTGTAAAATCCTTTATTCTAAGGTTATGATTTAACAATAATTAATCAGATAACAGTGTTAAATATTGAAATCATCATATCAAAGGAATACGAAGTCAGAATAATTAGAATTTCTGGACTTTATGTAAGTTGAGCTGCTAAGACAATTGCATTTTAATAACACCCGTTTACGTTCAATGTACAACTTCAAGGATGTCTGAAGACACAGCTCCCGATGTCGTCAAACCAGGAAGGTAAATGCACAAAGTGTCCATTATACCTAAATGCCTTGCAAACTTTGTGCGATTCTTAATTTTTAGGTTATGATTTAAGATATTTTAACAGATAGCATTGTTAAATGCTGAAAGCATTTACTATGTCAAAGAAATATGAAATTAGAGTAATCATAATTGCTGGTAGGGTGAACTGCTAAGAATGTTTCAGTTAAATAACATTCGTTTACGTACATTTTATAGTGTGAAGAAGGTGTAAAGACTCAACCGCAGATTTTGTCATAACATGAAGTCAAAAAAATATAAAGTCTCCAGTTATAGCTAACTTCCTGACACCTTGCAAATGTTTGCGAAACTTGCGCGCCTTATATTTTGCATTAAGCATGAAGATAAGCATGTTACACCTTCTGCATGTTGTAAATTATACGCAAAATGATTCAATTAAAGTCCGCAATTTTCTTAGCATAATCGCCTGGAGCATTCAAAACATTGCGGTTTCTCTAAAGTTTTATTCGTTCTGCATGTCCTTTGCTATCCGCAAATAACACCTGCGTCTGAAAAGGCTAACATTAAATCGTAACTTATACGAGGGCAAGTCAGTAAGTAGATTACAAAAGCCAATGAAACAAAGTGAAACCAAGATACATACTTAAAAGACATGTTTATTTCTCTATATAATCGTCCATTGCATTGATACATTTGCCCCATCTTTTTATGAGTTTTCCAATACCTGCTGCATAAAAGTCATTGGACTGCACTCTCAGCCATCTGTGTACCTAACATCCAACGTTTGAATACATCGGCTATAGGCTAAACCATGTGAACACCCTGTTGCAGTTGATAATGCTGTTTATTGTTGTTCGCCTGTCAGTTCTAACCCTTTCCTCAACCTTCCGCACTGTTTCTTCAGTCGCAATCTCAACAGGACGACCACTTCGTTCTTCGGCAAGAACTTTTGAACGTCCCTGCTCATCTTGTACAACTGTTGTCTCACAAATTCGAAATTAACATCTTACAGTTGGTCAGTGTTGCCTCCTATTCGCATATTAGGAAACAATTTACTACTAATTTCCGACCTCTCATATCGGTTTGTCACCTAGTTGCTGAATTTCCCTCGTAAACATTTTTTTTTTTATTTATTTATTCGTAAAATAAGGAAATGCAAAGTATTGGCAATTTATCGCGTGCATCCTACATTTATATTTACAAGTTATTCAAAAAAATTTAAATAGACTGAAAAGTATAATTTATTTTATTTGTTGAAATTTTACTTTTAGAGAGGGTTATTCGATGGCATTTTTTATTTGATTTCATCTGAAAACGTATTTCTTTGTAAAATTCGATGAAATAGTAAAATTTCTTTTTGAAACTTTTTTCACTTTCCAAAAAATAAGTAAACCTTTTTTTTATTATATTTATTCGTAATAAAATTTAAATTCGCTTATGCATTTTTAAAAATAAAGTTAAATAAAAAAGTATTTTCGGAACAAAAAATTCAGTTGAAGTGTAATATTATTATTTCTCAAAAGAAAACAATATAAGAAACAATGGCAAACTTTTGAATAAAAACTTTAAATAATTAAACACATACTGATGGATTTAATTAATACTTATTTACTGTTTTTCTTTAGTTTCATGAAAAAAACTTGAGTTTATTGTTATGTTTTTTATTATTGTGCAGTACAGCTTATGCGATATTTTCGATTATTTTTACCCTCTTTTATTTGTCTTAGCATGGATTTGTATGTAAAAATGGAGTTATAGTTCTTCCACCCACTTTCTGATCAGCTAGTTTTATAAAAATTATGAATATAGGTTTGTTTTTGATGACAGAATTACACTTCAATAATTTTAGAACTTAATTATAAATGAATAAATTAATTTGAAGGTTATGTTAGCCTCCCGCAGGTGATGCATTAACAAATATTTTTACTTATTTAATTAACACTTATTTACTGTTTTTCTTTAGTTTAATGAAAAAACTTGCGCCTGTCGTTGTATTTTTTGTTATTATGCAGTATAGCTTATGCGATATTTTCGATTATTTTTACTCTCTTTTATTTGTCTTAGCATGGTTTTGTACGTAAAAATAGAGTTATAGTTTTTCCACTCACTTTCGGATATGCTAGTTTTATAAAAATTATGAATATAGGTTTGTTTCCGATGACAGTAATTCACTTCAATAATTTTGGAGCTTAATTATAAATGAATAAATTAAATTGAAGTTTATGTTAGCCTCCGGCAGGTTATAAATTAACAAATATTTATACTTATTTAAATAACACTTATTTACTGTTTTTCTTTAGTTTAATGAAAAAACTTGCGTCTGTTGTTGTATTTTTTATTATTATGCAGCACAGCTTATGCGATATTTTCGATTATTTTTACTCTCTTTTAATTGTCTTAGCATGGTTTTGTACGTGAAAATAGAGTTATAGTTTTTCCATTCACTTTCTGATATGCTAGTTTTCTAAAAATTATGAATATAGGTTTGTTTCCGATGACAGTAATACACTTCAATAATTTTGGAACTTAAGTATAAATGAATAAATTCATTTGAAGATTATGTTAGCCTCCGGCAGGTGATAAATTACCAAATATTATTTAAGATTATACCATTTTTTGAGTGTTTAAAAAATGGAGTTGATAATGAGCCTCTCCACTCTCTCTAAAATGTGACAATTGACTATGAAGCTACAATAATGAAATATTTTAAACACTAAAAAGTATAAATTAAAACATAAATCTAATGTATAAAAATGAAAATTTGTCAGTCTGTCTATAATTCTATACATATCCACAGTTTGGAAACCATTGGAATTGTGAAATGTCACGTACATGTGTATTAAAACACGGCCGTAATCCTACACACTAAAGTAAAACACTAAAGTAATCCGGAATCGAAATAATTTATAGTTAATTTTTAATTAATAAAAAACCACCAATTTAACAACAATTTCTCATCAAATTAAAAAATTGTTCGTTATAGCTGTTGCAAACAATTAAAAATCTACAATAAAATTCTTACCACAACAGTTACTTTTCTATTGCAAGATTTCCACGTGTAAAATGAAAATCAAATAAATAGTTTGACGAAAATAAAAAGGGTGAATATTACGTCATAACTTTTCAATTGCAAGATTTCGACGTAAAAAATGAAAATGAAATAAATAAATGAAATGAATTTATTAAAAAAGTCATTATAACGTTATATTGGAAAAAAATGGACGTCAGCAGGTTAATATATAACGTCATATGAAAAGGAAAAAAAAAGTATTGAAATATGATAAAAATCCGATTATGGATATATTGGCATATTTCAACATTTCGAGGTTCTTTGAATTTGTATTCGCTATTTATAAATCTATTCCATATATATATACGTGCGTGTAAACGTGTATATTAGAATTTCCACAACTAAGTCCCTAGACCTCATTCTTAGTGAAGAACTATAATAAAGATGGCTTTACTGCTTCTTTTATTGTTTGTTTTATACTGTGTAGGCTTAATTTTGAAATTGATTTTTCAAAACAAACATTCTTAAAATTCCGGGCAACGCTGGGTACTTTAACTAGTAATAAATAAATAATAAGTGCATTAATATATATTTTAAAAAATACGCTTTTATTAAGTAAAAGTTTCATATTAATTTGTTTCATTTAATATTAGTTTGTTATTGTTTGTATAATATTTGTTCCAGTACACAACACGCATTGCAGTTTGCAGTAAAATAGAAATAAAATAAAAATAAAATAAAATAAACTTGTACCTATTTGTGATAAAATCATAAATAAATAAACAACTGAAAAAAAATTGCTCCGGTTGTATCCCTACGAGAACTGAAGCGTTATAATTGCTGTATATGATCAAGCAGGACGGTCGTTCTGCCAAGCCAAGCTGAAAAAAAAAATGCTAACCCCGCCAAACAAACAAACGCCAAGAATAACGACAAGACACCGTGACTGCTTATTATACTGAGGACAACTTCTCCATGTTAAATCCACCAAACATGGCAGCGTAAAATTTCCCATATCAAAAGAACCAACCATTGCAGAAAAATAAAACCAAAACCAGAAGGGCCAAATCAAGAAGATCTTCAATTTGAGATCAAATGCATCCTCATAAATTAATTATAAACAGAGATATAGATTTTTTAAAATAACGTCGAGATACTGAAAATGACAGATTTACTTTCTTCGTCTCACTTTACGTTTCAATCGAGGTAGAGACTTAAATAATGGACAGAAAAAAGTAAGGATTGAATTTTTGGACAGATATTTACTCAATCTACGTGCTTTTATAAAATTCAGCTTTAAAAACATAAATTTTCTACTCATAATTAGCGAAAAACTGTTAATTAATTATAAAGTTTACAAATTATGCCAAATAGCGATAAACCCGCCAAAACATTTTAGAAATCTTATACTTTTCTTTTATATTATCCTTTTGCATTGATTTCATCGAAGAAAACTATGGCTGAGATTCAGATATATTTTTCGCTGTTAGCGAAATGAGTTTGACCAATCAGAAGCCTGCGTGTTTCAGAATATTTGCTGTTTCTGGATTCCGGTCTATGTCATGAAAGTTTTGAGTCATTTTTTAGTGCCATGGATGAAGTGCAATGTTTGTAGAAATGTAGGCTATGATCCAGATAGATTTTTCGCTGTTAGCGAAACGAGATTCACCAATCAATAGACTGCATTTCTGCAAACAGCGAAAAGTTCGCAAAAATGCAGGCTTCTGATTGATGAATCTCGTTTCTCTAACAGCCAAAAATCTATCTAGATTGCGTCCAATGGAGGATATTCAAAATATGGGTTCGAGGCTGAAAAAAGTAACGTGATACCGGTAATTTACCCAAGGAACTTCTAACTGATAAGAAGGGAAGATACTACTACTTTGCCTCATGAACCGTTTCATTGGCTAGCGGGGATTTACATTACACGTCTACGGAGCCTTCCCTTCTTTATGATAGAAGTTTTTACCTTGACCACGTGATCAAAATGTAGATGGAATATCCTCCATTATGTTGAACACAATTTTGCATTTCCACATCCAGGAAGGGTATTGATTGTCATAACAGCAATACATATTCGAAACTATTTCAGGCACTGATTATGAACTCCTTTGCTATACATTTCGATATTAACCCTTAACTGGAAATCTACATCTGTGAGATTTTTGCGTGTACATATCTGCCCTTAATATTGTCTCACTCCGACATTCCAAACTTATTTTTATGCTGTTAAATTAAAAAATTCGTCCTGTTAATGCATTCTATTAAAGACTAAATGTTTAAGTTCACTATTTGGTAAACTATTAAGTGTTCTGTTTGTGCACGGGATTTACACGTTTCCGGTTAAGGGTTAAATAAGTTGTTGTTTCCATAGTAACAGTACTTTACTGTATTGTTTTCTCTAAAACACAAATATATAAATTTAACAAAGAGCGCTCAGAATCAACACCATAACAGAGAGCCTTTATACATAAGAGTGGTGATATATGCTCAGGAGGCATGCTCATTTCAAGTTTTTGCCGAAAGTACGGCTACAGCGTCTAGAATACCTTGTGTGGAAATATGCTAAAACAACGCTAAAAATTTGTATCCCTTAAATGTGCGACGATACTTCTAAAATCCCAAGTATCGATCACAGCGACATCTGCATGATTTAGTATTACATTGTATAGACTAGCAATATCTTGCAGTTTGAGAAAATATCCTGCAGATGTCGCTGTGATCTGTATATTTCAGCAGCATCGTTGCACAGTTAAGGGATACAATATTTTAGCACTTTTTTAAGTATTACAGGGATAGCCAATTTCCACACTATATATTCTAGGTGCTTTAGTACGGCAATCCACTTTCTTGAATAGAGGCTATTCTATCTACGTTATGATCATGTAGTCAAGGCAAAAACGTCTAACGTAAAGAAGGGAAGGCTTCGTCGACGTAATGTAGATAACCGCTAGCCAATGAAACAGTTCACGAGAGAAAGCAGTAGTAGTTTCCTGTTTCCCTTCTCATCAGTTAGAAGTTCTTTAGGTAATTTGCCGGTACCACGTGACTTTTTCAGCCTTGAACCCATATTTGGAATATCCTCCATTAGACGATACGGGCATGGACGAGCTTTATTAGACTAGGGAAATAATTCAATATGCATTAGCCTGACGATAATGACACGCTCGCAAAGACCTTTAACGATTTGTTTTTATCACTTCTACCAATAAACCTTTATTGGCCATATGTCGCTACTTCATTATAGCGACACACTTGTTCTTAATTGGATCCCGGCCTTAACGTATCAAAATACGGAGTTTGCTTTCTGTACTATTCCTGAGCTCAGTTATAACGTCTAGAAATATAGGCCGAGATCCAGGTACATTTTTGCAAACAGTGAAAAGCTAGCAATAATTCTGACTTCTGATTGGTCAATCTCGTTGCGATAACAGAGAAAAATCTACCTAGATCACAGTCATGGTGTGAAAACCGGCTATTCCAGTAATACTTTAAAAATTGCTAAAAATTGAATCCCATAAATATTGAAAAATACTGAATGACAAATGTCGATAGCAGCAACATTTTCTAGATCTTCTCTGAGCGAAACGTTTTCTCAATTGATGTCTTTTGAAATAGTTACGTTGGAATTACCATATGTCGCTGTGATCGACATTCATCGTTCAGCTTCGTTCAACATTTATGGGATACAATTTTTTAGCACCTTTTTAATAAGCCGATATTTAAACTATATCTTCTACACCTTATAGCTCCGTTATAGGCCTAGATTATATATTGTAGAAATCGACTATCTGAGCAATACTTAAAAAAGCGCGGAAATAGTGAATCCCTTAAATGTACAACGATGTTGAATTCCAAACAGTCATTTGCAGCGACAACTGCAGGATATTTTTTAAATAAGAAAGAGACACGCGTAATGCATCGCTATAGCGTCTAGAATACATAATGTGGAAATTTGCTATCCAAGGAACGCTAAAAAGTTGTATCCCTTAAATGTACACTGACGCTGAAATCCAGGGAGCTGATCGCAGCGACATCTGTAATATACTTTCAAATTTCAAAATAAACATCGTATTATTACAGCGGGCTTGACGCCAATCACACTGGTCAGATGTATGTTAATAAAATGTAAAAAAAAAAAAATGCTACAGCGTCTAGACCAAATTATAGCGCCTAGAATATATAGTGTGGAAATTGGCTATCCCTGTAATACTTAAAAAAAGTGCTAAAAGATTGTATCCCTTAAATGTGCAACGATGCTGCTGAAATATGCAGATCGCAGCGACATCTGCAGGATATTTCCTATAACTGCAAGATATTGCTAGTCTATACAATGTAATACGAAAATCCTGCAGATTTCGCTGCGATCGACACTTGGGATTTTAGTAGTATCGTCGATCATTTATGGGATACAAATTTTTAGCGTTGTTTAATAACATATTTCCACACTAGGTATTCTAGACGCTGTAACCAAATCGTCATGAAGTTTTAGGAAATATCCTGCAGATATCGCTGTGACCGACTCATTGGATTTCAGCATCATTTGAAATTTAAGATATCCAATATTTTAGCACTTTTTTAAGTATTACTGTGATAGCCGATTTCCACACTATACATTCTAAGCGCTGTAGCACCGCGGTAGCCTGTCTTTTTCGTTTGCCTCGGAGTAGATATAGATGAAGTCATTTGAAGCTGTTCCTAAACTGTGACCAACAACATATAAGGCCAGTTCATAACGTCACACGGAGTTGATTATCTGTACACGGCAATGGACACAAAAAAAAATCGGCGCGCAGCTTTGTACTAATCATCGTGTAAAGATGATCCAACTCTGAGGCTAACGAAAAAGACAGGCTACCGCGGTGGGTCCGATTCTTCTTTTTTTACAGACTGCTGGAGTCACGTGATGCTCGAATCCACCAATGAAGGTGCGCGAAAAGAGCATCACGTGACTCCACCGGTTTGTAAAAAAAGAATTGGACCCACCGCGGTAGCCTGTCTTTTTCGTTAGCCTCGATCCAACTCCGTGTGACTTTTAAACATCATGAACTGGCCTATTATGTCATTGGTCGCGCTAACACCCTCCCTCTTGCGTCCACCGTATATAGCGGCATCTTGTACTGGAGACTGCTAAATGGGCTGCTATCAGTCAAAATCAAGAGAGAAAAGGGCAGAAGAGAGGGAAAGATCTCGTTTTTTTTTAATCTAGTTTTTCACACGGGAAGATTAGCATGTCTGTTCCTCTCCTTTTATAACTTCATGGTGGTGAAATAAGCCACAGCCCCCTAAATATTTGAGAAGGTCTTGGCACACGTCACGAAAACATCACACAAAGCAGGCAAAGCAAAGAAACAAAATCATTCATTGGTTCGTTCATACTCACGAGCCAATGAATCATTTTTCTTCTTTGTTTTGCCTGCTTTGTGTGACGTTTTCCTGACACGTGTCAAGGCTTTCTCCAATATTTAAAAGGCGTTGAATAGGCTGGGATCAAGATAGATTTTTCGATATTACCGGGATGAGATTGATCAACCAGACGTCTGCATTGTTCCGAAGTTTTTGACGTTTGCAGTAAACACCGAAAAGCCTGCAAGGATGGAGTCTACTTATTGGTCAATCTAATTTTACTAACAGAAAAATTTATCTGGATCCCGGAAATTAATTTTGGTTGGTTAAAACAACTTTGAATAAAATCAAATCATGAAGCCAATGTTTGTTAACTTTTCTGGTTAGTTTAATTGAAATCTTCCTCGTCTATTACTGATAACTGAATTTCCGTATTTTGGATAAAAAATTGAATATGAGTACACAACTAGTGCATATGTCACCACTCTAACACAGTGAGCGCGTTCAGAGACCGAAACACGGGTAACTCGGAAAATTGGGGAATGACATCATACTGGTTTCTCGGTGTAAGGTTGGGTAAAAACGGCTCTGAACGCTTTCGGGTAATGTTGCGGGATTTTTTTATTTACATTTACAAATATGGCGGCAGCTGCATGTTCGACAGTGCAAATAGATTCAATTATCACTTTTTTTTAGATGGGAAACTGTTCCAAAAGTTAATTTTTATGGGGAATACTATCGCAACAAATATGTATCACACACTGTTAAAAATATCGTGAAAAATTACCTCTGTTTTTAAAGGCTATCTATTTTCTGACCAATGAGAGCGCTTTATAGGCGTTTATGTAGCTTTCTCATTGGTCAGAAAATTGATAGCCTTTAAAAACAGAGGTAATCTTTCACGATATTTTTAACAGTGCAGGTTTTGCTAGCCATTTTAGGCTTCCAAGCGTGAACTGATTTGTCATATGCAAAATTTACATTTATCTTCTAACTTATCTAAAAGTTAAACTTAGACCAGATATGTTTTTATTATTATTTTTGTAATATGAAAAAACAGTAACAATGTGCGATAAAACTGATCAAAACAGTGCTATTCCGCTTAACAGTCACAGTTAAGCTATAAAATGGTAAACAAATCAGATTTCCCAACCACGTGATCACTTTACCCAACAAAATTTTTCAGGTAATGTGGGTTCCCCGAAATCTGGGCAATCTCCGGCTCTGAACGCTACGGGGAACTCGGAAAAAGTCACGTGATGTCGGTCTCTGAACGCTTCGGGTTACCCGTGGTAAACCTGGGGAACCCAGGGTGCGGTCCGTGAACGCGCTCAGTGTTTCTGATGATGGGTTACTTTTTTAATTCAGATACTTGATTGGCACCACTTGTTTGAAATTGTAAAATGCGCCTTATTTAATGACATATTAATTAAGGCGAAAACACAGGGAATTTTACTGTTTATAATAAGTGGTGGCAATCAACAAATCTGAATTAAAAAAAGTTGCCCACTGGCAACACTGCTGTAATATATAAATGTTCTCTGTTATGACCATGATTCTAAGTGCAGTTGGTTAAATTTCAGTATCTGTGTATTAGAGAAAGCAATAGTGGCCCACCGTGGCTGAGTGGATAAGACACCATGCCGCTAATCTCTTGAGAGCGTAGGGGAAACAGATTCGAATCCCCCCGTGATCCGCATGTGATATGATGTACGTGTTCAATAAAACAAACAAACAAGCAATAGTGAAAGGTACAGTTGGCATGGAAACAACGACTTCTTTAATTCGTATAGAAAATTAATGAATAGTAGTAAATGACTCAAGTTTAAAATGCAGGCAAATGGTCTGGAAATGTCAACGGCTCCCATCTAGTATTTCACAAAAGTAATTTAATAGATTCACATGATGTATAACTTGATGCAACTCTTAGCTCATGAAAATTCTACAAGAAAACTTATGTAGGTAGATATTTTGAATGAACAATTCAGAATTCTGCGAACAAAACGAAGTTCTTAAGGGCTCTTCCTCACCCCCCCCCTCAAAAAAGGAAATACGATAGAAAGATATAAGAATTTGGATAACTTCAATATGTCTGCGATCTTTTGTCAGAGTTCAGAAAAACGAGTCTGTGTATAAAAAAAAAAAAAAAAAAAAAAAAAAAAAAAAAAAAAAAAAAAAAACATAAAACAAATTTGACGAACGATAAGATTATAGATTTCAGGCAATTTTTAACCGAAAAATATTTAAATCTAATGTATATGCGGCTTTAATAACAGACTATTAAAGATAATCAATTTAGGGGAAATTTTATAGTAAATTAATATCCTAACTCTTATGCAAATAGGTATGGATAAACAGATTTGAGTAAAAATACATATTTATTCTTTCTTCTCTATAACACGATCTAAATGAAGATGAAGTTATATGTACAGTTTATGTCTTTAAATTTTTAGAATTTTATCAAAAATGTTTTTTTATTATGTCTAGATTTGCTAGATTTACAGATCTTCGATTCTTTAGATGCCTGCGGGGTTTCATTCTCGGATTAACCGTAGGTATTTGTGAAGGTAAATTTATTTGGCAAAATCGTCAGCAAAAAAAAAAAAAAATAGAAAAAACAATTAACTGACAGACTAACTGTAAATATATATTTTATTTCGACCTGTTTTGTACTAAATTTTCATCTTTCGTAGAAAATTTTAAGGAGTTATAAATTGAGAAAGACTGTTTCATTGAAAGAAGAAATTGACTTTCCTTACTTTTAAATTATTAATCACTCTAAAAAATGAATGACAGGTAAACAAAATGTATACTATTGTGTTTGTTCCCTGCTTATAAAGGCTATACAAGGACTAATTTTAATTTGAGCTAGTAGAATTATTTCAATTATACATAATTTGTTTTAAAAAAAGAACCGATATCTACTAAAAAACAACTTTTCAAAAGTAAAAAATAGCCAAGCAAAAAAAAAAAAAAAAAAAAAAAAAAAAAAAAAAGAAAAGAAAAGAAAAGAAAAAAAGGTGAAAGTTGTGGCTAAAAAATAGTGTGATATCAAATTTCCAAGCTTATATTATGGTACTTATTTGACATTTTCCATTAAAAATTTACCATATGTAAGTCGAGTACCTAAGTATGCGCTGATAGAAAGCCTTTTCTCCTTTACTAAATACATCATAACGTGTTTCTGAAAATTAATTTTTTTTTAATTATGCATGATGGGCTTGGCGGCCATCTTTTCATATTTTACACAAATTTCTAAGCACTCAATCTCGTAATATGTTTACATTATTAAGAATTCCGAACTTCTAATTTTAGCTACAGACATATAAATTAAGAAAGTTTTATTTTGAAAAAACAAATTGATTTTTACTGCTTTAACTAATTAATTAACCCCCCCCCCCCTCCGAAAAAAAAGAATCATAAGATGAAACCTGAAGTTACTTCAGCTTTATTTTAAGACACAAATTTCTAGGCACTCATTTCCATAAATTAAAAGAATAAAATGTTTGCTTTAGCAACAATTTCGAACTTCCGATCTTAACAACGAACCTGTGCGCTTAGAAATTTGTGTAAAATACGGAAAGATGGCCGCCAAGCCCATCATGCATAATTTAAAAAAATTTAATTTTCAGAAACACGTTATGATGTATTTAGTAAAGGAGAAAAGGCTTTCTATCAACGCATACTAAGGTACTCGACTTACATATGGTAAATTTTTAATGGAAAATGTTAATTAAGTACCATAATATAAGCTTGGAAATTTGATATCACACTATTTTTTAGCCACAACTTTCACCTTTTTTTTTTTTTTTTTTTTTTTTTTTTTTGGCTATTTTTTACTTTTGAAAAGTTGTTTTTTAGTATATAAGAATATACTCATTAAATTAGAATAATGTTTAATTTTCTTTTTTTACATGATAGCATATCTTTTAGAAAACCTATGTTTGTATTTAACGTTAAAATCCTTAATTGCAGTTAGATTAGTTTTAGTACTTTTTTTATTATTTCAATAAAAAAAATACGTTCATTTGATTACGTTTATCTTAAATTTGGTATTGTTTGTTAGTCACTCTAACTATTATAACATTTGCGTGCTATTTTAGCACATATGGATTTTATGAGGGGCAGCCAAATGAAAAGAGAACACACGCAATAAAACACATTCGTCACTAAAGTTGACAACATTGTAACATATCGATACTTCCATCTCGAGGGTTGGTAGAAATGCATGATGACAGCCCACAGGTACTCACAGTTGGGTTTTTTATTTTTTATTTCTTTGTAGGTGAGCGTAGTGAAAAGTGTACTCGTCCAGCATTAGAAATGGAGCCAAGCAAAGAAGAGTAGAGAGTTATGGTTCGGTTTTTGGTGGCTGAGGGTGCAGGAACACGCAAAATTCATTGTCGCATCTCTGCTGTCTCTGCCGAACTCTGCATGCCACAGACAAATATGCATGGGTGAAATAAGAGAATCCGCGGCCAGGTCAGACCCATCGAGCTATTACTACTGATGTGATTGAGCACATTGATGGTCATATCCTGGAAAATATCAGGGTGATTTTCACATTTTCGGCCCCTTGAAGAAAGACATTCGTGGACGTCGTTGTGTGAGGTTCTGGATACGAAAGAAACCTAACTCTTTCTACAAGAATGGAATTGATCATCTCGTCTCCCAGTGGGATAAATGTCTTAACAGTTCTGGCAATTATTTTTGAATAACAATTTTCCATTCTCACTTTTTAGTGCCTGTTCCGTTTAATTTGCCTTTATATTGCATATTTCATTAACGCCATATTGTGTAATGCTTCCTCTTGGACTGAAAAAAGTTAAAATATATATATATGTAATTTATTTTTTTTCTTTGTTTTATAAAACACAGCTTAAAGTAGTTACAAAAAATATTATATTTTTTTATTTATGGAGTAAAAATGTTTTTTTTTAAATTTCACATACTAACGAAAAGAAATATGTTATCTGCATCTGCCTGTTTTTTATTAAAAATAAAATTAAAGAAATTTTTTTGAAATATTTACTGGAAAGGTCAGGGTTTGAAAAGAATATAAATGTCACGTATGTTTTCAAATTTCCTATCTGAGTGTTTCTTTTATTATTCTTCCTTTTCAAATTCAATTTCAGAAAAAGTAAATCATGTTAAACTCCTCAAATTGATTATTTTACATTTTTTCGGCATCGAAATATATCGTGGTTTCTGTGTAGTTTGTGAAAATTAAATTTAAGCAACCAGTTTTTAATATGAAGTTTAAAATCAAACAAGTATTGAAATATTTACTCGGTTGCTTAGTCTCACCATAAATTTATTCATTTTGATTTCAAATATGCATAAAATGTAAGCAGTAAAAGAATTTAATTTCTTTTATGGATAAAAGTGAAATTTTCAAAATATATTTTTTTATGTATAATATAAACCGCATTCTAATAAAAGAAAAAAATAAATAAATTGTTTAGAATATGTTAAACACATTTTGAGAAACAAATTTAGTATGAAGAATGCTCAATGATTACCTCCATCCAAGATTGTGTATTATTACAAGTAGAAGAAATGCATGCTTGATAGTGGTAATTCGTTATTTTAATAATACTCTAGTATGCTAGTTTCGGAATAGCATTTCAGTTTAGAAAGAAAATATGCTTTGAACTTAATCGGACTTGAAGTTGCCGCTTGATATTCATAATCTTCTTAGCATGTTCCACTTATATTGTATCGAATTCAGCTCTAGTTATCTTATAAGACATTACACATAGAATTGTTTCATTGGACAGAAAAACAATCCTCGATAAAAAAAAAAAAGGTCTTTAAACGGTCGTGCATTATCACACATATATATTTCGTTTGGAACAATTGCAGCAATAGTAGAACATAATATATATAGAATTTCGTAATTTATTCCAAAATTATTATGAAATATAATTGTCTATGCGTCCAGTTGTTGCTATTTTGACACATATTAGAAAAACGACTTCTCTGAAATTTTTTTAGTGATGATTGCCTATCGGTATCTAGTCATGAGATCTATATGTATCGAAACATTACACAGTGTAGTGATGCATCAGGGATGCATAACATACAGGGATGCATCTATAAACATACGTGCAGTAATGAGAAGAAAAATTAGCAAACATATAAATATACATAAATATGTTTCGAAAATACTTTTTATAACATAAGATTACATTATTTTGTTCTGGAAAACCTAATTCACAAAACTTGTAACTGCTTAATTTTTACTCATTTCATCATTTCAGGAAATACTTTCTTGTAATCTCCTTCTCATCTCTGCAGAATTAGGCCCCAAATGAAATGAATCATTTTAAAATAAATCCATATCAATCAGTTTCTATTAAATTATATTAATTTAACGACTAGTATTATGAGTTATTCAATTATAGCAAATATAGTTATTTTTCGTACTATGTTAATATGGCAATAGGCTAAGTAAAACTTTTGAAAACTTCTGATAAATAATAAACAACCTAACTTATTTGATGGAAGTCTGTATTACATTATACATCTAAATACAAACGAATTCTCATCAGGCAATACTGTATAGACTAGTCAGAAATTGTGCGTCAAATGAGGCAAATGAGGTGCGTTCGCTCTATAACTGGTTTTATAAATATTCAGATCTTAGTGCAGTAGCATCTTATACGAAAATGCATCTGTATAAAATAGTGCATTTTCTATATATAAAATATGCATATAAAATAGTACGAAAATGCATCTATATAAATTCAGTAATACGGAAATAATATGAGTCCATCTTAAATAGGTCGTAATCACCATGACAACATCGTATCATTTCCTATCATAGGATATCATTGAATTAATTACGTATAATAGGATTTACCAGAATGAAGAAAACTTTTATTAACCCTTTTTTTTAAGTTTTGATTCGATTTTATTAAAATTTGAAATGACTCGACCAAATTCTGCACCGATTATATATATATATTAAATTTCAAACCATTCGGTTGGTTTTGATTGCCTAAGAGGGACCACCGATACACGGAAACGAAGTCTGTAGAGCATTGTGTCTCCCCCGGTTGCCTTTATTAAGTTCTTAAAAAATATATAGTTTTCAGCCAGAGCTAAATCCGCCAGATTCACGAGAGTGGGCGGTATATATATAAAATCCCGTGTCACGGCCGCACCCGTCAGGTGCAAAAGAACGTGATGCGACAGAGGGCAGATAAGAGAAGATATAATGGTGGAAAATGGCAGATACAGACATACGCAAATTACTCACTTTTCTATATAGTAATGCCTCATGAGAACTGGTGTGGATTTAGATGCATAATATAATTTTGATGATATTAAAAAAAAAAAAAATGCTGTATGGAAAGAAGGTTAAACGGGCTTATCAACTTTTAGGTATTTTTTTTTATTTTTTACAGTTTATATACACATGAATCAATTTCAATTTCTTCAATGAGTTTCCTTTCTATATAAATATTTCATTAAAATTTTTAAACGTACATATTTAAATAACAAAAGTGAACAAAACTGAAATTTGACAAATATGGTCATTTACTGAATTCTAACATTTATAGTTATTTTGCGTACTATATTAATATGACAATAGGATAAGGAATATTTTTTAAAGATATTTAGAAGAGCCCGAGTTAAAACAAGATTAAAAAGACAAACACTTTATGGTATTTTTTTATTTTTTGTAGGTTATATTACCTTAACAAGTTCACGCCGGCCGCGGTGGGTCACACTCGACGGTCTCAGGGTTGTCAAGTCTCCGGCTTTTTGCACACCACTGTTACTTTATAGAAAATGTTGTTCCTTTAAATCGCTCAATTGTTCTAATTAAATAAAACAACATTTTCTGTATTAAAATACTGGTATCGAAAAAGCCGGAGACTTGGCAGCTCTGAGACAGTCGAGTGTGACCCACCGCGCCGGCGTGAACGTGTTAAATGAGTTTCCATTCCATAATACTGGGTGTATCTTTTTCAGAAAGTGTTGCACCTTTTGATAACTCTCTATTTTTTAATGCGACATAAACTAGTCGTTGGGGGCCACCGTAATATTTGCCCATCATGGATATGAATAATATAAATATGAAAATAAAACATTTGTAAACAAATTATAAAATGCATATCTAGTGATAACTATGTTTTCTGAAATTTAATAGGCTTTCTCGTACTATTACACTCTAAATACATACCACATTTTAAGCCTTTATCTCAACTTGCTCTGTAGATAAATTGTTCGAAATCAAGGCTTGATGACGTCATAAACGTTAAATGCTTTATTACTGAATTGCGTAAACGAAACATCCTTATAACTCCAAAAATGATAAGCATATTAACTAACAGTTTACTGCGTCGGATTAAGCGAATCATTTACAATTCAAATATATCTTTGAAATGGAATTTGAATGAAATACAGTGTCATGAAAAATCGAAGAGTGTGGAAAATGTGATCAGAAATATCTCGGCAACAAATTATCCGATTGACTTCATTCTTTAAATAAAATTTATGGTTTTATTGCCTTTTATATTCACTCCTTAAAATAAACCATTTCAAAAAAATTTATATACCTTTTATCAGAACAAATATTTCGAGAGTCCGAAAAAAATATTTCCGGATATTCGAGGTTACCTAAATAAAATAGGCTTATTTTCATTCTTACATGCTAAGTACAAACCAAATTTCAAGTCTCTATCTCAATTTGTTCGGGATATTGAGCGATTACAGACACAGACACACAGACAGACGGTCGGCAATTTTTTTTTTTTCGAAATTTTTTTTTCTCCATTGTCTGAAAAATGCAAATCCGTCAAAAAATGTTTCGATTTTGAAAACGATTACTAGACTTACCCTATACTACGTATGATGGGTAAGTAATAAGTGAAGTTTAAGAATCATAGTTGAATTAAATGACACTCAAGTTTTTTCCGCGTTGTAATTTTGGGAAGACCCATTTAAAATAATTTTCATCTTTCAAAATTCTACAAAATGTTGTCAAATGATTACAGCATTAATTTTGAGCTTTCAGAATTTTCAATAATTTTCTGCTTGCATTTTGGATGAAAAGTTGTAAATAGGCTATTTACATGATTTAAATTTATCATTATATTATTTTAAATTAGTTTTATTATTTAAATGTAACGAAAGTAGTCATTTATTGCAATGTAACAAATATATCTGTATTTCTTACTTTATTAATATGACAATAGGCTAAGGAAAGATTTTTTAAGACATTTAGAAAATGTCCTATTTAAACAAGATTAAACGGGCATGACAACTTGTTGGTATTTTTATGTTTTTAATTTTTATCTCATGTATTTTTCTGGCAATTGATAAAACATATGAAACTTTCTTCCTCCTACAGTACAATAAATATATTTAGCAGAAAATATTATTGAGATTGGTTCACTGATGCTTAAGCCTATTAGGTAGCTTTCATTACAAAAAGCTACCTATTGCAGCCGTTCGGAGGAAAGTGATTAAAAAAAAATTTGGTATATTTTCATCGATCATGACACTCAGACCCCTAAACCACCCTCCGTTCAAAATTGATATATATATATATATATATATATCTGACCTTTATGATACTGTAACTCTCGAATTTATGAACCGATTTGGATGTAATTCGGTATGTACATAGTATATACCAATGTCTCGACCGAGTTCGTTGGCCAGCTTCATCTGCCATTTTGTTTCAAAATGGCGGCCATTTAAAGAATTTAAAAAGATTTTAAATTTGAAATGTGGTACCAAAAAATTGAAAATTAAAAAAATATTTTTTTCTTATGTATTTGACCTCTATACAAAGATTCGAGAGCAGTTTTTGTTTCGTCTATATCTTAAAAAATGGCTGAGTTATAGCATCTATTGCATTTCTGGCGTGGCTGACATTTTGAAACGTCCTGATATTTGTCACGTGATAACAGGCGTATTTATGAACCGATTTGGATGTACCTTGGTATGTACATAGTACATACAAATATCTCGACCGAGTTCGTTGGTCAGCTTCATCCGCCATCTTGTTTCTAATGGCGGTCATTTAAAAAAAAATTATAAATTAAAATTTAAAATGAGATACCAAAAAATTGGAAAATGAAAAAGATTTTTTTTTTGTATGTGTTTGACCTTAATACAAAGATTCCGGAACAGTTTTTGTTTCGTCTATATCTAAAAAAATGGCTGAGTTATAGCATTTTGAATTTCTATTGTGGTTGACATTTTAAAACGACCTGATTTTTTTCACGCGATAACAAGCGTATTTATGAACCGATTTGGATGTTACTTGGTCTGTCCATAGTACATACCAATGTCTCAACCGAGTTCGTTGGCCAGCTTCATTCGCCATCTTGTTTCAAAAGAGTTGCCATTAAAAAAAATCAAATTTAAAATTTGAAATGAGGTATTAAAAAATTGGAAAATGAAAAAGATTTTTTTATGTGTTTGGCCTTGATACAAAGATTCCGGAGCAGATTTTGTTTCTGAAAATTTGTTCTTTTGTTTATATCTTAAAAAATGGTTGAATTATAGCACTTTGAATTTCTAGTATGGCTAACATTTTGAAACGATCTTGTATTTGTCACGCGATAACACACGTATTCGCCTATTTCCATGTAAGAAGGCATGTGGATAGTATACATCAACATCTCAGCCAAATATAAGTTACTTTAAATAAAAGCAGCTTGGATAAAGATGACTAATTTCACGAAATTCTCATTCATAATGATTTAGTATTGATAAAAATTAGTATTGAATCTCCTATATTCGGTTTCCACTAAATTGAGCTCCGTGTGTTTGAATAATATAAGTTGGCTTTTTTAAAATAAGGAATTTGAAAGCTACCTCTTCCTCCCGGCACTGGCCGGAAGGACTTTTTTATAAACATTTTAACACGTATATGTTAGTCCATTTTAAACTTTTTTTCTTGCCGTAATTTATGGCCATATAATATCGTTTATAAATCAAATACCAGCATTGACAGGTTCTCAGATAACGTCTATAATAGACGTTCGCATTATTTTATTCCGACAAAAATTTCCGGACCTTGCACCCAGTGACTTCCACTTATTCCTTTACCTGAAGAGACATCTTGCATGGCAAAACTTCCACGACGATGATGAGATTAAAATTGAAGTTGAAATGTGATTTGTGAAATGGGCGGCAAACTTCTATGACAATGGGATACAGAAGCTCGCACCCAGACTAAATAAATGCTTAGACAATGGCGGCAATTATGCTGAAAAATAAGGTATACAGCTGTAAATAATTCCTAATAAACATTTTATCAAAAAAGCGTTTTTTGAGTGTGTATGCGGCATTGTATCTTTACTTTTCGAAAAGCCCTATTACCACAGCGTATGCCTTATGTACTGCTCATATTCAAAATATTAGAATAATTATTATTTTTTTTTTACAAATTGAAAATATCCTTTGGTAATTTAATGTCTTTTAATACAAATATGCAAACGATATTTTTATTAAGAACTTATTGTTGATTAAACTTATTTATTATTTTTAAATTAATGTTATTTTTCAAAAGATTAAATGAAAAAAAATTTATTTTGAAATGTCAAAATATTAGAATATTTATTCAAGTGGTTCAAAATATTAGAATTTTTCACATTTATTCATCTTTAATTATTACCAATTCATAACTGGTGGCATCATTGATTAAATTCAGACAATTTTACTTAAAATCAGTATTCTTTTTGCAGTTTGCTTGCTTTTTCACCTTAAAATGGGTCATGTGAGTGATATTCCTGAATCTATTAAACTTTGTAAGGTTGATTTGTATCGGCACTGTAAAAATCAATGTTATGTAGCGAATTATTTACATAGTTCGCAATCAAGCGTTAGTAAAATACTAACACAATATTGAAAAAATGGAAAATTTCAAAATAATTGCCGAAATGGCGGCCGAAAACCGAAAATATCTGCTACAGATGACAGGAAACTGAAGCTAATAGTTAAGAAAAATCGTTTTAAAAGTGTACGATTCTTGCACCGAAAATGGAAAGAAGAAAGAGTTGAAGTTTCTACATCCTCAACATTAAGACGTCTCCATAAATTTAAGTTTGAATCTCGTGTACCGAAAACAAAACCTCTCATGACTGCAAAACAAAAGCGTATAAGATTGAATTGGTGTAAATCAAGACGTTTATGGAGCGAAGAAGATTGGAAAATTATGTTATTTAGTGATGAAAGTATGTGTTTCATATGTTCATTCAAGGTATTCGAGTTTAGCGAATGAAGCAAGAAGCATTTGACAAAGAATGCCTTAAACGTTCAGTAAAATGTTCTTCTAGTGTCATGGTTTGGGGTTGCATGAGTGCAGAAAGACCTGGAAAGTTATGCATCGTCTACGAAAAGATTAACTCTCAGATAAATAAAGAAATTTTGGAATATTACCTGATTCCATCATCAGAAGATTTATTTGAAGATGATTTCATATTTCAACAAGATTTAGCGTCACCGCATACCCCTGTGTCAACTCAGAATTGGTTCCGCCAACGCAACTTTTAGGTACTTCCTTGGCCACCAAACTCACCGGACCTTAATCCCATCGAAAACGTATGGTGTATAATGAAGAAAAAAATCCAAGAAAATCCTCTTTCAAGTAAAACTGAGTTAGTGGCACGTATAAAGTCTATTTGGGCTAGTATTGATAGAAATGGTTGTAAACGCCTTGTATATTATAGTATGCAAGATCGATTGTACGCTGTTATGGAAGCTAAAGGGGATGCTACAAAATATTAACTATGATTTACTTCATATTCATAAGGTAATATTGTTGCGTAAAATAAAATATTCTAATATTTTGAACCAATCTAAATTTTATTTTAATATTTTGATGCATTTCAGAAAGCTGTATACCTAATTTATTTTACTGTATTTTATATTTTGTAAATGTTAAAATCTTATCTAAACATTCCAGATTTAATTTATAAGAAATTTAATTGCATTTACTTAGTATCAAAAATAAATAAATGAAAAATAATTTTTTCTTATTACTTTTTCTCAATTATTCTAGTATTTTGAATATGAGCTGTACAAGTTCTCATTTATATGTATGAGTATATACGTTTGATATCTAAGTTCTCATTCATACATTCAGGAAACCAGTGGCAAAGTCTTTAAAAACTTTTCAACATTGTACGTAGATCGCACAGTTCACATATTGCAGGCTCTTCCTCAACTTCATTAGAAAAAGGAAAAACCTTACTAACACAGTACTTTGGAGACAAAAAAAAGTGTTCGTATACATTGTAATATATAATGTTATAAAAATTACTATTGCAAAAGTATAATTCTGAACGAAATGATGCTTTTCGCTTGATCTTTTTCTTTTTATGCCCGAAAACAATCAGTAGTATCTCAATTCAGAAATTTTCCCTTTTCCCCTACACTTAAATAGAAAATAGCATTTGCAGACAAATTTATTTAAGCGTCGTCAGCTGTTGTGTTTTGGAGACAGGAGGTGGTAGAATAATATTGTAAAGTTATTTTGGATATTGAAATTCGAAATCTTTTTTTTTAGGATCGATCGTATAGTGTTATAACATTTTTTGTTGTGGCCACAAAACACCACTTTGACATAACAGTCATTAATTAAAAAAATATCTGAATTTACTTATCATACATTTGGTAATTGAGAATAAAAAAGTAAAAGGTAAAAGGATTACCTGCATTGACCCGAAAGAACAGAAAATGATGGAGACATTTGCAGAAAGGAAATAAACAGAAGACAAATCTTCCTTGAATTTTTTTTATTTATGAAGCAATTTTTCTTGCAGAACATAGCGCATTATCATAGAGTACATCTCTTATTCTTTTAGATGTACTTTTTTTATGATGGACACATACAATCTACGTTCATTCTACGTTCTTACTAAAGAAAATAAAATAATTTCTTTCCTTTGGAGAGTATGGAGGCACAGGCATTTAGATGATTTTTTTAGCATCACAATTCTACGACTCCAAATAAAAGCACCATTTGAATAAAAATAATAATAAAGCCGTCAACAAAATTTTTATCCACATCCTACTGAAGAATCAGAAGTAACTGATCAAAGAATCTCGCCACAAAAAAAGACGAAACTATGCAGCCAATTACACAATCATAAGAAATATTCTTGCACTTTTAATATTTCTTACTGTAGATATGAAATCCGTTTATTATTTCCTTGTTGAAGGGGAAGAGGCATCCACCCATTTTCTGCGTTCGTTAAAGAACACTCATGCAGGCGCGGACATAATTACTTCGCAGAACGGCAAAAGGCAGCTATTCTGCATTGAAGTCCCAACTCAACTGCACTAAATGCACACGAGCTCTCCGAGAATAGGAGTAAAGGGGTTTGCTATAATCATTGAAACACGCCAACTTTGGCGGAACGAACATACAGGCGCCCTGCATTGGCATAGAATGCAATGCTAAAGAATATAAAAAACTGCTTTAAAAAAGGAAATTTGATAGATTTCACTGAGATAAGATGCCAAACAGTAGTAAAGAGTTACAAATTTTGAAATTACGAATTAAACTGATTTAAATATTATTGGCTAAGGGGTGGAGCTTCAAAAGGATATGACTTCACAAATAGAAAGATATGGAACTTTCCAGCTAATTCTTTTACCGGAAGTACAGATTTTAAAACGACGTTTATGATTTTAAAATGAATGAAATGCTATGCCAGAAAGAAAAACTTACAGGGGAAGGTTGAAAAAAAAGGGAAAATAATTTTGGAATGCGAATATTAAAATTAAATGAATACAAGATTAAATAAAAATATTTTCTAAATGAAATTAAATAAAAATATGGCAGTGGTTCTAAGTAACCACAACAGTCAGCCAATCCAAGACTTTTTTGAAATTTTGAGTTAACCCGGGAATGCTCGCGAATATCCAGTATATGTGCGATTTATACTTTGCCACCAATAAATTCAAATTAAAATTGTCATGTCATTTAAAGGTTGAGATTAGTCACAAATTCCACGATAACATAATTTGAAGATTTATTCCTCGAAAAATAGTGGTGAGAAATATAATAACAGTGGCCACCCTGGGTATGTCATACCCAGCGCGAGCAATCCCGGGTTAAAAAGTCAACAAGTATATATCCTATGTAGTACATTTAAAAGAACTCCAAAGAAAAATATGTAAATATTTACAATTAGTGACAATACATTAGCATGCTATGGCTGTCAAAGAATTATTTGCAAAGCATCAGTAATATATTTAGTATAATATATACTATATACTATATATATATATATTTATAAAAGCTCAGCTTCATTACATTGTTGCCCGTTGCCATTACGCTTCATAATTTTGCGCAGATATTTTTGTTAAAGAAAAATTTCAAGTGTTATTACTATTGCTGTATTTTTACTCAAAACGGGATCACTGTAATCCGTGTCATTTTCACAATAAGTGTGGTATTTCAAAGGCGTACAACTTATTTAAATAAAGCTATCCTATTAAGATATCTTGTAAACATTTTTCTTTGCTTAGCACTTCTGTAACTAAAATAATCAACATTTTATATGCTAATACAGAAGTAAAGATATGTCATAGCTATAAAAACATATTTTGTATTAATGAGTGATGGGATTACCGTTCTACTGCATACAAAATATGATAAATCAGATAATTTTTTGCATTTGTATATGAGTATCGATTATCATTATAGAAAACTAATTAAACATTTTCCGCCGCATTGGATAATCTCTTCATCTTGTATACATGTATTGATATTGATAACAAGATAGTAACAATCCATAAATTATATTTATTTAGAAATCACGATATTTTACATAATGAAAGATTACAGTTTTAAAAATTCCTTGTGTAATGATGTTAATTAAAAGTTTGCTTTAATTACCTCAATTATGAATGTTTTTATAGCTATAAAGGAGAATTGAAAGATCATTTAAATAACAATTGAGAAAGTACGAGAACAAAATATGTTCATAATATAAAAAAAAACAAAAATTAATATTAGATTTAATATAGATTGATTTTTAAAATATTGCATTGATTTTACTTATAGAAAAAATTGCAAATATATAATCTACAAATATACAATTTAACAATTTAACAATTTTCTTAATTTAATTAATTCATCCTACTGTGACAAATAATTTAATGTAAAAGGTTACGCAAAAGTTTGATAATAATAAAAATTACTTAAAATAGCTTCGGTATTCTGACCGCGTTTACTCGCAAAACAGTCGGAAGCAACAAACCCCATCCAAGATACATTTACGAAAGAAGGCTGTTGAGAATGCCAACTTGGCAATGCTTGCCATTTTCTGTTAGTCGGCATTGTGGCAACCCCCTTTTTATTGTTTTCCGATTTTCTTTTCAGTGTAGATGTAAAGTTTGTTTTGAACCGGTCTGACGGTAATAATGGAACTCTCAAATGAGAGTAATAATAATATTAATATACCTATATATCTGTAAATAAATGTACATATAAGTTTTTTAGGAAGAAGTTGTTTAATTTGAACCGTAGAGTGTGTTTACTTATTCAAGTTACGAATTTGATATATATTAGAACTAATTTATGAAGATGTTTTATTCTTCGATGCATTATGGAATAATTTGAATTTACCGAACCTGCAGTCTGAATGACAGCGTATCATTTTTCTGGCGTCAAAGCTCCAGGATGTCTGGATTTCATCATCGATTGAGGTAAGTACCTCAAATTAAATTATATTGAATAAATAGAATTATGTATACATTTATTAACTGAACTGTATCGAATAAATTGAATTCTTTATTTTATGATGGATTACGAAACTTTGAAAAAAAAAGAGCTACGATTCGTAGTCAAACTACGAAAATATTTGATAAAATAAGGGATTTATTAGATAATACACAAGAATTAGAGCTTGAGAATAGAAAATCACAGCTGGATCTTTTTAAACAGCAATTGAATGACAAAATGAAAACTTTAAAATCATTAAATTCTGAAATTGAACCACTGGTTCCAAGTACTGAATTTGAAAAAGAAATCGAGAAATCGGAATCTTATAATGAGAATATTATTGAATGGAAATATAAAATTTCCAAATTTTTAAATGATAACACAGTTACTCCTGAAACTAAACAAGATTCTTCAGACATTGAAAGTGATAGTAGTAGCAACAATAGTTCTCTACTAAAAAGTCAGAAAATTCTGAATCAAAATTTGATTAAACTTCCTAAACTTAATATATCTAAATATTATAGTGATTCGTGTTTATGGCTCGAATTTTGGAGTCAGTTTTCGAATGCGATTGACAATAATGAACATTTAACTCCGATTGATAAATTTTCCTACTTAAAGTCACTTTTGGGCGGAAGTGCTGCAAATACTATAGCAGGCTTTTCGCTGACTAAGGAAAATAATGCTCATGCTATAGAATTATTGAAAAATCGTTTTGGTCGTAATGACCTGGTAATAAATAGTCACATGACTAAACTGCTAAATTTGAAACCAGTACGAAATTCTAGTAACATTAAGGCTTTTAGAGATTTGTATGATGAATGCGAAATTCAAATAAGAAATCTTAATTCTTTAGGTGTTGCCTCAGGTTCATATGGGCACTTGTTATGTCCGATTCTTCTGAAACTTATTCCATCAGATATTGCACTAGAATTTAATAGAAAACGAATTAAAAACACTGACTGGGATTTTAATGAGCTGATAAATTTCATTAAAGATGAAATTGAATCTCGCGAGACCACTGTCCAATTAAACCATTTTTAAAAAATCCCTGAGAAGCAGGAAAATTATAAGAAAAATTATAAAAAATTCATTCCATCAGCTTCTGCCTTAACCACAAATATTAAAAATAACTGCATATTTTGTAATCAAACTGATCACGATACTGAAAAGTGTAAGTCTTTCACCATTCCGGAAATGCGAGAAAAATTGAAAAGGGAAAGAAGGTGCTTCAAATGCTTCCGTAAATTTCACATCGCGAATTTTTGTAAAATTTCGAATGAAAATTGCAAAGTGTGTGGTAAAACATATCATCATACTATACTTTGTAATTCTAATAAAAAAAACAGAAGAATCAAAAAATTCAGGTAGTATTATTTCCTCCGTATCTCATTGCAAAGGCAATATAAATAATATCAGTAGAGAAGTAATATTGCAAACAATTCATGTAAAAGTGGAAGCGGGTGAAAATTCAGAAACTGCTCTTTGTTTATTTGACTCTGCTAGTCATCGAACTTTTATTACAGAAAATTTAGTTTCAAAATTAAAACCTGAGGTCATTAGAAAGGAAAAAATTAATTGTCTATACTTTCGGTTCGAGAAAATCTGAAGAACGATGTTATGATGTCGTTAAGCTAAAGCTAATTCACTTGACGAACAGAAAACGTAGTATAATAATTGAAGCATTAGTCACACCGCTAATAACTAATTCTTTGATACAAATTCCTCCTCTTCCAATCAAAATTAAGAGAAAACTTTCCAAATTTCGTCTTGACACGTGGGAACATTTGGAAAATAGTGATGTTGATATATTAATAGGAGCTGATTATTTATATCAAATTAATGACAAAACATACCCCATAAATAAATCATTGTTCGTCTGTGAAAATTTATTTGGGCATTCCCTCTGCGGGACAATTGACGTAAATAAAAATAGTGAGCGTAAGCAAGCTGGGGTCTTGTCCACTCAGGTTATGAAACCTATTCAAAATGATTTGAAAACATTGTGGGAGTTAGAAACTTTAGGGATGAACACTGAAGAAAATATTTCTGAATTAGATAAAGAGATAATCGAAAAATTCGAAAACAATTTGCATTTTCTTGAGCACCGATACGAAGCTAAATTGTTATGGAAAGATGATAGAAGAGATTTAGAAAGTAATTATAACAATGCTAGAAACCGATTTATTAACTTAAATCGAAAATTGCTTAAAGATAAGGAATTATTGCAGAAATATAAAGAAATTGTGATTGAACAGGAATTAAATAACATAGTGGAAGCATGTTCTAATAAAACTGTAAATAGCGGTTATTTTATGCCCCACCGACCTGTCTTGCGAGATGATAAACCCACAACTAAAGTTAGAATGGTATTTGATGCTTCCTCAAAAGAAAATAGCAAATCATTAAATGATTGTTTGTACGGTGGCCCAAATTTGAACCCCAATTTATTAGAAATTATTATTAATTTCAGAAAATTCAATACTGCGTTTTATGCAGATATTGAAAAGGCCTTTCTTCAAATTTCTGTAGCTGAAGAAGACCGAGATTACCTTAAATTTCTTTGGTTCGATAATGACACAAACCACCTTTTCAAAATTTTAAGATTTAGACGTGTACTATTTGGCGTTACATGCTCACCATTTATTTTGGCTGCCACAATTAAACATCATATAAAGAAATATCGAGATCAACATCCAAATGTTGTATATATGTTAGATAATTCCCTCTATGTCGATGATTTAATTTCCGGATCAGATTTAGATAACGAAGCTTATTATTTATCAGTTACAGCTTCTGAAATTCTTAAAGAAGCTGGGATGAATTTGAGGAAATTAAAAACAAATTCTATTAAACTTAGGGAAATGTGGGAATCTGGTAACTTAGGTATAAGTGAGGAAAACACAGGTAGTATCTTAAAAGTGCTTGGACTGATATGGAATAATGAATCTGATATTTTGATGTTAGATGCGCAGCCCTTTGAAAAATATTACATCGATGATCCCACGAAGCGAACAGTTCTTAAAATGTTACTGAAAATTTATGATCCATTAGGATTTGTGAATCCATTTGTAATACGTATTAAAGCCTTGTTGCAAGAAACATAGCAAAGAGGTTTAGAGTGGGACAATAAATTACCTGAAGATTTGAAATGCGAGTGGAACACTTGGTGTTCAGAAGTTGTACATTTACGCACATTTGAAATAACCCGAAAATATTTTCCTAATATGATAAACATTTCCGAAAATTCACAAATTCACATATTCTGTGATGCTAGTCCCAAAGGGTATGGAGCAGTTGCTTATTTGCGTTCCATTTCATTAACTGGCGAAATTCAAACAAGTTTTGTTTGGAGTAAATGTAGAATAGCCCCCCTCAAGAAGTTAACTATTCCACGGCTGGAATTGATCAGTGCAGTAGTTGCCGCTAGAATGTGGAAATATTTAAAACAAAAATTACATATTTCGAATTTAAATATAAAGTTATGGTCGGACTCAGAAATAACTATTTGTTGGATTAGGGGTTCTACTACAAACTGGAAACCCTTTATTTCCAATCGTGTAACCGAAATTCAGTCATTGACAGATCCAAAGGACTGGAATTATTGTCCCGGAAAAGAAAACCCTGCAGATCTGCTTACGCGAGGGGAAAACTTATCGAAGTTAATGGGTAATAATGTATGGTGGTGCGGCCCACCTTGGTTATCACTATCAGAAGATATGTGGCCTTCAAAAAGGGCTATAGAAATGGTTCCCGAAGCTTTTAATGAAATGAAAGCAAAACCAAATTTAACATTATTGTGTAACGAATCAAACTCTATTCCTAAGCCAGTATTTGATATGGCAAAGTTCAGTAGTTTAAATCGCGTGTATAATATTACTGCTTGGATAATGCGTTTTATTCATAATGCCAATTCGAAAAACCCTAAAATTTTAGGACCTTTAACTACCTCAGAAATAGAAATAGCAGAAAAATACTGAATTAAACAAACTCAGGAAACTTCATTTAAAGTTGAAATAGAAGCACTTAAACAAAAAAAAACACTTAATAAAGATTCTTCTTTGTACAACCTTAATCTACAATTCGATGAAAATGACTTACTTGTTTTATCCAGAAGACTTCAGTTTTCTGAAGTTACAGAGCAGGAAAAACATCCGTGGATACTTCCTAATAAATCTTATTTTGTAAAATTACTAATTAAGGATGCTCATGAAAGAATGTACCATTTTGGTGTAGCTGTCACTTTAGCTCACCTTCGTGAAAGGTATTTTATATTAAAGGGAAGAAGATTTGTAAAATCCGTCTTAAGATCGTGTATGATATGTCGAAAACTTAATGCTATTCCTGGAAAGGTAGAAATAGCACCTTTACCGAAAGATAGAATCATCAAAACACCAGTTTTTGAAACCTCTGGTGTCGATTTTGCCGGTCCGATTTATTATAAAACTTCTGAAGGCACTGGGAAGGCTTATATTGTCGTATTCACATGTGCTGTAACCAGAGCGATTCATCTAGAGTTAGTCACCAATCTAAGTACTGAAACCTTTATCTTAGCACTACGAAGATTTTTCTCTAGGAGAGGTTTCTGCAAAATAATGTACAGTGACAATGCCAAGACATTTTCTAAGGCTGATTTGGTGTTAAAATATGCTTGGGAAAGAATTTCTAAGCAAGAAATTTTTGATTACTTGAGAAAGAATAAAATAATATGGAAGTTTATAATTCCCAGGGCTTCCTGGTGGGGCGGCTTCTGGGAAAGGATGGTCAGATCAGTTAAAACACCTTTAAAAAAGGTTCTATGAAAAACTTGTCTCCGTTATGAAGAGGTAGAAACAATACTTACAGAAATTGAAGCTGTGATTAATTCACGTCCCTTATGTTATCTCTACGAAGAAAATGCAGAACCATCACCTTTAACGCCATCTCATTTTTTTGTTGGTAAACGATTAATGTCCTTACCTTCTTGTGGATTACCAGTCTGTACGCAAGAGAAATCAAATAAGATTTTGTTGACGAGAAAATATAAATATAAGCAACAAATTACTGACCACTTTTGGAAAAGGTGGAGAAACGAATATTTGTTAGAACTTAGATCTGCTTTTCAAGTGAAAAACATAAATTCATCGCCTCAGTTCAACGTTAACGATATAGTGATAATTCATGATGAAAAGCTCCCAAAACATATGTGGAAGTGTGGTCGTGTTAAAGAACTCATATTTGGTCGTGACTCTAAAATCAGATCATGTGTATTACAGACTGCAAAAGGCGATCTTAAACGACCTGTGCAATTGCTATATGATCTTGAATTGGACTTAGTGGACTAAAAGACACTAAAACTCTTACACTAAAACTAAGAACTATTATCGAACATTTAATTTGTTTTGTTACTCATATTTACCCTTATTATTGTTTAATTTTCATACAATTCATGTGTTTTATTTTCTTTCGTAGATTGCAGCATTCTTATTATTTTTGCTTTTATATCTGTAGCTGTATGTATCTGAAAATTTGTCATGTATGTAAGTATATTCTTATGTTTATTAAATTGTTTAATATAGATGCTGAACTAAGTGTTCAGCCCGGGGCAGGATGTTGAGAATGCCAACTTGGTGATGCTTGCCATTTTCTGTTAGTCGGCATTGTGGCAACCCCCTTTTTATTGTTTTCCGATTTTCTTTTCAGTGTAGATGTAAAGTTTGTTTTGAACCGGTCTGACGGTAATAATGGAACTCTCAAATGAGAGTAATAATAATATTAATATACCTATATATCTGTAAATAAATGTACATATAAGTTTTTTAGGAAGAAGTTGTTTAATTTGAACCGTAGAGTGTGTTTACTTATTCAAGTTACGAATTTGATATATATTAGAACTAATTTATGAAGACGTTTTATTCTTCGATGCATTATGGAATAATTTGAATTTACCGAACCTGCAGTCTGAATGACAACGTATCAAAGGCGCCCTTGAAGAAACCACTGGTAAAAATATTAGTCATTTTTTTCTATTTGAGATTATCACGTATCCAGACGATTTCTTCAAGATCTTCAGGAAATTTATAATTACAAATGCAAATGAAACAAAACAAAAAAAAAGTTTTTTATAACATATATAAAATACAAAAACTACTTATTTCTATAGAAGAATTTTTGGTGTTAACTGTACTACTATATATGAAAAAAAAATAATTAAAAAAATTATAAGTGAATGTTACATTTTTGTGCTAAATTCACCTTAAGTAAATAAATAAAATTCATATAAAAAAGTACAAATAAATGTACTGAAATGACTTGCAGGTGCATACATATAATACAAAATTATTTAAAATACATTAGGAATATATTAAAAATACGTTAAAAATCATTAAAAATACCAAATGTTCTCAGTCATTACACGTCCGTCATCAGTGGTTGTCTTAAATAACCATTAAATGATTCCTTTAAAAATGGCTTTTAATTATTATTCAATTAATAATTCCTTTCAAAAATATATTTTAATTACTGAATTAATAATTCCCTACAATAAATAAACTTTTTCTTATAAAGAAATAGTTTCATCAGTGATTATCTTAAAAAATACCGAATGATTCCCTTAAAAATATACTTTAATTATTATTCAGTTAATAATTCCTTTCAAAAATATGTCTTAATTACTATTCAATTAATAATTCTTTGGAGGAATAACCTTTTTCTCAAAAAAAAAATAATTGTATTACTCTAAATAAATTAAAACAACTCTACTAAGTATTTATTTTCAAATTAAAGTCATAGTGCTAATCAATAAATAATAAATATAAATTCTAAATTTTCATTTGATTTTTTAAAGAACCTCATAAATTATACAAATTAAGTTGTGATGTAATTATCGTTTTTATTTTTGAATGGAGAATATTTCCGAAACTTCAGTTAATATTATTTTCTTAAAAATTCTAAAGAACAGTTTGTCCTTCATCAATTATGTCAATTTTCTTTAACTTAAGCTAATTTTGTTAAAGTTCGAAATTAAGTTAATTTTCTTTACTGAGAAAATATTGTATGTTTGTTTTTCATTATGATGAAAAGTGTTTCCCACAGACAAATAGAAATATTATATATTTAGTTTTTATGAATATTTTTAATTTATTTCATAATATATAAAAGGAAGAATTAGAATTTTCTTTATTTAAGAATTTCAATCTGATATAATTTAGTTTAACTTTAATAGTTTTAAGGAAAATTAATAATTTTAAATGTTTAAGAAAGTAAATAAATTGAAAAAATATTTATATTTTCTGAAATGTTAAGATAATTACATAATAAGATATCTTTAATAGACGCAGTTTAAAAACGAATTTGTTAGTAACAAATAAATTTCAGTTACTATATTTCTAATAAGAATTTACGAAACATAATATAAGACTCGTTATGTATTAAACAAGAAAGATAAAAGCATGCGTCAAGCATAGATTATGAATTCTGTCCAACACATTCAGAATAATTTCGCAAAACTTTACCGTTTAATAACTTGGAATATGATGTCTAATTGAATCATTTGGAAACGTATAACACATTTAAAAACCCAATTTCAGAGATTCTCATCCACAGTCGGAAAATTATCCTAATCTTTTTAGCGTCTATATATAGGATATATAGATTTGTAATTATAAACTACATGCATGCATATTAAATTATAAACAGAAGTTCCCTTATACGTCCATTAAAAATATTTCAAAAATATATATTCTAAAAACACACTCAAAATATATATTAATCATTTAATTGCTAAAAAGGGCGTCAAATGTCAATAAAATACATTAAAAGATCTTAATAATTTGACATGTTTCGATTGAATTTACTCAATCATTTTTTATTCAATCGGTGTTTATATCATTTGTTTTCTTAAAGAAGGTGGTTATAGAAATTATTATATTGGCATGACTCAGAGAAAATTCAAAGTGAAATGTAAAGAACAAATTGCAGACATAAAATTTAATAGAGGTAAAACCGCATTATCTAGGCTAAATAAAATAGAAAACATAAATATTTTGTTTAATGAAAGTAGATTAATTTATAGGTCAGATTTTTATTTGCAACTTTTTATTAGATAATCTATTGAAATTTACGTCAGAAACAAAGTCAATGGTCTGCAATGATTCCTTGTCATTTCGAATCCCAAATATTTGGATTGAATTGTTAGATAATTTGAAAATAAAATAGAACAACGTGAAACATGTTAAAATATTACGCACGTGATTTTTATTTATTTATTTTTAAATTTCATTTGTAATAGTTTATTGTCATTTTCCATCTTAGTGTTTATTTGTTTTTCTGATTGAGTAAATTCAATCGAAACATGTCAAATTATTAAGATCTTTTAATGTATTTTATTAACATTTGACGGCCTTTTTAGCAATTAAATATTTGTTTAATATATATTTTGAGAGTGTTTTTAGAATATATATTTTTGAAATACATGCATGTATGCAAAAAATTAGTTTAGTTAGTTAATGCATACCACAGTTTAAATTTTCCCATAAGCAATTTCCGCTAATAAGTAGAATGATTCGTTAATTTTTTTGTGCAGCCCTGCATACGATGTATAGAATTTACACAAAACGAGTAACATGGAAAAAATTAGTTCAATTTAAAAGCGCATACCGAAATTGAAAACGCACATCCAGCAATTATTAATCAAAGACAGTAATGTAAGCAATTTCTTTTGTGTGTCCCTATAAATGAAAGATGAATGCTATAAATATGCAATTCTACAATAATCAACTTGCAGTGAAATTTAGTGATTTATATCAATTTCAATACATTTGAAATAGCGTATTGACATTAAAATACACTGCAAACGATTTTTCCCATTGGCCATAGTGTAACGGATCTTTTGAGTGAACTTGCAAAGGAAATAGTAATGCTACAGACTTCATATTCAATACCGAACATCCCATCATTAACGTATATTGTTTGCATAGATATTCGAGAATATTTACGCGAGTTAGAGCGTGGACAGATAGACAAACCAAATTCATAAACACATTTCAATTTTGTCAAAAAGTGTTAAAAAGGACTATGTCGTATTATAGTGGTAAGAGAAATAAGTTGCAAGTTTATAGACTAACAGATGAATAGATGAAATAGATGACATAGAATACAGATGAAATTGGGGTTAACCCGTACATTCGCGTGAAACCAGATATCTCAATTTTGACTCAATTTGAACAGCCAACTAGAGAAAATGGTTGAAATACGGAACTTTAAGACAGAAGGATCTATTACGATATCTCCACATTTTCATTTATATTGTTTCTTTTACAATTTTCATTTATTTTTTACATTTTTTATAGTTTTCAAAATTCTTAATTCTGTAAATGCTTGAAGTTATAGATTTTATTTTTTATTAGTAGATGTGCGATATTAGTAAAATGAAATATGTTTTGTTCCCCTTTAAAAGAATGTCCAAGCTTTTTATTTCTTGTTAGATTAACATATGCGAGCGGTTTTTCCCCACCAGAGGTGTATGACTGGATGATTTCCTGAAATAATCATTTAATAGAAAATATGCGATGAATTGATTATATATTTAAAATGATATCATGGTACAAGGATATGTGTAGATTATTTAAGAAAAGTTATATTAAATTATGTTAGAAATTCTAGAAGCAACTAAAGCACTGTGAAAAAAAGAGGTATAAATCTACAAAACTAGTTTTTGTAAAAGCTACAGAAAACTGTTACTAAACTGTAAGCTTACTAAAATTTTATGTGTACAGTGTAAAGTAAAAAGATGTAAATATACAAAACTGGTTTCTGTAAAGCTTTAGAAATATGTATGCTAACTAAAATTTTATTGGTAATCTGGAACAATTACATGAATTTATTTTTTGCATCTACATAAAAATTTCTTGGTATCTCAGTTTCCTGGAAAAGTCATAGTAACATTGCAGTTTTCTTTTTACAGTGTAAACATGAATCTGTTGCGTGTTTTTTTTTGTTGTTGTTGTTGTCGCAGTTACATAAAAAGTTCTAGGCATCCCACTTTCCTAGAGAATTCTTAGTAGCCTCAGGAATTTTTTTTTACAGTGTGTGAGAAGAAACTAATAAGGACTGCGGTTTTAACCTATTATTCCCTATTAATTATTTTTTTTACCCGGCTGCCAAGAAGGGTTATGTGTTTCACGCGTATCTCGGTAAGTGGATTTCTTTATACCCTCGAAACATCCCAACGGCTTGATGGAATTTAATGAATTAGGTCTCTATCGATTCGTCTTAACAGTCCGATAGTTAAAGGCTAGGTTTTGATTTTATGAATTCAAAATGGCAGTCGTAAAATACAAAATGGTGGTAGAGACGAAAAAAAACTACGCACCATATTGAGTGGCATATCATTAGATAGGTCTTTCAAAATAAAGACGATGTTTCATTGACTATTTTACAGTCAGAAGCTCCGTTTAAATACTATACAACCTGGAAGTTGTGTAGGTAGGATCTTTAGCTTTACCGCAACTCTAACCTTCATAGACATCTATAGGCTTCATCAAAACAGTGTTTATAAATAGAAACTAACAATTAAACACAACTTAAATGTTACCAATACAAGTAAATAAAAAAAATAGGTAAGTAATATAAAAAAAAGTTTCACATTGATTAGAAATAATTAATTAGTTCACATTTACGCAGTCTGTTTTTTTTTTTTTTTTTTTTTAAATTAAATTTTTTTATATGTGTTGTATTAAAAGATGATTTTCAATATAAAGAGAATGAAATAAAATTATGTTAAATTCGACTTTTTGTAACAAAAATGAATTACGTAACATCTTAAAAAGTCGTTTATTCTTTTTTATGTGGGTAAATGTGTGAATACAAATTTCAGTACAATTCGGTAAAATCCATTGTTACACGTAGTTATACATATATATAACTAATAAGTTTTTACATTTTTTCAATGTTTTTTTATTTTGACACGAACAGATATTATTTTATAGAATTTAACATAAATAATAAATGCTCATAAATTAACCCAAGTTACATAAAACTAATTCATTTTTATGAAATATTTTAGTAAAACTAAAAAACAAAGATTCTGTTCTAAATATTTGATTATGATCCTTTTAAAATATACCGATAAAATTGAGTAAATAAATTATTAATTAGCGTTAATTAAGCTTATAATCGAGTGTTACTTATGATGCACTCATTAATTACTTCATGCATTCATTTCCTGTAAGAAGGGATTACTTTCAATAAGTATATGAATGCGAATGCAATCGCAATGTCAATCCAATTAAACTTTTTAGAAGCTTTTATTATCAATGAATATTTAATATATAATCTAGAGTGTACAGATTTTTATCTGTTTATATTAAAAGCTACAAGTAATAATCAGTATTTTTCTTGCTCTTCCTAATTGAATGTAGATAACTTTTAACAATGGATAAAAAGCTCGATACAGGAAAAAGGAGACATAAGCTAAATATAATTTTCTAATTTGCATCTATTTTTCACTGTAAAAAAAATCTGTAAAGTTACTAAAATTTTTCTAGGAAACTGGAAATTCCTAGAACTGTTTATGTCACGGCAATAATAAAAGTTCATATAACAGATATACTTTTAGTTAACTATACATGGTTATATAACTATATAAGGTCTCTAAGACTTTTTTAGAAACTAGGATGCCAAGATTTTTTTATGTAACAGCAAATCGGCTGACAAATAAAATTTTAGTAAAATTAGTGTAATTTTAATAGAATTGTAAATCAAAAATTGTAAATAAAAAAATGTTGTTTTAATAGAATTGTTTTAATAGAATTGTAAATCTACAGATTTCTGTAGCTTTACAAAAACTAGTTTTGTAGATTTATACCTTTTTTGTAGAAAGTACAGATAAAATTTTAGTAAGGATACAGATTTTTTTAACTTTACATCCGTAGAATTACAGATGATTTTTTTTTGTTTTGTTTTTTACAGTGTATCATTTGAATCTTTCCCAATTAACATTGTCGATAGTTTTTTTTTTTCATATAATCAATCTCTATCTCTCTATAATAAATGATGGCGATTTCGTCCATGTTTGTTGCATCATTCTCTGCAAGATTATTAAATATTTTGATTTTATTTATTTATTTATTGCATCCTCATATTAGAAAACTAGTTATACACAGGAAACATACTTCTACATTTCTCTGCTAATTTTCTCACTTAGTTCTTACATTTATTAAACTCGAAACAAATTATCTCTCTAAAGTATGCTGAAAATTATTCAAACAATCTCCGCATTAAATGTGTTGTAGTCTTTTTTTCTATTTTTACCTCTCACTAATTAATATATGTATTTTAAATTTGAATTTTTAATTTTATTCACGTTATTTTACTTTCGAACTCTTTCTCTAATATTACTGTTTCACTAGTTCTATAAATCACTATAAACTTTATTTACGATCTGATAATATTGTTAACACCTGCCACCTCTCCCACACTTTATCTCAAAAGTTTCTACATCCCCATCCATCCTTTTTTTTTTTTTATCTTACAAATAAATGTTAATTTTACACTTCTGCTTTAATTGTTATTGTCATGGTCCTATCTGGATTTGCACCTTTTTCGATAAAGTGTCTCGTGGGTGTATTTTTTTCTCTTTCATTTATTTTATCGCCCGAGCGATGTGTGGTGGTAGGCCTATATCCCTCCGACGCATTCCTATTCGCTGTTCCGTTTCATTCAATGTTGACAATTTATTATTGCTTTCGGTGTTTTATCCCTCCTCTTCTTTTGATCGCGATGTACATCAAACAATTTTTTTTTCTTTTTTCTTTTTTTGCAAAATTGTCTTATTCTTAGCTCGGATACCTACTCTCTACTGATTTCAGCTGATGATGAGAGCAGATAGTTGCTCTCGAAACAAGTGTTGAATTCAGACGTTTTTCTCCAGAAGGGATTTCTGAGTCTCCGGAGAGCAATAATTTAGAGATCCAGTGGGGAAAATTGCACTTTTATCCAATAAAAAGCATAACATATCGAACTTTCCTGAGTGCGGGGAGGGGAGGGGGATCATTTCAATGTTCCGGGTGGGAATATCCTCCCGATGTGTGTGTGATTGGTCTGTATCCCTCACACGTATCCCAGTTCTCTGTTACAATTCCTTCATTGTTGACAATATTTTATTGCTTTCGGTGTTTTATCCCTCATCTTCTTTTGATCGCGATATACATCAAACATTTTTTTTTTTTCAAAATTGTTTTAATCTTAATTCGGATAACTACTCTATAATGATTTTACATGATGATGAGAGCAGATACTTACTGTCGAAACAAGTGTTGAATTCAGGCGTTTTTCTTCGGGAGGTCTTTCCGAGTCTCTGGAGGAGGCTATTTTAGAGATCCAGTGAGGAAATTGCACTTTTATCCAAGAAAAAACATAACATCTCAAATCTTCCGCGGTGATGGAGAGGAGAGGGCATTTTAATGTGCCTAGTGGGGACGTTTGCCCCGGGCCACCGCCTGAATTCAACACTGCTCAAAACCATAGTCGTGGTCTGTTAGAATTATATGATAAAAAAAGAATAATGATTTTATCATTTATTATCAGCTTTTTTCAGATTTTTATTAAATGACGGACCATCGATAACATATAATTGTCATTTTGTTTTTCAGAAAACATTATGTATAGCTCCTGTTGAAAACTCAAACATAAACAGTCTTAGAAATCATTTTCAAGAAAATTTCTTATGAATCTTATGTTTATTTTTGAATGAAACTCAACCCGGTTAACCAGATTTACAGAGCACACTTCCTGGTATACCGAAAGCAGATGAAAAATTGCATTTTATTGAAAAATTACATTAAATATATATTTTTATCTTAACCATCAACTACACCAACAAACATTGGACAATATAAATTGTGCATTCGAATAATTAAATTTTGAAGTGTGTTAAAAATTACATGTATAAAAAGCAGCCTGGTCCCTAATTTATTTATCAATCTATCTATATACAAAGTTTCAAAATAATTAGTTCAGTCTTATTAAGATTTTACAAAAGAGAAATACAATATTTCTTTGGTCATGAGAGGATGCTGAAACGCACATCCCGCAGAGCTTGGTCTTTAGTACTTTTTTAAATTTTTACTTTATACTAATGCTAAAAAAAAAAAAAAAAAAAAAGGAAAGTAAAAACTTTTGTCGTTGAGATTAATGTTCAGGTCACCGAGACCATTGTTATGACATCAGCGTTGTTTACACACGTGTTTTGCTATGGAATAGAGACAGTATTATAAATAGGACTAAAATAATGTCATCCACTATCAATAAACACAGGTCTAATTACTAGTAACTACAAATGAAAGAAAATTTCTAAAACAGTTTATATCTCTAAGCTTGGGAAAAAATCTTTAACTGATTATATTAATTTTCCAGTCACATCAAAGTCTTATGTAGACAAGAAAAAATTGTAGAATTTTCTAAATTCCTCTGAAACATATCCAGAGTCGGTGGGGGGGGGGGGGGGGGGAGAACAGTGATAGTCTAATTTTGTGAAACGTAAGATGAAATTTCCCTGTGATAGCCCAAAATAGTTGCCATCGTTATCAAAAATGAATGTAATTTAAAAAACAGAACAAGATTGAAATTAGGTATAAAGGGAGAGGACGATGAAAGTCATTCGAAAAAAAAAATTGCAGTTCAAGATTCGTTTAAATGAAGAAAATTATGAAAGTCATAAAACAAGGAACGCTGAATAACAATCATCCAACTATCTGTGACAATCAACATCTTCCCCTTTAATCCTTCATGTAAATTTAGATATCCAACAACTAAAGATAATTTTATTTTCTTTATGAAAAATACATATGTAGAAAACAATATTTTAAAAAAATAAACTAAATAATTGTAGCTGCAAATGTAATGTTCTTTGACACAATCGAATTGTTGACTACTTCCTTGAAAAGTTTCAAAGCAGGAATGTACAGCTAATTTCCTTTTGGTCCCTCAGAGCTTTTTATTTTCAAATGAAGTCTTTGTTTCTTTCACTACTACATTCATTGACGCAAATGAAGCGCAAATTCAATGGACTGTTTCTGAATGTGAACAAAAGACTCCCTATTATTTAAAAGCATTTATTTTTTAATTCTTTGATTTTTGTTTAAAACCATAAATGTAGATTATGAAAGGGGGTTATTTATCTTGAGAATAATATATTTATGGCCTATTTAACAGCAATTTTTGTTCAAACAGGTTAATGGTTTATTTGGTGTTTAAAACTAATTTTCTTTGCCGGTGGCGAATTCGTGTCTATTTCGTTGAACTGTTTCAAAGCTGTTCATATAAATTCTATTTCTAATTTTGTCCCGTGCTCTTCATTTTGAAAGAATGCCTTTCTTTCTTTCATTACTACATTCATTCAAAACTAAAAAAGAAAAAAAGACTCTAATGAAGCACAAATTCAATGGACTATTTCTGAATGTAAACAAATGAAGACTCCCTATAATATAAAAGCATTTATATTTGAAGTTTCAGTTTTTCGGTTGAAAGATAAATTTAGATGCGGAAGTGAATTATTTATTTTGAGAATAAAATATTTATAGTCTGTTTAAAACTGTTATGGTCTGTTTATATATTTATGGTCTGTTTATGGTCTCTAAATTTGTTTCAAATAAATTGTTTCATTGCAGTTTAAAACTAATTTAATATATCGTAAGCTAACTATTGTATATTTTGTTGAACTGCTTCAAATCAGAACCTGTATAAGCTATTTCAGATTTTGTCCCACAGTGCTCTTCACTTTGAAATAAGATCTTCGTTTCTTTCACTACTACATTCGTTCAAAACTAAAATAACTTGACGCTTATGAAGCCCAAATTCAATGTGCTCTTCTCAATGTGAATAAAATACTCAAAGAAAGAACATAAATTTAAAAGCATTTATTTTAGGGGTTTTAGTTTTTTGGTTTAAAAGATAAATTTAGATAGTGGGTGGTAATTATTTATTTTGAGAATAACGCCTTTAGGAGCTGCTTAAAATTAATATTCTTTATTAAGTTTAATATTATACATAAAATACCGTGCAGTGATCAAGATAACACATAGTCAAGTTAAATCTTAAGTTACAAAATCGGTGATTAATATAGAGAAAATGCTGCACACTCACATCCATGATTAAAAAGGAAAGTGATATGGTTCGTTATAGAGAAGATAAAAAATAATTGCAAATTAAAATTAACAAACATTAACAATGATTGATATCTTTGTTGAAAAATTGAAATCTATGCCAACTATATAAATTTTTAAATGCATGCCATAGAGCATGATAATCTCTTTACAGACCTCAATATCAAATTGCGCTAAAGTCAACTACATTGCCCTCCGCACGTAATTCAAGGTTGAATATATTTTCTACAATATTCAGATACAGCACTTGTTTTGCTTAACATCACAGTGGCATTTTTGTTGTTATAATAATGAGGGTTCGTTATTGTCGGATTAAGTAACGAATGATTTAATTAATACTATATAAATGCTTTATTCAAAGTGTAATTTTAATTCAGAGACATTATCGATGTATTATATATTTATTTCAGAGAACCCTTGTGGTGGATTTTGTTTCCTCACATACAGACGAACAGACAAAATAAATGAATTGAAGAATATTTTTGCAGTATTTACATTATATAATATAAATGCTTTGGTATGTTCAAATTTAAAATTAAACTGAAACTTACATAAAATACAATGTTCATAGTTTGAATAATATTGTTCTGAATTAAAAAAATTCATTTTATTTAACCTTAAGTTACTGTTTTGCTTAATTTGAAATTTAAAAAAGTGATGAAAAAAAATGTTGACATAAAAGTGTTTAAACTGTAGAAAGTATTCAAGAAAAAAAAGAGCTTTTTACATATTGTATAAAATAAGCTAGCTCTGTTGCCATATACTGTATTATGTTAAAGCTATCACATATCATGATTTGTGAATTTTTGTTTATTTTAATAGCTTAAATGCAAATAGAATTATAGTAACTGAATAACATATATAAAGGAAGAAAATTAATTTTTAATGAAAAACATTTGAAACTTGGTCCAAAGTGATTTAAATCATTTTTCAACCTAGTTCATGCCTAAAGAAAATAATTCTCAGAACTGCTGTTTGTGTAAAGAGTTTAAACGATGTGATTTTTTTTCTAATCTGTTTAAAATGCCATATATTAAATTTTTAATTAGTTTTTCATTAATTAAATTTTCTGACAAAAAAAAAACTATTACATTGAAGATTACTATTAAACATCAAATAAAAGTAATATTTAATTCCATCTCTCCCAACATTCTTTAATTTTCTAAAAGTCTTTTTTTTTCGCTGATTTTGATTTTATCGTAGAAATGTAGAAGATGGAATCAAGAAATAAAAAACGATGTGTATTTAAAAATTAATTACTGTTGAAAAAATTCCAATTAAAATGCTATATTACTGGTTAAATCAGAGACGATTAAAAGATTGTTCAAATTATTTTTCTTTTAAAAAATTCGCTGAAAAAAAATATAAGTGCGATTTTTCATTTGTTTTCCTTTAAACCTTATTCAAAAAGTTCTTGCATTCATTAAGTCATATGTTTTTAAGAATAATAACATTTATTTTATTAATGATTTTTTTTAAATTTATTAAGAGGAAAGAAATTTTGCTTGATATCTTATGAAAATAAATTAGTTATATTTAAGAATAAAGAATGTCGGAAATCATCTACGGTTAGGAAAAAAATTATTAAATTAAAGTCATTAGCGCTTCAATAAGAAAATATATTTACCATCAATGGAATTTTCTAAAAACTTTTTGAAATGTAATTATCATTAGAAATTTATAACAAAATTAATCACAGTATATCAAAAAGTACCATTTGAAAAACATTTTTATCATTTCACATAGAATTTCGATTGACTAAAAAATCTATGTTGCAATAAAATAGACACATTTCAATTTTTATTTTCGTGAAACCTTAACAACTATCTTGATTCTCTCTTTTTTTTTTTTTTTTTTTTTTTTTTTTTTTTTTTTTTTTCTAGTTGTATAAAAATTTGTAAACGCAAAATAAAATTTTAATTACTTAAAGGCGTTTTTTTATTCACAACAAAATGCATCGAAAACAAACTACTTTCGAACATGTTACGCTCATCATCACGATTAAAACGATAAAAGCCAGAGGTCCTTTTACACTAGATGGTCTGATCCAAAACTTCTAAGTGAAACCGCGGAGGTGAGGAAGCTATACTGCCGGAATGTTCCAAATTCAACCGAAGTGGGAGGATTCAGTTTATTCTAGTTTGTAACTGATCTACCGTATAACATCTCCCGCTCCCCCCGCCCTCCTACCCGTTTTAACTTCGAGGTTTGGAACAGTCTGTCTGGTCTGTGAAAGGACCCAACTTCTGGATTTTATCGTTTTAACCCTGATGATAAGTATAACATGCTGGAAAGTACTTGGTTTGAGATGTATTTTATTGTGAATAAAAAAACGTCTTTAAGTAATTTAAATAATATTTTGTGATTGCGAATTTGTTATTGTGCGGTGAATTTAGGGATTTCAAGAAACCGATATGTTTTATGTATTTTTTCATTTAGGATCGTTTCCTTTAATTATTTCCAAGCCTTCATAAAGACAGAATAAACATATGAGTATTATAAAAAAATCTGGAAACAAAAGATTAAACAAGCAAGGGATAAAATTATGTAGAAGTACAGTAACGTAATTAAAAACTGTTGTTGAACTTGACACTGATTATTACAATTCAAATTTAAAAACATGCAATATTAATAAAGAATACTAAATATATATCCAAAATTCTATCAGAAGAGAGAAAAATCTTAGATATTTATATGTTATGTCCCTTTATGGTTTATGCATTCTATGAAGACAAACACTACGCGACATTGCTCTATGCTCTAGCAAGTGTTTCTGATTGTCAGAAACGAAGTTTTGTTTTTACTACAGAGAAAAAGGGATGTTTGCATACCTTACAGGAAGTTCTTTTCCTGTAGTTGTACTATATATTTAAATAAAAATAGCTTTTTTATGATAAGGATGTTGTTTAAAACGAAAGTGGTACATGTACTGTTTTTATGGGTTTAATGGCTATAGAAATACAATATTCATATCGCAAACAATTAATATGGGACAAATACAGCAAAAAATGAACTATTTTTATAAGGTAGTATACACACACACACACACACACACACACACACATATATATATATATATATATATATATACTTTTTTTTTTTTTTTTTTTTTTAAACTGAACAATATTGTATTTTAAAAAATATCTTTTGGTTTTTCAGAAATGTCGTTCAAATATGTCATGTCCTGACCCATTGCAGAAATAAAAGGACAAAGAATATTTTATAGGATTGTTTTACAATTTTTTTGCGTGATAGTTGTTACTGGATCACATTTTAAAAAGCCAAAAATGCTGGAAAAGCAAAGATTGGCTTCAAGAGTAAAAATTAATTGAACGGAATTAAAAATCTGTAATTGAAATTCGATATCAAAATAATAAAAATCTTCAATATACTCTTATCTACTAAGCATGTCATTCGATATTATATTCTTAAAGTAATTCTAATACAATTAAAAATGTTTCTGATTTGTAAGTCTTGAATATGCTAATCGTACACTCAATACAAATATGAAAAAATATGCGAAGAATTCCTATTATAGTAAAATGTAATATTCTTTATTGTAACTATATATTATAAATATTTATGTTATTACAAAGGTACTTGATTTCTTTACAGAAATAACTGATTACTATCAGACAGGTTATATAAATAGTTACTATTAAATTCATTGAAATAAACAAAAGTTTTATCGGTAAATACGTTTTCAGAGTTATCACATTTCGTTAATTTAAACAAAATCTTGCTTCTTTATACAACTTAAAGATAGACTAATTTTAATTTTATAAACAATTAGCAGTGTTTTTTTAAGGGACTGATTATATATGCAATGCATTTAACTGTTTCGTGAATAGATTATTTAAGTGAAAGAAAAATTTCACTTTTCTATCTACAAGCACGATAATTGAGACGTCCACATTACATGCAAGAAAGCACACTAAATTAAGATATCTAATTATTATTTTTTTACTGAGCTAATATTAAGCTAAATGATCTATGTTTTAGGTACTAATATTGATGCGCAGTTATGTCACAGCTATAAAAACGTCTTTTGTGTTTATGAGAGATGGGATTACCTCCCAACCGTACACGAAATCTGATCAATCTGATAAAACAGTATGATTTATGTCAGAATACCCGACTTTTTGCACTAGGATATGAGCATCGATTATCATTATAGGGATTTAATTAAATGTGTTCCGTCGCATTAGATAATCTCTTCATCGTTAATATATTTATGAATGTTGATAGCTCTAATACAGCATTCTATGTATTTTAGGTATATAGAAGTCGCCGCTTTTTACATATTGGAAGTTTTTTTTTCCAACTCTATTTCCCTGTTTAATGAGGTTTTGGAAATATGTGCTTTTAATTATCTCATTTCTAAATATTTTTAATTTACTTCATTCTATCTTCACGAGAAGAAAGTATAGGATTCATGAAAATTTTCAAGTTTCGGTTTTCGACGGATTTACACGTTTTAGGGGTCAGCGATTCCGAAATACATGTTTTTACAAAATGTCTACCTGTGAGTCTGTGACTCTGTATGTATGTGACACAAATTTTCTGGGCGCTGTATCTCAAGAACTAATGCACGGAATTTAATATAAATTTATATTCAGTTAGTCCCTGATATAAGTTGGTGCTGATTAGTTTTTGGTGTAATTCGCTCAGCACGTGGCGCTGCTATGTAGCATTTTTCAGAATTTCCACAATAGCTCAATTTCCAGAACTAAAGAACGGATTTTCACCAAACTTCAGATTGAGTTAGTCCTGGACATGAATTGATGTTTCAAACATTTTGGTGTAAATAGCTCAATAGGTGGCGCTGCTATGCTCCATATTTTTCGATATCCGCAATGCTCTATCTCAATAACTAATGCACGAATTTTCATCAAACTTCAGGTTCAGATATACTTTGATATAAATTGGTACTAAATTGATGTAATTTTTTGTACTATTTAAATGATTTAATTGGTGTGATTTATATAGAAGAACTTTTTGTGATGGCCACAACATACTAGTTTTAATACGTTAAGCATATTTGCATGATGAATGTATAAGAAACCAAAACGGGGTGTTGGTTTTCAAAATAAAATAATTATATGAAAATTCAAATGCTCATTTTATACAATACCGTGGATTTTAGAGGTTCTATAAAAATGAAAGTCAGAAAAATAGTATTGATGTACTTACACAAAATTAGAACTTTTTAACATTTCACATGTTTGTTTCATATATGTAATCCGATTTCATATGGTAGGCTGTTTAGAAGTGCCTACATTGTATAATCATTATTTACGAGTAGTTACATTTGCCTTATTAAATAGCAAAATTATGCAATTATATAACGACAATGTTACAATTAGGAAATAGTGGTGTTTCAAAATAAGCATTTTTATTCATATTGTGAACGCTTAACAACTAAAAAAACTTTTTTTAACAAAAAATATTACATAGGATGGGAAAAAATTGGATTGTAAAATTTAAAAAAAATCTTTAAATGACATTGTTTACACCATTAAAAGCAAATACATAGTTCGCATACCATAAGTTCCATAAGACAGAATATTTTTTATCACGTCTTTGATTAAGGTGATAGAATATGGTACACTTCAATAAAATAAAATTAAATAAAATTAAAGTAAATACGAAAATTTTAAAATGCTAAGCTTTCCCTTTTTTATAATTTTCTGAAATCTGAAAATTGAAATGCATCTTATTTATAAAATATATTATATGAATTTTAAAAGGTTCACTGTTTTACTTAAAAGGTGAATAAATTAATAAAAGAGAAGTTACAAGTTAAAAAATATACAATTTATTTAAGACTTCTTAGTACTTTCAAGCTTTTCCAAACTCTTCATCAGAATGGAATTGCAATTAATAATAATATATATTTTCTCAAATTAAGTTCAATCCAAGAAACTTCTACTTCTACTTTGAACTTTCATAATTATTGTCTCTCTCATTTTCAAAACGAAGCGACATATTTTTATAAATAAACAGCAATTAGTTATTAAAATATTCTATGACGAAGAGATTGGAAAAGCTTGGAAAGTCCTAAGAAGAGCTAAGGGTGTAGGACACCTTTTAACAGGCCGGAAAAGTAAAAAATATCACTATGTTCCATGCTTCAAAACTTGTGTAATAACTCAAAAATAAAAATCAAACTTCATTTAAATATAAAGTTCATATTTAATTTTATATTTAAAAAAATACATATACATGTAAATTAATAAATAAATGTTGAAATGATAAGTTAAAAAATATATGATAATAAAAGAAAAAATCTTGCGCGCATGATAAAAATCTGAAAATCCTTATCCTTATAATATTATAAATGTCAATGTGTGTCCGAAAGTTTGAATGAACTCTACGTCTAAACGGATGAATTAATGCTTTTGTATTTTTGGATATAGATGGATTACATCCTGGAAATGAACATAGGCTATGTTTAATTTATTTTATTCAAATATTTTGCTTAATAATCCAAAATTTCATTATTTTTCATACACAATGAATTGACATTTTTCCGATAAAATTTAACCATCTTCCTTTTTCGTTGCCACAAAATAAAAACTTAGAATAACAATTTAATTTCCATTTGAGAGATTGGAAAATTTCAAGTATTTTTAATAATACAAGGTGCATGAATTTTGAGTAAGTGCGGAATGAAGGCAAATGTGAGGTCATATATGCAAAATAAAACGGGTATGCTTTGATGTTGAAATAAAATAAGATTGTGTCATTGTATTAATTCTTATTATTTAAAGAAAATTGCTATCGATACTTACGGTTTATCGTCTGCGCACGGTTAACATAAAGATTTAAATTTTAATTTAACATTAAAAAAAAAAAAAAACTTTTGAAGAGTAAATGGATAGCAAATGTCAATAATATGCACAGTAAAATTATCAATGTCGAAAATGACGTAATGATTAGTAGGAAATATGTATTTTTATTCTTAAAAAGTAAAAAATGAACTAGATAGAAAGGTTATGTTCTGTAATCGGGTTCGTAGTCAATTTGCTTTTTTTAGAGAAAGAAATTTGGTGAAAAAATAAATACATTGTTGTAAACAGGTTTGTTTTTTGTGTGGTAAAGACTTAATAATATTCTAGATGATCATTTCATATAAAAAAGTATCATCCGATAATTTTCTTGCCACAGATGCCATATACGCACCTGGTTTGGCGCGATCTGTTTTTGACGCCAATTGGCGAAAACATTGTTTTGAATACCAGTTACATGTATATTTTAAAAATATGTTCTATTACTTTAAAAAGGAAATAACAATAAAGAAATAAAAAGTTTCATTAATTTATATAATTTTAAAAGAAAATTAAAGTAATTAAATAATTTATTAATAAATAAACAACAATAGCCGGGTTACCATGTGAAGCAAAATAATTTATTTTGGCAACAATTAGGTATCCCGGTGCGTATATGACATCTGTGACATTTTCTTATTGCTTTATGATATAAACAGACATCCTGGTTCAGCGTATAAACCTGAGTTATGTCAATAATCCTATAATAAACAAATACCTTAAATTACTCATACTAGATGCCCTTGGTGACCAGTTTGGTGTCCCTTAAGATTTATGTTTGGGAAAGCATGCTAAGCATTGCATCATGTTACTTTTATTCATAATTTAATTTGCTTGGACTCCCTTAACCCTCTCGCTGCGCAACCCGAGATTTCCTCGGGAAACGTAAAATTAGCAAAATTTGCGCAATCCGAGATTTCCTCGGGGATTCATTTTTTCCACTGGCGACTATTTTTTAATTTAACTGGGACCACTTTTTAAATACTACAATTCCATATAGACTTTAACAACATCTACAAAATAACTATACTACAAAATTCATTTTTTTACAATAGTGGTGCGAGACTATAAAAATAGTCTCCAGTGACAGCCCTGATTTCGCCTAATTTCTAATATCCTATCCCATCTAAGATCCTGAACTCTTATACAAAAAAATGTTTACATATTTAAACTCTAAGCTTCTAAGCTATATATAGATTTGAAACATGTAATTAAAAAAATGCGCAATTTTTGAACCTATTTTGATTTAAAAAAAAAATACGCAGCGAGAGGGTTAAATATAATCCCTTAAGCTAATATTAGTTTTTGTTGCATTAAAATATCTCAATTTGTTGATTTTCTGTAAGCAAGTAAACCCTATTGGTTTACAATGGAAGTCTATGCGCATTTGGCGAAATATTAGAGATATCGCCAAGTTGGCGTCACTTTTAGTGACAAACTTGGCTGTATTTGGCGACAGAAGAGGGTTCCCTATGGTAACCCCCTTATAGGTATGGGGTTGCATTAAATGTTGTTCAATATCCAATGAAATGCGCTTCATTTGGCATTAAACAATTAACAAATAATTGCGCTTTCTGTGCCACGTACGATAGCGTAATATATATAGAGAGATTGTCTCCTGTAAAATGTGATAAAGAATTGGTTTATTATATGTTTTTAATTATTGGAAGAGAAATGCTTTGCTTAATTAATTCATTTCTTCTTTTTATTTATATATGTTTTTAATTATTGGAAGGGAAATGCTTTCCTTAATTAATTCATTTCTTCTTTTTATGTTACGTGAACGACGTCACAGGTAACAGCTAGTATGCATATAAAGAGGAAATTTTGGTCTAAATAAATATATAATAATGTTACCTTTATACTAAAAGCAGAATATTTGTAAAAAATATTGACTAAATTAAAAAAAAAGAAAAAAAAATTAAAATTTTCCCTTAAAAAAATATATTTTCAAAATACAAAAACAGAAAAAAAAAATAAAATCTTACCTTTTCTGGTTTGAAGTCGAAGATAATACAGACATAAATATGTGGTAAAAATTTCTTTTGATTTCCATGCATAGTTTTTCAGTAACATTGCACGCAGTATCAAAATTCATCTTTTTGCATAAAGGCGACGCAAAGTCTAATTATCCCATGTAGTCTTAATAAAACTGCCATAATTAGTAAACTAATGGGAATTTTTTATTGCAGTTTTTCCACATTGTTCAGAAATGATTACGGAATCAAAATATGTATTTTAAAAAATTCGAAAATTTTGACGGTTTAAAGGTATCCTACCCCCTTAAATAAAATGCATATTTTTACTTTCTTCTATCTTTACAAGAAGAAAGTATTGGATTCGTGAAAAATTTCGACTTTCGGTTTTCGACGGATTTACAAGTTTTAGGGGTCAGAGACCCCGAAAAACATGTTTTTACAAAATGTCTGTCTGTGAGTCTGTGAATCTGTTTGTCTGTCTGTCTGTCTGTACGTGACACAAATTTTGTGGGCGCTCTATCTCAAGAACTAATGCCCAAATTTAATAAAAAATTATATTCAGTTAGTCCCTGATATAAATTGGTACTGATTAGTTTTTGGTGTAAATCTCTCAACAGGTGGCGCTGCTATGCAGCATTTTTCACGATTTCCGCAATAGCTCAATCTCCAGAACTAATGCACGGATTTTTATCAAACTTCAGATTCAGTTAGTCCTTGACATGAATTGAAGTTTTGAACATTTTGGTGTAAATCGCTCAACAGGTGGCGCTGCTATACTGCATTTTTTACAATTTCCGCAATAGCTCTATCTGAACAACTAATGCTTGGAAAATTAACAAACTTCAGATTCAAGTATACTTTGATATAAATTAGTGCTGTTTGTGTTTTGGTTTAAATCGCTCAACAGGTGGCGCTGCTATGCTGCACTTTTCAGAATTTCCATTATAGCTGTATCTCAAGAACTAATGACACAATTTTCACCAAACTTCAGAATCAGTTAATCCTTGATATAAATTGACATTTTGTAAATTTTGGTGTAAATTGCTGAACAGGTGGCGCTGCTATACAGCATTTTTACCGATTTATGCAATAGCTCTATCTCAAGAACTAATGGACACATTTTCATCAAACTTCAGATTCAGTTACTCTTTGATATGAAATGATGCTGAATATCGTCCAATAGGTGACGCTGCTGTGCTGCATTTTGCACTATTTCCTCAATAGCTCTATCTCAAGAACTAATGCACGAATTTTCATCAAACTTCAGATTCAAGTACACCTTGATAAATGTTGATGCTGATTATGTGGTTGTGTAAATCGCTCAACAGGTGGCGCTGTTATGCTGCATTTGTCATCATTTGCGCAATAACTCTATCTCAAGAACTAATGCGCGGATTTTCCCCAAACTTCATATTCAGTTAGAGATTGACATAAGTTGATGATAATTAGGTTCTGGTGTAAATCACCCAATAGGTGGCGCTGCTATGGTGCATTTTGATGGATTTATACGATTTTACGGACAGTAATATCTCAAGAACTAATGCATGGAATTTCATCTTTTTAGAATCCTCATGATGAGCATAGATGCACTATGATAATGAATTTTGAAGTATTTGCAAGTATGAGATAGAAGAAAGTTTTGTGATGGCCACAACATACTAGTTTAACTTGTAACAACTCTTTTATTATTTTAGTCACCCTTGAAGAGAAACTTTTTCTCTGCTCCCATAGAAACAAAGGACGCGCGATGCGCGCACATCCTACCTTAGAATGCGACCTCGTTTTGTTGTGGCTGGAACGATACGAAGCGATTTTTTTTTTTATTTTAAAAGCATGATCGCTGTAATTTTTTACAGTTTGTTGATGAGGCTAAGCCTCCCTTATTTCGAAGAACCAGATCAAGTGTTTGAGAATTTTTATTGTATATATGTATAGAACCATGCATCTGTAAATATTCATCAAAATAATTAAAGAAAAGAATCCAGAAAGCACCTCCTTCATTGAGTTTATGTTCGACTGTCTTTGAAATTTTTCTTCATGGTGCATCACGCCGGAAAAGAAAGAAAAAAAAGTATTTGTTACTTTTTTAATGTCCTCAAAACACAAATAGAGTATAGTAAGTGATAAGAAGACAGCAAAAGTAAGATAAGTTTTTCATATTTTATTTCGAAATGTCTGATTTAGAAAAGTTGAAAAAGAACCGTACAGTTTTGAGAACAGCAGTAACAAAGCTTATTAATAATATAGAACATGTTATGAAGCATAGTCCAATAAATTTTGATAATTTAGAAGAATTATTTATTCAGTTAGATACTAAAGCAGAATTATTGAAGTCAGTTGACGAGAAAATTGAGCCCCTTTTAGGGTTAGACGACTATGAAACTGAAATCAATTCTTAAAGGTATATATAAATATTATACAGACATACAAACAATAAATACAATAAACCCAACTGGAGTGAAAAATTAGCCAGAGCCAGGAATCGAACCCGGGACCACAGTATACAAGACTGCTGCTCTAACCACTGAGCTACTCCGGCCGATGCCTGAGTCTGCAATTTCTCACTAATAAACCATGTTGGGGAAGTCACCAGCCATCTATAAGACAGCCTTGGATGACCGGACAACGGTGAATAGATTTTACTATTCCATCGATCTACGATAATTATAATAAAACACTCATACTACAATATATATTAAAGCACACATACACACATAAATAACGCCTGCATTCAACAGTTAAAGGTATATATAAATATTATACAGACATACAAACAATAAATACAATAAACCCAACTGGAGTGAAAAATTATATTGTATTTAATATATATTGTAGTATGAATATAATGTAGTATGCTTTAATATATATTGTAGTATGAATGAAATCAATTCTGTTTATGATTACGTGGATAAAATATTAGTTGCAAAATTCCGGGTGAAGAAAAAATTAACCGAAAACAAAAAAATTGTTAATGTTGATTTAAATAACAGTCAAGATTTCAAATCGAATGTGATTAATGATGAAAACTCAGTTGTTAAATTGCCAAAACTCAATATACAAAAATTCTATGGCGACTGTACGCAATTTATTTCATTTTTTAATACCTTTAAAAATACAATTCACGAAAATAAATCGCTTTCGAAAATTGAAAAATTTCATTATTTGAAGAGTTATTTATCTGTAGCTGCGGCTAATGCTGTAGAAGGTTTTGAAATATCAGAAGCTAATTATGATGCAGCATTGAAAGTTTTAGAATCGCGTTATGGTCAAAAAGACGTGATAATTAATCATCACCTGAACAAGCTTCTTAATTTATCCCCTGTTTATAAGGCTAACGAAATTCAAAAATTGAAAAAATTGCACAGTGATATAGAAATAAATGTTCGATGTTTGTCCACATTAGGACTCGAACCAGCAAATTATGGCTCCATGCTTATCGCCGTAATTTTAAAATTAATACCGGCAGAATTAGCTTTGGAATAAAATAGACAAAATGTAGATAATTTAACACATTCAGATATACATAAATTATTAGATTTTCTGCACGCTGAAATAAAAAGCAGAGAACACACATTTTTTTCGAGAATGAAAGCATTTGAAAATAATAAAACAAAAATCAAGAGTCAAACAACAAAATCTGAATTTAAATCTACTTGTGAATTTATGAACATTTCGAATGATAAATCGACTTCAGATAGGCAGCTGGCTCATTGTATTTTTTGCAACGATAGTAAACATTCATCTGATTTGTGTGAGGCTGTTGATGTAAACACTAAAAGAAATTTGTTGAAATCTCAAGGAAGATGTTTCCTTTGCTTAGGCAGGAAACACGTTATCAAAAATTGTAACTCTAAAACTAGTTGCAAGAAGTGTTCAGGCAGACATAATCAAACGATATGCCTAAAATCTAAATTAATAAAAGAAGTAACTACACCCGAATTAAAAGGTAATGAAAATGAAGCTAGTTAAAAAGTAATTTCGGCTATTTCCTCTACAGAAAATAATAAAATTCTTCTACAAACTTGTTGTGTAAAAATAAAATCAAACGGAAAACAATCTCTAATTAGGTTACTTTTAGATTGTGCGAGCATGCGAACCTTTATATCTGAAGAAATAGCAAATAAATTGAATTTTCAGGCAATAAGAAAAGAAAAATTGTCGGTTTTTACATTTGGAAATAAGAATCCCATTGAAAAAACCTTTGAAGTAGTTAAACTAACTATTGAAAATAAAAATGTACCTAATTCAAAATTAGATATAGAAGCGCTAGTCACCAATCAAATATCAGCTACTGAAATCCCCCCACCTGAAATCAATGATTTGATGAAAAGTAAACAATTTGAAAATTTAACCCTTGCGGACACACCCACATCCAAAGAACCCATTACATTACTTATAGGTGCTGACTATTATTATGAGATTGTTACTGGAAATATAAAACATTTGAATAAAAAATTGGTAGCTGTCGACACCATTTTTGGTTGGTGTCTACAGGGAAAAACAACTGACAGTTATACGCCCTTAGCATTTAATGTAATAGTAGAATTTTTTTTTTTATTTCTGAACAGATTGAAAAATTCTGGAATATCGAATCATCTGGCCTTTTTAATACTAAACAGGATTCAGATTTTTCGGAAAACAATGTTATGAAGCAGTTTGAGTCAGAAATTAAATACAATGATAAGCGATATACAGTTCGATTTCCGTGGAAGTTTGAAAGGAAACGTTTAAATGACAATCGGAAAATTGCAGAATATAGATTTTTTAAACTCAAACAAAGATTGATTAAAAACCCTGAATTATTTTTTGAGTATAAGGAGGTGTTAGCAGATTATTTGAAACAAGGTATTATTGAGTTATTTACAGAGCCTGAAGAAAAACAAAATGTAACCTTTTATTTACCTCATCGAGAAATAATTAGAACTGATAGGACAACGAGCAGATTACGCATAGTTTTCGATGCCTCTGCTCATGACACAGGCTCACTGTCTTTGAATAATTGCCTGCATGTAGGTCCAAATTTGCATCCTGAAATATTTGATGTTTTGTTACGGTTTAGATTTAATCCCATAGCTTTTACAACTGATATAAAACAAGCATTTCTACAAATAATTATAGATGAAAACGATCGTGATGTAACAAGATTTTTATTTTCACAAGATTTGTTTGATAATTCTAAACCCTTTGATATTTATAGATTCACCAGAGTGTTATTTGGAATTAGTAGCAGTCCCTTTTTATTGGCTACAACAATTAAACACCACTTGAAAAAATACACCGAAAAATATCCAGACACAGTAAAAATTTTAAATGAAAATATATATGTTGATGACGTTATAGGAAGTCATGAAAATATTGATCAAGCCCTATCCACGAGTTTACAATGTATTGATATATTTAAAAATGCAAGTATGCATTTACACAAATGGCATACGAACTCTTTACCACTTAGTGAACTATGGACAGAAAATGGCATAACTTTAGAAGTCAATTCTGAAGCTTTTGGAGAACAAAATCTCCCTTATAAAGTTTTAGGAATCGCTTGGAATAATTCCAAAGATTTACTTTATTTTGATGTTCGAGGTTTAGTTGATTTCGTTTTAAAAAGAATAGACACCAAACGATTTATTCTACAAGTTTTAGGTAGGATTTTTGATCCACTTGGATTCCTAGGACCATTTACATTAAGACTAAAATGTATAATTCAACAAATTTGGAATTTGGGTCTAGATTGGGATGACACCTTAGCCGAAGATTTACGTATAGCTTGGAGTAGCTGGTGTAACGAACTCCTTCATTTAAAAAACTTTTCAGTACCCAGATACTATTTTTCTGACATCCCCAATTGGCATGATTATGACCTACAATTACATATATTTGCCGATTCGAGCATGAAGGCTTATGGTACGGTTGCTTATTTACGTGTAGCAACAACCACCGAAAATGTTCGAACAGTTTTTGTTGCTTCGAAAAACAGGGTTGCTCCACTGAAAGCGCTTACCTTGCCAATGCTTGAATTGATGGCCGCATTGTTGTCGGTCAAGCTAAGTAGTAACATTTTAAAAGCTTTAAAATTGAATGTACCGACTTATTACTGGACAGATTCAAAAATATCCTATTTTTGGATAAAAGGATCCCCTAAAAGTTTAAACCCTTTGTCAGAAACAGAATTGAAGAGATCCATAAATTAACCTCACCTGATAACTGGTATCATTGTCCTGGTACTGCCAATCCAGCTGATATAGTTTCTCGAGGATCAAAAATCTCTAGGATAATCAATGATACAACTTGGTTACAGGGACCAGAATGGCTAAGTTTACCTCCTGAGTGTTGGCCAATATCAGAAAACAAAGAAATCGCTTACTCAGATGAATTAGAATACAAAAAAAATCCTAACGATGTTTTTCAGAGCGAGTGCTTAGTCAAAAAACTCAAAAATCCCATAAACATTTCAAAATATAGTAATTTAGAGAAACTTTTGAGAATTACCGTTTGGGTAAAGAAATTCATTATGAAGCTGAAAAAATCAACTGAAGTGCAAGACGTAGTAACAACCGAAGAATTACTCGAAGCTGAAATTTTTTTTGATACAATCTGAACAAAAACAGTTTTATAAGGAAGAAATAGAATCTCTAAAAAATAATAAATCAGTGGATAAGACGTCATCCTTATCAAATTTCATGCCCTTTATTGACAAAAACGGGTTGATGAGGTTGGGCGGAAGGCTCTAATTTTGTAACCTGTCCGCAGAAGAGAAAAACCCAATAATTCTCCCCAAACATTCTTGGTTAACTACTCTAATAGTTCGTCAAGAGCACGAGAAAATTATGCATGGAGGGACAGCCAGTACTTTGGCAAAAATTAGATCTCGTTTTTGGATACCTAAAGGTCGTCAGTTGGTCAAGAGTGTTATCAAGAATTGTATAATATGTAAAAAATATTTCTCCAAACCAGCAGACCAGATCACCGCACCATTACCAAAAGACAGAGCTAGTGAAGCACCGCTATTCGCAATCTGCGGTTTAGACTTCGCCGGTCCGATCTATATCAGAAATTTTAAAGAAACGCAAAAATCTTACATTGTCCTGTTTACTTGCGGTGTGACTACACTGTTAAAAATTTGCAGCATTTTGGCAGGTCATTTGACCGTTTTATCCAAAAACGGTTACACATCCGTAATTTAACACTATTCTGACCATATTATTGGCCATTTAATGGTCAGAATATAGTTAAATTATGGTTATGAAACCGTTTTTTCAAAAAACGGTCGAATGACCTGCCAGAATGCTGCAAAATTTTTAACAGTGTAGAGCCATTCACCTGGAACTCGCGTCTGATATGACAACAAATTCCTTTTTGATGGCATTCAGAAGATTCACAGCTAGACGAGGAAATCCCAAAATTATTTATTCTGACAACGCAAAAACCTTCAAAAAGGCCAAAGGTGAACTCGAAAATTTATACAACATACTGACAGACAAAGTATTTTTAAATTTTATTACAAAAGAGAGAATTATATAGAAGAATATTATAGAAAGAGCGGCATGGTGGGGAGGCTTCTATGAGCGACTAGTAAAGTCAGTCAAAGACTGTTTGAGAAAAGTAAATGGTAGAGCACTCTTAAGTTATGATGAATTAGCGTCTCTGTTGACAGAAGTGGAAGCAGTTTTGAATACGCGACCACTGACGTATGTATGTAGCGACAGCGATGAACCAGAACCTCTTACTCCAATGCACTTTTTAAATTTTGGAAAAGAACTTTCATTTCCTATCAATTTTTTTGAAATAATTGAAGATTGTTCAAAGAGATCAATACTCCTGAAAAGAAAAAAATATCAATCTTTACTATTGAAACAATTGTGGACCAAATGGAAACTAGTATGTTGTGGCCATCACAAAACTTTCTTCTATCTCATACATGCCAATACTTCAAAATTCACTATCTCAGTGCCAAATTAAATGGCAATCTGTGTTCATCATGAGAATTCTAAAAATATGAAATTCCGTGCATTAGTTCTGGAGGTATGACCGTCACTGAAATCATGTAAATCCAGAAAAATGCAGCATAGCAGCGCCACCTATTGGGTTATTTACACCAGAACTTAATTATCAGCAACTTATGTCAACGTCTAACTGAATATGAAGTTTGAGGAAAATTCGTGCATTAGTTCTTGAGATAGAGGTATCGCGCAAATCATGACAAATGCAACATAGAAGCGCCACCTGTTGAGCGATTTGCAACAATACATAATCAGACGCAATATTAATCAAGTTATACTTAAATCTGAAGTTTCATGAAAATTCGTGCATTAGTTCTTGAGATAGAGCTATTGAGAAAATAGTTCAAAATGCAGCACAGCAGCGCCACCTATTGGGCGATTTACACCAACCCGTAGTCAGGATCATTTCATATGAAGGACTAACTAAATCCGAAGTTTGATGAAAATGTGTGCATTAGTTCTTGAGATAGAGCTACTGCGAAAATAGTGTAAATCCTGTAAAATGCAGCATATCAGCGCCACCTGTTGGGCGATTTACACCAAAACGTAAACATCATCCATTCATGTCAAGGACTAACGGAATCTGAAGTTTTATAAAAATCCGTGGATTAGTTCTTGAGATGGAGCTTTTGCAAAAATTCTTCAAAATTCTACATAGCAGCGCCACCTGCAGGACGATTTGCACCAAAAACTAATCAGCAACAATCTATATTAGGGACTACCTGAATATAAATTTTTATTAAATTCCGTGCATTAGTTCTTGAGATAGAGCGCCCACAAAATTTGTGTCACATACAGACAGACAGACAGACGGACAGACAGACAGACAGACAGACGTACAGACAGACAGACTCACAGACAGACATTTTGTGAAAACATGTTTTTTGGAACCTCTGACCCATAAAACGTGTAAATCCGTCAAAAACTGGAAATCGAAAATTTTCATGAAACCAATACTTTCTTCTTGTAAAGATAGAAGAAAGTAAAAATACAGCATAGCAGCGCCACCTGTTGAGCGATTTGCACCAAAATGTATAAAACTTCAATTCATGTCAAGGACTAGCATAATCTGAAGTTTGATTAAAATCCGTGCATTAATTCTGGAGATTGAATTATTGCAGAAATCGTGAAAAATGCTGCACAGCAGCGCCACCTATTGAGCGATTTACACCAAAATGCATAAAACTTCAATTCATGTCAAGGGCTAACTGAATCTGAAGTTTGATGAAAATCCGTGCATTAGTTCTGGAGATTGAGCTATTTGAGAAATCGTGGAAAATGCTGCACAACAGCGCCACCTATTGAGCGATTCCCACCAAAATGCATAAAACTTCAATTCATGTCAAGGGCTAACAGAATCTGAAGTTTGATTAAAATCCGTGCATTAGTTCTGGAGATTGAACTATTGCAGAAATCGTGAAAAATGCTGCACAGCAGCGCCACCTATTGAGCGATTTACACCAAAATGCATAAAACTTCAAATCATGTCAAGGACTAACTGAATCTGAAGTTTGATGAAAATCCGTGCATTAGTTCTGGAGATTGAGCTATTTGAGAAATCGTGGAAAATGCTGCACAACAGCGCCACCTATTGAGCGATTTACACCAAAATGCATAAAACATCAATTCATGTCAAGGGCTAACAGAATCTGAGGTTTGATTAAAATCCGTGCATTAGTTCTGGAGATTGAGCTATTTGAGAAATCGTGGAAAATGCTGCACAACAGCGCCACCTATTGAGCGATTCCCACCAAAATACATAAAACTTCAATTCATGTCAAGGGCTAACAGAATCTGAAGTTTGATTAAAATCCGTGCATTAGTTCTGGAGATTGAACTATTGCAGAAATCGTGAAAAATGCTGCACAGCAGCGCCACCTATTGAGCGATTTACACCAAAATGCATAAAACTTCAAATCATGTCAAGGACTAACAGAATCTGAAGTTTGATTAAAATCCGTGCATTAGTTCTGGAGATTGAACTATTGCAGAAATCGTGAAAAATGCTGCACAACAGCGCCACCTATTGAGCGATTCCCACCAAAATGTATAAAACTTCAATTCATGTCAAGGGCTAACAGAATCTGAAGTTTGATTAAAATCCGTGCATTAGTTCTGGAGATTGAACTATTGCAGAAATCGTGAAAAATGCTGCACAGCAGCGCCACCTATTGAGCGATTTACACCAAAATGCATAAAACTTCAAATCATGTCAAGGACTAACAGAATCTGAAGTTTGATTAAAATCCGTGCATTAGTTCTGGAGATTGAACTATTGCAGAAATCGTGAAAAATGCTGCACAACAGCGCCACCTATTGAGCTATTCCCACCAAAATGTATAAAACTTCAATTCATGTCAAGGGCTAACAGAATCTGAAGTTTGATTAAAATCCGTGCATTAGTTCTGGAGATTGAACTATTGCAGAAATCGTGAAAAATGCTGCACAGCAGCGCCACCTATTGAGCGATTTACACCAAAATGCATAAAACTTCAAATCATGTTAAGGACTAATAGAATCTGATGTTTGATGAAAATCCGTGCATTAGTTCTGGAGATTGAGCTATTGCAGAAATTGTGAAAAATGCTGCATAGCAGCGCCACCTGTTGAGCGATTTACACCAAAAACTAATCAGCACCAATTTATATCAGGGTCTAACTGAATATCATTTTTTATTAAATTCCGTGCATTAGTTCTTGAGATAGAGCGCCCACAAAATTTGTGTCACATACAGACAGACAGACGGACAGACAGACAGACAGACAGACAGACAGACAGACAGACAGACAGACAGACAGACAGACAGACAGACTCACAGACAGACATTTTGTAAAAACATGTTTTTCGGAATCTCTGACCCCTAAAACGTGCAAATCCGTCGAAAACTGGAATTCGAAAATTTTCACGAAACCAATACTTTCTTCTTGTAAAGATAGAAGAAAGTAAAAACAATATTTGATGGATTTAAAAACAGCCCATTCATTGAAAAATCCTAATGCCCATACGCCACTGAAAGTGGGCGATATTGTTTTAATTCAAGATGACGCAAAAAATAAGTTTCTTTGGAAACTTGGTAAGATTCAGACTGCCATTCCTGGAAGAGATGGCAATATTCGTTCATAGGAAATAAAAACAGCGAGTGGGATCTTAAAAAGATCCATACAGCACTTGTATCCTTTTGAAAATATAAAATGACTAACAAATGACTTTTTGCAGACTTTTTATAAACATTCATAAACTTTTATAGACATTTATTTAGTTTGTTTTTTCTGCATTTGGGACTCTAAATATTTTTTTTCTCTTTTTTGATTTTTAGTCTTATTTATGTATAGAATCTTTGAATTTTGGTAGTATAAGTAAGTATATGATTTAACTGCAAAAAAAAAAGAAAAAAATGTGTGTGTTATTTAACTGTCATTATTTTTACTTTGTTTGAATTTAAAGTGTTTTATTTAGAATTTATTAACATTTTGAATTTGACTAATTAAGTGATTAATTAGATATTGTTTGAATTCTTATATTTAGTATTTTGTATTCGAATTTTAAAAATTGTATTAGATTACTGAACCACTGATACGAAAAATTGAATTTTTATGATTTTATGATGGAATTTTGATTTGTGAACTCTTTAAGAGTTCAGGTGGGGAGTGTGAAGAGAAACTTTTTCTCTGCTCCCATAGCAACGAAGGACGCGCGATGCGCGCGCATCCTACCTTAGAATGCGACTTCGTTTTGTTGTGGCTGGAACGATACGAAGCGATTTTTTTTATTTTAAAAGCATGATCGCTGTAATTTTTTACAGTTTGTTTATGAGGCTAAGCCTCCCTTATTTCGAAGAACCAGATCAAGTGTTGGAGAATTTTTATTGTAAATATGTATAGAACCATGCATCTGTAAATATTCATCAAAATAATTAAAGAAAAGAATCCAGAAAGCACCTCCTTCATTGAGTTTATGTTCGACTGTCTTTGAAATTTTCTTCACCCTTTAAGAAAAACAATGAACTTTTTAAAGTTCATATAATATATTTTATGTTTGAATGAAGGTGAAATATTGCGTCTCGTCTTATGATATTATTCGCATCTTATTTAATTCCAATCTATTTCAATATGAACTGAATAGCTTATGAGATTCAATCTTTCCATCTTTCCGATTATTTCAAGTTACATAAAATCAGAAATTAATTTTAATAAAAGCAATGATTAAATAACCGTATGTAAATAAGAAAAAATTCATTTAGATTTACTTACAAATAGAAACATGTTTAAATTAATATTTCATTAAATAGTTTCTTTGATTCAAATCGTATTTTTATGATTTGAAAAAGAACAGAAAGTTAGCACTGTATGAAAATTAACCCATTTGTGCCTGAGTATTTATTTTCTGAAATTTGTTGGTAAAATCCCTTTAACCCTTAAATGCATGAATTTTTCATTTAGAATTGTGTTTTTTTTATACTTATATTAAGGATTAGACACCAGATATTTTAGAAGAATTTTTAACTTTATTTAGTAGGATATTTATGTGATTTTTACAGGATTAATATTTCTATATAAATATAGTGGTTGCAAAGAACTTGGTTTATTTATTAAAAGTTGAATAAAAAGTGTTGCAAATTCGATACACTATGCATTTAAGGGTTAAAATGTTGGAAAATACTAAAAAAACTAAGCAAAATATATTTGTATTTATTTGATAAAATATAAACATACTGAATATGAGAATATGCATTATATTTGTAATAGTGTAATATGCATAATTATATGTTTTGTCTAAATTTAAATAAAATAAGCTTTTAAATTGTATATTATATTATATAATATAATTAGTAATTTTATGAACTACTAAAAAATATATTTATTCCTTTACAGAGACTAATAACGTTATAAGTATTAGTAATAATAAATTAAGAATAATCGTATTTGAGGCATAAAAACAACTTGTTTCATAATAATCTTAAAAAGGACTTTACATAAATAACCGTCCTCTAAATGGCTAATAAAAATATGTAGCCATTCGTGCCTGGCGCCCTATATTTTGTGCATTACAAAAATGCATAAAAAATAGATTTGAACATATAATTTCACAATTTAAAAAATGCGTACTTCAAGAAATTCTACAAGCTATGATTATCACTTATGTATTTGAATCCTTGGTCGAAAAAATACAAATAAACTTACTTTTTATATTTTACCATCTTGAAAAATGAAAATTCTATAAACTCCAAAAAAGGCCTTCATTTAAGCAAATAAATATCCAACTTATGATGTCATCTTTCGGTAACAGATAAAAACATTAATAAATAACTATTTCATACCATTTTCATGTTATAAATAAGAAGAAAATCATGCAGATTTATTAAAATTTGAAGCATCCCAAAAATGGGACGCTAGGCATAAATGGGTTAAGTTAAGATGTACAGAATATTGAAAAGAAGAATCATCATCTATTAGGGGAGGGGACCCCAGTTATTGCTACCTAACCAACCGATACTTCTTTAAAAATGTAACTCAAGCATTTTTTTGTAATATTCTATAACGTTATGGCTATCTAGGTGTAACTTATTCGTCTCAACTTTTATAAAATATGTTTCATTCATTGTTTTTTTTTTCAAAATAGTGATGGTGTCAATTACTGGAGTTTTTGACCATATTTATGAAAAAAAAAATTGTAATAACAAGTGCAATTTTTCAAAATTTTTCAACAATAGATTTTTATTGTATTTCTACTATATTTTCAAAAAAAAAAATAGATTTAAAACTTTGTCATAGTGATTTGAACAAGAAATAATCTTTAAGGTGTCAGTTACTGTGTGTTTCAACCTATAAGCAAAAAAGACAGAGATGAAATTTCACATTTTCATAATTTTGTTCTCTATCTAAGTCGCCAAGTCGTTAATTTTGGAAATAAACGAAAAACTTAAACTGACACCACTTGTCATAAGGCCTAATATAGTTTGCATTCCGTTAAAAATAACTCGGTATGAATAAAATATTTGGCATCTAAGGTGCAGTAACAGAAATAGCATTTCTTTTTTAATTACTTTTCAAAATGTAATTGTTACTATAATTGTTTATCTACTCTAGAAAGTATGTTACTCATATTTTTTTTTTTTTTTTTTTTTTTTTTTTTTTATCCTAATAATAAAAAATTCACGCCAGACTGGTCCACAAATTTGTTGGTGGTTGTGGGAAAGAGTTTTATTGTATTTCTACTATATTTTCAAAAAAAAAAAAAAAAAAAAAAAAAAAAAAAATAGATTTAAAACTTTGTCATAGTGATTTGAACAAGAAATAATCCTTAAGGTGTCAGTTACTGTGTGTTTCAACCTATAAGCAAAAAAGACAGAGATGAAATCGTTTTTGAAAAAAATTAGCTCTTAAACTTGAAAGCGTTCCTAGTCTACAATTTAATAAAGGAATAAGAAAAAAAAAACTATATAAATTTAGCGTCATGTAGAGATTTCCTTTATTTGAAAAATATTTTAATATTATTTCGAAGAACAGTTTATAGAATTTAAGTTCCAAATTCCAAATTGAGATTCACTTTTAAACAAACTATCACACCTCAAAATAAATATTTTAGAAGATATTTTAAAGACAATTTTAATAGAATAATTCATATTTAAAGGAAAGAAAATAAATATGCATTTTTAAATAACAATGTTATTAATTATGCTTTTTCGGAAAAATTGCTAATAATAAAAGTAATAAGTTTCATTTAAAAAAAATTCGTTTTTTAAAAATCCTTATTATATCTTGCAATCATTAAAAGTAACATAAAAAAATATTCAGATAATTTTGAATTCAGCTTGTAAATTTTCTTATCTGTTCCTGTGAAAAAAAAAATGCTTCCCATAATGTTATCTATAATAATAATTTTTGTTACACAATTAAAATTTGCAACAAACTGTCTAGTCATTCGAATATTTTTTGAAAAACGGTTACATAACCCTAATTTAACTCTATTCCAACCGGAAAGCGGGCAACAATATGGTCAGAATCGAGTTAAATTACGGTTAATTAACCGCTTTATATAAAAGCCGTTTAATTACGGGACAGTTTGTTGCAAATTTTTATCAGTGTAGGCATTAAAAGAAAACAAAAACAAATCGTGAAGCATAAACTTCAGTATACTCTGATTTATTAAATAAAAACACTATTAAAAAAATCCTAGACGGTTTATCACTTTATAAAAATAATAATCTTAAATTTCAAACCGATTTCACATTGATTAAAATAAACTGTTTACGAACGCTAATCTTTTTTAACAATGCTGTAAATTATAAAATACGACGGTTGTTCAATAGAAAATTACCGTAATTTTTTTTATTAGCATACTTTATTGCACACAAGTTTACTTTTATGTTCCATTGTTAGCTTACAGTGTAATGAATACGTGGTAATATTTTTGTTTTTATTTATTTCCAGTAGTACGTCAGTGGCAGCCATGAAAGTTCACATACATTCAGTATCGCCAACGGGAACGATGAAAGCAACACATAATTAGCAAGTATGCTCTTGCTTTAGGGTCGAAACTAAGGTGGGGGGGGGGGCAGGCCCGTAGCTAGACGATGCTTCTAGGTCAGGCAAATATTTTTCCAAGAGGGGCAAAATTACTCCTTCATTTTTTTAGACTTTTACGATCCTTTAAAAATATATATTACGTATTCAGATTCAGTATAAGTTTATAGCTCTTCCCAAAGTAGTTGAAAAGTGATATTATTTCACCATGTTGTCAATCCATAAACTAATTTTTGTAAATATAGTTAAGATAATATGGATTTCGACAAAAATGTTGGATTTGGTTGAGGATTGCTACAACAGCGTCACCAGCTAGTTGTCTGTGGACAACCTCCTCCCCCACCGTTGTCCGCAGAAAAATCTGGACACTTGCATTTTTATGTTTTATTAATAATAAACTAATAATACAATATTCCAAGAAATTAATTTAAAGTAAAACCTGCAAAAACGGATTCACAAAGGATCGAAAAAATATTCCGTTTCAGAGAAGTTTCCCTCTTATGAAGTATAACTGCAGTGTTGAATTTAGGCACTTTTCTTCGGGAAGGATTACTGAAGCTCCCGGGGTGGTAGACAATATGGAGTTTTTAAGGTGGGAATGGACGACAAGCATTTCCGACTTCATACAACGTCACGATGGATTACAGCTAATCAGCGTTTCGATTTTCCCCACAAGCATTCACGAAAAGCCAATCAAATAACGCAATGCTTGTGGGAAACATTGCAAGCTCCGCCCTGTGCATGTGGTCAATTGCACTTTTACAACTTTAATAAGCACAAAATTAGAAAGCTTCCGGGAATGACATTTCGAAGCTCAGGGGAGAACCCTCCTCCCGGGTTACCCCCTGAATTCATTATTTATTGTATGGTATTCCTTTCAACGGGACCATTAAATGCTCTCATGTAAGACAGGATTTTGTTATAGACAGGTTTCATTTACACAGGTTTTACAGTATTTATGGAATTTTATATGATTTAAAATTTAATATAAAGAAGGCCTTGGTAATTGAGTTGATAGATTCATCAGTTATTTACAAAACAGGTAACCCTCTCACACCTAAATATTAATATATTTTCACGGATTTTTTACACATACTTTAAAACCATAATATGTGTTTATAACTGATAACATTTTCAAACAGTTTGGACAATAGAGAAAAAAGTCACTGTCGGCTAGGCCTGCAAACACAGGTAGATTTCGAAGTTAAGTACTAATTTCACCAACAAAAACTAAATGAAAATGAGAGATAGATCCAGTTAAACAATTTTATCTGGTCGCTTTTGACAAGTTTTTAATTTCATTTTTCTGTAGGAGTTGGTTTTATCGGAATCATGTTAATACGATAATTTTTCCTTCAACCCCTATTTTTTTGCACCCTTTGAGAATATTTTTAGTAATATCATCCATTAGTAGAGTTTGTCGTATCAGAAACTTGTTATCACAAAAGTTATAGATAATATGAAGAAGATTTATATAATAAATTTAAACAGCGTGGTGATTGTTTCATTAAATGAACCGCACACTGAATTTTAAATTCTGACGTTCTTTTTATTGATGCACGCGGACGTTTAATAATACAACCTTATATACAGCATCTTTGAGAGTTGCCAAAAATTTTCATCACGCCAATGATACTTTTTTTGTTGTCTTAGTGGTAGATTAGCGGATATGCGATTTTTTTCCTTCTACAACACCTCCCTTTTTTATTTTAATGTATTTTTTCTTTTATTTATTTTTTTTTGTGTGTAAGAGTTGGTCCTATCATACACTTGTCAAAACAAAAGTTGTAGATAATATTAAGAAGATTTATAATAAATTTAAGCAGATTTGATATCGTGTGAATTGACGAAATTATGAATTTTTTTCTTCTTCACTCCCTCCCCCTCCATTTTTTTTCTTTTGCTGTAAGAGTTGATATTATTAAAAACTTGTCAATATAAAAGTTGTAGACAATATTAAGGAGATTTATAATAAATTTAAGTGGATTTCTATCTTGTGAATTGACGAAGTTAGGATTTTTTTCGCCCCTTAAGGCCATTTTAATGATATCAAAAATCTGTCATACATAAATTTTTGGCCCTTTTCCTTGAAGTAATAATAAGATTAAACGGATTCGATATGTATCATAATTAAGAAATTATGGGGGGGGGGGTGTTCTCCTTTCACAAAAATCCTCTCCATTTCCATTTTCTGCCCCTTGATTTTATATATATATCAGTTTCGAAGAGATTTGTGCAGAATTATGGAAGTTATCGTATTTATAAAAAAGTGATATATATATATATAGGTAGATGGGTAGATAAAGTTTTCAACTTGGTGGTGGTTTTAGGTTCTAGGTGTCATGATCAGCATAGATCTGCAAAATATTTTTCAGAAATTCCGACATAGGGGAAAATTTAATAAGTAGTGTTTCTTACGAAATGTACCTAAAATAGGGTTGCACAACCTTTTTTAGAGAAGGACTACTTAAATAAATGCCTGGGTTGTCGAGGACCACATCAGTAATACACAGATAATTTTATTTCAGGGAGGTGGGAGGGAATCTGTGGCCTATAATCAGGTAAAAATGAGGAAATCAGAGGGAGGGGGAGTTTTACCCCTCTAGGTTCCCCTATCCAGTCAACATACCCAATTCAGTTGGCAATTTTTCCGCTTCCGATCAATGAAATTCGCGATTTTTTCTCACCTGATTAAGGAAATTCGTGATCCCTCCCCCCCCCCCCCCGATTAACGAAATTCGCGATTCTTAACTGAATCTGACGAAATTTAGAATTTTTTCCGCGGTAAATTGGCAAAATTTCCGATCTTTACGTAGCCGATCGCTGAAATTTGAGATTTTTCCGCGCCCGATCAACGAAATTCGCCATTCTTAACTGTCTGACGAAATTTGCAATATTTTCCCGCGGCAAATTGACGAAATTTGCAATATTTTTCCCCGGCAAATTGACGAAATTTGCACTTTTTCCCCGCGACAAATTGACAAAATTCGCGATTTTTTCTCGCGGTAAACTGATGAAACTCCGGATTTTTCCGCAGTCAATCAACGAAATTTGCAATTTTTCTGCGCCTCATCGACAAAATTCATGCTTTTTCCGTATACGACCAACGATATTCACGCTTTTTCTGTGCCCTATCAATGAAATTTGCGAATTTCAACTCCCGATCGACAAAATTCACGATTTTCCGTTCCCGAACGACGAGACTCGCGACTTTTCAAGTCCTGATCGGCGAGACTCGGGATTTTTCCATTCCCAATCGGGGAAAATTGCTATTTTCTGACCTCGATCAACGAAAGTCGCAATTTTACCGTGCCCGATCGACGAAACTCGATTTTTCCATGCCTAATCCACGAAATACACCGTTTTTTTCATGCCCGATTGGCGAAATTCGAGTTATTTTTCGAGTAGCGACTGATGGAATATGCAACTTGCGAATTTCCTATGCTGATATGTATGGTATTGGCCGGCCGATTAACGAAGTTTGGAATTTTTAATTGACTGATAAAATTTGAAAATTTTTCCTGCGACAAATTGACGAAATTCACGTTTTTTTCCTGCGACCTATGGACAAAGATTACTATTTTTTTCCAGTTATACATAGACGAAATTTGCGGGCCACAAGTTAACACATAGAGGACCACTTTTAGCCCGCGGTTGTGCATTCCTAACCTAAAAGTCTTCTTACAAGTGTCTTTCTGTGGCAAATATCAATACTAGTTTTCCACGAATCTTGTGCATAGGTTTTGAAATCATTATATTTATGACTCATAAAAATTTCAAAGAGTTAAGACAATAAGAACTATTTTTTTCTTAAATATTAAATGTCTGATGAAAAATCCGCGCAGTTTAAAATTTCGAATCCGCTATTTTTTGTTGAAACACGGAAAAATATATAACATCCTTTAAAAAGCGCACATTTTACTTTAAAATGTCGCATTCGGTATAAATATTGCGGGACAACCGATACGAGGTTCGTTTTGATTTTTTTTCCAGTATAAATTTTTAAAAAAAATCGGATTAAAGATATAAACTGATACAAATTTAAAGTTAATATCATCACATCACGGGCGACAACGGGCTGGTCAGCAAGTATCACACAAATAAAAATCATCATGATAATGTATGTCAATATAATTTACTATTATGGTTTCCATTCTAACTCTCTATTCTCTAACACAATCACGAAAACATATTTATGCTTAAATACCATAAAGTTACAATTATTTTGATTCGGACCCCATGATAGTAAATAGCATTTTCTGTTTTCTATAAAGACAAAGTATATTTCGGAAAAAAAAATGCAAAATGGTGTTGTAAGCAAATTTTTGAGGCTAGGAAAGGTCATCTGAGACACTATCGTTTAAAGCTCAAGATTCGATGCATTTGTTAAAAAATGAAAAATGCTTTTCGATTCTAAACTACTTTAATAATCTTGACTGCGACTGTCATTCCTTTACATTTAAAAATAAGTCCGCAAGCAAGTTTGCAAAGTCGAGTGAACAAAAATATTTTTTTCGAACAGCCGTACGTGATTATTGTTTGCAAACTGCAGCTAAAAATTAAGGAAATACCAAAATAAAAATCAGTATTTCATAGCTTAAAAATATTAATCCTCGTTTAGCATTTTTGTTAATTTTTCAATTTATATTTCCGCTTCACAGTATTTCCCCTTTTTCATACAGAAACTATGTGATATTTGGATATTTATATCGCATATATAGGCAGAAAGACAGGAAGAAAACAAATAAAAAGTAGAATAAATAAGGTGATATCTTAATTAACTAACTATAAAGGGTTGGGAGAAGCACCAGGGAGAAAAACACTTTTTGTACTCATAAAAAAGATAATTTAATTCAGTAATATTCTCATTGCTAAATTACATTTATGTCATTTAAGTAACATAAAATATTATTCAAATAGTCATATATGACATTTGCAATGATTATAAATCCCCTTTACTCTGAAAAACCCTTTCTAGATATTGCAATTCTGTGAGATAATGATTTTACAAACTTTTATGATGTGCAACAGTATCAAGAAAGCTGTCAAAGAATATTTCCCACTTTTGTTGAAAAGCCCCCGAAAGCAATATAGTGAAGTTAACAATGACAAAACCACATGATTATAACACATGATAGTTGCCTCTTTTGTGGAACTGATAATCCAAGCATTTAGTCTCAACCTTACCTGATTTCAATAAATTTCACGCATGACAGTTCACGTATGACTGAGAAGTTTTAGGGATGGGTGTCTGTTAGGTTATAGTCTATTCCATAGATATAGTAAAATAACTATTATTTTACTATATCTATGGTCTATGTTATTTTACTACATGTATGGTCTATTGTAACAATTTTTTTCTTTTTTTTTAATGAGGCAAAGAAAAGTTTGGAAATTTAATATGTCGATCAGGTTGTCCAGTCAATTGTGCTAGGTCGGGCAAATACTTTTCCAGGTCGGGCATTGCCCGACCTGGCCCCCACCTAGCTACGGGCCTGGGGGGGGGGGGAGAGGGCATGTACCCCGGGCGACAGGTAAAGGGGTCGCGAGATGAAGATTTTGATTGTCCATTTTTCTCACATCTCTGTTTAGCACGGTATTGTTAAAATAGTCCTGCCAGGAACATGCCATAGCACAGAAGAATTTAAGGAATGGTGATATAGTATAAGGATCCTGTATAAAGCGGAATTGTTTTCGATTTCGTTTTCAAGATTTTAATGAATCCATATTTGACAAAGCTGATTACGTAGTTCAGTATAACATATTTTATGATTATATAACTTAAATAAGTCAGCTATTTGAAACTTAGTAAAATTATCTTTGTAAATTTAATATGCGTAGGACGGTGGGGGGCAAAATCCATGTTTGTCCCGGATGAAAAAAAAAAAACTAGTTTCGGCCTTGTCTTGCCTGGTGGAAATTTTGCTTTCGCTTGAAGAAATCGTCAGTCGAAGCGTATTATTACTTTACAGGATTTATCTCATGTTCATATCACCTTCAACTTTGAACAATCTCCTTGCGAACGTCCGTTTGTTCGGATATGTGGCGACTCGGAATTCAAGGTGCACAAATGCGTCTCATGTTCACATTTCTGTTATCTACATGTGGGTGTCATACCATTATAAGTGCAATATTTTTAACAGTTCTGATATCTAACGTTCTTCTCTGACAATAATTGTGACACTATTATGTTGACTTCTGTAAGTTCAGTTACAGGAACTGCGTGTCCATCTTCCTTTGAAGATGATAGTTTTTCTTTTTCTTAAACATCTGAAACCAACATATAGCTGTACTACAGAGAAGAACAGACTCTCCATAAGTGTCCTATAGCATACACTCTTCGACTCTGCGATTGTTTCTGGCGATAGCAAAATTCTCCGCAAGGCAAAAGTATACATACTCTTTGCGTGTTGCCTCCATCTTCCCTGTAGATACAGAAAGTATCTGAACTTTCATGGCTGCTACTGACGTCCTATTGGAAATAAATGAACAAAAACATTACCACGTATTCATTACACATTAAGCTAACAATAGAACAAACAAGTAAATTTGTGTGCAAAAAATATGCCAATAAAAAAAATTATGATCATTATTTATCGAACAGCCCTCGTGTCTTCTTATAAAATATATAACTTTTCTTAAAGCATTAAGTTATTTTAAGGAACAATAAATGTGTAATTATTGTATCATAAAAAAACTTTTGACATTGTTGCATAAATATAAAAAGAGAAGAAATATATTATTTTGCCATCTTTTTTTTTACATAAACATGAAACATTTAGAAATTATTTTTATTTTGACGTAATATTCCTCACATTATCTTCTCATTTTTTTTTTCTTTACATGTCAGCATTTCAATGGCAGCCTGTTATTAAATAAAAATAATAATAATTATTATTATTATAAATTTTTAAGATAAAACAAGTGAAAGTATATTGAGGATATTTTTTAAACACTTTTATTGTAATGGAAAAGTTCAAAATTAACACAATACTTAATTAAAGCTTTTGTTTATTATCTATATGTATAAACTAACAACTATTGCATACTTATGTACGTAATTAAATTGTATACCGTACCCTGAACTCGAAGTACATTTCTTTCAACATTTTGTATTCTGAACAAATATTAGTACGCTGAATATCCCTATAGAATATCTTCTTTAAATTTCCTTATCTTGTTTAAGGAATAGCAGAAATTCCGTTGAAACTAAGTTTGTTTGGTAAATCAATTACTGGCAGGTTCCTTGGGCATAAATTTATTTATTAACCCAAGAATAACAATGTAAACTTTGATGAATTCAGATTTTATGCAAATTAAGTTTAGATTTGACCCCGTTGAAAATATACATAAGTGGAAAGACACAGATTAATATTCGAAGTGCTTTGGTTAATTTAATGAAAATTTCTCTTATTTACTTTGACCAGACTTTAACTAAATAATAATATGTTTGCTACTTTACATTAAATTTAACTTCCTAAAAGGAAATTATATTTAATGTGCAATTTTTAAGTGCATTTATGCATGAAAATTGAATAAATGCATATTTTTTAAAATGATTATTTAAAAAAAAAAATAGTATTTATTTGTAAACAGCTAGTATATCAAAAAGTCATGTAATGTAACAGTTTTGTTCAAATGTTTTTAATTAATGAAATTTTAATTGATAATTTTAATCTTTTTAAAAGAAGAGATTCATAAAATTCAGCTAACATTAATGTTAAAATGCAAAATTTTTGTTTATTAATTTTATTTTTTGGTTTCGAAAAACGATGTTTTTTAGAAAAATGGACACATTTTATTAAATTTATTTAAAACTTATATCAAATAGAATTATCATTTCTTTTATTTTAAAATTTTAAAGTGCAAAAATAATTGCTAAAAAAAATCTGCCATAGATACAGGATGTTTTAATACTCATTCTACAAACTTTAAAGGTAGATAGACCACAACGAGACAAGCACAAACACAACACAATACTGTATGCTCATGACTCAACTGGTGAGACAGTAGAAGGCGCTTTCTGATTGTAAGAAGTAATCTGTTTCCTACACAATATCCAGCGAAGCTACATTTACATTAAATTTAACTTCCTTTTTGTAAATATAAATGCATATTTTTTTAACCATAATTTTTTAAATAATTTTTAAGTTTTATTTTTAATCGGCTGTTACATCAAAAATTAATGTTAAATGTTTTAAATGTTTTTTTGCATGTTTGTTAATGTAAATTTATATATTTTTTATAATTAATTTATTTTGCATGGGTTTGCAGGTTACATCATTTCCATTTTTTGACAGATAATATTTTAAATCTGACTTTCATTAAAATATATAATTGCCCATTGTATATTTAAAAAATATATATGCATATTAAAGTTCCTCTAAATGTATTACTAAAACTGCAAAATTTTTGTTTCCTAATTTTTATTTATATATTTGTTTTGAAAAAAGATATTTTTCTTAGCAAAACTGACACATTATTAAATTTATTTAAGACTAATATTAAGTAGAATTGGGATTTTCGTTAATTTGATATTTTAAAGTAAAAAAATACTTGCAATATCTTTTTTTTTTTTTCATTTTCGTTCTAACTCTTACGTACTTATACACCACAATTATACACTTTCACTCCACAAACTTTTAGAAGCCTGCTTTGCCTTCCTTCAACATTTGTCCAGGAAAAGCTATTAACATCTAATCTTCTCCAACCGTTTGTGGTTATTCACAAAACGATGAGAAGATTATATATATGTAAAGAAGATTAGACCGACTTGACGAAAGACCTTCTTTTTTTAGAATATCCGCCCGTTTCCTTCTAAAGCTATTATAGATGAAAAGCACCCGTGACCGCAAAAAAAAGACGCCGATAGTTGAATTTAGCTGAATGATACATTGATTCGCACGTTAGAGTAACACACCGAGACAAGCAGAAAACACAACACAATATATGGTCGTAACTCAACCGGTGAAGCGGTAGAAAGTTCTTTCTGATTGTGAAAGGAAATTTGTTTTCTACACAATATCCCGCAAATGATTGCTGATTTTATTTATGCATCCTGTTTTTGACGTCAGAATGGTAATTCCAATAATAATAAAAAAGAACTAACCAAGAAAAAAGTCTCAAGAAATTTCAAAGTAAGATAGCTTTATTTGACAAACAATTGTGCTTCAAAGACATAAGATTTTAAATTGCGCTAAATTTTTGTAAGCGATATTATCCTGAAAGAATTTCAAACCTTTAGGAGAGAATTTCTGAATAGAAAATTATAGGAATTTTAAACTGTGTTTCAGATTAATTTAAAGAAAAACTGTATTACACTCAATACTTACTACGAGTACTATTTTAATTAATCCTAAGTATTGTTTTGTTTCTTTATTGTGCTTCATTAATTGTTCTTTGCTATGTTTGTAACAAAATGCAAATTTAAATAATTATTTGGTAGGATTTGTGGCGTAAACATGCTCTTTTTGTCACAATTGCAAAACGCACTCAATCGTTTCACCAATTGAGTTACGACCACACTGTAAAAAATCCACTGTAAATTTGCCAGCACAACTCGATCACAGTTGAATGTACTGCATCTTTCTTTGGTTTCCTGACTATTTAAACATGAAAAATACAGTAGTTGCCTAAAATTAACAGTGCAATGTACTGGCAATTTTGGACGCATTTGGACCACAGCACAAACTACTGGCGTCCAAATTGCCAGTACATTGTGCAGTTAATTTTACGCAACTACTGTATTTTCCATGTTTAAATAGTCAGGAAACCACAGAAAGATACAGTACATTCAACTGTGATCGAGTTTGTGCGCGAGATGAACAGTACATTGTACTGTAAAAATGCCGTTTTTTTTACAGTGCATGCATTTTAAGGGAACATGTTCTTGTTTAGACTTTCTATCTACCCTTTAAGTTTGATCAATGAGTTTTGTTTCGCAGCTACAGTACAATTTGATTTACAGTAAAAATATCTCATATACGTTTAAATTTTAAAAATAATTATAACAATTTGTTATTTTCTGCGTATGTAGTTTTAAATTTGAGAAATTAACAAACAAAATACTCACTTATTATATTTCATTTATGAAAATAAGTATTAGAAATTAACTAAAAATTAATTTACAGAATTTTTAGTTGTCTTACAAAAATAGAAAAAAAATCAACTAAAAAAAGTATTGATTAGGAAATTAGGTGTATTATTTATATTATTTAATTATATATTTGTATTTTGTGAAATGCTATGATTCTAACCTTAAATTATCCAAGGAGTTAAGTTGAATTCTCTTAAACAAAAATTAATTATATGTTCAGCTATATTTTAATTGTGTTGTGTATTTCTTGTTATGTGTACAAATTATAATACGAAGAGTAAAATTTCTAGTAAAACATATATATATAGTTAAACTTTTTTTAAATCCACTATTTAAAATAAATATTGCATACTCAAAATAAAAGGAATATTTAAAATCGAGTTTACTAAAAACTAATTCTTTTTTCCGAAATATTTTATTCCAAGTGAGTCTCCTATAAATATTTAATTGCGGATCTTTATAAATATACTGATACACACAAAACATTAAATTATTAATTAGCATTAACCATGCGTCTAATTGAGAGTTACTTATCATTTATTCATTAATTGCTTCATATATTCAACTCCTATAAGACGATGATCACTTTCATTAATTACATGAATGCAAATGCAATCTCAATTTGGATTAATATAAATCTTTTTCAATATCATATTACCAAATAAATTTTAATGAATACTTTAATGAATAAGTACATAAAAATATAAAATATAAATACTATATTAAAACCGTAAATAAAATAAGATAAATATAAAAAGAACTTAATATATATGTTTTTTATTTGTTTTTATTAAACGTTACAAATAATAATAATTATTTTTTATATGACCTATCTCACTTTGTATCTGACTTAAAAACGTCTTAAATGCTAGATAGACTGATAAATATGAATTTCTAATTACCTTGCAACTGTCACGTCTTTTTATTTGTCGCTTGAAAATCAATATTAGAGATAACATACATAATGAATATTAGCCTTTTTTCTTTGCAAGATTATTGCGAAAAATTTTGTCTTTATATTTGAATTTGAGACAACTGATAGGAATAATACTTCTCTAACTTCTAATACTTGCCACGATTTTCAGAAGTAAATGTGACACAGTAATGTATATCTAGAAATTGAAGTTTTTATTTTAGGTATAAAATATTTCAAGGCATCATCTTTGCACTTAAAATGTTTATAATAAACATACAAGAACAATATGAATTTATATAAGGAGGTGATTTATGTCAATAATGATATTAAATCTCTTTCTTTTCAAATTTCTATATTTTTTTTCAAAAAGCATCATAATATTTTTTAATATCCTTAATTCAATTTTTTTGCATTTTATTTCATACCTGCGTAAAATTGGTTGTATACAGTTCATCATTTATGAGCGAAATGAAATAGTTATGTTGCTAAGTTATATGAGAAAACTAAATTGGTTACTTTTACTAGTATTTATTTTTTTAGACTTTTGAAATACTGCAATAGACATTATCAATGCGTTATTATGTTTTGGATTAATTTAAGTAAGCCAATTACGGAATAATACCAAGAGGAATTCTATTTGTTGCTTTTTTGAACTACGCGTATTACTTTGCAGGAATCATGAAACGAGATTCTACGCTGATTAACGATTATTGTAATAAATATTTCGATATTTTTTTTTCCAGATCAATAGGTAGTATGAAACCAGGAAATTAAAATGATTTTACAAGTTACCCCCCTGTCAAATCTTGTTGGAGTCATCACATCGACGGTGATCCAGCCTTTAAAATATAATTTGCTAAACATATCAGCTGATGTTTGATGTTTGGAGGAATTTAACTCAATACAAAATTCTATTTTTCTCATAGTAAACAAGTTAAGGTTATTATTTTTGAATAGCAAATCCTATCAAATATCATAAATTTATTTTTTATTTTATTTGAAAGATTGTAACACATATTGGTTCAAACCATTTTTTGTTTATCTCTTACGATCATTGGAAGAATAGTAATAACTGTTTGTCTTTGAGCTCTCAAACCGCATGTGTGTGTTTAATTAACAAAAAGTCATTGGTAAGAACTTCTAATATTAGCAATGATCAGTGTACAACATTCAAATCTGCAAATTTCTAAAAACTTGAGATAAATATTTCTAATAGATTTTCAGAAAGAAAAGAAAATAAATGCGTTTTTTAAAATCAACTTTTGTGTGAACAATATTTTGCGAAAAACACTATATCTTTAATAATTACTGCTACAGTTATGTACAAAAATTACCAAAAATGTTTTCATGTTCTATTAAGTGTAATGAACTTCCAATATAAATAGCTGAGAATTTCCTAATGTTTTGTAGATCTTTTATGAATTAACGTACAGGAAACATCGGGAAAACTTAGCAAGGTGATAGTTTGATTTGGTATATTTATGGAAATGTTTATCTTATTGCTTTAAATGTAGTTCATGACTTTCTTGAAATCTCAAATAGTATACTTAAATAAAAAATGAGTAAATTATTATTATTTTGATTTGAGGCAATTTTCACAATGCAGTTATTTCACAATTTCAATAATTTGCAACTATCATATTGCATTATTTTTTCTTAATTTTTTTTATTGAAAAGAAACTATATCTATTTATTTAAAAAATGAATTAGCTTTTAATTTATTTGAAACAATCAGTATTACATTCGTGATTGTTTTACTTTAAAAAATGGGGATCAAAACTAGTGGAAATACCTTAATCAGAAAAAAAAGTGTCATTTATTTATGCGTATATATTAAAAGTTGCTCAAATTATACATATATACAATGTTAAGCGAGTGATTATTGATCGTTCTGTGGTAGATATTAATTTAAAGGTCATGATCCAATAAAAACGGTAATAGTTTTGTTAAACTGAAAGGATGGCGCAATGTCTCCGACCATTTAAATTCAGCCATAAGCTGTTACACAAGATGTCACAGATTATCCTGACTCAGCAAGAGTTGCATGTATAAAAAGAGCCAATACCCAGAAAAGATTTTTCGAAAAAAATATGTACGTTTGTCGCGATGTGTATATGTCAAATGCAACGAATTGCGGTATTGTGAACTGTGGTTATTTTCTTTTTAAATACTAAAATTTTCACTTTCTTCCAGTTTCATGCGATACAATAAGGTAATAAAAGGATTTTGAGTTATGCTAATATGCTTCAAGATAATTATTTGTTTTGAAAACAATTAGCATTCTTTTGATAGTTTTTTTTTTTTTGTCATAAATTGTTTTTATAGAACTTCCGAATATATCAACAAAAGTTTCAAAAGTCATTTTACAAATGTTGGTCTGCCTTATACATGTTTTGTTCAATAAACTCATAAAAACGATGCAAACTAGCTCCGTTTTATGGTAGCGGTTGTAGAAATTTAGGATAGTATTTTTTAAACGGAAATAAATATTATATTAATTCACAACTTTCAATCCTTTTTAGGTCTAACATTTGATATAAGTATATTATGTCTAATATACACTTTAAAAGATTTTATGCTTGAATGAAACAAATTCATATTTGCAGCCCTGCAACCATAAGATGTTGAAAGATTGTACCAAGGTTTGGTACTTTACAAGAACCAAAAAACCTAATAAGTTAAACATACTAGCAGAAGTTTAAATAATAATTTTCATAAAAAATGGCAGGTAATTCAATACTTTTAATCATGTCAAAATTTGGCTTATATATAATTCTTTAAAAATTCTCCAGACGATAATTGTAACGATAGAAATTAAGAAACGAAATGTAAAAGTTAAAATACAATTCCTATCATATGCTGATGCAACTTATCTAACCAATTTAACTTAAGGGAAAATTTGTCCTATACGGTTTAGTTTTTAGGCCATTTTCAGGATTTATTGTTTGATTGTTGTTTAAATAATGAATATGGAAGAAAACATAGAAGAAAGAGTTTTTGACATTGAATTTACTCATTTTTTTGCGCAAGTGTGCACATAAAATATTCACAATTTAATCCATAATGTTTTTCTGGATAACTTCTCAGTAAATTAATATTAAACTTCCCAGCGCCTTGAACTGGTATATCCGTTCATTAAGCTGTAGGTTTTACTGTAATAGAAACATTATTTAATTAATATAATTCTATAGATATAATGCAGTTTTAATACACTGCGTAGTGATTAATACTCTCAAGGAAAAATCAAGTTTTCTTAACATTAATAAATAAATAGCAGAAAAAACGTTACAATTTTGCTCTTTTGCTACATAGTCAGGGTTTAATTTTGCGTTTAACATAAAATTAAAATTATTCTATTTTTAATTTAGATTCAAAGTGTGAAATCTTATGGTTAATTTGATTTGGAAATTAATTGACAATTGTAGTTATTATACCACAACTAACAATTTATATTATTGTAGTAAAAAATGTTCTTCGTTGTGATAGAATTTTACAGATTGGGCAAAAAATTATATTATATGATATTTAAGAGTAATGTATGACCGATTAAAAGTGCATTTTTGTTCTCTATGTCAAGTGTCCAAATGAGGCTTCAACATTTTTGAAGACCACAACTTGAAAATATCTCTTTTTTTGAAAAATGTAGAATCTATATTTTTATACAACCAAAATAATAGGAATTTACGATGAAAAAATGCTACTTTGCACTGTAAGAACTAGCTGCAGTAAACTTACTGAAACAGCAATTTCATTCAAAATCACTCTTTAAAAAAAAAAAGTCCTTCCGGCCAGTGCCGGGAGGAAGAGGTAGCTTTCATAATCCTTATTTAAAAAAAGCCAACTTATATCATGCAAACACACGAAGCTCAATTTAGTGGAAACCGAATATAGGAGATTCAATACTAATTTTTATCAATATAATGAATGAGAATTTCGCGAAATTAGCCAGCTTTATCCAAGCTGCTTTTCTTTAAAGTAACTTATATTTGGCTGCCAAATTCGGCAATTTCTTAAAGTGCCTGTCATTTTAAGACAACATGGTGGATGAGGCTAAGCAGTGAACTTGGTCGAGACCTTAGTAATTGCTGTGCACATGCTCACTCACATCGGAATCGGTTAATATATAGGAGTGCTGTCGCATGCAAAAAATCAGATTTTTCAAAATGTCACCCACAATAGAGATTGAAACTGCTATATCTGAGCCATTTTTTAAGGTAAAGACAAACAAAAAATGCTCCCGAATCCTTATATCAAGATCAAATACTTAAGAAAGAAACCTTTTTCAATTTCTAATATTTTTGCACCTCACTTTAAATATATATATATTTTTTAATTTAATGGCCGCTATTTTGAAACAAGATGGCTGATGAATCTGGCCAGCGAACTTGGTCGAGGTGTTGATGTATACTATCCACATGCCTTCTTACATCGAAATAGGCGAATACGTGTGTTATCGCGTGACAAATACAAGATCGTTTCAAAATGTTAGCCATGCTAGAAATTCAAAGTGCTATAAATCAACCATTTTTTAAGATATCAACAAAAGAACAAATTTTCAGAAACAAAAACTGCTCCGGAATCTTTGTATCAAGGCCAAACACATAAAAAAAAATCTTTTTCAATTTCCAATTTTTTAATACCTCATTTTGAATTTTAAATTTAATTTTTTTTAAATGGCAACCCTTTTGAAACAAGATGGCGAATGAAGCTGGCCAACGAACTCGGTCGAGACATTGGTATGTACTATGTACAGACCAAGTTACATCCAAATAGGTTCATAAATACGCCTGTTATCGCGTGACAAAAATCAGGTCGTTTTAAAATGTCAGCCACAAGAGAAATTCAAAATGCTATTACTCAGCCATTTTTTTTTAGATATAGACGAAAGAAAAACTGTTCCGGAATCTTTGTATTAAGGTCAAACACATACAAAAAAAAAAAATCTTTTTCATTTTCCAATTTTTTGGTATCTCATTTAAATTTTTTTATTTTTTTATTTTTTTAAATGGCCGCCAATTTGAAACAAGATGGCGGATGAAGCTGGCCAACGAACTCGGTCGAGATATTTGTATGTACTATGTACACACCAAGGTACATCCAAGTCGGTTCATAAATACGCCTGTTATTACGTGAGAAAAATCAGGACGTTTCAAAATGTCAGCCACGCTAGAAATTCAAAATGCTATAACTCAGCCATTTCTTAAGATATAGATGAAACAAAAACTGCTCCCGAATCTTTTTATCAAGGTCAAACACATAAGAAGAAAATATTTTTTCAATTTTCAATTTTTGGTACCACATTTCAAATTTAAATTTTTCTTAAAAATTTAAATGGCCGCCATTTTTAAACAAGATGGCGGGTGAAGCTGGCCAACGAACCCGGTCGAGACATTGGTATGTACTATGTATAAACGAAGTTACACACAAATCGGTTCATAAATACGCCTTTTATCGCGTGACAAAATTCAGGACGTTTCAAAATGTCAGCCACGCTAGAAATTCAAAATGCTATAACTCAGCCATTTTTTAAGATATAGACGAAACAAAAACTGCTCCGAAATCTTTATATAAAGATCAAATACATAAGAAAAAAATATTTTTCCATTTTCAATTTTTTGGTACCACATTTCAAATTTTAAATTTTTAAAAATTTTTTAAATGGCCGCCATTTTGAAACAAAATGGCGGGTGAAGCTGGCCAACGAACTCGGTCGAGAGAATGGTATGTACTATCTACGCACCGAATTACATCCAAATCGGTTCATAAATACGCCTTTTATCGTGTGACAAAATTCAGGACGTTTCAAAATGTCAGCCACGCTAGAAATTCAAAATGCTATAACTCAGCCATTTTTTAAGATATAGACGAAACAAAAACTGCTCCGGAATCTTTGTATAAAGGTCAAATACACAAGAAAAAAATATTTTTCCATTTTTAATTTTTTGGTACCACATTTCAAGTTTTAATTTTTTTAAAAAAATTTAAATGGCCGCCATTTTGAAACAAAACGGCGGATGAAGCTGGCCAACGAACTCGGTCGAGACATTGGTATGTACTATGTACACACCGAATTACATCGAAATCGGTTCATAATTACGGGAGTTACAGTGTGACATAGGTCAGATATATATATATATATATATATAGATATATATATATATATATATATATATATATATATATATATATATATATATCAATTTTGAACGGAGGGTGGTTTCGGGGTCTGGGGGTCATGATCGATGAAAATATACCAAAATTTTTTGAAATCGCTTTCCTCCGAACGGCTGCAATAGGTAGCTTTTTTGTAAAGAAAGCTACCTAATAGAAAAAAATATACGCTTTACACATTTATAAATGGGTTTTTCAATGTGTAAAACTGCCATTAATAATCCAGGATTTTACTTTCATGACTTACATTTACGGAATTTGGCTGCTTAATTTGAAAAAAAGTGGCCGCTCTCAAGATCTTACAAAAAACTACAGTCCTTTACAGGAACCATACATTTTAAATACAAGTTTTTTTTTTCACAAATAACAGAAATAAGTTTAAGTAACAATATTATCATTATACCAATTGAATATTTCCAACTGAGCGAAATAAGGCCCAGGCTCGAAATCGAACCCAGATCCTTGGCTTTCAAGGCCAATGCTTTACCGTATGGAGTTCCTTTACCTGCGGTTTATTCTGTTGAGCTGTCTACATGACAGACCGGATGTTAATACTAATAAGGTTCTCTGAGCGAAATATGCTGGTGGTTGTCGACCCAGTTTGCTTAAACGGTAAAGCATTGGCCTTGCAAGCCAAGGATCTGGGTTTGATTTCCAGCCTGGGCATTTTTTCGCTCAGTTGGAAATATTCAATTCGTATAACTTTAGGAATCAGTTTAATTGTGTTAAAGTAATAGATATTTTATTATTATTAGAAGGTTCAGAAAACATTTAAGTGAAAATTAATGATTTTGAAAAAAAAAATCTTTTCCAAGATACTGCTGTGTTTTTATGTAACTTCCGAAAAGTAGATAATTTCGAGTTCGGCTTTGATTTTTCTTATAATATCACCAATTGGGGGAATTTCACATGTAAATTCGTTAAGTTCATAAAGATGTTCTTTGTGGTGTGTGTGTGTGTGTGGGGGGGGGGGGGGGTAGGCTTAGCTTTTAATTTAGGTTTTTCGGTAGTTTTATTTGTATTTTGGATTGTGATTTTTCGTTTGATATTTTGTTGTTGGAGATTGCTTCTGCATAGGATTTTTTAAATTGCGGTTTGGTGGGGACGTTTTTACATCCTTTATAACTCGAAGGGGGCGAAAGATCGTAATTTTTACATTTGTCGTCTAGGTAGCTCAGAAGCTTTTTTATGGGGACAGTCAGTAGAGAGATTGTCAGACCTTCAAGCTGCACAGCAGGCATCCATGTTATTATTATCGGCACTACGGTCGAGTTTTTGACATCGATTACATTGTATTGCCTCTTTACGACTCTAAAATTTTCAATGTTTATATGAATTTGGAATAAGGATCTAAGGTTAAAGATTTCATTTGAAGTTTCATTTCTGGGGAGTTCAGCAAGAAAGAGGGGGAGCAGTTTTTTCTCCTCTCTGCGACTTTTTAATTGGGAAATTTTGTTTACAGTAAAACCTTTAAAAGTTATATTTTCTTCGAACTTCTTAGTTTAATAAAAAAAAAAAAATTGCTATTTAAAATTCTCTGGTGTAATTTCAGAATTATTTAAAGTATTATTGTGTGACTTATATTTAATTTATTTTTTTTTTTTAAAGATATTTCTGGTTTGGCTTGAAATATATTTAGTTGGTCTTGGTCAAAAGTAGCGCTAAAATCTTTCTAGTATTAAAGTGAACTTTTCAGTATCAAATTATCTAGAAACCCTTTAACAGACATGTTTTTATTACCTTGAAGTGCTGAATTATGGAGGTTAAATCGTAATTTGTAGCTTGATTGTTTTCATTAAAATTTATACGGAAATGAAAAAACAAATATATACATGAAGTAGAGAAGAAAAAAGGTTTGTAATAAAAAATATATATATATATATTTATTTAAAACACAACTTTCAATTATTTTTCTTCCCAGTTTGGCAAAACAGGCTTATTATTTTGTGCAAAATATATTTTCAGGAGGGAAACATTAAGTTATCATTGAGATAAAATGTTAAAAATACAAATAGTACATCTTTAGTGTTCTTACTAACCAAATACCGTAGTAAAATTCGATATTCATTATTTCTATGAAAAAATATCAGAAATGTTTCGTTAAATATTTTGAAGTTATTACCAATAAAACATATTTTATCGGAATATAATTACAACTACATTGTAATATAAAAGTTGGAATTTTAAGGAAAAGTACTACAACTTATATATATAAATTTCCTCAATGTTCTAAAAGTCATAACCACAAGAATTTATTTTTGAAAAGTAATATCTGAAAGTTTATCCAATCTGAGTATCGAGTTATGTCATCTACGATACTTTTAAAACTTATGATATATAGATTTTTCTCCCCAAATAAATATTGAAGAAAATACTTATCCTTTTCATAAAATTAAAGAGCAGCTATTGAATAGAATTATGAAAAGTTGAGATTTAAAATAGTGATGAATATTTGTTATTTATTCACAAAATTTTTATATGCGGAGTTTTATACACTTCTTCCATTGAAAATGAATATCGATTGAAATTATCATTAGATTTTCTTATATAAATGTTTAGTGAATCACATTACATCATACAGTAACAAAAATATTTACAAAAAGATAACATTTTCAAAAATAAGAAACAGTTTTGTTTTAAAGGATAGATATATATGCATTGCTTTTCAACTCCCAAAGATGGTCAAAAATTCTATATTTTCTAAAAAAATTTAATAGTTTGAAACTGCTAATTTGATAAATTTTGATGGATAATTTAGAATGTAAATTTGCTGTTTGATTTTTGTTTCGGCTGTCTGATAAAATTTTGATTGAAGATTGCTAAATATGGTATAATAGATCAGAAAGAAGGGTTTATTTAGCAAATTTCACAGTAAATAGTATGTTGCCGAACCACTTATTTAATCACGAAAACAGTGTGTTTCATCCTAAATGAGCTGTTGTTGAATGTAATATATTTTTAAAAGTTTAAAATATTCCTTTGAAAACATATCTATATAGCACCTCACTTTGTATGAAATGTGATAACATCATGAAAACTTCTTAAAAAACAGGTAGCTCACGTAATCGGTGATACCGTATGAACTGCTAATTGCAGTCCAAAATGTGGAGAGTCAAGTGCATATTGCTGGCTCGTATAATGGAAAATTCTACCACTTTTTTGTGTTATCACATTTACAACAATGAAGAGCATGTCTATTAAAAATTTCATTATAATATACTTCAGTTATCTGTAAGTTATTACCGTCAACACAAGTTGAGTTAAAGTAGAACACCCTGTATTTTTTATTAAAGAGGTGGTTTGCGGACCCATGTTCTATGGTAATATTTTATGATATGATGTCTATTATCACCCCTCTGAATTTGTCGGGCGAATTTGGCAACATCCTGTATATGCAAATGTCTGAAATTCAGACAAAAAAGTATCTGGAATGGTTGGTTCAATTTTAACACCCTTCAAAATGTATTATATTTCACAAACGATTTGTCTGAAATACCATGTTATTTTAGACACTTGGAAATTTTAAAATGCAACACTTTTTTACGTCTTATTTTTTGGCAATAGGCAATCTTTTCGGACCACATTCTTTTGTAGCTTAATACGCAGACATGATTAATAACATTAAATCCTCTTTGATAATTGAGAAAACATTAACTATAAAGACTTCCTTCAGACTCAGGAACTGATTATAATATGGAGAAACTGAGCCACGGACTAACAACTCATCCAATGATTTTAAAGCCACTAAATTTGATATGTACTTTTCGTAATAGTGTTATTTTTTTTTATCAACGTCGACCTTATACTGATTATAATCAATATTTTGTACTCGATGATTTTTGTAGTTGTAAAATAAAAAAATCAGCAATTTCAAATTTTTCTTCTATTTTTTAAATTATAACGCTTTGGTTCTTAAGAGTTCATTTCCTGTTATTTAAATCGAGTTTCATATAAATCAACAGTATAATATAAATCATGTAATCATCTTTCATATAAATCATCATGTATATCAACAGGCGTAATAATGAAATCAATGTATTTTTGGAATGACAAACGATAGCTAATGAAAACGCAAAAAAAAAAAAAAAAAAAATCTTGACAATACACTTGAAAACGGTCAGTTGAACGTAGACAGCCACCTTTCAAGATAAATTTGCCATCTTGTTACGTTACTTTTCAAATGAATCGGGTAAAATATTTATTTCATAAGAATTGTATATGTGCAAACATTTAAACTTTAATTTAAAAAATAACAAAGGAATAAATATTTCACTTAATAATATGTCATCACACAATGCTTTATTTTCTTATTCAAACAACTGAAATTAATTTTACATGTAAGGAAAAAATAGTTATATATCGCTAATTAATTTTATAGGGAATATATAATTCTTACCTGGAGTGCGACCATTTTAGAAGTTTTTTTTTTTTTATAGTTTCAGAAACTTGGAAAATTTAGTTTTATTTAAAATCTTTTGAGAATGTTTAAAAAATTAAAATAAAATGTGTAACATTTTCCAAATTATATAAATAATGCGTATTTTTATTATTGTTTTCAACCTCTTTCTTTATCATAAAAATGTTTGATTGTAAAAATTTGATATTAAAATAAATCAAAAGAAAATTCGATATCATGCAAAGGTATCATAATTTCAAATTGTTACGGTCGTCTGAAAGTTATTTTAGCAGGATACTAATGCGCAAATTTTGGAATTCCATTAGTACGATTCATTACATTAGTAGCCAATGACATTATAAAATAGGCTGCACTGTCAGCGCACAGACTTTATAACGTAGATTGCAAGAATACTCAAAATATATTTACAATTTCAAACCGAAAATTTCTTTTTTCTCCTTTATATTGCTAAATTTAAGTGTGGATGAAATTTAATCTACCTTTGTACATTGTAAAAAAAAAAAAAAAAAAAAAAAAAAAAGAGAGAAATGATTTTTACTATAACAAAAAGATTTACAAAAGTATAATGTAACCTCTTCATGTCTAACCCCCATGATTCAGGAAAGTAGTACTTCATTATCTTCAGAAATCTCAGAAACTAGGAGATTTCCGAGATTTAAAGATGCTTCTCCAAAACAAAAGCTTCTTTTGCTGTTCGTAATTTTCGGAAACATTTCAGAGTAATTTTTACAGTGTATTAATTTCTTTCTCTATTCGGCATATCTTTTTCTCAGATTCTATCAATTCTTAACTATACGTTTTCTGCAGTGGAAAGTGGTACACTTCGTCGACATATCATATCGTCGACAGGTACACTTCGTTGACATATAATTTCGTTAACATATACACTTCGTCGACATAGCATTTCGTCTATACATTGTATGAAATTTACATTGTGTGTGTTACCGTGTATGGAAATTCAAAAATTTAATTACAAACACAACTCAAAAAATTAATTATCCAATAATTAACATTTTATTAAATCATAACTCTTATTGAAATAAATATCCTGTTTTATTCTATTGAAAAAGAAATTAATTCTCCTTAAAACACACATATTTATGCAAGACTTCAGATTCATATTTAATAATCAAAATCATTAAAAGCAACTTTTGTTTCAATATACATTTAAACATATAATTTTACACTTATCAGATAAAGCACCTACTGTATAAGTAGCTTTCAATGACTTCTCTACTTCCACATTTGGGAGTAATAAACTGACATAAAAATACCAATCGCCACCAACAATGAAACCAGCACCATTTAGTGATTAATACGGTAATTCTTATGTGCAATACATATCAGAAATACAGTGTAACCTTAACCTCTGAATAACGGTTATCCGTGGGACTGGTGAAAAGTAACCGCTTTTCAAAGATGGTTTCGTTTTTGAAAAATCAAAATTAAGTAAATTTAAATTGAAAGACACAGTCATTTTAATTAATCCTTATTGTTTTTAGTACATTAAAAAATCAGTGATTTGCAATTGCTTTGTTTTTTGCTGCAAGTATCTTTCTCGAAAGAAATAACAATATGAGTTGTTTTGCTATACAACTCATAATCATTATGATTTAATACAAAATTTTGGATTTCATGAGGTTTTTCCAAATCGTCGGTATATGTGTTAATATGGAACACTGTAAAAAAAATAATGCCAGTTTTCCGGTAGGAATCGGAAAAATAGTTGCCCTTATCGTATTGGAATAATTTCCAACCCAGCTCGGAATAAAATCCGTAAAATACCATTTTACTGACTATTTCCTTATTTTTACGGATTTTATTCCGAGCTGGGTCGGAAATTATTCCGATACGATAAGGGCAACTATTTCTCCGATTCCTACCGGAAAACTGGCATTTTTTATTCCTTACAGTGAAATTTTAGGTGATTCTATAATCCATTTCCCCTTCCTCTTCCTTATCTTCCATCATTTGCTGCATGGAATTAAATGTAGCAGTAACTGCCATACCTTTGTCCAGACATACAAACTCGCTGGCCTTTATGTTAGTTATGCCTGCCGTTCTAAGAGTATTTGTGATTTAAATTTTCAAAATCATTATTAATGTCTTCATTTTCTGCTTGTTGACATATCAAGTAAATTTTGTTTTATCTGCTTCACATTTCGGTTTGGAAATAAATATGAAATTGTACCAGAAGCTGCAATTTATTTCTCGTTGCTTTTGAGTGGTCGCTGTTCAGAATTCCTTATTTAGAGGTTCGTACTAATATTAATGCTATGGAATGTGTCTGGTTCCATCAACATGTGACTGGTTGTCGTTGTTTAGAGGTGACCGTTTAAGGAAATTTCACTGTATATGTTGACGAAGTATACCTATTGACGAAGTATACCTGTCGAAGAAATGATGTGTCGGCGAAATGATTTGTCGACTAAATGATTGTCGACGAAGTTATTGCCACTGCTCAGTAAAGTTTTCGAGAATAACAGGCTGCGAAAGAAACTTTTGATTCAGTAATGCTTTTTTAAATTTCAAAAATCTATAGATTTCTGAAGTTTCTTAAGATAAAGCAACACTTTTTCGGAATCGTAAGTAGGACGGAATTGTATATATTGCATTTTAGTGATCTTTAAAAAAAGATAAGATCTAGATTAAGAAATAATTGTCCTGTTAGGTTGGGCAGTCCTACATTTAGACATATATCAGTAGAAAACACCACCTGTCGGTGACATTTAGTAATAAAACAACAAAAAAAGACACGAAATAAATTTCAGACTTCACAGATTAATTTACTTTCAAAATTACCTCTCGTAGCTGTAGACCTTTGTATCATATTTCTTTTTAAAAATCATTAATCAATACATTTTAAGATACCTTGGATACAGATTATGAGCCATTTAGAAATTTTATAAGAATTTCATTATGCTATGATAATACAATAGAACTCTCAACGTATGGAAATTCAAAACAGTAAATTTGTAAATCAGAAAGTTGCATTTAAATTTAAAAGAATTTCCTGAAATAAAATAAAACTTGTAATGTCATTTGTGTTTATACTTTAACTGAAAGTTCAGCAGAAATGCAAGAAAAATGTAACTAGTTCTTTGTGGGGATTTAGAGAAATTCTATTCAATTTAAACTTTGATTGTGCCGCTATGTTTATTTTTAAATAAAAGTGGCGATAAAAGAAATGAAGTGTTTATTTATATTCTATTGTGAAAATTATTTAGGAAGGAAATGAGCTTGTTTGCGTTGCGTATGAAATTGCGATATTGTTGTTGTTAGGTTTCCTATTGTGTTTGTGGAAACATTTAGCTTATTTACTCGCATATTTCACGCCCTTGCATTTTTTTTTTCTTACCCCACTTTTGAAAGGAAATTTTGGTAAATAAGAAACAAAGATTTGCGTAATTTTCGCACGAAGCACCGTGGATTCGCGATAATTTAAACTCTGTTAATTGAAACTTTCGGTTAATTCGAACTATTCAGCAAGTCTTAAAAGACTAGCATTTGAACTAATGGTAAAACCAGATATATTTGTTTAAACTAGATCTAATTGAATAAATGGAGGTTAAAATTATAGTGCTCAATTCACCTTGAGTTAAATAATTAAATTCATATAAACAGTGCAAATACCTGTACAAGAATTCCTTTCAGGTGCATATATATAATTTATAAGTATTTAAAATACATCGAAATATCTTAAAATTCAATAGAAAAAACCCCAGAATGTTTTCAATCTCCACAGGGTCGTCGTCAGTGGGATTTATTAACCATTTGGAAAAATGGTTATTGTTCTCGTCTGGGTAGGAAATCAAAAGCATATCTGAATGTTTTCATTGGTTTAATCCGCAATTTATTCGTTATCAGATTGGTCTATACAGTAATCTGTATTTCCCTTTGCTTTCAACAACGATGGACAACAGAGTGTTGCCACTATGACAAAAAAGTAATAAAAACTACAAAAAAAAATTAATAAATCAGAAACAAATTAAGATACAGCTTTCAAACAAATTGCATTTAAAAGTAATTTTTTTTTCTCTATCCGACGGTATAAAAAGTAATATTATCGGATGCTTAGAAGTTTAAGAATGAAATTTTATTTAAAATTGGTCGTGAGATTTCTTGGAAATCTGATGATGGAAAAACCTTTTCCCGAACAGCCAATGAAATGCGTGGCTATTACGTAAGTTTCATAGGAAATCTGACGAGTCGCAGGCGATTTATCTTAATTACAATTTTTACGCATAATAACACTATTAATCTTTAATTCATGGCGTATGTAATGTATGACCAGCTCCGTAGAAGTTTAAAAATTTACAGTACCGAAAATTGTAAAACTGAAATTTCTTTTAAAATTTGATCATGATGCGTCCAGGAATGTTATCGTTTAATCCATGGCGTACTTAATGTAGGATCCACTCCGTGCGATTTTTTATGTCTTAAATTTTAGTCTTTGAAAAAATCATTTTCCAAATGGTCGTTGTAATTTGCTAAATTGCTATTTTTTATGTTATTATTTTCTTTGCACTTATTCGAGAATTGTCTAGAAGATAATTGTCGAGAATTGTCTCTCCATTTTTTTTCTAAAGCATTTTAAGATATTTTGATGTATTTTAAATGCCTATAAATTATATATATGCGCCTGAAAGTAATTCTTAAACAAGTATTTGCACTGTATATGAATTTAATTAGATATAATTTTTAAACTATTGTAAGATTCGATTAAAACTAGAACAATTGTTTAAACTGTTATAACTAGATCTAAACGAATTTGAACATTATTTTTTAATCACATAGGCTAAATCGTAATCAAAATATAAGTGCGTTCAAAAAAGGTTTTCTTTTTAAAGCTTTAATATTGTTAGAGAATTGTGAATCATTTCAGTTTTCTTACTTACAAATACTAACCAATTTATGTTTTCTATTGATGTGGTAAAAATTATATTATTAAGCTTTTATTTGCTATTTATTAACTTAATGATGCGTGTAATAGTGTGGAAAAATAAACAATAATAAATTAATTCCAGCTAACCGAGTAATGCAACGGTTTTATGATGTTCATATCAGAACCTCACAGGATGAACCAAGTCTGTGAGCCTGATTGAACATACGCATGCTTCTGTAGAAGTTTGAGTAGGACAATCTCAACATCTTATGTACTTTAGAACAAATAAATACGTTTTTAAATATTATTTGAATTTATTTTCGGGATACCAATAAAAGATTTCTTGAGACACTCTGTATGAGATGTTTTTTCTTTAGTTACAGCATGTAAAGTCTCTTTATTAATCGAATAAGTTAAACTTTTTTTTTTGGTTCATGAGTATTCAAATTAACTAGCATCTACTTCATATCGGACAATTTAAATTACAGAAACGGAATTTACAGTAATCCAATGTTTCTGGCTCTGATGGACGATATTTATATTCAAAATCTGTTTAAAAATATGTTCAGTTTGGTCCTGTCTTCTGCATTAAAAGAGGCATATACCCGATTTTGTTTAGCGCATTTTTTTTCACCTTCTGCAAGAATACAGGTTGTTACCTAGCGAGTAAAGCTACAATAATAAATGTGCGATATATTAGAGCATTCTGTTTAATATTAATCGATCTCATATAAAAAATTTTAAATTTCCTTTAGTTGTTCATGTTCTAAATTGATAATGCTTGCGAAAATATAAGCTACAAATTATTAAAAGGAACTTCTAGTGCTAAATTCAGTTTGAGTAAATAATTAAAATTAATATAAAAAGCACAAATAAAATTTACTAAAATTGCTTTCAGGGATATACATATAATATAAAATTATTTAAAATATCCTAAAAATCAATTAATAACCCAAAACGTTTCCAGCTAATTCACAGGGCAATCTCCAGTGGCTATTATTTTTATTTAATTTAAATCACCTATGGCCTGCGAATTGGCTAAAAATGTTTTATTTTTTTAAGAGATTTTTAAACAATTTTTAAAGTACTTTAATGTATTTTAAATAATTTCGTATTATACGTATGCACCTTCAAGTATTTTAGTACATTCTGTTTGTGCTTTTTATATGAATTTCTAATTTTTTCGTTTGCTTTTTTTTTTTTCTTTTTTTTTAAGACTACTAGGATGTTTCCATATAAATTTTGTTTAAAAGAAGTAAATATACAGAAAAAAATAGGAAGTTAGAAAAATAATGAAAAAGACAAGATTGTTTCGTGGTTTTAAATCCAATAAACAGCATTTTAAAATTGAGTAATTTCCCTGAAATAATACTTTGAGAAAAATTGCTATGGTGGTTTGACTATATCATCTGAAATAATATACATGCACGTAAGATTTTTTTTATCTTTAAGCATTTCATAATTAAATTTTTGAAACAGCAATAATATATGCATTTAATTTTTTTTTAATTGCATTAGGTGTTCCACCGATAAAAGAAATGAAATGGATATGCTTAAAACAATTATTTGTCTATTTTTCGCATTCCTTCTATCGTCATCAAAAAAATTCGAAGGGTAAAAATGCCAAGCAAACTCAATATTATAATTTCCAAAGTTTTGTTTATTTTTATAGATTATCGGTAAAGGTAACAGATTAAGTACAGAGTAAAATTTAAAACAGACAAAACGATTTTTACAAGTATAGAAAAAACGTTTTGAATTAAATTAAACTTACTGAAAGAGGGATTCAAAGTGATCCCAATCAATCTTGATCATACTTTGTTGTTTGTTCCCCTAAAGAAAAATGTTTTAAATTTGTTATTTGAATGAAAAATTAAGTTATAGTGGGTTTTTTTAGATTTTAATTGCGTTTTCTTTTTCAATTTTAATTACAAATTTGTTTTTTTATCTTAAAAAATGCCAACACGGAACTTTACTTTTAAACATCAAATTAAAATAATATTTAAACTCACGCTTAAAACATTATTAAACTGTTAAAATTCTTTTTTCAATAATTTTTTCCATAAAAATACAAGTAATGGAATGAAGGAATATGAAACAATTTATATATACGTAAAAAATTAATTACTTTTGAAAAAAAATCCGATAGTTCTTTTTAGAAACAATCATACGTAAAAAGGGTAAGATTTTTTCCCGTTGTTGTTAAATGAATGTGCTAAAGATTATATACTTTCTTACAAGCTATTTTTAAACATTTATGTTTGAAGTTTATTTTAAAAAAAAGAGCTTTCATTCAGTAATTCATTTGTTATTAGCAAAGTAATATGATTTATTTTTAATTGAATTTTGTTTTTATGATTTAACATAAAAAAAAATTATTTTAATATGTTGCGCAAAAATAATAACATTAAAAGAAAGAGTACAGCAAATCATCAAACTTAAGAAAACTTTAATCGCTTTTGTAAATTAAAGTCATTAATGTTTGAAAGAAAATTTACGATTTGCCATGTATGCAATTTTTTCTCCTTGTAACAGAAAATATTTTTTTTCGATGTAAATCTCTTAAGAAACTATTTTTTCCCATCAGCGATAAAATTCATAAAAAGGCTATATGTTTAAAATAATTTTAACATTCCGTGTAATATAATATTTCACTAACACACATATGTTTTTGTATAAAAGAATAACCAAACTTTTGGTTTTAAATTATTAACTAAAAATATTTATCAGAAATTTATTTCTAAACACAAGTATTCGTAAAACGCTAAAGAAGCAATGTATGCCGTAACACAAAATACTTTACTAGAAATGAATAAAATTCACGTTTTCCATTTTTTTAAAAACATTATAATTCAACAATATTAAAAAGCCTATTTATGAAAGAGAGCCTGAACTAACTCGTTATTTTCAAATTACAAATTAATCATAAAAGAGTATAGGGTATACTGAAATATAAATAACCTTATACAGTGTGTCCACGTATAACCTGACCGACCTTTATTTTCACAACCGTTGGTCCTAGATGCATACTTCCAATTACAAAAGTGGTCAAAATTAGGTGCAGAGTTAAGATTAAAAAAGTTTGAAGCGGAAAAACAATTTAACGAAGAATTACAGAATCTAAATTTTTATACGGTCCCCCGGTCTTATAAATTATATTTAGTAAAATTTAACTGTTACACTGACAAGTAAGGCAAAAAAAGTCCCGTTATTCTACGATTAAAATTCACCGAGTAATAGCTGTTTAAAGTTGGGGCATATTTTTTTGAAATTTAGGGGTCATTCACAAATTTAGTAGAAATATAATTTCGTCAGATATATTAAAGAAATGGTTGGGAGTAAAATTAGCATTGCAATATACATTTGAAATCTTTAATCATTGTGATATATTACTGAAAAGTCCTGAACATATAAGAGGATAAAAATAACAGAATTTTTGTTAAATAAAAGTATGAAAAACAACAGCCTCAATTCTTCACAAAAATGATACTTATGCTGTCAGATTACACCGTCTTTCAAATTTTGGGTTGTGCCATGTTTTTTAGCTTTGGAAAATTGATTCATGTGTATTTTTTAGCTCTGAATCCGAAAATGACATTCATTTTAAACCATCATGTCAGGATTTTTCTCAAATCGCAAATTTCAAAGTTAAAAAGTTGAAATTGATCCCCCTTCCCCTCCCAATCTCATTGGACCCCTGAGCTGTTTAGCTGTAAGAAACTCAGTATAAGCCACAAAATTGAATAAATAATTGAATTAAATTAAATTAAACTGAATAAAAAAGTCTTACATCTATTTTATAGTATCATATTTTTCGTTATTTTTACCCTTGAAATTTACGATTTGGGAAAAACCCTGACATGATAGTTAAAAGTGAAGGTAATTTTTTTCTTTAGCGTTAAAAAAAAAAAAAAAAAAAAAAAAAAAAAAACATAAAACTTAATTATAAAAGTTAAAAAACACAACCATCGCAGGTTTATGTTATCTAATCTAAAACCATTTCTTAAACTTGTTGACGGTAATCTATCCGAATTTTTTTTGTCTTATCCTCGAATATAAGTATTTATAAGATGCTAAGCATCAAAAATAATAATAACATTACATTGTAATCGGATTTAAGTCAGTATGTAAAATTTTAACTTCGATCGGACATTTGAAAGTCAGTTAAAGTACAAGTACAAATTTTAAACTGGATAGACGATCGTTGCAAGTTAAATAAAACCTTATGAAAATAACATAATTTTTGTTAAAAGAAATCATAGCCTCAAATCCTTACAAAATACAACATATGTTAAAATACAATTATTTTAACTAATCTCTAACTTAACTAATAAAGTTAACTCAATCGTAATAGTGGTACGATTTCTTTCAAACCTCAGATACCTTGAAATAAGTTTAAGTACTTTATATACGACCCCTGAAAACACGGTCGAAATCATCTGTTTTGATATGCAAAAAAGTGGTATAAGTCATGCATTTTAAAGTTTTATAACTCGGTCAATTTTAATGTTAGATGAATGGGACTTTTTCTGTCTTACTTGTTAGTGTCACAGTAAATTTTTACTAAATATCACTTATAGGACCGGGGGACCGTATAAAAATTTAAATTTCGTAATTTTTTAATAAATGTGTTTCTTGACCCAAATCGCTTTAAAAATAATTCTTTACATTATTTAAACCATTTTTGTAATTGGAAGTATGCATCTAGGACCAACGGTTGCGAAAATAAAGGTCGGTCAGGTTATACGTGGACACACTGTATACTTATAAATAACATTGTCAATAAATATAAATATAATATCATATTACACCATGTAAGATATTTCTGTTTTTGCTGTTTTTGAAAGAAATGGTTTATTAAACGCATTTTCAAAATTCTAAAATATTTTGACCGATATTTAAATGGAATAAAAGCCTCTGATTTCAAACTACGTATATAACATGTATAACATTTCACCCTACTCATGCAACCATCATGTGAAAAAAGCCTAATTTACTTCTAACAAGTAAAAGAAACATTTAAAACAAAGTTCATGAACTGTTGAGTTCAAAGAATTAATTAAAGCGTTGCAATGGCGATGCAAATAATTTTTTTTTCTAATTGTTATGGTTACATTAATAAAATGATATTTCGTTTGAATTTTAACATATTGGCATGTATGTGTATTGTGTATCAAAAGATGCTTTATAGACAGACAATTAAATTTTATGATTTGTTGGGCGCCAACAAAAGGCAGCTTTCAACAATGATACATTTATTTTGTGATAGGCATGTCAAATACGTTTATGGATGCTCGTAAGGAATATTTATGGGTTAGCTTTGGGGTAGACCTCCCAAGTGAACTATTTTCATCAGAAAAAGAGAGAAAATCTCGTACAGCCTCTCAGTGTACCCACATATACAGAAATCCAATAAATAACCTGACTCAATCTTGATTGTTATGAGGTCTTCAATCAGAGGCTGAGAGTCTGTCCCCACTCTCGAAGACGGGACTTGTTGCTAGCAACATGGGGATTTAATTTAATAAAAAATTAGTACTTTTTTATCTCTTTCCAGAAGATAGCCAAACAAAAATCCTCATCTCATTAAGATGATTAAGAAAATAAAATTAATTTGTTTAAAATGTAAAATATTACTTATTTTTTTATTTTGAATTGACGGGTCTGTTCTATGTCTTCAGACAAAAATATTAACGATTTTTTCTTCATAACAAGTGTCTCCCGAAGATGGATATTCATTCTTCTGTATGTTCCAAGTATTTAAATTTCACATTATGTATATCCGAATTTTCTGTGTGCTGTTGGGATTATCAGTAATTCATGAGAATTGGGAGGAAGTGTGTGTATATTCTCTTTTCTTTTCTCAAAGAAAAATATATAAATGAATAGTTAATTTTAACTTAAATTGTATTGCATAAAATACTAATAGCATGCAACAATGTGTATCTCTTTTCTTATTAAAAATATATTAACTAATGTAAAATAATAAATAAATAAATAAATATGTATGTATATATCTTAAGGAATTTATGAACAACATTATTCCGCATTCTATGTATTAGTAATTTGCTTCTTTTAAATACTATACACAGGGATAATTTTTATAAGCGTTAATGACAGAGAAATTATGCCAATCTTACGCTGGATCTTCTCATGAGGGAAGTGTTGACAAAAATTTCACAATGTTTGTTCTGCCTTTCTGGAACAATTTTATTTACGGAACTCAGTTTAAATGTTATTGTAAAAAAAAAAAAAAAAAAAAAAAATCATTTTCCAACCCACATTTCCTAGACTACAGATTTCTAAAATTTTTCGCTATGGAACACACCTGACTCAGTCTGAGTTTCCCTTTCTATCCTGCCTATTAATACTCCATACTTTCTGTGTGTTGCCTGGAATTAAAAATCGTAACCTATTTTTGAACCTTAGCTATTTCATTCCAACAACATGGAATATGTAACAAAACCGATAACAAGCGGCTTGTTTTATTTGCATCCCTTCCTACACAGTCATCTTTTTTGGAAACACCCATATAAGCAAAGTTTTAAAGAACAATATTGTAAAGACAACGTGTCAGAGCAGTACTTATTTGTAAAGTTAGACGTAAATACTTGGAATTATTAGCTGAAAAGACACTAAAAAAATGAGTACATTTTGCTTATTTATAAATATCCTTTAGAAACAGTGACCAGGCTTTCTATTAAAAAAAACCGCCTAAAACTGCCGAAATCAATAAAAGAACCCGGTTATTTCGAAGGTAATAAGCATGTGAATAACTTCTGATTGAAAAATGTTTTCACAGAAAACGAAAAATTCATTTTGCGTTTTGATTCCTTTGTGTTTATGGAAACTTTGTTAATAAATTCTCAAATACAATAATAAAGTTGCCTGAAGGTCGTTCTGTTCCTCAATTCATTGTTCCTTTTCGGAATAAACCCGATTCTCTGATTTACAATATAGTATTCAGCTTCTTTATTAAATCTCCCATAGCTCCGATCCTTTAGCAAGTAAATAAACTAGTTATTTATGTCAGATTTTACAGGGTTACTTCTGTAACTAATGTATGCTACACTGAGTTATTATTTTGTTTTATATAATCAGATGAAAAGTATAAAATAGAATACTTGCCATTATCATATCAAAAGAAAAAAAAACTACAATCAAAGCGAATGAAGGAATCTTGTGTCTTCTTGCATTAAATTTCACTTTGTTATTTTATATGAAATAATCTTTTTTTTTTTCATCACCAATAAATTTTACCGCATCTTAAAATTTATGTGTTTAAATGTACTTTCTGCTTGCAGATATTATTAAAATTATATTTTTTCTATTGATATGTATAATTGCTTTTTCTAACCTACATAATCCTCATTAATTCCACATAATGCAATTACGGTTATTATTGTTAATCGCTTAATGTTATCAAAATTATCCGAGACCACCCGCATGTACTAAAATCAATTGCTTTGGGTGATCACTTTTTCGGTTATTGATTTTTCAGCAGACTTGTTTCTGAAAAGTGTTCCGTTAAAATCAAAGTTATGTTCTTTAAGATATGCTCTTTTAAATCATGACTTAAAAATAGAATGTAGCAATATATAGAATACATTATGTGTGTAGATAAGGCCTAAATGAGGCGTTGATAGCAATTGATAACCACTTTTATGTATCTGCGAAACTCATGGGCACTGAACACTTCCAAAACAGTTGCAAAGGGATGCAAAGTAATAATGATGATCAGGAAGAGTATTAATCGAAAGACCACTTAGAAATGGGGGAATGAGGAATGCATTGAAAACTCTGAAACCCGGGACAATGGGGCCAAATCCTGAAATGCTTACCAAAATATGAAAACGTCATCAAATTAAAAAAAAAAAAAATAATCGTATACAGGTGTTTTTTCAGAATGATGATTGCGATTCAAAAATTAAAATTCTAAATATATATATATATATATATAATAAATAATAGAGGATCTAATATGGCGTACTAAAAATTATAAAGTTTCGAAAGTGATTTAACCCGTTAATAGTCGCGCGTTGGTCTTTTCCCCGCCCAAAATTCGTTATCTTCCTGTAACTCATTTCCCGTTAAAGTTACGATAGCGAAATTCCGTGTAGCTGACCTTGAGTGTTCACACTCTTGTGTAGTAAAATTGCAAGTCATTCCTGCTATTTCTTAGCATTTTATAGCATTCTTAAGTTTCAATCGGTCTAAATGACCGCGTTGCGACCACTTGCGTTAGTGGAATTTTCCCCCCTCGTGTTCATCCTTTCCCATTTCCGCGAAATCTGTGGGGGAAAGTTTCTTCGAAGTACGGACTCTCTGCCTGTTGTTATTTCGTCTTTCTTTCTTTCTACTATTTTACCCGTTCATGGAGTACTTTTTTTACTTTTAGAATGTGACTTAAAATTGTTTTATTATATTAGTTGTGAAGTCAGTTCGCACAAAAAACTGATGGATGGTCACTTACATTTTTTTCCATTGTCAAATATTGCGCAAATAAATTCTCAAATTGATAATCGTTTAAATATGGAAAAAAAGGAAAATTCATCATAAATATTTGAAAGAACTTGCTTTCCATTTATTACTGGAACATATAAATGAAAGAAAATAGACAATAACACTGCCAAACCATTAAAAAAAAGAGAAGATAATTTTGTGGGAATCTGTAAAAAAATTGCCGTATCTCCAAAATCTGAAAAGTATCGTTTTTGTACAATAAAACAAATTCGAGAGATAAAACAATTTTCTCAGAAATGTAGTATGTATATCTGCGAAGCACATACATATAATTTATTTGTACAATAAGAAAAATAATGAGAATTTTATAATGTAGGTTAGAAATTACGCAAATAAAAATCTATTTTGGATAATTCAGTGAATGTTTATACTATGATTTTAAAAAATATTTTAAGTATTTTTCTAAAATTTATCTAGTGTTAAATTTTCATACTGTAAGTAAAAACACATTTTTTTTTAACAATGCAGCATATTTTTTTTTTTTATTATTGAAATCCAATAGAGGCTTGGGAACGGTATCTAACAAATTTAAATTTGTTGTCCTTCATCAATTGTTCAAACTATTTTTCCGAATAATGTTTTCCAGAATATGAGAGAAAATTCATTTAAATTAAACTATTGCTGCATATTTATAATGTCGAAGAATATTTTCTTATTGTTTTTATTATTTTAATGAGTGTTATTATAAAACAATAAATTATAACATTAATATCTTATTATGAAATGTACAATTGAATATTTATTTTAATTAAATAGTTGCTGTAAAATAGATCCCTATTAAAATGAAGCTTTCAGTGATTCTAATAATTAAAATAAATTATCCATCTTAGGATTTAAATCTTCAATTGCAAATGTATTTAAATTAAATATATAATTTCAATAACTTATTTATTATTTGCTTTATATAAGCGAAGTTCGTATCCAGAGTTTTTATTCAAGGGCGCTGCTCCCACCCTGAAATAAGTAGAAAAACTACAAATCGTGCATTTTCATTTGAAAAATGGATTTAATCACAAAATCTCACGACCCCCCCCCTCCTCTCCCCCCTCATACACACACAGGCACTCCACAAAATAAATAAATTAATTAAACGTAGTTACAACATTTACATTTATAATTTCGATGTTAAGTATTTTTTTTTTTACCTTTTTTCTTTATTATATATATATATACATATATATATAATTATACAGTTTTAATAATATTTGGTTTATGTGGTGTTTGTGATTTCATAATTATTGGTCATTTTCATTATTTTTCAATAGTATCATTTTACAGAAAGTTTATACATATATATATATATATTGTCTTTAATTGTTTATTGCATCAAATTTGATGGTTTTTCATATGATTTAAATGAATTAATCGTCCGCAATATGCTGGTGAATTAATGGTATTGTATTTGATTTTCTGTTGCATGTCATAGGTTCCGTTTTTACTTTCAGTTTAATTGTTCAATTTAATGTCAGTGTAACATATTGATGCTAAATTTATTAATTTTCTTTTATTAAACGGATAGAGAGTGCCGGAGTATCATAAAAATCTACCTGACTCTGATTCTGTCCTAAAAAAAAAAAAAAAAAAAAAAAAAAAAAAAAAAAAAAAAAAAAAAACCTATCACGAATTTAGATTCATATTCGTAAATGTTTTCCTACTAATTATTGATTCATAGTAACATCAGAAATTCAATCAAATCATTTACTATTTACTTTTAAGTATTTATGCAAAACGAAGAAAGAGTTATAAAAACATTTATCTAGATGCCAACTGAATATATACTTAAGCGAAATAAATAATTGCTGTAAAAAGTTGTAAAATGAACAATTGCTGTAATCTTTTAAAGTTCAGTCAATATTTTCACCCTACGTTATCCGTTTTCGGTCATCTGATAACACCGCCAACTTTCCCCTTCGTTTTCGGCCTGCTGGTAACGGCGGCAAATGGACCGAACGCGACTACTAACGTTCTAAAAAATGTCGCGACTACTCCCGGGTTAATGAAACTTCGTATACAGAGGATTTTAACCTGCTAATTAGAATTCAAAAGGAAAAATTAAAAAAAAAACAGTTACGTAAATAAGGTAATTTATGCATAAAAATTTACGTAATTTTCGAAATTTATGAAATTTACATGCTTTACGTAATTAGCTGGTATAAATTATTATATATTATACAAAATGTATATTACGTAAGTTTGAAATGAAAGTGTCTCATGAGATTAAACAATGTGAAAACACATCTCGTTTTTGTCCAATTGCATTTTCGCGAGAAATCGTTTCGGTACCTTATAAGCAATTTCTTGCAACATTATTGTGCGTCTTCTGACATTTGCCCAACTAGCAGCACAATTCTCCAAATTATAATATAATAAAAGAAATTATTACTTATAAAGATAAGAAAATGTTATTCTATCGTACTATGCCTCAGATTATTTACATTTCTTTTCCTTACTAAACTTGCTTATCAAATTTATGTATGTTTATGATTATACAGTGCTGCAAAAATATTTAAGACCACATACTAATTTTGTTTTTTAGAATAAAATTCCGAAAATAGTTATATATATTTTGAATTTAGTCACAAATATTTGATATCATATGTGAATTTAATTCAACTGTAAAGATTAAAAAATCATTTTTTTTTCAAGTTAAAATCTTGTAATATTAACACATGGGATTGAGTTCTTCTTAAGTTCATGGTATTTTCTTTTAAATCTAGCATAATGAGATGACGTCATGACTACAGCATTTTATGCGGGGCTAATGTGTAATGATGTTTATAGGTTAGCAGTCGCTAGATTTGAAGTTTTGGGATATGAAACTGCTGCTTTGAGGTGGTTCGCTGGAAATCATTGACTGAAGAAGAAAAGGGTAAAATAAGGGCTTTTTCGGATTGCAGGCTGACTGAATGGCAGATTTCCCTAAAAATAAATAAATTTATAACTGTTGTGCAGAATTTTCTTTATGATCCAATGAATTTTGTTAGAAATAATAGAAACGGATAGTTATCAATACTCTCAGCGCTGTATAAACGAAATGTTATTAGAATGACGGTTCCAGATTGTGCTTATTCTTCTACAGTAAAATCCGCTCTTGAACTCTCAGTAACGTGCAGTACAGTTAGAAATGTATTAAAATGTGCCAAATGCTTGAATTATGCTAAATTAAAAGCCAAGTCAAAAGTGCAAAAAAAAAAAAATGATATTGATGCGACTAAAATCCGACTCTTCCAATGTCTTAAAATTTAATCTATGCCGCAAATTTGTTTTTACTAATGAAAAATATTCATCACTGACAACAAGAATAATTTTAGGTATTACTGGCTGGCATGCTTTACCAAGTGAGTCATATCTGCTTCCAAAACGTGTATAAGGTGGTGGCTCATTCGTGATTTGGGCAGGTTTTAATGAAAAAAAAAAAAAAAACAAGTTTGGTTTTCACCGTGACGAAATTGAACTTCTTTGACTATCATGATATTCTTGGTAGTAATTTTGTTTAACTTAAAATTAACATATGGATTAGAATTTGGAATTACTTCAAGATAACACTTCCCTTCGTAAATCTGTGTCAACTTCAGGTTAGTTATCTTTATAAAAGCTTAGGCATTCCATCTAAAATTCTTGAGATAAATCCTAAAGAAAACTTGTGGCGAATTGTGTCTCGTCATGTTTTTGTCAACAGAAATTAGTTTGACTCGATTAATGAACTGAAAGCAGCCATTTTGTAAATATGAAAACAAATACCCATTTCCACATGTAAAAACTTGACCAAATAATCCTTTCCAAAGCGCCTTTTGGAAGCCATCAGTGTTAAAGTGAAACAAACAAAGTACTACGAATTAATGTACGAATCATTTACACGAGTAATTAAGATTTTAACTTCCTAAACTTTTTCCCACCAAATTGTGTTATCTAGAAAGGAATTTTTGCTTATTTAAAAAATATATAATATTGTAATTTAAAACAAATAACAGAACTTGTATAACTATATAACTTGTATAACAATATAATTTTGCAATTATATTGTTTTTTCATTAAAGTAAGAGCTTTACAGTTTTCGATGGTGGTCCTAAACTTTTTTCCAGCACTGAAGTACGGATTTGTAATGTAATACATAACAGTCTATCACAAAACTGAATAATATAAAAGTTTAAAAAATGTTTGCCAAATAAATTAATCAGAAAATTAATTAATTTCGGAGTCTTTTAAGCGGCTATAAAAGTGACATTTCAGTTTATTGTTGCAAAAGCCTATACAAAATGTACAATAGCAGTTTTTATTATTATTATTATCTTTATAATAATACCCGAAGTCATGTGACTGTCATCAATAATTCCGGGCTGACCGCTTCACTTTTTATTTGTCAAACGGTAATTTCGGTACTTTTATGTTAGTCGGGCGTAGGTGATAAATCTCTATAATAATAGCCGAAGTCATGTGACTGTCATCAATAATTCCGGGCTGACCGCTTCACTTTTTATTTGTCAAACGGTAATTTCGGTACTTTTGTTAGTCGGGCGTAGGTGATAAATCGCCAAATATTCTTTATTCCTTTATTTCTGCAAATTCTACGCATGTGCTGATTGTCTTATCTGTAAACAGAGGGATTTTTTGCTTACGATAGTTTCGTGAATTAAAGACAGACTTGCATCAGTTTCGCAACAAACCACATATGCAAGTGGGTCATGGTCTACCTAGCGAGGAATTCGCTGCAAATTTGTCAAATCAAATTGTCACGTCAAGATAATATAAGAAAAAAATCAAAATTTCTGCAAATGTACATGCTATCTGTGAAATGGGAATGGGTTAAAAGTGTCTTTCTTTGCAGCTAAAAATGGATCTCTTACAATAAACGAACGTGATTAAAAGTTCTTGGAGTATAATTGCTATTATTTAAGTATATAAAGTAGAATTTAGTATCAGTCAAAAATCTCTCCAAGATTGAAATCAGTCCTAAGACGTTTGGTCTCTCACTGTGTTCACATTACAAATAAATATGGAAAAATAAAAAAAATGAAAATATTTACACAAATTGCATACATTTGAAAATTATTTTGAATATAAACTTTTTTTTTTATTTATGCATTTTATAAAAACATGGATAGCATTTGGATTCCCATACTAATAACTGATTGCAAAAACAATGGAGAGCACTTACCTATTTTATTCTCGCTCTGTATATACTGGGTACCAATAGTTAATATTTAAATCGTTTTAACTAATAGATAATTCCTAAACAGTTCGTTTTTAGACATATAACTTCAATTTCAAAATCTTTTCAAATTGCCTTCTTAATCATATTAAAATCATCAGCGCTAAAACAGTATTTTTTGTTACAAACAATGGTCCCTACAAGTTTATATTTTAGAAAAAAAGCTTCTAAAAGCTGTAACAACTAGAACAATATATATTTTTCTTCTACGATAAAAAAAAAAAAAAAAAAAAAAAACTATGAGTTTATTTTTTTATAATACTATTATATGCATTTTATTATTTGCGTTATTTTCACTAAAGTTTTGTAAGCCACATGATTCCTTACTTTTAAAAGGACTAACTCCCCAAACGCCTAAAAAATGCATAAATGATACGTAAAAATAGATAATAAAAAGTATGTGAATTTTAATCAATTATCTAAATCTTGTTTTTTATTACATTATTTTAAAAATTAATATTGAAGTGGAAAATACTATTTTTAAATCCTACGCTTTTTAATAAAACTTTTTTTTTCCGTAATTTATAATAAATATTACATGCTAGAATAAAACCATATTTTTAATTTACGTTACTAAAAACTAGTTCATTTCTCTGAAATATTTTATTCAAACTGAAAAATGGGTCAGTTTATAAATATTCGAATACGGAACTTTGATAAACTACTGATGCACTTAAAGCATTAAATAATTAATTAGCATTAATTAAGCGCCTAATTGAGTGTCACTTATCGTGTACTCTTTAATTACTTCATACATTCAATTCCTGGAAGATGATGATTACTTTCATTAATTATATGAATGCAAATCGAATCGCAATTTTAATTCAATTAAGTTTTTTTTAAGTTTTATTATTAATAAAATTTAAATATGAAATCTCGAGTGCATAGATTTTTATCTATTTCTATTCAGTGTTAGAAGTAATAATCCGCATTTTTAATGACACTTCCTATTGCTCCGTATCTTTATTTTAACAATGTTTCAAATACTGGTTCAATGAAAAAAGAAAAAGAAGTTCAATAAAGAAGTCAAAATTCCGTCCATTCTTTAAACAAGAACGACAAAACATGCATTACGGCATAGATTATGAAACGCGTTCCAACACTTTCGGAACATTTTTAAGAAAATTTAATTTATCAGTGTACCTGATTTCGCAGAGCAATCTTTTAAATTTTTTGCTGATACCTTTTTCATTAATATTTAATCAACAGAATTTTTTAAATCAAGCAACGTGTTTTAAGGAAATTTGAGTTTACAATGTAAACAATAGTCGAAAAACTTGTAATAGGATACTTAATGCATTGTTTTGCGCTTTAAAATTTTGAAATCAAATATATATCAGTGTCCATGTTCGAGAGCTTTGCACTTCACTTTAATATTATTTTTAGGAATATATAATACTTTTTAGGTTTAGATTTAAAAAAAAAAAAAAAAAAAAAAAAAAAAAAAATTATGGATCAAAATATTTACAAACGACATTAGTCCAGAAGCAATATCATTCCATTTATTTTGTCAAAGTTAAAGTAAAAAATAATAGAAAGCAGCAAAAGGCACGCACAAGAAAACTAACAATCGAATAATTTAACTGCATTAACCCTTTATGAATTGAATTAAGAATTCATGAAAATTTTATCTTCTAAAGTATTTTTCGTGAATTTTTGATAGTACATTAGAAGATTTAATCATTAAATAAATTTTAGAAGGATTTTAGAAGGATTGAAGGATTTAGAAGGATTCATTAAATTTAAATTTCATAGGGATATTGTGAATATTTATAACCCTAGTGAAATCTTTTATTTTAAATATTTTTCTTAGTATTTTGTAGAATTAGGAAATTTATAAATAAAATGTTCTTACAATCGAGATATAGAAATATTTCCGAATTTTAAAAATCCCCCCCCCCCCCCCGCCTCCAACGCCTAGAAAGCTGAAAAGATGCAAAGGCAAAAGAAATAATCCTTTAAAAAATATTTTTGTTTTGTAAAAATATTTTCCAAAACCAATAATGATTTTGGAACAAGATAAAGTAATGCATCTATATCTCATTCTAAACTGTATTACTACTATTCGATGTATTAAATGAATTTTATAACAAGTTACTTTAATGGTACTTATAAGTACCATCAGTAGATAAAGAGTTAAACGATAATGCCATCACTTCGGGAAAAAAGCGGGTCATAGAAAAATATATTGAATAATTATAAAATACAACTCACTGTAATATAACTTTTAGGCTACAAGTGAAATACCACTGCTTCGGACGACCGATGGTATCTATTCTTCTATTTAAATTTCGCTTTTTAGTCAAAAATATAAAATAAACCCATGCAGAGACCTTTACGCTTTATCTTTTTTGTACTATTTATTTTTGATAATATTTACTGTTCTTGATATAATACAGTATTATTTTTTGTGGCAACATTGATTTGAGAAAAATCTTTTGTTTTAGTTATAGAACGATGCTTATTAACTTTTTAATTAACTGCAATTTTTAATCAAGAACATGTTTTAATGAAATGTGAATGTATTACGTCGAAATCTGGTTCAAAAACCTTTTGTAGGCTACCTCAGTCATTCTTCTGAGGTTTCTAGATACATAGGGCTAGCGATGTCGACAACAAAAATAATATATATGATTTTAATGAAATCTGATCTCTAAACAAAAATTTAGAAAAAAAAAACAAAAACAATGTACAAGATCATTTTCAGCAATTATTGTACAAATACGGTATCGTGGGATAATTTTATCGTACAGTTATACACATTACCTACACAGATCGTAATTCAATGCAAATTACCTACCATATATTTCCGCGTATAAGACGAGTATACATCTTTTCAGTGAAGAATCATCGAAAATAAAAAACTCGTATGTAAGCTGATTTCAAACAAAGGTGATGAAAAATTCAGCGCATGAAAACTTAGCCCTTTTTTTGCATAGCTAATAGAAAAAATGCTCTCTCGAAAATTATTGATTTGTCCTAGAGATCTTCTGTAAATCCCCGGTGCCCTTACTTCTATTTTTCAACAATCGTATGTTTTTCTAAATGGATAATTTAAAGACAAGCGCCGTTCGAAATGGACTGAATGAATGGCATATGCCGATGCAACTGTGTCAAATATCGGTAATAATAAAAAAAGTTGACATCGTTACTATCTCTTCATGGAGAAAGAAGCTTGACTTGAATTACCATAAGAAATGATCGTCCGGTTTTTGAAAAAAATGTTGCAAATGATGTAACTGAAGATGATCTCATTTTTGAAGAAGATGGCGATGATGATGAGATGGATACTAACGATATTCATCCTGATGTACCGATGGAGACAATTTTAAGGAATTGGTTGAAAATTTTGATAATGACATGGATAGAAAATGATGATTGGTGACTTTTTCATTGAAAAAGAATGGAATAATAAAGTATTTTTCGAAAATTTTAAGCCTTTTATACTTTTTATATTTAGCATCCTTTTTATTTTAGAATAACGAATTTGCAAATATTCTTAAACTCGTATATAAAGCGACTCTCTCACTTTGGAACGAAAAAAATTGCCCAAAAATTCTGGTCTTATACACGGAAATATACGCAAGGTCTAAAATGTATATTAGAGCTGAAAACGCACATCCAGCAGTTATGACTCGTAATCAGTTCTGCAACCCTAATATTTTCAGTGTCTCTGTAAATAAACGTACTCAATATTCTATAGAAAACATGCTGTAGAACACTTCAGCACATTAATTTAATTGATATAGCGAAAAATCATTACAGTGCACGATTTTTCTCCTTTCACCATAACGTAACAGAATACTTTTGAGGGTCCATGTAAATGAACTCTAATTGCTACTTATATTATACTCTGTTGTAAACACGTTGTGACCCATCTTAGTGAATCACACACATTTCATCATGCTGGTACTAGCGTAACATAATAAAATGCACTAAAAACGACTTCTAAACATTAACCGTAAGGTAACGACATACTTTTGAGTGCTCATAGTAACTAATATTAACTGTAAACAGATCATTTACGATACTAATCCTTTCATGGTAAATCTCAATAACATATCGTTCACTCGCAAGAAAAGTGACACATCTCGCAAAAATTCATTTTGCATTTTATTACACTAATAGGTCTGTCATAGGTGCGGCTTACTTCACAAACAGTTTCATAAGTGTGGTTATTCGGAAAATCACTTTATTAAGCTATATGTCCATTTATGGCCAGAGAAGAGGGGTGGCTTGTGGGGAGAGGTAAAATTGCAAAGCTCTCCAAACCTCATACTACGTCTTCATTCTTAAGGGTTTTATGCTTTTTTGCACGTTTCTATTCCTGCTTGCAGAGCTCAGTGATATTATTTCATATTACATTAAAATCATGCACAATTTCTTTTGCTTCTCCTGTGAAATTTACTTTTGTCGAGATGTGTCACTTTTCTTGCCGGTGAGCGATATGTCAGTTACATGGAAATAAGAATATATTTAAGCGAGTTAGAACACTGACAGACGTACAGACAGGCAGAAAGAAAGACAGACGGACAAACAAATGGGCAGACAGAATTCTTAAACTCTTTTAAACTATGTTGGAAAGTGTTAATAGCGATCATTCACAGTCAATACCTTAAGTTTCCATCTTTTTAGCTTCCCATACTTAAAAAAAGGAACCATTATAATTGTCTGCCAATCTGTTTTTCTGGAAAACTATGAATGTGGAAAGTTCAAATTTCCGGAGTTACAAAGTTTATTGACCTACATATTTATAGATTATTAGCTATTCATAAATATTTCTATGAAAAATTTAGTGAAGAGGAGGCTAATAAGTTACTTGAAAAAAATCTTTTTTAGATAGAGTTCGAAAGATCTTGTAACACCAAACTCAAAAATACATTTGTTCTAATTTTACGTATTATATTTTCAGAGATCGTCAAAAATGTTCTGCAAATACAAGCGCCCCACCCATTATTTTGGAATCTACTGAAACTAACATTTTGAAAAAAATTAGAGATAGCAGGAGTTTATTTAAACCTTGCGGAAAAACCATAGCGATTAAGCTAGCTAACAAAGTTTTCGAGAACATTGTATTTTTCCTTTACATAAAAACTGAACTTTGCGGGCGTTCAGCGAGAAAGTTGAGGAACCCTGGAGATACATTTTGACGCGGAATCATCCAAGGATTGTGGATATTAATTCTTAAAAAAAATTTCGATAATTACCCGACAGTTTAATTAAAAATCTATGCAGAAAACGTCAGTGCAGACCAAAGCGGCGGCGTTTCAATTTTAGGTAGCTTTCATTACAAAAAGCTACCTATTGCAGCCGTTCGGAGGAAAGCGATTTCAAAAAATTTTGGTATATTTTCATCGATCATGACCCCCAGACCCCGAAACCACCCTCCATTCAAAAGTTGATATATATATACCTGACCTTTGTCATACTGTAACTCTCGAATTTATGAACCGATTTGGATGTAATTTGGTATGCACATAGTACATACCAATGTCTCGACCGAGTTCGTTGGCCAGCTTCATCCGCCATTTTGTTTCAAAATGGCGGCCATTTAAAATTTTTGAAAAATTTTAAATTTTAAATGTGGTACCAAAGAATTGAAAATGGAAAAATATTTTTTTTTCATGTATTTGACCTTTATACAAAGATTCCGTAGCAGTTTTTGTTTCGTCTATATCTTAAAAAATGGCTGAGTTATAGCATTTTGAATTTCTAGCGTGGCTGACATTTTGAAACGTCCTGAATTTTGTCACGCGATAAAAGGCGTATTTATGAACCGATTTGGATGTAACTTAGTTTGTACATAGTACATACCAATGTCTCGACCGAGTTCATTGGCCAACTTCATCCGCCATCTTGTTTAAAAATGGCAGCCATTTAAATTTTTAAGAAAAATTTTAATTTGAAATGTGTTACCAAAAAATTGAAAATTGAAAAAATATTTTTTTCTTATGTATTTGACCTTGATACAAAGATTCGGGAGCAGTTTTTGTTTCGTCTATATCTTAAAAAATGGCTGAGTTATAGCATTTTGAATTTCTAGCGTGGCTGACATTTTGAAACGTCCTGCTATTTGTCACGTGATAACAGGCGTATTTATGAACAGATTTGAATGTACCTTGGTGTGTACATAGTACATACAAATATCTCAACCGAGTTCGTTGGCCAGCTTCATCCGCCATCTTGTTTCAAAATGGCAGCCATTTAAAAAAAAAATAAAAAAATTAAAATTTGAAATGAGATACCAAAAAATTGGAAAATGAAAAAGATTTTTTTTTGTATGTGTTTGACCTTAATACAAAGATTCCGGAACAGTTTTTGTTTCGTCTATATCTAAAAAAATGGCTGAGTTACAGCATTTTGAATTTCTATTGTGGCTGACATTATAAAACGACCTCGTTTTGTCACGCGATAACAAGCATATTTATGAACCGATTTGGATGTTACTTGGTCTGTACATAGTACATACCAATGTCTCGACCGAGTTCGTTGTCCAGCTTCATTCGCTATCTTGTTTCAAAAGGGTTGCCATAAAAAAAAATTAAATTTAAAATTTAAAATGAGGTATTAAAAAATTGGAAAATGAAAAAGATTTTTTTATGTGTTTGGCCTTGATACAAAGATTCCGGAGCAGATTTTGTTTCTGAAAATTTGTTCTTTTGTTTATATCTTAAAAAAATGGTTGAATTATAGCACTTTGAATTTCTAGTATGGCTAACATTTTGAAACGATCTTGTATTTGTCACGCGATAACACACCTATTCGCCTATTTCCATGTAAGAAGGAATGTGGATAGTATACATCAACATCTCAGCCAAATATAAGTTACTTTAAATAAAAGCAGCTTGGATAAAACTGACTAATTTCGCGAAATTCTCATTCATAATGATTTAATATTGATAAAAATTAGTATTGAATCTGTTATATTCGGTTTCCACTAAATTGAGCTTCGTGTGTTTGAATAATATAAGTTGGCTTCTTTAAAATAAGGAATTTGAAAGCTACCTCTTCCTCCCGGCACTGGCCGGAAGGACTTTTTCGATCTCCTTTCGAAGTATACTTGGCACAATGTCAAGTTTAAATTTTGTACAAGGTCTTTGTTGTACAAAATCTTCCGTGCACGACTAAATCTTGAACTTGATCGATTAATTATACTTTGTTATATTTAGCATTCATTGATATACTCACAAAATTAGAGACAGAGTTCAAGAAAACTTTTAAATGTCTAAAATTGAATAAAACTTACTTTAGATTTCTTATATTGATTTGAACGATAATATTATGACGATTATAAAGAAAAATAAATTTAATACATGCTAATTTCACTTAACATGTTTATGATAAATGATAGAATTGCAAAACAAACTTATACGAAATATTAATTTAATAATTTATATATTTTATATATATTACTATAAGCGTATGTATTTATAATTATTATTATATACGGTAATGTTTAAATTTCAGTATTTCAATCAAAATTATATTGGTATTATATCGTGATTATAAATTATTAAGAGTATTGCAATTGTTTAAAAGAAGCAAAAATAGATTTAGGTTTAAAAAAAGGAAACTATATTTGAAGAACTTGTGTAAAATATAGAAAACTCCATTATCAATTAACTTCTATTATACAAAGTTATACTGCCACGTAATGACTTATTATTCGGTACTGGTACTAGCAGCACATTTCATAATTCTAAGTGGCTTAAAAGTTTCACAGTGACTTTTATTTTTTATTTTTTTATTTTTTTTTATTTTTTGTCATTCTTGCAAATTCTTGATATTTACATTTGGGTGTTCTTGATAATATATATAATTAGATAATAGTTCTATTTTTGAAAACATTAAACATATAGCTTTTAATTTTCTCTTTAAAATTATATGTTATATTGTTTAATTGTTTTTTCGAGGTATATACTTTGCCATGCAATAAAAAGCTACTTTTTACGATTTTTAAAGCAAATTATTTTGCTTCTTTTATTTATTTAATAAAATCAAGACGACATTTTAACTTTAAAATATGCAAAATAAATTGTTTAAAAAAATAATCCTAGTAATATTACAGATATGGCAAGATATGATAAAGATCTATATTTCATGTAACATTATGAAGTAAACCAAAATGAAAAATCATTCCAGTTTGCACACCGATAGCTTGTGAGTGAGTAGAAAAAATATTAATTTCCTATGCAAAGCTTTTGTTTCTATATAACTTTTTTAAAGGAACGATTTTGACCTACTTTAACATTAAATTGTTCTAAAAATAATTCTTCGATTTTAAAATGGTCAATTTCAGCATGTTTATCAAACGCTTCTGTATAATACTACCAATCTTCATATTTTTGTATGGAGCAGATTTCATAACCTCTTCAGACCCGTGGTAATTTCCTATGCAAAGTTTTGTTTCTATAAAACTTTTTTAAAGGAACGATTTTGACCTACTTTAACATTAAATAGTTCTAAAAATAATTCTTCGATTTTAAAACGGTCTATTTCAGCATGTTTATCAAACACTTCTGCATAATACTACCAATCTTCATATTTTTGTATGGAGCAGGTTTCATAACCTCTTCAGACCCGTGGTAATTTCCTATGCAAAGTTTTTGTTTCTATAAAACTTTTTTAAAGGAACGATTTTGACCTACTTTAACATTAAATAGTTCTAAAAATAATTCTTCGATTTTAAAACGGTCTGTTTCAGCATGTTTATCAAACACTTCTGTATAATCAGGGCTGCCACTCGGTCCGTTTTATGAACACCACTATTTTTATAAGAAAAATCACTTTTATAAATTTCGTAGAACCTTACCAGGAAAGCCGTTTTTCATCCAATTGTTGCCGAAACCTACCATGAAATTCTTTGTTTAATTATACTGGTGTTCAAAAAACGGACCAGTTGGAGGCCTGTGTAATGCTACCAATTTTCATATTTTTCTATGGAGCAGGTTTCATAACCTCTTCAGACCCGTGGTAATTTCCTATGCAAAGTTTTTGTTTCTATAAAACTTTTATAAAGGAACGGTTTTGACCTACTTTAACATTAAATAGTTCTAAAAAAAATTCTTCGATTTTAAAACGGTCTATTTCAGCATGTTTATCAAACACTTCTGTATAATACTACCAATCTTCATATTTTTGTATGGAGCAGGTTTCATAACCTCTTCAGACCCGTGGTAATTTCCTATGCAAAGTTTTTGTTTCTCTAAAACTTTTTTAAAGGAACGATTTTGACCTTACTTTAACATTAAATATTTCTAAAAATAATTCTTCGATTTTAAAACGGTCTATTTCAGCATGTTTATCAAACACTTCTGCATAATACTATCAATCTTCATATTTTTGTATGGAGCAGGTTTCATAACCTCTTCAGACCCGTGGTAATTTCCTATGCAAAGTTTTTGTTTCTCTAAAACTTTTTTAAAGGAACGATTTTGACCTACTTTAACATTAAATATTTCTAAAAATAATTCTTCGATTTTAAAACGGTCTATTTCAGCATGTTTATCAAACACTTCTGTATAATACTACCAATCTTCATATTTTTGTATGGAGCAGGTTTCATAACCTCTTCAGACCCGTGGTAATTTCCTATGCAAAGTTTTTGTTCCTATAAAACTTTTCTAAAGGAACGATTTTGACCTACTTTAACATTATATATTTCTAAAAATAATTCTTCGATTTTAAAACGGTCTATTTCAGCATGTTTATCAAACACTTCTGTATAATACTATCAATCTTCATATTTTTGTATGGAGCAGGTTTCATAACCTCTTCAGACCCGTGGTACATAAATGTGAACCTCTATTGTTTTCCTCATAAAAACTAAACTGTTTGATTTTGTTGCATTTTGACTTTATTTTTAAGTAACTGAATGTTTTTGGCTTTGGGACAAATCCAGACAATGACAGCATTGATACTTAAATCCTCATAAAATAAATGTTATTTTTATTTGAGTTTGCAAATTGTCTTCAAGACAGCGTGGCCAATAAAGTGAAAAAAATTCACAATTATTTAATTTAACGGCTATATAGTAAAAAAAAAAAAAAAAAAAATGAGGATTTACAGATCAATCACTTGCTTAAAGTCCTTAATTTTTTTACTGCGTGAATTTAGGTTATTGATCGTTAAATTGATATTTTAAGGAGGCTAGTCAGTTTAGATCCCTGTTTGTGAACCTAAATGACCCGTCTTTTAAAGTACCCATTTCAGAAAAATGGATTATTCTGCCATCTAGGGTGTCTTTTTGTTTGTGCAAAAGAAATGAATGTGCTTTTGTAGTGTTATTTTACCTTCAGGTCCGAAAAGGTTAATATTAGCAAAGAAAATCTCCAGTCACAAAAAAATGCATATACGGTCACGGCGGCGGCGGCGGCGGCCTTGGCGGTGACAGCGTCAGCTCCTTTTTTATTTTTTATTTTGTTAGAATTGAGAGATTAATCAATCTTCACTATATAATAAAAATAAGCAGTTTGTAGATATGTTTTGTTATTAAAATGTTAGAAAAGTACAAACAAGCGATTGATTACTAAAATTAGAAGAAAAATGCTCAAACAAAGACTTTCGAATTCACAAAAATATTTATATTTTATTTATTATACTCAGTTTAAAAATTTCTAACAAAATTTTATCTACGTCTGACAAAATTGGCTTTATGAACGAATGAATGTTAACTATTTATTTTATCTTCAATCTCGAATAGAATTTAAAAATTAAATTCAAAACCACAGAAAAAGTACATTGTGTATCTCAAATGACAAAATGCATTAACGGATTTTAGTATTGATTACCTTCTACGGCTCAATCTATAGAGTAGTGATATGAAATTCTTTGAAGTTATGGACTAAAAAAACGCATATTTATTGGAATATCGTTTCAACTAAATTTTGATTGAAATATTCAAACCCGAACAGAAGTTTTTACGTAAATTCTTATGCATATGTACTTAAAGTTTTATCAATTGTAAGTAAGGGAATTCGTATTTGAAAAGAAGTATCTGAATTTTACCTTTTCGCATTATTGAATAATGTCATCACCAATAGTTTGAAAACATATATTGCATAGATTTTTGTAGCCAAAGGATTATCGAATAAATTGTTAAAAATTATTTTCTTTTTCTCAAAAATAAAGGATGACTATCGAATAGAATTATGAAACTAAAATACAATACAGAAGATTAATTGCTGTAATTGAACTCTAAATTTTTTTATGTATTATGTTTCTACGTTTAATAAATTTCTTTTGCTTAAAAAAAAAAAAAAAAAAAAAAAAAAAAAAACGAAGATAAATATTACTATGTGTCTGTAATAGGTAGAAAAATTAAGTTTTAAAATGAGTAACAAGTTACATAATTTTATTTTATTGAAACAACATTTTTTTTTTTTTTTTTGGTTATAAAAAAAAAAGTATTATTCTATCTGAAAAATCATGTATCTACAATTTGGAATTTTTTCCTCAATATGTTCATTATGTGGATTTTTTTTTATACTTCACTGCAAATAGAGGCGTCTTAAATTCAGACATATATGTGTCTGAAAAAAGAATTCAGACACTTAAGAGTCTGAATATGAAATTTCAGACGTCATAGATGTCTGAATTTAAGATACATAAATGTCTTACTAAGATCATGTTATAAATGGACTGAAAATAATGTCTGAATAATGACGAAACGTCTGAAATTAAGACATTTAGAAATTCAGACACTTAAGTGTCTGAATGTAGCACAATTATATCATATGTGTGATGACTGCATACACAATTATATTGCAATATATATGCCATCTTAATCATAAAAGATTTTCAAATGGATGACAGACGTTTAAAATACTTTTCCTTCCAATAAATTTAGTATTACTTTATAAAACCAGCAATCTGATTAAACTACACGTCGTCTATCAAAACTGTAACAGTCCGCTTATTAAAATTTAGTAGAGTTATTTTTGATGCAAAAAGTAATTAACGACTTGGTTTTCACAAAGTATAAAATCTTCCAAAAATTACTTGTACTAATGGGAGTATGTAGGGGAGGGAGGGGGAGGGGTTCAAAGAACGACTGTTCTGCTAAATACTAAGAAATACAAGTGCTGGCAGGAAAAAAAATGCATGGAGGGGAAAGGTTAAACAGCTATGCCTGGAGTCCACAGCCTAATCTGCTTAACTAAAACACAGAATCTAAACATGAAATAAGCTTAACTAAGAACCTCTTTTCGGAATGCCTCGTTCAAGAGGATTTTCGCATAAAAGAATTTCAAAAGTCTATTAATTAAGAAATAGAAACTCATTTTTGAATATATATAATATATGTGCACACATATATATAATAAGAACATTTTTCAAAATGCAGAATTGATTTTTTTTCCTTTTAGAGTGCTTTGCTCTTCTGAACCCCTCCCTTCCTTCTACATTTAAAAATCAATGTATAACTATCTAAATAATGACTACCCAAATATCAGAATAATGAATGCAATATCTAAGTATTAATTAAAAACATTAACTGTTAAAGAATATATAGTTCCTTTTTCTCTAAGCGTTTTATGTTATATAGTCATTTACAAGAATATTTTTTTAATATACATAAAGAAAATTTAACTAATTAAATTTCAAAATATAGGGAGGGGCAATGGCCTTCAACCTCTATTCTGTCGGTGATTATGCTTCATCAAAAATAAGATGTATTAATTGCAAGTGTTACGACAAAATTTTTATATAAGTTACGTTTTCTACGTTTTTACTCTGTCAGAAAGTATAAAAACTGTAATAATAATAATAATATCCAGATAATTGATCAATTTAACGCATTTCGGAAAACACCAAATAAGGAAAATAAAATGTTTCTCATTTATGCTTGTACTATGTTTTATTTCCCCCTGCTGATAAAAAGTTTTAACGCTCATCATAAAACACGAGCTCATTATCAACCACAATATCTCAACCACACCGTAGACTGACTCAGAACATTCGAAATTGAAAGACGCTTACTTCATCTATTTTTCCCTTTGTCTAAGGAGACATTTTACGTCCGTTGGTACATTCGAATGTAGATGTTCTTTGAACAATTTTCTGGGCGAATTCGGCGCGGTTTTTTTAGGTGAAAATTTATTAAAAATACTATTGTGATTATTTCAGCTCCATGTGCATTCGCTTCCATGTGCATCTGTCATCTATGTAATACAATTGTTTATTATACATTAGTGTTCTTGTGAAATAACATGTGTATGGAATCTGAATTCAAGTTCTAAAATTCTATGAATTTCTATGATATTTAAATGAATCATATTTATACATCACGGTGAAATAAGGATGATATTACTATTATGAAATTTGTACTCAAGATTCATCAAAAAATTTACGGAAATAATTTTAGGTCAAGAATAGTGTGCACATTTATTTTGGATATGGATTTACTTTTTAAGGATGTATGAAAGGTATGTATTTCCTAGCGCGTATATATGAAACAATATAATTTTCAAATTCAACTTAAACAGTATATTTATGTATGTTGTTTTTTAATTATTTAAAATACTTTTCTAAGACTAACGTTTATTTATCACATTTGTACCATTTTATATCCAATAAATATTTTTTACTGTTATGAGATTTGTGTATTGTCTTTTGATTTGCTGCTAAATTTATATTATTTTCAAGATAAATTGTTTAATAATTCTTTAAACTCCCAGTGTATAAATGAAAGTTTTTTTTTATGCTAAGAATCTGATTATTGCTTTAATAAATAAGCAAAAAAAAAAAAAAAAAAAAAGAGCATAGTATTTATTCAGTACATAAGTTTTCATTATTAATGTATTCACACCAAAATATGTCAATATTTTTCATTATATTTTTTGAAAAAGACAATTCCAGTATTATATATTATATTTTTTTGTGCGTAAGCTAATTTGATTATGTAAAAATATCAGTAATATTATGTAAAAAATTGCTTCATTTAAAATATTTATAAAAATAAAAGCAAAAACGTAAAATTGTCAAAACTTTTGTTTAAGAAGAAATACTTTGTTTAGATTTAAAAGAACTTAAAAAAATAATAATAAAATAAAAAAATTGGTGTGGTAATGAATTTAGCGTTTTGATGAACATGTTGAATTCCTTGTAACATTTTCTATCGTAGTTATAACTACATTTTATTTTCAACTTTTAATTTAATTGTTTGTTCGCTATGAAGGATATGCAATTCACTCAAACTTTAATATTGGATAAAAATTTGAAAATTATCAAACATTTATTGTGATTTATATTTTATATTTTATAATTAGAGATGTATATTTTTCAAAGAAAAGCTTTTTAGCCAAAAATCTGTTTTTTGGCAAAATTGATTTGTGTTTTGAAATCCGAGTTGTCAAAACTTTTTTATGTCAACTTAAATATATATATATTCTGCATATTATTTGGTTTTAAAGCAATTTTTGATTACATTGCACATCCGTATATTCTCTAAACTTCATAAATGACAGTTAAAAGAAAAAAAAATTACTGCAATTTTGTGATTATTATATGTAAAATCAGTTTTCGAAATTTTCATTTTTTAATAGTACATTGTATAAAAGATAAATTATTTACAGCTATAATTTCATTTCTTCAAAAAAAAAAAAAAAAATACGTATTTTGATTTTTGTTCAAAATTTTAAATTTCGGATTTTCAAAACATGAGAAATTAAAAACTAAGCTTATTTTATTTTTAAGGCTGTTCTCAAATTCAAAAGGGCAACTATATGACATAAGTTTTAATTTATTCTTGTTGGGAAATGCATGAAACTAGCAGGTGTTGTTGTTCAGAAATTATGTCATCGAACTGTTTTTTCCATTTCTTTTCTTTTCTTTTTCCTTTTTTTTTTTTTTTTTTTTTTTTTTTTTTTTTTGCGAACGCAATAGGTCTTTCAGAAAATAGTGTCCAAGTGGGCGTTTTGAACTGAATTTCCGCGTGAAAGAAGAATAACCACTCAAGTAAGGGTGAAAAACGTCTTTCTCACGTGATCCAAATCTCTTGTAACTCAATAGGTATTTTATTTATCAAAAAATGGAAAACACAGTTCAATTCCAAATCGCTTCCATAGTCAGTTCTTCCAATTTTATATCTTCCTGTTAAAAAATGAATTTGTAAATGTGTCAAAACGTTTTGTGCTTGTTGAGCAGAGCAGTTCAGAACAGCCTCAAGTAAAAAGGTTTTAGCAGGTTTAATATGGAAATTTGAAAAAAGCTAAAATTTTGTATATTTCCATGTATAACTACATTTCCACATAAAATTGCGGTTTTCCCCAAAGTTCATTTAGGGGCGGTCCATAAATGATGTCACGCTTTTTTTCAATAATTTTGACCCCCCTCCCACCCTTTGTCACAAAGCGTCACACTTTACCATCCCCCCCCCTTGTCACACTATATTACATGAGCATATACTTGCAGTTCAGATTATATTTAAAATTTTATTTTTAAACTTTAACTATGTGTTCTAATGATATTTGTGAGCATAACTACAAAAATGATTCGTGCACTTATTTTGTATGAAAAAAGACTAAGGTTTACAACAAAACATAATTAATAAACAGTAGTAATAAAATATTAATATGAAAGAGCAATTGAAAACAGTAGTATTTTGGAATTTGAAATGGAATTTAATATATTTGGCTTTAAATCTTATCTTTACTTTATCAATAAAAAATACTTTAATTTCAAAATAGCTTCAAAATTTAATCTGTTGATTTTTAATGCTTTTATTTTAACCAAAATGTGTGATGTCACATTTCTTCTTACCCCCTCCCACCCACTTGTAACAAACGTCCACAATTTCCCGAACTCCCCTCCCCCTCTTCAAGCGTGACATCATTTGGGGATGGCCCCTTATATAGAAAAGGCAAAAAAAAAAAAAAAAAATGTATATTTAGGCAAAATAGGTTTTGAAACTAGAAGTGACTTTTCGTATATGTTATTATATATATATGTGTGTGTGTGTGAACATGAAAACAAATCACAGAAGCATTAGAATGAAGCTATCGTGAAATTCTGAATATTCTATAATTATTTTTTCAACTTTTCTTATGGTAAATAACCCCCTCTTAAAAAATCGAATTTACTCTTTAATTGAAAAGTTTCATACTCATTTTTTTTTTTTTTTTTAATATTGGGATCTCATATACTGAAAATTGTGCGGAATCTAGTGTTAGATTTTATTTAACACAGAAATAAAAATGCAACAAATGCTTAAACTGATTCAATGGGAATATCTTATTTAAATGGGAAGAAATTGCACCACAAAGCAGGGATGGAATTCTTTCTGAAGGAGGGAATCATTTTTTATAGATGGGAATAATTTGTTACCATAAAGCAGAGCTGATTGCAGCATGGACAAATTGGGCTGTTTCTATGGACCTTTAGCTTTACGGGTCCCTAAATTTGGTACGGAATTTCCATAAAGCTGATATTTTAAATTTGTTTTGATCTTATACTTATTTTTATAAATATTCTGTACTTTTAGAACATGATTAGGCTAAAGAAAATTATATATTTATCCAAATATGTATCTGACGGCATCGAATAGGATTATTTATTTATTTATTTATTAATTTTTGGAACAGTATATGAAGGCAGTGGGGGGAGGTAGCGAATGAATACTAGGTCTTTGGACAAGCTAATTTGAAGTTCTCACTAAAAGTAATAAATATTTTTCATGCCGTAGGGCATATATGATACCACATGAATACATATTTAGGTGAATATATATATACATATATTATCCTATTCTAAAACTGCAAAATACTGATTACAATCCTCATAATATCAAAACTGATTTAAAATATCAGCTTTATGAAAATTTCATACCCAATTCGGGGTATCCTAAAATCAAGGGGCAGAGAAGCATTCCATTTTTCCCACGCTGCAATCTGCTCTGCTTAATGGTAACAAATTATTCCCATTTATAAAAAATGATTCAATGTGGTCAAACATGGCTGCGTATATGGCTTAGAAAGAAAAGTGGTCAAAGATGGCTTCATATTGGCCAAAAAAAAAAGGGGGCTCAAAGATGGCCACAATTTAGACATTTGAGATGTCTGAAATTCAGACGTAAGAAGTGTCTGAAAAATTTAAGACATTTTAAATCCGTCTTAAAATTGAACACTCATGTTTCAGACACTTAAGTGTCTGAAATTCAGATACAAGAAGTGTCTGAAAATTTTAAGACATTTTAAAACGTCTGAAAATTGAACACTGCGTTTCAGACACTTAAATGTCTGAATTTCAGACATTTCAGTTTAGAGTGTTGAAAATGGTTTGGGAATGTTTGAAGATTTGAAATGAAAATACGTGACATGACTTAAACTATGAAAACCCCGGATATTATGTTTAATCTTAGAAACCAATGCATCTTGATAAGCACAAGAACAGTTTCACATAACTAAACATATCTATCTGAATCAAAATTAAAACAAACAAACAAACAAACAAACAAAACCATTTAAATTCAGACATTAAAAGATCACATTAAAATCACAGAATAAAATCATAGTAGATCTTTCAAGGTTTATACAGGCTCCTTACCAGTATAAATATCAATCGATGCAGAAGCTCTTGCATATTGGTGAAACTAGACGATCATGTAACATCCACGTATGAATGCATAAACTCAGATACCGACCACAACCCAGATATCTAAGATATTAAAGTACTTAAATCAACTGCAATAATTTTAAAAGTAGAATTTTTTAACGATTATTTTACAAGAATAAGAAATCTCCGAAGAACGAAGCATGTACAATTCCGACAGAATATGTAGTCATACATATTGACGTATGACAGGGTGACGTATACTCCCTGGTGATTTATTATTTTTAAATGAACATGAATGTGCATATGTAACAGCTTCAATATCAAATGGCATTTGTAATGATAAGGAGCTCGTATAAAGATTAAAAAGCCTACTATTTTTTTTTATATTTATTATGTCATATTATTGTTTTTTTTAGTTGTTTCTTTATTTTTATTACGTAACTGATTTAAAATGGTTGTTTTTACTTTTAAAGAACAGGTCATTTAAATTTCTTATTTTTCTAATTTATTAAATAAAAGAATGAGAATTTAAAAGGCTCAATTTCAAAATCATCTCACATTTTTATTTGCAGTCTACGCCACTGAATTAGAAGAAATAATTCGGACACATTGTTCCAATCACGAAAAGTCTGAGACAATTCTTTACGAAAGTATAATGATGCGTATTTCCAATCCAAAGCCATAAGTCTCAAACAGACGTTTGAAATAACTTTAATGTACACTGGTGGACAAAACTTAAAGACCAAGAAGAAATGTACACGCAAATGAGAATCTACGAGAGATTGTGGGTCAAGAAACAAACAATAGTATTAACAGAATGTTAAACAGGATTTAATATAAAAATTTTATTGAAAGGATGTATACAGGGTATTATCAGAAGTTCTTTTTCTGAAACGTGAATATTGTCCGAAAACATGACTGTAGAAAGAAAGCAAAATACTCACAACTAACAATCGTCAGTGCCATATCAATATGGGATGTGCCCACCGTGTAATGCGAGACAGCTTTCAACACGGCGTGGCATACTCAGAACAACATGATTCAGTAGCTCTTGAGGCAAATTACCCCATGCCTCCTTCACTGCACGGATTAGGGTTTCCTTGTTTCTGAGATGAAGCTGTCGAGCAGCGATACATCACTCCAAGGCTTCCCATACATTTTCAATAGGATTCAGGTCATGGAAGCGTGCTGGTCAGTCTATGCGATGGATATCTTCGACCTCAAGACAATCTTGTACAGACTGTGTGCGATGACAAGGTGCGTTATCGTCCATAAAACGAATCTTTTCATCGCAGCACCTCGTAAAAGTCGAACATGTGGAAGCAGGACATCTTCAATGTACCGGTTACCTGTCATGGACCCTTCCTCAAGCACATAGAGTTCCGTGTGGCCATTGAACAAAATGTCTGCCCACACCACGATACTTAAAGTGACATATCGATCTCTTTCTAGAATATTTTCGCGACAGTAAGCACCACCAACCTCGCGACATATCAGTTTACGTTTACAATCAGACGATAGACTGAATTTACTCTTATCTTAGCAGAGCACGGTAGACCAGTAGCCATCAGTCCAATTGCGATGCATACGGCACTAAAGTAAACGGGCGCCACGTTGGCGTTTCCAGAGTGGGACACATAACAGGTCTTCGGGCATAAAGTCCACCCTTTTTCAAATATCTTGAAACAGTTTTCCGTGATACTTTAGTTCATGTGGCAGCATAAAGTTGATTTGCTAGTCGACCAGCTGTGCTGCGCCGGTTCCTTTTTTCCAAAATAGCAATATAGCTATCTTCTTGGGATGTCGTACGGCTAGGACAACCTCTTCCCGTACGCCTAGTACATATTCCACTCTTTTGGAATGCCGCTTATTGCCTAGAAACAATAATGTGCGCGATGTTAAATTCACGGGCAACATCTTTCATTTTGCGTCGTTCTGCCTACTTTCCGAGTATTCTATCACGAGTAATATCATCTAAATAGTACCTTAAAGACATGTTCAAATTTTCAAATTTCAAGCTTCACTCCATCTCCTTCAATTTTTACATCTAATGACAACTCACAGCACCCGCCAACTGCCTAAAATCTCTTATCTCTGCTGTCACGTGATCGACAAAAGCGGAAGAATAAAATTTGCACAAATTTCGCAAAACAGAGTACATCCCGCATTCATGCAAATTTACACGTGCTGCTGCGGATCTATTTCTAACTGTAATCGTTGAAAATAACAGAGGTCCTTAAGTTTTGTCCACCTGTGTGTATTGCTGATACAAATTGTGTTAAAGAAATAAAGAGGTTTTTTGTTCATAATTATTTACTGGGGCATACAGTGCGGTATGATCAATTTCCGCAGATCAATAAATACAGTTGAAGGAAAATGAAGGAAAACATTAATTTATTAAAAACTTAAAAAAATGAAAAAAGTTTATCTAAGGATTCAGATAATTTCATATTTGTATAGAAATTGTAGTAAAAATATAAGTTAAGAGATTTAAGGGATGTTGTATCTTTTAAAGGCACAAAAATGAACAAAAACATTCATCGTTTCAGTAAGTGTATCTTCAAAGGCTTTCAATGTATCAACATGCAATCTTGACTATTGGTTAAACAGATTTCGTTTTAAATATACCGCCGTTAAAAACTGATTACAATCCGTTTCAACTTAACTTGCCAGTACTAATTACACCACAAGAGTTTGCTCGAAGAGCAAAAGATTAGAAATAAACAAGGAAAAGTGCCATTTTGGCGGAAAATTATAATGCGTGTGCAAAAACCTGTACGTTTTGAAGTTCCTATGATATTAATTTTATTATATAATCATTTATTAAAATAACGAATGTCATTATTATTCTTTTCTTTTTTTTTAAATTTTGTAGATTGATTTCAACCCTATCTCATATTATATTAGCTGACGCGCCCGATGTTGCCTGGTCCACAAAATGCAAAAATATCTAAAAATAGCGAAACATTTTTAAAAAGTTGCACGAATTGCGAAAAAACTTTATTGAAAAGATGCCAAAATTTTATTGTTGTAAGCAAAAAATTTGAAATCGAATTCCATGCACGAATGTCAAAAAATCACATTGGGAAGCAAAAAATCGCATTTAAAACTGCCTAAAAAATTTAAAATCGCAGAGGGCAAAATTTTCTATATTTAAGCTTCAAGTTCGAAACAGAATACGTCTTACAAATGTCAAAAAAGCGCCGCAAAATTCAAAATATTCTAAAAATCGCATTAAAAATTTGAGAAAATTTAAAAAAAAATGCTGTACGAATTCCGAATAAATTTTATTGAAAACAAGACAGAATTATCAGTATTGGGTTAAAAAATTAAAACAAAATTATCCGGAAATCTATTTAAAACAGAAAATTTGTTATTTATACCAAAGCACAGGCAGAAATTTGGAAAGGGCTTTCTCACGCCTTCAGACTGAGCCCGTGTCATCTTTAATGTACATGTAATTATAGATATTAGGATGGAAAAAAGTCATCATTTTTTAAAATCAAAATAATCTATTTTTTTTAATTAATATCCGATTTTTTTCTTGAATTTAAATCAATTTTTTATGATTCCCTCCCCCCCCCCCTGCTTTACAATACAGAATTGCTACCGAGAATTTTATGTTTGCAAACAATTAGATCTCTAATTGCTAATATAGTCTATGTTTTTATAATTTAAATAATAAAATTATAATTCTTAGTTAGAAATTACAAAAATTATATAAACTACAAATCAGTAATTTCATTAGTTAGTATTATATAATAACATAATATTATGTACATAAAAAATTATAATAATTATGGAAAATTATATTAAATGCTAAAAATATTTACATTTATTAAAATAATAAAAAACTGCATTTAATACTAAATTGTTAACACTGCTGAAAATCAAGGGACTACTTTACTCACGCAAAAACACCCTCTCACCAATGTCAATCCCATGGAAGATTTTTTTTAAATATCTGGTTTGAATTTCAGTATTTTTAAATATTTCTTTTCTTTTCTATTGGATAGCTGAGGTCGATCTCTATAAAGAACCTTTTTTACTCTTTCAATTTTGTTTGCAGATTTTTTTTTTTTTTTTTGGGGGGGGGGGGGGGGGCGGGGTGGCTTTCTGATTTACACAAACTGTTCCGAAAGTGAAATTATCCTAGTAAAAACAGCCTCTAAACAAAATTGAAAAAGTAAAAAAGGATCTTTGTGGAGATCGAACTCAGATATCAAATATGGAAGGTAAAAATATTTAAATATTGAAATGCGAATGAGATATTTAAAAAAATTTCTCCCGTAGGATTAAGATTGGCGAACGGTTGTTTTCATGAGTGAAGTAGCCTCTTAATAATTATTAAACAATTGATTCTAATTAGGAACATAATATATAGTTTCATGCTTTTATTACAAAAATGATAATTAGTAATTTAGTACTCAGTACTGAAAGAAAAAATGACAGGATGCTAGTTCCAATTTGTGTTTAGTAACAATATAAGGAAACTAGTCAGCTGTACCAATCCCAAAATCTCATACATGTTAATAGTTTAAAATTCGCTATCACTGTGCAAAAATTAAATAGTAATCTCTGCTCACCATGAGAATTCTACAAAGATGAAATTCCGTGCATTTGTTCTTGAGATATGACTATCGTTGAAATCGTGTACATGCAGCATAGCAGCGCCACCTATTGGGTGATTTACACAAGAACCTAACCATCAACAACTTATGTCAACGTCTAACTGAATATGAAATTTGGGGAAAATCCGTGCATTAGCTATGAGATACAGCTATTGTAAAAATCGTTAAAAAACCAGCTTAGTAGCACGACCTATTGCGCGAATGATACCAAAACCTAATTAGCAACAACTTGTGTCAACGTATAACTGAATCTGAAGTTAGATAAAAATTCATTCATTAGTTCTTGAGATAGAGCTATTGTGGAAATCGTGAAAAATGCAGCATAACAGCGCCACCTGTTGTGCGATTTACACCAAAAACTAATCAGCACTAACTTTATATCAGGGACTATGTGAATTTAAATTTTTATTAAATTCTGTGCATTAGTTCTTGAGATAGAGCGCCCACAAAATTTGTGTCACATACGGACAGAGTCACGGATTCGTAGACAGACATTTATTTAAAAAGTAGAAGGATAAAAAAATATATACTGGCTATTCATTCCTTTCTTAGAACTTTATAATTTTCTATGTAAAACGTGGAGGGAGATACTGCTTTATCAGACATTTTATAATTCAAATAAGATTGATTCAAATAATGTAACTTCACAGATTTTAAAATACTCAATTAATAAACGAACGAATAATAACAATAATTAACAGTAGAAAAAAGAAATGAACACGTCAATGTCCAAAAGGAAAGTAAAAGCGAAAGCAAGGATCAAGTATTATTAAAACTATTCATAAAATGCGCGCCAGATATTTAGCCTTGAAGTTTGGTTCCTTGACTAAGGAGAGGTAATTTTGCATCCTAGCATTTTATTACGAGAATAACATAGTGATAAGTCATATGTTCGACAAAACGAACATGTTTTGGTAATGTGCATATTCAGATTTTTTAGTTTTATTTCAATTGTTTGGAACTTGACTGGCCGTTACATGAATGTGTCAGAATTTGTCAATGACCATTTTGTGCAATTAAAGAAAATAGTGCATGAAATCTTGCAAGTTGCCATTCGATGCTTGTACAGAAAATTTACTAAACTTTTATCCAAATGCATCTTCGTTAAATGTGTCTGTTATTAACACTACGTAACTGGAGCGTGGACTCTTTCGATTGTTTCTTTCCTTGAACTTAAATCGAACAATATGTTCTATTTTACGTTTTCCAATGATTTTAATCGATTATGCTTTAGCGTCATGTGAATTTGCAGATTATTTAGCATAGTACATTTCCCCCAAAACAATAAAAAATATGAATCAGAACTTAAACTAAATATTCATTTTCGTGTGGAAATTAAAGTCTGCCGCGATTGATTTTTTTTCTGTATTAACGTCAGGAATAAAATTTTAATTCATTTTTTTTAGTAATTTCGAGATAGAAATCCTATTTACCATAAACTACTCATATGTGACTATTAAGTATTACTATAAACATTATAAAGCATATTCGCTATTCACAAAACTTGACTGCAATTTATAATATGTATTAAAATTTTTTGGCGGCTTTTTTGCTTTACGCTAAGATTTCTACTTTATACGTTCGCTTTAAATACAATTTATATATATATATATATATATATATATATATCAAATACTACAGACGAATTATTTTAAATATATGCTTCCAAATCCCGAATTTTCTAGTTTATAAACATAATCATATAAATTTCTACGCATTTTCAACATTTAAGATTAAAAAATAACTGAGAACTATTTTTCAAGTACGAATGTTACTGTTTCTGCCTTTCACAATGCTGCTAAGTTGAGTTGAAATAGAGTATAGTATTTTACAGTGTTTATGTATTGTTGAAATTAAAATATATATATATATATATATTTTCGCAAGTCATTCCACGCATATCTGGAGAATGAATTGTTGTGAAATTTGATACAGATAATAAACACATATGCATTTTTAAGGTACATATAATGCTCACATAAAGTACAATAACACATATGCAGTTTTAAAGTAACACATACTCTTAAGTGATAATTATTTCAATGACCATGTCAAAAAAATATTTTTGTAAAAAATTAAAATTATACATATTTTAAGGAATAAAAATAGTTATTACTAAAAATCTTATCACTGTAAATACTTAAATGTGAATCATTTTAATCTTGTTTACTTGTTATCTATATAAAGTTTCATAACAATCCATACAAACGTTATCAAGATATCATGCGCACAATAACTTACGGAGTAAAAAAAAAGAGCTATTTTAACTTCAAAAATACGTAAATGCTGTAACAGATTAGTCAGTTTCTAGTGATAGTATATTAAAAAGCAAAATCTGTTTAATGAAATGGGAAATTTTCATGTTTTTGCCTAAAAAGCATTAAAAATACAATAATTCAAATTTGATTTTTTTTTTGTAGCTTTAGATCGAAAAAAAAGAAAGTAAACTGAAGCTGTTAAAGGTAGAAAAAATAGGAAGTCCCTTACATTTTGCCACATATACCTTTAGATATAAAATATATCACGATACTTTCACTAACATTTGGAAAATTACATATACAAAACATAATCCTTTTTACAGAAAAACAAAATGATGCTGCAAGTTTAATTCTGTCTGCCGCAAGAGAATCCTTGTCAACTCCACTGAACTATTTTAAAAGCGAACATGTAAAAGCTATTTCTAGTTTGGTCCCTTTGCGCTCTTCACTTTGAAATAAGGTCTTTGTTTCTTTCACTGCAACATTTGTTTTAAACTAAAACAATTTAGCTCAAACGAAAACGTAAATTGAATGGACCATTTCTGAATGTAAGTGAAAGATCCCCTCTAATTTAAAAGCATAAACTTTCCGAATTTTAGTTTTCCGATTTCTAGACCAATTTAGATGACAAAAGAGAGTTAGTCAATTTACTATTAACATATGTGCTTTAATGTAAAATTATTGGCTTTTACATCATAGAGTTTAAAATAAAATGCAATAAAGTCATTGATATTCAGACATTATAAGGTCTTTTTCCTAGTACTCTTTTATATTGTACCATCATGACGTGCATAATGTAGTAGTCATTCAAAAAGCAATTATTACTTTTAATGTAAAAATTGGTATAATAATAAGATTTAGTGATATTGTAAATTTCAAACCTCCAACTTAATTAGGGACTGAGTTAGAAAAATTGCTTAAAATACACATGTTAGAGACCGGAGGGGTAAATATAAGATTTTAGAAATTTTAATGATTTGTTGTGGGATTGCAAGTGTTCAGCTATAAATATGTAAAATTTCAAGTCTTCAACTTAATTAGGGGCTCAGTTAGAAAAAAAAAGCTTAAAATACATAAGTTAGAGACAATAGGGTTAAATATAAGACTTTTTCTAGATTTTATGATTTGTCGTTTGATTCGGCTGTAAGTATGCAAAAGTTCAAGTCTTCAACATTTATAGTTTCGGAGAACGGTCTCTGTGACAGATAGATCAGTGAGACGAACAGGGTTTCATAAGATGAACGAAGCCCTAAAAAGAGGTATTTTAACTACAAAAATTCACAAATACTGTAACAGACTAGTCAATTTCTAATGATAGTATATTAAAAAACAAAATCTGTTTAATTAAATGTGAAATTTTCATGTTTATGCGTAAAAAAAGCTTTGAAGATCCAATAATTGAAATTTGAATGCTTTTTTTTTAAAATTTTATCGCTTTAGATCGAAAAAAAAGAAAGTAAACGGAAGCTGTTAAAGACAGAAAAAATAGGATATGTCTTACATTTTGCCATATATACCTTTAGATATAGACCATCTACTATACTTTCACTAACATGTGGAAATTTACATATACGAAAGGTAATCCTTTTTTACAGAAAAACAAAATGGTACTGCAAGTTTAATTTTCTCTGCCACAAGAGAATCCTTGTCAACTCCACTGAACTATTTTAAAAGCGAACATGTAAAAGCTATTTCTAGTTTGGTCCCTTTGCGCTCTTCACTTTGAAATAAGGTCTTTGTTTCTTTCACTGCAACATTTGTTTTAAACTAAAACAATTTAGCTCAAACGAAAACGTAAATTGAATGGACCATTTCTGAATGTAAGTGAAAGACCCCCTCTAATTTAAAAGCATATACTTTCCGAATTTTTGTTTTTCGATTTCAAGACCAATTTAGATGACAGAAGAGAGTTAGTCAATTTACTATTAACATATGTGCTTTAATTTAAAATTATTGGCTTTTACATCATAGAGTTTTAAACAAAATTTAATAAAGTCATTGATATTCAGAGATTATAAAGTATTTTTCCTAGTACACTGTAAAAAAAAAAATCTGTAAAGTTACTAAAGTTTTTCTAGGAAACTGGGATTCCTAGAACTTTTTATGTAACGACAACAACAAAAATTCATGTAACAGACGCACTTTTGCGCCGAAAATCAAAAAATCTGTAAGGTTACTAAGAATTTTTTAGGAAACTGGGATGCCTAGAACTTTTCATGTAATTGCAACCAGGGTTACAGATAAAATTTTAGTAAGATTACTGTAATTTTAGGATATTAATTTGTAAAGTTACAGATTTCATTAGCTTTACAAAAACTAGTTTTGTAGATTTGCAGCTTTTTTTGACAGGTTCAGATGAAAGTTTAGTAAGCATGTAACTTTAAATCTGTAGAACTACAGATTCTTTTTTACAGTGAACTCTTTTATATTGTGCCCTCATGATTTTAAAAGTTGTGCATAATGTAGTAGTCATTCAAAAAGCAATTATTACTTTTAAGATAAAAATTGGTGTAATGATAATATTTAGGGATACTGTAAATTAAGTGTACCTAATGTAAATAAGATTCAGTGTGTCTGTACTATGTGCAATTAAAGTATGTGTTGACAAGAAATATGATAATACGTTTTCAAAATGAACTAAAACCTGGAAAAACTAATCATGCTTATGACGAATATATAACTTATACAGGATATTGCTTGTTATACAGCAAAAAAGAAAAAAAAAAGATTAAAATTACAAAGTATTTACAGTATGTCTGTTAAGAAGAAAACTTTTTATCACCACTTGAGGCTGACAGTGATGACACGAAATGATTTGTGTTTCTGTCTGTCTGACTGTCTGCTCCGCGATTATATCTTCATGAAAATTATTACTTGGTATGTTACTATTAACCGACATATAAAGCTAATGTAGATTTTCAGTTCATTAAAATTCTTTAATTTTCTTTATTTTTCTGTTGACCTTGCCACAGTAATATAATGAAAGGAATCAAGAAGTACGAAACAATGGATGTGTAAAAGTTAATTACTGTTAAAAGAAAAAAAAAACATATTAAAATCCGAACTACTCTTTAAATTGACCATGATTAAATAAATTAGCGTATATAATTTTTTCATTTAATAAATTCTCTATGTATTGTGTATTTTCTCGAGGTTTCTCTTATATTTTTAATATAATTTTTTGTAAGTATTTTCAGTCATTAGAAAATATATTATAAGCAAAGTAATATTATTTATTTAAATAATATTTTTTCCCATTATAAGTTAATATAAAATAGGATTTATTTCAAATATTGCATAAAAAAAGAAGTTAGGAAACGAAGAGTGTTGGAAATCATTAATTGGTTTTTGGATTAAAATTAAAATATGTAAATGATAAAGTATGATTTGTCATAACTGCCATTAAAAAAGAGTAAAAATAACTTTTTTTTACATTAATTATATTACATAGTAAAATACCCATTTTGAAGTATTTTATCATTCTTATCATATCAGTCATAGTTTTTATGTTTGTCTGATTTTTTAAGTCTATTTCCAATTTTTTATTCAAATCTATTGATCTTAATAGAGATTATTTCATATTTGCATAAAGGCATTTTTTCACTTACTGATGCAGAATTTAAAAAAAGCGCAAATTATAAAATTTAGAAATATTTTACAGCTGAAAAATATTTTTACACGTGAATATTAAAAGAAATACAGCATTAAATAATTCAATTATTACGTGAGAAAAGAATTTATTGGTGAAAACTACATTATATACAAACAGCCGAAACAATAATATTTCCAAATCCTTTTCAATTGAAAAAATATTTAAATTTTAATAATATAAAAGAAAAAAATTTAAAATAATTAAATTATTACGTGTGAAGAACATGAAATAGATAAAATTACGTCATATTTAAAACAATGCATTTAACCCCTTGAAGAGCGGTGGGATATAGCATATCCCACTTAATTTTAATTAGGAAACGCCACAATGGCACCGGAATTTTGAAATGAAATTTTGCTTTTATAATTGTATGTGAAGAAAAAAAACATTTACTTATTTTCAAATAAACTTGTTATTACATACCGGTGTGATTCAATTACTTCAACATTTTTCTAACTTAAGTCCTTTGCACCTGAAAGAGTTAGAACGTCATAAGTATTTTCTTATAGCATCTATCAGAAAAAAAAGTTTCTAGACATTAATATAAAAGTCTGGGAGACAGCGACATTATTTGCTCTACTTAACCTTTTTATACACGCTGATAGTCAAATTTGTGATACATCTTACAAACTTTACATAGATCTTACATAATAACTGTCAGAGTATTTCACATACATATCAAACAAATTTCGAGGCTATCGTGCGTTTTTTGGGAGAGTTATCCAGAAGCAGATATACAAAGAGACAGGCTCACAAACATAAACAAATTTCGGGTATAAACTGTAAACCTGGATACGACTTTTCTTCAAATAAAGAAGAGTCAATGAGGAAAAAATGAGGTGCAATTTGCGACAAACAATACAAACATGGCGAATGAGGTGCGTTCATACTAGAACTAGTTTTATAAATATTCAGATCATAGTGCAATAGCTATTGCACTCTTATGCAAAAATGCATGCATACAAAATTTATTACGATTATATATATTAACATCAGTAATACGGAAATAATATGACTCCATCTCAAATAGGACGTAATCACCACGGAAATCTAGAATCATTACATATCATGAGATATCATTGAATTAATTACGTTTGATAGGATTTAGTAGAATGAAGAAAACATTTATTAATATTCTTTTAAGTTTTAATTCGATTTTCCTAAAATATGAAATGACAAATTCTGCAACGATTATATATATAAATTTTAACCCTTTATCTACTGGCGGTACTTATAAGTACCATTAAAATAACTTATTATAAAATTGATTTAATACATCGATTAGTTGTAATACAGTTTAGAATGAGTTATAGATACTTTACTTTATCTTGTTCCAAAAGCATTATGGGTTACAAAAAACAAAAATATTTTTTAAAAGGATGATTTCTTTTGCCTTTGCATCATTTCAGCATTCTTGGCGTTGTGTGTGTGTGGGGGGGGGGGGGGGATTTTTCAATTCGTAAATATTTCTATATTTCTATTGTAAGTACATTATCTTTGTACATTTCCAAATTCTGTAAAATGCTAAGACAAGTATTTAAAATAAAAGATTTGAAAGGGATTATTATATAGTGCGCAAAATCCTTTTAATTCAAATTCAAGTAATGCTTTTAAATCCTTCAATCCTTCTAAAATTTGTTAAACGATTATGTAAATTTTCTAATGTAGTTTAAACAATTCACGAAAAATGCTTTAGAAGATAAAATTTTCATGAATTCATAATTCAGTACATAAAGGGTTACACCATTCGGTTGGGTAGTTTTTGCGCTATTATATGCGGAAAGAGGGATACACAGACAGACGGGCGGGCTAGACAACGACTATAGGGGCTACGTATTTATATTGCGAACGCACTTAAAAAAAGGCCCGTTTAACCATCTTTTTTCTGTACAAAATATTGATTCCTTTTAGTGTGATTATTCAATACATTACAGTATAAGCTTAGATCAAACTTTGTGCGAATTTTAATAAAAAAGCTAAAATATTTAACAACGATTTTATGCACAAATAACGTACAGACACGACAAAAAAATCCCATATGATCGTTTCGAGGATTCCTTGATATCCTTCCGAGTATACATTACAGTATATTAGCCCGATTTACTTTATTAAAGCAACTCATTATGTTTGTACGTCTGAATGTTTAACATAAAGCTGAATTGGTTTGCTTTTGTTAAGATAAGATCGATGCGAGGCTGTGAAAATAGGAATCGTCATTATAAAAACATCGTTCTTAATTATGAGGAAAGCAATTATTTCCTACCCGCATGTGACATTCCCCAATGATAACAGTAGGGGATTTATGTTTGAATGCGACGCTTTTTCTTCACATTCATACGTTATGCATCGATTACCATTATCTATGTGTTTGTACATTTTTTGTCACCTCAGATAAACAGTTTTAGACTTTCAATTAAATGAGTATATATTCATATTTTTCACTTTCTCTTTAAAGATTGGGATCATAAATAAACAAAAATAAAATAAATTTTGTAATACTACTATGTTTATAACAATGGAATAAGAGTGTTACACTCACTACATATGTTTTTGAGACAAATGTGGATAAATATTGAGACTTTTTTCCTATGAAATTCTTTTCACAAACATCATACAGCCGAGTAAATAATACAGTCTTACCTAAGAAAAGGCATAGTCGTTCTGGTATTTGGGTAGATTGTAAAGGTGATGTTTTGTCTAAAAAAAAAATCAAGCTTTTAAACTCCGTGTAAATCGCCATCTTGAAAAAAAAACTTGAATCGCTTTTTCATGGTTTTTTTTATAACATCTTACAATTACATTTTAGAGAAAAACTTATACTATGAATCTTGTAGAGGATAAAGTTTGCAACAAATTTCACAAATAAAGGTTTTTTTTCAAGAAGTAAAAATAACGGAGGTACACGTCTTTAAAGTTTGGCTAAAATAGGCGAATCAATAAAATATTCAATTTTTCAAGTTCTGTTAACTGCAAACTCTTACCAGCACATTTTAGCAAAGAAAAGTATTACATAGCTGGTAAAACTTACTGTTTGCAAATAACTTCACATGCATCATTATTTTCTAGGTTCATAAGTACACTGTTAAGAATTTGCAGCATTCTGGCAGGTCATTTGACCGTTTTTTTCCGAAAACGGTTACACAACCGTAATTTTAACACTATTCTGACCATATTATTGGCCATTTTATGGTCAGAATATATTTAAATTATGATTATGTAACCCTTTTTTTAAAAAAAAACGGTCGAATGACATGCCAGAATGCTGCAAAATTTTTAACAGTATATGGAATATAACTAATTTTATTAAAAGCAAATTTCGCTATTAATGAAACATTCAAACAAAGCGTCAGTAATGAAATTAATGAAATCAAATGTCTTAAAGTAAGAGAAATAGTTTTAAACAAAATGTAATCAAAATATAAATCAAAGTTATAAGGAATTAAGAATTTCAGTTGCCAGTTACTTGAATATCAAGTAAGAAGAGCGAAGTGTGTTAGCAAGGTTTACACGGAAATTTATTTTGTTGCTTTTTTATCCAACACTGTTAAAAATCTGGGACATTTGCTGCATCGTCACTCCATCGCTTTTATAGGAAACTGTAACTTGACTATATTATGAGGCATTCTCATTGCTCAGAACAGAAATATTCTATAAAAGTGGTGGAGTGAGTATGAAGCAATTGCTGCATGTTTTAACAGTGAAGCGCACACAACATGGAACCATTTCACAATTTTCATAAATTCACAGTTTTTTTTTTCACTATCTTAGTTTTAGCAGGCTACATGATTACTATGTCCCCGAAATTTCACTATAAAAATGAAATATATATATATAATGTTTAAAGCGTATAGCTTTCGAAATTCATTACTTACTTTTCAAATTTATGATCGTTTATCTGGTTCAATTTAAGCAACTCAAATTGGTTCAATTAAGGCAGCTCCGCCATTTTTTAAAACAGATAATCTTAAGTCTAAGAACAAAACGAAAGCAAACAAATCCCCGTGAAAAATATGCTCAATAAACACATGATTTTAAAATATGTATATGAAAACATAACAACTTACCTTAGTTTTAAAGTACTCTCTTGCGTTTAGTAGGAAAAAAATTAACAGCTAATTTTAGGTTCTTTAAAATTGTCTGAAAATAACACGTGGAAGGCGGTTGATTCTTCTAATCATAAATGGCGTCATTCTGATGAGTAGCATTTCAGCGGTAGATGACGTCTCTTTCTGTAATTAATGGCAGAATTGCAGCGGTCCATTTAAAGCAGCCGTCCGAATATGGCTATTGCAAAATAGAGTATGTTGTATAAGTTGATGTTCTAGCACATTATTGTATAAGTTGTATAAATTATATCATTTTCGTATAAGTTAATGTTCTAGTCAGGCTAATAAAAACTTCAAGCTTTTGATTTCCTACTGCTTGAGCTGCCATTTCAAAATATAACAGGAGAAGTTTGTGTCTTCGTTTTTATCTTCAATCATATTTGCCCGTACATTTTACAAAATCGTTTTAACATGAGTCTTGTAGCTGGTATTTTGGAAGAAATGTAGTCCGGTTACGACATTCGACCTGATTTTCTGCGAGGAATTATTTCCATTTTGGGTAGCATACTTTAGGGTATCTATTTCGAATCTTAAAATATGTTACTAAATTATACATATCATTTTATTTTAGGCCTATAAATATATTTCTTTGGCTAAAAGAGGATGCTAATAAGTTATAGTTCAGAAAACCATGAAATATCGGATGTTCCTCCGATTCTATTGGTTTTGCCTGACGATTGGAGTGGTTTTTATATATTTCTTTAAGGACATAGAACAAAACTTGACACGTACAATTTGCTTCACGTATTTACTACTACAACAGAGATTTCAAAACTTTTAGAGTGCCGTACCACAAAATGAAAATTTATTCTTTTACCCTACTATAAAGTGACAAAGATAATGCTAACAGGAATTGCTTTTAAACAGGGCATTCGGCCAATATGCCGTGTGTGCGCGCTATCGAAGAGACGACAAAATTCTAAAATAGGTCTAACAAAAGAAAGGTTATATACAGTCGGTCATGAAACGCAGAACACTCCATACATTTTAATCACCAAATTGACCTGCAGAAAAGCAAATATAGCCATTCTCCTGAAAAATGTATCCACACATTACTTTATGCAAAAAATAATCTTAAGGGATCGACCTGATGCTATAATTGTACACAATTCTAAAATTTTCAAAGCGAACGCATAATAGTGATATGATATTTGGCTATTTCGGTACATTTTATCTTAGGATACGGAACAGGAAGATATTTCACCAAGTATTTAAGGAATTATGAAGGTTTAAATTTTGAAACTTATAATATTAAATTTCATTTTTATGCGTTACAAAACGCGAGGATGATTGTTTTTTTAAACATAACGCAAGAACTATTTGTCGGAATAGACATCACGTTTATTTCTGTAGATAACTCGATTCAACAATTATTTAAGGATTAGCAAAATTAAAGAATCAACCTATATTTTGTCAACTGGCAGTATATTCGCGATATTATATTATTGATCATGTTTTATTCATTACAATTTTTAAATTATAGCCATATGTTTATTACATAAAATTTGAAGAAATGATTGAAGAGTCTATAACGAATCACTAAAAGTCAAACATTATAAAGTAAGCAATATAAAAAAGGACAAATGTTTGTAATCTAGGGAAATATAATATAACCACTACTCAGTTCACCCCGATTTCGAAAAAGGTTCTTTACACTTTGAAACACCAGACTCCCATATATTTTCAAGATTTAAATAATTTTTGTAAAAAAAAAAAAAAAAGATTCTTTTTTGTGGCCACTTATTATCGGAAACCTGTCCGCAGCGTTTTTTGTAGTATATTAATCTGATTTCTGAACCCGAAATGTGGTTTCTTAACTTTTATTAATTACCAAGTTAACATTTTTAGATCAATAGGAAAAAGCAAGAATTATTAAATCATTTTAATAGAAGGATCTAATCTATTTTGAGTTTAAAAAGAATGGAGTTTCTTTGTCAGAGATATTTAGGTATAAAATGCAATGTAGGAAAAGCAAATACAATGTCGCAAAAATCAATGATCACTTATCTAAATACACGTTTAATAATGAAAAAAAGAAAGAAAAAGAATTACCTAATTTGAAATTAGAATGAATAAGCGAAAGTGCATGTAACGATCCAAATTCTTTCAAAATTGATAAAGAACTATTGATTTAAATTATTGTACGCTGTAAAAAAACAAGTTGATTGCTCGTCAAACGTAGAAAATGAAGTGCGTTTGTACCATAACTAGTTTTATAAATATTTTTTGCACCGCATATTGCACTGAATGCATATTTTAGTGCACTTCATAAGTTCCTATCAATTTCATTCTGTCAGAAAGTATGTATCATCATTAAAATGCACTTGAAGTAATTTTTTTCCCATTGGCCTTAATGTATCGTAAAATTTTGACTGTCCCTGTAATTAAAATATACATCCGATTTTCATAAAATTTGAAATGACTCCACAAATTTTTACAACAATTATATATTTTACATTTCAGACCATTCGGAAAACTGTAACATTATTAAAATGCACTTGAATTGATTTTTTCCCATTGGCCGTAATATAACGGAAAACTTTTGACTGTCCCTGTAATTCGACTATACATCCGATTTTCATAAAATTTGAAATGTCTCGACAAAACTATGCAACAATTATATATTTTAAATTTCAAAAGATTAGGTTGGGTAGTTTTTGCGCTGTTACATGAGGACGGACAGACGAACTGAACGACGACTATAGGTGCTACGTTTTTATATAATTACGAACGCACATAAAAAGACTAATTTGTTATTAATCTATGAAAATATAATAGAAGCACATGCAGAAATATTGAATAACCTCTTCCAATTCACCATGATTCTGAAGAGTCTTCTTTTCTTTGAGAAACTACGAAACGAATACATTTTCGAGACTTAAAGAAACTTAAAAAAAAAAAAAAGTTTCGTTTGCTGACCCTAATTTTCGTAAACGCTTCCGAGTAGTTTTTATAATGTATTAAACGATTTTCTCAAAATGGTGTATGGTATTTTAGTACGCTGTTAGTTCTCAATTATACATTTTGAGCTTCGTAATTGGATTGCATGCAAAAGTAACAAAATAATGTTAATGCTGTTAATTTCTCATGTTTGTCTGTGAAACATGTTTTTGAACAGGAAAATGTTTATTTGCGATTTCATTGCATCTGAAAAGCCACCAAAGCTACTGATCTACCGTAAGAAGAAAAACCCTGAGAGGGGTTGCTTCTTCAGAAGATACCAACTGGGAGAGGTGTGTTGGAATCGGAGGAGGTTACAGTCTTGGCGCGATTAGCATTCGTTTGATGCTCTCCTTTTTTTTCTATTTTCTCTTTTTGACAACGCGAATATATCGAATTTAATAATACTAGGGGATCGTACCCGGGTTCTCAGAGTTACAGAGTATAGGAGAAAACATTTTTCTCTAATAAGTCTAATATTTCTTTTACATGTATTATATTTTTAAGTTTGCCCACTAACACCGAAATGCATTTTTATCTGAGGAATGTTATTATGCAATCAAATAAAGTTCCGAAAATTATTAAAAGCTTTTGTATTAGTCGCATGGCAGGAATTATTAGCCGAAGATTGTGCTACGCACGATAGTCTTTTTGATTCTGATCTTTTCAATGATTTAAGCAAGTAGTTCAATTACATGTCTGTTAAATTTGTACTTTATTTATATTAACAATCTAGCTACTTTCTGACACATTCCTGAATTAGTGTTTATTCGTAAACGCATAACACTGTCAAATTTTCTTTTTAAGAAGCTATGAAATCAAACAGTGTGTCACATTCGTGTGGCCCCCCGAACACTCTAACAACCTCGCACCCCTAATGCATCTCTGGAATTTTGAAGTGGACTCTCCGCGGATGGGGGATGCGAGGGTTGGAAAGAAAATAAACATTGGAGGGTGAGAGCAGAGAGAGGCCCTTGACCTGGAAGGATGAAGACATGTTTGGCCGCTGGTCGCAGAAACTGTGATTTGGTTTATTATTGAATGATCTGAAACCACGGGAGAGATGGGCGATGAGCCTAGCCCGTTGATGTATTCGAAATTGTAAATACTTTTTTTTCTTAATTATTAAATGTTCTTTGTTTTGTTTAGAGGCATGATTACTTATTGGTCTCATCAGTACTAATAACTATCGGGAACCGTTACACGAGAAGACGCCTCGTGACATTGGCGCAGCCGGTACCGATAGACTGATGAGATCCACATTGCGTGCCTCTATGGATGCTTATGCCCAGTTAGGGCAGCAAAACGAAAAAGAACGTCGTGATGTATTGATGGTGAAGCTGATGGACATAGATGGAAGATGCCATAGCTGGTGAGAGGCTGGAAGAGATAGAAGCAAGCCTTTTAGATCATCTGGACGGCATATTTATGGTGGAAGGAAGAAGCAAGAATACTGGGAATGACTGGTGAGTGGAGATTTTTTTTTTTTTTCCGTTTGTACCAGAAACAGGTATGTTTTGTTATAAAAGGATAAGGTTATAATAATAGTGGGTTATTTAATTTAATTGGTAATGTTAAAAAAAAGTGGTTGTGGTTGTCTGTTAGGAATGAGTGATGGTGGGATTAACCGGCATAATTGTATGTAAACGTATTCAGATATTTTTTTTTAGTGTATTATTATTGTTATTATTATTGTATTATATGTTGTAAACAAATTTAATGCTCGGGATAAAATGGTTTTATGTCAGATTGAAATTTAGAATATATATATATATATACAACTATATATAAATTTTGGGGCTAATTAAGTACCATAGAATTCTTTTGTTTGTTTATTCTGTTTGGTTACTGAAAAGGGCTGGAAAATGACTTTTCTAATGAAAGGTAGTAGGGCAGATTTAGCTCAAGTAGTTGAGGAATTGGGTGAACCAGTGCCTGAAAAGGGAACCAAAATCCAATTCAGTAAAATTATTTTGGAACACGCGGATTATGAGGAAGCCATGATAAAGGAATTGCTAGAACAAATTACAAGTGAACGAAAAAAACTTGAGTGTGGGGAGAAAACGCGAAGCGCCCGCGAACATGAAATAAAACTTAAGGAACTCGAAATTCAACAACGACAGGGCTCGAATGGGAATCAGAGGGAAATAATAAATAATTCTGAAGATGGACTAGCAAAATATTTACATATAGTAAGAGATCAAATGCCTCGCATTCCAGAAAAAACAGAAAATTGGGTTTTCTTTTTCCACCAGGCAGAAACCTTGTTTGAAATTTATTCAGTACCAGAGCAATATTGGGGTAAAATAATTCTGAACAGACTTGGAAACTTTATTAGGAGTCTAACGAATAGTTTGGGAACCGACCAATTATCTAATTATACCTCCATTAAGGAGTGTATCTTAGCGGAAAATGCGTTGACTCCATTACAACACAAAAAGAATTTTGAGGCATGTTATAAACAACATAACGAAAGTTACGTACAATGGGTAGCGAAGGCTAAAACCAACTTTGAATATTATTTAGAGAGCCGGGATGTGAAAGATTTCAAATCATTAAAAGATCTTATCATATCGGATAAAATTAAAGACTCGTTAACAGGCAGCATGAAATCACATATATTAGTGAAAGAGGGGTCCAATTGGATGACACCTGTGGATCTTGCTAAGACACTAGATATATATGTAGAGGCTGTCCCGCAACTGAATGAGGGTAATTGTTATTACGAAGGCGATAAGAGGCGAGATTTAAAGTCATTCAGGCAGAGTAGGCTACCTCGAACAGAGGAGCAGAGAAACGTAAGGGGAACTGCTTCCCCCCTTAGTAGCAATGAGGGAGGGAATGGTGAGAGAAATAGGTTTACAGAAGAGAAACGGAAATTGGTCACGTGCTTTATCTGCAAGGGGAATCATTACCGGTCAGAATGTACGCAGAAGAAAGAGACAATCCGTGATGAAGAGAGAAAAGTCAGTTGGGTCAGTGCTAGAATTGGATGGACAGCGGCGAATTGTAAAAACAGGAAGCAGAATAAAGAATTATTACCGATAGTAGAGCTTAATGTTGGGGGACGAAAAGTAGAGGGGATCATGGACTCTGGGGCTGAGATTTGCGTATTTCGGAAAGACTTGATTCCAGATCAATGTATGACTGGAGGTCACATTTATTTAATCCCAGCGATAGGAAGAAAGCAGAAAGTTGATCTAAGTAATTTGCCACTAGCTCTATGGGAAGATAAAGGGAAAAAATCTTCGGAAATTGACATACAGGTGGCTGTCGCAGAAAATTTAAACTGTCCGGCACTGATAACGCCTGCGGTGTATAATACTTTAGTAGCGCAAAGGAAGTCGGATAGGGTAGCTATAGGATTAGAGAGTCACGATAAATGGGAAACTGGAAGGGAGGAAAACCATATAAATACTGAAACTGAAAGGGAAAAACAGACTCATTCAGATACAAGAAATGATAGTGGGATGGAGATTTTAGACAGTGAAGTATTACCAGTTCCAGAAGTAAAACAAAGGGTTAACTTAGTAAAAATTATGGGGAATCAGGACCAGGTAGCTCAGGTTGTAGCGGCTAGGGAGCAGAGAGCTCAGTCAGATCTACACAGTAAACAGTTAAGAGGTCACAAACAGGGAAATTTTAAGGAGAAAGGCCAAAAACCATTTAAGTATGATGCGGTAAGAAAGAGAAACGTTCAAATGATAAATAAAGAAATATTAAATGGGGATCCTAAAATAGCGAATATGGGAAATGGTCAAAAACAAATTAATTCTATAAAATGTAAAATGAACTTTAAAAAGAGTAAAGTGTATTGTAAGGAGGATGAGTTTATTAATTTAATTAATGAGATGGCAGTTAAAAGGAATTTAGCACTCAATTTTGTGATTATTAGGGAAAACGAAACTTTTAATAAATGTGCTTCTGTCAACAATTGGCCTAATAAGAAAATTGCAATGTGTAATATTAGGAATATAACTTAATTGGAAATTGTTGAATATTTTAAGAATGGTAATTTAGCTTATTGTGTTTATTAATATTATTGTGTTTTTTTTGTGTGTGTTATTAATAATGGTATTTAATGTGTTTTAAGTTGTATATTCTATGAGGGTAAAATATTTAATAAGTGATGAGTTTGTGTGAATATGATAATTAAGTATAACATGTAGAAATGAAATTATACAGCCAAATTGTAATGAAAATGAGTAGATTGAGATTGATAATAGTGGAAATCTCATTTTCTTTAATGAATATTAAATTTAATTGTTGTATGATTTTTAAAATTGTAAGTCAACGATTAAATGTATAATATAATGTGGTGGATTATGCTAATTTGGCAGAATGAATGTAACAGATCACATAGTTGTGTGAGCTTATGGGAATTATACACTGATTCTAGGTATAAGCAGGGTTGTTGCATTGAATTTTAATGTGTTATCAAAGTGGATTTGATGTTTGTAAAAACAAAGTAAGAGTAATGAAATTGAAGATTTCTTCAATAGTAATTGTGTTTTTATTTGTATATCTGTTTTTTTTTTTAAATGAAAGTAAGAAAAAAAAACTGGAATGATATACTGAATGTTCACTGATAGATGTTGGGAAGTTATGCAAATTAGAGTTAATTAGAACAATGTGTTATAACTAAGTACGAGAATGCCTTAATTTATGTGTTATTGTCCGAGGGGGGTATCATGTGATCTTTTAATTTAATGAGTGATTATTGGAAATTGCTAAATGAGGTAGTTTAAAAAAAATTTTTGAAATTAGAATGTTTCCACAGGTTTAACGTTAAAAATGATAACAGTACTTAGGAGTGTATGTAGCACAAGTAATATTTGATATATGTGTAAAGTTTTAAGTGTGTAATTACTTATAAAAAGTTTACCAAATATTTAGGGTTTGTGTGAGTCTAAGTGTTATCCATTGTTTTTAATGCAAAGGTGTTAAGAAGTTTATGCGGTTCGATCCTATTATCACTCATGGGGAAATGGATCTGGTACAAGGGAAATTAAACGATAACCTCCACCTGAGAACAATATTTACTTATTAAGGTGAAAAAAAAAACTGGTGTTATGGACTGATATCATGATATGGACTGACACCATGACTTCAGATAGTGATAATTTAGTGACTTTCCGTTCATCGGTTGAAAACAGATGAAAGAAAGTGGAAGGGAGGTGTCACATTCGTGTGGCCCCCCGAACACTCTAACAACCTCGCACCCCTAATGCATCTCTGGAATTTTGAAGTGGACTCTCCGCGGATGGGGGATGCGAGGGTTGGAAAGAAAATAAACATTGGAGGGTGAGAGCAGAGAGAGGCCCTTGACCTGGAAGGATGAAGACATGTTTGGCCGCTGGTCGCAGAAACTGTGATTTGGTTTATTATTGAATGATCTGAAACCACGGGAGAGATGGGCGATGAGCCTAGCCCGTTGATGTATTCGAAATTGTAAATACTTTTTTTTCTTAATTATTAAATGTTCTTTGTTTTGTTTAGAGGCATGATTACTTATTGGTCTCATCAGTACTAATAACTATCGGGAACCGTTACACGAGAAGACGCCTCGTGACACAGTGTTTTCGAATTTCTGACAAAATTTTAATGATATTCATATCTTAAGAACTTAATGCACATAATTTCCTCAAATTTCATATTCTGTTGACGTTAGTTTGTTCTGATTAGGCTACGCCAATTTATTATTAAGGGTGTTCTCAAATCCAAAAGAGAAACTTTATGACATAAGTTTTAATTCATTTTTGTTGGAAAATGCATAGCAGTTGTTGTTGTTCAGAAACTATGTAATCTAGGTGTTTTTTCCGTTTTTTTCAAACGCAATAGATCTTTCAGAAAATAGTGTCAAAATGGACGTTTTAAACCGAATTTCCGCGCGAAAGTAGAATAACACTCACGAAAGGTCGAAAAACGTGTTTGTCACGTGATCGAAATGGCTTATAACTCAATAGGTAATTTATTGATCAAAAAATGGTAAACAGTTCAATTCCAAATCGCTTCCATGGCCAACCTTTCCAATTTTATATCTTTCCGTTAAAAAACGAATTTGTAAATGTGTCAAAACGTTTTGCGCTTGTTGAGCAGAGCAGTTAAGAACAGCCGTGCTGTATTAACATGTATGAGATAGAAAAAAGTTTTGGAATTGCACATCCGACTAGTTACTTTGTATTATAGGATTTAATTTTCTACCGAATAAAGCACGGTTTTCCCTAGATCCAAACGACAGTAAAGGTGCCATTTTTTTACTTAGGGGCAAGAAGGGCATATTTTTGGGAGAGGGGCAAATGCGGATATTTCTTAAACCAAAATGGCAATTAGGGTGCCTGAAACTGCTTAGGGAAAACTCAGAAAAAAAAAATGAATGCCTTCTTATCAATGCAAAAAAATCATAAATTGCGTATATGTTTTATAGAATAAATATGCTATGGATGTAAAATTACAGAAGGAATTATGTGTGTTGGTGTAATTCTTTTTTTCATATTTTATATTTTATCAATATAAAAGTCCTGGATGATTTGTCTTATAGCAAATTTATTGAAATCATCAATAATACAGTTCCGAATTTCCGGTCTTTTCCTGGAGTAGACAAAATATTATCATCACTCTGCTCCAATTTACTCTCTTCACGTTTAATTTTTTCACTGTAGATTCGGACACTCCTGTTGCTTCAGCTGCTCTTTTAGTAGCTTGGGAAATCTGTATTTTCAAAGATTTCGCAGCAGCCTCCGCTTTCAAGAAAGTATTCACGTTACTGACTATTTCACGTGCTTGGGAATGCAGTGTTTTCCCTTTTTTTAAAAGTTAATGTTATTTTAACGATAGGGAATCTGACAGTGGTATACAGTCTCAGATAGCAATGATTAAAAGTTAAATCGGTGGGAAAATATAAAATTAAATGCGCAATAATGAGGAGAGAAGAATATAACCGTCTGGCGATGGCAAGAGCACAAAGCATACTGCGTTTTTCTCCCCTTGTTTTCGCGCCTAGTATATACAAAAGAAGCCAACAATACTACGGTCACCTGAAAATGAAGTGGACGAGTCCGTTTCTATAGTAACCACGGAGAGGAAGATACTTCTCAGGGTCTTTCTCGTTACGGGTAAACAGTACTATCATCCGGGTTAAGAGAATTTATTAATGCACTAAAATAATTGGACAAGTGCGGGTATTACTCATGCACAGAGGGTTCGATACAATAAATGTATTAATTAGTAACTGTAATATAATAGAAAAAATCTTTGCTAAAAGAAAAATAATTTGTTATCTAGGCTTTACAACCCGATGACGCATAGCATACTCTACCCGTGTCTTTATGTGTGTCCAAACCGTGCATATCTCTAAATGTTAATATCTCGACTAATTACATACATTTATTTTTCGAAAATCATTATCAACAATCCATTTATACTTATGCGACGATAAGACCTTGAGCGCTCCACAACTCCCTTTCAGAGTGTCCTCAAAGCGAAATTTGTGTGTAACAGAGATTGCGTTCAAAACCTATGTGACCTAGGGTAATCGCTATAGTTTTCCTGCAAGGTTTAACTAATCTTCTACTACCCCTAATTTTTTTTCATAATTTTAGTTTCAGTAGTTTGAATACTACAGGTTGGGGACATATATTTGCGTTAGATTTTCAACGATATCTCTGAAAATATAATACCTAAAATTAAGACAAATATATTTTTGATTTCGTCGTTCCGAGAGCTTTCACGGGAAACGCACACGATAAGAAAAAAAGCTCTTTATTGTCAAGTAACTTTATTATCCCCCCCCCCCCATAGTTTTTCTGAATGTATTTGCGAATTATTAATAATTTATAAATATGTGGGTCAATAACATTTATTACTTCTACCAAATTTGAACTTTCTGCGTTCCATAGTTTACGAGAAAAACGGCTGTACACGGAGAGAAAGACAGGCAGCAGACACACGAGTGATCTTATATTGGATCTGTTATTTATTTTCTAACATTTTAGTTAAAATAATGATAATTATTTTACTATAAACATAGCTTCTTTAAAAAACACACAAAACATTTATTTAGACAATCACATTACAGCAACTACGAATACACATCTCCAAAACCATAATAACAACCTCAATATTATCGTCGAACATCTCACGTGTTTCGTCTGAACCAAAAAAAATAAATACATGGAGTCAGGAAAAAATGTCTATTGTCCAAGAGTTTATCTTATGAAAAAATAATTTAAATATTGTCATGTGACTTTACTTACAAATCCCTCCTTTAGCATGTCAATAATCCTCAGTAATTCCGAGACTTGTAATATGTTTTTTCATGACATCATAACTCAAATTCTTAGTCATTATATCTGCTTCCAGTTCAGACGAATTTACATATTTTGTTTCAATTTCTCCTTTCGCTCTTTCATCTTTTACAAAATGATATTTTCTACCTATATGTTTGTTGCGATTATTGACTCTTGGGTTTTTAATCCAATCAATTATAGATTGACTATCAGTACTGATTTCTATTGGACGCTTCACCATTTCTTCCTGGCTTAACTCTTCCAAGAGACCCATTAACAATTTTCCTTCACAAACAGCATCACATAAACTTAAAAGTTCAGATTCCATTGTAGAAAGCGCAACCAGTTTCTGTTTATTACTTTTCCATTCAATCAGTGATTCTCCTATCTTTACGATATATCCACCAAATGATTTTGAATCCCGTGTAGTACACCAGCTAGCATCAGAACAAAGTGATAATTGGCCCTTTTTATTTTTAATTCGAAGTTTGTAGTTTTTAGTGCCTTGAATGTACCGCAAAACTCTCTTCACTGCCTGTAAATGAATTTCTCTAGGATCTTTTGCATATTGAGACAAATTACTTAAAGTGAAAGCTAAATCTGGCCTTGTTCCTCTTACTAGATATCCTATACTTCCAAGCATTTCTAGATATAGTGTTTCATCAATTTTATTTTCATTTTCATATTCATCTAATTTTATTCCAGAAACACCAGGGGTTTTCACACTTTTACAATTTTCCATATCAAATCTTTCTAAGATTTTTTCTGCATACTTAGCTTGCCCTAGCAAAAATTCTCCATTATTTTCTTCAATATCAATACCAAGGAATTTAATGTTTTTCTTCAGCTCTTTAATTTTTGCTTCTTTATTCAATTTTTGTATCAATTTATTTATTAATTCTTCGGATTCACTAACGATTATTCCATCATCGACATATATTCCAACTGCAATAAATTTATTATCATTTTTATTAAAAAACACACATGGATCTGCTTTGCGGGGCTGTAACCCAATTTTATCAAATATATTAACTAATTTTTCATACCAGCATCTTCCTGCTTCTGGCAACCCATATAAATTTCCTGTTACCAATAATATTTTCCCTCCTTCAATTTGTAGACCTTCAGGCGGATTCATATAAATTGCAGTTTCTAGATCTGCATTCAGATATGCTGTTTCTACGTCGAAAAATCTAGTTTTGTAACCTTTCATCGCTGCGACTGCCAATAAAGTTCTAAATGATTCAGTTTTCATTACAGGACTATACGATTATTGATAATTTGTTCTAAATTTAAGTCTTGATCCGTCGGCTACTAATCTTGCTTTATATTTTACATCTTCACCGTCTTCTTTTACAGTAAAAATCCATTTGCTTCTCAGTGCCTTCACATCTTTTGGTTTGTCAACGATTTTCCGCGTTTTGTGTTCTTCTAATGAGTGTAATTCCTTTTTGATTGCTTCTATCCATTTATCCTTATCTCTAGAATTTAATACATCTTTGTAATTCTTTGGAACTTCCTCGTGCACTAGATTCGCTAAATACTTTGGATTGGGTTTCCTAATTCGTGATGATCTTCTAGGTTCTTCAAACAACTTATTCTCATTAGTTTCTTTTTCTTGCTGTTCCTTGTTTTCATCAATTTTATGATTTACTTCAGATTCTTCTGTCGCAGAATCATTCAAATCATCTGACAACGCAATTACTTCCTTTTTCTGATTTAACTCTTCTTCATTTTCATCGGAATTATTATCTTCTTGTTCATCTATTACATTTTTATTATTGGTAATGTTGATGTATTCAAATTCATCAGTCATTTCTTCCTTGTTAGCTATATCTTCATATCCCATTTTTTCTTCTATAAATACTACATCTCTGCTTTCACGTATTCTCTTTTCTTTTAAATCATACAATCTGTATGCTCGCCGATCTCTTGAATATCCGATAAACGCTGCTGGTTTTGCTCTTACATCAAATTTCTTTTTATTGATATCATCGTTGCGATAAAAAACTTTACATCCAAATACTCTCATATGCTTTACTGTTGGTTTATTATTTGACCATAATTCTAATGGCGTTTTCTTTCTCGTAGCTGTTGGAGTAACATTATGTATATAAGCAGCTGTTGATACTGCTTCGGCCCAAAAGGATAAAGGTAGTTTTGCTTCTATCAGCAATGTTTTTGCAGTATTAATAACAGTCCGATTAGCCCTTTCTGCAATCCCGTTACTTTGTGGACTATGAATTGTGGTTCTTTCATTCTGTATGCCCTTCCTTTTGTAATAATTCACGAGCTCTTCATTAGTAAATTCACCACCATTATCTGATCTAACCGCTTTTACTTTCTTGCCGGTTTCATTTTCTCTTCTCTCTATTATATTTATAATTCTTTCTTTTGCTTCATCTTTACTTCTTAAAAAATCTACAAAATATCTTCTACTATATTCATCTACTACCATTAGCATGTACTTACTCCTTCCCAATGAGTGTACTTTCATTGGTCCACATAAATCAACATGTAATTTTTCTAAAATGCGTGTTGTTCTTTCTATCACATGATTAAATGGTGTTCTTGTTAATTTCCCTTGAATACATATTTCACATTTTGTTTCTTCACCATTCATCTTTTCTAATCCCCTTACAAGATTTTCTCTTGACATTCTTTGTAAGTATACATAATTTATATGCCCAAGTCTTCTATGCCATAATTCTTTCTTTGATTCATTTGTCTGTAAACAAGATTCATTTCTGTCTTCATCTGTTTCTCGTACAGCTAAGTTTATTTTAAATGTATTGTCTTCGAATGTTCCTTTAGCTATTAATTCTCCTGTATTGTTTTCATAAATGGCTGCTCCTTCATTATCAAATATCACATATTTTCCTTTTCTGACTAAACTTGGAACTGACATTAAATTTTCTCTTAAATTAGGTACGCAAAGAACTTCTGTAAGTTTTATTTTTGTTTCGCCACTTTTCTTATCGTAAGACGTAACATGAACATTTCCACGATATTTCGCTTGTATTGATCGCTCGCTGTCAGCAGTTGCAATTTCTACATCTTCAGGTTTTCTTTCTACAACAATATCTTCTTTATGCGTCATATGCGAAGTGCAAGCTGAATCTAACATCCAGGTTATTTCCCTATTATTTTCAGATTCTTTACACTCATTTCTATTGAATTCATTTGACTGCAATGCATGTTCATTTGTAAAACATGTATATTCTTTTGCCTTCTTGTTTGAAACATTATTATTCTTATTATAATTCTTATTATTGCGTGAGTATTCTCTTACATCTTGAACTTTATTACTATAATAATTTTGAAAATTTTTCTTAGGTGAATACTCCCTATCATTTTGCGAGTGTGTCATATTCGATTTACTATAACAATTCCGCGCTATATGATTTGGCTTTCCGCAAGCAAAACATAAAACCTTTTTCTTTTCATTAGCCCTAAATGCTTTAGACTCGTTTTCTCGAAATTTATCATATTTTCTTTCATATCTCAACAAAGTTTCTCGCATTACTTCATAAGTTATATTTGGGTTTGATGATATCGCAGTTGTTACTTCGCTATATTTCTTTGGGAGCCCTTCTATAATAAATCCTATTAATTCGCATTCATCAATTTCTGTACCCAATTCTAATATTTCATTAGCTATCCCTTGAGCTCTTATCAAATATTCTTCTATTGTTTCTCTTTCGTTTTTCTCTATTCTCGCAAGATTAAGTTTTAACTGAATTCTTCTCTGATTTTCAATTCCCGCATAACGCTTTTTCAGTAATTGCCATAAATCCTTAGCTTTTTTAATCCCTCTAACAGCCATCATTTGTTCTGCGGACAACGTCAATATAATTATACCGTAAACTTCATCATTCTTTTCTAACCATGTTTTATGCGCTTTCAAACTATCGGGATCCCCTTCATTTTTTACCGGTTCATCATTTTCGATAACATCAAATAAATGTTTTGATTTAATCAAAGCTTCAACTCGCATACTCCATAATGTATAATTTTTACTTGTTAACGGCTCTATTCTAGGAATTCCAAACATATTGGATTCACACATAATTAAAATACTTTATCTTCCAAACTATTTTTAAATGCATATAAAATTCTTACCTCTTAAATTTTTTCTATTGGCGGTTAGTCCAATGGAACAAATTCTTAACTTGTATTAGGCCTAGTTCATACAATTCATATTTATTTACTCTTCTTACTTGTACACTCAAAATATAAAATTCGCTTTAAAACCACGCTCTGCTACCAAATTGTTATTTATTTTCTAACATTTTAGTTAAAATAATGATAATTATTTTACTATAAACATAACTTCTTTAAAAAACACACAAAACATTTATTTAGACAATCACATTACAGCAACTACGAATACACATCTCCAAAACCATAATAACAACCTCAATATTATCGTCGAACATCTCACGTTTTTCGTCTGAACCAAAAAAAATAAATACATGGAGTCAGGAAAAAATGTCTATTGTCCAAGAGTTTATCTTATGAAAAAATAATTTAAATATTGTCATGTGACTTTACTTACATCACATACACGTTTTTACTTTTTAAGTACGGAACCCTAAAAGTTACTCCGAAACATTTCCGGAAATCAGTGATAGCAACAGAATCTTTGATTTTACTAGAAAGTCTTTAAATCTCGTACATATATTGGTTTCTGAGGTTCCTAAAGATAAAGAATGTTTTTCGGAATAGTTGGTAACTAGGAAATGGTTACTGCATATATCGTTAGAGATTATATTATATTTCCATTGATTAAGAAACGTCTGTCTTTTGGGGCTGTGCATATATAATGTTATCATTTTAGGGGGGGAGGCAGGTTCTGGCACACGGTATCGTAAGATATCGTTAGGGGAAGGGAGGATTTGTCTTTTGGTATCGTTATCATTTTAACCCAAACAAAATTTTCTGTTTTTATTTGTAACACAACATCAAAATTGTATGCTATCTTTTTTTTTAATTCGTTATCTATTTTTATGAGAATACAAAGTTATTATCACAATCTTTGGATGATTATAAAATTATTTAATTCCAAAATATGTAATAACGCAACGTTTGGCATTCCTATTTTTCTGTCGTATGTGTATGTGTTGCTGTGAAAGACCGAAATCCAGAGAATGTCGACTTTCACCGGTGAATATCGACATTCACATTGTCGCTTTGTGTATGTCCGAAATATTTGCTAAATATCCTTATTTTTGACTTACACCGGCAAATGTCGACAGTCTCCACGTACTAATGGTGAATGTTGAATATGTCGGAAATTCCCATTTACTTCTCCATATGTCAGGCGTGATCATTAATTTTTAAAATATAAAAATGTTTTAATCGTCTGTAATCCAAAGTTGTGCTGCACTTAGTGTTAGCAGAAAGTATTTTAGAGTGCTGTTCTTGAAAAAAAAAAAAAAAAAAAAAAAAAAAAAAAAAAGAAAAAAAAAAAAAAAACATTGCGAGCCCATCAAACCTTGCATAAAACAGACAAAGCTGACTGACTCGCAGTAGAACAAAGAATTTGGCGACAGGCTGGTCGCCAAACCTATTCTGGTGAACACCGCTTCTCTTTTCGACCTCCACCAGAGCATATCTGTGCTTATCGACATTCACAGGTGATGGTCCGAATGTACAAGAATATAATCAAATATTCGGCCTTTCACCGACGTATTTGGTATTTCTTGACATTCACCGGTGAAAGTCGACATTCTCCAATTTCGGTCTTTCACGGTAACATATGCATATATACCCCGCTGTTTGAGAAACCGTATGCGAAGTCAGTTTGAAATTATACTTTATCTTTACTAGTAAATACAAGAGAAAGAATTTTGCCCGTCTGTTTTGTTGATATGAAGTTCTGTTTGCTCTCCCACCTCCCCGTGTGGGGTCAAGTTCAAGAAGACATTATTATTGTTAAACGCATTTTGTTAAAAAACGCTATTATTAAATTATTTTAAATAGTAACTATTCATTTTTTGTGTTATTTAATTTGATGTAAAGTTATTTCATATATAAAATGATATTTTATTGATTTCTCTTCATTTTGAATTAATAAAATATGCGAAAAATAAATATAACCATATTTGTATATCACTCCAAAAATCAAAATCCTTTTTAGACGTCGATAACGATATCATTGGCTGGGGGAGGGAGGGGTTTGGGGAATGATAACGTATGATATCATAAGAGGGGTGGGGTTCCAAAATTACCAAAAAAATTATAACGTTATATAAGTACAGTCCCTTTTTAGAACGTAGTAATTGTTGTAAATAAAAACCGATTGAAATTGTTTTTGGATATTGTTAAAGAAATATCAGTTGAAAAAATTGAAAAGTATACGGTATACTAAAGTTGTTAAAGAACCAAACGTAGAAAATATTTTAAATTTTGACGCATTTTTCTTTCACATAGACTTATATATATATATATATACATTAAGATACTTTAACTAGTACGTGGAAACTACATATGCAAAATATACTTCTTTTACAGACAAAAAGTATTTGAAACTGCAAATTTAATTGTCTCTGCTAGAGGAGGTTCCTTGTCAACTCTACTGAACTATTTTAAAGGCGAACATGTAAAAGCTATTTCAGTTTGGTTCCCTTTGCGATATGCACCTCAAAACAAGGTCTTTGTTTCTTTCACTGGAACGTCTGTTTAAAACTAAAACAATTTGGCGAAAACGGAATATAAATTGAATGGGCTATTTCTGAATGTGAATACAACATTCCTTCGATTTTAAATGCATTTATATTTTGGTGTTCAGTTTTTTAACTTTAAGGTAATTTTATGCGATAAACGAGAGTTATACAGTTTAAGAATAATATCTTTCCTCTAATTTAAAATTGTTTCACTTTACTGAATAAAGAGGGGTTTTAAACTACATATAAAATTCTTTGTTATTCCTATATTTTAAAGATTATTTCGACTATTTATTAATATATATTTTATACTCTTTAAAATGTTTACATTTGGCATTATCGACATTCAAAATTTCAATCCTTACTCATACAAACTACTTTAAAAAGAACTGAATTTATTGTGATTTTCCAAATCATGGCGAATAATACGCACTTCATACACGTCTATAGAATAAAATCAGAAAATAAATATTTGACGTCATTTGCTTACAAACTAATGACCTGTTTTTAGTTTCAGAAAGGGAGTTTTGAACATCTCACTTCAAATTTTTGTGTATTGATTTCAATAATTGAAAAACAGAGAATTATGTGGCGAAATCGAAATTTCTGGCTTGCTGGAAATTATCGCAGCTGCAAAAATGATTTTAATTTTTTTTTCAATTGGAAATCTTGCTATGTTATGCAGTTACTTTGATTAGACAAATGAAAATGAATTCATTTGTAATGAATGCATTGAACTATAAAATATATTAAAATAGCAATTAAAGCCTTTGTGCAGGAATATTAAAAAGCAGTAAACCAACGTTTAAAATGCACAAATAATGCGTGAAAAGCAGCAAACGCCTGTTTGCTGCTTTTCACGCATTATTTGTGCATTTTAAACGTAAGTTTACTGCTTTTTTAATATAAAAGATATTCTCTTTGTTTTTCGTTTTGATTCATGATTATCGGATTATTAAGATATACTTTATTTAAGTAAGTAAATTTTTAGTTCTTTGTGTAGATAAACGAAAAATGATTTTATTTTGGCTTAAAGCACTTCGTGAATTTACTTTTTAACGAATGTTAAAGATTTGTTAAAGTGTAGCATGTGTCTTATCAAAATGTTTTGATTATGTTTGATTATTTTAAATTAGTTTTTCATCAGATGATATAAAAAGTATTATGTCTTTATTTTTTTTTTCAATAATGATACGAGGAATGCTTTGTTTGCACTGTAACCGACATTTAGAAAGTAACTCATACTCAATCAAATACTTTTATCGTTTATTTAAGAGTATAACAGTTTCCCTGCTATATATCCGTTTAAAATACCTCCCCCCTCTGAAAATTAACACATAACTTTATTTCTTCATTTTTGTAATATTCATTATTTCCCACCCCCTCAAATAAAATATTTAATTTAATTTTACATTTTACACTTAATATCATACCTCTGTATTTATTCACTTCCCACACCGTCACTCTTCTGCAAGTTAAATTAATACTCTTAAGGTTTTCATCAATTAAACTGTGTGCACCTTTCTTACTTTCTCCTTTTTTTCCGCTTAGCTTTCACACAAATATAAGTGAAGAAACACAATCTTAACAGCCAGTCGTTTTCCGTTACTAATAAAAGAATAAAAATAGAAATGAATTCCCTTTGCATCCCAGCCGACAATAAGTAATGCATATTTTCTGGATAGCACAGAACTGCGCCCTAATTTATCTCATAGTTTTTAGCTTGCATTGGTATCAATTCTCACCCTTTATCATTATACAATTTTCAGATTTCCTTCTGAGTAATACATGCCTTTGCTCAGAATTTGTAGCGTACATGTAAAAAACATGCGGTATGCTATGTCTCATCTATCCCGCATAACCACCATAATTTTCTATCGTACAAACCCTTGAAGCCCGCCGTGGCGTGTAATTTAACTCATGGGAATCTTCTTCATTTTATCAGTGTTTTGTCTGCTCAATTTTCGCATATCGCGAATATCTGATATGTGCTTATCTTGTACCTGCCAATGTGTGGGTATTTGTAACGAAATCTTACGTCACTATCGCTCCTGACTGCTTTGAGAGCAGACGTCCACTATTGCGCCCTCCGGAACCTGCCCCGTTGGGCAAAGCTGCTACTTCTGCCTTGTACTGTAATTCACGGCCCCTTTTAAAAGTTTAAAATAAAAAGTTAAGTCCTCTAAATATTTTGTTGGAGTTTTTTTTTCAGTGCCTTTAGCAGTTGGGTAAGGAAAACACCTTTAGAAAGAGGTCCCAGAACGACTGTCTTCATCAGCTAGTTACATAATATTGAAGTATGTGCTAGCAATACGTATGATGCTTCATTTAGAAAATATACCAAAACATGTTAAAAAAGTTGAACACCACAAACTCCCCTTTAAAAATCAAAACAGGAATGTTTACATCCCCCTCCCCCGGCAAAAAAACAACAACAAAAATCCACGGTACGTAGATAGCATGTGTGCTAAGATGTATTCATATGTATATTAGATTTGAATAAAACAAATATACAATAAATTTTACTGAGACTTTTGCAAGTACAACTAAACATTTTTAGAACCTAAAAACGTTTTATAAACTTGTTTTGCGCATTTAGCTCAATATGTGTATGTATATACATGCAATAATAATAATAATGAAGAAACCTGCAAAGAGACTATTGAACTCTTCTGTGATATTACTATATGTTCGGGGAAAATTAGCCCCTAAATGGCATATTTTCCGCGAAGGTGGGAGGTGTCAGGTTCTGAGAAACATCTGCTATTAGAACTATGGTCCTATATTATTTTGTCTTACTATATTATATATTGTATGGTCTGTGTACTGAGAATTTCAAAGTAACATTTTTTTCTTATCTAAAACTTAATCCGGGCTGGTGAATTAGACAGAGTGGGTGAAGGGAAGCAGTTATAATAGAAAGGGGTTTGCCCTGCTATTCAGGTGCCTGCCTGAGATAAGGCAGACAAGGATTTCACCAGAGAGGGAAAGAGCTGACAATGGGGTCAGAGAGAAAAACCCGGTTTTATGTTGGGGAAAGAGGTTCAGAAAAAGCAAGGCTTATCTAGCTTATCGAAGCTAGATTTATCCTCGCTCTGTCAACGAAATTCGCAATTCACGAAATTTGCAATTTTTCCGTGGCAAATTGACGAAATTCACGAATTTTTCTCGCGATAAACTGACGAAACTCATGATTTGCCTGTGCGTGATCAACAAAATTCACGACTTTTTAGCGATCGACGAAACGCGCGACTTTTCCGCGCCCGATCGATCTTATTCGAGGTATTTTTCGACTAGCGACTGACGAAATCATTAACTCCGGAATTTCCTATATTGATACAAATGTATCGGCTGGGCGATAACTGAAATTCGCGATTTTTAACTGACTGACGGAATTTGCAATTGTTCCCCGTTGCAATTTGACGAAATTCACGATTTTTCCCTGCAAACTATAGTCAAAAATTGCAATTTTGCCAATTATAAATTGACGAAATTCGCGGGCCACTTGTTAACACATCGCGGGCCACAGGTTGTGCATCCTTATGATAAGATTTGTATTAATTGAAATCCGAATGAAAACTAAGAATTAAACTAAGAAAGACTATTTCGAACTACTCCGAATTAAACTAAGAAAATATTGCTTCACATTATAGTTATTAATATTTAAGCTTTGTTTGAATAGATTAAGTTTAATTCATTTTTAAGGAAAATTAGTTGTCTATGAAGTGAATAATACGTCAGAAATAATTATATATCATCTCTAGTAGTCTCAAGTACATGCATAAGAATTTAAAAACATAAATATTTAAAGTAATATTATAACAATTATTATATTATATTATAATAATGTTTCCTCAAGTTCCATATACGATAAATTTATAGAATATGTTAACAAATTGCAAATTGCATTCAAAGTAAAATCTGTTATTCTAAAGAAAATAAAAATTCGAATTCCGTATAAGTTTATTTTTTTAACTTAAAATTCAGCTAAAAAAGCAGGAAAACGGATTATGTTCATTGTTCTGAATTAGAAAACTCCCATTCAATTAAAGCTGGAATTGTTTCTTTTTGTTTCGTTTAAAATTAAGGAGGCGATAAAAGTAACAATGTATTTACCTATTTTATATTATAGAAATTATTCAGTAAGTAAATAAAATTACTCGTGCTCTGTACAAAATCGCGATAGTAAGAATCCTAATTTCTCTTTTGTGTCGATGAAAACATGCATTACGATTTGTTAATGTTTACGCCTTTTGTTAATTTTAATAGATCGCAAGTAAAGAAATTTAATGCTAAGTAAAAGATTCATATAGATGTAAAATAAATACATAAATAAATAAACAAATAAAATAGCTGTCAATGTCTGGTTAAAAGTGGTTTAAAATATTTTTTTACATCTCGTATATAAAGAAATCTTTTTTGACAAAGCGGCACTTACATATACTTTTGGTGTTATTTCCATCCAACATTTGTTTTCCATGTCTTTTTCAATTCGTTAATTTCTTAAGATAAAAAATTATAAGTTTGCATGTTAATATTAAAAATAAAAAAAGGTAATATTTTATTCCAGTTCCATAACTTCTTTAATTTTCTTTTTTATTTTCTTTTGATTTTGTCCTAGGGATATAAAAAAAAATCAAGAAGAAAAAATTATTATTTATGTGTAAAAAAAAAAAAAAAAAATGGAATTTCTATTTAAAATCAGGCATGATTAAACGATTAACTAATATTCTTTTCTATGTGATAAAGACCCTAATACATTATACACTTTCTAGTGATAATTTTATATATTTTTCTCTTAATTTCGTTTATAAATTGCTTTTATTCTTTGTATCATATATTATAAACAAAGTAATATTATATATTTTATTAATTATTTTTGTTCTAAATAATTATGAAAGGAAATACTTAAAATCTTACTAAAAATAAATTACCTAAAAAAGAGTGTTGGAATTCATCAAGAGTTTGGGAAAAAATTTATAGCTTTTCTAAATTAAAAGCCATTAATATTTCAATGATAAATTATGATTTCCTACATCTGTAATTAAAAAAATACATATTTGCAATGCAAATTTCGTTACGTCTGTTTTTATTTTAAAATTAAACATATTACATTTAAAAAATATCAATAAAAAATATCAAAATAATTGTACCTTTTTTTTTAATAATTTTAGTAGTATTTTGTTTGACTAACTGTTCTGTGCTAATATAAAACAATAACCACATTATGTTCATTTTAAAACTTTTCTCGGGAATCCTTCATGAAATGGCAGAATATTTCCCTTTTACTTTCTAAAAAGAAAAAAAGAAACATATTTATATGGAAATGATACTTACGGTAGATTGATGTAGAAAATCGGTTTTGAGGGGACTAAAAAAGGGATATACACTAATATAACTGAGAAAAAAAAGATTATACGCTAATAACATAGGGAAAAAATACTAATACTGTAGAAAAAAAAACACCAGGAAATTACACAAAATCTCAGTATGTTACCGCTTGAAAAAAAATCAGAGACCAGGATTTATGAAAAATAATTTAATAGTAAAAAATAAAATAAAATAAATAAAAGTTTTGGGGAACACGGACCAAATTTTTAATCTTCTAAACACAACAAAATTCCAAGGAAAACAAATGTTCTTTAAAATGCAATATGTTAGGAAGAAGTAACGCGGTTTACGGATTTTGTATGGTTTTAAAAGTAATTTTCAAGCATCACATCTTTTTAAATGACGACCTCCTCCCTTGCGCCTAGTACATATTCCACTCTTTTGGAAGGCCGCCCATAGCCTAGAAAAAATACTGTGTGCGATGTTAAATTCACGGGAAATATCTCTCATTTTTCGTCCTTCTTCCTACTCTCCGAGTATTCTACCATGAGTAATATCATCTAAATAATGCCTTAAAGACATGTTCAAAATTTCAATGTTCAAGATTCACTCCCTCTCCTTCAATTTTTACATCTAATGACAACTCGGAACATCCGCCGATTGCCTAAAATCTCTTATCTCTGATGTCACGATATCGAAAAAAGCGGAAGTACAAAATTTGCATAAGTTTTACAAAACAGAGTACATCCCGCATTCATGCAAATTTACACGTGTTGCTGCGGATCTATTTTTAACTGTAATCGTTTAAAATAACAGTGGTCCTTAAGTATTGTCCACCAGTGTATATATATATAGGATGACTGCACTAACTGCAGATAAATTTATTACTAGTAATTGAAGAATATTTTCGGATTCAAGAGTTTCTCTTATATGCTATGCTCACGTAAAAATATTTTCAAGTACTAGTTTTCATCTGTTTTTTAACGATGAATAAAACAGTGTGTAGGCCATTCGTGCACGATGTTTCTTCAACCCAGGAATCAGTCCTGAGATTAAAAAATCGTGTTTTGTAGGTTGTCGATCACCAACTTCTATAGATGCTTTCAGTGGGACGTGAGTCATGACATTTTCTTTGGAAACTGACTCCAAATAAACGGTTGCTATTTTTCATTTCTTATTAAATATAAATTATAGAAAATGTTATCTATCCATATAAAATACTAAAACAATTATCTGTGAGATATATCGATAATATACAAACAAAATAGAAAATAAAGTGTAGCAATCGTTTTTTTTTTTAGTCATTTTCAAAGTAAAACGTCGTGAGTGCCGTTACGACTGAAAGTGTCTATTATATAACTAACTACGATACAACAGCTTATAATAAGTTGAGTTTGAATACTTCGAAAAAAGCTTTTTTTTTCACAAAATATTAATTTTTTTTTGTGTCAGGTCATTGTTATATTTTATTTTTGTATCTAATCCAGTTGCTGTTTTTTTTTAAGTTCAAAATATTGTGTTATAAAAATAAGTTTTATAATTATAAAACAACAATTAACTCATTCTTCTTTAATCCATATTCTCTACTGTTTATCTTTATATTTATTACTAATATTAGTAAAATTGTTATTAACGTTACTCTTACTTTGTTCTTAATGTTCTTCTTTTATTATGTTATATATTAATTCTTAGTGTTTTATCATTGAAAAAGTGTACTCGCTATGTATTATTTGTTTTGAAACTTGTTTAGCATAATTTGTTTTATTTTTAAATTAAAGAAAACCTTAGAAAAATACTTTTGCGAGTAATTTGAAAAAAAAAATGTATATAATATTTTTTTTTTCAAACATGCAACGAATCGTAGGATTATCGGTCTGCAGTAATGAAATTAAAACAACAAGATTTGATTCCAAATGCAGACAATACGTGCATTCTGAGTGAATTTCTTTAACCCTTTAAGTCCTGACCCACAAAATTGTGTGGCTGATACTAAAGTAAAAGAAAAAGACTATTTCCTGTTTTTGTGAGATTTAAAATCAAATCTGCACATTTATATGAGTTAATTGGCTTCAGATATTTTGATAAGACACAACTAGGGGCCACCAACTACAATACAGGATTGTATTTTCTGCTTTTAAAATTACTAAATCATCTGACAGCAATACAAAAAAAGTATGTACTGTCGTAATTTCTTTTAAATATTATTTTTAGTGTTTGCTTGGATTTAAATTTTTTTCATATACTTTATTCGCGATTTTAATTGATTTTGTCCTGGATAAATTTAATTAGTCTTTACAAAAGTTGAAAAAAATGACCCACACAATTGTGTGGGTGCATTTACCATTTCCAAAATAATTACAATTCCTAATATATATATATATTTTATTTTTAAGTGATTTTTTTTATTTATGTTTTTAGCAATTTATTTTTTACTAATTACATTTTTAAAGCGGATTACTTTTAAATTAATAGGATTGTACTATTCATGATTTCTATTTAAAATGGATCGTATTAGATATATAATATGAACATCCCAGACAACCACAGTCGTCCTTCGGACGCTCTACAATGATCCTAAAAATCCTGTAGTCGTCATATCCTATAAAACTATCCTGTGAATGTCCGCAGAATACTAAAGAACGGACCAATTGAAACCGTCCAGCTGCAACCGTCCTCAAAACGACCGGAGGATATTCCAAGACGGATCTCGAGAATGCAACCGTGAAACCAGCCAACCTATTTACCAGAAATGGCGTTTATTTTGATTCCTCCGTCGATGTTTAGATGAGATCTGTCGCTGGTCATGGCAAATTCAAATATGAAGAAAGTGAATGTGGATGTAAGGTAAGAATTTTCTTTCATTTTGTAATGCATTTCTTTATAACTATTCTATATATTTATATTATGTTAGAAAAACTTTTACTTTATTAAGATGAAATTTAAAAAAGAAATTAGGCCTAGTCATCGCACGATTAAAACGTGGAATAGAAGGAAAAAGATGTCAGCAATTCTTGTCGGTTGAATTAAAACTACAATATATGTTAAAGTTAAAACAGACAGAATTAAATGAATTGTATTCTTAATTCCAAAATAAACAGTAAGCGTATACAATTTTTTATAGACACATCAATTTAAGCTGACATTTTAAATTAATTCTTTAACCACTTAAAAATAAATTTGAAAAATAGCCGCGTTTTTCGACACCCCTTTTTCGCTATTTGTTCACATTAATTTAATATTTATCAATGTTTATTTAGGTTCTAAACATGGTAGGTAACTTGAACTTCTTATTACGATATTTTTTTTTTAAATTTCTATGCAGGTGTTTTTGCATATCAAAACATTAAATACATTTAAGGCTTTTCTTGAAAAAAAAAAATATTTCAGAAAATTAATATTACTTCTAGAAAAAATAAATAATGCTTCTGAAAATTACCATTACTTCTTGAAATAAAAAAATACTTCTGAAAATTAATATTACTTCTTGAAAAAAAAAAAATAATACTTCTGAATAGTGTGAATTTCTTGGTGCATTAACAAAGTCATTTTTATATGCGCATAAAATTTGCAGGCATTAATATTCAAGTGCTATAGAATTAGAGGAATAACTTGAGTATTTGCCCTGAGCCCGCTATCTATTTTTTTTTTTCATTTATAACCACTTTAAGCTTAATTTTCGAAAATTCAAAGATTAAAAATAACAACAACAAAACAATCCAAATGGAAAAATTTTAAACAGAAATCGGCATTCTAAACCTCATTTGTAAAAAGAAAAATAGGGAAGGGGAATTTGTAAATAGCAGACAGCAAATATACATAAATTTTAAAACAATAGAATAAAGGAAATATTCATTTTTAAAAGTATATATTTTAAATTTACAGGCAAAAAAGATTCGGATATTAACATAAAAAATTTACAAATGAAGAAATTTAAAATCGGCAAAAAAAATCTTGCCCATCTCCAGGCGAATACTCAAGGGTAACTGAATTGAATTAGCATTGCCAATTTTACTATAAATGCATTATTATATTACATCTAGTAATCCATGGAAAGCTTATTTGATTTACTATATGTTCATTTCTTTCAAAACATAGCATGATTTCAGCTTAATTATTAAGATGCTACATGCCGCAGAATTATATACATTTTAAAAGCAACGTTAAAAACGCCAGAATAAACAAAAATTCGCAAAAAATTTTTGTTTATTCTGGCGTTTTTAACGTTGCTTTTAAAATGTATATGATTTCAGCTTGTCTTGATAATGCATGTCAATGATGAATTCAGAGGGTGGACCAGCGAGGATATTCCTCTCCCTCTCCTGAAAATTCAAGAAAAATGCTGATTTCTATAAATCTGCTAGGCTGTTTTTTAAAAGAAATGTGAACACTATTTTATATGGTTTTCTTTGTAGAAAATATGTTTTGGTAGTTATCTCGTAGATACACCAATATTTCTTTTTTGTGCAAAAATCATAATGTTTTGTCTATGACAACACGGCAAAACAGATAGTGTGTTTTTTATTAAATTAAACTTTGTGTCTGTTTTATAAAACAATTTGTATTTTAAAAAAATGTGTAATGTTTTATTTATTATAGAGTAAATGTGTGTGCCTTATAATAAAAAAAAATGTGTTTTTTTTTTTTTTTTTTTGCAATAACGTAAATGTGTGTTATATATATATATATAAAAATGTGTGTGTTTTATATTAAAGTGCATGTGTGTGTGTTTTCATTATAAAATAAACTGATTCAAAATATAATAAAACTAACATGTAGTTTTTGCACAGTATGCCCAACAAGTATTTCAGACCAGGGTTTTCTTGCCAAAATGGCTCAAAAAAAAAAAAAAAAGCACCAACATTGGTGTGGCTGCAGCATCTGTTCAATTTTGTTTTAGTATTTTTGATGTAGCAAGGCTGTTTAAAAGATTCAGATAATAAATCAATTTGAAAATGTTTACAATGATGTAGCAGGTCACTTTAAAAATTTAAGATGATTTGGATTATCAATTTTCTATTAATTACATGTTGTAAACAATATATTTTTGCTTTATTTTGTTCGATACATAAAAATATTCAATCCTGTGTACAGGTCAGTAAAAAAAATAAAGCACTCCATTGTTGCTCAACACTTTGTGTTGTTACATTTCAATTAAATTAAAAAAATTAAATATTTTTCTTTAATGTAATTATGAAATTTTAGATGAACTTCATGTTGACTCTAGAGAAAAAAAAAAGGGGGGGGGGGTTCTCGGATTGGAATTTAAAAAAAAAATGGCACTTGTGTCGCAAAAAATATTTTTGAATTTGTTTGTTTAGACTCCTTTTTATCAGTGGATTTTTGCTATATTTTCCCGCAGTTGAGTGAATTTTGCTAATTTTCTCCTTATTGATTGATGAGTTTCAGGATTTATTCCGTGCAATCAGTTGATGAATTTTAAATTTTTTTTCTGCAACTGGCTGAAAATTTTCATGATTTTCTCTCACGATTGACTGTTGAATTTCATGTTTTTTCCTGTGATTGATTAACAAATTTTGCTGTATTTCAAAGCAACTTCCTGAACAATTTTTTTTTTTTTTTTTTTTTTTTTTTTTTTTTTTTTTTTAGCAATCGACTTGCGAATTTCAGTTTCTTTTGAAAACTGAAAGGCAATTTTTTTATCCAACCGATTGATGAATTTTATGATATTTTATCTCTACCAATTAGTGAAATTTGCCTTTTTTGTCCTTTGCTACCGATTTGCAAAACTTTTGGGGCTTTTTTTTTTTTTTTTTTTTTCATATAATCGGTACTTGAATTTCACAATTTCCCCATGGCAGATCGATGAAGCAATTGATGAACTCCAGATTTTTTCTCATGATTTACTGGCAAAACTTGCAAAGTTTTTTTTCTCATGTGATTGAATAGCGAAATAAGCGATTATATTATTTTCTCATGACAGACTAGAGAATTTTGCAATTTTTTTTTCTCTAACTAAATTAATCTGTCAAATTTCTTTTTTTCTCCCTCCTACATGACCGATTGACAAATTTTGCAACACTTCCCTGCAAACAAATGCTGAAATTTATATAATATTTCCTGTAAATAATGGACATATTTCATGAGTTATCCCTCCCCCCCCCTTCATCTCACAGCTAAGAAAAGAAATGAGTCGAAAGGGTGCATCATAAATGTCAGCAAGGGACACAGGGTGTATAAAATAATTAAAAGGGCTGCCAGATGCATACACTGTGTAAAAAGGCTGTTCTGACGCCACATAAACGAGTTAAAAAGAGCTGCCAGGCGTTGCGCCCTGCAAAATTGGCCTAGGGTCCACACTAGAATTGCATTTATAACTTTTTAAAATATCTTTATTTAAAACTGTACCGTAAAATCCTGTTATTTCCCCTCCCCCTAAGAATGACATGACGAAAAATTGTAAAATAATCTGGGGGGTGCTTGCACAAGATTTTTTCATGACATTTGTGGGGGATTTTGGGGACATTTGGTGAACCTTGCAGGAGTTTTTTGCGCATTGCTCTGACAAAAATCACGTTTCTTCCGTAATACTTTGACGAAATTCTTTTTTTTTTTTTTTTTTTTTCATAACCCTTTGATGAAATGTGCAGGGTTTTTATTTCAATCCTTTGATGAAATGTGTGTTTTTCACTGGATTCTTTGACTGAATTTCTTTTTTCTGCAATGTTTTGACGAAATTTGCATTTTTCCAAGATCTTTTGATGAAATTCATGTTTTTTCTGCGGTCGTTTGACGAATTTGGCTTTTTTCGCGATCTTTAGACAAAATGTGCAGTCTCTGCTATCATTTGGTGTAATTCATGTTTTTTTTGCAGTCCTAAGACAAAATTGGCAATTTTTTCTGTGAACGATTGATGAAATTTATTTTTTCTGTGACCGTTTGTCGAAATTCACATTTTATTATGTCCGAATTGTTGGACTATGGACTGATGCCTGATTTTTTTATTTTCTCAACCGAATGCTTAATTTTTCAGAAAATTCGGAACAGAATAATCCCTGTGTTGGGAATGTCATGTTTAGAATTCACGCCCCTTTCTGATGTGGCGAAAAAATAAAATACTTGGTATTGATTCTGACATTGACATGCAGGGTGGAACTTTTTTGGAAGTAGGTGATGCTTTCTTGGGATTTTTTTTTTTTTTTTTTGGTACTTCTTAGTTATCCCGTCGACCAATTTCGCCAAATTATATACATTGACATAATTTTTATTTTAAATAACGAAAGAACAAATAAATTAGTAAAACATTAATAAATAAACAAATAAAATGTCAAATTAATGGTTTTATTGGCTATTATTGACATTTAATCTTACAATTAATTAATGAATGGCAACCATTTTTGGCATTTAATCTTACAATTTGGCGACAGTAATTTGGTCGACGGGATAACTAAGAAGTATCTTTTTTTTTAACAAAAGGTGGAGGGAGAGGGCGTTATCGAGAAAAGTGGATAAACGGAATATTATGGTGTACCAAAAACCATGATAAGTACCTGTAGTTTTAGCTATAATATTTTACACAATTTTAAATGTATACAGTAGTCTCAAAAACCATCTCTGTATAAAACTTTGTTTTTTAAATTGTACTTTGACACCATAATTATTATTAAAGTTATTCTTTTATTTTAGATACCTTGGAAATAATTAGTGAAAAATCTATATACAAATCGAGCTGCATGCTGTCAAAAAAAAAATCATCAAAAATTCTCCCCAACAGTGGTAAGTTTAACTGAATTTTTTTGTTGTTGTTGTTGTTTCTTCTAAAAAATATAAGATCATGTGAGCATGTATTTATTATAATATTTAAATTATTATATTTTATTATTATTTAATACAGTATAATATTTTTCTTTGAATAGTAATAGTTTTGGTTTCAAACATAATTATGAAGTGTGTCAGTTTGGGATATTTTGATATTTAAAAAAAGAAAGTTTGCTTTGTTATGAAAACTGTTTTTTTTTCCGATAATTTTAAAAATGTTTCTCTTGTCAGAAATTCAACCTAAGTTTAGAGAATAGACTTAATTTTAAAATGTAGCCCGTCCCGCTTAATTGTATACAGTTGGTTCCACTGAATTGTATGCATTTAAGCGAGGACATTAATTAATGTTATCAGCAAACGCTATCATTTGATTATATGCCACAGATATGATAAATATTAATGGAGAATAATTATTTACCTATTAAATTAAAAACTACTGTATTAATAACTTTAATAAATAATTTATTATTACTCTATATATAAAAGTATATGTAATAAAGTATAAGGTATTATAACACTATTTACGGTACATGGTTTAATTTTTCATTATAATTTATGTGAAAATTAAAATGAAAGTTAAATAGAAAATTTTTGTTTTTAAATCATACCTTTGAAAATAAAAATTTCTGCATAAATTCTTTTTTATTTTTCAATTATTTGTCAATTTATTTCTCTTTTTTTCCTTTTTGCCTACACAAAAAATCCTTTAGGAATTTTTTTTTTGTTTTTCATATCTTGACATTGCATTTCTCCACTTCCAGCTCTAAATATTTATCTTTTATTGGTCTACTTTCCCCCGATTCCAGAATTTTTCAAAAAATACCTCCCAGCATCTTAAGTCACTATATGTACGACAAGCTTTAAAAGAAAAACACAATTGTCCAAATTCAACACTCTCATAAGTTGCCAGAATTAAGATAAGTCATCTTACACGACTATTTCTGCTCTTTGATTGTAAATATAACAAACCATTGTTACAAAAAAAAAAAAAAAAAAAAAAAAAAAATTCTTCCTTTTTTTTTCATTCACCACTATAACATGAATTCATAAAATCCGGATTACTACTAGTAGATTGGCGATATTTATGCAATTAACCGGGGATTGTTATGCGATAAAACGAGTACATTTAAATTTAGCCTTATGGGGAACGTCTCTGTTCCACGGCATTCTATGCATATAAGCAGGGTATGCAATTATCCATTACCCGATTAAGTGGGGCCGACTGTATTTTATAATTTAAACATTATGAAATGTTTTTTTTTTCCTGGTATTTTTCACATGAATTTGAGTACTGCAGTATTATTTATGGATATCCCAAATTAACTTATGTATAGAAAATTACAATATCATACCAGCCAAAAAGCAATGACTATTAAAATGCTTATGTCAAAGATTTTTTTTTCAGTCGTGTGACTATTGAAATTTTCTATTATACATTTTACCTGCCAAATACATTTAATTCAACTTGTATTCTTTTTCAGCTCGAATAAATCTTTATTTTATGTTGGAAATTTTTTATGTTATGACCAGGGGTGTAAAAGTGTAGGTGCCCAACGCGTCTCTCACCTATAAATTTTATTAGTTTTCTTCGTTTAAATTTTATTAGCATTCTTACAAAAAATTTAGACAAAAAATAATGAATAAAATTTATTGATGAGAGACTGCCCGCTGGTGCTTAGATTTTTACACTCCTGGTTATGGCTATGAGCTTTATTTCGAATGTAAACATTCTGAAACATATTTTGATTTTTAATATTTAAACTCTAGGTGTGTTTCTATTATATCAACACCATTGTACCAAGCATGATAGTTGGTGCCAAATAGAAAAAAAAACTGTTGGTATAAAAGTGATCATTTAAAAAATATACTGTTTCAAACTTTCACACTATTTTACTATATCAACACAAATATATACTTACAATAAAAGAACAAATGAATATTATACAATAAAGTAAAACTAGGTTTTTAATTCAGTCATGAAGTTATAAGTGTCTCTTAGCATTGTTTGTAGCAAACATTTGATTTATATATATATATATATATATATATATAAAGACGTCACACGATATCAATGCGATAAAATTGTAAACAATGACATATATTGCTTTTGTTATAGCATTTTACGATGATCTATATTCTCTTAATAGACTGGGTATGATATTCAGCACCAACAAAATTGTATCTAATTAGACTGTGAAATGTTCATAGTCGGTATCTCCAGGGGTCAATGCAGTTTTTTTTTTTTTTTTTTTAAATGAGGCCTATTTTATGAAAAGTAAAAGTTGCTTTCGTGAAATTTAGTTTTTTTTTTGTGAAAAATAACATTTTTTAATGAAAAATGAAATCTAGTTACATAAATTTGAACCAATAATTTAATAATAATAGCTTATTTAAGTCCTTATGCTAAAGTTTTTCTTTCTGGCAAACTTTTTTTGTTTGTAAATTATAACCCAAGAAAATGGCATGGTTTGCAATAGAAATCTGTTGCATGGATAGGATTGTGATATCAGCATACATTTTGGCAAGGTGTTTGTAGGGATCTGTCCAGACTTTTCTGACAGGGTCCTGTTTTTGTGAAACTGAAGTTTTTCTTATTTTTGTGAAAATTCTACTCATAATTTTGTGAATTTTAAATTATCGATGTCTTCATGTTCTATCCTTCTTGTATAAAAAGCTAAGTAATAAGCTCTTTGGTGAGTTCAACTGCTTACTTACAGGCCTGATTTTATTTTTAAATGACTAAATTTGTGGAAAAGTTCAATTTGAAAGCGAAAACATTCTATGAAATCTCTATTTAAGAGACAAATAATTTTGTGAAGGGTCCTGTTTTAAGATAAATAATTTTGTGAAGGGTCCTTTAAAGGACCTAAAATTTTCCTAAACATATCCCTGGTTTGTATAACAGAAAAGTATGAAACTCATTTAGTATTATTTAAGATATTTGTTATAGTTTTTTATGTTTATGAAAAAATATAATAGAATAACACCCCACCTGTCTTTTGGTTTATATAATAGCACCTCTCTGGCCCCCTCTTTCATAAAATTAGCACCCATCTTGCTGCTCATCCAAAAAATTTGCACGCTTCTTGTCTCTCAGTTGGCAAAATCTTCCCTTTCTCTTTTTGGCATAAAAACAATTGTTTGCATAATAAAAACTGAAGTGCCCTAAGCAATCCGTAAAATTCCGTAAAGATTTTAATTCATTATATGTTGGTGATCAGTATATTGGTACATTATAGTAGACACAATTCATTAATGATTCATTAAATTAAAAATAGATGATCCTGCTTTATTTTGTATAATGTCAGTGTAATGTATTGATGCTCAATTTATTAATTTTATTTTTAATAAACGGAGAAAAGTGAAGAATTGTAATTATATAATGGTTATATATATTATATATACACATCGAGAATTTTTTTCCCAATGAAAGTAGTTATTTTTAGTTTCATTCGTTCCCCATTTTTAGTTTCAAAGTTATTGCACCATCCCTTATCCAACATGCTAAAACAAATTTCTGACTAAGGGCTTCTTCCATTTTAGAAATTGTTTTAGGTCTGTTTTGTTTAATTTTTTGAACTGTGTGTAGGGGGGAGTTACTGCGCTGCTGGTTGGATTAGCAGTTACCTTCTCTTTTCTTGCAGTGTGTGACATGCCTTATGTGGCTTCTCCTTGTGTCTGGGTGGGGTCGAGAGCTGCGATCTTTCATGGCTTTGATCTCGGCTTGTGCTCTAGAGGAGCGATTGGGCCGCCCGTTCTACTCTTGTAGGCCTCTAAAAAGGATATCTTGAACTTTCGTTCGGTACCTACCTGGAAGGTGTTTTGTTACATTCCCCTCGAGGCATAATGCCTAGTGACAGTCTAGGATGGATGTAGCTTTCGGCTTTATGGAGTGATGTTTCTGCCCTGTTTGATGTGCAGAGTTCTAAGTGAGGTAGCTCTTGTGCTTGACACTTATAGTACTTGAGGGGTACCCTCGAGGTATAATGTTAGCAATTCATGGTGAGAAGTTTCTGAACATGGAGTACTTATTGGTTTGGTGGTATCTGTTGTTCACCAGTGGGAGGCCCACTGGCTTTAGCCTACTTGGCAACGTCTTATTTATTTTGCGACATAGCCACCCTTGTGCAGATGTTTCCTTGACTCTCGGACTCGTCAAAATATTCCATGTGTAATAAATTATCAGGCTGCAGCAGAGACTATGTTGTGTTGTGGCCTTCTGTCTTCCTCGCTTAGCTGTTTCGAATGGCAGGTTGATGTCGCGGTGATTGGGCGTCAGTTGATGCCTTTTGAGACAGGTTGCTACATGATCCCCTAGAAAGGAGGACCGTATGTATCCACTTGGCTCTGGTTCAGGGAACTTTGGTTTTTACATTCCTTAATCGGGAAGGTGTGTGTGTGTGTGGGGGGGGGGCAGGCAAACTAAACTGTACCCTGGGCACAGTTTTCTCTTTGCATGATCCTGTTGCTTGTAATTACCATAATTTTTAATTATTAAAAATGGTATTCTCATCAGTTATAAATATTAACTCTCTTTTGATACAAAATGAGACAGGTGCTTCATGTTGATGTTTGACATAAAATAAGATGTGCAATTATGCTGCTTTGTACTTTTTAATAGTTTTTTCAAGCATTTCCTAGGGCTTAAAATAATAAAATTTCTAAAAATAACTGTAAATTTTACAAAAAGATCTTTTGAAGAAACAAACAATAAGAAATTATTGTATATCTTGTGTATATATATATTGATTTATTCCTTTTGAATGAATGTGATGCACCAATAAAGTTTAGTAGAAATGTATATTTTGTCTTTTCTTCATTATAGATGTGTGCAGCGTAAAAATTATTTTGTGACAAGTGCAGGCAGGAGAAACTGGAAAGTTGGATTGTCGTTAAAAAAAGTTTTGAAACTATATTTTGTAATGTGGAAGGTTGTAAGAAATATTTGTTTTGTATTTTACTGTGAAAGTTTTAAATAAATATTTTTTGCATTTTGCTGTGAAAATTGTAAATAAATACTTGTTTTGCTTTTAATGTGACTGTTTTATTGTGTAATTCGTAACTTTAAGCTTTTTAATATAGGAATTATTTTAATAATTAATAAACAAAATAATTCAACAGCGATTATCATTTTTTCATACTATCATTCCTAACACTGCAGAATATATTTTATAAGTATTTCTTTTTGTCTTTTATTTTTTTTCCCTTTACTGGTCTTAAATTAAATTAGGAGTAAACTTTGACTTTTTATTTTGAATAACATTTTCAGGTATTCACTTTTGATAATTTTTACGTAAAGATTAAACTTTTCTTTGTCAAATAATTTAAGTTTATTGTTTTATATTCAGCATTTAGTGTAATATGTGCAATCATTTAAAATGCAATTAAAATATAGAAGTTCTTATTCATTAAAATAAGAATGGATGAAAAGAGTATCTTAACTTTTCTGCAGTTTGTGTTAATTCTTCATGTTCATAAAAGGCATTTACTGAGCTATTACCAATTGTATAAAGTTAAATGTATCCATGACACTATCATATTTTGTTAAAGTAAGGTAATGTATTTAAAGGTAAGTAAAACATTAAATTTAAAGTTGTATTTTACAGCCAAATTATCACAACAGTAAAATGTGCTTTGGTCACTGAATATAAAATGGCATACTTTTTGTACTTTATTTATTTGACTTCAAAAATATTAAGATGTCTTATGCAGTAGCTTTTTTCTATTTAAAAAAATGTAAAACAATCATCAGAGCAACAAAATTATACTTTTTAATTTCATGTGGCACTTCATCACAGGACAATCAAATGCATAACATTTGTTACAGATACTGGATGTTCCTAAAGTGCATAGTGGATCAGGTAGTCCCATGCTTTTTTTAGTAAGTAAATCAAATAATTGCAAAATGAATAAAATTGTCATTGAAAAAATGGTTCTTATGGCAAAAATAGTAAATTAGAAAAATGTTCAACTCCAGATATTAAAAAATATCTGCAAGACAACATCTTAAATAGTGATGAAGCTATGATGGAAAATTTTTAAATTACACTATTTTGGATAATATTTGTTTAAATTAAGAATAAAGTATGTAAAACTATTATTGTATGCAAGTAAGGAATTTTACCAAATTTCTTAAATATTCTTGAATCTTATCTTATGTAAGATATATTACTATCTTCAATTTGCATTTTTGAAATTCCTATATTGTCACTGAAAACATTTTTTACTTAATAAATTGTATAAACTAAGATATCTTGAAGATTGATTTTTTTTTCAAAGAAAGGTTTACTGAATAATCTTTTTACAGGCTATATAATTTATTAAATAATTATGTTATAATTGATTATAATAATTAAAAGTGACAAGACATCAATGAATTGCCATAAATTTCAAAAATGCAAATTGTAGGCAGTAACATTCATTAAGCCATCCAAAGGTTATCGAGCCATCATAAAAAAGTCATCCACAGGATGTTGACAGGTGTGACATTTCGATAGCCAGGGGATGTCCTATTACTGTCTGCAAGACGACTGCATCCATCCACGGGATATCAGCTTATCCTGAATATGACATTATTTGGATGATTTTAGGATATCATTAAGACCATCCAGAGGATATCATACAAGTATCCTATAATCGTCCAAAAGGTGTCATGAAATGACATCCGTAGGATGTTGACAGGTGGGACATTTCGAAACCCAGGGGATGTCCTAAAACGGTCGGCAGGACCAATTCATCGGTCCGCAGGATATCAGCTTGTCCTGAATATGACATCTTTCGGATGTTCTTAGGATGTGTTTGTGTTGTCTGGGATGTAACAAACTGTATTTTAGTTATAGATGCCATATATGATGTATAAGATTTATATGAGTTATATGCATACAACGAGATAGATTTTTAAATTTGATAAATTCATTCCATTTTGTCAACCACCAGGAATGAATAATAAATTATGGAAAGTTCAGCAAATGCTTGACAGATTCCGTAATGTCTGCTTGAATTTACCAGGAGATCAGGGAAATTTTTCCATAGATGAGCAGAAGATTCCTTTTTTAGGACTTGCCTCAATAAAGCAGTATGTAAAAAACAAACCACACTCTTTGGTAATAGTATCATCTGGGATAGTTTTAAATTTTGCAGTATACTAGTGGGATACTACAGACCTGAACCACAAGGATCTAGGGTTAGGACCTGCTGTAGTCCTTACTCTGGTTTAGACCTAGTTTTATGTACAGGGTGATCTTTTTTAAAGTGACAGTGTTTGGAGCGCCCTGTAGAACGATTTAATAGCCAAAATGGCTCCAAACTTGGTATTTAGACTAACCAAGGCATGGGGTAAAGGATTCCGTGAAAACAACAGTTCCAAAAATCGCCGCTAGGGCATTTTGTGGCGCTTTGCAATGTATAAAATGTGAGAAAAAAAATACTAACACATACAATCGTACACTTAAATTATTAATGTTTATTTACTACATTAACTTCCGCTATGAGGAATTATACCACCTTCAATGTGTACACCATTCTCAGAAATAACACCATGCATTCTGTGCACAACGTTCTCCACAGCCATACGTAACATATCACGAGGAATATTCCGCACTGTGTTTGTTATGTTGTCATTTAGAATAGACAAATTTGATACTCCACCAACATAAACTTGAGATTTCAAATAACACCAGAGCCAAAAATCGCATGGCGTGAAGTCATGGGAACGAGGCGGCCATGCAACTGGAAAACTCCCACTTATGACTCTATCATCAGTGAAGTTTTGGCGCAACAGCTGCTTTACCTTATTACTAATGTGTGGCGGAGCACCCTCCTGCATAAAGATTGTCTGTTGGAGACGGTTTCTTTGCTGAAGTTGTGGAATAACAAACGTTTGCAGCATTTCGTGTTACCTTTCTGCATTTATGGTGCACGTTTCGGGTCCTGTCGGAGTGATGGTCTCAAAAAAGAATGACCCAATTACGAATTAGGCTGTGAAACCACACCAAACAGTGACCTTTGGGGAATTTAATGGGATTTCATGGACGGTGTGGGACTGCTCAGAAGCCCAAATTCGGATATTTTATGTGTTTACGGATATATTGAGATAAAAATGGCACTCATCTCCCCACAGAATGTGCCATGGGAAAGCATCATCAATTTCTACCCTGGAAAGGAACGATAGAGCGAATGTCACTCGCTTATCATAATCACTTGATTTCAGTTCGTGCAAGCGGCGGATTTTGTAGGGGTAAAATCCAATAACGCGCCCCAAAACTCTCCATACCGTGGAATAATTCATGTCCAATTGTCGAGCTACACCCCGGGCGCTGCTAGTACCAGCAATGGTTCCCTGCGATCCTTCGACAATTGCAGTTTCCACATCAGTTATTACATCTTCTGATACTTGCTTACGTCCTCTCCCAGCGCGAATGGTCAGTGGCCCCGTTTCCTCTAACTTCTTAATCATTTTCTTAAGACCATTCAGCGATAAAGGCCCCTTTCGTAATTTTTTTCTGGTTCGAAATTCCCGAAGAGCTGTGGATGCATTACATTGATTCATATGATACAGCTTCACCAGTAACGCACGTTCCAGTAACGTGAGAGGCATGTCCACTGGAGCTCGTTTACTTCAGCTGAGATTATTTGTCGGAGCTGTCTACTACTTGCTTTTATAGCCCCTATTACTGGCGCTGTCATCGCACAACATTTGCATTTATCTTTGATACCCGTGTTTTATGCTAATTCTCGTTATTGTAAGCTACAGAGCGCCACAAAATGTCCTAGCGGCGATTTTTGGAACTAAAATTATTTTTTACAGAATCCTTTTTTCCATGTCTTGATTAGTCTAAATACCAAGTTTGGTGCCATTTCGGCTATTAGATCGAGGCTACAGGGCGCTCCAAACACTGTCACTTTAAAAAAGATCACCCTGTACTTCGATCGGTATTTCAACAAAATACCGCTGCTGGGAAAACTAAAAAAAAAAAAAAAAAAAAAAAAAAAAAATTTGAAGGATCAGGCACAATCCAAACGGAGTGAAGGGCATACCATTTGTCAATGGCTCTTAAGAGGGGTGCGAGCTTGCGCAACTCTCAGAAAATGAAATTGAAGTTGTCTGTCCAAAAACAAACAAACAACAACAAAAAAAAATTGTTTAAAACATTTTAATCGTGGCTGATGAAAATTATTTCAATAAACAACTTTTTTTGCTTAAACTTTTATTTTTAAATATTTGCACACATAATCTCAAACTACACAATTGTCTTGATTTAGTCCAAAAACGGCTGCATTAAGGCCGAACTCACACAATTGTGTGTGTCCTCCCTTGGCATAACCTGATATCGGTATTTTTTTAAATATTTTTTTTCGATCAAGTACGATCCTATCGATAAGGGGAAACTACCCAAGCTTTCAATTCCTACCAAGAAAAATCCCGTTCTTAAAGGGATAATAAGTTAACTTTCTCATTTTCGGGCTTATTTGAATGACTAAACAAGTGGATTTTTTTATAATAAATTTTAATTTTGTGACTCTTTTTTAATTCGGAAGTGTAATTTGTGCAGGAATAATTTGTTTAGTTTATGATTATTTTGATCAAATTTTGCAAATGCTTAAAAAAAGTAATGCATAAAATCTTTACAAATACTCAGTTGTACTATATCTGACGAATGGAGACTTGTATGATTACAGAAAAATGTGAAATGTAAAATATATGTATAATTGAAAATATATATATATAAAGAAATTTTGCCATATATATCGGAATAAAAAAATATATCTATTAAATCCTATGACATCCTCAATAATATTGTAAATATATAAATAGACACAGCATTCAATTTCATATTTTAACAAATTTATAGCTCTTTAAAAAAATCTCAGTTTAAAGTAAAAATTTTACATATAAATCCTAATTTGACTTTTGCTTCCAAATATATTTGTATTATAAAGTTTTAAAACAAACGTCCTCTAAATATAATTATTTTTTTAATAAGTGCTATTTTTTGAAAGCATGATGATGATTGATTTAACATATTACAGTATATTAGAAAGATTTATTTTAATAAAGCAACTAATTGATTTTCTGCGTCAGCATGCTTTTTATAAAGCTGAAAATGGGTAGTTTTTTGTTACGGTTATATCGATGCGAGACTATTAAAGTAGGAAGCTATCTTTATAGAAACATCCCTCTTAATTATGAGAAAAGCAATTATTTCCTTCCCGCATGTAAAACGTCACAATGATAACAAAGTGTGATTTATGTTTGAAGGTATCACTTTTTTTCATTCAGATTTTAGCATCGATTATCATTATCTGTGGGTTTGTTCGTTTTTTAGCACATCAGTTTAATAGCATTTGACGGTCAACTGAATAAATATATATTCTTATCCTTTTTCACTCTCTTTGTTGTTTGGGATTACTGAAGTAATTTAATGATAATCGCCTGATACTATGCTTAGTAATATAAATGTAAAAAATAAATAAAGATAAAAACATGATTTTAGTAAAATCACTAAAATATAGAAATTATATATATTTTTTTAAATGCACTATCAAATTTGGCGAAATTTCGCCAAGTTGGCCAAAATTGGGTGCTATTGGGACAATCTTGTCATTAGTACTTTTCACCAAATACTCCTTGCTGAATTTGATACTGATTTCTCAGTAGGAAATCAAAATATAATTAAGTAACCATTAATTAACTAGTGTTTTCGCGATGTATTTGGAAAACGGAGGCGCTTTGCGGCAGGACACTCGTTGGGATCAAATTTCGAAAAATTCCGAAACACGTGATTACTAATTTCCCCCCATCTATTTACGAATCTAATGAAACAAAATTATGAAAAATTCGAGGTAATAGGCGTTAAGTTAAACCTTGCAGGGAAATTATAGCAATTACCCTGTGGCACATAGTTTTTGAAAATAGCCGTTTCACACAAATTTCGATTTGCAGGCATTCAGCAAAGCTGTAAGGAGAACTAGAGGTACCTATTATAGCAGAAGTATAGGAGCATTGTTAAAAATGATTTTCGAAAAAAGTCGTCAGTAATTAGCCGAGATATTAACCCTTAAAGACACGGTCTATTTTGACATACATAATGACAGGGGCACCGTACCCTGCGTACCATCGTCTTCTAAAGCCCAGATAACAAGTTTTAATAAGACATTTGTTCAATGCTACGATCAGTAGCAGTATAAAAGCCTAAAACGTCAAATTGTTAAAAACAGACTTAATTAAAATTAAACACATAAATACTATGAGATTCGCGACTAGTTTACATTTAGTGGATCTCTCAATTCGCCTCCCGTGTCTTTAAAAGTTAATAAAAAACATATCTGGAAAAATGCGGCTTTGACCAAGGCGGCGTTGCAAATTTGCGACCTCCTTTCGAAGCGCGCTTAGCACAATGTCAAGTGTAAATTTTGAACAAGGGTTTTGTTTTAGCTACAATGTAAAAAGAAAAGATTATTATTACTCTGAATTTAGTTTTATAAAATTCTAAATGAAGTTTAAATGTGCACTATTTTTTATTATCAGTACCGAATAAAGTTCATAAAAAACGGCTTAGGATAAGATTTAAAAAAGAGTTATACAGAATAGCAATATTTGAGATATCTCTTTGAACTTTTATGGTATACACATTCATACTTTTCCAGTATATACAGCTATATCCAACCCTACTTTGTATAGTTTTATACAAAGTCTTATTATTTTTTTAGCAACGATTTTTTTAATAATACAGTCAATAATTCATATATTTATTGTGCGGAATCCTCTGAGCGCGAGTAATGCTCGCACTTGACCGTTTAATAAAATTTTTACATTCCCCTCTTAGTGATTGAATTTTTAAAAATCAATATTTAATTCCTGTATTGCTCCCAGGAATACATATTAGGGTGGGTCGAAAAAACCGAAATATTTATAATCGAAACGTAATAGCGCGGAAAAGTTGCCTTTTGTAAAAAAGATAAAATACGTAAAATATTACACCGATTGGTTAATATCTTTTACCGCCGCAAGGGGTCCAAATTTCGAAAAAATCGCAAAAAACATACTTTTAGCAATTTTTTTTTTAAATTATCCAAACATACTTGTTCAATTTCTAATAGAACGCAATAGCCACGCCAAGATATTAGTAATGTAACATTAACATTTCCTTTTTGTGACATCGTTGCTTTTACCGCCACAACAGGGCCAAAATTTCTAAAAAATGTTAAAAATTAAAGTTATTTCATTTTTTTAATTTTCATAACTTTTGTAATGTTTTCAGATTTTTTACATTTCTAATAGGCTGGGAAGGGCATTTTATGTTGTTAATTTCATGCACATTGTTAACCATGATCACTGTAATTCTATAAAAAAAAAAAAAAAATGCTCAATGATAGAAACACCTGCAGCTGCCTGCACGTAAAATTAATTTCTCGCTGCTGGAGGACCACGTTTCACTTTGTTCGTTTTTTTTTTTTTTTTTTTTTTTTTTTTTTTTTTTTTTTTTTTTTTTTTTTTTTGTAATGTACTCCTTTTACTCTATACTTTGATGGCCCTAAAGATAGAAATATCTGCCAGGTTAAAGAGGTGGCAAAGTTTCATCTTTGTGAAGTCAAGGAGGAACATATATCTTTGTACTAGAACCAGGTCTGAATTATTTTCGTCATTTGACCCCATCGTCTGGCAAGGCGACTTTTATATGCAATGGCATTATAGATTTTTTGAAGAAAAATGAAATCCCGACTGGAATAATAATTGCAGTTGAATTTCGCGGAACTGTCTTCAAAACAGAATGCAAAGGTGGTGTTATAGCAGGATTAGTTGAGAACAAATTAAAAAAAAACCACTTTATTGACTTCCTTGACCTCACTTCATAATGCTTCCACTGAGACATCTTTTCAAACAACTTGATGACAAAAAACAGGTTCTCTATCATATTGTGACCCAATTGGTTGATCTCTTGCGATTTGCGAATTATTACCAATTGCAAAATTTAAGCCAATTTTATCTGATCACCTAGCTGTTGATAAAGATGATTTGTCAACTGACCAGACGTATATGTCTCAAATATTGCAAGCTCTTTCAACACGCGTGTATACAATTGACCTTTTTTGCTGAGTCCCTGGGCAAATATTTCACGCAAGGTGGATCATTAATGCTATTCGAATTTTGAGACTCCACGTTGGAACAAAGAACCCTCTTCTTAACTTATACTCTTTGAGTACATCCTGAAAATGTATTGCATCAGTTGGTTCACAATTAAATTGAATCACTCATGTTTTCCAGAATCTGTGCACTATAGTTAGTAACTTACGTTACTTGACAGATAATCTACGAAAGATTATAGTTCCTGTATTTTCACGAAATGACTATTTCGCAAATCACACAAATAGCCTCTTTGGAATGATAGCATATGAAGAGGAGGACATCAGGGTCCCAGCCATGAAGAAAATTGCAAAAGCACGAAGTTCTATGGACTAGAATAGTGCCATCCGTCATTTTATCATAGCATTTCAACACTAAAGCTTAAAATTGTATCGCTTTAGTCTACTGACAAAACTGAAAACTAACGGAACCGCCTGTTATGGTTTCTTTATCGACTAAAAACGCTGGTGAGTTTAAAATGTTCGAGTAAAGATACCAGCTATTATAACTTTCCTTGTCTCACTCAATCACTAGAAAGATGCGTGAAATTATTCATTGAAGCACTGATAAAGTTTGTTTACTAGAACAGAGGGAGCATCACATCTGATCAGTTTTGGCCTCTCGAAAAATAATGGCTTCATCTGAAAGCAAGTTATATTATAAAATTCATTTACATTAAATTCTTCTTCATTTTAAGTTTATTTAACCCGTTTCGGTTAAACATCTCTATATTTTAATTAATAAAATACTAAAACATTTTGCTCATTTTATATCATTTTTGTGGCATGAATTGGCTGTTATGAAGTAAAACATCAGTAGATGAAGCGATCGTCAAGAAAAATGAATGATTAACTTTATTTTCAAGTCTACTACAAATAGTTATAAAAAATTATGATATATTAATGATATAAAGTAAAATTATTTATTTCTAGACATATTATAGAAATTATAAAAATTTAGAAAAAAAATGAAAAATTGAAAATTTTGAAATTTTTACAAAAAATATGGTCTTTTTGCGGCAAATAAAGATATGATTTCATCATAATGCATATTTACCGGGACATTTCTCATATCTTCATGTAGCTATTGCGTTCTATTAAAAATTGTATTGGTATGTTTGGATAATTTAAAAAAAAAAGATAAAAAAACATGTTTTTTGTGATTTTTTGAAACTTTGGCCCCCTTGCGGCGGTAAAAGATATTAACCGATCGATATAATATTTTAGAAATTTATTCTGTGTTACAAAGGGCAACTTTTCCGCTCTATTACATTTCGATTATAAAAATTTCGGTTTTTTCGAACCACCCTAATACATGTATCTCAAAACTCTATGTCATCCGGAAGTGGATGAAAAAGGAATAAAAATATTTGACTGCCACATACAAACAGAATTTTAAGTTAAAAGAAATCATGTAAAAAAAAAAGTAAGGTCATAAATGTTACATTTAGTATGTATTTTTGAAGACAAATATGAATAAATTAGAGATTTCTTTCTGTGAAATTATTTACAGAAATTGTGCTTAAATTTGGGGGAATCAATAGACAAAACAATAATATGTTTCACTTTTGATACATCTAATACAGTCTGGAATAGCATGCATAGTACAGTAAATGGCGCTTAATGACATCACGGTTATAGATATAAATCGCTGAATGTTATCGAAATCAGTCAACCCCCTCCTCTCCCACCGCCTATGTTCATTTCAGCACCAAAATCAATCGCTTTGTGTTATTATTTTTTTCGTAATGTTATCACTTTTTCAGCAGATAAGTTACTAAATCGTGTTCAGTTGTACGCGGAGTTCTTTTTGAATGTCCGTTCAAATCATGACTGCGTAGAAAAAATAAAAGAACTTCATGTTTCTTTTCTGTTTCCTAATTACATTGCGTATGCGAGATCATAGGTATTTTAAAGCAATGCTGCAGTTCAATTTAAAAAAAATAATCCTCTTCTGCTTTAAAGCCGAAAATTACACTTAAGGCTTATAACAAATTTACAACATCATAAAAACGCAGAACGTAAGAGAAGCCGAAGAGAAAAATCTGTAAAATATAAACAAGCTCTGAAATTGTGGGCTATGAAATATTGAAGAGAAAGATGCATAAATTAGAGGCAATTTTTGCGATAAACAGAGAATGATTACGTTGAAAAGGAGAAAAAAAATCATGTGTCAAGCATTGATTATCAAACAGTTTTCCAAAACTAGCAGGCTACTGTAACGGAGCTTCATCGTGAAATTAGGTGAAAGAAGATATTTATAAACAATTTAGAAAACGCATAACAACTGACTTTCTGAAAGCGTACTTTTAGTGTGTAGCCCAGTATATGAATTTACTTTTATTCTACAAACAACTTTATGTTTACAAAATATTTGCATATTTTCTCACTTTCTATTAAATGCACTCTACAACAACTACCCAATAATCACGGAAACCTCTCAAGGGATGTAGTTTGCTTTATTTTCCAGTGCGTATTTATTATGCTAACTGAGTGACCCAATTTGCAAGAAAGGATTTTCTATCAGTAAATAAATAAATAGAAATGCTTAATTCATCTTTAAAAGTTAAAGTTAAACTTACACTAAGTGCAAAATTACTTAAATAATGACACAGTATTTAAAAATGTTAAATTATTTTAATACCTTAGTATACTTTCAACTATAAAACATAATCTTCTTCGGAGGAATATAAGAAATACATGGTTTCCCAATACGCATTATTGATAAGCTAATCAACTCGCAGAAGAACCATATGAAAATACAAAAAACTTCACGGAGTAATATGAGATATTGCAAAATGAAGTACATATCAGGACTTTTCGAAAAACTCAGACATGCACTTTTTCGCTTTGGCGTAAACTTGGTCGCCGCTCCTCCTGCAAAACTGAAAGATCTGATTAGTGCCAAAGTGGACCCGATCCCGAGGGATGAAGTTTCTGGGGTATATGTAATTCCAGTGAAAACTGAAGATATTTATCTCGAATACATAGGCATGACTTCACGTAAACTTAAAGTTCGTATTAAAGAACATTTGAGAGATTTAAAGTATAACCGACCTACAACAGCCCTGTCAAGACTTAACCAAAAGCAGAATATACAAGTTAATTTCGAAAACGCAAAAATTATATATCCCTCAAAGAATTATCATGATTTAATTATCCGCGAATCAATAAAATTATTACTAAAGAAAATACAGTTTGTAATGAATTTATCCTACAATATACCCAGAATTTGGCCCAGTTTGCTTAAAGAAAGAAAAATCAAGTAATCTTCCACTTCCCTATATCCATGTTTTATTTTATTTTATTTTCCCAATGTTTCCGGATCTATAAATTAACTTCCACTTTCACTCCTTTCGTCACCATCTACGTGGATTTTGAAAATTAGGCGTTCAATCAATAACTGTTGTATTCCTTATATTCATCCGAAGAAGACTATGTTTTATAGTTGAAAGTATACTAAGGTATTAAAATAATTTAACATTTTAAATACTGTGTCATCTTTTAAGTAATTTTGCACTTAGTGTAAGTTTAACTTTAAGGATTTTCTACTATACTAATTTCTACTATACTAATCTACTATACTACTATACTAATCTATACTAATACTATACTAATCTACTATACTAATTTCAGATACGAAACGTATCACAATCTATATTATGTACATTCTAAATAAATCCAATTTTATGTGTAAACTCTCAGAACAGTAAAATTTATACATTTTTTGTTAAAGGAGAATACGTGTCAACGTCAGTGTTGCATTTAAAAACAGAAAATCAAAAAGTTCTGACGTAGTCCCAGTGAGCTTTTTATTTTAAAATAAAACTGTTGTTTCTTTAACTTTTTTCTAAAGCCTAAAAACAAAACAATTTGACTCAAAGGGAATATAAATTGAATGGAAAACTTATAAATATTATCCTTAAGTTTTTACATTTTATTTAATAAGATATATAAAGGGCTATAAACTTTTCCCTTAGTCATTAATATCCATTATATTGTAGTATTTAAAAAATGAAAAATAAAAAGTTTCTGGCGTAGTCCCATTGTGGTCTTTATTTTAAAATAAAACTTTTGTTTCTTTCTCTTTTTTCCAAAGCGCAAAAATAAAACAATTCGGCTCAAAAGGAACATAAATTCGATGGAAAACTTCTAAAATATATCCTTAAATTTTTGCAGATTATTAAAATACATATATAAAGGACTATAATGTTTTCCCTTAATCTTTAATATCCACAATAGTTTCAGATACGAAACTTATCACAATCTGTATACGAAATATTCTGAATCATATGATTTAATAGGCAAACTTTTAGAACTGTAAAATTTATTTTCTTTGTCAAGGGGTATCAGGACTCTTAAAGCTTTAAAATTTTCGAATTTTTAATTTTTTTAGCTGTTAAACTCCTATCTTTTCTGAACATTTTGATATAATTGTTTCCTTGAAATTCCTATTAGAACTGAAGTTATGGCTTTTGCATTTATACACGTTCAATAGCTGAAGCGTCGTTTCGGAATCTTTGAAGCCATTTTTCTCCAAATGACGTTTTTGGGCATAACGCGCAAGATATCTCAAAAACTTATGAATATATTTTTATGAAATTTTCAAAACATATGTTTCATGTTAGTCTGTATAAACTGAACCTAAAATTTCCTTTTTATTGTTCAAAACAATATTTTTTTAGGTGATTATACTGTTGAAATTTTCTTAATTTTGCCTTAGCTAAACACAATGTTGTATTAAAAATATAAAAAAGCTTTAAATACAAATTTATTTAGGTTCAGGGTAATTATTACAATCTGAAGTATAAGTAGGTACCAATATTTTCATTCTAGTTGCAACACTTATTTTGTAATCGTGCGCGTAAGCTGTTATGCCGATTTTTTGCTCGAAAAGTGTCTAACTGTTTCGATCCCCCTGTAAATGCTAATTCTGCATCTTATAATTTTTTAAATACATGAAATGAAAGAACATACTTATATATTTTATTCTAATTAAAATTGTGTCTTAAAATCAAATACATTTTTAAATATTAAATGTTGAAAATGGCTCTTTTTTTCATTTTTTCCAATTTTAAGAGTCCTGAGACCCCTTAAAGGAGAATACGGGTCAACGTCGATGTGGCATTTAAAAACAGAACATGAAAAAGATTCTGACTTTGCCCCTTTGAGTTCTTCACTTTAAAATAAAACCTTTGTTTGTTTCACTTTTTCCAAAGTGAAAACATAAAACAATTTGACGCAAACGGAACGTAAATTGAATGAAATACTTTTAAATAAGAACAAAAGATGCTTTTAATTTTAAATGTATCTAGAGTGGGATATTTATTTTTTTTTCCATGTGAATAAAAATTTAGATGATACAAAAGAATTACTTAGTCTGGACCCATTAGTTTTATTCTGCCTTACATATGTTAAATTAAAATTTGGAAAGATTTTATTTTATCTAAACCATAAGGACGATTTATTGACATATTTGCTGCACATATTTTTGGTGCATAAAGCATATCAATGGAATGCCTTTCTTGATGTTAATTGCCATTAATAGTCATAATTTAAAATTTATTTAAAATGCATAGGATGTAATATTGGAAAAAAAATCCTGCAATTATTTCATTTCTTTAAATGACTCTTTCAATTGCACAAATTACTTGTCAGTATTTAACCTAAGAAAGGTGATAATACAATGCGTTTTTATCTTTTTCATTATGCATGCTCACTCATAACTTCTGAGTTATAAAAGTTATGAGTTTTTGAGTTATTTTTCCATAATTCTTTTTTTTTATGTTGGTGTCGGAAAATACCTGTGATTTGGGGGGGGGGCGTAATTTTTGTATTAATTTGTTTGCGATCCATACAAAGTATGTTTTATTTTATATGTGTTTTATTGTGGCATTTGATATGTTTATTTTTCTTATTACAGTACTTTCAACTTAAGTGACACATACGTATTTCCGAATTAAAATTTCAATAAATTAATAGATGATTCCAATATGCAGAAGAACAGATTTTTTATTTCATGTTTGGTTATTAAATGCATAAAAACGTTTCATTCTTTTAACTAGTGTTTCACCTAAGCTGCATATTTTTTTGTGAAAATTTGCACGTTACAATCTATATATATATTATGCTAACGTACGTGGCACAGAAATCGCGATTATTTGTTATTGTTTAATGGCAACGTCCGAGAATCGCATCTGACTGGCTATTGTGTAAGAGTCCTTGGCAGGATTTATGGCGATCGGGTTTGTTTACGTTTCGCGTTTTCGGTGCGATATCTTTCGCTGCAATTATGTAGCTTCAAAATATCATTTGAAATGCCCATAAAAAATCTCGGTGAATGCTTGAAAGTGAAAAAGAAGCCGAATTCGAGTCGAATCGAAATAGATTCGAAATCCAAATAGAGAACGCCCTTAAGCGATCAGCAAAATAGGCTTAATAACTGTAGCATGCACGCGTTGCTTCTGAAATCCAAGTTGCTGATTTAAACGTTCCGAGGCATGCATACTGTGGGTGAAACGTGCAGTTTCTGCAAAGCACTGTATTGAAATGCGAATTAAACAGCAGCAAGAAGTTTACAAAGTGTTGTCATGACCTAAAAAGTAATTTTGTGCGGACAGATAGTTTTGACTGTACAGACCTGCGATACGAATTTCAGGTTCATTTAAGAATATTATCCCCCTCCCCAGAAATAAGATACAATAAAACCTGCTTAGACGGAAACGAAAACAACCAGTGATAAATTCCGTTGTATGCAGGTTATTTAAATTGAACAAAGCATAATAGCATTTTTTTGGGGGGGGGAGGGGGGGGGTAAGCTGGAACTTTTTTCTTTCGTTTATTGCAGAATTCCGTTAGAAACAGTCTTTACTGTATTAGAAAATAAATTTGCTGGATGGTACTTAAAAAAAAATCTATATATAGTAATACTTGCTGACAATTTTATTATTTCTTTTTCAGTATTACACGTAAGATTGCTTTTTCATATAAAGATTTTAAATTAAAAAATAAATTATTGAAAATATAATTACATTTTAATTAAATTCATCAGTTAATTTGGAATAAAAAAGTTTAAAGTATGAGACATATAAAAATTAAAAAACTTAACCTTTGACTTTCCACAAATTTGGAACTGAACAAGAGTCGAGCCCAGGTAATTTGTACCATCTCCACCCGCCCGCCTCTGTACGGACCTGCGATAAAAATTTCAGATTTATTTTTAAATATTATTACGGGCCCGGGTAACTCCGGGCGGGTCAGCTAGTAATAACATATAAGAGAGTTTTAAAAGTTCCCGTACTGACGACATATGTATTTATTATACACAAAACAAAAAACTTTAAAACGATTACTTTTAACGATAAAAAGCACTTTTAACATCACGTAGGAAAAAATACTGTGCTTACATTTATAATAAATATTCAAAATGTCCGCACCTTTCTAGAAGGTAAACCTGAACTCGTTTGCGCATGTCTGTAGAAACGCGTTTTAACATCCTGGGAGTGACTTCTTGTATCCTTTCAGTAATGGAAATTTCCAGATCATCTATTGTTTGAAGATTATTTGCCTAAACTTTGTTCTTTAAATACCTCCACAGAAAAAAGATCGGGAGATCGAGGTGGCCAAAGATTTTTTATGATGTGTCGATCTCCAAAAAATTCTTCAATATGTCCATGGTTTCATCACTTATATGACATGCAGAAAAGCTGGTGTAAGAACTTTCCGACTTCTACTCCTGATCTTTATTCAGTGTTGCATTATTTGGATATTTATTTCGCCAAACTTCTTTGTAGCTTTAATACGATTTATATTCAAAAGAAGAGTCGATCAGCGTAATTCCCTGATTGCGAGATAAACTAATTTCACTATGAAGAACAAAATACCGCACAGCTTTATTCTGTCACCAATTGAGCACGAAAAAAACCAAACGATAAAAACTCAAAAATTGATGCAATGATAAACAGACGATGAAATTTAATACTTAAAATATTCACGGATAATGAGTTTTTTAAGTTGGAGTACGGGAACTTTTAGGACACACGGTATTCTGTTTCTGAATTTTATTCAAGAACATTTTTAAAAAGTTCGCAATCCTTACCTTAAGGGGACCGAGAAAGCTCTATCTCCGCCGTGTTAAATTCACCAACTTTATGTACCTTTTTCTCAGAAATGGTGTAAGATAGAGGTCTAGATTTTTTAGAGTAGTTAGAATAACATGATTTAAGTATTTTAGCTGACCATTTTCTTTCTAAGTGAAACTCCAAATTAATTATTAATTATTTATTGAAAGTCATTTTTAAATTAGCCTTTTTGGTAAGATTTCCCTGCCTAAGATAAATAATTTTCAACAAATCATTAAATCCCTGTGTTAAAGTATACAATATAACATAAGTATTAAAAAAAATCTCAGTTCTTAAGTTTAATAGATATTGGAAAAAATGAACATAAATATGAAAAATCCAAGTTTTCAGAAAAAGTCAATTAAAGATTTAAATGGCCATTAAGCTGTGAAGGACTCTTAGAAAGAATGAATAATTTCAACACTTATTTTTTTTATATATAAACATGTGTGACACATCGTTGGAAAGATAAAAGTTTAAACTATTTAATGATATTAAAAGGTAAAAATCGATTGTTTGGTTGAATTTTGCTTTCCCGGTGCCCTTAAGTATACTTGAGGATGTTGCCGGGGGTCCTGACGAGTCTATTAGATTACCAACACACAACGCGGTGAAATTAAATGAAATGAATTAGTGAACAAAATTTCCGTCTGTTAACCGTCTAAAAAACAAAATAATAAATCTCAATGTATGTTGCGGATGATTTACCACTCTAACTTAGCAAACTAGCATGAAACATGCAAATATGAGCAAATGTAAGCAAGCGCATACATCACATGAAAAACTGGTACATGTAAAGGTGAAATTAAGTGTAAAATAAATGATTATTTGTATTATCTGTTTACTGTGTTTCTATTTTTATAATCATGACACTTAAGATATCAAATAAATAAATAAATAAATAAATAAAAATGTGGAGCACTCGAGGCATTAGATGTGATTCTTCAAGGTATAAAAGGCAAGGCATAAAAGTTTGAGAACCACTTTCATACAGTAAAATAATTAAATTTAAAGAAGCTAAACATATCAGACTGTTAGATTTTTTATAACAATTTCTTTGGATATAGCGATGATTGCAATACTTTTAGCTGCAATACATTGCAAAACATTAATTATAGTGAAGCATATTCATGAACCATCTATTTATCTTTCTTATTTCCAACAAGCAGTTTTATGATGAATGAATCTAAAAAAATAATATATAGTATATATATATATATATATATATATATATATTATACTTACAGCTTTAATTCATAATATTACGGTTTTTGATGGTGGTAGGTTATGTTTAATTAATGGTTATATATATATATATATATATATATATATATTCATCTTTTTTATTTTTTTATGTTATTCAGAAATTTGTTAATATTTAAAGCAGAATATACTATTAAATTAAGAATCTATAAATTGCAATTTACTCATTAAGCAATTAACATACATACTTTATTAAATGAATATCAAAATTCGCAATCAGAATTCGAAATGAAATTAGTAACTTGTTACCGTTATAATATTGATTATCATTTTAAATATCTGCTTAATAATTATTATATCAATTTTCGTATTATGTACTCTCATTTAAATATTATATGTAATGGTTATCTGTATCATTGTCGTTAGCATAAATTGAGAATAAATAGAAAATAAAATTATATTTAGAGTTATAAAGAAGAAAAATTCTTCATCAGCTGTTTTCTGCCTTCTGGAATAAGAATATTTGAATACAGTGTTAAACATCACAAGTTGGAAAAGTTTAACTGAATTGCATCCAAATTAATTTACAGATAGGAAAAAAATCATAGGAAAAATTCTTCATCGAATTCGTTTTTTTATTTAAAACTATTAACAGAAACGATTTTCCTTGAAATGTTTAACATTGCAGTTATTATTCAAATGAATAGCAATACTTTTGTAAAGAAACACCAAGAACTGGCATTCAATAATTAAAGTAAAATATTTTTAATGGATAACGATTCTTCTTCAAATTTATGAACATTACACTGTAAAAAAAACGACATTTTTACAGTACAAAGTACTGTTCATCTCGCGCACAAACTCGATCACAGTGAATGTGCTGTATCTTTCTTTGGTTTCCTGACTATAGTAACATGGAAAATACAGTAGTTGCGTAAAATTAATAGCACAATGTGCTGGCAATTTGGACGCATATTTTTACAGCACAAACTGCTGGCGTCCAAATTGCCAGCACATTGTGCTGTTAATTTTACGCAACTACTGTAGCACTACTACAGCTCATTCACTGTGATCGAGTTTGTTCTGGCAAATCTACAGTGGTTTTTTTAGAATGTAGTTGTATGAGTTTTCTTTTAAAACACACACTTTTGCAGATAGCGTCGATGTCTAAACGTGCGAATAGATAATTATTGAAGAAACAAACTTCAGAAAAGCAACTAATATGCTGCACAGGTAAAAGAAAAGTATTTTTGCAACTAACGTACTCTAAAGTAATGTAACACCCATCTTGGAATACAACAGAAATCTCAGTAGCTGTATATGCATCTGAGCGTTTTCCTTCCAATTATGGACACTACTTTTACTTTCGAAAACGAAAAGGCAGTTTCGTAAATTGCTACTGCATTTATGATAATACTTGGTGAATCAGTCTAGAATTTTGTCTCTCATATCGGTAATTTTTCTGTGTATTATATTTATTACATTCCTATGATGTGTTTATTAATCAAACTTTCGACATTGTTGCTGTTATTATAAATTTTGTACTTCTAAATGTGTTGCTATTTGTTAGATAACTCTACAAAGCGCTATTAATGAAGTATATTTATGATTACTATGCATATATGAAATTTCAACAAACATGTTTTTGATATCCAGATATTGCTTAATTAAAAAGAATTAACCTAACTGCTTGTCATATGTTAATACACTTCTAATATAAATTGCATATACATTGTTTCAAAAAATCCATCCTAATTAAAAAATCCAATAATTTATGAACTGAAATTATCTAAAGATGAAATAAGTGATATGATTATAATGAAACTCATAAATTGTGTATACGATAAATGAAAAAATATTCAGTTAGTCATTAACAGATAAATTTGCGCTGTGTTAACCTACCAGAATGATTAAAGTGGCGTGTAAAAAGTGGGTCCAAAAGCACTTAGCTTTTTTACTTTCTTCGATCTATACGAGAAGAAAGAAGTGGATTCGTGACATTTTTCGATTTTTGACTGATTTATACGATTTAGAATGTGCTGAAAACGATTTGATGGTTTTTAGAAAATGTCTGTTTGTGAGTCTGTCTCTCACTCTGCCACTCTGTCACTCCGTCTGTCAATCTGTGAGTCTGTATTTAACAAAACTTTTATGGGCGAACTATCTCAAGAACTAATGCACGGAATTTCACAAAACTTTAGATTCAGTTAGACGTTGATATAAACTAGTCCTGATTAGTTTTTGGTAAAAATCGCCTAACAGGTGGCGCTTCTATGCGACATTTTTCACGACTTCTGCAATAGTTATATCTGAAGAACTACTGCACGGATTTTCATAAAACTTCAGATTCAGTTAGTCCATAATACAGTTTAGTGCTGATTACGGTTTGGTGAACATTGCCACCCAGGTGACGCTGCTATGTTGCATTATTCATGATTATTGCAATAGCTGAAAAAATGATTGAATAAAAGAAAAAATGCAAGAATTTTCATCAAACTTCAGACTCAGTTAGTCCCTGATGTAAATTAGTGGTGTTTAATTTTTGGTGTAAATCTCCCAGCAGGTGGCGCTGCTGTGCTGCATTTTTCACAATTTCCGCATTAGCTGTATCTCAAGAACTAATGCATGAATTTTAATCAAGCTTCCGATTCAGTTAGTCCCTGATATAAGTTTTTGGTGTAAATCGCTCAACAGGTGGCGCTGCTATGTACAATTTTTTACAATTTTCGCAGTAGCTCTATCTAAAAAACTAATGCACAGATTTTCATCAAACTTCAGATTCAGTTAGAAGTTGTCAAAGTTGTTGATAATTAGATTTTAGTGCAATCATCTTAACGGTGGAACTGATATGCTGCATTTTCAGGAAGTATTATCAAGCATGAGATAGGAGAAACATTTGGGATTACCACATTCGACAAGTTTTATTCTGTTTAGAAAATGAAACAATCGAAAAAGAGTTTCGACATTCGGTATTCGTAAAAGGTACAACAGTGAATATTTATTCATTTGCTAAAATTTGAATTAATTTTTATTTAACTGTATATTAACCTAATGGACTATTTTATGCCATTTTTATTTTTATAAACTATTTGGAACATCCTGCAGTTGCATTACAAAATAATTCCATTTGTAGCATAATTTTTTAAACTGAAAATTGTGTACACAAATTTATTACAATGCGGAAATTAGAGGGAAGAAAACAATTTTAAACTAAACTTTTACACGATTGAAATTTATTTTTAAAATAGAAGCCTTGTCTCCACAGTAAACACATTTGAGCTGTCATTTAAATTTATTTGGAAACTGAAAGTTAAAATAAGAAAGCGGAAAAGCATTTAAAGTTCGTGGCGTCTTTTGTACTTATTTTAGAAGTATTCTATTCAATTTCATCTCTATTTGTGCTTGATCGTATTATTTCCAAACAATAGTAGCAATGAAAGAAACGAATTTTGTTTAAATATGAGCAGTACAAAGGATTCAGCACAGAGAAAAGCTTTTTCGTGTTTTGCCTTTGAAATACGGCAATGTTTTTGACACGTCCCTTTTCGCGTCAAAGTAAATATATTTTGCTGCTTCGAAGAATTTTATCAACTTTAAATAAAATATAATACGTTGAATAAAATGGGATATAATGCTACTTTTATCTACAGTAGTATTATCAATAACTAATCAAGAAATCAACTAGCCTGTAATTAAATATTATTGAAATAATATATCTGTAATGTAAGGAATTTTCTTTATTTATCTTTCTTTAATAATTTAATACTCAAAGTTACAAAATGAAAAATATGTAAACAATTAATGCCAAAATTGTCGTTCTTTGACAATTTTCTCAAGGACTTTGTTCAAATTTCTTAATATTCCAAATGTATAGTAAACGTCAAATATGAGATTACTTCGTTCAGCCAAACGTGCATCGCGTATTTATATTTATACAGAATTAAGATTTGTTTAATAAAAAAAAAAAAAAAAAAAATGATGTACTTCAAAAAAATTGTGCGTGAAATCTGACACTTCATATCAATCATATTTTATGCACACTCATTATAAAATGTACTTATGGGTGATTACACTTGAATAACATTATTTAAAAAAGTATTTGTCGCCTTATTTAATTGCGCGATTAAAAAAGACAAAAATTACTTTAGTTAAACAATGGTAGTAGTATTCAAATGTATGAAACCCTGTTATAACAAGGTGAAACGAATTAAACAAATTTTCAAATAAGCACTTTTGTCTCTTAAAAAACAATTTGCGAAGTAAATGGATTATGTATTTTCAAAAAAAAAAAAAATTGAATATTATTTTCTAGATAACTTTTGAAAAATTGGAAGAAAACGAAACTATTTCTTTACATTTTTTTTGTCCTAAATAATTTAATGGACAGTTTTGGAGGGGAAAACTACAAATGGATAAAATTAGCGAGTGCGCAGAATAAATATTCAATGTTACAAAATACTTCAAATCACTCTGGAGAATGCGTTTTTGCTCATTCTATTTCTGCAAAAAGTATATTGCCTGAAAAACGAAATATAATATCATAAAACAAACAAATGGGATAAAGCTAGTGGAGAATGGAATTTAACTAACTCATAAAACCTAAGTGAATATATTTTTAACTACATTTTTGAATATAGATATTGATCATCATGAAGTAGATTCACCTTTTTGTTTCATATCAGATACCTAATAGACATCTAATAAATATTTGTATAATATTAGGAGTTCTGAACTGAGGTTATTTTGTTATAGCATACGTCAAAGGGAAACTCGGCTGCTAGACGAAAATGGATCTGTTGTAGATATTGCATGCTAATTTCTTTTTAAAGATTATTCAATAATTTACTGAAATATAGCATTGTTTAACCATTCTGCTTCCAAATTTTGTCTATACTTTGTTATCACGACTTTTTACGTGAAATAAAGTTAGCTATCGGTTGAGAACGCAGAATAAACAAGATACTTTGTTCATGGTCCAGGAGTCGTACTCTTAAGGGATTTTATTTGTTTATAGAAACGCGCGAAATTTCGCTTTATTTAAGAAGAGATTTTTCCATAAGAAAATACTGGTACCGAAGATGTTCCTGGTCTTGAAATTTCAGGACAAGTACGACCACTGCCATAGTCAACATGACTTTAAGAAATTACGATTTCAGTTTATAATTGGTGAAAGCCACTTCAAAAATTTCACTCAAGTAATATTCGCAAAGAAGAAACGTAAGTTAATAGAATTAAATTTATTTCTGTTATTCGTACAATTTTATACATTAGACTCCCTCAAATCCTCAGAGGTTGTGCGGATTTTAGAATTTTGCGGATTTCTGTTCATTGCTGTTTTTTCATTTTTTAAACAGTAATTTGAATGATTAAATTATTAAAAGTAAATATCAAGTAATTAATTAATAATGTATAATTAAATAGGTATGATAAACATGAGATACATTTTTTAAAATTATTCGATAAAACTTTCCTCATAAAGATACCCTGCTAATTTACTCAAAATCATAAAATAAGGAAGTTTTATGTCAGGTTTAGCAAGACTTAATAACCAAAAAAGTTTGATTAATACATAAATATATTTCGTAAAAAGATTGCTATTACCAATGATATCAGTATTATCATTCCAAGAACTTTTCAGAAAAAAATTATACTTCCTTCATAAAAAAGCATAAGTTATGACATATTAACGATTTCAGGAATTTGCGGATTTTAGGGTTGCGGATTTCCGAGAGTGATTTAAAAAATAAAAAAGATAGGAAATTAGTTAGTCTTATACTACCTTTCTTCACCAGTAATACAAAATACTCAAGGTATTACGCATGTACATTGTTTTAATGCGTAAATATATTTTTTTAAAAAATTGTATTTAATTAGTTTTCTTTATTAAATTAAGAAAATGTGTTTTTAAATAAAATTTCTATTCCTTGAAGTTTTTGGAATTTCAAAAATCAAAAACCGCATTTCTTTGAAATGTGTCAATACCACAGATATGTGATAATGATATATGATAGATTACACACACACACACATATATATATGTAAAAGCTGAATTTTATATATGCGGCAGAATTCTGTTTTTAGATAACTACTACAATCAACTCGTCAGACGTTTACTAATATGTTTGAAACAAATCTTGTCAATGTTGTGAAAATTCTATAGGGCAATTTTAAGTCGGTGTAATTTGTGTATTGCGACCAGTTCGTTTGTTACAAATGGAAAAGTTAAAATTAAAGTATATAAATTGTGCAGTCATGCTTTCGTGGAATTATAACTCTAATACTCTCTTTAATATCAAGGTAGGCTTTTATACCAATAATGGATGAGCAATCGCATTTTCTTTCTTTTCTCCTTTAAGCACAATAATTCGACTTGATCGCATTTTTATGTGGTGCTGTAAAGTTTTCACAGTATATTAAACGTTTTTAATGTACTCAGGTGATTTTTACATTTCAGGGTAATCCTGGATATCTTAAAAAATAAATTTTCATTTGTAGAAAATTTATATTAAATAAAGATATATCCTGTACGTGATTTTCTATCAACCTCGTACATTTTCATTACTAAGTTTTGGCTGTAATTAAAGTATAAATTGATAGTTCGGCAAAAAGATAAAAAAAAAAAAGTAAAATACTCATTTTTTATAACAAAAGAAATGTACGATTTTTAAAATTAGTATAACTATTGCATTTTCTAATTTTATTTTTTCGAAGAAACAAATTGTAGTGCAGTTATAGCCACAATTAGTTAAAAATATATATATTGAGATCGCTTCAGTAGTTCCCGCGAAAAACATACATCAATGGGAGATATGTTATGTCATTTCACTATTGTTTCTGCCTCTTACGCATTCTAGGTGAAAAGTTATTTCTGTCACTATATTCATAGGAGTTTAATTTTATATGAATTTTTTTCCATCATTTCAACAAAGTTGACGAAAATCTATCATAGTAAGTATAACATTTGAAAAGTGATTAAGTTAATTTAAAATGTTTTATTTTTTAAAATTTTGTCGGGATTGTTAATCATAAAAGAATCCACTATCATGCTTTAACTTCATATTGTGCAAACTTCTTATTATGATTTTCAAGGAAGTATATTTTAAAGATTTTTATCTAAGAAGTTATATTTACTGCTTTTTGCGACATTCTGATCATAATGCATTTAAAAAATAATCATTAGACGTAATGTAATGGACTTGGCAACTAGTAATATACTTGACATTATACAGTGTGCCCGCTAAAGCCCGTTGTCACCCCAATAATTTCTGAACGGCAAGAGCTGTAATCATAAAAGTGGGATCTAGGTATTGTAAAGTAGCCATGCTCTACTGTATGAAACCGTCTACAGCGCCACCTGTTGGGAAACTGCGGAGTTAGCATTCCTTCCGTTCAAGTGTCGTGACGTCACAGTGTAGGAAATCACGAAAAAAGAAATGCGCGTTTTAACCGTTCTATATTTCGCATTAATGTCCACAAGGTGTTTTTTCGTACGAAATCGATGATGCTCTAGAACTTTGTAAATCATTTTTATCCAAATCTCTTTCCGTTTTCGATATAGGGCTGTTAACTCCGCAGTTTTCCAACAGGTGGCGTAGTAGGCGGTTTCATTCAGTAGCGCATGGCAACTTTATTAAATCTGGAGCCCACTTTTATGACTATAGCTCTTGCCGTTCAAAAATTATTGAAATGACAAATGACTTTAGCGGGCGCACTGTATATTGTTTTCTAAATGGTTATTACAAGCAGTTAATTTAACATTTACAATATGCCTCATTTTTGCGAAAATTATATGTAGCTTAATAAAATTTCAAAAACAATGTTTCAGAAATAATTTTAGAGGCTGATAAAAATTTTCTTTTTCTCAGATACCAAATATGTGCATTTTTTTAAATACACTCTTCAAGAATTAAACAGGCGTTGAATGAAATGAAAATGATGAAAAATAAGTAAAATTTCTTATGATATATATACTTGACTATTTAGGAATTAAATTTTATTAAAAATATTAATTATGTTTACGATTTAATTTCAGCATCTTACTTTCTCATTTAAAATTAAATAAAACTTAGTTTATATTGTTATTTTGTAAAAAATACTTCTTGGGTTCTAATTGTTCATGTTTAGCAATTTTCAGTGTACCTTTATGCACTATTTTCCCGTAAGGGACCCACTGAAAGTAGCTTCTACCAACCAAACATCTCAGTTAAAGTGGCATATTGGTTCTTCAATAACAAATCAATTATAAGACAAACGATCAATTTTTATGATAAGGAACATGAATAAAAATACGAATTATTGTTTTCCACGTCCCAAGTTACTCCTTGTACTTAACGTTTTAAACACATTCTTGATTGTAACATACATTGAAATATAAAAACACCTTACAGCATTATTCTATATATAAAAGTATAACAATTCTATAACACTTCAGTAAATGTATTAAAAAAATCGTACCCATATTTTTTATTTGTGAAGCTTTGAGAGTCTGAGAGGAAGTATGGAGATATCCATCCTATTTTATTTAGAAAAATAGGATTACTAAATAAACTCTTAATAAATAAACATTTTAAAGTCAGAATATGGATTAAAATACCTTCCTAAAGATGGCACTATAACGCAAGCACACGTGATTAGTGTCTATATAAGTAAAAAAAAAAAAAAAGACAGAATGAGAGATAAAGAAAAGAAATAAAAATCAGTGAATTCAATAACATTGTTGAACAGGAATGTGAAAATTCACGAATCTCGTTAACGCTGTGTGATCAATATATACTATGTGATTGTGCTTTTCATTCAAAATAATAACAATTTTTCGCTTTTGCTATGTTTGTTCATTTTATAAATTTGGCAACTGCACACTGACTACTCCAGAACCGAATTGTTCGACAGCTGGGCATTCCAGAACTGACATTCCATAACTTCCATGATTTTTCATAAAATGAAATCAAGATATTTTGATACTTATTTTAACAAACGAGAAACATACATTCCAATATTCACTTTTACAAATTTAAAATTCGAATGACTTACAAATAGATTTTTTTTCTTTCTGCAATCAATAAATGTCTTGGTAATTAGATTTGATTCTATTGAATTCTTTTTATTATTTTATCAAAACTCCCTGTAACTTCAATTACTGCAATTTCTTTACAAGTTTTGATTAGCATTTTCAAGCTAATTTGTAAGAATTTTAATTTAGTGTCGTATACTCATTAAATACTCAGAAAGAATTTTCTGTAAATGAATTTTCTGTTTTCAGTTCTTAGTTTTAGAATAGTTTGTGAAAAGCAAATTTCACATAAGTTTTCCAATTTTGAACTTCACATCAATATATGAAATTAAGATTTTCTAATTCTCTTCCACAAAAATTCATTCTTGAAATACTGAATTTTTATACGTTACTTTATTTAAAGGAATTAAATTTAAAATACGTATTAAAAGATTAACATAAATAAGATTGCCGAATGACTTGTCATATGTGATAAATATAGTTTCAATTGAAAACTTTTCATATTTGTCTTATTAATATTTAACTACGTTAATAAATAAAAGTTGTTGATTGTTTATTTATTTGCTGTAGACGGTAAGGGGAATTTATCTCAAGTAGAGGTCTACAAATGTGGTTCGGGTGGACGAAGATATGTCTGAATTCACCGGAGAATTCGTATTTTCATTATACACTGTAAAATGCTACTGGCAATCGAGACGCCAGTACTATTTCCGTATTTTAACAGAACCTTTTTCGCGGTAAATTACAGAAAAATTTCCGTTTTTCTTTTTTTTTCTTTTTTTTTTTTTTTTTTTTTTTTTTAAGGCATTTACGGGGGAAAACTTCCGTTTAAATACGAAATGGTATTGACGTCTCGATTGCCAGTAGCATTTCCGTATTTTAGTCACCTTTTTTTTACATTGTAAGATTGTTTGCTATTTTTTCATGAAGGGAAAAATTTAAGTTTTTTCCCGATTTTCGACTTTTATTGGCTATTTGAGCAACTCATAAAATCACACGAAATTCAATTTTTTTCCCCGATATAGTAAGTTTTGTCTTTTTTTCAAAAAATTTTGTTTGGAATTCGAATACAAAATTTTCACAATTATTTTAAATTCCCTATTTAGCCGAAAATGAGAAGTTTGTTTTAATCACCCACTTTCGGCTTGAAATCTTATCCATCAAATCTTTTATTTTATACCCGTGTTTTAGGTAATCAATTAAAAAAATATAAACCTATGAAATATATTTTAAAATTAATCTATACTAATATTATAAAGGAGTACCGTTTGTTTATTTGTTTATATGTTTATAGGGGGCAATCTCTGAAAGTACCCAACTAATTTCAAAAGTAATGTTGGAAAATTGATGGTGACAGACCCTCATCCAACGTATGGCATATTTTATGTCAGTGCAAGTACCATCCGGGGGCTGCAAGAGTACAATACGTTCTAAAAATGCGATTTTCGTGATACTGAAAGGCTTAGAAACTTGTAATTTGGCATGGTAGTTACTTATAAGATGTAATTGCTTTGTAATAATAGTTACTAAACATTTCCAAACTTAGAAGGGTGGAATGACCGAAAGCGTTCTAAAAAGGTTCTAAATAGCGATTTCTATGGAATCCCAGAAACACCAAACGGATTTCGAAAGTAATGGAAGCAAATTGATGGTGACAGTTCATGGTCCAACATAGGCTATATTTTATGTTGGTGTCACTACCACCAGGGTGTTGCAGGAGCAAAAAAAGTTCTAAAATTACGATTCTGAAGGAACTATAAACTTGAAATTCGGTATGGTAGTTACTTATAAGATGTTAATGCGCTGTGAGAACAATTTCTAAAAAAAATTGAAATTTAAGAGTTGTAAAAATGAGCGAAAAGCGTTATAAAAACGTTCTGAATTACGATTTTTATGAAATTGTTAATGATAGAAACATGAAATTTGGCATGATAAATAATTACAACATGTAAATGCACTGTATGAAGAGCCTCTAAAAAATTTACAAATTAAAAATGCTAAAATGAACGAAAAACTTTCCAAAAATGTTCTAAATTACGACCTATGGAATCTCAGGAAATAACAAAAATATTTCAAAACTAATAATGGGAAATTTATGGTAACAGTCTCTGCTCCAGCATATGCTATATTTATATCGGTGGCACTACGAAAAAGGCGGGACCTGTAGAAGCGATTAACCTTCGAAAAATGTGTTTTTTGTAATATTGAAGGAGCTAGAAACTTGAAATTTGGCATGGTAGTATGATATGTAAATGCTCTCTGAAAAGAGACGAAAAAAAAATCAAAATTTAAAAGTATGAAATCAGCAAAAAGCATTCTAAAAACATTCCAAATTACGATTTCTATGAAATCTCAAGAAATACCAAACCGATTTCAAAATAAATGTTGACAAATTTATGGTGACAGTCCTCCTCCAACACAGCCCTGCTTCATATTTTATGATGGTACCACTACTACCAAGATGGTGGTATAGCATTAGACTAGAAGCTTGGAATATGACATGGTGGTTACTTATAAGATGTAAATACCTGCTACGATTTGTTACTAAAAAATTCAAAACTTCAAGTGAAAGGTGAATTGAGCGTGAAAGCTTCTAAGTAGATTCTAAATTATCATTTATTTAAAATTAGTTTTAGGTTTTCTCGTTAATTTGATTCTTAATTTCGCCTAATGCAGTTTAATAATAATGAAGTTTAGTCAAACAGTTGCATAATTGGTAATTTCTGATTTCTCCTTTGCATTATAATTTCTTCTATTAAAAGTATGCACACAAATACAACTTGCCGTATTTCAACTATTGCATGAGCAAAACCGCGAGTGTTGCTAGTTCTTAAAGAAAGTGATTATGTCTTTTTTTCATGCAAAAGTGCAGAAGAAAGTTAGAAAAAATATTTCCATTGTCGATTTTCGAATCAATTCTATTGATCACCTGAATCCGTTCTTATGACGTCGCAGGTGACTTCGCGGTCAGGAGCTCTTTATTTTTAATTGGCACGTGGAGTTTCTTAGGTAAAACAGACTTTCATAGTGAAATCGAGATATATTTAAATTAACCGCGCGAAACAGTAAGGTTATTTAAGGAGGGATTGAATTCAGGGGCATCACGGGGTGTGGACTTTTCCTTTCTGAGCATCTAAGTGTCAGTTCCCGGAGAGTGTGGTACTTCATATTTATGTCCTAGAACTGAAATTACACCCTCCCCATAGCTACAGAATGCATTCCTAGAAGAAAGTCTGAACTCAACGCTGATTTTAGAAATCTTTAAGGTTATTATCTCAGCCCCAGACAAACACGGGGGGGTCAACTATTTATAGATAACGCTGACTCTATAATACTTATACTGATATATGGTTATAATGCTACAACTGCTTAATATAATAACTATTAAGACTTGCTCTTGCGTACTTTTACGAATGGCCAATCGCTTTTTGTAGAAACTGTTTACGCAGTGAATTTCTATCCTAAAAATTCAGTATTCCATTTAAACTTTAGCTCTATTAGATAGATTCGACTCTTGGTTCCGGATCAAAATGTCCGAGATAGTGGAATTGTTTTTAGTGGATTTATGAATTTAAAGAAAAAAATCTCTGGAGTTATTCACGATTGCAGCTGGATCTTGTTACGAAAGTAAAGTAAACTTAAAAAACCCCAAGTAAAGGTAATGCAAATTCATTGTTATATGCGCAAAATAATTTAGAATCCATTTTCGGAGAAGAAGTTCCAATTTTATATAAAAAGACATAAAAGAATCGATCTTCAAATGGAGAAACTCTCCTGTCACACTTTAAATCAACTGCCGCATATTTACTGAAAAAAAAATTACGAAGGGGAATAACCTGTGTCTCATTTGAATAAATACTTGCAGATTCACTTGAAGCTTCTACTATGGACTTTTCTGAACATTTCTTCTCACAGCAAGAGATCTCAAGGGGTGTAGAAGGATATTCACATGACTGTAAAAAATTTCTTCTATCTTTTAAATTTTAAAATAGAGATATAGCCTAGTCAGGATTAACCCATAGCTAAAAAACGCAGCAATGAATAGGGAATTAGTGTATAGCAATTAACAGCGAAAATCGTTAGGATAAATTGTAAGCAATCTCTTGTATTTAATGCAGATAATTATTTAATTTTCAAAGTAAAAAAAGTTCTTATTTTTTTCTAAAACATATTGGCAAATGGGGAGTAACGAATCGGAGTTAATCTATGCTAAAATCAAGAAAGATATTTATACGATTGTACGAGATGATTGTACGAGAACCTGCGTGTTTGTGTATGTGCCATGGCTAGTGAAATCGACCGCACATAGAAAAAAATTGGATGAAAATAATACAAGTCGTCCTGATGCACCTGATGCTTAGATTTTTCATTTTTTGATAATTAGCCGAGATATTCGACAAAAACCAAAACAAAAGTTTATCAAAAAGTATTATTTTTCAAGCGCATGGGTGCCTGCGTAGATAAGACCCTTCCGCAAATCGCCCAACTCAGCAGAAAGTAAAGTTAAAAAACGCTGCTTTTTTATCATAGTCATTCGCAGCTCCCATCGGCTAAACTGTATAAAATACGACAAAAAGAAAAAAGCAACCGATATAACGTACCCTTATATCTATAACGGTGTAATGAATTCAAAAGAATGTGAATTTTCACACTTTGGAATAAAATTGAAACTTCGTTTTACTTCTATTCCCCCTGTTTTTCGAAATCCGAAACCAATTAACTAACCAACTTACGTACAAAACAATTAAACCAATTTAAAGGTTACTCTTTTACGTTTAAAACGCCACATTACGTTCGACAAAATATCAACAATTTTAAAACTTTAACAATTAAATAAAATGTTACCCATGAGCCGGTTGTTTTTTGTTTTTCGCGATTTCTACAGTCTTTAAAAATGTGCGTCTGCAATTTTTATCATGATACGAAAAAAGTAAAACTACCAGATAATACCTAGTTTCTATTTCTTTTCGAAAGCTGCAATCCATTTCGAAAAATATACATATTAACCATTTTAAAAAATTCTTTTACTAAACTCTTTTTCCCGAATTCCGTTCTTTCTACAATGACTAACGTTCTGCATCGGTTTCGTAAAATAAAAAATTACCAAGCCATATTAAAGTACAAAGACACCAAGTCACATCATCGTTCATTTACATTTCGAATGCCGCCATTCGTTTATTATTATATATTTTTTTAAATATTAATCCTTTCAGAACCGTTATTTTGCGTAAGTCATATTCGCGATTTTCATTCTTAAGCGCGATGTTTAAAAATCGGCATCGGCTCTTGGAAACCAAAATATGAAAAAAAAAAATACGTTTAATAAGCGTATATTAAGCTTCTGTTTTTAAAAATGTTATTGATAACTCTTTCAAATAAACCAATTTCTCGAAGTAATTTATGATTTTTCTAATGACTTAATCGTGAGTACGTCCGTGGCGGCTTTTGCTCTCAATATGCATCCTTTTTGAAAAACATAAATATTTTAGCACGAAAATTATACAAAGAATTACGAAGTATTATATTTATAACTCACTTAAAATCTCAAAGTGTTGGACCGTAAGAAATTTATATATTTTTTAAGGGGTCTCAGGACTCTTAAAATTTGAAAAAAAGAAAAAAAAAACATTTTGAACATTTAAAATCTTAAAATATACATGATTTTAAAACACAATTTTTATTGGAATGAAAGATATAAGTATGTTATTTCATTTCATATATTTAAAAAATTGCAACATGCAGAATTAGTATTTGTGAGGGGCTCCAAACTGTCAGGCATTTGACGAGCAAAAAATCGGTATAACAGCTTACGCGCATGATTTCAAAATAAAGATTGCAACAAGAATGAAAATTTTTCTGCCTACTTATACTTCAGCTTATAAAATTATCATGAGCCTAAAAAAATTTGTATTTAAAGCATTTTTGTATTTTTAATACAAAGTTGTAATTAGCTAATACAAAATTTTGAAAATTTCAACAGTATAATCAGCTAAAAAATATATTGCTTTGAACAATAAAAAGAAAAATTTTGGTTCATATTATATAGACAAACATGAAGCATATATTTTGAAATTTTCGTGAAAAAATAGTCAGAAGATTTTGAGATATCCTACGCGTTATGTCCAAACACGTCATTTGGAGAAAAATGACTTCAAAATTTCGGAAAAGCTGCTTCAACTATTGAGCGGGTATAATTCAAAAAGCCATAACTTCTGTTCTAATGGGAATTTCGAAGAAACAACTATATCAAAATGTTCAGAAAAGATAGGAGTTTAACATCTAAAATAAATTGAAATTTCGAAAATTTTGAAGCTTTAAGAGTCTTGAGACCCCTTAATTTTAAATGTATCCGATGATAGCCGATGAAAAAAAAAAGATCTTAATTTGTAAACCTTTTTAATTAGATTTTTGTTTAAAATGGACACTTATTTTAGGTATAAATTAAACTATTATCGCTATTCCTGGTAACGATGGTCATGTATCAGCTAGTATATTATAAAATCAAGGATATAGCTTTTAATATAGATATTTAAGGAAAATATACAGGTCAATAGAATAAAAATAATGTTCGGAGGGGGAAAAACCGTTGAAAGTATAATATCTATTTAACCATTCGTCATATAATTTATTTTCAATAATTAACAATTATTAAAAAAAAAAAAAAAAAAAAAAAAAAGCTATATCACGTTTCTAAGATGCGGTCCTTAACCTACACTGCTGTGTTTTTTTCTTTTGCAATCCGAAAGAAACTTAAGGAACATATTTTCTATTATAATTATCTACAAAACACCAATTTAAATCAGAAGTCAATGTTTTTTATAAAGGAGATTGTAAATAGTCAATGCTAAATTCTAAATATTGGATAATTTATATCCTGAAATTGCATAATTAATCTAAGATAGGATTTAATCCTACATAATTAATCTAAGATAGGATTTAATCCTAATAAATACATGTTGCATATTATAAAGAATGATTAACGACATCTCCCTTAAAGGATAGCAACCTAAAATGTTTTCTAGACTTTTTTTACAGTTAGTTGCATCCATAGAATATGGAGTGAAAAGCATTTATCTTTCGTTTACAATTTCAAACAAAAAGATTTTATAACGTAATTTTCTACAGCGAAAACTTTTTCTAGCGTGTTTAAATGATTTACACTATTTAAAACATGAGAAAATTTGTATATATTAAAGAATGTCACTAAAAGATGCTTGCTGTGGTTTATGATGTGCATATCATTTATCGTTGATTTACAGAGACACAATAAAGATATTGTTTATAATGTTGTGCTTCTATTACTTCTGAGTGACACCATAATTTATGAATAAATACATCTAAAAATAATTAAAAGCTTTCCTTCAAGTATAATATGACAGACAAATTTCATAAAAAAATACTGGGTGTCATTTGTCAGTTTGGAATTAAAATTAAATATTCCTGCATTGCAAACACTGCTCTTGAAAAGGTTAATAATGACTACTGGAAATGCGTTTTCAGTTATGGTATACATTTTGAGGTTTAACTGCATTTTTTTCATATTACGTGCTGTGCATAAGTTCTATGGTTAATATAAAGTGTTGCACAAAAATATTCTTAATATAATTAAATTTTAGCCTAATAAGTCGAGTGTATTAAATTTGCAGATATTATACAGGGCTGTACAGACAAATTTGAGTACACTTTCGTCTACTGGCAGAAACTGCTAAGGTTACATTTTCAAATGCGTTATATATTTTCTAACTAAAATAGATTGTAGCATACATTGAAAAATACATACAAATCTATAGATCATGTCACGCAGATCAATATTACGATCGTGTAGTGATTTTCGTAGTGGAAGAAGCAGTACTGACGACAGATCACGACCTGGTTAAGCGCATGTGGTCTTCTTCTACTACAAAAATCCCTACACCATCGGAATATCTATCTGCGCGACATACATTCCGTACCATGCATATTTTGCATTCGACGATAGATTTTCACTAGCACTCACATTTTCCGCTGATAAAAATTTCACGATTGCGCGTTGACATCATTTGGAGATATCCATCATGCGAACGATGCCTTTTAACGTGCTCCCATGCTATCACACACGCATTTGGTCGGATCTGATGATGTTGCATTTCCAGCACTCTACGCTCTCTATAGGAGCATGCACAATCATTTTTCTCTTCAAAAGACGAAGTTATTACAGCAATGACACTTTCATTTGAGCGAGCCCTATGCTATAAAAAAGTGATAGAAAGTTCCAGGTCCTCAGCATACATAATTCTGGAATATTTCGGTCTCTTTCGATAATCCGTCTTGATCGTAGTCAGGCAAATGAGCAATATTTTCACTAGGAAGAAGGTTGTGTAAAATATTATAGAATTTAGTGGAAAAGTCAAAAGCTCTGTTTGTAAAAGTGGAGAATTCATATCTCTGTGCATAGTAGTAGAAATTCTGGAAGTCTGATTTTCTTCATCAAATAGACCTTGATCTTGATCATAGTTTTTGATCTTGATATTAGAAAATGTTTTCGATTTCATTTGTGGCATTTCATGGAGAATTTTATTATTAATTTATGACGACTTTAAAGTCATTTTATATGCTTTACTATGTAAGGTATTGTAATTAACGTTAATTATCTTCTTTTTCAAATTTATAGGATGTAACTTGAATTTTGTTTCAAAAATAGCATGACTCCTCTGGGAGATATTATTTATGAAAATTAATATTCTTACCACTTGATTATACCGAGAATTTATGACATATAATGTATGACTAAATGTTGTTTAATAAACTATATTTAATCCTAATTTGATCGCTCATCCCTATTGAAATTTTATTCTCATTTGAATTACTTTCGCGAGTTCATGAACTTGAATAATCAGTTTCTCTTAATCTTTTTTAAAAACTCTAATTTTTCAGCTTTTATTCATATTAAAATACTTTAATATAATATCTTAAAGTATTATGTTCGGTATAAATAAATAAGAGTGATTAGTGCTAGTATTTTCTTTATCGATTTAATATCGAGTAAAATTTTAATTGATTTACATATCATAGTGCAGTGTCGGGATAATGTTAAATGATTATTTCGCCATAATTTTAAACATTTGGCATGCAATTTTCCATTTATTTACAAATCATTTAATATATAATTTCTGAATTTCTTATTCTTCATCACAAATATATTCTTTTTTCTTAAGTCCTTAAGTAAACTCCTTATACATTTTGTATGTTAAAAGGATTATTACAGTTCTTGCACTTTGATTCATTATGTATGTAGCTTTTTAAAATAAATAAATGTGAATATAAAAGACATGAAGAATTAAAGTAATTTTTAAATGTATACCAGAATTCTTCATGAGTTTAATGCAGATTTAATCAACTCCTACTTTTATCAAGTGTGAAATGAATTAAAGTATACTAGATAAACTTGTGTAGATCTAATTTAAAAACTTTGAATGCAGGAAAAATCATAAATAATTTTAATCAAGAATATCAGTCTATAAAATGTGATTTAAAAGTACTTTATTAATATGTTTTACAAATGCAAAATATCTGTATTTAGAAATGAAGAGAACGCCTTCAAAAAATTAATAGTAAGCATAGTTAATTAGTCAAAAGTAAAGTATTTTAGTACTTTCATATTGTGTTGCTGATTTAAAAAATATATGTACGCAGTTAAATTAGATTTTTTTATAATTTGAGAACACTTAAATTTGTTATGTTTATGCAGTTTTAGCGAAATAAAAAGGGAAAATAGAATACACTATTTATTTGGACTGATACTTCTCATTTAATAATGATTACGGATCTGTCATCGGCTCCCATATTCAGTGATTATTAATTTTGTAACGGTTCGATCTTGTTTATTTCTCGCAAGAAAATCAGAAACATCAAACTACAAGTAAAGTATTAATTTCAAAGCAATCTTATAATGAAAATGATGAAAGAAGATGCTGGACGGTGTAACAAAAAATGTATAAATTGCTTTAAAAGCAGACAATGAAAAATTTACCAAAAATACAAAAAATGGAAATTTTAAGTAGCCAAAGCAAATATAGCTTCTTACTAAACCGAAATGCCCACCAGATATCAGCGCAGCATGTATGATTCTATTTCGAAATGCACCACTGAACCAGAAATAGAAGAAGGTATTACATTATACATCGCAATTATTGCTTCACTTAGTTTATTCTTTCAGTCAAACAGATAACAGCAACTGTTATAGTTGTGTGCATGCGTATTTTTAAGAGTAAAGTTATTATAATGTTAACGACTCAAATTGGTCCTATGAAAAGAAGTGTGCTGGTGTATTGCAAAAGAAGTGCTATACATATTGCATGAATAATCATCAATATCAGTCATCAACAATCCTGAATGTCATTACTCTTAAATAAATTAAAATAATGAGAAGTGAAGAAAAGAAAAAACAGAGGCAGTAAGAAGATATCATAACCATTCATGGATAATTTGATAAGAGACTGTGACACAGAAATATGTCTGGCACAGTCAGTGCCATAAAAATTGGTAAGGGAAGTTTTTTGGATCAACTAATCAATGCATGCACTACAACGAATCTATTCTGCAATATAGGCTTGCACGTATAACTTTCAGTTAAAAAAACTCCGTTCACACACAAAAAAATGTGCTTGTCTGAAGTCAGAAAGGACATAAAAAATGAACAGTGGAAAACGTTAATAATGAGCGATGAATCGAAAATTTATCTGGATGAAAACGATGAGATGGCCTTTGTGTGGCGCCGGCGTTGACGATCGAAAACAATAATCTCAGTGACTTACAAAAACTATAAATCACGTACAGACTTAAATAAAATGGCGATGCATTCAGACAAATGTATCGGTCTAATGGTACACTAAATGCCTATGCATGCATAGAGATATTTTACAGCAGCTTAAAAAAAACTAAATATCACTTCCTGTTTATATACTTTTGGGGGGAAAGATATCAGCATATCGAGTAGGCAATTTAGCACTCGTTGATAAATAGTGATTTAGCATAGATACCTGAATATTTCTAAAAGTAATGAATGTAAAAAAGACTCGATAATGCTACATGAGTGTCTTTTTAACAATACTCGAAATTTTCTGTTCGAGTTCTAGAGGAATTGACTCCATACGAAGTCCAGAATAAGTTCAAAGCCCACTGAGTGATTGTGAGATTTCCTAAATAAATAAATTATAAAATAAAACCATAAATATAAAAGTATGCGTTCAAGAGAACTTCCATTGAATTTTAAAATTTCGTGAATGCAGTTATATTAATAGACAAATTAGTGATGAAATTAAGTGGTTATCCGAGCAATTACTCATTTTAAAATTTAGCAAAACGAATGTGTAAAAATTATCATTTCCCTGCCTTCTTCCTTTCCCAGATTTTTTACTTGCTTTTGGCACTTGGTTTCTATATCATGAGTAATTCACGCCTCTCACTTCAAATATTCGTATTTTTCTGAAATTGTTTTGTTTTAAAATTTAATTACGATTGCACTCTGTTGAAATAAACTATCATTTTGAATACACTGAACTTAAATATTTTATTTTTGAAGAAATACTATAACAAATGTTCTGCTTTTGTAAGTAACTATATACGAGATTTATTTATTTATTTTTTTGGTTAAAAAGGGTTTGCGAAATATACACAGATACACATTATACTCTTATAAATAACAAATAATATATATGTAAATGACGTTACTTCTAACTAAATTAAAGATATTCCATTCAAGCATTCCTTTCTATTTCAAATGTTTATGTTTGTTTAAAACTCATGATTTGCATTTTACAATCAACTTTTAATTAAAGTAAATGGATACCATACAACATATTTTGAATAAGACTAGCTTATTTTAATTTTTAATTTAATTTAAATAACTTTCTAATTAAAATCATTGTTATTTTACTCATGAGGCAATCCGAACATAAAGCACTAATTAAAGTGTATTTAAAATGTAATTATGTGATAATGAATTTTATAGAAAACTTATTTGATTTTGTTGACTTTTGTAATTGAGTATTTAGATAACGAGAGAGAAAAAAGTCTTCCTTTGCATTGCATATCATTAATTTTTCCAATTAAAACTTAAAAATTAATTAGAAGTTTCAATTTGTTTTCATTCGGCAAAAAATTGCTTTTAAAAAACATAGCTTAAAAGTATTATCTAGTTTTAAGTTACGCAACATATTTCACTGCAGAAATAAAAAGAGAAGAGTTAGATGAACAGTGATTTTTAAAAATTTGAAGATCGAAATAAACAAAATTTTCAAACATCTTTTTTTGAATTACGACCTACATAATAAGATACAATAAAAGTACATAAAAATCCATTGGTATTAGACAAACTGAAATGCTGTTGTACACTGCAAAAAGAAAAGCAATATTACGAAAGAAAATATAAAATAAAATCTTCCGAATTACCCATTATTCCGAAAAGCTTTTTTTATTATTCGACACCTCATAAAGCATTATAATTGGGATATTTAAAGACTTTATTTATGAAAACAAACTTTTTTTTTGCTACCACTGATTTTCGAAAACGTTTTGAGTATCTTTACTTGTATAACGGGTCGCCCAAAATGAAAGTGGCATTGGTGTAATAAGGGATTTTCGTAGTAGAAGAAGCAGTAATGACGACAGGTCATGACTTCGTCAAGCGCATGTGGTCTTCTTCCACTACGAAAATCCGTACACCATCGGAATATGATCTGCGTGACATACACTTCGTCGCATACGCATTTTGAATTCGACGATAGATTTCACTTGCACTCACATTTTCCGCTGCTAAAAATTGCACGACCGCTCGTTGACACCGTTTCGAGGCCTCCGTGATGCGAACGATGCCTTTTAAAGTGCTTCCACGGTATTACATACGCATCTGGCGGGATTTGACGATATCCCATGCGTTCCCAACCATCTGCGCACTGTACGTACGGGGTGTCCGGTCTGAACGGTGTCCAATGGCTAATTCCTAAACCGTTAGTCATAGACATATAGTTCCAATTACAAAAATGTTTTAAATCAGGTAAAGAAATATTTTAAAAGCGATTTGGGTCAATAAAACATTTCTAAAAAAATTACGAAATTTAAATTTTTATACGGTCCCCCGATTCTATAAGTTATATTTAGTAAAATTTTCCTATTACACTGGGAAGTAAGACAAAAAAAGTCCCATTCATATAACACTAAAATTGAGCGAGTTATGAAACTTTAAAAATGCATGACTTATGCCACTTTTCTGCTCTGAAAACAGATGAGATCGGCTTGGCTTTGAGGGGTCACATACCAAGTGCTTAAAGTATTCGAAGATCGTATTTGATGTGTATCTGCGCTTTAAAAAAATCGTACAAGTATTACGATTAAATTAACATTTATTAAGTTTCAAACTGGCTAAAATAACATATGTTTTACTTTATCAGTATTTGAGACTGTTTCTTTTGTAATTTCTTTTAATCAAAATTATGTTATTTTTAAAAGTTTTTATGTTACTTCAACGATCGTATGTATGTATTTCCAGTTCAAAATTTGTACTCGAACTTTAACTCACTTTCACACATCCGATCGAGATTACATTTTACATACTGGTCTATAACAATCTAATATTATTATGATTTTCGGTGGTTACCATTTATACTTATTTTACAGGATAACACAAAAAATTTCGGATAGATTATGATTAAGACGTTTAAGAAAAGTTTTAGATTAGATAATACAAGACTGCGATTGTTGGGGTTTTTAACTTTTAACTTTTGATAATTGATTTCTACGTACTCTTTAGCTCTGAATCTGAAAATGACCTTCAGTTTTAATCATCACGTTAGAATTTTTTTGCAAATCGTAAATGTGTAAGTAAAAATATAGCGAAAATCTCATACTATAAAACATATGTAAAACTTTATTTTATTTTATTTTATTTAGTAATTTATTCAATAATTTATTCGGTATTTTTGCTTATCCCGGGATTCTTCCAGTTAAACAGCTGAGTGATCCGATAAGATGGGGGAGGAAATTCAATTTTAACTTTGAACTTTTTAAATATCAAATTTGCAATTTGCGAAAAATCCTGATGTGATGGTTAAAAAATAAAGGTCAATTTCGGATTCAGCGGTACAGAATACATAAGAATCAATGACATATCCCAACTTTTGCAGGCTAGTGCAATCTAATGATATTTTAAAATACGTATCATTTTGTAAAGAATTGAGGCTGTTAATTTAGCATCATTATATTTAACAAAAATGCTGTTTTTTTTCTTTCTTCTGAAATGTTTATTACAAATTGTATATTTTGCATTAATATGTCAGAATGATTAAAGATTTCAAATTTATATTGCAATGTTAATTTTACTCTCAACCATTTTTTAATATATTTGACGAAATTATATTTCGACTAAATTTGTGAATGACCCTTATCTGCAGAAAAAAATATGCTCCAACTTTAAACAGTTATTACTCGGTCAATTTTGATCGTAGAATAACGGGCCTTTTTTTGTATTACTTGTAATACAAAATGCGTAAAAGGAATATTTTACTAAATATAACTTATAGAACCGGGGGACCGTATAAAAATTTAAATTTCGTAATTTTTTAAGAAATGTTTTTATTGACCCAAATTGCTTTTAAAATATTTCTTTACCTGATCTAAAACATTTTTGTAATTGGAGCTATATGTCTATGACTAACGGTTTAGGAATTAGCCATTGGACACCGTTGAGACCGGGCACCCTGTTTAGGAGCATGCGTAGTGATCTTTCACTTCAAATGCCTGAGTTATTACAGCAATGCCACTTTCATTAACGCGACCCTTATCTGTTAATCAGTTTTCTTAAACCGGAATACCTTTTTCCAGGATGATATCAATTTTAATTATCTATTGAAAACTTTCAGCTACGTAACTGAGTTTATACGTTCAAAAGCAAAACTAAAATTTATTAATTTTAATGTTAATTTTAATGCCATAAATTTATCACGCTTGTATATAAAATATGTTTATTCAAAATGTAAATAAATTCTTGAGATTTAATAGCATCCGTACACCCTATATTCCAGGCTGAGAAAACAGCTTAATAATACATAAAATTTTGTTAAAATTTGACTTTAAGATAGTTTGTACGCCTTTTAATAAAATCCAATTCACAAATCTTAAACATTCAATTGACAATTTTTAACATTGGGGCATCTACAAGATACCTTGCTAATGCAATAAAATATACATTGGTGAAACGAAGCTACGCTTTAATATCCGCCTGGAGGAGCATAAAACTTGTGTTAAAAATTGTAACATCAAACGTTCCGCATTTGCTAGCCACTGCTGCTCCAACAATCAACTATATATGTATATTTCTTACCTGAAGCTAAAATAAGGCTGAATGTGTCGCTTGACATTTGGCAATAACCGCAGTAACACAGTTATTTTTCCGTATTACATTCCACCAATCAGAAGCATGATTTCAACACTGTAAATCGTGTCATATTTAAAAGGTAAATTTCAATGGTTTTCATATGATATAAACATATTAAAACGATTCCGTTTATTTATTCACTAATTGCGTAAGAGCAGAACACAGATTATTTACTGATAAATAATATTAAGTAATCTGCGTAAATAAAAAGACAGTGAATAACCTTTCATAGTAAGCAATATGTATAACGAAGTGTTTCCGATGAAGATGATGACGTCATTCGGAAAAAACAAGATGCATTTTCATCCATAAATTTAAATATTTTAGTATAACTGTGTGAGTGATGATATCATATTCCAGATCCTTATTCCTGCACATAAATAGACTGTACTCTTGCTATTTATTTAAAGATTCTCGGTACATGCAAAATAAAATATTTCTGAAAGTTACATAATTTCCAGTTAATTAAAATGAATATTTAATGAAACTCAGGAATTTTAAAGAATTGCTTAAATAACGCTCTAATCTCGGAAGGGCTGAATAGTTCTGTTGGTGGAAATGATGTCATATTAGAAAATAAGGATTCATTCTCATATGGACTCCAAAAGCATTATGGCGCACGTAGAATTGTTTAAAAGAATCAACCGATTTCTGGGTATGTTTCCCATAGTGTGAAGGAGTTACCGCCCGGAAAATAGCGCAGGAAAAGCCAGGAAATGCAATTACTCAATATATCTGATGCTATCACAAGCTATTACTCATTACTGAATGTTTTTTAGTTTGGATTGTAATTGAGTTTTTGTCTTTTCATCATGTTTCAAAACGTTAAAGATGCGGATGAGCTCTACTAAACAACACTATCGTGTCCTCTGATACATTATTATACCCACTTTCTGAAAACAAACCCTATTTACATATAACTGAACAGCATGCGCAGGAGAAATTTACTACAAAATTATTTTTTTGGATTAGTGGTGCCAATAAAATAAAAAATTGTCTCAAGTGGGAACCCTGGTTCGTACAAATCAGGGGATTCAGGGGATTTTAGGTGTTTTAGTACCAGAAATTTCGTAAAGTACTGCTCACTATATCTCAATATAGAATTTTTAAAGACAAATATTACTTTACGAAAGTTCTGGTAAAAGGTCCTTGAAAGTCCTTAAAGCGTACGAAACCCTGTTGAACATTTTTTATCAATAATTATTTTTCCTAATTATGTGCAAAAATAACTAATTTCTAATAGGAAACAAAATAAAAATATATAAATAAATATATTTGTCTAATAATAAAATAAATCTGTTTCAAATAATGAAATTTCTATAATTCTTGCTTTATTTTTTTATACTAGGGGGCTCTTTCCCCTGCTCTATAACCAACCCCGGTGAACCCAATAACTCCAACCCCGGTGAATAGCGACACAATTGGGACCGCTGCGTCTCCAGCTCGCTTCGCTTGCTCGCCACTTTTTGCTGCAATTCTAGCCATAATTAGTATTATCATAAATCCTTTTAACTTATGAAATTTTCAAAAAAATTTAATGTAAACAACAGTAATTGAAAACTTCTTTGGAATCACAATTAAAAATGCATTTAGTTGGTGCTACCAATAGGCATAAATCATTTTAACATTATGGAATTTGCCAATTTTTGAAATGTAAAATAATTAACTGAAAAGAAAATTAACTTGGAATACAATTTAGAACTCATTGCGCATAATATTGTACAGGACGAATTAAACTTATTTCTAAAAACTCTTGGTAAAACACTGCCTGATAACAAGATAGTTCAATACAAATCAACAAACACTATCTAAAGTTCATTCGACGTGAAAAATACAATACCTCTTAGACACTTGGCAAGTTAACAAAACGTAAACAACACGTTTTCTGATGTGTCTAAAAGAAACTTTTGAACAAAAACCTGATTTTATGAATGCATTCCGTGACCGTAAAACGAAGCAATGGCCATTGTGATTCTTACATCTGCCAAAAGATTGTACTGTGTTTAAAAACAGCTCCTGCTCTTAATTTTAATTTGCTGAATTAGATGTAAAGTCCAGTGAACAGGAAGTAATATTGACAAAATCCTACTGAACTATTTCAGTTTTATATAAACTCTAAAGCTCATAACGTCATTGGCAGTTCCTAACAAACCGTTCCTGTGCATTTCCTGGCTTCAGCTGCGCTATTTTCCAGGAGGTTACTCCTTCACACTATGGAAAACATTCCCAGAAATCGGTTGTTTGTTTGAAGCAATTATACCGTGTGCCATAATACTTTTGGAGTCCATATGAGAATAAATCCTTTCTTTCTAATATGACATAATTTCCACCAACAGAACTATTCATCCCTTCCGAGATTAGAGCGTCATTTAAGCAATTCTTTAAAATTCCTGAGTTTCATTAAATATTCATTTTAATTAACTGGAAATTATGTATTTTTAGATGCTATACGCAATAATTCTCAATAAATAATCTGTGTTCTGCTTTTATCCAATTAGTGCATAATTAAACGGAATCGTTTTAATATGCTTACGTTTTATGAAAACCGTTGAAATTTTTCTTTTAAATATGACGCGTGTTTAAGTGGTGAAATCACGTTTCTGATTCGGAATGTAATAAGGCAAATTAATTGTGTTTCTGCGGTTGCTTTCAACGACAAGCTGCAAATTCAGCCCTATTTTAGCGCCACGCAAGAGAAATATATCTATAGATTATTTTGGAACAGATGTCATATACGCACTACGATGGCACAATTTTTTTCTAAAGCCAATTTGGCGAAATCCTCGTTTTTGAATACCAGTTACATATATACACTATATTGCCATTAATGACCGGCAACATTCAATTTTTGACATTTTGTCGAATATTTAGAAATATACTTGACATATTCTTCTGGAATTAAAGGATTGAAAAGAACAGGTATGATCTCATATTTAGCAATGTCGATTTGATAAGGGGGGCAATTAGGGGGCCAACAAAAAATCAAAGAAAAAAACAATACTTGGGATCACCCTGTAAAATAAAATGCACGAAAAGATCCATCGCTACCGAATATAAATAAACAGACATTGTGCAATATGTGTATTCTTTTGTGTAAGAATAGCATGTATATTAATAGAGATATAGCGATTTATTAAAAAAAAATTAAAAAATTCTTGCATGTTTTTTGCTTATAACATGCAGGATTTTCAACGAAATTTAACTCCGGTTTCAGAAAAATTGACAACATATAGTAGAAACAATATAGTGCAATTAGAATATAAATATATTAAATATTTTAGGAAATATGAGAAGTTGTATGAAATAATTTTTATCTGCGCATGCGCGAACGATAACAAGGATCATTTTACATTATTTAATAGTCAACTCTAGGGAGCAACTTATTAAAAAAAATCTAGTCAAATATCGTAAAAATTCAGAAAGATATCGGCATTAGAACGAGCAAATTTTTAGTTGATCTTTAAAAGCAGCTGAATGATAAGGGATTTTCCACAAATTGTCATTTTTAATTTTTTAATTTTTTTAAATTTTCATTTTTTATTGATGCTTTAGTTCTTCTTGGATAACCTCCAGAACGAGCCTATACCATGATCAAAAGAAGTATCAAAATCGAAGCATTTTTTCCAAATCTACTCGTTGATATTCACTAAATACTAACCGTTTTCTGAAAGTCTGTTAATAAAAAATGACAATTTGTGTAAAATCCCTTATCATTTTTCAAACAAATTGCTATAAAGTTTTTAGAAAATATCGTTTGAAAGTACATTTTTTTCCTATTCCACTGTGTAAATATTAAAAAAAGGTGCGAAGTTTAGACGTTTAAAGCAATTGCAGTAAAAGTTAAATTTAATCATTTCGTGCTGCCACCGTCAAAATGACGTCAGCGCTACGTACTGACACCTTCCTGCTTTATATTATACTAGCTGACCCGCCCGTCCTTGCCCGGTCCTGTGTTAATATTTTAAAATGAACCATAAATTTGTAGGATTTTATAACTTTAACCGTTAAATGCCTGATTTTTCAAAAATCATTGTAATAATGTTTTTCGGCTTTCATTTTTTAAATAAATCATGGGAAAAATACTTTAAAAAAATCATATTTTGTTTTAAGTATGTTTTACGGCTAAACAAACAGTTTGTTAGTAATCGGCAATACTGGTCTTTAATTGAAAAAATAATTTTCCTTGATAAAATTCTATAATATTAAACACACAAGAATTTTAGGAACTATAATAAGAAATAAATTTTACTATCTCACTGCAGAACAAAATAGAGTATTTCGCAAGCTTCCAAGCAAAACAAAAAGAACAAGTAGCAACAATTGAAAAAATAAATCTATCTTTATTCTTAAATAGCGCAAGTGTTGTCATCTACATTTTGAAAATCGATTTAATAATATTTTCAGAATGTATTTTATTGGCAACATTGGGCATTATAGCTTAAATATTATTCTAATAGTATTTTAGAGCCTAAATTGGGTATGTTGCCGAAAAGCAACACCCGGCATTTAAGGGTTAACTCGATTTTGTCTGAAATACGTACCCGCTTATTTGTGTGATAATAGGCAGAAGCTGCTAATTGTTGAGATGTGTTATGTAAATTTTTTTGATGAATTTTGGAAAATTGTGTGGGGTAGTAATGAACAAATTAAAACTTTATAATGCCTTCTCCTGATGAAAAAATTGAATTAAGAGGAGAGGAGTGAGTGCTTAATAATGTAGAAACCAAAAGCTTTAAATCGATATGTCATATTGAAAAAATGTACCCACTCCCCACGGGGGGATTGCCCTCTATCAGTCTGGGTTCAAAAATACACCTCAGCAATTGAACGACAGTGGAGAGTTTTACCTTCGATCAAGCCTTCAAATGAGGGCGAATCTTGATGTAGCTCATTTAGTAGCTCAGTTATTGACCTCCCCAGGGGGGAGACAAATTTGAGTAAGGGAGTAGAAAGGTTCTTAATATGAAAAAAACGGTCTGAGGATTTTACCGATGATATATCACTTAAAGGTTTAGCAGGTGTGGTGCGTATGCACTGCAAATTCATGCAAAAAAATTTATCTCTAATCTTTTCGTTCCACATTCTACCGCCATGGGTGGAAATCTTCTTTTAACAGAATTGTAACTGTACGAAACTCTGTTAAACAACCTACACGTAGATATATTTGTCAAGGGGGTGATGGACTTAAGCAAGAATTTAAAAAATTTGCTGAAATTACTTTTCAAAAATAGTGGTAAGTACACTTTTGAAAATTTTATAATAAATAAATAGAATTTATCCCAGGACATATTGATAGGGACGATTGAGTCCGCTTAGAGAACGATCGACAGTGAAATGTTGTTTGGAGGCTGTGCAGTGCATACAGTCTGCACGAACAATTTTATTTGCGATCGAATCATACGTGGTACTTGTAAAATCTTTTTCTTTATTGAAGTCTACTCCCATTCCTTGTGAGTTTGTGCAATCACATTTATTGTCACCTGCAACTTGCAAAACATAGTTTTATTAGCATGACTAGACATAATTCTGCAAATGAATTCAATTCTTTCGCATTCACTTAAAAACCGCTCCCATTAGCACTTTTCTTGCCATAGTTCAGTATTTGAGTTTCGATTACTCATCGCTTGGTAACTGGATTATGAATAGTTGAGATACTTGCAGAAGAGTCTGGATAAATATAAAATAAACTATAAATGGAAATTAAATTAACATATTAAAAAGCAAAATTATAGATATATATTTTTGTTCATTATCTCGGATATTTGCTTTCTTGAACGACAAAGAGAACAGGGGTCGACGCCCTTATATCGTCGAAAAGTGAAATTTTTCTGCATATCTAAAAATACATGGAAATGAGCTGTATATTCAAATAACCATGTGTTTAAAGTTGGTGATTCTATTTATGTAAAACTTAATGTGTAAATTATACTCCATATATTTTTTGTCTATGAATTTAATAATAGTATGTTTAAAAAAAACCTAGATTATGTTTGTGTTCTTTAAGTGTATCCCGTTAAAAACGCAACATTTCACTCGGATGGTTGTTTCGAAATATAACAATTAAAGGTCGTCACTAGGATTTAACATTTGCATGTTCTAATGTTATATACTATGCATATAAAGAAAGATGTAAAAAGAACGCAAAAAAATCGGGCTAACTTGATCGAAGTATCTTAAATGAAGAATATAAATATTTGAAAATAAAAAGTTTGTATAATTTTCTTAATGTGGACGAGCCTATTTTAATAATTTTATTCTTATTTGGGAATAAGACGAAATTCCCTTTCAAATAGTACTTCTCGCATGACTCGAATATAAATGTACACACAAATCGAAATACGTTTATTAGTTCATCCTTTTTTTTTTGTATAGATAAACACTAAAAAAATTTTGAATATACTGAATTTTATTTTTTAAGTATAAATTGTAGTAAAATATGCCCATGTTTAGGTTTAGTGTTAAGTTATCGCTATAATCTATAAATCCGCAAACATTGAAAGTTAAAATATTAAATCGTTCAAAATAAATCTTGTGTTTAAGCTTAATAAAGTACAATTTCAACATCTTTAAATAAACGACTTTAAAAGATTCATTAACGCCTATGTTCATAAGAATCTCCAGTTATCTTTCTAGTCATAACTCCTGTACATATAGACATTTTTTATGGTTTTAAAATGTACAGAACAAAATGGTCTTTTATGTATATGCTTCTGGAAAAATAGATTTTTTTAAAGATTTAAGAATAGTATATGCCCCCTTAAAGTAAGCGTATTATCAATAAAAAAATCTGACTATGCTAGTTCTTCTAAATGATTTCCTTGGATCTTCATCTTCAGATTTTGGACTGTCTTTCGTGAATAAGAAACAGCACAGGACTTTTTAACTCACAAGGGAACTACCTAGTGGCCGATTTTTATAAAAGTGGTATCTTTGGAAAGGTATAGTCGTGACAAACAAAAAATCCAACGCTGTCACTCGCCGGAAATGAACACAGCAGGAGCTGCAAGGCGATTTGAAAAAGAGTGCAACCAACGAATAAATAAATAAACAAGTTTTTTTCAAATGTGACTGGGAGAACTTGTCATGTGTTTGTATTGCTGTTAATATAGCACAATGAAAAAAGTACTGCTTGACATAGAATCTTATGAATGTGGATTTATTAACACAAGTGTTGCGATTAGTAAAAACGTGCTAGATCATATGACAGTAGGTACATTTATGACACTTGTCTGACCACTTGTTTATGGGTGAAAGTGGGTGTCAGTGAAATCTGTGAAGTGCATATACAAGCATAGGGACTCTTCACACCAGACAGAATTGATAAAAAGTTTGGTGTCACATCTGTTATAAGTTTTGTCTGTTAGTGTGAAACATACTTGTCTCACAGATCTGAAGGTTGGTATTTCAAATCGTAGTAATGCCATTTGGAAAGCATATTCGCGCATGTCTTTAAATGGAAGGGTGAAGATTTGACTATGATCCAAATGGTGAATCTTTCGATAGCTTCCCTTGTAGTCAAATATTCTGAACCATATATAATCCGGTAAGTTTTGGAATACTTGGACGTAGATCTGACGAAATATTTGTCATAAAACGTTTCAACATCAAAAGGCTGGGGGTACGTCTTTGTACCTCCAGGTATAAACATATATTCGACGTTTTCCCCCCATTTTTCTATGAAGTTCAGCATGTACATGGCCTGCCCATTCATCCAAGATCTCATTTTCTTATCACGTATAGATTTGTTTTAAGATTTCGAAATACAATTCAGTCAACTGCTGTGATATTTGTCTTCAGCGGACCAGGTTAGTAGGACGTTGGGATAATGCAGCTTTTGTAGACGTTTTTCAACTTGTGGTCTAAATTTGTCTTGCAGCTACTACGGTGTTAATTTTGGACGTGTAGTTCTATCCAATTTTTGTACCTCCCAACAAGACTTTGCAACCATACCACTCTTATCAAAATCGGAGACCAGCACCTTATGTAATTCCATTGTCAGTCTATTCCAAGAGTAACAGTAACAACGTAAAATCAACAAACGAACAGGAGTTACACCATTTTTCATGTCTAATTACGTATACCATAAATATAAAATAATTTATTTTACATGTTTCTTTAGTATTACAATATATACTTTTTTTTAAATAACACAAATTTATAGTTTATATAGAACTAGCAAACCCCGCGGCTTTGCTCGCGTAATATTTGAAATATGCCAAGTGATATTTATGTGTCTAATTTTTATTAAAAGGTACTAACTAAATTTTTATTTTATTAAAAGGTAATATTTTATTTTATTAAAAGGTACTTATTACTTTTAGGAATAATTAAAAAAATTACTATTTAAAACACAGTTAGATTAAACATCATTGTTACACGACATAAGGCAGAAACGAGACTTAAATTAATAAAACGATATAAAACTAAATAAGTAATAATTTAGAAAATATTTTGAAACTTTTATGCTCAATTAATACGCTCATTTCAGTATTCATTTGAAGTTTTGAATTTTTTAGAAACCATCTTCTTACATCTTAAAATTAACCATCATGTCAAATTCCAAGTCCTACCACCTCTCTCAACATAAAGGGCTATGTTGAAATAGGAACTGTCACCATCAATTTGCCAACATTAATTTTGAAATTGGTTTGTTATTTCCTAATATTCCACAGAAACATAATTTAGAAAGATTTTAAAGGCCTTTTTTAGAGCGTTTGTTGTTTCTGTAAATCCCAGGTGGTAGAATCATCGGCATAAAATATAGCCTGTGTAGGATCAGAGACTGTTACCATTGATTCGTAACTATTATTTTTATTTTTGGTTTATATTCCCTGAAATTGCGTAGAAATCGTAATTTAGGACTTTTTTAGAATGCTTTTCGCACCTCCCTTTCACTTCACCCCTTTTTAATTCGAATTTATTTTCGACAGTCCTTCGAGGGCATTTTTATTTTATAAGTAACTATCATGCCATATTTAAAGTTTCTAGCCTTTTCAGTATCACAGAATTCGCAATTTAGAAAGCTTTTAGCTACTGCAACCCTCTGGTGGTAGTGGCACAGACATAAAATATAGCTTATGTTTGAGCAGGTTCTATCACCAACAATTTGTTATCATTATTTTTTTAATCGGTTTGGTATTTGATAAGATTACATAAAAATTGTAATTTATAACGCTTTTCGCTCACTTCATCTTTTTTAAATTTGAAATTTTCTTTCGACAGTTCAAAGAAAGCAGTTGCATCTTGTAAGTAAATAACATGCCATACTTCAAAGTGTTAGACCCTTCAGTTATGAAAAAAAAACGCAAATTAGAACATGTTTTGCTTTTGCAACCCTCAGATGGTAGTGACAGCAACATAAAATATAACCTATGTTATAGCAGGGACTGTCACCATTGATTTGCAACCATTACTTTTGAAATAGCTTTGGAATTTCTTGAGATTGAGTAGAAATCGCAATTTAGAACGTTTTTAGAAAGCCTTTCGCGCATTTTCACCCCTTTTTAAATTTCCAATTTTTTCGAAACTGTTCTTAAAGATCATTTATATGTAATAAATATGTACCTTGCCTAATTTTAAGTTGCTAGCCCCTACCGATCACAAAAATTGAAATTTGGAATGCTTTTTTGCTCCTGCAACGTCTAGGTGATAGTGATACCGACTTGAAATAGTGTCTATGTTAGAGCAGACGCTGTCAGAATCAATTTCTTTCCTTTACTTTTGAAATCAGTTTGATTTTTCCTGAGATATTGGTGACAAATCGGCATTTAGAACGTTTTTAGAACGCTTTTCGCTCATTTTGCTCCTGCATCTCCTCTGGGGTAGTGGAAACAGATATAAAATGTATCCTATCTTAGAGCAAGATCTGTCACCATCATTTTAACACCATTATATTTGAAATCGGTTCAGTATTTCCTGAGATTGCATAGAAATTGCAATTTAGAACGTTTTTTACAACGCTTTTTGCGCATTTTCACCCCTTTTAAATTTCGAATTGTTTAAGAACTGTTCTTAGAAATCCTTTATATCTAATAAGTAGCTGATACTTCAAATTTCATATTTCTAGGCCCTTCAGTAACACATAAATCGCATTTTTAGAACGTTTTTTGCTTCTACACCCCCTTTGGGGTAGTGGAACCGACATAAAACATAGCCTATCTTGGAGCAAACGTTGTCACTATCATTTTGACACAAATATTTTTTAAATCGGTTTGGTATTTCCTGAGATTATGTAGAAACTAACATTTAGAACGTTTTTTAGAACGCTTTTTGTGCATTTTCACCCCTTTTAAATTTCGAATTGTTTAAGAACTGTTCTTAGACATCATTTATATCTTATAAGTAACTAATATTCGAAACTTCATATTTATAGGTCCTTCAGTAACGCAAAAATCGCATTTTTAGAACGTTTTTTGCTCCTGCACCCCCTTTGGGGTAGTGGCACCGACATAAGATATAGCCTATGTTCTAAGTTGGACTAACACCATCATTTTGATACCATTACTTTTGGAATCAGTTCGGTATTTCCTGAGATTATGTAGAAACTACCATTTAGAACGTTTTTTAGAACACTTTTTGTGCAGTCTCACCCCTTTTAAATTTCGAATTGTTTAAGAACTGTTCTTAGACATCGTTTATATCTTGTAAGTAACTAATATTCCAAATTTCATATTTCTAGGCCCTTCAGTAACGCAAAAATCGCATTTTTAGAACGTTTTTTGCTCCTGCACCCCCTTTGGGGTAGTGGCACCGACATAAAATATAGCCTATGTTCTAAGTTGGACTAACACCATCATTTTGATACCATTACTTTTGGAATCGGTTCGGTATTTCCTGAGATTATGTAGAAACTACCATTTAGAACGTTTTTTAGAATACGTTTTGTGCAGTCTCACCCCTTTTAAATTTCGAATTGTTTAAGAACTGTTCTTAGACATCATTTATATCTTGTAAATAACTAATATTCCAAATTTCATATTTCTAGGCCCTTCAGTAACGCAAAAATCGCATTTTTAGAACGTTTTTTGCTCCTGCACCCCCTTTGGAGTAGTGGCACCAACATAAGATATAGCCTATGTTCTAAGTTGGGCGAACACCATCATTTTGATACCATTACTTTTGGAATCGGTTCGGTAGTTCCTGAGCTTACCTCCTACAAATAAACCTTTTTTTCCCCTTTATAATATGAGTATAGATTTTAAATTTAAAACGATTATTTTAAATTTAGATGAACGGCATTAATGGTGCTTATGAATCATAAAGCTTGAGAAGATTTCAAATTAACATTAAAACACATGAACTTAAATATTTGTATAAACATATTGTTTGTTATGCACTTGAACTTAAAATATCTGTTTAAAAAATAATAGCTTAAGAAAATTCTTTCTCAATAATTATTAAAATTAACACGTTTAATTTATTATAGCACGAATAAACGAAAACAGCAAGCATAAATCATTCGTAAAACATATCTCAGTACATGTTTTTATTAAAAAAAGACAGCAATTATTCTATTTTTATATGATTTTTATATAACGCAATACAATATTCCACAGAAATCATTTCTAATATTTTTAGGGCTTCGAAATTTTTATTTAAAAATATTCTTATTATCCTGCGTTTTCTTTTTAAAAATTCAGTTCAAAACCATAACATGTGTACATGAAACACGAGCGGAAACTACATTATTTTAAATATTTTTACTTTTCAAATGTACTTGTTTCCAATCTTTTGTTTCAATTGTTTCACACAAATAATCAAGCACTTTTATTTATTTATCTTTCAATTATTTTACTTAATATATATATATATATATATATATATATGTATGTATGTATATATATCAATAAAACCATTTTCTATTGCTCGCATAAAAAAAAAAGAGTACAATTTTAGAAAAGAAATTTCAACACATTTTCTTTCAGATATTTTTTGGATAATGCTGACATATTTCAGGGTTTTTTTCACAGTTTTGAAAATCGACCATTCTTCGATATAAATTGTAGAAAACATTTCTTTGAAAATATGCTGGCGAAATTCATACACATCTACTTTTCAGAATTTTCGATAAGAAAGTATTTTACTTCTTTATCTTTACACATTGTTTCAGTATCTTATAGTTTAAAATAACATGAACCATATTCAAAACTTTTAAAAATATTTTCTGAGAACAGTATTTTGAAATTGAAAAATAATAGAAAAATGCTGAGATATTGTTTTGTGTTTGAATGGAATTACGGCTGACCCTTCCATAAAATTAGACCGGCTGATTTCGAGTTAGACAAGAAGATTTAGTTTTAGTCGAAAAGATCAAATAAATTTATTTTAAAGACATAGAAATGTCACATCAGTTTAATATGTAAACTTTCCATAAATGTAAATTGCCCATCAGTTTCTGAGTTAGATCATTTTTAATTCTTTTTATTAGTTATTGTCCGTAATTAATTATTGCTGATTAATGGATTTTAAATTTAAGTTTGCACATAAAGAAGTTAATTTATTTTAAAAATTACTTCAAAATTCAACTTCTTTCCAAAAGTTAATAATTTTCCGCCTTGAAAAAAATTTTATTTCAAATTATTCCATGTGGTAAAATATTCTGAAGTAGAAATACGCTTTTTATGAGTAATTTAGAATTAATAAACAACTGTTCGTATATGGATTTTAAAAGGTATGGATTTACAATGCTTTTGTACTCAATGGAAAAATGAAATTTTATGATTGATATGCAGAAAATGTGTTAGAAAAGAATGACCAAGAATCAAACATTCAAAACACTGCGGAAGAAATAATGTAGAAAAAACAAAAATATGCGACCAAAACACAGAACAATAAACTGTAAGGGGTTGGAATTGATATTGCAAAAATAAAATAGTATATTTAAAAAGTGTATCGAAGACAGCTTCGGCTGCTTCAAAAAGTAGTTATTTCTTTTATTACATTTAACTGCAAGCAAGTCGAATACATTCACTGAGAAATAGAACTTATTCACGATATCTATTATTAAAAAAAGTGGTAATGACGTCAAATAAAGTTAACGAAAATTTAAAATGGAATAGATTGAAATAAGTAATCTTGAATAACAGATTGTATTTCATGAACGTACAGATTAAACCACTCAGCTATTTCTATTCCCAGAAACTGAAAGTTAAGTGCCTAGCTTCTTGAAATTATGCTTATGCTCGGTATTACCACCATAGCTGATACTTTTGACTTAGTGAACTTTTATCTGAATGCAATTTGGCTGAACAAAAAATGAGTTATAGTTCCCTTTGCAAATAATAGTTTTCCAGCTAAGATATGTGGTATAAAAGGAGCAGTTATGCAATGAAAAGAAAACTGCACAGAACGCACCAAACTTGGAAGGAGCGAGAACAATTTGTTGTATTTGTATGTATTTTTATTAAATGTATGTACAGTCGTGGAAAAAAGTAAACACCCCTACTAAATTTTCAACTAGTTACAATAAAAGAAAGTTATTGGTACCAAACGATTGGAAATAAAGCCTACTTTTAAATGACGTATATAAAGTTTGGTTAGGGGGCCATCTACAAATCAAAACAGACCAAACTTAATTTTTTTTCAATAGCAATACTCAATTTTGGCAAGATATTTTAAATCTTTGGTTTAAACTATGCCTAGAAACGAAATTTCAAGTCATCTGGATATTAAGTTTTTCAATTATAAAAATTCAAAATTTAGAACTTCTAATGTTAAATTTATGTTTCATATTTTTGTTAATATCTTCTGAAATTATAACCCTAATATAAAAATATGATTGTGCGATTATAATACTAAAAATCCAAACATAAATACGTTGAATTGGTAATAAAAAATACTAAATAAATTGTGAATTATGAAATTAATATTTTTAAAAAAAAGTGAATTTCAACCTAAAATTTGTTTTGTTAGTTTTATATTTATTATATCCTGCTTTATTTGAATTCTGAATTTCACATTTTTCCTCCAAGTAGTTTTCTAATTATGCTTAAAACATATGAAAATGATGGTTTAAGATGGTCTATTATGCGCAGAAAAGCATAATTTGAAAAAAATAAATACATGTTTTACACATTTTATTCAAACATTTGGGATGGCAATAGACGGAACATATTAAAAGAGTGAAATGTTCATATAGGCAAGAAATAATACATTAATAGAAGAGACATAGTAATACTGTAGCATTTCAACAACCGAGTTCCGAACTTCAATTATAAATACAGCTCCTAAAATGTGCTCACTTTAAAATAATTATTTTCTCTGAAACTAAACGTACTAACTTTAGGAGAATTTGTGTTTAGGCTAATTGAAAGGTGTAAAAGTTATTTATGGTGCCAAACTCGGGTATTGCTAATAAAAAAAACGACGTTTGGGTTCGTTTTGATATGTGGATGGCCCCTAAGCAAATTTTAAATATATCATTGCAAAGAAGATTTTATTTCCAAACGTTTGGTACCAGTGACTTTCTTCCACAATAATTTGTTGCAGAGTAAGTTATTGTTTTTTCTACGACTGTACCTTAAAAAAAAAAATCCTACCTTTTTGGTTGGTTGGTTGTATTTATGACGGCAATTATCAGCACGGGAGATATAGGCCCTAAGAGGGGGAGTGATCACCGTGGCGGTCTATCTAAGGGAACCTAACCCGTATTTACGGTTAAAAAAACAAGGTTCGAATAAAACCACGAAAACTCCGAACGAGTAGGCCTACGAGCGCGATTGGATCAAACCCAGCACCTCCCGTCTACCAGCTTCGAGAGAAGAACCTCTCGGACTACCCTTTTGATTGAGCCAGAAGGACCCATTTCTCTTGTAGTAAAAAATTAGAAGTTTATTCTTGGTAGTTTTGCAAAGTGAAACAGCTTTATTTCCGGCTGCAAGTTTACCTTGTAACATGTGTTTTTCACTGAGATTCGAAACGTATTACTATTTTTTTTAAATCTCTGAGAGACTAGTTATAATCTAGGCTCTCTGCCTGCCCGTACTCTAACAAGGAGAGGGTCCGAGGTTGGTGTCACCGAATGCGTTGAGCATTTGTGTATCGATAGAGTATAGTTAGTACATAGAGTATAGTTAGTTATAGTTAGTACATAAATATATGAACGCCATAAAGCGCAACCCCCAGTAGGTTTTGAGAAAATAAGTTGCAAAGTTTAAGATACAGTTTATAATCGGATAAATTTCTTTCTTTGCAAGCAGTTCAGTAGCACAATAGGTAGCATGCTCGATTTGAGAATTTTTCTATCCGGGTTGAAATCCGGCTCGGACTTGTTTTTCGGAACGAAAATTTTTATCAATCATTTTCGAACCGCAATTGAAAAAATATGAATAATAATCAAAATTTACGAAAGTACTTTTTAACTACGAAATTTTGCATGTTTAAATATATATTGAAAAGGATTAAAAAACCCCGTATATTTATATGTCTATAGACCAGAAATTGTTTGTTGTTATTTAAAATTATTTCAAATTATTTCAATGAATAATCTACTATTTTTTTACAGCGAAATAAATTAAGACAGTGATATAATTGCGTGAATAATTATATTATTTTAATTCTGTTTCTATGTGAAAGTATTTCGAATATTTGATGATTTTTTAATACACTTTTTAAAATTCTTAATATGACTTTTTTTTTCGGATTTTAGATTTTATAATTATTACCTACGTAATAACTATTTTCAGTAATTCAATATCTTTTTAGATCTTATTTTTAAGCACAAAGACAGTTATTCTAACTGTAATCATAAGAATACAAGATTTAAGAAATTCAAAAGTTAAAGAACTAGTTGGTAAAAAACGATATATTCATTTCACTGTGAAATATTGTGAAATATGGTAGATTATTTATGTAAATAACAATAAACAAATTTTATGGTGTATAACAGTTCCAAATGGCTTTTTTTTATTTTTTTATTATTATTATTAATTACTTTTCATTAAATATATAAATATGCAAAGATTCGCAGTTAAAATTTTATTGATATAAAAAAACTGCGTTACATAAAAATAGTACACAAGAAAAAAAAAATTATTTCCGAAAGAAATTACTACGTGGACACTTATCCTAATTAAAAATCAAGAATCGCAGAGTTTAAAAAATCATATTAAAAATATAAAAGCATATTTTTAATAATAAACCATGAAATATTTGAAGTATTTGAGTGAGGAAGCAAAATGAAAGTAATATATTTGTTCACTTATTTTAATTTACTTCTCTGTTAAAAATTGTAGACATTCATTGAAATAACTGTAAATAATTTTGAATAACAACAAAAATTTCTGGTGTATAGACATACAATTATGCGAGGTCTTTTTTCATTATATATTTAAACATGCAAAATTCGCAGTTAAAAAGGCACTTTTATGTTACAAAACATACATTTAATCTATATTTTTTTTAATTTAAATTATTATACACATTTTTTCAATTGCGGGTCGAAATTGATTGATAAAATGTCCTTCCGGCCAGTGCCGGGAGGAAGAGGTAGCTTTCATATTCCTTATTTTAAAAAAGCCAACTTATATCATTCAAACACACGAAGCTGAATTTAGTGGAAACCGAATATAGGAGATTCAATACTAATTTTTATCAATATAATGAATGAGAATTTCGCGAAATTAGTCAGCTTTATCCAAGCTGCTTTTCTTTAAAGTAACTTATATTTGGCAGCCAAATTCGGCGATTTCTTAAAGTGCGTTCCATTTTAAGACAACATGGTGGATGAGGCTAACCAGTGAACTTGGTCGAGACCTTAGTAATTGCTGCGCACATGCTCACTCACATCGGAATCGGTTGATATGTACGAATGCTGTCGCATGCAAAAAATCAGATTTTTCAAAATGTCACCCACAATAGAAATAGAAACTGCTATATCTGAGCCATTTTTTAAGGTAAAGACAAACAAAAAATGCTCCCGAATCCTTATATCAAGGTCAAATACTTAAGAAAGAAACCTTTTTTCAATTTCCAATTTTTTTGCACTTCACTTTAAATATATATATATATATTAATTTAATGGCCGCCATTTTGAAACAAGATGGCTGATGAATCTGGCCAGCGAACTTGGTCGAGGTATTGATGTATACTATCCACATGCCTTCTTACATCGAAATAGGCGAATACGTGTGTTATCGCCTGACAAATACAAGATCGTTTCAAAATGTTAGCCATGCTAGAAATTCAAAGTGCTATATTTCAACCATTTTTAAAGCTATAAACAAAAGAACAAATATTTAGAAACAAAAACTGATCCGGAATCTTTGTATCAAGGCCAAACACATAAAAAAAATCTTTTTCATTTTCCAATTTTGTAATACCTCATTTTAAATTTCAAATTAATTTTTTTTAATGGCAACCCTTTTGAAACAAGATGGTGAATGAAGCTGGCCAACGAACTCGGTCGAGACATTGGTATGTACTATGTAACCAAGTTACATCCCAATCGGTTCATAAATACGCCTGTTATCGCGTGACAAAAATCAGGTCGTTTTAAAATGTCAGCCCCAATAGAAATTCAAAATACTATTACTCAGCCATTTTTTTAGATATAGACGAAACAAAAACTGTTCCGGAATCTTTGTATTATGGTCAAACACATACTAAAAAATCTTTTTTATTTTCCAATTTTTTGGTATCCCATTTTAATTTTTTTATTTTTTTAAATGGCCGCCAATTTGAAACAAGATAGCGGATGAATCTGGCCAACGAACTCGGTCGAGATATTTGTATGTACTATGTACACACCAAGGTACATCCAAATCGGTTCATAAATACGGCTGTTATTACGTGACAAAAATCCGGACGTTTCAAAATGTCAGCCACGCTAGAAATTCAAAATGCTATAACTCAGTCATTTCTTAAGATATAGACGAAACAAAAACTGCTCCCGAATCTTTTTATCAAGGTCAAACACATAAGAAGAAAATATTTTTTCAATTTTCAATTTTTTGGTACCACATTTCAAATTTAAATTTTTCTTAAAAATTTAAATGGCCGCCATTTTGAAACAAGATGGCGGATGAAGCTGGCCAACGAACTCGGTCTAGACATAGGTATGTACTATGTATAAACGAAGTTACATCCAAATCGGTTCATAAATACGCCTTTTATCGCGTGACAAAATTCAGGACGTTCTTAAAATGTCAGCCACGCTAGAAATTCAAAACGCTGCAACTCAGCCATTTTTTAAGATATAGACGAAACAAAAACTACTCCGAAATCTTTGTATAAAGGTCAAATATATAAGAAAAAATATTTTTCCATTTTCAATTTTTTGGTACCACATGTCAAATTTAAAATTTTTTTAAAAATTTTAAATGGCCGCCATTTTGAAACAAAATGGCGGATACAAAACGGCGGATGAAGCTGGCCAACGAACGCAGTCGAGACATTGGTATGTACTATGTACACACCGAATTACATCGAAATCGGTTCATAAATACGTCTTTTATCGCATGACAAATTTCAGGACGTTTCAAAATGTCAGCCACGCTAGAAATTCAAAATGCTATAACTCAGCCATTTTTTAAGATATAGACGAAACAAAAACTGATCCGGAATCTTTGTATAAGGGCAAAATACATAAGAAAAAAATATTTTTCCATTTTTAATTTTTTGGTACCACATTTTAAATTTTAAATTTTTTTTAAAATTTTAAATGGCTGCCATTTTGAAACAAAACGGCGGATGAAGCTGGCCAACGAACTCGGTCGAGACATTGGTATGTACTATGTACACACCGAATTACATCGAAATTGGTTCATAATTACGAGAGTTACAGTATGACATAGGTCAGATATATATATATATATATATATATATCAATTTTGAACGGAGGGTGGTTTCGGGGTCTGGGGGTCATGATCGATGAAAATATACCAAAAGTTTTTGAAATCGCTTTCCTCCGAACGGCTGCAATAGGTAGCTTTTTGTAATGAAAGCTACCTAAAATTTTCGTTCCGAAAAACAAGTCCGAGCGGGATTTGAACCCGGGTAGAAAAATCTCAAATCCAGCATGCTACTGATCGCGCTACCGAGCCGTCTGCCAAAGATGGAAATTTATGCAATTATAAACTGTAGCTTAAACTTTGCTTATAAACTGTAGCTTAAACTAAAACCCCCTGGGGGGTTGCGCTTTATGGCGGTCATATATGTATATTAGGGTGGTCACAAGAAATCAATTTTCAAATTTTTCAGGGGGACCCCCCAGAAAGTTGCCAATTGACTAGAAAATGAGACTGGCAAAGTTTCAGCTCATTTGAATAATATTACCCGTGCCTCATTGAGGTTTAAGTTTGAAAAAAACGTGATTTTTCGCAAAAAAATGCTGTTTTTCCTTCATGAAATGAATACAATTGAACTTATAAACATAATGCAGGTCTCATTTTATAAAAAAAAAGTTTTGCTTTGAAGAACCACACGCCATTTTTTACTTTCTTCTATCTTTACAAGAAGAAAGTATTGGATTCATGAAAATTTTTTACTTTCTTCTATCTTTACAAGAAGAAAGTATTGGATTCATGAAAATTTTCGAATTCCGGTTTTCGACGGATTTACACGTTTTAGGGGTCAGAGATTCCAAAAAACATGTTTTTACAAAATGTCTGTCTGTGACTCTGTGAGTCTGTCTGTCTGTCTGTCTGTGTGTATGTGACACAAATTTTGTGGGCGCTCTATCTCAAGAACTAATGCACGGAATTTAATAAAAATTGATATTCAGTTAGTGCCTAATACAAATTGATGCTGATTAGTTTTTGGTGTAAATCGCTCAATAGGTGGCGCTGCAATGCTGCATTTTTCACGATTTTCGCAATAGCTCTATCTCAAGAACTAATGCACGGATTTTGATCAAACTTCAGATTTAGTTAGTCCTTGATATGAATTGATGATGATTACGTTTTGGTGTAAATCGCCCAACAGGTGGCGCTGTTATGATGAATTTTGCAGGATTTACACGATTTCCCCAATAGCTCTATCTTAAGAACTAACGCACGGATTTTCATCAAACTTCAGATTAAGTTAGTCCTTGATATGACTTGCTACTGATTAGTTGTTGGTGTAAATCGCCCATCAGGTGGCGCTTCTCTGCTGCCTTTTCCAAGATTGCCTCAATAGCTCTATCAATAGAACTAATGGAGCAATTTTCATCTAACTTCAGATTTAGTTGTATGTTGACACAAGTTGTTGTTAATTAGGTTTTGGTGTTAATCACCCAATAGGTGGCGCTGCTATGCAGAAATTTTCACGATTTTCGCTATTGCTCTATCTCAAAAACTAATGTACGGATTTTCTCCAAACTTCAGATTCAGTCAGACGTTGACATAAATTGTTGCTGATTAGGATTTGGTATAAATCACCCAATAGGTGGCGCTGCTAGGCAGCATTTTGCTGCATTTAGACGATTTCAGCGATAGTCATATCTCAAGAACTAATGCACGGGATTTCATGTCGTTAGAATCCTCATGAGATGCATAGATTGCCATTTAATTTTGGCAGTGTGATAGCGAATTTTGAAGTATTAACATGTATGAGATAGAAGAAAGTTTTGGGATTGGTACATCCGACTAGTTTTAAATGTATAGATTTAAAAATATGCGCATTTTTCAGGACCAGACTTCACCTGAATCCTAAAAATTTACTTTTTATGAAAATGCGAAAACAAATTTGTAACATTCCATTTCAACTACTTTCCACCTTTTGTTTTTCTTTTTTTCCTTTTGTGAAGTCCAATAAAGGGTTTAATTAAAAAAAATTCCAAAGAAAAGAAAAAAAATCGAATTTTAAACTGAAAGAATTAAAAAAAAAAAAAAAAAAGGGAGGGCAAAGGAAGTATAAAAATGAGAGCAAATAATACTCAATTGCATTTTATTATTAAAGTTGCGTTACAAGAAAGGAGGCATAATATAGAAAAGAAATTATTTTCCCTTACAACTGTCACGTTAACCCTTTCCGGCACAGAAAACTTCTGTTCGTAAAATGATGAAATGATTGTCTACACCGGAATTTACAAACGACTTTTTTAGAAATTAAAAACACATTATATTTCAAGTTTTCTTACAGGAACTTTTAAAAATGAACAGCTCAGGGATGATTATAAAGAGTTATCCAACTTTGTTTAATTTTTATAGAAATCATTTCATTGCAAAAGCAAAATTTTATTAAAATATTCTTCGCTCCGTTTGTAAGTTTTGAATTAAAATCAGGTGGTGCCCCGACGTGGGACACTCCGCCGGAAAGGATTAAAGTGGTAATGGCTTAGATAAGGTGACTTATGTTGACTTTTTTTTCAAAGTATTATCTAAAAAGTGAAAATGCAACTTGATCCGAGTTAAGATACCAAAGGCAGTTTGTCATTTTAGCAAGTGCTTTGTCTGTAACCTATTTATCAATTTTTCTGTAGTGAACAAGTTACTTTATTATTTGCAGGTCTTGAATTGGGGGCTAAAGTGGCAGTGGAAGTATTGAAAAGCTAGATAAAAAAAAAACGAACCTCCAAGTAAATGCAATTTTAAATATTTTTCTGGTCAGACAACATGCAGTAGAAATTCTTTGCAGAAAATATTTCTTTCAGATTTCGTTTAGAATCAAGTAAAATCTGTCAGTTTCATTCTATTGTAATGAAAAGGTGAGGCTATTTTAAAAGTTCCTTCAACTTTCAAAGACACTCATACTCGTTTTTGAGCATGATTGTTTCATCAAAGATACAAAAATCTCGTTACATAATATGCTTTTATCTATTTAGGATAACTACTCCCTGCTACTAATCATCATATAAAGAGAGCTACTATTTAAGTGCTAAGAAATCTATCATAGTGTGTCTTTACTTAGACTTTGGAGAGAAAAAGACATTTTTTTTCTATTTTCTTTTCATTTCAAATCACTTTATTAGTATTCAAGTTTCTTCATAGTTTATGTAAAAGCAGTGTAAAATCCTTTAAATTATTTATTAAAGTATATAAATAAAAATATTATCTTTGGCAATGGATTTATGAGATAGCTCTAATGTTTTTAAATATGCAAGTAGATAATGATAAATTGTTTGTGTATTTAGTTACAAAAGTAGCGGAGTATGTTTATTTTTTCTTTTCAGTAAATGAAATCAGAATAATTTTCGTAATTCATTTTGAAAATATATGTATATGCGTAATTATAATTTCACAACCTGTAAAATTACATAATTAAATAATTTCATTTAGGACTACTAAATGTTCCTCAAATGAAAGTCAAACTCTTGAAATATCTTCCATCAAATCTAAGACAAATCAACTTAATTAAAGATTACAATATCTATATATGTGAGTGTGTGTAATTCCTTCTAATATAACATTTCTTTGGATACCATAGTTGTCACTTTAGAATTTTCTTACTACATCTTATGATATAATATTGATAAAGATACTTGAAAACCAAGATCAAATCGCGCTTTGATTATCTTAATAAGGATTTCAACCATGAAAGAAAAATTTTAATCTACAGTGAATTTTAAATTGAAAAGTTCATTAAAATTATTTAGTCTTGGAGTCCTTTTTCTTTTTCATTAGCCAAATCTAAGATGTTAGTAATTAACAGAGACTCTTTTGAATTATCTACTGGCATGTTGCAACTTCAGTAAGGTGTATTTTAAACAAAACTAGAAAGTTCAAATCAAACTTAAGGAATAAAAGGAGAATACTTAGATTATAGGTTTGGTCAAAGGCAATGAATATTCTTCTTCAATGCAGTAAGACAAACATATTGTTAAAATTTATTGAACATTTCCTTAATATCCATTGCTTTCTAATTTTTGATTGCATGAGATTATTAAGTTATATATTTTATTTTGAAATTTACGTAAGTTAAATAATAATGAGTACTGGGTAGCAAACTTTGGCTTTTAAGTAGTTTGACATACTTACTTTGCTGAAACAAACAAAAAACTAAACCTTTGGCAGTACAATCCATGAAGGATCAGGGCCTACAGTGGACAACTCTGTTTACTTGACCCTCGGCTCCGAGGTACTATGAAGCATGTGCCCAGCCGGGTGGTCAGCCCAACCCGAGACCATCGGGATTTAGTTACCAAGCAAGATTGGTACTCATTTTATTGACCCCGAAGGGATGAAAGGTTGAGTGAACCTTGCCCTGTCGGGAGCCGAACTCGCGACTTGTAGCGTGGCTGACAGGTGTGCTAACCACTACGCTACTACATTGCTGAAACAATAAATCTAAAATTACTACTCGTTCCTACATTATTTTGCATACTTTTCATCAACATTACTAGAACGACTTTAAAAAGTTTGCTTTTTTATATAAATAAACTATTTCAGTGTTTAAAACAAGATAATGCTGCTTGAAAAGAAATATATAAAAATAAGGAGAGCAATGAGAAAGATAAATTAAAATGCTTATTGGGGCATCGAATAAAGCTTTCGCATAAGTTTGATAAGAAAGAAAAATCGTTCTTCAGGTATACATTTTGAAACACGCTTCATGTATCTAAAGAAGCAATTTGTAAAACTCATAACACAGTTGAAAATCCAGTCTACGCATCCACTATCTATAATAAGTAAGACATTCAAATTATTTTGTATAAACCCTGTATAAGATGTATAGATTTCAATGCACACTACACATTATGTTAAAATACAGTTAAGCTAGAAAACGCATAATACTACATACTACCAGAAATAAACTTTCACCTATTACCATTCATGGAAAACAATACATAAAGGTTGTTTAGCACAGTCCTCCATATGAATGTTCTACAAACGTCTTTTTGTATACAGAATTAAAATTCAGGTGTTAAAAAGCATAACAGTGTTAAAAACACACTTTAAACAATTGATGCCCATAGGCAGTAATGTTTACATACACTTTTTTTGCAACCGAGTATTATCTGTATAATTTATACATACAACATAATATTCTAAAATTTATCTTAAATTAAGCTTATGTCAAACCTGAAAAGGCACATTTAGAAAATATCCTCATGTACACTAGTGTACTCGAACTCTTTTGAGTGCCTCTGTGTATGAACGATAAATGTTATGTAAGCTTTATTCTATAGACAGCATTGTGTACCGGAATAACATTATGAGAATTTAATTATGATTTAAATAGTGTAACATCATTAAAATTCACTGAAAGCAAAGTTCTCCTTAAATCCGTTGTTTTTAATCTGTACTATCGCATGATCATATTGCTTATATTTTTCATTTATGAGTTCCAAATTTTGAAAAAACGCGATCTCAAAAATATTTGCTTTTGTTAATTAGTAACATTTTTATGTTATTTAGTAAAATGACGTTCAGCTCTTTCAAGAATTGAAATTTGAAATCATTTATCTATTTTGATATATAAAACGATATCAACTGAAACTTCTTTAAAACAATAAATATCGGATAATAAAGACCTATACTATTACGAACTTATAATTGAAATGGAAGGAAGCTATACTCATTAGCATACATAATGCCGCACATGATGGAGACAGATGGATATGATTCCGTCTAATCAAACATTATAACGAAACGATTCCCTTATTTATATATGTATTTCTTGAATTAAACAGGAACTGGAAAAAACATTTAAAAAATTGTGAAGGAAAATAAAAGTACAGAATAAAAAGTAATAGTTTTAGATAAAACGAATGACGTCCATACTTTATCTCGTGATAATACTATGGATGAACAGTGCTAGTGACCACTATTTATTTAAAAGTTACTAGGTTTAACAGTTTTATTTTATTTTGCCCATCGGACTGTCATATACATTTCGCTTAGTGAAAAAAAAAATTCTAATTTTTTTTATGTTTTCATTAAAACCATTTTTTTCAGTTTTACCCATTACCCATGTATTTTCACGTATTTCAAACTTGTTGTACACGTATCTCCAGAATTTCTCTAAACCATGGATTAAGAACAATATCTATAGCCTATAACTTAACTGAATTTTTTGTGTCCTTGTAAATGAACTATAAATGCTACGCATTCCATATTGAATAATAAACGTTTTATATTAAACTTCTGTTATATATGTGGATGGAGTGCCAATCCTAGCATACTTACAAAACTTACAAGGAGAGGGTCCGAGGTTGGTGTCACCGAATGCGATGAACATTTGTGTATCGTTAGAGTATAGTTAGTATATACATTACGGTGGTCACAAGCAACATGGGGAAAAAAATTAACGTTTTCTTCGTGGGGACCCTCCTCAAAGTTGCCAATTAGTTAGAAAATGAGATTGACAAAGTTTCAGCGCAAATAAATAACATTAACCCGTGCCTCATCGAGATTGATTTCTTGAAAATTTGGAATTTTTGGCAAAAAATTGTCGTTTTTCTTTCTTTACATGAAAACTATTTGTCTTAGAAACCTGATTCTTGTTTTATTTCATAGAAACTGTTGTTGCCGTGAACTTTTACTCTCATGAAAACTTATATTTAATGGACAATTAGTATTTTCCAGGACAGCTAGTGAACCATACCCTCAAACTCTGCATTTTTGAAACATAGGTAAAAAATGACAAATTACAAATTTTATTACTTTTGATATTTTTTTTTGTATTATTTTTATTAATAAGCAAAAATAAGTGAACAATTTTTGTAACTTTAAAAATATTTCACGAATTATAATTGATTATTAGTTATCTAGTTCTGTGTCTAGTAAGAGAGAGCTTCTCGATTTGTATTGCAGTTGAACCTCTGAATTTCTCTTCTTATTACAAGGCTGTTTTTGTTACCTGTTATCGTTATTTATTTTTAGAATTGACGAAACATTCCGTAAAACCCCTTCCCCCTTTTGATATGATGGCAGAAATGTAAGATTTTTTAAATTGGTCACATGGCTCATCAAAACATCGACAGTAAGCAACCAAGTAATTGTCAAGTTTTATGTATTTTATTTTATAATATTCGCAAAATGAAACTGAACGCCAGAGAAGCTGCTAGACTTAGAATACATACACTAGTTAACCACAGACATTGACTCTGCAAATAACTATTTCGTAAACAAAAAACTGAGCTCATCAAAAACAGACTTAAAATTCCCGTTTAGAGAGAACTGTTGTTCGCTGGGGGACTGCTTCATCATTTTTTGAATAAAGAAAATATAGAGTGGATAGGAGCTTTAATTAGTTGTGGGGCAGAAGAACAGTTAGTACGAGTTCCACAATTTGAAAATAGTATCGGAATAATTCAGGTGAAAGCTGTACATTCAGCAGTTGAAGAGTGGGAGGAAGTTGGTAAAATCCAGGCAATATTTTTTTATACAACTGCAGTAAACACAGGTCGCCTCAAAGAAAGCTGCATTTTCTATAGCAATTGTTAAAGGAAAAGTCTTTTGTATTTACCATGTCGCCACCATAATTTAGAAATTATCCTAAAAGCTGTTCTTGATTGTAAAATGGGCATAATCTCTGCCTCTCCGCCAGATATCTAAAAAAAACTCTGATTGGGTGGTCTAAATTAAACCAGAGTAAGTATACAAATGCTACTGAAGATGAAATACTAGGTACAATTAGTTAATTCAGAAGAAATTTCAAGTTTCCTTACAGGAACATTTAAAAATGAACAGCTCAGGGATGATTATAAAGAGTTATCCAACTTTGTTTAATTTTTATAGAAATCCTTCCTGCAAAAGACTTTTTTTCAGAACACCTGGTGCTTTTAATCATGTCAGATGGATGGCAAAGGCCATTTATTCTCTCAAAATATATTGTTTCAGGGATCATCTTCCAATAACAAATTTGGAAAAAGAAGGTATTAGAGACCTTTTCTTATTTCTAATCAATATTTATGTTTTAAAAAGCTATATAAAAAGTTTTAACAAGTTGATACAAGTTTAAATATGTAATTAATACTACAGATGCTGGGTTACGGATGTTCTGGTGTTCTGGATCATCATTAATGTAACTTCCGTTCATTTAGTTTTGAATGGGCGACATTGCGTACCCCTCAGTCTTCATCTACCGTTGTTGAAGACACTGGCGGTCTTTTTAGCATAGGGTAACTCCGGGAGAGTCGCCGCAACCGGGATAGATGCCGCACCCCTTGTATTTCTTATAACTTGTAAATGAATTTAACTTATAAATTACTTGTAAATGAATTTAACTTATTAAATGTATTTTCGTAGTAACTATGCTAAATAAAAGAAACCTACGGAAATTTCTACAAAGACTGATTAAATGCAGACAGACTTTAATCTAAGATCACACATATATATATTATCTCACAGTTCCGCAGAATGAATCAAATATGATATGGAGTATGCTCTATAGGACAATGTATAAACCGCTACAACTGATTATACAGTAGCGCTCAAAAGTATTTTGGCAAAGATAATAAATCATTTAATTTAAAGAATAATAAAATACAAAAATCTATCATTTATTTTATTTAACCATGTTCAATGTTTTAGAGAATTTTAATAAATTAACGATAAATATTAATAATATTAATAAAATTATATATATACTATATACATATATATGTATATATCCATATATATATAGCGGAGACTGCGGCTAGTAGGCGCAGTTTTTAGTTTTTGATTTTTATAAATTTTTTATTTAAGTTTTTTAACAAACTTTTACTGCACTGTTAAAGAACAGACATTTGGCTATAAATACCCGGAGTTTTGAGTTTGTAGCTTTTGTAGTTTATTTTTAGCGGAAGCCTAAAGTGAAAGGAAAATTGTGCGCCAACCTACCCCGTCATGGGGCAAGTTGCCTATACCTATGGGGTAAGTTGGCACACTCTTTATAAAATTTTAAATGAAGCTCAAATAAGACACACAGTTAAGCGAAATCAATTTCATTAGTACCAGTAAGTTTAGACAAAGGCGTCGTAGCCGTATAATGTAAATTCTAAATTATACAGACATAAAAATAATGAATAAAATATTAACATTGAGTAACTTCTATCCTACTCTATATAATCATCAGAGTTACAGTTGCCACAAATAAAAAATTGAGTGTCTCCGTTTGGGCAAGCCTCGTTTGCCCAAAATCTTCCATTGCAACCTCTTTTCTCGTTGTTTGCTGTTTTTCAAGCTACCAGCGCACACCAAACACCGAGCCAACTTGCCACGAGTTCAATGCGCCTACTTGCCCCATAATAAATTTCTTCACAAAAGGGACACGTAATACCCTAAGCATAAATAATCCAAGTAAATCACATATGGGGTAGATACAGATAATCATACACTAAGAAAAACTGCACAAGTTAAATCGAAATTATTAAGATAAGTATTAGAAATTATAAAAAGAATGAAGCAACAAAAATTACTTATGAGTGCAAAAAACAGAAAAATCGTAATAAATGTGCACTGCCCGAAGGTAACAATGCAAATCTACAATGAGGATTGCAAAAAGCAATAAGAAAGGTACTCTGCGACTTGTTGCGCAATCCATCCACAAACAGGCGATTTATGAGGACTGCGCCGACTTACCCCTGTAGACAACTATCCCCGGTCTCCCCTATATATATATATATATATATATATATATATATATATCTGAATTTTGTCATGCTGTAACTCTCGAATTTTTGAACAGATATGGATGAAATTTTCCATATGCATAGTAAATACTAATGTCTCGACCAAGTTCGTTGACCAGCTTCATCCGCCATCTTCTTTCAAAATGGAGGCCATTGGAATTTTTGAATTTTTTTTTATGTTTTCTAACATTGTATACTTGTAGAAAATGTTACGTTTCACAAAAAGCAAACTCTTATGTATCATTTTAAACAGAATGTTAGAAACATTAAAAGTTATTTTAAAGAGTCACACAGTGTAAGTTAACAACATAGGTCATTTTAAAGAGAAAGTTAGGAAACCTAAAAATTTCCAAACATGTTCACAAAATTCAAATGGCCGCCATTTTGAAACAAGATGTCGGATAAAGCTGGCCAACGAACTCGGTTGAGGCATTAGTATGTACTATGCATATGAAAAATTTCCTCCAAATTGGTTCAAAAATTCGAGAGTTACAGCATGACAAAATTAAGGTATATATATATATATATGTGTGTGTGTGTGTATAGTATATATATAATTTTATTAATATTATTAATATTTATTGTTAAGTTATTAAAATTCTTTAAAACATTGAATATGGTTAAATAAAATAATTGATTGATGTTTGTATTTTATTATTCTTTTCAATTAAGTGAATTATTATCTTTCTTAAAATACTTTTGAGCGCTACTGTACAATGTTTGAAATTGTTTGAATGTGCCTGAGGTACGTTAAGAATGGTATTTATAATTTAATTTTCTGCATTAACCCGGTGATATTTTCTTAAATCCTGACTTTTGAAATGAATTTGTCTTATTAAATGTATTTTCGAAGTAGCTATTCTAAATAAAAGAAACCTACGGAAATTTCTACAAAGACTGCTTAAATGCAGTCGGAATAACATAATGGTATTCCTGGAGTAGGATCTTTGCACACTTCTTAAGGCTGCTAGCCACTCAGATTCCGAATTCCACTCGGTAATGTTAAGTCTGTGGGTGTTTGATGCATTCTGGTATTTAAAATATTTCCCCAGGGAATTAATATTTTAACTTCTTTTTTCCGTGTTCTCTTCTTAAAGGATGTCGATTTTTTGTCTTAGTTCCCAAAATATTTCTAAAATATATGCTTAATTTAATATTTTATGTGTTAAAAGCTGACGAACTGGGAATAATATTTTAATACTTTATATAATATTAACCGCAGATTTTAGAAATGGTTTAAAAACTAAAAAAAAAGATACATCCTTTAAGAAGAGAACACAGAAAAAAGAAGTTAAAAATATTAATTTTCTGAGGAGATATTTTGAGTATAAAAATGCATCCAACGGAAGGGGAATTCGGAAATTGAGTGACTAGCAGCCTTAAGTTAACTATTGAAAGTTTTCTGCTTGATGCAATTTAAACGTAAGGTATTTGCAACTGTCGTGAAAATTTTAGCTTTATGTTTATAATATCATTTCTTGGATAAACATTCTGTTAACAGCCGCGCATCACGTAACACACACTTTTTTACAATAGATGTCTGTAAATATATGATAAATATTTCTGCATTTATTTTACAATTTTATTTTACAACATTTTTTCGAAAAGTTTTCTTTTGAAATACAGAACAATGTTAAAGAAACAGTAACTCTTAAAGGAAAAAAAATTATCTAATAATTGTAATTGATCAATATATAAATGACTATTTGAATCCCTAGTTTACAACTTGAAGCACATTAAACTTACTGGTAAATAGGTAAATGAAGGTAATGTCGGTGTATTTTTGAATTGAACGATTAGGAAAACTAGAGTCAGGATAATATAAAATTGCATATCTGCATAGGGTAAAGTGCCCGTATTTTGTCCTTCAAGTCACTTTTAGGCCCTGAATGTTGTAATTTTCAGTGAAAACCTACCAAATTTGGATTTTACATAGACTAACAACCCATGCACATAGAAACATACACTGTTAAAAATGTTGCAGCATTCTGGCAGGTCATTCGACCGTTTTTTGAAAAAATGGTTTCATAACCATAATTTAACTATATTCTGACCATAAAATGGCCAATAATATGGTCAGAATAGTGTTGAAATTACGGCTGTGTAACCATTTTCTGAAAAAAAGGTCAAATGACCTGCCAGAATGCTGCAAATTTTTAACAGTGTAGACAAATATCGTACAAAAAAAATTAATAATGCGAAAATTTGTTTTTTCAAAAGTATCTAAAAAATGCAAAAAAAAAAAAAAAAAAAAAAAAAAAAAAAATCCCAATTTTGTCCCTTCCAAAAATCCAGTACGCAGAGGCTTAACTTATAACTACATCAAAATTTACTTCTAAATGAGTAAATTATTTAATTTACATTAGAGTAAAGCACAAAGAAAAGAACTAATTATAAGTGGAAGAATAACATAAGGAAACATTAGCCAATCAAACATGAGGATGAAATTGAAAAAAATGTCTTGAAAAAGCATACCTAATTTCGTCCCCGGGATGAAAATAAGAACTGCAAGGAGGACAAAACTGGGACCATGCTACTTCCCGGAGCTTCAGTTCCCGTAAGATGAACTGAACGTCCTAAAACTCACTATATGCTACTGTCAGCATCTTACCTACGTAAAATACATTCAATGAAGTATAAATAAATACTTGCAGTACAGTAAATAACGTTCTACAAACGACGTAATAAGAACTCAGGTCTTCTAGAAATAGGAAATTTGTCGTCTTTAATTTATGTATGCGTCTTGGCAAACGAAACTTTTAATACTGACCCCTTTTACTTTCCGTCCTCTGTGCTTTGCATCACAAGTGAGCCACTTTCGCAGAAGTGGGGAAGTTAAGGGGAACGAAATTTGGAAAGAGGACGAAATATGGACACTTTACCCTATAGGTTTTCATTTTTTACTTTTTTTAATTCAATAAATGCATAAATGTTTAGTATATATGCATAAAGCTGCTTATTTACTTTTTTTTCTCTAAATGAAAATTCGTATTTATGCTTTAGTAGTAGCGAAAAATAAAGAGTAAAAAAATTGCATTTCACCGTAACAGACTTTATACAAACAGACCCGAAATTTAAATTTCATAGCAGAAAACAGTTATTTTACTGAGCAGTTGTTTTATCTAAAGCTTATTTATAAATGAATGGAAAAGTGCCACACTGAACGGAAGCAAACTATTCATATTCGGGGAGAGTGGTATGCAGTTAAACGGATTTTTAAAAAATCATTTATTAAAAGCGAGGCATAATTGGCTTAAAAAAATATTTCTCATTCCATGTATAAGTCTCCTTATTGGTTGAATCTTGTATACAAAATTTACTAATAAATAAGACCCACAGAAGAAATTGTTTGAAATAAATATTAGCGAAACAATTTTCGAAAATTTAATGAAATATCAGTGCAAGAATCACCGTAATAAAAGCGTATTTAATTGGTGTATCAGAGAATACCAGTATGCTATGAACGTATCTCAATTGTACCATGGAAATTCTTAGTCAAAGTTTGAAAAAATACGAATTAACCCTTTTTTAATACAACATTATAAGTTATCGACTTGCTTTGTGATGAGGTTTAGTGTAGTAATATCGCCATTCTTTTAGGTTTCTTTAAGCTTTTGGACAATCATTATTAAGTATTATGAAGAATTCATGTGTACGCAAAAAGTTACTGCAGTCAGAGAAACATTTTGCACTAGAAGACAGAATTAAAAAGTGAATGTCGTTAAAAATATTTAAATAAGGAAAAAATGTAAACTGGATAAAGCTCTTATTGATAAAAGTTTACAAACGTTAGAGTTAAAGTACTTAAATTTAAAAATATATAACAGCACATCTACAAAAATCCTTTGAATTAGATCAACGTGCGGCGGGTACGAAGATTTAAAGATTACACTGTTAAAATGTTCGTAAGAAATTGTAGAGGATCATAACGAAAAATTCCACATAAAATATGTAGCAACCTCTAGATTTGCTCTCGTTTCTTAATTCTCAAATATTGTGAAAATAGTTTTCAGTTTTCAACTTTACACTTGTAAATGTAAAATCTTGTACTCTTGTCTCTTCCCTTGCAATGGGAAAAAAAAATGTAAAAATTATCATAAATCTTGCGTAGATTACAACAAGCTGTTATGAATTTTCTCTTAAAGAAGTAATTTGATAAATAAATTTAAAAAGTGTCATTTTCTTATGATTTTTATTCTCTAAAATTTCAGAAGTTCACCAGTACTTTCACAGAATGTGCAAGTCTAACAATAGGTTCAAGTAGGGCGTGAGAATAAAAAATCTGAAAAAAAAATGAATGTCGCTATGTCTGGCCGGATGGATTAAGGGTTGATGACATTATGTGCATAAGTGACAAATATTACACTGAAAAAAAATGTAATTCTACAGATATAAAGCCACAGAAATCTGTATGCTTACTAAAATTTTATCTGTACACTGTAAAAAAAAGATGTAAATTTACAAAACTAGTTTTTGTAAAGCTACTTAAAACTGTTTGCTTACTAAAATTTATTATAATCTGTTACATGAAATTCTTTTGTTGCAGTTACATGAAAAGTTCTAGGCATCCAGTTTCATAGAAAATTCTTAGTAACTTTATAGATTCTTTGTTTCACAGTATGCGAATTTTGAATGTTACTATTTCCGTATAGTAGTATTGACCTTATTACATCGCAGAATTCTGGGATTAGATAATGCAAAAATAATTATTCGTTAATTGCTTTATTTTAAATGTGCAATCCTTGGCACCTATTAATTAGAGCACATACTACCATATTCACCACTGTCTAAGAATTTAATTTTTAAAATACCGAGTAATAAATGCTCCATGAAAATTCCATTATTACACACAGCTAAAAAATTCTACCTCAATAATCAACTTATACTTTTAAATGAAAGTTACCAAAATGTTTTTTTTTTTTTTTTATATATATATATACATAATGCTTTTAAAAAAGAACTTGATTTGAAATTTATAGTTTTTAATATTCAAATTATTAAAATTTTTATTTCGTTTAGTTTTTGAAACATTTAAATACTTTTAAAGGAAAATTACAAAAAGTTCTTTATATATATATATATTAAAATGTAATTAATTTAAAATTTATAGATTTCAATTTCAAAAATATTAAAATTTTATTTAATTTAATTTTTTAATTGTTCTTTAAATCACAATATTTTTTTACCTTAAATTTATAGATACATATGGGGAGCATCTTGACAAATTATCAAAAAAATATATATATATATGTCCGTGGAATTTTTTATAAACGTGAAATCTACACTGTAAAAAAAAATTTGTAAAGTTACTAAAGTTTTTCTAGGAAACTGGGATTCCAAGAAATTTTTATGTAACGGCAACAAGAAAAATTCCTGTAACAGCGTGTGTTACAGGAATTTTTCTTGTTGCCGCTACATAAATATTTCTTGGAATCCCAGTTTCCTAGAAAAACTTTAGTAACTTTACAGATTTTTTTTTACAGTGTAGGATAATTTTTATTTTATAGTAACAAGATTTGAATGAATAAATGTGTTTTAAGTGCTCGTTATCTTTTTTTACAATCGTTAAATTATGAGCAAAAATTTTAACATTATTTTTGAATAAGTCCTAGATTTTCATACAAATATGACAAATATAGGTCCTAGGTCCACTAATACATTTTTCTTGTACTTTTGAAATATCGGCAAACTTTCAACACGTTGTACAAATTTTACTCAAAAATATGTTTTTAAAGAATTACAATTATGGTATTTTTAAATTTGCATAAAATTATTTTCCATTATTATTTAGTAACGGAAGTTATTTCTAATGGCATAATAAAATTTCACAATACTTAATAGGTTTTTTATAAAACGTAAAATCTGCAAATATTACATTTTCTACATAAATAATTTGTCTCTAGAAAAATACAAAAATTAAATAATCTTTATAAGTGTATTATAAGATTCATTACAAACATTAAAATTTGATTACCATTTTGTCTACTTTTTATTCATCATATATTTCTTGAAACATAAATCAGCATACTGATCAGCATCTCTTTTCAGAGGTAATATATAAGCTCAGTACTGCCAAACCCAACTTTTGCGATTTTTTGTTAGTACAAAAATTTAGTAGAAACGTTTCCATATTTAATCACAGGTTTTAAGGATTATATAAGACAGGAGTTACAATTAAATTTTAGTGGTAAAAAGAGAGTGTAAATGTTAGCAGATATACGACGAGTTTTTTAAATGGGCATGACTGGAACCGTTGTTTCAGCGGTTGTTCAAAAATGCGCATTAATACAAGCCGTAATATTTTTTTTTTAATAGGAAATTGTGTTCATAAATACCAATAATAAGCCAATAATAAAAAATGATAATTTGAATGTTTTTTTTTTTTTGAAAGCCCACTGCACCTAAATTATACTGTCAAAATTAAATCAAGCATGTTCATGTCCGCAACTGTATATCTCAAAAATTAGAACAACTTAAGAACAAATAAATAAAACCATTTCTTCCACAAAAAAACAAATTATCCTCCCTGCTCCAATGCCATTAAAATCGAGGGGTGTAATCTTACCTGGTTGCCAGAAGTTTCAATATTACTTAGATGAGGTACAGATGCATGCAAATTTGTTTAACAGAAAAAAAATTGAAAAGATATATGAAATTTGGTTAATGCATTTTTAAATTCAGATATTTCTGTAGTTTTTATTGCTAAGGGCATTTTATCCAATAAAAATTTAGGAAATGTTATCTATGCCTAAAATATATTTTTGTAATAACATATGGGGGTTTAAAACGTATGAAACATCAAAATATTCTTTTAGTGATAACCTTTGTTAATCATCATTTATAACAAGAGAGAAAGTACAAAAAATATACCAAAAAGATTCAAATAAAAATTTAGGATTTTTCAAGATGAAGCCGATAAGGTAAACAATAAAAAAACAAACACATAATGAAGAAATTCTTTAAGGGTGTTCTCAAATCCAAAAGGGCAACTTTCTGACATAAGTTTAGCTTTACTTTGTTCGAAGATGCATAAAACTAGCTGGTGTTGTTGTTCAGAAACTATGTAATTGAGCTGTTTTTTTTTTCATTTTTTTTTGCAAACGCAATAGATCTTTCTGAAAATAATGTCAAAGTCGGCGTTTTGAACCAAATTTCCGAGCGAAGGAAGAAAAAGCACTCAAGAGCGGGCGAAAAACGTGTTTGTCACCTGATCAAATTCGCTTATAACTCAATAGGTAATTGATTGATCAAAAAATGGAGAAAACAGTTGAATTCCAAATCGCTTCCATAGCCAGGCTTTCCAATTTTATACATTTCCGTTAAAAAATGAATTTGTAAATGTGTCAAAATGTTTTGTGCTTGTTGAGCAGAACAGTTAAGAACAGCCTTACTATATTTCCAGGGTATTTCAGAAACGACTTTCAAACTTTGAAATGACATAACTGCGAAACAGAGAGCGACAGAAAGGTGACACAAGTGGTATGGTGGAGAGACGGGTGTGGAATTTGTTATACTCTGGATTTCAGAAATAGTTCAAATATTGGCTAATAGGTGGCAGCACAAGCACACGAAGCTTTATACAACACTCAGAAGTACAGAAAGTTCATTCGTGACACTGTTTCATTATTCACACGTGTAACGAAGTTATATCGAATTAGTTATTATACGGAAAATGAAGAACATCATGTTTTATTCCTTGGAGCAACATGTTTTTATCGTACTGGGATACCACCGATTGGGTTGAAGTCCGAATATGACAAAGGAAAGGTTTCCGAAAAAAAAAATAATGTTAAAAAAGTTCCAGACCAGAAAACAATTCGTAATTTAATGATTTATGCAGAATGGGCCTGACCACACCGTACTACTGCAGTGTTTGAGTTCCTTGGGGAATACTTTAGTGAAGAAGTCATTGCTCTCTATTATTCCCAAGCGACAGGCTTTGCTATGGATTGGACTCCATATTCCCAGGATCTCAATCCATGTGACTACTTCTTGTGGAGCTACTTGAAAAACGCTGTTTACTCTAAGAATCCTTCTTCTGCCGGAACTGCTTTAACCCTCCGTCTACCAGACGGGTCCATTGGACCCGACAGGTACATACAAAATATTCATTCAAACCAGAAATTTCTTTAAAATAAACTAAGTATATAAACCAGACAAAAATAAGGTAAATAAATAAGTTAAATAGTTTTAAATAAAAATTCTGGTGTAGAACGTTTTATTAAAACTTGAATAAAATTCCCGGTAGATCTAGGGTTAACAATTCATCTGTGAGGCATGTACATCCGTTTCAGTAGACACATTGCAATGAGGCTATTCTAAGTTTTCCTTTCGGTTGCATCATGTTATGGTTAAAAAAGTTCACCATATCGAAACAATTGCAATGCAAACCTCTGTTCACGAAGCAAACTTTCAGACACTATTTCAAAGACACTGCTCTGTGACTGCAGCGCACTCTGGTGTCCAATCATGGACCTATTTCTCTAAACCGGTGTATAAAAAATGCCAGACGTATCTATCCAATATACCAATTGTTTCACCATTCTGTCTCTAACTGTTTCCAAGTTGCGTCATTTCAAAGCTGGAAAATCTTTTTGTAGACATCCTGTAAATTTTTACTGAGAGATGAAAGAGTACATGAAAATATGAAATTACAGATTTGTGATATTATTGAAAAAATTCCAAATTATAAGAAATGACCATTTAAATTTTAAACCAAATTCAAAAACATAATTGTTTATATTCATTTTATTAACATTTAAAAAAACACACATACACACGCAAAAAACATAAAGAAATAAAGCTCAACCGTCTGATATTTCAAGTTTCCTTTCATGAGTATTTAACATTTTAATTGCTGATTGTATTTTCATAGGTAAAAAAGGAGCTAAATGAAGAAAATAACTTGTGTGCTTATATGAATAATTTATGAAGTTTCATTTTATTATCTTTCAATGAGATGGTAACGTCATTACGCCTTACCATCAAATCAATTACCATAATGATGCGTAGTAATGAGCATAATTTGTTTTTCGTATAATTTCAATTACTTCAAGAGTTTTCCATGTCAATGGAATATATACTAATTCAATAAAGATAATTAAAAGTACTAGTTATAAAAGTTTGGTTATGATCCATATGACAAATGGAAGATTTAAATTGTAACATTTCTCCTTTTATAACTTTTAAATATGTATGCATTTAAACCTTTAATGATACTGACGTTTTGTATAAACAAGAAAAAGACGGGTAACGTACTGCGTGCGCCAACGCATTTTAAAGCTTCAGCAATAACTTTTAATGTAATCTTTGTTTAATACAATGCCCTGTAGTAGTATAAAAATAACATGTAGTAATAAGTAACAGGCATCGAATGTAGAACAAAAAATAATTTAATTAAGAAAAACAATTGCTGCTAACCAATCCGGATCCGAAGACATTCTTGTCCAGTGAAAGTAACCGAGTCACCTCTATGTGACGGGAGTTACCAAAAATATATCTTGGTTATTTCTATCTCGTGATCCGTTACTTAGTCATGTGATGAATTTTAGACATTGTGAACTGAAAACAATGATTTTTGAGATATGTATTAGTTAGTCTCGCTATTCTGTACGTTACATTGCTTAAAGGGTTTTTTAAGTTGATGAATTTTCTTTATTTAAATAAATAAATCAGAATAACTTCTTTATTATGAATATTTTACAAATATTTTAATCTTTTTTGAGACTATGTGAACCGTTTTAAAGTTTGTTATACGGAGCACCTGTTTTAAAACGCAGAATAAAAGTTTTTTCTTTTTCATTTTTGTCACGGAAGCTCAGATGTCTGAACGCTGCTTTGAGCACCTCCATATTCGCAATTCACGCTTTTGTTGTCCAATCCTCTGAAAAGCTGATTTCACTGTTTTTTAAAAGAATCAAAATTACTCCCAAGTTTTCATACCGGTTTCTTATGATGTGATAAATTTTCAACATTTTCCATCAAAACCTCTTTTAGAAAACACTGATTTATTGAAATATGCAATACCTTTAGACATCAGTCTACAATCAACATATCTTTGTTACGTTAAGTGGGAAAATGAATACACCTGTTGAATTTTGCTTAGCATTAAAATTATAAATATATGAGCATCTGATATCATAACTGATACATTTTTCTCCAATAAAATCATTTCATAAGAGTATACACACACGGAATTATCGTGGTCAATGGAAAGACTTTCCTTTTGAAAAATTATATTGTGAATCTGTTTATTTCATTGCGAATATTTTGCGTTAAAAACAACACTGTCTTTTCTAAACAATTCTGATATGTTTCCCTGCTTTTTCCAAACATGTCAGAATACGATCAGAAAATGCAAAAGTAGAAATATGTTTGTTCTTGTGGAAATAAATGTAGGTTTGGAAAACATACGTTTAAATTTATAAAATAAATAAATAAATAAATATATAAAAAACACATTTAGACTGGTTGAAATTATTATTAAAAGTATGCAAGTTTTTGATCAGTTTTAAGTGCAAATAAACAAAACATTTTAATTAAAAAATGTATAATTAAAATGGGAGGGGAGAACGTAATTCTCTAACTTTTTTGTTCTATACACGTAAAATATTTTCTATTTCCCATTACTTTCTTTAAAACAAAATTAAGGAATTGTTTGAATTTTAAAAATTGTTTTTTATCGTAAAAAATCATTAAAACCTAGGAACTATGCTCTAACTTTAACCTATTAAAGACTGACTTTGCGTTTTTGCAACGTTATATTTGTGATTTTTGAACTTTTATGATACCAGTAAAAGAGAAAGGTGGAATTTCCCATATTTAATTAACACATTTCAGTGATTCATAAAGTAGAAGTAATTGTTTAACAAAAAGTTGTGTGCACTGAATAAAATTCCTGTAAAACACTCTGGTTTTCAATCGGTTAATGAGAAAATAATTTACAGAAATTAATTAAAGAAATTATTACTAAGAAAAATAAAGAATAAACAGTACTTTGAAAATAATAATAATTAAAAAAGACACTTATAATAAATTTAACAACTCATAACAACCAGAGTAATTATCTTGGTATAGCAAAGGCATATATCTTGGAAAGGCAAAATTAAACATGGGGCTTTTGTCCTTCTTGATTCATTCAGTTTACAGAAATAGAGAAAACTTTTCATATAAGCCACAGAACGATATCATTTTAATTCTTAAATAAAGAGCCTAAAGTATAAACTGATGTTTAAAAGAAAAAAAAATATTTTCTTCTTATTTTCTTTTTGTTGAGAGCATTTTTTGGCAATGTAACAAAAAAAAAAAAAAAAAAAAAAAAAAAAAACCTAACTTAAAATTTTTGTTTATTTTTTTGGCCTTTAGCAACAAGGAATTGTTATTGTTTTTAATATATATATATTTAATCTGAATATTTTAATTGACTTACAGTGATATTTACAAGGTCATCCAGGTTTTAGATCTACAAACAATTGCTTGAGCATGGAACTTTAGTGTTAAAATTCATAGACAGAAATGTTTAATTTGCTGAAAAAGACGAAATTTTGACACAACCTGCCATCTATCTAAACAATTTAAGATGCATATGAATGAAAATTTTTGCAGATATTTACACAAAGGTATGCGTAGTCTGCACACAGTTTTCACAAAATTTATGTTGGTGGGTTGTAAATCTTAAAAATATTGGTTGAATTCAAATGGAATGATCCTGTATTGAGTTCTTTATAATGACTCTTACAGCGACGTATGTCAGTAGTTTCTTAAAATATTTTTCTTGAAGCAACTTGCCTTCGTTAACGTACATTTAGATCAGATCTTAGATCATTCTAATTATAGTTTTCTGCTCATAATAGCGCATGGTCTCAGAAGGAATTCCGAAAAGCAAATCACGTCTGGGAATCATTGGTATGGCCCCCGGGATAGACTTCTTGATAGGTGTTCGACTCCTGTGGGTCACCGGGGTGAACCGGGTGGGGAACCAAGTAAAAGGACCACAGGCTCCATGAACGGATCGGGATTTCTGTTGCAAAGACTGGACTGCAGACTTCTTGGGCTCAGGCCGAGTGACGTGCGCTGAGCAGTGCTCGGCGTTGGACAATACGCACGATCATGGACGCATCAGACGGGGACAGCCATCCCGTGTGAGCCTTATTTTCTGATCCTCGGGATTGCACTAACAATCTAAAGCGAAATCTGAGTTCCCGAGGCGGTCATTGCTGGTATGAATCTTGCATATTAACGACCCCTCAAAGCGTATATCATCGGACAAAGGCTCGGCGCTTCGCGTCGAGAGCCAGTTTATATTATAACGGTATGGATATCAACTTTAATCATCCTTCTGTGTATATTGGACGTACATATATTTTTTTAGATTTGTTTGATAATTAATTTTCATTGGGTAAATTGAGTGGGTAAAATTTAAAGATAACTAAAGGTATATTTTTTACAAAGCAGACGACTAATACTTTGGAAATGCACGCGAAATTTACCTGAAAAGCTTTTTATTCACTCTATAAATCTTTTATTTCTGCAGAAAAAAATGTTCCTTATGTATATAATAATTCTACTGTCTGACATCTCATTCCTATTTCGATCTCATTACGGAAATGTGATAGAATAGATCTAAGGTTTTCCTTACTTTTCTTTTTCGGTACTTTGTCAATTCCTCTTTGTTAATATAAGATATAACTTATATTAATCACATTAATCATTTCCTATTCTGACATGATTAATCTTAGAATTGTATTTAATAATCCGGAAGTCCAGCTATTCATTTAAAAGTTATTCAAGCCTAATAGAATAAAATATTTTTTTTCCGGAGATGTGCATCTATAAAAGTGTTTTATAAATTAAAAAATATATAATATTTTCAATGATTCATGGTTCTTAGTACATGATTAGCGATTTATTGTAATAATAATAATGTGTAATATCTCAGTGTTTCATAAATGTTTGCACTCTCGTTTCTTTTTATTTATATTAGATTATGACGGGCGTGTTAGCCTCTTCACCTAAAATGGTAGCCACTACAATATGAATAAGGAAAACAACTGTTTATAAAGTGAAAATAAGATACTGGTTGCAGCAGAGCGTTTTGAGAGTTAACTCCCAAAATCTAATAGGTAAAGATATTACTTAAGAAATAGAAGTGTCTGCTCAAGATCATACACCGGACGACCAAAAGCAACCTCAATGAAAACTCTTTGATAAAAGTCAGGCCAAAATGCCCTAAATATATAAATATATAGAGCATCGTAAGTTCCACAAAGCACATTAATAAGATAAAATGAACAACGTCTTATCAAATGCCGAATTCCCCAAATAACACTAGATCCCAAATATCTCAGACCACGTGCTGTCGATCCGAGTTTCAAGTCTCTACAAATGAGAACAAAAGCCTTATTTTCCTCGATGAGGCAAGCCTCGACACAAAATCTACAGATACCAGCTTTTTGCTTTCCTATTTTTAGTTCGTTGACTGAATACCGCGGCCTATTTAACCCTTTATCTACTGACGGTACTTATAAGTACCATTAAAATAACTTGTTATAAAATTCATTTAATACAGCGATTAGTAGTAATACAGTTTAGAATGAGCTATAGATACATTATCTTTTTCCAAAAGCATTATTGGTTACACAAAACAAAAATATTTTTAAAAAGATGAATTTTTTTTGCCTTTGCATATTTTCAGCTTTTTCAATTCGGATTTTTCAAAGATTTTTCAATTCAGAAATATTTCTATATGTCTATTGTAAGAACATTATATTTGTAGATTTTCTAATTCTGCAAAATACTAAGAAAAATATTTAAAATAAAAGATTTGAGTAGGGTTATAAATATTACCCAAAATCCCTATAAATTTAAATTTAATTAATCCTTCTAAATCCTTCAAACTTTCTAAAGTTTATTAAATGATTATGTAAATATTCTAATCTAGTTTAAACAATTCACGAAAAATGCATTAGAAGTTAAAAATTTCAGGAATTCATAATTCAGTACAAAACAGGTTAACATAAAATCCCTGAAACACCGAAACAGGAAGGCAAATACGCGCTAGTAAAAATTGGAGAAAATGAAGTCGCTTTCACACACATGCGTTAACATTGGACAAAATGCTCGCATTCAAAAACTGGACCGCCTTTAGAGGAGAATACCTATTCCTACTACACGATAATTTCCGCTAACTCTATTATAACGAATATATAATATATATATATATACATTTTACAATATACTACTCCGCAGGAAATTTCTTTTTTTACAAAGGTGCTTTATTTTATTGTAAAGCACTAAAAAATAATTACGAATCAGCGACATTGTAAAAACGCATTTTTTGAACAAAAGTCGCTTTCTCTTAACACTTTTTGCTTTAAATTATGAATTATTTAAAAAGTATTCCAATGAATTGCTTATTTTACGTTATGTTTTATTTCTTATGAAACTGCCTGTTTACGAACTTTTTTTTTTTTTTTTAATCTCAAAAAATCAACAAAAAAGTTTACGAATGATCTACATATTTAAAATGCAGTTTACTAACAAAAGTAACTATTTACTTAACTATTTTTTCCCAAATTAAAAAAAAAAAGTAAAATCCTTATTCAAAGCATTTTCTTGAGCTTTAGGAAATAATTTAGAATATTTGTTCATTCATTAAATAAATTTATAAATTTTCATTAAATAAAGTCTCTAAAAACTAATAAACAAAATATGTATTTGTATGGGTTTTGTAGGATATTTACAGTTTTCTTAAAAAGATTTCTTTAAAATTTTGTTCTGAGTAATTTATAGACGTAGAATATATATAAATATAGCCTTACATATAAATATAAAAAATATTCAGGTCTCTGTATGTTCCAACATCAAGAAAAGTGATCAATAGAAAATTAATTATCCATTTAACAATATTTTAACTTTGTACAATGAATAGTTTTTTTTATGTGGTAAAGTAAAGTACACAGTGTCCTAAAAAGGACTGATTGATTTTAAAATTCAAAAACTTGCAAACGGTGACAGATATTTAAAAAAAAATATTGCAGGAGGTTTATGCATAAGATGAAAAGTTTTTTTTTTTTTTTTTTTTTTTTTTTTTTTTTTTTTTTACAGTTACTTTCGATTTTAGTTCGAATTACAAACAATAGATGGCGTTCTAAGCAATAGGCGCTAAATACAGGCTGGATTTTTTGGCCTTTCTCTTCTTCCATGCGGAAAAAGGAGGTTAAAATGTATTGAGTGGGTCCCGAAGTACCATAAATCGAGCCTGAATTTAGCGTATATTGATCGCAGCGCCATCTATTGTTTGTAATTCGAACTAAAATCAAAAACCACTGTAAAAAAACTTTTGACCTTATGCATAACCCTCCTGCAATTTTTTTTAAAATATCTGTCACCGTTTGCAAGTTATTGAATTTTAAAATCAGTCAGTCCTTTTTAGGGCACCCTGTATATAGAATTTGCTCTAAATAATATTGCTGTCAATCGATGCATTAAATGAATTGCATAATAATTTGATTATGGTATTTTAAAGTGTAATAAAAGATTAAACTAATTTCGCACATTTACATTTTCCAGTCATTAAATTAATAAAATCGTCACTTCACGAATGTAAAGTTATACCGCGGATTTTCATTTAAACATTTCTCATATCTTGTATGTAGTGAGTCATAAATTTCGGATGATCAGAGAGTGGAGTTTTTCATGACACGTTGCCATGGGAACAAAATCCTCTTGCATTTCGGAAGTCTATACCGATGTTTGACAAGCCCGATCTCTTTTTGGTAAATGGCAAAATACATCCAGAACAAGGCTTTACCAAGATTTTCCGTGACTTTTCTGCAGAGACCAAGAGAAGTGCCGGGATAAAATTGGTATTATCGATAAAACCATTTATCCGCTGAATATTTTTGCGAATACAGGAAGATATTTTTAATAAAAGGTTTTACACACACATGAAATAAATGCGTTTAATAGGATCAAATGACAGATGAAAACTGATACTAATTTAAATATATATTTTTAATTAGAAGTCTTTTTTTTTAAAGAAAGTTGATACACTGTTTCTAAAAATAAATGATTAGTTAAAATCTTGCTAAATATAAACTAAAATATAACTTTAATTCAAATATAGTGGACTGGCGTAGGAATGTTTTAATTGTTTTAAAAAATGAATTAAATTATTAAATTGTTAAAAGTTGAATATATAAATAATCTAATTCTTTCTATTATACTCAATAGAAGTGATAACGGTCGTTTTATTTTTAAAATACTGCAAAACATAATAAGTCTCTGGAAAAAATCCGTTTTACCCAGATTACAGTCTTAGCAGGCATGCATTTCCTAATAAGTTTTATCTCCTCATAGGATATATTCCCTTTTAAACGAATTCAGCTGTAAAGACATTTACATAATTTATAATTTTTAAGCAGCTAAAGATTTAAAGAAAACAATAAGTATATAAATTTTACATAATTTCAGAAAATATAAATGCCTGTATTATTAAATAGTATGATTTTATTCATTGATACATTAATTGTACAAGGTATTGCGAAAATTAAGCTTCACAAAATGTGCATGTAGACTGAAGAAATATTCAGTTTTAAACTGTGCCTTTTGACAAGAAATAACGGGTCATCTACAATTTCTATTGTTATTATTACAAATTGCATTGTCAGTCAAATTTGTGTGCAGTGTACATTTGTTTTACATCGGCTCATTTAGGTTGTAAAATACCTATCTACCATGTATGCAGAGAAATATAAATGATAGAGATAAATATAATGTAGCATACGCGTCTGGTGCGTAATGAAAAATTTTCATCTAAACTAAAATTTTAAATCATTATTGATTATTCTGTTTCTCAGGGATTTTTTTAAATTTAACCACCCTAATTTAAAATTATATTTTTAGTATAATTCTTCAGTTTCCTTTTCTATTATCTAATGCTTAAGTGATTTTACTCAATTTTATTTTATTCTTCATCGATTCAACGAATGCAATAATTCTGTCATGCATTTAACGAAAATAGTCTCGAGAAGAGATGGTACTCATCACTCACTAAGCAAATCTGGTATTTAAAAATAAAATACCCTTTTCACATCGCTATTCGTCTCTCTTCTGATGTAGCATCATTTGAAAAAATAAATTTATTTTTGATCTCTTACGGCAGTAAGTAAATTCATTTACGTAGTCAAATTAGTTCATATATTTACGTCATCACGCTCTTTTCTTTTCTTTTTTTTTTTGAGTCAGACGTTTTGTAACAATATTAAGGTAGATCTAACGAGAACTGTTCGAAAATATATTTAAAAATTTTTATCCGAAAAAAAGTGACCTAAATGATTATTAGCTTATTGTGTAAATAATAATCAACATCATTATAAATTTGACATTTTATCATGGAAGGTGTATTTACAAAATCCGCTGATCATAATACGCACTATCATAAATTTTGTGCTCTATATTACAGCGAAATAATTCCTTAATAAATAAACAAATTTAAAACTTTTTTTGCGGTCTTCTCAAAACAGCTTGAATTTACCATCTACATCAACCCTCAATTAAGCGCGAAGCCTCGGTCGAACACTCAAATGGAATTCACGATTAACCGGAATGGACCCGATCGCGGGGGATGTCCAATGAAATGAAAGATAAATATCATTTGACAGCACAATGGAGGTTTTCACGCTTAATAGATATTTCAAGTAGATGGTAAATACAGGCATTAGAGTACCTAACCTCTAATCCTAGATTCTTTCTCCTGGAGTTTCAAAAGACATCGAATTTTCTTTAATATGCAAAAATATTTGGAATATTTTACCCATATCGTATGGCAGCTAAATCAATTTTAAAATTTATAAAACAATATTAGGTTAAAAATATATCCGTGCCATTACACCCTTTAACCCTTTAGTGCGCAGCTTTGCATATATGCAAACAACAGTGTTTTGAATTAAATAGCTTTTTTAATTCGTATATACCTAATTCACACCAGAAAATTAAGATAGCAACATTTGGTTTAGTTAATAACAGACATTCCGTATTTAAATAAAGCGAAATTGACCGGTAAAACTTTTTGGTGTAAAGTCAGATTCTCTGAACTACTTAATTTCTAGAACGTATTATATCATGGGAATTAAAGGATTAAAGGTTAAGTTTTATAAAATAAAAAATTATATAAAATAATGTATTTGGAGACATACTTATTAAAATATATTTACTAACTTGCAATATTTTAGCGTAAAACAGCCACTTAACAGTGGCTTTTACTTGTATTGCAGATGTGCAACAGAAAAAAGATTGACGTATTATATGAAAAAGGTATCTCTGATTTTTTTCATTATTTTACCTGTGTAATAAATCTTTCAGAGAATTATATATATACATATATTTGAAACAAAATAAAAAATCACGCATTTAAAGATTAAGCGAGGCTAGATAAAAACTGCAAATTGCGGCAACTTACAGTAAAACACAGTTATACACAGAAAAGGGAAAAAGTGCACCAATATTTTATAAGAAAATTATTCACCATGTTTAACATACAAAAATCTGCGTTTAAAAGAAGCGAAATTTTCTACGCTAAAAAATAATGGTAAGAGTTTTTTCATTAAAGTAATCTGACCCTCTTTACATAATTCAAGAAAGTTAAAGAAAAAATATCAACTGAAGGGAAACTGCTAATTCCGGTAACATTAAAGGGCTATAGTTCATTTTATTTATATCCCACTTAAATTTATTAAAGACGGTTTAGATGCTTTAATACATCCTTCAATATCCATCTAAATTTATATCGTCAAATTTTACTAATTTATTTTACCATAAAATTACCTGAACAGCCAGAAGTTCATTGAATTCAATATTCTCCATGAATATTCTTGTGATTTTTTAAAGATAAATTTTAAGATTTTGAATTTAAATGTTTTTTCAGTTTTTAAAATCTGTTTTTATATTTTGCGTTATACTTTGCTGTTTAATTTACAATAAAGAAAATACTGTGAATTCCCATATCTAAACTGCATAACAAGTTTTAGAAATATTTATTCGAGACAGATACAGTGAAAATGTCAGATTTATTGATCTCACATTTATCATTTTTTTCTTCATACAAAAGCAAACAACGCCGAAAAAGGTATACACTTGAAATGCATTTAAAAAAAGGAAAATTACTATAATTAAACGGAAATTTTAGATTTTAGATTTTTAACTGTTTTCAGATCATGAATAAAATTACCAATCTTTTTCGAGAAAGGTTTTATTTATGTTTAAATATTATTTCTAATATTTATCCACGTAAATTTAAAATATCGCTATATTGCTTTCTTTATTTGTATATCTATTATTAAAAGATTAGTAATAAAAAAGTATTACATTTAATTATTTGACATTGTTATTAATAAAATTTGTATTCCATATGTATAATGACTTTAACAGATACTGTGGAGAGAACTTCTCAGAGAGTTTCAAAGTTTTCCCTATAGATGGCGGCAGTATTATTCTCTTTGCCTTTTGTCGTGAATGTAGTGGCAAAAAGAGAGCTGAGGTAGACTAAAAGAATGATCAAGAGGGTGACACTGGAATGATATGAATCCAAATCAATATATGGCCATGAATCACGCACATTATGTGCGCAGTGAACATTAATGTAAATCCAAAGAACTTATTTTCTTGTATATATTATATCCACATACATAGATTGTTTTTTAATAAAATGTTTAATTATTCTAGAATCCAGTGCGGTAATTATGAAATGAGAAGTTTTTTCTATAACTGTGGTCCACAGCAGTGAAATGTGTTTCATTTGCAACGTTCACGAAAAAAAAAAATGCTGAATTTTTAAAAATCTTTTGAAAAATAATCTCATTAATTAAATAAAAACGAAACGAATTGCGACAATTTTTGGATAATAACACTTTTTTGTGGTATTTCAAAGAAGATACATAGATATAAGAAGACCGATATTTGGTTTTGTTAACCTCTTTGTTCCGAAAGCTAAAATAACACTACAAATACTCATTCATTGGTTTTAAACAAACAAAATGACATAAAAAAGAACTTTTCGGAAATTGATACTTTAGGGGACTGTTAATTTAGGTTCACAAATAGGGATCTAAAATTACAAGTACCCTTAAAATATCAAATTAATTATAAATAACCTAAATTCACGCAATCACAAATTTAAGGCCTTTAAACAAGTGAATAATACACAAATCCTCAAATCATTTCACAGTACAGGATTTAAGTTAAATAATTATGAAAATTTCTCAATTTCTTGGCCACACTGTCCTGAAGGCATTTTCCAAACTCAGATGAAAATAACATTTATTTTATGAGGAAGTTAAAATAGATGTTGGCATTTATTGGTTTGCTTTTCAAGCAAAAAACATTTAGCTATTAGGAAATAAAGTCAAAATCTAAAAAAATCAAATAGTTTAATTTTTATGAGGAAAAAAATGGAGGTCCACATTTGTGGACCAAGGTGGTGAAGAGGATAAACATAGTCTTCAATTGTTAGTGCAGTGAAACAGCGTTTTATATATCTGTTTTCTTAACAAGTGCAATATTCTTTGCCGAGATGAGTATGTATTTATGTTTTGTAAAATATGACTAAACTGATAGATATATCTAAATTTAAACTGGAATTAATGACTGAAAAATCGGTCAAAGTTAAAAATTTGCATAAGAACTTTTTAAAAAATAACGGTGTCGGACAAAATAGCCAAGAAATTCGCTATTTTACTAGATTTCCGTTTGAAATCTAAAGAGAGTAATAGGGAAAACAATCTTCAAATAAAAAATGATTTTTTAGACAATGCGCTTATGCAAAGTCAGGCAACATTGATAATCCAGGTTGATAAAACCATTTAACTGTCAGAATTGTGTCCTGATTCATTGATTTTTTCAATGATATTTTATTACAAGATGACAGGTGAAACTGTCCTAAAATGGCATAACATAAGAAAAAAATGCTTCTATTCATACAATTTTTTTTGTCAAGAGTTTTATTTTTTTACAAACTAACTTTCTGAAGTATACAGAATGCAATGGTGCCCTTTAAAAAGTAAAGAATAATGGCGCAATTTCATAACAATGATTTATATAAAATACTGAAGTATGTCATTGTATCTTCAGTGCTGTCCTTAAATGAAACACCCATAAGTTGCTATTAATTTTACTTGCATACATCACAAATAATTACTTTTACACACGAAGAAACACCAGCACAATCACTATGTGCCTACACTTAACATATTTTATTCACTTTTTCTTGTTTTCAGTGTCTGAATAAATCATTGCAATAAAGACAGGCTTCATCCTCATCATCGGAAGAAAGATTCAGGTCTTTGTTGTCATCAATGGGTGTAACAAAGCGGATTTTCTTCTTAGCCTGTAGAGCTGCACGCCTTGACTTTGAACTATGTTTCTCAGTAACTTTTGCCTTCGCTTCAGCAATATTAGAACTGCCAGTCAGAACTTTTGGACCTTCATGCTTCCTTGTTTTAGAAGATAAATCTAACATGAAGTGCACAAGGAAGTGGAGATACATCAATTTGTCTGATAAACGAAGATGATGAATTTGCAGATGCTTCCTGTTGAAAAGATACACACATCTTCTGAGTATCGTAAGAAGATGTTGGGGGAGGTGGCATTGAAAATGCAAAAATCGACGGATTACGGACTTTTATCTGCAGAACTTGAGCTGCTGTCGTTGGTTTCCTTGTTTTCCTGTGGACTTTCTATCACATCTGAAACACAAAAAACATGATCGGCAAAGACCTTTGGGTTCATGGGATATATTCCATTTTTCAAAAATCGCTTTGCCATTTTATCTAAAATCGCCATATTCTATACACAGAGATAGTATTCGAGAGCACATGTATTACGTTGAGTAAAAAGTTTTCCGCCAAAATGTTTTTTATTGTAAAATGATAAATACATACGAAATCATTAAAACTAATGAGGATAGTAATCTCCATTTAAATCTACAATCGTCTGCCAACGTTTTGGCAACTTTTAAATCCCTTCTGCGAAAAATTGGGACGTGCGCGAGTCCAGAAAGTGATCGACCTCATTTATGACCTCCTCATTTGAATCGAAGATTGCACCATCAAGATGCAGCTGCAGATGAGAAAACAAGTAAAAATTTAAAGAGGCCATGTCGGTGCAGTGTGGTGGATGTTGCATTAAATCCCACTCTAGCTTGTAGAGCGTCCAGCCGGTCATCGTACTGACTTGTGACCGGGCGTTTTCTTGATGAAAGAGAACCGCCTTCCTTCTGAACTCGTTTCTTCGTTTTTCGCGAATGACCTCGCGAACTTTGATTAGCATGTTGCTGTATATTGCACTGTTTATAGTTTGTCCGCTTTTCCAGTACTCTTTGTACAGAATTCCGCGACAATCCCACCAGATGTAGAGAAGCACCTTCTTGTTAGTTAGAAACGTGTTGCAGCCTGACCTGCTGATTCCCCAGAGCTGACCATTTATGGCTTTTATTGTTGTAGTAGATCAATTTTTCATCACAGATCACAATTCTGTCCTGAATGGTCTCTTTCCTTTGATCTCTGAGCAGAGCCAAACATCAGTTTTTTCTCTTGCACTTGTCTTCATCAGTCAATTCGTGAGGCAGCCAACGGTTGAACTTAAACGTTAGATTTATACGTTTCAAATCGTTACTACTGTGCTTTGAGAAACGTTAAGCTCTAACGCAGTAGTTCGTGTTGAAACATTTCTGTATTGATCAATGATTTGCTTTAACTGCTCACAATCAACTTCAGTAAGGTGGCCAGAACATGGTTCATCTTCAATGTCGAAGTTTCCAACTTTAAACTTCCGAAACCAAACTTTGACTGTATCATAAGAAGCAGTATTGATGCCTAAACTTTCACATATTTTTCTGTGGCATTCAGTCTCACTGAGTTTGTTACGGAATTCATAGTACATAATTGTTCTGAGCTGCTGACATGATAGCTCCATTTTAAACACTTTTTTGAAGCATAAGATAATAATTTTTTAACAAACAAATTACACAGTCATGTGGATCCTATGCTCTGCTTTCGAATGCAAAAATTGGTTGGTTGAAAAACTGCTAACCGCATAAATGACAGCTGTTCGTGCGAAGGTATCTCCCTTTGGCGGAAAACTTTTTACTCAACGCAATATTTATAAATTTTAGCATTACTGAAAATAATCTAAAAAGAAATAATTACTCACCTTATACTTTAGATATGTAATCACTGAAATGTTACGCGAATTAGCACAAAGATAGTCCCTAGAAATTTTTGACGAGGCTGTAAACAATTCCTTTGTAAACATTGAAAAATAAAAACTTGAAAGCTTCTCTATTAAATGCTTATCGTTGTCGATCGATTCCACAGCATATCTGCGTATCGTTAAGTGCTGACCTCCATCGACAATATTAAGAAATATAAGGTATGTAATTTTACCTAAGTTTGTCATTTCGGGACAGTTTTCGTTAATGACATTGAACAGGTGAGCAGTTGGTTCTTTGGCAGGATTCTTAGTTGTAGGCAACATAACTATCTGTTGATGAGTAATTGTGTAACACATAAAAAAGAAAGGAAATGTCTTAATCCGATAGAGATAAAGACAAAATTGTAAAGAGTATAAGAATAGTCGACATGTATAATAATAAGAATGAAAATTAAAAAAAAAAGTACTGAAAATAATGCTGGTAATATTTCAAATACAGCAAATAATTAGTGTATTTCTTGTCATAATTATAGGAATAGTTCAGTTAGTGAAACAAATCAAATGTCGCAACTTTTAATTAAAGGTAGTACTTAGTGTAGACCTAATATAAATATCACCAACTTTCAGATCATAATTGTTACATATCATGGCAGTACATTTTTCACTTTTGAAAAATGGATTGAAAAGTTTAAAAATAATATTTCTTTGTTTCAATGTTTCCTTTAAACTATTTGCAGAAGTTAATTTTTGAAAAAAGATTCATTTCGGGAAAGCAAACTTACTGACTGAGAGAGCTCTTTGTCTACTCATAAATGCAAACAACTATAACATATACATTGATCATAAGTAACAGAGAGAGATTATAAGTGTGCATAAATATTAGATAAAACCTTCAAATTGTTTCCCAGAAAACAATTATAAAAATTTGTACCAAAATTTTGCTGACCAAACGGCTAAAAAACCCTTCAAACAGTTATAAAATAGTCTTAAATACGGCCCCAATCACATTGGCTTAAATAGGAATCTAAATTCGGTTCCGTCATATCTCTGATTTGCCCAATTAGCTGAACTTTCAAGTCTTTTGATGTTTTCCACGTGCGCATCATTAGAATTAAATTCTTGGGGGAAATGAACGAAAAATATTACATTCTGTTATTATTCGGCTTGCAATTCAGCAAAGTTGCATGAATTTTTATCTAAAAGAAAACTGAAAGGAAGAGAATAATTTGATGAATATTTTTTGGTTATTAAGCTGTTCTGTTCTCGATTGAATGTTGAACATTCTGCTTTTAGTCAATAAATTATATTAACTATCCTGTGTTTAAAAATTCTTTTCGTATGGCTGTCAAAATATCCTTGATCTTAAACTTAAAATTTATGAGAAGTTAAGAATATTTTAAGATCATATCAAACAACCAAAACCAGAACTTGAGAATAAGACTAACTGTAAACTAGTGAAGCTTTATGTTTGCTGTTATTATCGTGAACGTAATGATCAAAAGAGAGATAATTGTTATAATGAAGATAAACATCCCTGTGTTTCCATCTCAAGATAAGTCCACATTTCTTTTGAAAGCAATAAACCAAAACGTGTTTAGTTTTCTAAAGAACATTCACAAGTAAATATGTTTACCATCTCTTATAACTTCAAATTTAAAGAGGTTAAGTTCCAAAAATATAATGTAATTCAATTGATAGATACACATAGCCAAAGAATAATTAAAAATAAGAAACGTTTTCACAAAATTCGATATTACATAAATTTAGAACCAACAAATATATCTTTAATGTGATAAGAAAGAAATTTTTCTGACGAACTGGTTATTTCCAGACAGAAATCGAAACTGATGATACCAAATTCGAAACCTCCATTTTTGTGATTATCAGATTATTAACTACTAAATTAACTTTGATTTAAATATTGGCATAGATGTCATTCAACAAGGTGTATGTGGTAAGAATGTAAAAATAAATAAGTCTTAAAATGAACTTAAGAACTCCTTTGTTAATAAATAAAATCATAAGGCGAAATGCAATATTCCACCTTGCTCCAATCTTAACCTACGCAATATGAGATTTAAAAGGTCTCAATTTACTTAAAAGGGGACAAATAATAATAAAGACGTTAAAAATTTAAAATATACATTTATGTAAATTTCCGAGTACATTCGGTCTGTATCCGTAGCCTTTGTCAGGGAATATTTGTATTAACTGCCATTCAAATATGTCACTTCGATTGAAATGTGAGATTCTATACTTCTTAAGGGTAGCTGGAAGTAGAAGTAGTAGTACTTCTGATTAACCTTGTGTAGAGGAAAATATTTTCGTTAATTGCCATACCATTCATTCTAATACGTCAGTTTTTTCTTATACGTAACATAGTTATTAATTTATATTTAAAGCGAAGTAACGGTGATATTTAGAGTTTTTAAACAACTCGCAGTATAGTTTTCTCATCGAATGTTTTATTCTGCTAAAATCGCTGATGGTTGCCACTTATTTGTGATAGAGAGGATGCATTCACCCTCAATATTTTAAACTAAAGCAACGGCTGAACAATTCCTCTTACTATTTCCTTTGAAGTAAACCCTACTATGGAGAGTTGCCGTATGCGAGTAGATTTTGTTTCGAATTAACTGATGTTAATTCGATAATCTGCTTTTTTTATATTCTGGGTGAGACTGCATTGACTTTTTCACTGCTTTCTGTACACGGAAATGCTATTTAAATTACTGACAATACCTTATACGAATGATTTAATGTTTTTATCGGCGGGTAGAAAATTCCATTTGTTATGTTTTCTTCGTAATTAAGTCGTTCTTTACCTCTTGAGACCTGAAGTTAAATTAACTCTACAAATACATATTCCTTACTTTTGTACAATCAAAATGACACCATAGGCGACAGAAATAACACGTTTTAGGAATTTATACTTTAAGGGACTAGTAATATAGGTTCATAAATATTGATATAAAATCACTAGCCCGCTTATAATATCAGTTTAATATCTAATAACCCAAATTCATGCAATAATAATTTTAAGGGCTTTCAATATGTGAAGTGTAAAGGGTTTAATTTAAATAATTATGAAAATGCCTTATTTTCTTCGCCATACTCTCTTGAAGGCATTTTGCAATGTAAGATGAAAATGACATTTATTTTATGACTAGCAGCCTTCGCCCGCTACGCTGGTCGTTTTTTCTAAACAAACTTTGAATAAAACGAAATATATCTGTGAATTTGATCCTGCGTTTGAAAACTATATGGACATTTACCTGGAATGCCCATCCGAATTGTTACAAACGATATCGACGTCATTATGCTATTATATCCTCTATTCAGACAGACAGAATTTGAGCTGTTTAGGACCAACTTCTTTAGTTGATCCTTTACGGTAGGATTTGGTAAAGTACGATAGAAAAATATGTAAGATACTAAAACCCTTCCTCTGAAAATTTATCCCTGCAATTCTCATCAGAGAATCCGTCCAATAGAATCTATTAAAATGGCTAATCTTTCATAATTGGGTTCACCTGATTCTAGAACTTTCAGCCAAATTTCTATAACCAAGCAAGGTAGGACGATATGTGTTTTATATTAAAACATTCCTTGAAAAACTAACTAACCGAGCAAGTTCCACCGAAATCCACTTAGCAGAATCTTTTAAACTGGCAAATGTACCAAAAGCGTCCCTAAAAATTTTCTAATTAACAGTTTAAGTCCCATCAAAATTTATTCAGCAGAACCTTTAAGAAAGTCAATCTTTCATAATCGTGTTTATCTGATTTTGAATTTTCCCCCATGATTATTTAACTAAGCAACGTAGAACGTTATGTTTTATACTAACATCTTTCAGAAAAATTATTTAATAATATAAGTCCCATCAAAATCTATTCAACAGAACTTAAGTTTCAAGCAGCCGGAACGAAATTTCTCTTTGCATTTCATATATATTTTAGGTAGTTAAATTTAAATATATTTCATAATCGCGTTAACCAGATTATAGAACTACAGGGATCTATGGGTAGGTCTACGTTACCCTCTGGATATTTTAAGAAACTCTGCGCACCTTCCATAGCTATAGCATATATATTCTCTAGTATATACTATCTGCATATAGCGTACATCCTCTAGTTTTTTACTACACCACTGAGAACTTTCCGGCATAGCATCAAAATCCATTCAGTAGAACTTTAAATAAAAGGTAATCTTTCATAATCGGGTTCACCTAGTTTTAAAACTCGCGTAGCTATCACTAAGCAAATTAGAACTTTTTTTTTTTACATTAAAATACTGCTAAATGAAATTATCTAATTAACAGCGTAAGTTCTACAGAATTCTGTTCAATAGAACCTGAGTTATAGCCAATCGGAATGAAATAAATATTTGCATTTTATATATATAGTAGATAATGATAAGTAAAAACTGAAGTGCTCGTATTTGCGATTTAAAAAATTCGGTACTACTTAGTTATCCCGTCGACCAAAAATTTATCGCCAATTTATAAGATTAAATACCAATAATGGTTGATTGTAAATGTCACGTTCACTTCACTTTAAACCAGTTATAACGTGTTTACGTCATCAAGTGATTTTTATTTCGACATTTTATTTGTACTTTTTTTAATATTATACTAATTTATTTGTTCTTCCGTTATTTAAAATAAAAATGATGTCAATTTGTATAATTTGGCGATTGGTTTGGCGATTTATATAATTTGGTGAAATAGGTTGACGTTATAACTAAGAAGTAGCAAAAATTCTAATAGAGCGATTTGTGCCCGGTTAACGTAAAAATACCCATTTTTTCTTTTCATCCAGGTGCGGCTGACAAATTGCAAAATATTTTTTTCATTTTAAATCTTTGAAAATGAAAACTTTTTTTAAGCAACACAACATTGTTTTCATATTTAAATTAAATATTTTCGCACGTAATACGCATATCTGACATTACAGTAAAGAGTAAACGTTTCATTTTTGGAATGAAGACATTCATGGTATTTTTTAACAAAACTTTTTTTTAAACGTAATTCCTAAGTTATGAAATGATTTTATTACACCTTCCTCATCATCAAGTAACTTCCAAATGGTAAAAAATCTATGTCAGTGTTAGCAATAAATGTAAGATATAATTTAATAATAAATATTTACTATTCGAAAAATAATGAATTAAGACTTTTGCGATGCTACGATTAAATGGTACGTTAATATAACGTACCATTAATATAACGTACCATAATAACGTAAAAATATTCACGTTCAATAAATAGCAAATTTTAATGTTTGTCACGGTTTGCAATAAAAATTGCACGATTAGGGTTGAAATAAATGGCGCAGTAGCATACATTTTGGCATGGTAAAGGGGAAAAGTACCAATTTTTAAAAATTTTAGTTTTCGAAGCGTTTGTAAAATTTTTTTAAAACTCATATAGCTGTTTTAATTATTTAACCAAAAGAATTGATTAACAAAATTACTCAATTTAAATTTTTCCGTTGCTATAGCAACGGATGTATTTTTATCATTTATTATTCGAAAATTTGATTTTTTGGCGCAAAAGACATCGCCAAATTAGAAAAACATGGAATATCTCACGAACTATTGGACTTAAAATAATTTGGTTAGTACCATTCGATTCAGCATACAAAATTACACTAAAATATGTTATCACTTGAAAAATAATTATAAAATCAGATTTTTAAGGAATTTTTTAAAAGTTCGTTCTCTTTTTTACCCCCCTTAGGGGTAGAATTTTAGAAAATCCTTTCTTAGCGGCACTCTATGTCACAAGAAGTATTTTTATGCCAATTTTCAAAATTTTAGGTTCAGTAGTTTTCGCTGCGCGTTGATTAATACAAAATTCAGACTTTCTTTTATATATATAGATGAAATGAGAAAAAGTGCTGGCATTAATTAAACGAGAAAGCATCCAGGAGTCATTCCATGGTAAACAATTTACTTCTGTAATTTTAGTAATATGAAAAATATTCAAAATGTAATGTTGACACGATTTGCCAATTAAAGTATTCAAAACTCAATTTGAATGAAAATTGCATAATTTTGATGCTATTTTCTGAACTCTGCAATTATATTTATTATGGTAACTTACTTCACTGAAAAAGGAGCGTTAGTTTTCATAATAAATTTAATCGCCAGTGTTCAAGAAATAGCACTAAATTTAGGTAATTTTCATCCAAATTTGGCTTTAGATATGTTTAATTAACAAATCATGTCTACTTTACATTTTGAATATCTTTTTCAGTGTTATATTACTAAAATTGCTGCAGTAAGTTGTTCTAAATGTAACGTTAGTTACCAAGGTTTCACCCCTATGTATTGTTGTTGTTGTTGTTTTGGGACGTGAGCGCCCAGACCATGAGGCATAAGCCGCTGAGGCTTTTACCCCTGCCACCCCTAGGTATGTAGAAGTACAATAAATGTGTAAACAAATCTAACCGTTTAGTTTTTATCAGGAACAGAATACGGAGCTTCATAAACATATCCAAAAGGAACACGACGTATACTTCCGTATACCCTTCACTGCACACGGGGTTAAGATTGGATTCATAGATAGGAAAATTTCCATTCTTCGCCGACGAAAACTTAACAAGTTATGATACTTTTAATTTTATGCATTTGTAGCGGTTTTTAGCACTAGAAGTGTGCTCTTCTGGTTTTAGTGAGTATAAACATCGGAAATTCATGATATTCAAAATATCGTAACTCGCCCAATTTTGGTCATATATCAATGGCATTAGGGTAAACGCACCGGTAGTGGGCCACGTACCTGTAGTGGGCCACTAACTTTCAAAGTATAAAAACAAACTCACAATCCATTTCAGAAAAACGACTGAAAGAAATCTGATTAGTTAATGTCCTTAAATGTTAACTTTCCACAAACAGTTTGGAATAATCGTTATTTTCCTGTAGATATATTTGATTATCTTCTGGAATGTCTTCAAACTCAGATTTTTTGGCAAATTCTTAGTGATTTCATTAAGAGATAATGTTTTATCTAAAGCGTTGTTTCTTTATATTATGTTTTATTTTGAATTAAAGTGCCGTTGATATACTCGATTACATTGTAAATAATTTGTTAGTTTAGCTGAAAACTTAAAAATTGAAAATTATATTGATTTTAAGGGGTGGCCCACTTCTGGATCACAATTTTTTAAATTGTACCAATAGTGGGCATGGTGGCCCACTACTGGAGCACATGCCAGAATTTTTTTTTTATGTTTAAATTATTTTAATTAAGTATTTTTTGAGGTTCTATGACTTTGTATATAATTTATTTAGTATTTTGTTTATCAGAACCAGTAGTGGGCCAAGGGCCCACTACTGGTGCACAAGTGGCCCACTTCTGGAGCAGCGAAAATACAACTTCACTAAGCTATCAGACATATGATTATTAAAAAAAATTAGCATCTAAAATAATTTATACTTCAAAGGTTCAATACTCAATAAAGGTTCAAATTTTTCAGCCATATTTAAATAAGCATTGCATAGAAAAACCTGTAGTGTTATTTATGGATGAACATACTTCTCACATACCTTTCAATCTAAGAATCTTCTGTTCGGCTGATGGAGTTGAAATGGTAGCTTTGCCCCCAAATCCCACATACCTAATGCAACCAATGAACATTTCTGTTTTCCATACTCTTAAAAGTGCTTGGCAACAGGAAGTAGTGCACTTCAGAATAACTCATGAAGGCAAACAGATGCAGAAACATGAGATTCCACCAGCCCTAAAATCAGCACTAGATCGTTTAACTCCTGTAACCATTGTGAATGGATTCAAAGCAAGTGGACTAGTTCCATGGGATCTAAAGAAAGTAAATGTTGAATCCACACTAACATCAAAGAATGTGATAATATCACCAATAAAGGAGAGAGAAATGGCTTCTTTCTTGGAAGTTCTTGAAGATAAAATTGGAGAAGAAAAATAAAATCTTTCTCAGAAAATAAAGTCAAATTAAATGGTTCTGTGGAGCAAACAGATCTTTACTACTTATGGTTAGAGATGAAGGAGACTTTGAACATGGATCCAATTTCTCAGGTAATCTATCGCAAAATAATTTGTGTATAAAACACTTGAGTATATATTTTTTACTATTATTTATTCCATTTTTACATTTTACTTGTTATAGTGTACACTAGTCATATCTGTTGAGGCGAATAGCCTATACACTGAATAGCCTATTGACACTGTTGATACTGAAACGGTTGATCAGGAGCAAAGAGCAATTGTTGAAGATGCTGAGGTGAACCTTTTCATTCAAGAAGGATCAACTGAGACTGGGAGCCATTCAGTGGTTTCAAATGGTAGACCATCTGGAAATGTACCATCTCCCTTCAAAAGAATTCTATTTTGGCCAGATGGGGGAGATAACACAAAGAAAAAGAGAAAGAGAGAGAAAATTCCTGCAGTTGTGGCTTCTCCCTAAATGCTTCAATATTATAAGAATAGAGAAGGCTTTAAAAATGCTAAAGATGCAGAAAAAAAACTGAAAGAGAGAAAAAAGAAAAATTCAAAAGGAAGAGTTAAAACATAGACGATTAAAAAAAGGAGAGTCAGAAAATTATCGCCCCAGTCTGATGCCTCTCTTTCATTGTAAGTTTCAACCTAAAGTACTCTTTGTAATAAATTGACTATAAACCCTCTCACATTTTGAAATCTTTTTCGTTTTTGGATAAATCATTTTGTTTTTCAATCATTTCAGCTTTTAATTATCCTGTTTATTATATTTGTCTTATTATTTATCACCACTGCGAAATAACAAATTGGGCGGATTTTTTTTTATAAAGTTATAAAATACAACAGACTGTTATTTAGGGAAAACAAAAGCTATGCATTTCGATTTTTAAAAAAAGTTGCTAAATTGTCTACTATTATTGTGGATAAAAACTGATTTTTTTTTCTACCATTTGTATCATTCTGGCACAAAACACAGAAATGAATTTTAATGTCAGAAATCGCTGAAAATTCATAAAATTCATTGTATCACAATTCAGAAAGTCTTGATCACAGAATATGGGAATATTTACTGTTTAACAAGTGAAAGCATATAAGCAGATTTTCCAAATATAACTTATAGATCACAAAAACTGTACAAAAATTAAATTTTGTAACATTAAGAAAATGCAACTATTTTGATGGAAATGGATTTTCACATGATGAAAAACATGTGAAATAGTTCAGCAATTAAAATTATACCTCTAAAACTAAGCTTCTTGGGAATTAGCTATATTTAAGCGATACGAAAGGACACCCTGTATATAATCTAAAAAATTACTTCGCAGCTTGTAGGGCATTAGCTTTTATGTAAAGTGAGATAAAATTGATTTACAGAACTGAAGTTGAGGCCCCTGATCTGCAGATTTACTAGTGAGATTATTTTACGTAATCATCTAAACTTCTATGTATGATTTCATTATTGTGAACATCCTATTCTAGAACTGTAAAAAAAAGTATAACTTCAGTATTTTCACACTAAACTCAAAGCTGGAGTGGCCCACTTCTGGGGGGCCCACTACTGGTGCATCAAAAATTTACTATGCCCACTACTGGAGCATCGAGGAAGGTAACTTTTTTTATTTTTCATTTTTTCCAAATAATATATTTTGAAACTTTGAATGTTTATTCCGATACATGAAGGTTAGGACTACGTTAAATATATATAGATCATTTAGAATTCATAAATACTTTAATAATAATAAGATAAATGTCCTTAAGTGACCCAATACCAGTGCGTTTACCCTATTAATGTTTTTAGTTGCTAAGCATGGCGACAAACTTTATAAATATAACTTAAACACTCCAAGGAAAGTATAAAAATGCAAGTTTCGTTACTTAAAATAACAACAACCTAGTTTGACGTTTACAGGGGTCGGAACACATTAGACAAATTTTATTGCTTTTACCAGTATCTTTTATCAATAATATTCAAGAGAAGTTTTTATAAGATATGCAACAGGAATATATCAGAGGATTATTAAGAAAATATACTGGTAAGAACAATAGAATTACTCCCATATGCTCTGACCCCTCCGTTTATTAATTTCTATATGATGTGGAACAACATATGAAACAATTTAGAAATTGGAGTTAATCTTCTAAAACGAAATCAGCTATTCTATAATAAGAAGCACCCTGTATAATGTAACATAATATTTATTAATGTATTAATTAAGCATGTGTCGGTTTCAATAAGAAAATATTTTTTTCGCATTGATATACGCAAAAATCTTTTCTACAAGTCTTTTAAATATCACCAAGTGAAATTTCCTTTGATGTTATGTTTTGTTATTTGAAAAGAGCGAACAATGAATCATTTTGCATTAATAATTATAAAGAAAAAAATCTGAAAACGTACATGATGTAAGTCATTAAACGATGAAAAATAAGAAGACTGAAAATAAAACTTTCCTTTCTAAAGGAACTATAAGATTCTAAAATGCATAGTAGATTTTAAAATTTATCATTATTCATAAATGTAATAATTTTAATTGTGAATGGTAAGCATCATTAATATCTGTCAGTGAATCTTTTTTCACTAAACATCATTTGTGTTACTTTTTATCTGTTTTTCCCGTTTACTTTTTTTTACTACTTCGAGAGTAGAATGCTGTTTGTTAAAGCATGTAGTAAACAAAAAACGCTTTGAAGTAGTTAATGACAGCTTTATTGATTTTACATTTTTCATATTTCTTTCGTTATTTTCAAAAGTTGTTGGTATTCTTTTTAAGGTTTTTGTATTTTATTCTAAAGTTTTCTGCAGAAAGATGTGCATAAAAAATTAGATAAAGCAGGAAGCTTAATGTAACAACCTATTTGTATTTTCTCAAGAGTAAGTTTTATTGTTTTTTTATTGTTCAACTTTTCTAGATGGATTATTATTATTTTAATACTCTAAAAATTTATTTATATCAAATTCACGTTGAAACATTGATTGAATCTAAATACTTAGCACGTAAACATAAGATAATTCTGTAAAATGTGAAATAACAGCATGCAATTTCTTAAAACTAAGCTAATAATTGCTAAGGCTCATTAAAAAATAAACTTAAAAAGCATATGGATACCTTTATTCAGATCTACATATGTTTCAACTTGGAGAAGATGACATCTTTGCAAATAAAATCAAGATCTTTGCAAATATTTTCGTAAATTTTTTTTAAAACAGGAAATTTGTAAATAAAATCACGAGACCATATGTAGAATGACAAACAAATGCAAACATAAAATAATATACAAATTTATATTCGTGAACGTGAATTAATTTCTACAATGAGTGGTAAGTAAAATCTTGATGGATAAATTATTCTACTATTTTTTAAATCAATCTGTAAAGGTTCTTTGCTACAAAATCTGGCCAAAGCTACTGTAGTTTTGTTGTTATATTTTATGCCGCTATATATTCTTTTATTTTAGTTTTATGTTTTCTGTTTGTCATACCTATATAAAATTGCATTTTCCATCGTCTTTGGTTAAAGGTATTTCATATACTCCTGATAATTGTTTAGGTTCTATTAGATTCTTTCGTAGTTTCTTATTTGTCGAATCATCGTTAGGAACAGGTTTGGCAAAAACATAGATTATTAAACACGGAAACTCTATTCTATGTTGGTTTTACTGGAAATTGGAGAGTTTTTCTGACTTTCGTGATATTGGATGCGGATACCGTTTGAATGCATGTGTGTGTGGTTTATGGTAATAAATGGAAATGGAAGTTTAAATATTACTTTTTAAATGGTACTTTCCTTAAACTTAAAACGGCTTCCATCAAGCGTTTTTAAAAATTAAATATTTCCATAATAAAAAGCTTAAAATTTTTATTTATATCACCTTTGAAGCCAGAATATGTCCCTATGTATTTTGTTACTTTATGTTTAGTTACTTTATTCATTTATTAATAATTTATATATTTTATTACTTTTTGTTTTATATTACACATAATGCGCCTCCTAGTATTAAACCTTGTATTACCCTTCGGGTCTTTTATCAACCCATTCAGTTTTTTATAAAGGTTTCGAACTACAGGAAAATTAATAAATTATACTGAATAAATTGTATTTAAGAGATACGTCTTAAACTGAAGTTAAATTAATAGGGGAAAGTTGTCCAAAATGGGCACGGTAATATATATTAGTCTGCCGAAAAAAATATATTGCTGGGAAAAATCGGCAATCTATTTTACTTTTAGAGAAAGTCCTAAACCAACAGAATTCAAAGCTGTTTGTTAATGAAAATTATTAGGGTATACATGAAAAATATTTTTATGGGAAATGTCCGAAGACCCAGTTTTGGACGACCGGTTGGATAAAATGGGGTTCTCATAAGAAATACCATAAATTTGAAGCCTGACGCAAAATTTTATTGCACAAGTTTATTTGGACGGCAAAAAATGAAGTTATGAAAACTGAAAAATAACACAAACTAAATTATCTTTGTTATTATTGTCTTGAACGGAAACTAATTTTCTGAACCCAGACAAATCTCATCAGTCACCTATGAACTTATCATTACCTTCTTCAGCACTAGAACAGGCTCCATATACCCAACCTCTACAGCTGCAACGCTGAATCCACCTTTCTTTATCCTTTGAGTTTATATATAGCTCAAGACGCAATCATGATCATTTTCATTTATTTCCTCATTAGATGATTGCGCTGGTTCGTCAAATGTCTCCATTTTAGCAGACAATGACGTATGCTAAAAAACATGGCGTCACTTTGAATGCATGTAAGATAATTTAACCTTTAAGCGTCCTAACCGTGTTTTTCCGTCACGTAATCTTTGAATTCAATGGCTGATTTAACACAAAATTCATATTAATGTTATTTTTGTGCTGTGCATAAGATAAATAAATATATAAGGTAATTATAAACTAATTCTCGTACAAATACTTTTCATAGTTATTAGTTTGTGAATCAAAAAACATACTTGAAAAATTTTGCAGGACGCTTAAAGGGCTTCAATAAGCAATATGTCAAAATGCAACATAAATCTAGCAGAAAATCATTGCTGTACTTATGAAAATTGAATGTTCAAAGATGACTGGATCAGTTTCAAGACAGTCCATGACGAAAATCAAAAAGAAAAACAGCCAACTCTGAAACATTTTATGGAAAACAACAGAGTATTGAAAATTTTCAATAGTACAATTCAAAATATCGTATAAGTAACCGCAAATGATAGTATTATGTTGGGCCATAAAATGAAAGCATTTATCAGTAGAATTCTAACGTCCCCATTTGGCCAGCCGTCCCCGTCTTAGGCGACTTTCCCCTAAATACTCAATACAGGACAATTGGAAAATTGAAATGTTGCAAATACAAATAAGTCCGAAAATTTTAATTACTGTAATACTGCTGGTGCTTAACCCTTAAATGCCGGGTGTTGCTTTTCGGCAACATACCCAATTTCGGCTCTAAAATACTATTAGAATAATATTGAAGCTATAATGCCTAATGTTGCCAATAAAATACATTCTGAAAATATTATTAAATCGATTTTCAACATGTAGATGGCAACACTTATGCTGTTAAAGCATAAAGATAGATTTATTTTCTCAATTGTTGCCACTCGTTCTTTTTGTTTTGTTTGAAAGCTTGCGAAATACCCTATTTTGTTCTGCAGTGAGCAAGTAAAATTTATTTCTTATTATAGTTCCTAAAATTCTTGTGTGTTTAATACTATAGAATTTTATTAAGGAAAATTACTTTTTCAATGAAACACCAGTATTGCCGATTAGTAACAAACTGTTTTTTAACCGTAAATCATGCTTAAAACAAAATATGATTTTTTAAATTATTTTTCCCATGATTTATTTAAAAAATGAAAGCCGAAAAACATTATTACAATGATTTTTGAAAAATCAGGCATTTAAGGGTTAAAACTTGAAATTTTACGTGGTGTTTCACTTTTAAGATATAAATTACCTCTATGAACGACTTCAGCAAAAATATTTACATAAATTAAAAAAAAAGGAAATTTTCTAAAAACTTTCCAGAACGCTCTAGAAACTTTCTAAATTACGATTTATTTCGAATTGTTGGGGATAGAATCTTAAAATATCTAGTTAAACTAGATTTCTAATTCCACCAAGCAATCCAAACACTTCATTAAATTCAAATGCAATGGAACGGTTTTCAACGCATCTGGTAGAGGAATAAAACTTTAATAATTGGAAAATAAATTTAACTAATAAAGTTATAGTAATTTCAACAACTATATAAACATATATATGTTCATTAATTACGTGAAATCCTTTGAGATATTCTACGGTGTATATAAAAAATATAATTTCAGTTATTCTTTCTAAAAGGATAACTAAAGCTCTTCTCTTAATTACTTGCATTTCAAGTTTGACAAAAGGAATTGGAACTGAATTCTTTCAAGTAGAAATTAACTTAATGATCCTTAGAAATTTTGCTTCCATGTAAAGAAAGTCACTTTAAATTAAAACGAATCTTTAGTGGATGAAGGTATTATTACATTAATCAAAGATTGTTTGAAGATTTAGTTTTCTATGCTTAATATTCATTTTGAAATTTTAGCAAAATAGAAATTACTTCAGATCCCTAACAAATTTCATGCTTCAAGTGGATTTGCATCTTTTGTGCAGTGTTTCTCATATTTGTTTCCAGATGAGATAAGAAAATTCGAAGTATTCAAGTGTGAGTTGCTTATAACTTTTTGGCTTTCATGACAGGCAATTAAGCATTTATTTTCTTGTAATGTGAAATTCTGAAGAGTTGAATCTTAGAATTAATGAATACTATTACTAAAATATTCTCACTCTTATATTCCCCATTTATTTGGAAAATAATAAAGAATGAAAAGGAAAATTATAAAATAGGTAATTTTGGGGATTATGATTCAGAATGAATAATACAATCGCCAAATGTAATTACATAACATTCAGAATTTTTTGTCCTAATTATACATTAAACAAGAAAAAAGTCATGCGTTATGCGTGGATTATGAAACACTTTCCAGCACATTCAGAATACTGTAACGAAACTTAACTTTTTAATAGCGTGAAACGTGATATTTAAGTATATAATTTAGAAAACGCATAACACATTTTGAAAATCCTTTTAGCAACTACCATCAATAGCGAGAAAAGTATATCATTTTGTTTGTGTAGAACTGAATATAATTCATAGATTTGTATATATACTACATAGCTTGACAAAATTTTGTTTAGTTAGAAAACACATAACACACCTTGAATATTCTCTTTAATATAAAACTAATTCATAAAAACTTCAATTCATAAACTTCGATTCTTAAACACTAAACATTAAACTTAACTGAACACATAACACATCTTGAAGATTCTCCTTAATATAAAACATAATTCATAAAAACTTCTTCAATTCATAAACTTCAATTCTTAAACACTAAATATTAAACATAACAGAAAACATATTTCCAGCAATTTTCGCTCGAAGGCAGTTTTGTAACCGCATTTTTTTTTTTGTGCATCTCTGTACGTGAACAATAAAAGCTATGCTCACCATGTTATACATTAAACACCTTGTAGGGAAATTCGATTATGAGTGTAAATTTCAATATGTTTGAGGCAGTGTAGCAGCATTAAAATACATTTAAAATGATTTTCACATAGACCATAATTTAAAGAAATTATTTTGCTTGTCCCTGTAAATGCTTTATAAAAGTTACAACTTCATTTTCAATAGGGAGCATGATATAGCAAACCTCAGTAGCGTATATCGGTTACATGACAATCAGATTATATTCAAGCAAGTTAGAGCGCAAACTGATGGCCAGACAAACGAAAGTGATAAAGACGTTTTCACCTATATTGGAAACAGTTAAAAAAGATACTCGTATAATAAATTATTTTGAAAGTGCTTTCGGCTTGAATGATAAATCCAGATCTTTTGAAATCTGATGTCGTATTAAAAGACAATAATATAATTATCTCTAAATGTACCTAAAGTTATATACAATAAACCTAAAGCAGAACATAAATAGTTTAAAATCATGTTTATATCGCGAAACATAGCATGATTTATATCGCATTCACATAGATGGAAAATATATTCCTTTAAGTAAAGGTATGCATTACAAAATACATAGCCAATTTATTTTCTCTTGAAAAGACTTTGTATACACTGTAAAAAAAAACACTGTAAATTTGCCAGCACAAACTCGATCACAGTTGAATGTACTGTACCTTTTTTGGCTTTCTGACTATTTAAACATGAAAAATACAGTAGTTGCGTAAAATTAACAGTACAATGTACTGGCAATTTGGACGCATTTGGACGACAGCACAAACTACTGGCGTCCAAATTGCCAGTACACTGTGCTGTTAATTTTACGCAACTACTGTATTTTCCATGTTTAAATAGTCATGAAACCAAAGAAAGATACAGTAAATTCAACTGTGATCGAGTTTGTTCGCGAGATGAACAGTACTTTGTACGGTAAAAATGTCGTTTTTTTTTTTTTTTTTTTTTTTTTTTTTTTTTTTTTTTTTTTTTTACAGTGTAGATAGTTCCTTTAATTAAAAAAATGTACAATTATAACAAGTTATTTTAATGGTACTTTTAAGTACCGTCAGTAGATAAATGGTTAATGTGTGTTAGCCGTAGATGTAGAAAATTACGTCCTATTTAAAATGGCCTAATAATAATATTGCCAAACAGTTTAAATTTTAAAATATATTTACACGAGGCATTTATTTCACATTTCTAGATGATTGTTTAAACTATTTTTTTTCTAGGGTAGCGGAAATAAATAAATTTCCTGTCTAGCAGCAAAACTAGTATATTATCTACCGAGTTTCATACACACCACATATTCAGCTATATTTCGTTCATCGAAAAAGTCGCTTAAACCAACTAGAATCACATGTCCGGGAATCGCTAATCGTAGGCAGTCATGTAGCCTGTTCCTTGAATAAAACACTTTACATTATTTTATTAATATGCTTCTTTTCTTAGTATACTAAATATAGTTACAATCTTGAATGTGTATGACTGAAATTCAAAAACACATTTCAGCAATTCATACTCATTGTCACCAATGCTTACGAATTCTTTTGCGTAGCCCTACATATGATCTATGACAGTTATACACTCTACATAGAATTTAAAATTTTATATACCGTCAACAGGGTCTACTTTGGTCCTTCTCATAAAAAAAGTTTATATTCTTCGTATTGGAGAAACAATACGAGATAATTTGGAGTATTTGCCCTTGAAAAATATTTTATACCCTACTATAGGGTATTTGAATAGTTTGGGGGTAATTTAAATTTTTTTAGTGGCAACACTGTATGTGTTTGTAAACAACTGTTTTCGTGTGTAAATTTTAACTCTCCAAACTTTCTATAGAGAAACAATCTGGATAAGAGCTACAAATAAGGTAAGTGTCAAAATATTATCTAGTAACCTGTAACCCATATGTAATCAAAGATTTTTCTTTAACATTTTATTGTGACAGGAAATGTTTAAGTTTTCTTAAAGCTAACATAAAAACTAGTATTTTAGGGCTACTTTGTGCAAGTCCTGTTTTGGTCCGAAAATAATCCCAATTACTTAGAAATGCCTTTTATACAACCAAATCTCTTAGAACATGTTTAAGTAACATTTTTTTTTTTTTAATGTTACTGTAGCAAAATTTTACATTAATTGTTTTTGTTCCAGTTGCTGAGGATAACATGACGAAAACTTTTTTTCGTTTCTTTAATATTAACAATTGTTTTATTGTGTTTAAATGCAAAATAATAATAATAATAATAATAATAATAATAAACATTTGTTTATCGAGTTTGCGGTGTTAATTTATTAGAAAATGCTATTGCAAGAGAGTTTCAATTAAAAATGCATTCATTTACATATGAAATATATTAATTTTATATGCAGCTATGTGAGTGGACGAAAGAAGACCCTAGCAGGAACTACTTTGTTCCAAAATTTTAAAAATAGTTAAAATATAAAAAAAAACAATTTCCTCTTTAAAATCATACAGTTTGCTGCATTGTTTCATGTTAATTGTTTACAACTCCATTTCAACGTTGAAAAACCACGTATAATATATTTTAATAATGCTAAAAATGTGAGTGAAACCAGGAAAAAGTGGCCCTAAGTACGGTTGACGGTAAGCATAAAAACGTGTATCATAACTGAAAATGAACTTCAACCATCATCCCTTATAGACAATACTTCTGATACAGTTGTGTATCCAAAATCTTTTACCTATACCTAAAGAAAAACTATAAATGGTATGCACATCTGCAGCCATCTTATAGTTAACCTTAATAATGAATATCAATTTCATAATGTTTGAAATAGTGCAACATAATTAAAATATGCTGCAAACATTTTCCCCCGTACACAATTACATAACCGATTAATTTTTTGTGACCCTGTTAATAAATAATAAATGTTTTTCCCATGTTCCAAAACATTTATTAGTGCACGTAAAAACCTCATATCAATTCCATTATGTTTGTAACAGTATAAAGTCATTAAATTACACCACAAACGATTTTCCTTTCTAATAATAATATAACAGGAAATTCATTAGTGCCCCCGTGTACATGAGCAGTAACTGCTACACTCAACACATTCTGTAATAAATATCTTATAGTGTACCTCAATATGGCATGCAAATTTCATTATATTAAAAATAGTGTAATACCATTAAAAACATCGCAAATAAATTTTGCCTATAGTCCATAATGTAACGGAATGATATGTCCCTGAAAATGGACGATAACTGTTATAGATTCCATTTTTCCATACCGAATATGCCGTGGTAAACCTTAATAACGTTTATTAATTGTACTGCAATCCGACTATATGTTCGGGAATTAGAGTACGGATAGACAAACGGACAGACAGAAAAAATGAATTCATAAACACGACGCTGGAAAGTGTTTAAACAATTAACAAATTCCTTTCAATAAATTCCTTATAACGTGTCCTTGTTATTTGTCAAGTTATCTAAACAATCGCCTATTAATTATTAGTGGTAGTAAAAAAAAAAATAATATTAATTTTAGTCACTTGTGTTCCAGGGTTGTAGTGAGTAGCTGCTCAGGTACCCGCCCAGCTGCCCGCCCGGGCTGGGCATTTTATAAAAAACCCGGGTTTTTTACAACCCTGATAAGGTTGTTGTGTTTATTTAGTATATTGAAACCGACTAAGATGGAATTTCAAGGGTCAAAAGAAAAATTCCATATTAAACAGGTTACCGTCTTAGCAGGTATGATATTCTTACTCTAAGGACAATGACATTTTTACATTTAAGAATTGATTCCGTTGTAAACAGATTCCATTATCATAGGGTTTACTGTATTTTATTACTGAAGATTATTGTTTGTGAGTAAAGTGGAATAATAGTCCACATTTTGGCATTTTAATCCAATGTAACCGGAAAAAATTGCCCATTTAAGTCAATGAAGTCATTCACAATCTGACTATGAAATGTGCACAAAGATTGTATTTGAGATCTCAAATTCCTTGCACTTTCCTGAGAGAAAAATTAAATTTTCCGAGAGTAATTCCTCTGAGAATTTTCAAAACTTCAATGGATAAACTTTGCAAAGTACTAAAAATTAGTACAATTCCTTGCATTTAATGCTCATTTTTAAATTCCCTAAGTTTTTCCAGTTTTCCTTATACGGTGGCAACCCTAAAGATTATTGTTTGTGAGGAAGGTGGAATCATAATCCACATTTTGGCATTTTAATCCAATTTACCCGGGTAAAATCGCTCATTTAACCCGGGTTTTTTAATAAAACCCGACCGGGCTGGGTTTTTTTACAACCCTGTTGTGTGCATACACCAATGTTTCATACAGAGTTATCCATAAAATATTTCTGTAACATATTTAAAAAATAGTTGTCTTTTGCAACAGTGTAGTGTTATAAAAAGAAGTACATTATTTAATTTAATATTAAGATTTTATTCTGTCACTTTAAATTATTTTTTGATCAAACATTAAAAAAAAAATATCTAAAAGTAAAATTTGCCAAATCAAATTATTTGTAAGGTTGTTTGTAAGAAATACTAGAAACAACAGATAAATTAAAAAATATCTACTCAATTAATAAAAAAACGGTATTTCGCCTTTTGTTTAAACATATTTTAACAACGACAATTAAGCATATTCATTACAATGCTCAAATATTTAATCTTACGAAATTTAATTTTTCATGACTTAATAGATGTTCTCCCTCGATATACATTTCCTTAATGGGGAAGTTAAACATCTGCTTAATGATTAGATATATTTACCTTATTATGCATAAAAAAGAACAATATCATGGAATTAGATTGAATAAATTTTCGATAATTTAATTACGAAGACGGGATCGAAGTTAATGAAAATTGTTCTTCGACTTCAGAACAGTCTTATTTTCTCATTGAAGCGAATTAGGTCACCTGTAAGATATATATATATATATATATATATATGTCGCATATAATAAATGATGCTACTAAAATTAAAATGCGTAATAGATCATAATATTACAGTTGTACATAATAATTTATTATATTAAAATAACGATACATGATAATTTAAAACTAAGTTTTTAACTCTTTTCTAATAGTATATTATTTTAGCTTTAGATTTGAAACGAGAAATATGCATATCCCATTTCATTATTCCATTTTTTTTTAGAATTCCATGTTATTTAAACTGATATTTGGCATTATTACACAACTAAAGAGATCATGAAAAGTTTTAATTATTTAATAATTTTTGAAAAATTATTTTAATTCAACTGTGATTCGAAACACAAACTTATAAGACAACAATGATTATAGATTTCTGCTGTGGACATTTACAGTGCTTCTTTAGGCATATCTTGCATATATTTTGCATTATTTTGGCATATATTTCTTTAGCCACACATTATTAAACAGGAAATACTATAGCAAATTCTTTTAATGCGTATAATTTAACAGTCTACCGCCCTGAATGTAAAATTTTCTGAATGATTTTCTTTACACGATTTCGGTCACTTGTACCTTGTGAATATTAAATTTGTCATATCGATGTCTCTTTATTTCAGGAACTGTTTCAAGGAATCAGCTGAAATATTTAAAGCTTATTCCCTGTATATTTTTGCATAGTTTAACATGGGGATTTCTTGAAATGGACTGCAATTACAATTTTTGTGATTAAAAAAAATTAATAATAATAAATTCATTAAAAAATAACAAAGCTTCAAATTACAAAAAGCTTGTGTTAAACTATGCACATATGAGGGAAAAAGGCGTGTTAAAAATTTCAGGGTCATTTAGGCAGTTTGTTTAAACTTGTTTTTAATAGTTTGCAGTAAAAATCATAAAATTATTAAATGATGGCAAAAGTTCTTGTCCGATTTCCGATGCATCGAGTTTCGAAGTGTACCCAAGTTGTTTTAAATGGCGAAACGAAGTCGAATTGTCAAACCACTAAATCACGGATTAAGTCATTATGGATGACAGAAGGTCGTCCAAAGCAATTTTATAGTTTACATTGAAATCACCATATCCAAATAGACAAAACCACTTTTTAACTGTCCTAAGAGCATAAGCACGATCCAAATAAAAATATTGAATATTTTTTGTAACACTCACTCCTTTTTTTTAAACTAATGTAACATACCATAGCGAAAATGTAACTTTTCATTTTCCATTACGAATATTAACCTTTCACACAAATGAATTGGAAAAACTATTTTTTAACGTTAGTTTTACTCACGGCACATGAAGATAGCTGTCAGTTACTAATATGGTTAAAAAAGAAATATCAGAACAGTCAAACTTGCAAGTTACTGCCATCTATGAGATAGGCACGAACTTTTGCAATCATACAATATAATTACAGCCAGTTTTTGTTGTTAAAGTATGTAAAAATATACAGGTGATAAGCTTTGAAAATTTCAGCAAATGCTTTGAAGAGTTTCTGAGCTAAATATTTAAGATAATCAATATGACAATCTTTAAAATAGTCCATATGACAAATCTAAACCTTAAATGCCTGATTTTTCTAAAATCATTTTAATAATGTTTTTTGGCTTTCATTTTTTAAATAAATCATGGGAAAAATACTTTAAAAAATCATATTTTGTTTTAAGTATGGTTTACGGCTAAAAAACAGTTCGTTACCAATCGTCAGTACTGGACTTAAACTGAAAAAAAAAATTTTCTCTGATAAAATTCTCTAATGTTAAACACAGTAAGAATTTTCAGAACCATCATACGAAATAAATTTTACTTGCTCAAAATAGGATATTTCGCAAGCTTCCAAACAAAACAAAAAGAACATGTAGCAACATTTGAAAAAAATAAATTTATCTTTATTCTTAAACAGCACAAGTTTTGCCATCTACATGTTGAAAATCTATTTAACAATACTTTCAGAATGTATTTTATTGGCAACATTAGGCATTATAGCTTAAATACTATTTTAATAGTATTTTAGAAGCCTAAATTGGGTATGTTGCCTAAAGGCAACAGCCGGCATTTAAGAGTTAACACTGACAAGATAAAAGTGCCCGATACCCCTTAGGAAAAGTACGATATTTAGCATTCTAACGACTACATTCTCATTTTTAGGCTACAAAGACATAATTTACAATATTTAAAGAACGTTTGCTTCTAAAATATCACACTATATCATCTTTCAATGACAAGGGGTCCTAACATAACAGATAAGAAAAAAATACATACTTGAAGAACATTCCCAAACATGAATATACTTTGAAAAAATCATATTATTTGGATTGTTTTTTAGATATTATTTTAATTTATATGCATTCATTTTGGTACGCTTGTTAGAAATTTCAATGACAGCTTCCTTTTTATTTCTATAAATATATCGGATTAGCATCGCACAATAAAATTTCAAAGAAGAGATTGACATAAACGATAATATATTAAAAAATGTTTTGGGATAATTTGAATATAATTGAACTTTCTTTTTTCATGATATTTACACTCTAGTGATGTTTTTGACACTTAAATCATTAACGCAGCAATGACAAACAACTAAAATGTCCTTAAAGAAATAACTATTCGAATTGTCTTTAAAATTATAGAATAAACAATTTCCTATAAACAATCACACTTTTAATTGGTCACCTTTGACATGTTCAAATGTAATTTGATAAATTATGTCGGCCAGGCTTCAAATGTTTTTGAGCCAATAAGAATGCTTTAAAATGTTTCCAACTGGGTGTAATAGTGTCCTGGTCAGAGTCCAATTCAAGACTTTCGGCATAAATTGCCAAAGATCTATCTATTGAGCTACCTGGACCGACAACCGATCCATACATTTCAATTACATAATTTTATTGGCAATAGGATCCGGTCTGCCATGTAAACAGATCAACATAATATATCGCAGCTATTATTGAAACTCTACTAAATGGTGGGTACGTATATGCACTTTATTGTTCTTAAATCAATCATAATGATTGATACAGGTATCAAAGCAATTTAATTTATCCCAACTACGTGAATATGTGTTCAGACCGTGCGTCAAACCCAAGTTTTTAGGTATAACGTATCAACGTTCTACCTATTGAGTAACATGGACCGACAACCGGGTAACACATTTCAATCAGCTAACCTTATTGGCAATAGGATCTAGTCTGCCATGCAGACAGTTCAACAGAATATACCGCTGGTACTGGATGTCGGTCAGAGTAGCTCAGTACGTTGAGAGTTGTCATATTATGCCAAATGGTTCGACTTAGGTTCGACTTAGGTTCGACTGCCGGTCTGGAAAAATTTTCCCTCAGTTGGAAAAAATTGAATTCACGTGATATCTTTGTCAATCAGTATGATTGAGTTAAAAGTTGTAGTGTATTTACGTATCCATCGTTACATGGAGACCCATTATTTGCGGTACAATCGGTTTTGTCTACCTGTCAGACCAGATTCTATTGCCAAAAAAGTTATCTGAGCGAAGTTGGGAGTTTGTTGGTCTTGGAAGCTCAAAATGTAGAGAGTTGGCAATTTACTAACCCTTCACTGTACCACGTGCCACATCTGGCACATACCTAAAAACACTGTAATTCTTATTATGTGCCATGAATTTGGCAATTGGATATCTATCCCTGATCAAGAACAATCCAAAGAATGGAATAACACCTATTTTGTCCATGTCCGATGGCTGCATTTGACAAAAAATTAGAATTTGTTCTTCGGAAGGAAAAAAATTTGATCAAGCTATTAAGGTAAAATTTAATTTCATCATTTTTACTGAATACGAAAAACTATTAATATAAAAAAAAGTTGCAGAGTGTTAAGCAGATAAATTTAATTAATTTAAGCTCATTTAGTTATAAAATATAGCAATACGATATTTTAAAACCCTAGTTGTGTACATAGGGTACACACCAAAAAATATCAAAATTTAGCTGAAAATTTGAAAATTATTTTCTTTTACTTTTTTTCCCATTATTAGACCGATATATAGATTTCAAATAATTTTTTTCATAAAAGTAGAAAAAATCGTGCAGTGAAGGGTTAAAGGTTCTGGATTTGAAACCCGACCTATACAATTTTTCATTCAGATCAAAAATTTTCAATTCGCATGATAACTTTACTAATATATACGATTTATTTAAAAATAATAAACTATACAGATGCTTCTTCAAATTATTCTTCTGTGAAATGTTTGGAATGCATGCAATTAATAAGATGAAATAAATGCAATTATGCTGTTTATTCTAAATAAATGTATGTTTGGGATCTCCCCAAAAATGGAGATATATATCATTATCATTAGGTTATTTCTGCTGCTAAAAGACTATATGTGAGTATATACGTATTTCATCGTATAATTAATTTGTCTTTCTTCAGAAATAGTTTTATAGGAGTAACAATAATATGCACTGTCTATCTGAACTGCTAGTTATGAGCTAAATTTATCAGTCAATTGCTCAAATGTTTTACGATTGAGATCATGGGACTTCAGCCACGATCAGGTCCAACGAGATTAATGATGAATATTTTTCGTTCGACTTGAGTTTTCGCATATTAACTGTCAGTTATTGTAGATGATGAACATAAGCGTTTAATTATCAGTAACAAATATCTCACAACTTTCCTACATGCTGTCCGTTAAAAATGTAGTTTTATTTTATAAAACACATACTACACTGTTGTCCACACAAAGTTCAACACCCTGAAGGAAGCATGCAAATCATTGGCTTTGCAGCGCAGACGCACATCACGAGCGACTGTAGCGCCACCCGTAAGCGCTATATAAGGGGAGAATAGATTGGTGATTTGTAGTACAGCAATTGTTTTTTCGTGCGTTTTTTTTTTCTTTTTTTACTTAAGTTGTTTACCTATGGCTCGTAGAAGACATCGAGCGTCTTTGGATCAAGTTTCTGAATTCGACCGAGGAATAATAGTAGCCTATACGGATTGCGGATTATCCTTCTGAGAAATCGGACAACGTGTTGGACGAAACCAAGCAAATGCGATGCGGATCTGTAATCGCTGGATGCATGAGGGAACGGATGGCCGACGGGGGCGATCGCACCCACCTCGCTGCAACACTGCCCGTGATGACTGGCGAATTGTGCGCATGGCAGTGATGGATCACGCAGCCACATCACGAGCCATAGCACAACAGATTGAGTCTGTTATGCATCATTCGGCGTCCGCTCGTACCATTCGACGTCGTTTGCAGCAGAGTGGAATGTACGCAAGGCCTCCATTGTTTCGTTTTCCCTTGACTGGAAACCACAGGCGTTTGCGCCGCCAATGGTGCGAGGAACGTCGAACATGGACAATGCAATGGTACGACATTGTGGTTACTGAAGACTCCCGCTTCTACCTGCAACATCACGATGGTCGGATTCGAGTTTGCAGACACCGTGGTGAGAGACTGCTAAACTCTTGCGTTAGGCATCGCCACACTGGTCTTGCACCCGGTATCATGGTTTGGAGGGGTATTGAATTTCACTGTCTCACCCCTCTAGTACGCATTACCGGTACACTAAACAGCCAGCGCTACATCTCTGAGGTGTTGGAGCCCGTGGTCCTCCCATGCATTCCGCACTTGCCATCAGCCATATTCCAACAGCATAATGCGCGAACACACGCAGCACGCAATGTTCAAGAATTCTTCTTTACCCATCAGGTTTAACTGCTTCCTTGGCCTGTTTGTTCTCCCGATCTATCGCCAATCGAAAACGTGTGGTCCATGCTTCACAACGACTGGCCCGGGATACACCAGCCGCTGCTACACCAAAACAACTTTTGCAATATGTGGAAGCCGTATGTACTGCTGTATCCCAAGGAGATATCCAAAGCCCCTTTGATTCTATGCCGAGGCGTGTGGCAGTGATTATAGCCAACAATGGCGTCTAAACTAACCACTGATTTTGTCATCATTCACACGTCACAAGGGGCTGTAATTTTAATCTTTTGATCTTTGTACAACATGTTATCTGCCAAATAAATTTCGCTGTGATATCTCTGGTCCTTCTTGGTGTTGCATTTTGTGTGGCCAGCAGTGTATATTAACGTATACTATAATTAAATTTTTGAAAAATTGTCACTGAAGTATCTTAAACCTACATTAAATGACTTAGCAATGCATTCACAAGCCTTCTCTTAAATTAAAAAAATATATACCGTCTATTTATTTTTAACTCCATTTTGATTCCATTAATATGCATTTTATCAAATAATTGTGTTTCAAGATCAGCAACTCAAAACAAAGACCGTTTGGTAAAAAACCTTTGGTAAATAAATTTAAATTCATCATTAAAATAATACTAATAATAATAATAATAAGTTAATAAGTTAATAATACAAAGCAGGTTAGAAACATAAAGCCATATGATCTACTTTTTTTTATATCTGCATTTTCTATTGAGTTAAAATCTATAAAAAAATGCACATACTTCTCATTAGTTATTTCGAAGTTATTTCTTCTGAAAAACGGCGTAAATAATTTTTATTGTTATGGAGCGCAATAAGCATCGGTGATGCCTCCTTTCAGTTTTACTAGTATCTTAAAACAAATGGCATAGAGAAAAAAATTCTAGTTTAGTTTTATTTTTATTTTATATAACATGTTATACACATACAAATAGTTATAATATTTACTTCTAAAGGGGAATATGTGAGTATATGCTTATTTCATAGTATAAATAATCATAAATAGTTTTATGGAAGTAACATTCATGTTCACTATCTACCTCAACAGTGAGTTATGAGCTAAATTTCTGAGTCAAATAGTCAAGTGCTTTACAGTTGACATCATTGCACTTAAGCGACGATCAAGTCCACTAAGAATAATAGTGAATATTATTCACTCGATATAAAGTTTCATACATTAAACGGCAGTTATTACAGATGATGAATATAACCGTTTACGCATCAGTAATAAATATCTCAAAACTTTTCTACACACTTTATTAAAAAGGCTTTATTGGCTAATTTTTCTACACACTGTACGTTAAAAATGATGTTTTCTTTTATATAACACATATTATATTAACATGTACTATAATTTCCATTTTAAAAAATTGTCATTTAAGTGCCTTAAACTCATTTTCAAGGATTTAGCCATGCTTTCTCGAGCCTTCCTTAATATTGAAAAATATATTTCGGTTATTTATTTTTAGTTATACAATTTTGATTCAATTAAGATGGATTTTATCAAATCATTGTGTTTTTGAGTATAGCAACACAAAAAAGTATGTTTCTGTACATAAACTTAATTCCATCATCAAAATAATAATAATAATTAAGTTACTATTACAAAACAGGTTAGAAAAATAACGCTATATGATCTTGATGGGATTTTTTTTATGAACATTTTCTATTAAGTAAAACCAGTAAAGTAAAATGTGCATATCTTTAATTAGTTATTTCAAATATATTTATTCGGAAAAAGGGCGTAAAACAATTCTTCATAGTTAAACAGATCAGTAAGCATAAAAAATACTCAACAGTGTTAATTTTTAGTTTTACTTCTTTTAGATTTGCATGCATCTTAAAACAAATGGCCTAGAGAAACATTATTGTAATTTAGTTTTATTTTTATATTATATTATATAACATGTTATCAACATACACATTGTTCAAATTTTTAAATTTTGTCATTCAAATGCCTTAAATGTATTTTGAGTCACTTAGACACGCAATCCCTAGTCTCACTTAAAAATGAAAAATATATTCCGGTTATATATTTTTAGATGTAAAATTATAATTCAGTTAAGACAGATTTTATCTAATTATTCTGTTCGGAGTTAGCAACACAGGAAAGTAAACATTTTTTTTTTTTTTTGGTAGATAAACTCAAACCCTTAGTCAAAATCATATTAATAATTAAAATTAGTTATTAATACAAAGCAGATAAAAAAAATAAAACGATTTAATCTTCATGATTTAAATTCCATTGTGCATTTTCTACCAAGTTTAAATCAATAAAAATTAGGAAAAAAAAATGTGAGCATGCCTCTTGCGTAAAACTATTGTTCATAGTTATGCAGATCAATAAGCATCAGTGATGAATGCCTTCAGTTTTACTAGCATTTTAAAACAAATGACTTAGAGAAACAGTTTTTTATTTACTTAATTACCAGAGATCTTTTCACTATAATTAGACTGTGCTTCTCATGTCGAACAGTTTCAATTCTTCAGATCTGAAGTATTTTATTTCCAATTTCAGTTGTTTAGACAACGGTCTTAATTGGTATTTTCAGTTAATTAGTGCGGATTTTAATTTCGTACTTTCTCATTAAGATGTCCAAAAGAATCTCATAAATTTTTCTTTTGAGTTTTAAATATTTCCTCAATGAGAAATGTGCTTCATAATAGCATGGTATTAGAGAGCTTAACAAATTTACTTAAAAAAATCTTGGTATTAAATTCTTTGAACAGTTTTAAATATGGACATTCAAGTAAGTATAAAATATTTCGTTAATGATCAGAAAATATTCTCTGCCAGATTAAATAGTGAACATAATTTTCTACTACAAACGTTTCTTTTTTGAAGAGAATACTAAAGATAGACAGTTAAATATAGATATTTTTTAGATAATGAAGTCAATTTTAATATTAATATCAAATATGCGAGATAATATGTTTAAATATTTTAACCTATTGAGAAATCATCATATATCATTATTTGCCTTATTTTTTAAATTAAAATCATCCTTTCAAAATAACAGATTTAATCAAAACTTCCTTTCCTTTTTAAAAGCTTATGTCTATTTTTTCTTCTATTTTGTGCTTAATGAATAACATTCACTTTAAACTTATCGAGTTCACTTCAGCTGTTAATGAAGTAAATAAAAAATAAATCAAATTCCTCATTCTAAAATCTCCATCAAAGGTATTGCATACTGTGTTCATCCGTTAACGAATAAATAAAAATATATTGTTTGATCACATGCTCTTTTGCAGAAGTAATTTAAACACATTTTATTAATGCTCAGATTGATATTGAATAGAAATGATTATTTCGGTCTCAAAGATCTACTCCATTGATGATATAGAAGGCGTCAGGTGTTAATTAATGTCTGTGTTGTTGTTTCTAAATATAAATTTCTCATTGCTCAGCCTTGGCATCGTGTAAGCCCGTTAGAATTTTGATAAACCAATTAACGGTGGCTTGGCTAGATTATAATGTAAAATTCCCATTAAGTTAGGTATTCCTCAGGGTTATAATCTGAATACACTTCACTCGCTATGTATACAAATGTATATCGGATTCAAATGAAATTTTCTCTTATCCAGCATTAAGGTGACGAAACATCCGATCAAGGAAACATAATACACAGGAATAAATCTAACACTAGACGCTTAGGGGAAAGGACTAAGGGGGACTCGGGACTCTTAAAGCTTCAAACTTTTCAGAATTTTAATTTTTTTAGCTGTTAAACTCCTATCTTTTCTGAAATTTTGATATAATTGTTTCCTGGAAATTCCCATTAGAACAGAATTTATGGCTTGTAGAATTATACCCACTCAATAGATGAAGCGGTGGCGTTTCCGAAACTTTGACGTAATTTTTCTCCGAGTGAAGTTTTTGTACATAATTTGCACTATATTTTAAGAACTTCTAAATATTTTTTCGTGCAATTTTCAGCACAAATGTTTCATGTTAGTCTATATAAACCGAACCTAAAACTTCCTTTTTATTGTTCAAAAAAATATATTTTTTAGGTGCCATTAAAAATTTCAAAATTTTGTATTAGCTAATTAAAACTTTGTTTTAAAAATAAAAAAAAGCTTTAAATACAAATTAATTTAAGTTCAGGGTAATTATTATAATCTGAAGTATAAGTAGGCGCCAAAATTTCCATTCTATTTGCATTATTTATTTTGTAATCCTGCACGTAAGCTGTTATGCGCATTTTCTCCTCGTCAAGTGTCTCACGGTTTGCAGACCCCTGTAAGTGCTAATTCTGCATGATATGAAAGAACTTACTTATAATTTTCATCTCAATAAAAATCATGTTTTTTAAATCATATACATTTTAAGATGTTAAATGTTGAAAATAACTTTTATTTTCATTTTTTTTCCAATTTTAAGAGTCCCGAGCCCCTTAATTAGAAAATGAAAATAAATCAGGTAAATTAAAAATAACATATGATGTAGGTATTGTATGCCAAATATTAATTTCTACTAACCTCATCATGTACGCAGCAAACTTCATCAATATCAGCGCTTATTTCATGAAAATACAAAGCACGAATACGCATGTTAGAGGAAACGAATTAGACTGCATCTTTGAATAATTCTTTAAATTCGTAAATTTTATGTGCTATACCATAAAGTGCGAAAGATTTCATCTGACATCATTTTCATCAAAATTTAATCAACAATTTTGGTTGCTGCTAAAACATAAACTAAAATATAGTTATTATTCGTATGTTATTTTTCTCGTCAAGAAAATATTTTACACTAGAGTTGCTTTTATTAGATGCTTATAAAATAAAATATCTCGATTTCTTATAGCGAATGATAAATCATTAAATATACATAGGAATGTACATTTTATGGAACTTTTTTAGAAATTTTCGCACGTTTAATTTTAGTAATTTGAAATTTTAATTGCTGAATTTTTAGTCAACTTGGCTAAAACTAACCTAGTGAAAAAGTGTCAAAGCCTGGATTTGAAACACAGTCAAGGACATTACGCGCCAATGCTCTGCCATTGAGCTACCTGGAAGATATACAGCTCAGCACACCTCCCTCTTATCTGTTAGCAATGTTGCGCATCAACAAGACAATCCAGCCTCGATGAAATCGAATATATATATATAATTCTGGGATATCACCCATCAACAGTAGATCATTGGTCGTAGTGCTAACGTCCCTGGTTCGAATCCAGGCTTGTACTCTTTTTCATTCTGTTGGTTTTACGCTTCTTAGCCAGGTTGAATAAAAATTCAGCCATTAAAATGTACAAACTAAAAATAGGCTTGAGAAATTTCCTACAAAATTTCCACAAAATTATACAGATATATTCAATTTCATCGGGGCTGGATACTCTTTCGTGTCGTGTTTGTTAAAGAGTTGGTTTCTCATGAAAATATTCCGTTGTGTGCTGTTGGTGCAGTCTTGCTAACAGATAAGAGTGAGGAGTGCTATGCTGGATATCGTCCCGGTATTGTCGCGTAATGTCAATACCCTGGTTTGATTCCAGGCTTGGACACTTTTCATCCTGTAGGTTTGACGCCTCTTAGCCAAGTTGAATAACAATCCATTAATTAAAATTTTAAATTACTAAATACCATTAATAATATTTATAATCATCAATTATAATAAAGAGGACTTTTTTCTAAGGGAAACTGCAACTTTCAATATTTCAAGAATCTAAAGAGAAACAAAAAACTCAAAGGAATAAATTAATATTTTTTTCATAAATTTTAATAGTTTTTTTTAATATTCATACATTTTTATAAATTTTAGTAGTTCTTGTTGACGTTCATACATTTTAATAAATTTTAATGTTTTAATATTTAAAAAAATGATAATTTTTATGTTTTTTTGACAAAAATCCTTCTGAAGCGGTGCAATTTCCCATCGTTTCTTTAGAAAAAAAAAAAACTGATGATAAATTATTACTCTCAATATATTGATTTTAAGTTTTATTTACAGAACACCACGTGTAACGACGACCTCCATATAATCGTTGTTCATGCATTTGGAAGGAGAATCTACAGTTTATATACTCAAGGCCGCCACACGCGCCTGCTTTTCTATTATATTCGCACCAATATTTAAAACAAAAAAGAAAACAGATTTTGTAGTATATTTCTCTTGCAAATGTTCTCGAACAGTATGCCAATCATTTTTGTTTCGAGAAAGTGGTATGAGTTAGAATTAAAAAATAATCGCATGTGGCAGCCCTGTATACTACGAACTGTAAAGAAGCAAGGTCGCTAACGAGACGACGTAAGTTTACGAGTTAAATAAAATATTGTTAATCAGTTCATTAGAACTTCTAGTCTAAAACGTAGTAAGATTAATGCTGCATGTAATCTTTCTTATTAGAACTCTACTTTCGTGATTTCTCCAAACTACGGGGTATCTGAAAATATACTGAACGTTTAAAAAATGAATAAATAACAAGTATGCTGTGACAGGCATTGAAACTATTTTTCAAAGAGACTGATTAAACTTATGAAATTGAAAATTTCTTTCCTATTCTTCCTTATGTAAAGCTCTAAATGTCACCGATAGATGTCGATGTGTTCTCTCAAACAGTTAGAAAACAATGTAAAATTGAAATAAAATTCACTAAGCATTTGATTCATATTTGACCAAGCATTAAAAAAATACGTTTTTTGTTCAAAAAATATAGTTTAGTTTCGAAAGGACACAAAAAGACATAAAATGAAATACTGAAATTTTATTATTTTCATATTTATAGGATGTTTTACATATATGATGAAAATGGCTAAATCAAATTCTATTACATTAGTGTTATTTTTTTCGTACTCAAACTTTTAAATGAAATGGTAAGGAACAGTTCAAACAGAGTCCATCATCACATTTTTAGCCGATAGCTGTTTTTTTTTTCTTTTTTTTTCTTTTTTTTTTTTTTTTGTAGAACAATGTACTTGACAATGGCGTTCTTTTCCGTTCTTTCAAAATTGGCATATATTGAACATTCATTAAAAATATATTTTTCAAAGTGAAAAATCAAGCCAGCGTAATGAATGATTCTTCAAGAGTAATGTAATACTAAAACAAAAACAATAGCACAAATATTTTATGAACATGAGCTAGAAATGTATGTTGTCCAATATGTATGACGATGGTCAAATATGGATTAAAATTAATTCTGTTTAACATTTGAAACGGGAAAAAATGGTTTTCGTTTTTAAATAGCAACCCTATTTTCAGCAGTATTGCAATTTGAGTCAATGCCATCTGTCAGTGACATTTTGAATTAAAACTAAGAATCCCAGTAAACATTCTTGACTTCACTCGAATGCTCTCTTGCAGGAATAACTTCAACATCTGCCACCTCTTATTTGTTGTTGAATTTTAAAATGTATGTTTAATTTTTGGATGCCATGGAAGACGCAATATATTATTCAATTTATCGTGATTAGGTAAACAGGAATCTTACTCTAACATTTTAATATAAACCATGAGAAAATGCGCATCATTTGATATTTAACTGAAATCACTGAACTAAGTCAAAGCTCTTGGTCCGTAATGTTAAAATGTGCTTTATAGTTATTCGACAAAAAAATCTTAATTGAACATTGTGTCAAATGGTAAAATGCGATTCTGCCTTTTATTTGTTAAACACATCTTATAAAATTACGGTGTTGTATAAATAATTTAATAACTTACATTGGTACTATTGTATTGGGATTTACTATATTGGGTGACTCAAAATAGATATTATGGAGAATATCCCTTAAAGCAGTAGATGATATACGGAAAAATTCCTTAAATTCCAGGAAATTTTTCTTGATTTTTGAAATAACTGTCCTTCAGTTTTCCGTTCTATGACAGATATCCTACGTATTTCTTGTTAATTTTTCTTTCTTTAACATGTATTTTATAGGAAAAATAAGAAGGAAAGCTCTTTTTCATGCAGAACATCATATTATATGGGTAGATATTATCTGCGTTAGTCAGTAATCAGTAAATCGACAACACGTACTGCATTGGGACGCTAACCAGGAACCTTCGATTTTACATTTCACCGACATGACCACAGATACATGATTATACAAGTTCCCCGGTTCTTGTAAATATTACCACTTATTTTAAATGCATTTTGAAAAATATGAAAAGTTTCTACGGTGGTACATTTTCGAGCTTAGTATAAGTATGAATATTTTACATACTTCCTTTCTATAATTTAAAATATTTAACTTTCTTATTTGTTATTTTGCAAAAGACAAATTTACTTTGTTGCTTAAAAAATGTTGATTTATTTATAGATAAGATTTTGTTTTCAAAAGTACCAATATTGTTTAGGTTTTTCAACTATTATAGATAAACAAAAAAATTAAACATCTGACCTTTACACAGCTTTTTCTATTAGTTCTAATAATTGTTGTAGATTTATCTCTATTTTTGAACAATTGAGTTCTTTTACAATGCACTGAAATATTCGTGAATATGCAAAATTCTGTAAAATTATATTGGGATTGAAATAACAATATACAATTTTTGTTTGTGTTTTTCATATATCCAAATAAAACCAGAAAAAAAGCAGGCGTTATCTCTGTTCCTTCCTGAATTATAATAATGTAAATGCTTAAAAATTATAAAAATCCGCATTTTTTATATCTACTAACTGAATTAGAGGAAGATGGTATTCGTATGAAACTTCAGAAAGAAACGATTTTTCTATAAACTGTTTATGATAAGTAAGTCCATTTCATCTTATCTATGAGATACGGAGACTTGATTTTGGAGATATGACAACCAGCCACAACATTTAAAGGAGTTAACTGTGTTTCACAGCGTAAAGTCCCTGACAGGCTACCGATTTGACAAAACATTTGAAACAGATGCTGTATATTCCCTCGGCCGCCATCTTGGATTTTTTCTTGGCGTGAAAACCCCTTTCCGCTAAGTAGTAAATGTCACCAAGCAGCGATTTATGCGCATGTTAGGCTTAACGAGGTTGCCAGAACCGGGGTTGCCTTATCAATAAACAACGCCAACATAAAATCGCCAAGAAATCCACGATGGTGGCCGAGGGAATATACAGCATGTTAGCAAAAAATTTACTAGTTAGAGGAGAAAGGGACATTTATAATCAAGAAATATTTTATTGAAAAAATTTTCTGTGTTTATTTAGAGAAATATTTTAACAGGCCGTACTACATTTTTGTTATAGTTAAAAGTTTGAAAGTCATAAGAACGTCTTGCTAAGAGTTTTAATTACGATAATAAAATATTGAAAACAGTTGGTTAAAATAATTATAACCCTACGTTTATGTCACATGAATTCATGAAATCAAATATTTTTGTGAGTATTTCCTTAATTTTTTTTTGAGTCAAATATCCAACTTCCTGTATTTTATATTCTAATAAATGAATCAAATGTTTTGGCAAAGAAAATCATATGCCTCTGAAATCTTTAACACTATCAGAGCTGCACAGATGATTCTAGAATTATTTCTGTGATCAGTTCAAAAAAATTAATTTAATGCAATGTTTCTTGTACCTAAATGTTCTTTTTGTTCGCGGCTTGATGTCATTTCTCCAATTTCAAGACTGTGTACGTCATAGTCCGGATGCGATAACAGAAAATGTCCTTACAGATTATAGAGATTATACAGAGAGGTTCTTCTTTGTCAAATCATATGCAAATACATCTTCGCCTATTTTAAGTTATAAAATGTAAATAATTTTGAATTTTAAAAATTTCGAAATTTAAACTGTATTAATTCAGGAGTTAAAAGATATAACAACATAATCCAACAGGAAAATGTTTGTAGATTTTAGATCTTACTCATTTTTTTGTTTATGTGTGTTAGTTAAATAAAATATACGATTTTGAAAACTTTTGAATTTAAAAAAAGAGTCTTGCCTCTGCTTTCATAGTAGAAGGACGTCTTTTTTGCGCCTGACGAAGAAAGACTCAGATCTTTCGAAAGGCCTAGCGCATTTACAAATTTTTGATGGTGTTTCAAGAAGATTGTTTGTTCTTTGTTCTTACTTTTGAATTTGTTCAAGCATGTATTTGATCCCTTCTAAAATATTAACTTGTTTTTTACATAGGTATCCACATTCAAAGTATGAGAAAAATACAAATTGGTACGGTAACCAAAAGAAATATATTGTCGAAGTTTATAAATGTATTCTTGTATAAGGTCATATATTAATCATAAGATTCCCCTCTTCTACCAATTTACAGTGCGCAGCAAAAGTTCACGCAACGATCAATTACGCTTCTGTACTGAGAAATATGCAACAAATTGATGTAATTCATCTGTCATATATTACTTGTGACTTATCATTTATTCGCAAACAATTAATTTTAAATTTAACCACCAATTGGAAGAAGGGAATAAATCCAAAAATAAGAATGTAGATTATTAAAAAGAACTTCATAACTTTTTACTTTTAACATATAGGCTCATGTGAAATCAATGATAATGAAGAAAATATAAATTTTGATTTATTTACTAATAGAGCTGGCTGAAATATATAATATTCATTTATACGTCTAAAGAATGTAAAAGTGTAGAAACATTAATGTGTCAAAAAGTGGCGTTTATTCCCTTCTTCCAATTGGTGGTTCAATTATACACTTTACATAATATATAATGACAAAAAAAAATAATAACATTGTGGCAAAAGTATAGATAATCAGTGTATTTATTGAAAAATAACCATAAATTAAAATCAAACTGCGCATACATTGCCTGCAATTAGTGCGAAAATGTGCATTTCTATGAAAGAAACTAAATCGTCCCCCACTTGGAAGTCTATTTCGTAAAAAACACGTTTAAGAGCAGCTCAAAGTCCATTAACAGAAGGATGTTGTCAAAAATTTGCGTAAACCTTAGGAGACATGATGCCAGAAAGGTTTTCGATTGGGTTCAGATCAGGCCTGTACGCCGGCTAGTCGAGAATAGTGATATTCTGAGAGTTAAACCAAGTTTTTGTTTCGTGGGCAACATGATTGGACGCATTACCTTGCTGAAACATATACTATGGACAAGATAAAAGTTCACAAAATAAAAGTTCACCTGTAAATTGTTCTCCAATGTATGCATGTAGTCTTGCGCTGCTTGGCGACCATTGAGGAAATCCAAAGATGCTTGATCATTAAAGCAAAATGAGACCCAAATTATTAAAGAGACACCTCCTTGTTGAAGACTAAAGAAAGTCCGAGGATTTTTACGTAAGTCCTGCTAATATTATGCCCACTCCTCTGGACCATCCAAATTCTACCTTTTTTCGTCACTGAATACAAAGGTACACCACTGGGATCCATATGACACATGTTTGCGTGCCCACTGCATATCCTTCAATTTGTAGTGGGATTTCAAAGCTGGCTTTTTTTTCATTTTCATGTAAACTAATTTACCTCTATCTTTAATTCATCTACGAATCGTATCCTTTAACAGAGAAAGTCCTGGCTCACTTTTAATGTGGCTAGCATTTATCGTTTCTGTAGATGCCAGTTTATGGATCTATCTATCATCTCGTTTTCTGGTCACGCGTGTCTTCCAGATCTATATTTTGCTTTGAAGGAGTCCCCCTTAGTCAATACTCAATAGACAGACTTCTTCGAAAGATTCAAAGTAAATGAAATTTCTACAACAGTCTTCCCTTTCAATTTCCGCTTCCATATTTCAATTACTTCATCTGGCTGAATCTCTCTAGCTTCCGGCATCTTCATCAACCGATGCTATTGTGAGAAATACTTCATGCAAGTGACGTCATAAGTTTGAAATTTACATTTTTCCGTGAACAGTTGCCAAAAACCTAAAAAGTGTCTAAACTTTTGCAATAAGCAAATTTCACCTTTTTTAGTTAAATGAAATATCATCCTACATTAAAACAATTATTTCCGTCATAAAATGTTTAAAAACATATTTAAAATAAGTATAGCCATTTGTATAACTCAAGATTTCGTATTTTTTATTTAAAGGTTAAATATCATCAGTGTCTAAACTTTTGCAGAGGACTGTATTACGGATATTATATAGCGATAAAATATTACTAAGATACAATAATTTAAAATACACCAAAAGTAGTGTAGATGTCAAAAAGTTTAAAAATACACATATTCTAAAACATAAATAAAATATCCGTACAAATGTAAAATGATTCAAAATTATTTTCATCTCCATTACTGAGATATCTTCAGTTAATGATTTTTTTTCTCTTTTAATTACAGACATCAGGAATACACAGACTCAATTTTAAAAATAATGAAGCAAAAGATATCTCATATATACGTATGACAAAAACGTAACTTGAAGACAGAGTAAAAGAACATAAAAGTGATATACAACTGAATAAATCCTATACTGCAATGGCCAGACTAAATAATAAATCATCCATCACAACATACTTTTAAAATGTCGAAAAAGTAGTAAACTACAATGACTTGAATTACGCACTGCTGAGAGAAGCCATTCAAATAATCACGCAAAATTTGAAATATGTAATGATATGGTTTAGGCAATAATTGATAATAGATGGCGACACAAGATTTAAAAAAAAGGGGGAAAAGGGACAGGGGAAATTTCAAAGACAATGACTAGCGAGAAATGCGACGAAAAACAACATTAACTGAAGATCCCTCAGTCAGAAGGGTGAAAATATTTTTAAATCATTTACATTTGTACGGATATTTTATTTATGTTTTACAATATGTGTATTTTTATCCTTTTTGACATCTAGAATATTTTTTGGTGTATTTTAAATTACTGTACCTTACTAATATTTTATCTCTATGTAAGGCCTGTGATAAATTGATAGAACAGATGAACCTTATGATATTGTCAATATTCTGTGTTGATTAACAGTGATTTTCAGAATTAAATTTGGTTTTCTGAAGAAATTTGCATTTTATTCATGCTGTTATTTTATCTCTTGAAAGTGAATATTCTACGGATTGAATAGGTAAAAACATATTTTTTACTTGTTTAAATTCTTGTTAATTTTATTTGAATGTCAGTAACAATATAATGTAAAATTCAAAGCAGACATTTTATTCTAAGCCCTTTAACAAGTGTAATTATGGTGATAATATCGAAGATTTGATATGAATAGGAATGTTTACGAATTTCAATTAAATGTGCAGTTTTTGATATTTTATTTTTCTTTCATTTATTTATTTTTCTGTTATGTTCTATTCTTAACAAATTATGTGAATCAGAGCCATTTAAAAGATCAAGTAAATGTTTCCATTTACGTTTTATACATTGAAATTTCGAAAAATGTATATATCATTCAGGTGTTTAGGCCTGCAGAAATGTTATCCCAAATACTCAGAAGTGTTATTTAGAAAAGTTGTAGTAAATAATCGTTTCGTTGAAATGAATTCTATTCAATGCAAAATTAAATACAAAATGCCAAAAGGAAATGGCACTGAATAATGCCATAATAAATGCTAAATGCATTAATAAAACTTAATAAAGATTTGAAAAGGATATTTAATCTTTAATAGTTAAAAGTGGAAGTGAGTGTTTAAAGTAAATGAAGTGAAAAAAGCAAGAAGTTGAATAGATTAAATATTTAATTAAAGTGAAATAAGTGTCTCTTAATAAATTTTAAAAGTACGCTAATTAAAAATTTTATTCATTTAACTAAATGTAGCCTTTTTTATTTTATTAGAAAAAGGCTTCCTGTAATTAGAGAAAGGTTGTTTGTGAAATTAATATTTAGAATCCTTTGAAAGTGTAGTTTCGGATCCCTAAGTCACAGGGATTGAAAAGTTAATTACGAGAAAATATAAAACTTTTATCTTTGCAGTTAATTTTATTTGATATATTTTGCAGTTTTTCATGCTACTATAAAAGTTTAAAAAATAATATTTTAATCATCTAATTTGAACTTAGATAACTTAGTTGAAATTATTTAAAACTATTCGTGTTAAGCACATTAAACGCAGAAAAAAAAGGAAAAAGTAATTTATAAGGCCTTATATATATATATATATATATATATATATATATATATATATATATATATATATATATATCATATATGGTGCTCTCTTTTTAATGCAAAGTGCAAATAAAAATTTAATACTGTATAAAGTTATATTAAATTGAATAAATTCAAATGCTTTCAAAAGTATATCCTGCCTTATACATACAAATAAAATGGATTTAGAAGAAACTGCGTATTTATGAATAAATTCCGGTATATTAGGTTATTGTTATTAATTTTGTAACTATAGTTAAAAATTCATTTTTCATGTAATAGTCTCAAACGAAAATTTTAATCTGAAATTAAAAATAATCGGCAGATTAGAAGAAAAATCAGTAAAATCAAACTTTTAAATTTGTAAATGAGCACTTGACGTTTTAAATTTATTGCGCGTCTTATTAATGAAGAAAGATTACTATTTCATTATAATACTTTAATTTAGAAGATTAATTATAAATATTTAACTTGAAATAAACCCCTATTGTTATTAATTTTCATTAAAATTGTATTAATCAACATATTTCAAGTCATGAGATGAATATCTGAAATAAAATAGGGGGTTGGTTATCACAATCATTTAGAAAAACTTTTCAGTCATAAAATATACGAAAAATATTCCAGTAGAGGCCACAATACATAGAGATACTAATTACACAAAGATAAATGTAAATTACAATAAATTAAAAACATTGCATAATTTCATTTATAATATAAATTTCTGTAAACTTATAAATTTGTAGGTGTAAATGATAAATCACTCTTTATATTTCACTGATTTTTTTGTGAGAAGTTAATTCAATTAAAAATTCAAATTTCTAAATAGTGAATATTGTGAAAATATTATTATAGTATAAAATATTTATTTGTGTCCATATTCTAATTTTTATTCCGTGAACGTAATAAAATTATTAGGCTATAAGATGGATGTAAATATGAAAGAAATATGTATTTAAGCTGATAAACAATAAAAATGTGTATTTAAATATAGTAACAATGTGTTAAGTATGCAGTATTCATCATACAACTAATTTTAATATATATATATATATATATATATATATATATATATATATATATATATATATATATATATATATATATATATATATATATATATATGTATATATATATATATATATATATATATATATATGTATATATATATATATTAGTCTTAGGCACACTGACGCATATGCAAAATACGAAAGGAGGCAGTTTTTAAATTTGATAGTTTAGCTATTTTTTATTTTTTCATAGGACAGTCCTGATTAAAGCAACACCCGACTTAATGGGGTAAAGACTAATGAATCTATACAGTAGTTTGATGTTTTTATAATTTATTTAAAACTCCTTCAAGGAAAATTAGTTTTAAAATACGTTAGATGCATTATTGTTATTTAAAGCTCATAAAATGAAACCTCTGCGAATAATTGAAATCTTTTTGAATCAAGCAATATTTTTTAATAGTATGATTAACAGAAATTCTGTGTATTTTTTTTTTATCAATCTCTCCGTCATATATTTGATGTACGATAAAATAGTTCTTTTGATAAAATGGTCATTTGTCATTTTCCATTGAAAGGTATTAGTCTTGAAAGTATCTGTCTCTTTCCCCACCTTTTAACGGAACTTACTTCGTATGTTTGCTGAACAAACGCAAAACTAAAGAAAAAAGGAAAAAATCAGAACCCGTATTTCCCCACTGTTTACATTGAGATAAAGTGATAGGAGTCTAATAATTTTCTCTGTGGTATATTGGTAATTACTTTTTTGGAAGTATTTTTATAATCGAGTTTTAAATGTAAAATGTCTAATTTTTCTAGAGATTTTTTTAGGGTACATATTTTGAATAGTTATATATTTTAAGTTTTTTTAATTACATCCATTTAAATATAATAAAATTAAAGAACAAAACAATAAATGACATGCTATGTATTTTTTGTTACGTTATTTTTTTTTTTTAAACTATAATTTGTCTTTATAATGTTACTGATACGGCATCTGACATAACAAAAATATTGGAAATGAATTTTAAACATCTAATTTATAAAAAAATTAATAATCTAATTTATAATTAAAAAAAATAAAAGAATTTTAATTTCATGGATTTTTGCACTTCCAACAAGGCGTAAAAAGATAACAGAGTGAAATAGTGCCCAAGACAGGACTCGAACGCGGATCATTGGAATAAGACCAGGCTCGAAATGGAAAAATCCACGAACCGGAACGCTATTTCAAAATTATTGTCGACTTTTTTTTTTTTTTTTTTTTTTTTTTTTTTTAAGTACAGTAAAGTTCCGATTATCCGAGTCCCGCTTAACCGAGTTCCCGCTTTAACCAAGTTACTTTCTTTTTATGGACTGATAGCTTCCGTTATTATGAAACTGCCGTTATAAGTGAAGTGTTATGTGAAGATGAAAAATCAGTCGTAAAAAATTAGAACTCTGATTTTCTTGTCAGAATGGGGAAAACAAATGGCCATAATATTTTTTTTGAAAAAACAAATTATGGCCATTTTTTCCCCATTCTGACCAGAAAATGAGAGTTCTAACTTTTTTTGGTTGCTTTTTCATCTTCACCTAACACTTCATTTATAATGGTTGTTGCATAATAATGAAAGCCATCAGTCCATCAGAAGAAAATGATCCATTCCAAAGGTATACGTTCGATTGAAAAAACTATTTAATACTTTGAGCAGAAAGAAGAGGATAAACCTGCAATTTTCATGACACGAATAGAATCATATAGCTGCCAATTGTACAGTTTTGTTATCTTTAAAATTGAATACAAATTTTTACCATATTTAATCGTTGACAATTATTAGATTTCCGCGATTGAATTAGGCAAAATTTACTGGTACGTTTTAGAGATAAGAAAAAAAAATCTTAGAAATTGCTAGCTATGTAGTAGTGTAATACTGCAGCAAAAATTACATTCAACAAACAAAAAAACTATCGAGGGCTTTTTCAAATAAACAATTCCATTCCCCGTTTTTCCTATTAATAACGGAAATGTACATCACAGAAATGTTACTAGTACCATAAAGATTAATGAATTAAAGGAAAATATATATTTCATCTCCTTGGTTGGTGATGATTTGTGCAAATACGGTTTTTACGAGTTTTTTGTTTATCCGAGGTGAGCTTGGTTCATATTAACTCGGATAATCTGGACTTTACTTTGTAGCAAATTATGTTTAACAGTAGAAAAACCAATTTTATAAAATTCATTCAAGATTATAAATAATTAGAAAAAAAAAAGTTACAGAAATCATAATAAGCTATATGTATGAAACTGTAATAATATTTTATAATAATTCCACGAACCGGAACAATATTTGTCACAATTTCACGAACCGGAACATCGTTCCGGTTTGCTCCGGTACATTTCGTGCCCTGCATAAGAAAGCCATGCTCTACCAACTGAGTTTTCGAACGATTTATTTGCTGTCACCTTTCCGTCTTATATGTCAGCAACGCTGCATCTACAATACAAGATGAAATATCCTCATGAGCCACAACCAATGACCCGGAATCGACTCCTTGCTTGGACACATTTCACTCTGTTTGTTTTACGCTTTGTTAGGAATGCAAAAATTCATGCAATTAAAATTCAATATTTCGAGGTTACGAAATTATATCGATATAACATTTCACCGATGGATGCTGGGTTATTTTTCTCTCATGTTTGCCTCAGGGCTTTGACTGATGAGGATATTCAATTTTGTACTACAGATGCAACCTTGCCCACATATAAGAGTGAGGAGTGCCAGCCTGGGTAACGCCCAATTAGCTCGGTACTTGGTGAAATTTGTCAGTGAATTGGAATCGACTCCTGGACTGGATACTTATTCACTTTGTTGGTTTTACTCCTTGTTAGCAAGGCAAAAATTCAATCAATTAAAATTCAATACTTCGGACGTATTTCATGGACACGAAATCTACATATCTATATATATATTACGCTATCGTACGTGGCACTGAAATCGCGATTATTTGTTAATTGTTTAATGGCAACGCCCAAATGAAACGCATCTCTTTGGTTATTGAACAGCATTTAATGAAACCGCATACCTGATAGGGGATTACCGCGGTGGGGACTCTGTTCCGTCACCAAATGCCGCCAAGTTTGTTGCCAACTTAGTGATATATTGCCATATTTGGCGACCAAAATTAGTCGCTAAAAGTGACGCAAACTTGGCTATATATCTAATATTTCTCCAAATTCCCACAGATTTCCATTGTAAAGCAATAAGGTTTACTTGCTCACAGAAAGTCAAAAAATTGAGATATTTTAATGTAGCAATAACTAATATTAGCTTAAGGGATTACATTAATTACATTTAAGAGAGTCCAAGTAAATTAAATTATGAATAAAAGTAACATGATACAATGCTTAGCATGTTTTCCAAAAAAAAAAAAAAAAATTAAAGGAGACCAAACTCGTCGCCAAGGGAGGCTAGTAAAATAAAAACTATTGAGAAGTATAATACCAAACACATTACTTCTAAAAAGTTGTTATACATTTAATAATAGAAGTAAAAATTCATTTACATTGAAAATCCCATAATATATGCGTAAAGAAACGTTGTCTAATTCGATAATTTGGTCATTTATTATTTTACATTAAAAGGTATTACTTTCAACAGTATGTCTGTTTTCCAAGTTTTGAAGGAACGTACCATGCATGTTCACAAAACAAACCTGATACTGAGAAAAAAGAAGAAAAAACTCACAGAAATCACCTTTCTCTGCTATTTACTTTAAGGTAAAGCTATGCGAATCTAATCAATGTCTCTGAGGTATAATATTTGATACTATTTTAATGCATACATTTTACAGTCGTGGCCAAAAGTTTAGGACCACCGTGCAGAAACTAGCGCTCTTAAAATTGAAACTACTGATAACGTCATAAATCAAATCGATTTTCGTCATATGACATCATTCCGTCTGACAGTGGAGTTACTGTAGTCGCTTTTAGTTTGAACTTTGAGTAATAAATGTCGCAGACGCAATTTATTGTCTGGATCTTAAATTTCAGTGGTGGTCCTAAACTTATGGCCACGACTGTAAACGTACTTTAAAATTTAAAATTTCTATTTTGACCTTTTTTTAAAAAATATTTCTTTAAAATCCCATATTGTGAAAAGTTAACTGTTTTAGAAAATTTTGATTAAGATATATTTTATAATTCGATATTTTATAATTCGAGAAGTTGAAAAACTCAATAAATGATGTGTTAATATATACAATGTGGCCCTAATTAAACTGACAGTACTCAGAGTGTTCTCTAGCGCGATCTAATTGAGAGAATGGCGCCAAATGTTGTAAGAAGATTAAACAAGAAGGGGGACGAAAGATTCCGCGAAAAAAAATTAGTTCCAAAAGTCGCCGCTGGCGGAATATGTGGCTCTGTATAACATAAAAGATAGTTTTAAAAAATGCAGAATCAATGCTGTAATAAATTTACCTTTTATTTAGCACATTTAACGATTTTAGTATTGATTCTGCATTTTTAAAAACTCTCTTTTCTGTTACACAGCGTCATATATTCCCCTAGCGGTGACTTATGAAACTAATTTTTCCCCCGGAATCCTTCGTCCCCCGTCTTGTTTAACCTTCCTACAAAATTTGGCGTCATTTTCTCTATGAGTTCGTGCTACAGAACAGTCTGAGTACTCTCAGTTTAATTTTGGCCACCTTGTATATTTGTTGCATTGTTTCCTTAACTAGAATATTTTCTTAATAATTTTATTGTTGTGATACTTGAGATAAGAAAATAGCTGAGAATTTGTTGTAAAACACATAGTTTTTGATAAAAAAAAATAGGCAGAGTTTCTAAACAAAATGTCGAATAAAGAAGTTCTAAACAGGTCTTTCCGTTACAATTATACTTGTTATTCGAAAAATAAACATGGAATTTTCTGTATTTATTTGTTATTTTATCGAAATTACATTCCTATTTAATACGCAATAAAACATTTTTCAGTAGGTAAAGCGGTCATTTCCAATTTTTCGTTGAAAGCTATTAATCTCGAAAGTACAAGTATTTGTCCTTTTCCCCACTTTTTAACGGAACTTGGAACGTATTTGTTGAATAAACGCAATACTAAAGAGGAAAGGAAAATAGAGTACCCATCTTTGTCCACTTTTCACCTTGAGATAAAGTGATGCGAGATCAATGATTTTATCAGCAAATATATCCAATTTTTTTTTTTTTTTTTTTTTTTTTTTTTTTTATAAAATTATATGTAGAATTTCAAAGTTAAAGTTTCTATTTAGACAAATTATGAGTTTTTTCTGCATCACATTGTAGTTGGAAAGATCACTTTTTAGAATATCTTTAAAATGATTCTAAGTAACATTTCAGAATCAGAGGATTTTTAGAATTTTTTTCTCATTAAATAATTTTTTCTGTAATGAATTTACTTCGAATTAGTTTTTAAAATTTGTTTTTTCGTAAACAAAAAATAATAATAGTTCAGTTGTGAATTTCGGTGTCATACAGATTAAACCAATAAATATATCTCTTATACAAATGTATAGCAATGTGGGGAGCAATATGGTCAGTGCACAATGGCGGATCTAAGGGGGGGGGGGGGGCGAGGGGGCGATCGCCCCCCCCCCTTGGGCAAATAAAAGGTTTGCAAAACGGCATTATGCATCCTCATGGTAAATAACTTGGGGCGAAGATCGAGTCGGCGCGACCCGACCCGGGTCGCGCCATTTTAAAACCACGAGACTCGGTTTGGGCAAGGTCTTCTCTCTTTTAGAGCCGGGCCGTGCCCTGATTTTAATTTTTTCTGCAAATTCGAGTCGAGCCAGACTTATTTTTCTTCCAGGTCGAGCGTGGTCTGGATCAGGACTGCGGGAAAAATAGACGACTCCTGCTCCGACTCCGACAACACAGCCCTGCTTGTAAAATGGACGACTCCAACTCCGACTCCGTGAATTTTAACAGAACCGACTTCGACTCCGACTATTTCGCTCAAAAATGGACCTGACTTACCTGGACTTTTCCTAGAGGTCTCTCTGCACTGCAAAGATTTCCAGGTTGGGGCACGACCCGGAATCAAAGCTAAACGTTCGGTCCGTTTCAGCCCGTATGATAAGCATTATTTGTCCGACCGCGACCCGTAAATGTGCTTTATGAATAATTTTAATTGAAAAAATGCAGGCTGGGCTGGAGTCGATTTTTTAGTTTTTATACCGGGCCGGGCAAATAATTTTTTTTATGTGGGTTGGACATGGAAATTTCAGCCCAGGTAAATCTCTAACTGACATATCGAAGCCAAGACTATTTTTTTTTTTAATGCCTCTTTCAGCCATCATCCCTTAGCTACTGAATATACCGGGTGTCCTAAAATGGACTGACTTTAAATACAATTCAATAACTTGCAAATGGTGACAGCTATTTAAAAAAAAAATACTTGAAGGAGGGTTATGTAAGATGTCAGGAGCAGGGGTGATTTTGTTCCGAATTTTCCGAAAATTTAACCCTCTCGCTGCGCATCCCTCGATTTCCACGGGCAACGTAAAAGCAGCAAAATTTGCGCAACCCGCAATTTCCGCAGCTTTTCTTTTTTTTTTATGATCTAATTCTATTTAAAAGAGAAACTCTTTCGCAAAGATTTTGGACATATTTGAACTCTAAAATATATGCAGATTTGAAATACATAATAAACTAAACCCGCAATTTTTGAACCTATATTCATAATATATATATATATATATATACGCAGCGAGATGGTTAAGGCATTCGGTTCCAAAAATAAAAAAAAAATTCAACAACCCGAAAATTCGGATATAAAAGTAATCGCGAATTTTGACAAACAGTCGCCATAAAAAATCTATTTCGTCAATCGTTCGCAAGAAATAACTTCAACTTCGTCAAAGAATCGCGGGATAAACGTAAATTTGATCAAAGGGCCACGGAAAAAACGCGAAATTCTTCAAATGATCACGGAAAACGCGAATTTCTTCAAAGGATCGGGGAGAAAACGCGAATTTTATATAAAAAAAGCCCGCGAATTTCGTCAAAGGATCGCGAAAAAAATCAAAGTTTTATCAAAGAAACGCGAATTACATCAAAGGGTCGCAAATGAAACGCGAATTTCGTCAAAGCGTCGCGAAAAACTCACATTTCGTCAAAAGATCGCGGAGAAAACGTGAATTTCTTCAAAGAATCGCGGAAAAAGCTAATTTCGTCAAAGAATCTCTTAAAAAACGCGATTTTCGTCAAAGGATCGCGGAAAAAAACAAGAATTTTGTCAAAGTGCCGCGGGAAAAAAACGCGAATTTGATCAAAGGCTACAAAATTACCCTAATTTCGTAAAGGGTTGCAGAAAAATCGTAAATTTCGTCAAAGGGCAATGGAAGAAATGCGAATTTCATCAAACGGCTACGGAAAAACGCCAATTTTATCAAAAGGCTGCAAAAACATGCAAATTTCACCAAAGAGTCGTGGAAGAAATGCGAATTTTATCAAAGAGTCGTGGAAAAATACAGTGGTCTCTTTAGAAAACAGCACACATACCTATGTTTATTATTATAGGTATAGTTTTTAATCTGATACAATATACCGAACTAACTTTTGAAGAAAACGGGTTAACCCAAACCCAACTTGCAGGAATCTACACTCAGCCTGAAATCGACCCGAATCGAAAACAGCTAACCCGACCTGCAACAAAAATAATTAGTGCCAGTAGGGAATCCCCCTCCCGCCCCCTCTCTGCTGTAACATGTCAGATTTTTTAATTATTATTACTGAGAATCACCAAAGATCAGGAGTTATTTTTACTGCGGTTCTTAATTTTAGTTTAAAATAGCAACGACAGACGGCGCTGCGAGCAATAGGCGCCAAATTTAACGACTAATGTTTGCAGCGCCATCTATCGCTGTTATTGTAAAGTAAAATCGAGAATCGCAGTGAAAAATCTCCTGGCATCTTACATAATCCTCCTGCAAGATTTTTTTTAATTGCTGTCACCATTTGCAAGTTACTGATTTTTAAAATCAGTCAGTTCATTTTAAGACACCCGATATCTTTTTTAATAAATTTCAAAGCATTCTTTAGTGAATTAAAACTGATCTTAGATATAGACAGACAAGCAGTCTTATAAAAATTAGTATTTTTTACATAATCCTGAAGATTAAAAAGGATTATTAAATAATTGTTTAGGCGTGCCCGTCATGGAACTTTTACTGTACAGTGCGTCTCATAAATATAAAGACACTGATATTTTCGAAATAATATTTTAATAATTCAGTATTCAAAATTATATTTATACGTATAACGAACAGTATTCGCCAAGGAAACATTTTACAGTAAATTGGATTAGAATTGAGTAATTTCAACTCGAAAATTGATAAATGTAAATAAATTTGCTGTCTCATAAAGACATTTTACATACTTTTGAATTACAGTCCAATAAATAATCCATTCCTATTAGTTACAGGAAATATTCTAGCTGGCATGCTTTTTATTAGTATGTTTAACTATTTTGGCTTTATATTAAACCAACTTCGTTCGATTTCTTTTTTCAACTCAAAGACGTTTGAAAATTATCTTCCAGATGCATATAGACTGCGAACGAGAGTGCCACAGAGATTCTTAACTGGATTTAAATCAGGGTTACGTGCGGGCCACACTGTGACATGAACATTGCTATCGGCAAACCATTTTTTTGTGAGTCTTGATATGTGAATCGATGCATTATCCTGATTGTACAAATAATTCCGACCACAAAGAGTTTCAGCAATTGGCAACAACTGACTATCAAGCAGTTCGACATACTCTTTAGATGTCTGTTTACCTTCCAGATAAGCAATATCCGTAGTTGAATTAAAAGAGAAGCCACCCCACACCATAACAGAACCTCCCCATTTCTGCCTACTGAAGGGGGTTCGATATTAACGTCTTAAATCGTGCGAGTAGGAATTCCAACTATCTGGGCCATCCAAGTTAAATCCCTTTTCATCTGATAAAATGTCTTGCATCCATCCGTCCTTCCAGTGCATATGATCTTTAGCCCAGATTAACCTCCGTTCTTTGTGTTCTTTTTTCAGTAAAGAAGGTCTGCCAGATCGTTTTCTCGAATATAAATTGTAATTTTTTGATAAAATTTTATAAAGTGCAGCTCTGATTCTCTCAGTTTTTGTACATATTTGACAAACTGTTAAGCCATTAGCTTTAAATTCACGTATTTTGCAAATTTCATCTTTATAAATTTCAATGTTCCACGGCATCGTTGCAATTGAAACAAGTCAAACAACTTTGCTCGTTTGGGTAAGTTAAAATGTATTTCTGCGCGTGCGCATTAATTCTGTACGCGCGCACTCGGAAAAAATTTGCATATGAAACAGTTTCAAGTTTGTCTTTATATTTATGAGACAGCGTAATTTTTTATTTTTTTTTATTATTCTAGACAAAATTATTTTATTTAAATTCAAACCCCTATAAGAGATTCATTTCAGTGTTCTTAATATGAGGTATAAAATTTAATTTAATTTAACTGGATTAATAAAATGTAATTTCAAAAACATCTGTGTCTTTATATTTATGAGACGCACTGTATGTAGTTTTTATCTTAAAAAATATTTAGACATTCTTTTCAAAATTAGGGTTGGCCCGAATCCTTCTCGCAAGAGTGAAAACCCAATCCGAAACTGATCCAAACCCGAAATAATGTATGTCAATCTGCCCTAAACCCAACGCGCTAGGCGCAGCTAAAAAGTAGAAGACAACCCGACCTGCAGCAGAAAAGTAGAAGTCAACCGGACTCATGCGCGATCCACAGCAAAAAAATATAAGTTAATCCGACCAGCAGCAAAAAATAGAAGTCAACCGGACCCAAACGCGACCCACAGCAAAAAAGTAGAAGTTAACCCGACCAGCAATAAAAAACAGAAGTCAACCGGACCCAAACCCGACCCGCAGAAAAAAGTAGAAGTAACACGACACGCAGTGAAAAAAATTAGCCCCGACCCGCGCATCAGAATGGAGTCTCCAAATTTCCAAAATCGCCCCCCCCCCTTGAGGACTCTCCAGATCCGCCCTTGTCAGTGCATTTCTCCAAAAGAATTCACTACATTAAAAAATATTTTTCTTATGCATAATGGCGATGGAAGGAAAGGTTTACAATTACTAAACTGCATATATCAAACATAAAACAATTACTTTAAATAAGAGACAATGTTAAAATTATAAGGAACATAAAAAGCTTCGCATAAGAAGTGAAACAGCAAAATGCAATTTTACTAGAAATTGCTGGGAACCATTATTCATAACAAGCCTCTGCTTAAATACAGATCTTTGAAACCACTGTCATTCATCAAGCGATATTTGTCACGATAAGATCTTGCAATGCGTAAAATCACCGTATCCAACACATTTGAAAGTTCGCATCGATAACAGCGAACACGAGGAAATTCGTGTTCAAAAGATGATAGACCGAAAAAAAACCTTCAGTAAAGTGCCTTTATTTCCAATATTGAATAACTTCAGATACTTCAAAAGCGTCTAACAGGGGCCACAGTTACAGCACCTTAATGTTCTAAATAATGAATAGCCTCAGGTGTATAGAGATAGCCTAAATACATACATAGACATCAACCACAAACTAACATCCGTAATACATGAGTTAATTTGACACTGTTCAATACGTTTCGAACCAAAAAAAAAAATATATGAATTTAAATATGTTCCACGTAGAAATCTGGAATTAAATAAATAAAGATTCATGAAATAATTTTTCTGGTTCGAAACGTATTTAACCTGGGTCAAATTAATAAAGATATTACGGAAGATTAGTCGAAGGTTGGCAGCTATGTGTATATATTGCCCGCTTAACTAGTATATTTCGTGTGTTTCATGAAAAATTGAAGGTAAACCACAATTTAAAAATGATTATGAAATTCCTTTCTTGTAAAAAAAGTTGCATTGTTAAGAAAATATCACGTTATAAAGAAGATGCATTCTTCTTAGAAATGTTAATTTCATCTCCAACTATATTTACTACCTATTTTAGAGAGTGGCAAGCAAAGAAATCTCTTCAGGAAATAACTTTTATTTTTAACGCTTATTCTTATTCAGATACAATTGCATTTTAAACTGCTGTCAAATGATTTCTTATTTTCAACAGATAGAATTTGTTTAGTACATATTTTTCTTTCATCTGTTTCAAGATATTTCACGTTTTGTTCGTTATTTTTGTATCCACCTTTCTTATTTACACGTAAAGTGACACATCTAGCAAAAATTCCTTTTGCGTTTTATTCCACAAATAGGTCTGTCATAGGTGTGTCTTGCTTAACAAAATTTTCATAAGTGTAGTTATAAAGAATATCACTTTATTACTCTATATGTCTATTCGTGATCACCGAAGAGGAGTGGATTATGTGAGGAGGTAAATTTATTCAACCCTCCAAAACTCATCATATGCCTTCCTTCTTAGGTGTTTTATAATTTTATGCACGTTTTTACTCCTACATGCAGAGCTAAGTATTATCATTTCATGTCACAGAAAAATAATGCAACATTTTTTAAAATTTCTTCAAATTTATTTTTGTCGAGATGTCTCCCTTTTCTTGAGGATGAGCGATATATCTTCACGATTTTTTTTATTTTGTCCAAGTTCATAATTCTGGTATCATTCAGGTACTATAAAGTTTCTGAATCACCAGACAAGTTTTTTTTTATATTTTTCTGATTTCATGAAGTCAAACATCAGAGTTTTTGGGATCTTCTACGTTTTCACACCTTTATTGAATTATTGTCCATTTTAACTATTTGTCCATTCGTAATCACCGAAGAGGAGAGGATTATGTGGGGAGGTAAATTTATTCAACCCTCCAAAACTCATCATATGCCTTCATTCTTAGGTGTTTTATACTTTTATGCACGTTTTTACTCCTACATGCAGAGCTAAGTATTATAATTTCATGTCAGAGAAAAATAATGCAACATTTTTTTTTTAATTTCTTCAAATTTATTTTTGTCGAGATGTCTCCCTTTTCTTGCGGATGAGCGATATATCTTCACGATTTTTTTTTCTTTTGTCCAAGTACATAATTCTGGTATCATTCAGATACTATAAAGTTTCTGAATCACCAGACAAGTTTTTTTTTTTCGATATTTTTCTCATTTTATGAAGTCAAACATTAGAGTTTTTGGGATCTTCTACGTTTTCACACCTTTATTGAATTATTATGCAACTCCATATTGTAAAAGACAAAATATGTAATCTTCTGCTATGCTTCTTTATAAAATATAAAAAAATATATGTTAGATATGCTGAAAATGTCTCCATAAAGGATGTAACAATGTACATGCACTTAAGTTTTGAAATACTGTTAAATATTTATATTTCCAAGAAACAATAATTCACATCTAAATCTGATTATATGTATTTAATGCTTTAAATATTTAGTATTGATTTCCAAAACTTAATGACTGATTTTTTTCAATGAAATTTTACTATCATGACAATGTATATTCTGTAAGTAATATTAAACTATTTCTCTTTAAATTTGTAAAGTCTGAATAACTTATTTACGTGATGTTTCGTAGAACTAATGGAGACATTACGTGTAACATATGACATATGTAAAAAAAAAAAAAATCTGGAACGATCAGAGCAAGTGCGTAGGAAACAAAGATTATAAATACATAATAATTTCTTTTCTTTTTTTACTTTGATATGAATCTGAAACCATTTCAAACGACAGCATTCTTATGAGAATTTATGAGATTGAAAAAAGTTTTGTTCGTTAATATTTTTTAAATCAAATTCATTTCTTTAGAAAATCAAATTTTTTTTCATATGTTGTCAGTTACAATTTTATATATATCTCCTACTTCACATACTTAACATGCGACATTCCTAGTAATTTTCCCGAATGCTCATTGTTTTCTAAAGTAGGTAGCATAATGAATAGCAATTTAAAAAAATAATATCAGCATTTATAATCAGATATTCTTATTAATGGAAATAAATACTGCAGGATAGATTCTAAAATGTGATCGGAAAAAATATCTTCGTACACCCCCAATCAAGGCTTCGCATACTTCGAAAACATTTTGTCTACTGCAATTTTAGAGATTTAAATTCAATATAAATAAGATAAAAATAAAATAAAATTCCAGATTCTACTATTCAATATGGAAAGAGACCACTGAAGCGATTAAAATTTGTCCAAATGTAAAATTGTCGTCACTTAAATATCCGAAAGATGCACTAAAACTCTTTTACAATAATCTAACCTATAGTAAACACATGCTTCTACAACTATTTGTAGTTATATGAGACCATGCAATTTCAACTGTTCATTAAATGCATATATTCATTTAAATGCTAAGGGTTTAGTTCGCTACATTGTATGCAAAATAAACATTCACCTTAATTCATTATTTTTTTTTCAGTTTTCTGGGAATGACACAATACTTTCTTATAGCACTTTACCCCTTTAGTTTAACATAAGTTAATAGTTTTGTCCTTGTTAGATCATCTATTGCAATACAAACCTAATAGCCGCGTCACATTTCATAGAACCCTTGGAAACTCAAAAAAAAATGTTTTATTGCCTTTTATCCTAATTAAATATATGAAAATTATTATTATTTGTGTTTTCCTTTCAACTTGCATTTTTTGTTTAACGTTTTGTGAAGAAATAATAACCATTAATGTAAGCTAGCGTAATATAAATAAAACGCTTAATTCTCTGTAAATGAAACTCAATGCAAATTCCATTACAAATGATTTTTCCTACATTTTGTCTGAAATGGGCACAAAAGTAAGCGCACAAAACTATTTTAAAACAATTTTTGTCAAAAATGTATAGAAAGTATCGTGAAAATTTTTATAAACAAATAGTTGGTTACACACTAACATTAGTTTTATTTAAAACACAACAATTCAGTGTTCATTAATATTTATATTTCATTACTGACTGTTCCCCTGTAACTTTTAACTTCATTTGTTGAAAATGCTCTAAATTTGTAACACTGCCTGCATATTTTCTAATTAAAATTTCTCTTAAGCATAAAAAATGATCTCGAGATACACGAACATAAATCGTATCAATTCACTTAATATTAAAAAATATGAATTAGATCAAGTGGTTCTAAAACTGATTAAGAAATGTTTGAATGAAAATTATGTAATTTTAGATAATCAATAAGCAAACACATTTTTATTTGCTCGGAGTTAAAATATTCTAAAAAGATGAATATGTTATGCTATTAATTAATGCAAAATGAGTGTCTCAAAATTAGCATGAAAATGATGCTAATTAATTTCATTAAATTAAAAATTAAAGTTAATTTTTAGAAACGGGCATTTTATCTTATTTTATGGAGAGAGAAAACAAATATTAACTTGAACTATTTCTATTAAGATTAATACTTGCTATTCATACATTTGAAAATAAATAAAACAGCCATCAAAAAATTTCTCGCCTACTAAAGGTAATACTGAAAATAAAATGTAAAGGTTAACTTATCTGATTATATATCTTAAAAAAAGATCTTGATTATGGTAAGCAGAGCTGTAAGTTAATCAGCTTATTAAGTAACAGAAAATTTTGTATTAAAAAACTCTTTCAGCTATATTTGCATATTTGTTAAATAAATAAAAATACGTAATTTATGTTACGCTTCGGAAAATAATGTATTTCATAAAAAAAGGATTATCTTTTTATACTCAAAATGAGATTATTTTATAATTGATGTAAAATCGAAAATCTGAGGAATCGTTGTTTCACACATATTTTCACTATGTAAACTTTTGATTACAGGCCAGGATTACTGATTACATTTTTTATTTATTTTATGACACTATCTGGCTACTCGATTAGGAGGGTAGTTTAGTTTGTGAACGTGCTGTCCGACACCTAATTCTTGTGCCTCTAAGTGACACATATCTCTCGTTTCTCTGACTTTCGCAAGTATGATTGTGCCTACCCGAGTCTTAGCTTCAGGGTTATTTTTGTATTGTTATATGTTCTTAAAATGATTTGGTTGTTTGGAGTTGAAACGAACTGCTTACTTCGAGTCCCGTATTTCTATGAAAACAATACTGGATATTCTGGCTTTTTAGACTTGGAGATTGCATTGCTATCCAGTGATATGAGGTATTGATTTATCGGTAAAAACTTAATCTACGCACAAAACAATTCCGGATTCCACGGAATTCCAGTTATATATAAACTTTTAAGGTATTTTGAAGTACTATTGATTGAAATTATTTCAGCAATAGTGATCTTCATCGTAGCAATTTTATGGAAAAACGGTTTTAACTGTCCATTTTCCTAACGAAAATTGAGTTTTAAAACTGGTAAATTTACATTATTGTATTGGAGAGTTAGGTTAATAGAATTAGTGCATGTTTTGCCCACTACACTGCAAAACTAATTTATTATTGATTGAAATAAACGTATTGGTTTTATCTCAAATATTGCCACAATAGCTACTAATCTAGCAGTTCGGTCCAAGAGTACTACTATGGCTATAGAATATTCGTAAATTTTTAAGGTATAAAACCCCCAGTTCTCAATAAATTGTGATAGAAAATAAAGAAAGCATTCCCCGGCCATTAGAGATAAAAATGCGTTATGTAGGGACTTTTAATGCAATAAGTAGGGTATTTTTAGGTAGCTTTCTTTACAAAAAGCTACCCATTGCAGCCGTTCGGAGGAAAGTGATTTCAAAAAATTTTGGTATATTTTCATCGATCATGACCCCCAGACCCCGAAACCACCCTCCGTTCAAAATTGATATATATATATATATATATATATATATCTGACCTATGTCACACTGTAACTCTCGTATTTATGAACCGATTTGGATGTAATTCGGTGTGTACATAGTACATACCAATGTCTCGACCTAGTTCGTTGGCCAGCTTCATCCGCCATTTTGAAACAAAATGGCGGCCATTTAAATAATTTTAAAAAATTTAAAATTTGAAATGTGGTACCAAAAAATTGAAAATGAAAAAATATTTTTTTCTTATGTATTTGACCTTTATACAAAGACTCCGTAGCAGTTTTTGTTTTGTCTGTATCTTAAAAAATGGCTGTGTTATAGCATTTTGAATTTCTAGCGAAGCTGGCATTTTGAAACGTCCTGAATTTTGTCACGCGATAAAAGGCGTATTTATGAACCGATTTGGATGTAACTTCGTTTATACATAGTACAGACCAATGTCTCGACCGAGTTCGTAGCCAGCTTCATCCGCCATCTTGTTTAAAAATGGCGGCCATTTAAAATTTTAAGAAAAATTTTAATTTGAAATGTGGTACCTGCAAATTGAAGAAATATTTTTTTCTTATGTGTTTGACCTTGATAAAAAGATTCGGGAGCAGTTTTTGTTTCGTCTATATCTTAAAAAATGGCTGAGTTATAGCATTTTGAATTTCTAGCGTGGCTGACATTTTGAAACGTCCTGATTTTTGCCACGTGATAACAGACGTATTTATGAACCGATTTGGATGTACCTTGGTGTGTACATAGTACATACAAATAACTCAACCGAATTCGTTGGCCAGCTTCATCCGCCATCTTGTTTCAAAATGGCGGCCATTTAAAAAAATTTTAAAAAATTTAAATTTAAAATGAGATATTAAAAAATTGGAAAATGAAAAAGATTTTTTTCGTATGTGTTTGACCTTAATACAAAGATTCGGAACAGGTTTTGTTTCGTCTATATCTAAAAAAATGGCTGAGTTATAACATTTTGAATTTCTATTGTGGCTGACATTTTAAAACGACCTGATTTTTGTCACGCGATAACAGGCGTATTTATGAACCGATTTGAATGTAACTTGGTCTGTACATAGTACATACCAATGTCTCGACCGCGTTCGTTGGCCAGCTTCATTTGCCATCTCGTTTCAAAAGGGTTGCGATTTTTTTTTAAAATGTAATTTAAAATTTAAAATAAGGTATTAAAAAATTGGAAAATGAAAAAGATTTTTTTTTATGTGTTTGGCCTTGATACAAAGATTCTGGAGCAGTTTTTGTTTCTGAAAATTTGTTCTTTTGTTTATATTTTAAAAAGTAGTTGAATTATAGCACTTTGAATTTCTATCATGGCTAACACTTTGAAACGATCTTGTATTTGTCACGCGATAGCACACGTATTCGCCTATTTCGATGGAAGAAGCCATGTGGATAGTATACATCACTATCTCGACCAAGTTCGTTGTCCAGCTTCATCAGCCATCTTGTTTCAAAATGGCGGCCATTAAATAAAAAAAAATGTATTTAAAGTGAGATGCAAAAAAATTAGAAATTGAAAAAGGTTTCTTTCTTAAGTATTTGACCTTGATATAAGGATTCAGGAGCATTTTTTGTTTGTCTTTATCTTAAAAAATGGCTCAGATATAGCAGTTTCAATTTCTAACGTAGGTGACATTTTGAAAAATCTGATTTTTTGCCTGCGACAGCACTCGTATATATCAACCGATTCCGATGTGAGTGAGCATGTGCACAGCAATTACTAAGGTCTCGACCAAGTTCACTGGTTAGCCTCATCCACCATGTTGTCTTAAAAGGGCAGGCACTTTAAGAAATCGCCGAATTTGGCAGCCAAATATAAGTTACTTTAAATAAAAGCAGCTTGGATACTGCTGACTAATTTCGCGAAATTCTCATTCATAATGATTTAGTATTGATAAAAATTAGTATTGAATCTCCTACATTCGTTTTCCACTTAATTGAGCTTCGTGTGTTTGAATAATATAAGTTGGCTTTTTTAAAATAAGGAATATGAAAGCTACCTCTTCCTCCCGGCACTGGCCGGAAGGACTTTTTAAAAGCCATCTAGGTTCCATCTTCATAAATTACAATTGAAAAATATGTTATATCTGTATTTATTTTTGGAGAAAATTTTCATATACTTCTGACCCATTTCCATGTGCACATTCAGGATTATGTTGCTATAAGAGTATCTAAGAAAACTAACTAAGAAATAACTCTGCTGAGTTACATGAAGTATTATTGAAATATAAGGGTAGGCATTACGTAGATCGTAGCGAAGAACTTGTAGGCCAATACAGAAAGGGTCTCATAATAATCAATATAACTCTTTTTCACGTGAGGGTAATTGAAATGACTTTAGAGGGGAAAATCAAGAATTTAGATATGGTAATAGGCTACAGAAATGATTTTAGAAATTATGGTAATGGTAATAATTATAGAGGTAATAGATATGGAAGTAATCGCAATAATTCTAGATGTAAGGTTTGAAACTAAAGAAGAAATAGTAATTGCAATAATTTTAGAAGTACTAGACGTGGTAACAGCAAAAGGAAGGAGCTTTGGTAGTGGTTGGAGAGCTGAAATTCAGGATATGAATTCTCACCCATTTTATCGTTTAAGGCAGTTAACTTTGGTTGATAACGTGGAAATGTGGCAAGGTAGTAGGTCCGGTAAGTTGATCTGGTAGGTTGATGTAGTTCAGAAAGTGTAGAACAGAGGTTAAGCCGCAAAACACTTCTGCTGATTTAAATATTGTGAAAGTAAAACCAGTTGCACTTCCTGAGTTATTGGTTGGGTGCGATGTCATTATAATTAAAGTTTATTTGATACTGGGGCTAAGCGGTGTTTTATTTCGTACACTATTTATAAAATTATTGTGATATATGTTATAAGTATAGTATTTTAGTTATAGTAATTTCAAGTATTCCAGTCTTGTTCTTCATTCTGCTCTGGGGTTAGTTTGTAGAAATAAATAGTTATATTGATTTGATTGTTGAAGCTTGTTCTGTGAAAACTGTATGGCAGTTTCAAGTTAAAGAAGGTTTGAATGCTTATTGTTAAAATGCTGTTAATTATATGCGAAACGGAGGATTGAGTTCTATTTATTTTTACAAATCGCTAGCGGTTAATCGTAATGACGATGCAGGGTTTAGTTTGTGGTGAAATGCTGGTTTGACAGGGAAATTGAAGAAGTTTACATTAAAAAAATAAGTTAGATATTTGCGAATTAAGGTTATCGAAGAGTAGCTGACTCAAAAAAGACGGATTACTTCTATGTAAATCCCGCCTTAAAAATTTGTAATCAGGTTGCAACGTTTTTAGGAATGGCTGCATGTTTTTCGAGATTTATACTTCATATTTTCGAAATTATGTGAGAATTTGTAGGCCTTTGAAAGGAAGATGGTGAACTTTATATGGTCAGTAGCATCTCAAAGGTCGTTTGAATTACTGAGGGAAGTGTCAGTTTCTACCTTGTTTGGTCCATCTAGATTATTTAACACATTTCGGAGTTTATTGCGATGCCGGTTCTGTTGTAGTTGGGGCAATATTGGTTTAGAAAGATAGGCACTTATCGTTTGCATAGAGAGTTTGGAATGCATCTAAGCTGAATTATTCTATTACGGAGAGAGTTTGTCTCGATTTTATTTGGACATTAAATAAATTTCGTTGTTTTTCAATGAGTTACCCGCGAAAGCGCTGACTGATCATTTTGCATTGAATCAAGTGAACGAATGGGAAAGGTTTTTCACCTCGTATGGTTAAGTGGAGTTTAAATTTGGTTGAGTTTAATGTATATACTGAACATAGATTGTCAAGGATCATAAAGTAGCTGGTGCTTTGTCTAACGCGTGTAGTCGCGGACACACATGGAGGTTTACAGAAAGTTGAAAAGGATAAAGTTTGGTTTTCTCGTCGTTGGTCTTAATAAGAGAGATCAGTCGATTCAGTAGCGGATGGATAATTCCGAGATTCGTTATTTGTATCGTTATTAGGAAGATTCGGATGTAGTATAAATGCAGCTATGTTTGAAAAATGGTCCCAATCTTTAAATTGACAGATAGTCTTCTGCGCTATTCTAAATCTGTTAATTCCCGATTTATCGCTTCTAGTCTTCGCAAGGCAAATTTCTAATCAGATTCCTGATGAACTTTTAAAGGACACTTGTGTTGATATTCACTTTTGTGATTCCTGATACTTTCCGAAGATCAAACAGTGCGCACTTATCTCCCTAGCTGCAATACATGATAAAAATTTATTTATAAACAAGTAAGTTCATCTAATCAATTAATACCTATTAAAGTAAAGCACCCTTAATGTGCATGGGGCAGGATCTAATTGATGCTCCCTAGCTGCAATACATGATAAAGATTTATTTCTAAACAAGTAAGTTCATCTGATCAATTAACACCTATTAAAGTAAAGTACACTTAATGTGCCTGGGACAGGATCTAATTTAAGCGTAGCGTTTCTCTAATTCCTACAGATCTAGATATGGTTTGGTAACCATCGATTATTTCAATAAATGTGTTAAATTTGTCCCCTTCAAAATAATAACTTTCTCCAACTAGTACATAACAATGATATTATTTTGTATAACAACTAGGGGGCTCGGCCTCCTACGAGCTACGCTCGCCAACCCCCGTCCAGACACCGCAGACTCTAAATGCACGTTAATTTGATCGGCTTTAAAAAGATTTCGAAAGATTGAATTATAATTTAAAAAACAGTGGCGATCTCCCTATAAAAGAATTTTTATTCATTTCTCTTTGATTGGGGAATTTTAACGCCAAATCCGCTGCGGTACTACTTGATTATCCTGTCGACCCATTTCCCCAAATTATATAAATCGCCAAACCACTCGCCAAATTATACAAATTGATATAATTTTTATTTTAAATAACGAAAGAACAAATAAATTCGTACAACATTAATAAAAACACAAATAAAACGTCGAAATAAAAATAACTTGATGATGTATACACGTGTAACAACATTTCAAAATAAGCTAATATAAAAGGAATTAAGTAAAGAGAGTCTTTGTCTCCTGGTATTTTTTAACAAAGCGAAAAGAAAGTTCTTTTAAATGAGACATTTTAAATTAATTCTCAAAATATCAAATAAATGTCTAGCGCAATTTCTAAATTTAAATTTTTTTGCAATATTATTTTGTGTTCATTTTATGTAATAACTATAATGTGACGTAAATATGACGTAATTTCTCCTAAGACTTCTAACGCATGTTAATGAATTTATTATTTTACAATATCCTTTCTCTTTTAAAATTCACGTGTATACTTTTTATGACGTAATTTTTAATAAGTTCCTGCTTTTTATACGTAATTATTTAATTCTAATTTGAAAGTTTTTTTCCTTTTTATAATAGTCACGTGTAAATAAATTTTTAATTTGAAGCAAACATTATTGCTTGCGCTTTTTATACAGTTGGCAACAGTTTAAATTAGTACAATTTTCTGAAATCTGTAAAAAATATCTCTAGAAATGCTGAAAATTTGAATTTAAAATAGAAATAAAACCTGAAAAAATGAGTCAAAATAAAAAAAAATTAATGCAATCTGCACTCCGGCAAATTCTAACGCATAAAATGATCTAAAAAGAATTACACTGTTATGCATAGTTTTTGCTGCTATAAAACTTTTTTAGTGGAACGATTTTGTCCAACTTTAGCATTAAATAACTCTTAAAATAATTCTTCGATTTGAAAACTGTCTGCATCAGCGTGTTTATCAAACATTTCTGTATAAAACCATCGATTTTCATATTTTTGTATGCATTATTTTTGTTAATATTAACGAAGAAAGGCCTCCGGTCACAAAAAAATCAAAACCGGCGGCGGCGGCGGCGGTGACAGCGGTAGTTACTTTTTTTTAGAATATAGAGAGATATTATTTTGACTTTGGGTGATAAGATAAAATTTTGGAAAAGGTATGTGGATGATGTTTTTCTAAGTGCTGAACAATGATTATCTAGTTGCGATTTTAAGTAAAGCTAATCTAATTACCTCGTTATTCCAATTCACTACTAAGTTTGAAAATAATCAATCACTCCCATTCCTTTATATATTGATCAAGAGAGACTTTATTACTAGCGTTCACATTTTGAAATTTTTTGTTTAAATGAAAATTACTTTCTCTAGACAATATTTAAATTTTAAAACTAATAGCCCACTGCCACATAAAATTGCTTTTATTAGGCCGTTATGCAACAGAGCTTTGAAATTTTGCAGTAACAAAGTTAGTTTTTATAATGAAATTAGTAAAACAAATAATGATCTAAGTCTTGACAACTATGCCCGTCTTTAATACATGAAATAGTACTATACTGCATTTTTTAGGCTTAGTGAGAAATCTTATACTACCATACTAAAAAAAAAAAAAAAAAGGCGCAGGTCATTGTAACTATCGTTATGATTTTAGCAATAGTGATGGACACGTTTTTGTTTTATATTATAGATACAATTTCATTTAATGTAATATTTTGAGAAGTTAAAACAGTCTTACCTTTAACCTTTTAAAAAGATTTTAAATAAACAAAAATTTATTCAGTTTTAAAATTCATAGATATATATATATACATATTTAATTTAGAAAAACATTTCTTTTCTATTCCAGAAAAAAGTATTTTTGGTAAACCGATTTTCTCAATAGTTCTTAAATTAGCTTCTTTTAAGAATTTATTTTTTAGAGCATACATAACGTAAAGTAGAGAAATTTAGTTTTAATTTAACAATAATAGAAGGTTTACAACTTTTAATAAAATTTTCATACTTTTTGACATAAAAATAGGATGATATTTAAAACGTTATTCGTCATTATACGCGTAAGATTCATAATATTTTTTAGAAAGGTGTGTGTGTGTGGGGGGGGGGGCGCTAAATAACAACAATAATAATAAAATTTGGGAAATTTAATTTGCACTAATCTACACCCATTAGAAAAATTATTTATCTTAATGTAATATTTCGAGAGTAATTATCAAAAATAGTACCATGAAAGTTTTCAAATTACTAAACAGAAAATGTTTATTCATTTTGTAATTAATATCTTAATCTGTTATTAAATAAGCTTTTTTTAAATAAATTTATTTTCTTTACAGCGTGTAATGTGTTAAGCAGAAAATGCTCTTCGTTTGTCAAACAACAACAAACGAAATTTTACTTCTTTAAAACCTTCAATAAAATAACTGTCTATGAGATAAAGAAATTACGATACTTGAAACACTGTTTTTGATAGGATAAATATTAAATTTTTCATTGAGGTGAGTTATTTAATTGACACTATACGCCTCTTAGAAAAACAATTTCGCTTAAGATAATATTTTAAAAGTCCTTAGTATAAACCGTCTTTCACAACTCCGTTCACGCAATTCAAAATATACAAAAAGGGGTTAGTAACTTTTAGGGATGATATTTTTTCTACAATTATGTCATATTGAATACTACAAATATATTTTTTTTTTCTCAGGAAAATTATTTTTTAGTAAAAATGTTTTTTCAAGATGTAAATAAATTAGTTTCTCTTTTTTAAAGTTATTTTCTTTGAACGCTTTTTCTTTTAAAGAAATATTTCCAAGAAAGAGTGTGTATTGTAATTATAAGTTTGATTGTTTTCTGAAAAATTCGAATTCTTTGATTTATAGTTTTAAGAATTAAGAGCTACTGAATTTAATCGTCAATAATAATGTTTTTTTTTTGTTTGTTTTTTTAACTTAACTTAAAAAACTGAAAAGTTTGTATAAATTCGGTTTGTGTGTCTGACGCCTCTCAGTCTCACGTCTGTCGGTATTTTAATTCACATATTTGTACTAGGATTGCCATACAATTAATATATGTTATTGAGATTTTTATAGATTGTTCGGTATTTAAAATGAAGTGTGTATCGTTTACAGATCGTTTACAGGGATACGCAAAATATTTTCGTTACATTACGGTCTGTGGGTAAAAATTGTTTGCGGTGTACTTTAATAATGCCACACTATTTCAAATACAGTAGATTTCCTTTACAACGAATTCCATTACAACGAAAAATCCCGTTACTACGAAATTTGACAAATCCCCATTTCAAATTGCATTAACCCCAATGTATTAAAAATTCCGATTTAACGAAGTGCATTTTTTTAGGAATTCCGTTACAACGAAAAATTTTCATCGAGCTCTTTTTTCTTTTTTTTTTTCAATTGCTTAACAGAAATGAAATATACTTCGAATAAAATGTTGAAGATAAAAAATAACATTATTGTTTTGGGGACAGGTGCCATTTCAGAATTTTCTCCCCTTTGTTATTTTTTCTTTTGTCTACTTCTTTCCCTAATTCCTTAACTTTCATTAGCCCATATGCTTCAAAATGATCACGTGACGGAAAACAGGTGAACTTCACTGTGAAATGACTGTTTGGGTTTATTCTGGGATATCTTTATCGCCAGTACCTGTTGCAGTGTGTTTCTTGCTTCGTTCATTGATAAAATGGCTTGTGTGAAACGAAATTTTCGTTGGAAGAAAAGAAATTCATAATTTCTGAGATTGATATAGGATTGCGGAAAACTGATGTGGCCAAAAAATATGGAATAACACCATCGACTTTATCTACATTTCTAAAAGATAAAGAAAAAATTGAGAGACAATTCCAAAATGCAAGCATTGGTTCCCATAGAAAACGAATGCGGCAGTCGCAATTTCAAGGTGTCGATAAAGCCGTGTTTAAATGGTTCGAAGATGTTCGTTCACGAAATGTACCTATACATAGTCCTCTGATAAGGCAGAAGGTTGGCTCAATCGCTTTCGTACTCGCTATGGAATTGTAATGAAATCAATTTGCGGCGAATCAGGTGATGTACCTACAAAGTCTGTAAATGAATGGAGAGCTGGAGAAGTATCTGCCCTTATAAAGACATACAGCTCCGTTGATGTTTTCAATGCTGACGAAGCTGGAATATTTTATCAATTTGAACCGAGAAAAACATTAACATTTAAAGACGACAAATGCTTCGGAGGAAAAATTTCAAAGCAACGAATTACAGCACTCTTTTGTTGCAACAAATCAGGAACCTAGGAGAGAAAAATATTAATTGTTGGTCACTCTGGCAAGCCCCGTTGCTTTAAGGTATCCGCACACCTTCGGAAGTGATTTTTGGAAGTTTTTGAAATTTTCTCTTGTTATCCATTTTTTATACTGACATTTACTTTAAAAGTTTGAAAAAAATATAAAAAATTTAGCAATTACCCAGAAATAATTTTTTAAGAGAAAAATACTCAAAATTATGTCAAAAATTGGCATTTCCACAAAACGTGATAACTCAAAAATGAAACAATGTATTGGCATTTTGTAAATTGCATAATAATTAGAATAACTTTCTCTGGGACTTAGACTACACACATTATAATCGCATCCCTATATCGGATGATATGGCAGTTAAAGTACTAATGTAATGAAAAATTCGCAAAATTTGTCTCATGATTGTCATTTTTATACCAGTGTAAATATAAAACTATTTAATATATTATCATGAGTGTAGTCCATTCCCTCAAAAGACATTTGTAAAAGAAGTACCGAAAATTTTGTGGCATTTCATGCATAATTGTTTGTTTTAGGATGTTTTGCGCATAGTAAAAATCTGAAGAACTTCATTTGGAGAAAAAGCTAAAAATAACTTTTAAACCCAATTCAAAAGCTGTAATAGCTGTAATTTTATACGGCTGCAACTCGGGTTCTATTTTAGATACATACAAAATTTAAGCAGATTTCGATAGATAAAAGGTTCAATTTTAATAGTATTCCAAAAATGAAAAATCGATATTTTGATCGAAAATTATGTTTTAAAGGTGTTCGGATACCTTAAGAACTGTCATTCATTGCTTGCGATTATAAATTCAATAAGAAGGCATGGATGGCACAAGATATCTTTAATGATTGGCTAGTGCAATTTGACAAAGAAATGAAAGCTAAAAAACGGAAAATCCTTCTCCTGATTGATAATTGTAGGCCTCATAATAGTCCCCCCAAATTGGTCCGCATCCGAGTTGAGTACTTTCCGCCGAATTGCACTTCTATTCTACAGCCTCTAGACCAAGGCATCATCCGTGCTGTAAAATCTCGCTACAGAACTCTTTTGCTAAAAAGAATTCTTTGCGGCCAAAAATAAAGGCCAAAAATAAATCTCAAAGAAACTATTGAAATGATCTCTGGTTCGTGGCAAGAAATTAGCGAGAAAACAATTTCTAAATGTAGGAAACATGCCCGGTTAACTGAGACCGAAGAAAAGGAATCAGAAATTTTAGATTAGGATGAGTCCTCTTAATTAAACACAATTAGGAAGGCTGCCAAAAAATTAACATCAGTCCCTGATCAGGTGGATTTGGAGGATTTCTTATATGTGGATGACAATATTCAAACATGCTCTGATGTATCTGATGAAGATATCATTTTGTCCATTAAAACTACATCAAACCAACAAAATGACGACAGCAGTGATGACGATACTGATGTTACCGACGATTCAAAAGTTACCGCTTCGGAAGCTCTCTCATGCTTGGACAAAATGCGTGATTTTGTTTCACATCAAAAAAATGTTCCAGAGGAGGTATTTTCTCACATTCATTCGCTGCACACGTTTTTGTTATCATTAACTACACATTCGTTTGTGCAAACTAAAATCACAGATTTTCTGCAATAATGTATTACTAAATAAAGGTTAGTCCGTAATTTTGTATTTTTAATATTGCATTTTATTTTACTAACTTTTTTATGTTAATTTAACTAGTCTTCCATTAAAATCTTCAAAATGAAAAGTAAATTTATCTTACATAATTAATTTACGTGTATATGCAGTTCATTAGATAAATAGGAGTAATTCCGTTATAACGAAAAAATCGTTACAACGAAATATTTTAGCGGTCCCGTGAAGTTCGTTGTAACGGAAATCTACTGTATATTGAAATTTATATGTATTATTGAAGTGCTCTAGAAGAGGATTAATATAGTGTATTATACTACTGGGTGTGATAGCATCCATCGTTCATTTACATTGAAACACAAAATAATACAGTACACTGTATCAATAATAATTGTTTAATGTGTATTTTCAATTGTGGCGCACGTTTTATTTTAATTCAATTTTCTCATATTGTTTGATGTATATGAACTATATAGATCCTATACAGGGCTGCAAAAAAGATATCGGCTACATTTCCTTTTATTGGAGGAATTTGCAGTAAAGGAATTTTCAACTGTGCTATGCGTTTTCTAACACAAGAAAATTTAAAATTTTATGAAGTATATATACAGGGTGGTTCTAAAGGTCATGTCCAAACGGCACGTGTGGGTGCGTCAGTTCATGAGGACAAAGAATTACATAACTGGTGGAACTGGGGGTCGTAAATGCGATTGTGACTGTGAAATTGCACGGTGACCGTGACGCAAAGAAAAGATACCAAACAGTGTAAAAATACCTTTATTTTAGAAAAAACTTAATCGAAGTACAAAATACAAAGGAAAAATGTTACAACTCATAACGAGTGCTCAAAATGTCCCCCATTAGCTGTGATGCATGCTACACATCGGTACCGCATGGAATCGCGAACATGTTTCAATTGGCCGGCAGTCTCCCGACACGTGCCGACACTTCAGCGATCCATGCATGAGGTCCATGGCAGATGAAACGGGTGTCTCATACATCAGAGACTTAAGATATCCGCAAAGGTAGAAATCCAGGTGCGGGGGGGAGGTATTAGGATCGCGGTGGCCACAGTACGGGGCAGATTGGAACGTGTTCGGCATTTAATGTGGCGCCTTTGTGAAGTATGTATGATGGGTATTAGTGCACTTTTTGAGCACTTCTAATGGATTGTAACATTTTTTTTTGTATTTGTACTAAGTATTTGGTAAAATAAATGTTTTTTTTACACCATTTGTTATTTTTCTTTGCGTCACGGTGACGATGCAATTGCACGGTCACGATCGCGTTTTCGACCCGCAGTTCCTATGTAATTCCTACTCTTCATGACCTGACACACCCGCACGTGCCGTTTGGACAAAACCTTTTGAACCACACTGTATAAATTTATAGCTTCTATGCAGAGCTGCATAAAAGAATTCGGATAAATTTTGCAAATGTCGACGGTAATTGGTGGTATTGGATTTTCAAATGTGCTATGTGTTTTCCAAATTCTTCGTTTAGACATCTTTCGCCATATTAAACTGCATAGCTTTCTTATAGTATTCTGAAAGTGTTAGATAATGTTTCATAATATATGCTTGGCACATTCAATGATTTGCCGTTCTTGTTTTATTTAAACAGATTTTACCGAATCGCAGCAATATGTTTTAAATGCATCGGTAATCCCTATATCATTTGTACCATAATGAATCCTCCTATCTTAAAATTGAAATAATGACTTTTATAAATGTACTTAGATTAAAAATGTAGAGAAAAATGTAACAGATATCATATGTACTAAATAAAAAAAAAATCATTTTAAAATTATTATAAACAAATCAATATTTTTAAAAAATTACATTAGGTTTCTTTATCTTTTGTTATACTAGGAGGGCTCCGCCCCCATGCTCACTATGCTCACCAACCCCCCGCGTAAACGCTTCGTGATTTCGTTTGGTATCGCAAAGCAAACCTTATTTTCTAGCCAACTCCAGAAGAAATTATTTCGCGTTTCCATTCTGGATCGCTTCGTGATTCCTCATTTTCTATGCATTCAATTTTTAGATTCCATTTGGTATAAATGCGCTCCTCCCCAACTCCTGACGATTTTATTTCCTTATCTCCAAGCAGGTAATCATTAGAGCTTACGGAGTTTCATAATTAAAAGAATTATTAAATATAAAATCATTAAAAAAAGATAAAATTTATAATTTATTTGAATAATTACAAATTAAGTAAAAATTACATGTATAGTGTTACGAATATTGTAAATAAATAGGGTTTGTGCTTAAAAATAAAGTTAATAGACCAATTAAGCTCTATTCATAAACTAATGTTAGTTTTTGTTGTATTGAAATATCTCAATTTGTTGATTTTCTGCAAGCAAGTAAACCGTATTGGATTTTAATGGGAGTCTATGGAAATTTGGCGAAATACTGGAAATAGCGCCAAGTTGGCTTCACTTTTGGCGAGTAATTTTGGTCGCCAAATTTGGCGATATATCGCCAAGTTGGCGACAAACTTGGTGATATTTGGCGAGAAACGGGACCCCTACCTTGATATAGCGTCAGAAAGCACTGACCAATCATCTGCGTTTCGCAGTATCTACGCGGATTTTCATTGGCTCATTTCCAAAGCAAAACTTTTTTTTATATATAGAAGGATAACATGAGAAAAAAGTTTGTCTTTTAAACAATAATTAATTCTAAAGCTGAAGTGCAACAGAAATTACACTGGAAGTACACTTTCTTTAAAATCTGCTCTATATTCTAAACATGTTATGCACAAAATAAAAAAGGCACCAGATTTCCTTTTTTGGAAGCGTCTCTGCAATACATATTAATAATCCTTTCCGGTGGACACAGTTCTCACTGAATGAAAATGTATTTGCAGACGTTACATTTTTCTAGAACAAAAATCTAATAAATTATCTCAAAATCAGCTTTATATTCTTAACATGTAATGAACAAAGCAAAAATTGCACCAGATTTCATTTTCAGGAAGTGTCTCTGCAATAAAGATTAATAATCCTTTCCGGTGGACATAGTTCTCCCTGAAAGAAAATGTATTTGCAGAGGTTACATTTTTCTAGAACAAAAAGCAAATAAGTTATCTCAAAATCAGCTTTATATTCTTAAAATGTAATGAACAAAGCAAAAATTGCACCAGATTTCATTTTCATGGAGTGTCTCTGCAATAAAGATTAATAATCCTTTCCGGTGGGCACAGTTCTTACTAAACGAAAATGTATTTGCAGAGGTTACATTTTTCTAGAACAAAAATCAAACAAATTATCTCAAAATCAGCTTTATATTCTTAACATGTAATGAACAAAGCAAAAATTGCACCGGATTTCATTTTCATGGAGTGTCTTTGTAATAAAGATTAATAATCCTTTCCGGTGGACACAGTTCTCACTGAAAGAAAATGTATTTGCAGAGGTTTCATTTTTCTAGAACTAAAATCAAATAAATTGGCTCAAAATCAACTTTAGATTCCAACAAACAATGAACAAAGCAAACATTGCACCAGATTTCATTTTCAGGGGTGTCTCTACAATAAATATTAATAATCCATTCCGGTGGATACAGTTCTCACTGAACGAAAACCCATTTGCAGAGGTCACGTTTTTCTAGAACAAAAATCGAATAAATTAGCTCAAAATCAGCTTTATATTATCAACATGTAATGAACAAAGCAAAAATTGAACCAGATTTCACTTTATGGGAGTGTCTACTGCAAGAAAGATTAATAATCCTTTCGGATCGACATTATTATCGTTATTTATTCTATTGAACGGAAATTTACTAGCAGAGGTTACGTTTTTCAAGGACAAAAGTTTAATAAATCGCCTCAAAATCTCCTTTATATTCCAACATGGGATGAACAAAGAAAAAATGGCACCAGAGCGTATTTTAGGAAGCGTTTCTTCAATACAGATTAATAATCCTTTCTCATGAACACAATTCTCAATATTTATTATATTGAACGAAAATATACTTGCTGTGTTTACGTTTTTCGAGGATAAGAATTCAATAAATCATCTCAAAATCTGCATCTGCTTTATATTTTCAATATGGGATGCACAAAGCAAAAAGTAGCACTAGATTTTATTTTTAGGAATAGCCTTTGCAATACAGATTAATAATCCTTTATGGTGGACGTAATTCTTGTTATTTATTCTAATGAACGAAAATGTACTTGCAGTAGTTACGTTTTTCAAGAACAAAAACTTATTAAATCACCTCAAATTCTGCTTTATATTTTCAATATGGGATGAACAATGACAAAATGTCACCATATTTCCTTTTTAGGAAGCTTCTCTTAAAAACAGATACTTTCTCATGAACACAGTTCTCATTATTCATTCTATTCAACGAAATTGTACTTGAATTTGCGTTTTTCGAGGATAAAAATTTAATAAATCTCATTAAATCTGCGTTATATTCTCAACACGGGATGAGCAAACTAAAAAATGGTACAAGATTTTATTTTTAGGAATAGTGTATGCAATGCAGATTAATTATACTTTTTAATGGGCATCGTTCTAATTATTTCTTCTATTAAGTGGAAATGTACTTGCAAGGACAAATGTTAAATAAATTACATGAAACTAACAATTATATTGAAAAATTAAATACAGTCGATACTTTTTTTAAATAGAAATAGAAATTTTTTATACTTGTCCTAATGACAATCATTAAAAGTTGTTCTCTGTATTGAACATTTTTTGCATTTTTTAATTATTCATACGTGCCTTTATTTTACCCGTTGTTTTATGAGCCGTTTGTTTTATCAATATTAATTATACCTAGTATCCTTGAGAAAATTAATAATCACCAATCGAAAATATCATACCTATTGAAATTTTCACCGGCAGATTGTAAAAATCGCAAATTATACATTATCCAGGTCTAAAGTACTCAAATAGCAAATTCTTTAAAAAAACTGAACGAATGTCGAAAAGGAACATTCATTATGTGACAGAGCTCAAACAATAAAACTCACAAATCTCTCAGTACGTGGAATTCGGTAAGTTGGTTTTGTACATAACCAAAGTAAATATAATGCAATATATAGTGTGAAATATTTTACAAAAACCAACCTTCCGCGGGGCAGTTCCTCGTCTGCGAGGTTCCGTGATCAAGTTACACGCAATGGAGAAATCATTTTCAATATTTTCTTTTTATATGTAGAAGTAAAATTCGAACGCGGTAAATAAGATGCTGAATTTTGGTCTTTCGTATGGAAATAAATTTTATTTCATTTTGAAAAAAAAATGTTTATTGAGCACAAAAACATGCTATTTTGTATCACGGCTTCTTAACAGAACAAAAGAATTGCTGAATTTTTAATTGCATTTAAAATACGTAAGGACTAAAGAATAGACAGAGAATCTAAAAAAGGATTTAGAATTTTATTTTGAAAAGTACATAGGTAACGAAAAACGAGCAGGAAAGTTTTAATCTGATATCATCTAAAGTTATGTTGTAAATATTGCACATTTGCATATAGTTTGAGGTGTGCTAAATGATCAAGAAACTATTCAGTCTATTTTATATTGAAGTTGTTATTGAAAAGTTAAAAACTCTTGCTCGTGAACTATCCTTGCCTTCGATATTATATATAGTAAAGTGGGGACAGACGCCGCGGTTGGACAGATGCCGCATAGATTGTGTAGGCGACTTTAGCGTCCCTAGAAGTTCGTAGTGTTCCTCTGTGCTGTGTGATGTGTTGTATTCGTTTCCGCCACTTAATTGTCAGTATTTACATATTTATGGCGATTTTTATGGCTAGAACCTGCGTGGTAAGTTGTTAAAATTATTCTAATGATGTTTTATTACATATTTTAAGAAAATTAAACAGATTTCAACCCAAAATCGATTGCAACTATAAACTAGATCTTCGTAGAATACAGACATGTGCTTGCCTTTCTTTCGCGTCGCTCACATGACACAAAATGGCGGCTTACCCGGAACCAAGGGACAGATGCCGCACCGAGGTTTAGGGACAGATGCCGCAAAATATATTTTTGTTTTTTGGTTCAATAAGTTCATCACTGCGATTTAAGTAGAACCGACATATATATGAATGTATATTAGCGCATTCCGCTGCTTATCAAAATATTCTCAGCAACAATGTTGGTTCACCATGTGTGAATAAGGAAAACGAAGGCCGTTTACATTTCTCACCATTTAAACTGCTAAACAAAATATCTCCTACCTCAATGGTCAAAAGACCTATACAGCCAAGTAATAGAAAGTAAAAGGATGCAAATATTACAAACACAGAATTTATAAACAATAAAAAAGAACGAAATGAAAAACAAAAGAAACTAGAAAGCGTCAAAGAGCGACAACTTGGCAGAAGTAAAATGTGTAAAAAAAGGAAGGGAAAGGTCAACTTGAAAACGCCTTACTTTAGGAAAAAACTAAAATATGAATCATCTTCTGACAATGGGTAAATTGTTCCTCTTTCGGATTCTGATGGCAGAATTGGATTGAAATTTGATGACTGCATATGCTGAGTGCTGGAGTCTTATCAAGGAGCAATCTCTAAAGCGGACATGATTCAGTGCATCAAATTCAATCGATATCTGCATGAAAATCGCTTACTTTACTTTTGCAACGGTTAGTGTGGTGTGATTGTGGGCGAATGGAAATAGAAAATCAAAGAATGAGAGGAAAGTTAAAAAATAAACAGACTAGGGCCTAAATAGAATAGAACTAATACCTACATTAAGAGAAAACTGCAATGTTCGCCTGGATGTAAACCAGTGATTTATAATTTTTTTGAGGATTATGCTGTCTATTGTTTCCGGTAATTATGCTATCCATTCATGTAAATTCAAATGATTTACTTTTCATTTTCACTTTTTGTCTTAAGTTTTGTTTATAGAGATTACACTTTTGCATTTTCGTTAAACTTTTCACAATTTAGTGATATATATAATTTTTGTAAGTTTACTGTTATTTATTTTCGTTTTAAGTAGTTTGAGAAAATAAAAATGTGATTTGCTTGAATAAAAAAACAAACAGCCTAGCATTTTTCTCCATGCGTCATCTATCACACACCCCATGCGGCATCTTATCCAGCACGTAAAAAAATATGTTAAAAAAGGGCATGTGGAAAAATAATTATGCCTATTTTATTAAGAGGGTTTTAACTTGTTTAACATAGGAATTAGATTCTAAAGGGTTTGATCAATGATTTCTGGTACTTAGTTTGTTGTTTTTTGCTTTATTGTTCATTTTACAAGAAGAAAAGAAAAACTGCGGCATCTGCCCCCACTTTACTATAATTACATGAAAAATTTGCCCTTCCTTTTCGAATTACTTGAACTAATCTTCCTCATATAGTATACTATCAATTTTTGGTGTAGATTAAATCATCACATCAGTCATGAAAACGTTCCGTTGAGTTTTCAATGTTCTTTTTGTTCATGATAATGCAAGATCTTACACAGCTGATGTAACGATGCAAAAATTAGAGAAACTTTACTGGACAACTTCCCTGGATTCTTTTTATAGAGAAAACTTATTATCTTCGGACAATAATTTATTTGAATCCTCTTTAAAAAAAAAAAATAGAAGAATAATTTTTATCAGATGAAGAAATCAGCTATTTTTTTTTTGCAGGTGACTATATGCTTGTCCTTTTTCTTTTTAATGCACAACAACAAAAAACTGCACTTGCAATATGGTTGAAAAAGAGTATAAAAAACTACGTTGATGGACAAAAAGGTAAAATTTTGTTAAATAACATTTTAAAATTAATCAATTTAACCCCTTGACTACCAATTTGTTTTTGTGGGACATTTAAAATCAAATTTAGTATAGAGTTTTAATACCTAACAAACGGTCAACTACGATCCCAAATGAACGTGAGAGACCAGTGGGACAAGCCAACATGGTTTTCCAAGCGTTTCAGGGACTGCTGTGTTCAGTGGTAATTTTTTAAGTTGCACTGGGACATAGTGTCCCACTGGGAGTCTAAAGATTAAAAGGTCTTGTTTATATTCCATTCACGCTTATAAACATTTTAAAAATTAAAAATAAATTTATTAAACAAATGAAACTGTAAATCAGGTTAACAATCATGCTACGCATGGGATTTATAAATGTTGAATGTTTAAATACAGAATGTTAATAAAAGCAGAAGAGATACATTCTTGCGTCATAAATCCCGCATATGTTTTTTTCATGTAGTGCAGAACTGTAAAACATTCAGTGAAATTCTAACTTTAGGATATCACCGAATTGTCATGTTAGCAGAAAGTTCGCCTTATTTTTTGCTGACGTCTTGTGGCAAATATGGCATGTGTGGTATGCTTGGTCAAACACACACGTAGTGAGGTTTGTTTCTCATCCAATCATTTCTTATTATAGTAAAAATTCAATCATTATACTATCGAATATAGAGGAAAAGTTATATTTTAATATAAGGAAAAGAAAAACATTTATGGGCCAGAAATCCTGTATTTCTTTTTTAACTACACTGCTCAAAACAATTAAAGGATATTGCAGTTTTAGGTGGATTTTGTATCTGGTAAACTGTTTAGCTGATTGATACATGGTCGACAGAAATAGTAGGTTATATGAGAATAAATTACACATGTTTGGCAGAAAAAAATGCATTTTATTGCGCATTTGTGTACTAAAGGAAAAAAACACAATTTGTGCATATGAGAAAAACTGAATAAGAAAAGGTGTTTTCTTCAAAGAAAATCATTTTCAGTAGGGGGTATGGTTTCCACGGGCGGCCAGCAACGTTGAACACCTTTGAGGCATGGACTCAATGAAGCTATTAATGACGAGTTGGGGTATTCTGCCCCACTCTTCCAGAAGAGCTCTTTCCAGTTCTTGGAGAGTTTGTGGGGGTTGTTGGCGGCCAGAAACTCGTCTTCCTAGAGCGTCCCAAACGTGCTCGATTGGATTCATGTCCGGAGAACACGCTGGCCATTCCATTCGAACGATTCCTTCCTCGAAAAGGAAATCCTCCACCAGGTTTGCACGATGTGGCCTGCAGTTATCGTCCATTAAAATGAAGTTATCTCCGATTGCTGCAGCGTAAGGGACTACCATAGGTCTGAGGATCTCATCCCTATATCGGCGACCAGTCAGAGCTCCATCTCGAAAGATGTAGAGGTCAGTGCGCCCGTCAATGGAGATGCCACCATACACCAACACTCCTCCACCGCCAAATCTGACACTTTCGTGCACGAACGCAGGATTATTCCTACTGCCACGGTCCCTCCAGATGAAAATACGCCTATTATCCGGATGCACAGAAAACGGGACTCGTCAGAAAACAGAATATTGCTCCATTCATTTCTCCTCCAATTGACATGCTCGGTTGCCCACTCCCTGCGGTCGCGACGATGCCTTGATGTTAATCTAACACATACCATCGGTCGGCGAGCATACAGACCTACAGCATGGAGCCGGTTTCGGACAGTCTGAGTTGAAATCGTGGTGCCTGTAGCCGAGCGAAGGTGTTGTTGGAGAAGAGTAGCGTTCATGGTTCGGTGTCTCCGAGCTGTTAACGCTAAATACCGATTTTCATTGGGCGTTGTGCCCGTCTACGACCTTGCCCTGGTCTTCGGCCTGCACATCCACTCTCCAAAAAACGGTTCCAGATCCTGGAAATGACACTTTGTGACAGTCCAATGGCTTGCGCTACTTCGGCTTGAGTTTGGCCCCCTTCTAACCTACCAACAATTCTCAAAGCTTCTGAATCTGTCAAATGACTTCGCTGAGACATCGTACTCATCGAAACAAAGATATCACTGAATGCCGATCATCCTTGTCTTCATTCTCTTTTATCCAGTTGAAAGTCAAATTTCATTCGCTGCCGCTGAAGCGACGTTTTTGACGTCGAACTCAAAATTTGCATACTCCACAGTTTGAAAACCAGAAAAATTTGCATTTGTGAGTCTCTTCTTCTATTTTCGGCAAAAAAAATTTCGTTTATATCTTTATTTTATATAAAACTTCAAATATCCTTTAATTGTTTTGAGCCGTGTATATTACAGTAAGAATTTCACCGAATTGTCATGTTAGCAGAATGATCTCCTTCTTTTATTGTGAGAAATATGGCATGTGTGCGCGCGATCAAATGCGATCTTGTTTGTAAGTGTGTCTTCATAGGTGTAAGTGGGTATAAATTTCAGTAATCGGGTGCAGTACCATATTTTAGTAAGTGCATGTATGGGCTGGTGAATAAATACTTCAAAGTTGTAACGCAGTTTTAACCGCATTTTTACCACCATTAATACGATGTCAGCTTTACTGACGGGCTCGTTTTTGATTTATAAAATTTAAGTTTTGTGACAACAACGAGATATACACCTGGAAATAATCTGACCAATATTTTACACAATTTTGCTCTTTTACACTGTCGGAATAACTGAAATTTAAACTTTAATGTTCTTTAAAATTTAGATATTTTAATGTCAGCAGATGTGAAACGGAATACGAATGAAAGTTTCGTTATTTTTTGCTCAGTTGTCAATAGATGTTTGGTATGCTAGATATTCTGCTAAATACAACATAATTTTCCCTCGGAAACTTTTCGTCTTTTTCAAACTGGGACCGTAAGTTAATATTTGAAACATTTCTATTTGACGATAGAAGTTTATAGAGATATAAACTAAACGTATTAAGCATTTTACACTCTAAATTAAAATGTCTGAAATTCAGACACTCAAGTGTCTGAAACGGTGTGTTCAATTTTCAGACATTTTTTGTGTCTGAATTTCAGACACTTCAAACGTCTTAATAGCATCCATTTTTTTTCAAGCATCATGCGTAGCCATGTTTGACCACGTTGAATCCTGGAAAAATATTTGGCTGGGGTCCTGCCCCCCCACCCCCCCCCACCCCCCCTACAACCTGATTTTTCTGGTCCTCCCAATTTTGGTACGCAATTTTTGTTAAGCTGATAATTTAAATCTTTTACGACATTTTACTGATTATAATCAATATTTTGAACTCAGGAGTAGAACAAGATTAAAACAAAAAATATTTATCTAAATATTAGATATTTAAAATTTGTTTTATTTTTAATCTTATTTTACTTTAAAAGTTCAAAATATTGATTATAATCAGTACAATTTCGAAACAGATTTAAAACATAAGCTTTACAAATATTGCACATCAAATTTGTGGGCACTAAAATCGTAGGGGGGCGGGCGGGGCACGGCCCAGTATGCCAATTCTTTAATTAAGAAGTTCTTTTGAAAAAAAAATGCAACCCTGCGTTATTGTTATCTAAATTGAGATGTCCGGTACTCGGGAGTATCCGTTGTGGAGGTTAATGGACATTCCCGAATAGCTGAAGCATCTATTTAGCGAATACTTTTTTAATCCGCATGGCATACATATTTGCATATTTTTACCTCACAAAAGCAGACATCTCCGATTATCGGACAAATTCAACGGCAAGGGCTATTGATGGCTTTTAAAGTACATGGATAAATATATATATTTCTTATAATCTTGTCCTACTCTACTTCATATAATTTAAAAATAGATTTTTTAAAAATTTATATTGCCACATAGGCAATTTTACATATATATCAGATGATAATCACAACTATGAATAAATAAATAAATATTCTACTTTATCCCTTTGCACTCGAGGGCTCCGGAGCGGAGCCATTTAAAATTTGTCTTCAAACTCGAGGGCTCCTCTACGGAGACGATGCAAATAATTTTGTGATACCTGTCTAGAAAAGCCAAGATCACATGGTATCACAAAATTATTTGCATTGTCTCCGTAGCGGAAACCTCGAGTTTGAAGACAAATTTTAAATGGCTCCGCTCCGGAGCCCTCGAGTGCAAAGGGTTAATATTGAGAAAAAAATTACTTCGGTATTTTGTTTATTTATATTTTGTGTTTTTAATCTGGTCCTACTCTAAAAGTTCAAAACTTTAATTATAATCAGTGCAAGATTTAAGGTATCAGCTTTACGAAAATTTCATACAAAATCCCCTCCCCCCCCCTCCCCGAAAAAAAAATGAAAATCCTTATCATTTAAAAATTAGATTTTTTAAAAATTTATATTGCCACATTGGCTTATTGTTATCATTCCTATTAAACACTTTTCATTAGATATCTTTAAAGCAAAATAAAGCCGCAAAAAAAGAAGTTACCACATAATCACTATGATACACACTTGCGATGCTTATCAGTAAAGTCTAATTGGAAAATGACCTTCGAAGTGAAATATATTTTCTACACGCAGCAAAATCAAAATAAACAAATGATTTCCTTTTTCCTGACTATGTTACCTCTCTGATCATCTATGGGTTACATCTATGTTTCCAAGTCAAAAGCTTTGCACATTTAATCTACTCGGTAAAAGATTTAATAGCTTTAGAAATATATCTAAGAAATATTTGAGATAAATATTCTTTTTCAATTATATATAAATTTCATAAAAATCAATTGATTTTTTTTCCAAAAGCGAAAGTCTATAAATATATTTTTTAGTTTCAGCTAAATATTGTTCAAATGAAAAAAAAAAAAAAAAAAAAAAAAAAAAGGCAATCCCGAAAATAGGGATTAAAATTGAAGCGGGATCCCGGGATATCAATCCGGGATTGTAATCCCGAGCTAGGAAGTAAAAAAGCTTTAGGAGATCTTTCAAAGTTTTTTTTTTTTCTATTTCCTTGTGGTGTGGTCGTTTAGTATGATATAAGCATTAGTCATTGAAACTAAGAACTGCCATATTGAAAACAAAACAAAACAAGGGAATGAACTTAACTTTTAAATATGTCTGTTTTTTAGTGATGTTATTACTTTAAATTTGAGAAAAAAGATGAGAATAAATAATACATAATTTGTAATAAAAGACAACGTCATAAATTAAAAAATATATACTTCTAGAATTATTATTATTATTATTATTATTTTTGCAAAAAGATTCAAAACTAATTAAATTTCATGTAAGATTTTGTTTAGTACAATAAATAAAATCATAAAAGACACTAATTTTAGTACTATAAAGAAATTATAACACTTACTAAAATCGCTGTTTGCAAGAGGTAAGAAAAATTCCTCGATTTGAAATTTTAAAAACTACCACAACCACAGTGAGGGAGAAAGACTTGCACCAGTTTAAAAGGTAATCCCATAATACATCCGACTAGCCATATTTAAAGAATGAGATGTTTCATCCTCAAAACAGGACCTGCCAGACAAAAGTTTCTTTTTTTTTGCCAGCTTCGACAGGACGAAGATGAATAACACAATATTATTGATATAAATTAATACGAGTTAACACTAAGCCCATTGCACACGCTTTGTAGAATTTCCGGGTGTAATCTTCAACCGTCGTCTACTTCTGTTCTGTGTCTATCCCGCCCTTATATCGACGACAGCTTCTAAGAGACATTTGATGTCGAGCACACACGTCAGATGTATGTATTCAATAAATAAATAATCCAAGTTAATACGAACACAGTAAATCACAGTACTTCATATTTTGCAAAAAACGAATTAAAATACACGCGTACATAAAAACAAACTTCGTTTGAATTACAACGTATACCACTTCGAAGGAAGACATCTAAAGCCCATGCGCAACTGGGAGTGTGAATGCCCCCTGGTGGTTATTGCGTCGGAAGAATCAAAACGTCTTAAATTAAGACACGTTTAAAGCAATGAAGTGTCTTAAAATAAGACGTTTGCGGATATTTTAGACATTATTCTCAGTTCATTTGCACCATGGTCATAGTAAGACACTTATGTATCTTAAATTAAGACATCTATAATGTCTGAATTTTCAGATTAAGACACTTAAGTGTCTAAAATTCTTTTTCAGTCACATATGTGTCTAAATTTAAGACGCTTCTATTTGCAGTGTAACTAGTTAAATTACGCGATATAAAAAAATATATATGTAAGTTCTGTTATAGACGTCCATTTTTATACAGTATAGTGAAATGGTTTTTCCAACACTTAAAGATAAATAAAATATGAACAAAAAATATATATCAATGAGTAACTTTGTGCATATGTGTATGCACTTGTATACGTAACTGTACATGATTTTGTGTTCAACAGTTGATTCGAAAGTCTTTAAAGAAATTTTAAGGTGTGATATAGCATACTATAACAAACAATGTAAGCATAAGGTACCAATAGCGTAAACTCTATGTCCATACAAAAATGCGAAATGATCTGATTTTTATCCGAACATTTTTGAATAACCACGCTATAAGAGTGCTGTATAAGAAAATAACTAGTAAAATTGTTGTACGGCATTTAAGTAAAAATAGGAAAAATATCAAAATTTAAACTTTTCTAATTAGCCCCCGGTATGCTATTTCTTTCTCCCAGCTTATTTTGTGTCTCTCCAAAAAATAACGTTACATTACAGAAGCCAGCCGTAAAACAAAGTAGATGTATCATTTTACGATTAAATACTCTATAGCAATTTTTTTAACTTCTAAGCATCGCACATTTTCAATTTTTATGCCGTCGTATTGGGAAAAAAATGTACTTTTAAATGTAATTTGTTTGAAAACTGCATCTCAATTCATTTTTGAAATATTAATTTTTGTGTAGTCTTTAGAGTCATTTGCTTAATATTGGCAACGCAAGTACTCCATTTCTGTAGAAAGTAAAGAAAAGATAGTTGTAAAATAGTAATTATGTATTTTTGTTGCCATTTTCTCATAATAACCAAAAAAAAAATGTGATTAAAATACGTGTTATTTTGAAAAAAAAAATATAAACGAATGATTTCTGTTAAAACATGAAGCTATTATAAACTATATTTAATTTTAATTATCTATATTAATGTTACAAACAAATGAAGGCCTATGAATCATTAGATAGCCGTTTTTTTTTTTTTTTTTTTTTTTTTTTTTTTTGAGTTTCTTTAATGACGGCATCTTTTTGTTGTGTTTGTGTATTAATTTCGCGATAGTGACGTCCTATGTATACTTTACTGTAGATGTTTAAGAGTGGATCGTAAATGTGGAATTTGGAAGCAGATGCAAATAACATACATAAAATAAAAGCATGTGTTTTAAGTTTTAAAATTGAAATATGTCTTGTAATATTTATATACACATAATTTTGTTTTCATCGTGGGCGACACTAAATTCTGAAAAAGCAGAATTCCTGTTTTCTAGTAATTTATTTAATTTTGCCTAATTTGAATATTAACTTAAGAACTGATCAGTTTGTCGTTAATCATTATATGTTTAATTTTATAAAATTATACCTAAAACAAAACACGAGACCTAGTTTGAATAAATTGTCTGCAAATAATTTTCATGTATAGGCATTTAAGTTCAACTTCGCAAATATTAAAAATTTTAACGTCTAACACTTTCAAATACCCTTTTTTTTTTTTTTTTTTTTTTTTTTGACGGTGTATAAGAATTAATTTAACAAATTATTATTTTATAAGTAGTTATCTAAATTTAAGATTGTAAAACCACACCTTAAATGCACTAATTTAAATTTAAAAAAAAACTACTATAATTTTAAATAATTTGAATGTATTGAAATTATTTTAAATTATTATTGGAAAATTAGATTAAATTGTAATATATAAAAAAAAAAAAAACAAAGTTTCCTTTCATAAAATCTTTATCGGGTTGGCCAAAATCAATCTAACACACACACACACGTACATACATATATATTACAATTATAGTGAAACAAATCAGTCCTTTAATTTTAAAATGGATATGGCCGTCATTTTCATTTTAATGATCTTAAATTAACTGACTATATTCCTTCCGCCCTTTTTTTGTAAAGATAAAATAAATACAAGACACAGGAAATGAGCAGAGTATACAAATGAACTTTCTGAACAAATGCTACTCTTTCTTTTGATTCAATTAAAAAAATCAGTAATAAAAATGTAAGCTTTGAGACGACGACTCTGTCAAGTTAAAATATAAGTTTCAACACAGAATTGTTTTACATTTCGTAAAAATATTAAATTAAATTAAATTATTTGCTTATTTGTGCATGACTTAATCAAAAATTTATTTTCTTCATAATATTTCAATGGGATAATTTCCACAAATCTTAGCAACATAATTGATACAACTTACACGCTTTCAATTTTTTCATAGAAGAGGTTAGAATAAGAATAATAATTTTTGTCGCTAAACAGCGATAGTAAAATATAGTTACAAATGGTTGATTGATAATTATAATCAATTAATTTACTAAGTTAAAAATAAATATGCATTTCTTAAGCAAAACTTTTAAATTTATGAAGACACAAAACAATTTTAGAAGCTATATTAGCATGTTTAAAAAAAAAAAAAATGTAAATATGAAAATGATTAAGAATAAAATATAATAATACATTTTTGCAGATTATTTGACACACTGATCCAGCGCAACTTCAGCCTTTAATAACGTATTTGAATCTGCACATTTATTTATTTTTTTCTACAAAATGAGCAATTTTTCTTTTCATTAAATGCTTTTTGACATCTGTGCTGTTCGATAATGATAGCAAGAATGAAAAATACTTGAAGGCAGTACGGGCTATGCATGGCTATCTATAAGCACATATATGTAATCGATCACAGTTTCAGTCTGCACCGACTGTTCGGATGTTTTTTCATCGAAACACGACCAATTCGTTCGACCAACAAACATTCGACCAATCACAGGTTTTGGGCCAAAACTTCCCGAAAACGAGCTTTTGTTTAGCCAGTTATCTTCCCACGTCCGAAAAATATTCACAATAATGGCTTTCGTCAAATTGAACATTTGCTGTCTTAGTTACGTTGTCAATTGCGATATAGGCCACTGTACAACGTGTTGACACACAAAATCAGCCAGAGTTCTGTGACAAATGTAATTATTCCGCAAACATAACTTTCAATATTAAAATAAATTCCACGTCCTTCTGTGCATTACTGTGAAAACCAGGTTTTATTACTTTTTTTAATTTTTTGCATTATAGAAATTTTTCTTCATTTGTTACTTTTGCATCACCAATACTTTATTTTCTACTGCAAAAGAATACTCATTTTTACTTTCTTCTATCTTTACAAGAAGAAAGTATTGGATTCAAGAAAATTTTCGAATTCCGGTTTTCGACGGATTTACATGTTTTAGGGGTCAGAGAACCCGAAAAACATGTTTTTACAAAATGTCTGTCTGTGAGTCTGTCTGTGTGTGACACAAATATTGTGGGCGCTCTAGCTCAAGAACTAATGCACGGAATTTAATAAAAATTTATATTCATGTAGTCCCTGATATAATTTGGTGCTGATTAGTTTTTGGTGTAAATCGCTCAACAAGTGGCGCTGCTATGCTGCATTTTTCCCGATTTCCGCAATAGCTGTACCTCAAGAATTAATGCACGGATTTTCATAAAACTTCAGGTTCCGTTAGTCCTTGACATGAATGGATGCTGTTTACGTTTTGGTGTAAATCGCCCAACAGGTGGCGCTACTATGATGCATATTGTAGGATTTACACGATTTCTGCAATAGTTCTATCTCAAGAACTAATTCACACATTTTCATCAAACTTTAGATTCAGTTACTCTTTGATATGAAATGATGCTGACTACGTGTTGGTGTAAATCGCCTCATAGGTGGCGCTAATGTGCTGCATTTTGCACTATTTCCTCAATAGCTCTATCTCAAGCGCTAATGCACGATTTGTCATCAAACTTCAGACTTAAGTATAACTTGATTAATATTGCTGCTGATTATGTGTTGGTGTAAATTGCTCTACAGGTGGCGCTGCTATGCTGCATTTGCCATGATTTGCGCAACATCTCTGTCTCAAGAACTAATGAACGAATTTTTCTCAAACTTTATATTTAGTTAGACGTTGATTTAAGTTTATGATAATTAGGTTCGGGTGTAAATAACCCAATAGGTGGCGCTGCAATGCTGCATTTTGCTGGTTTTACACGATTTCAGCGACAGTCGTACCTCAAGAACTAATGCACGGAATTTCATCTTTTTAGAATTCTCACGATGATTGCCATTTAATTTGGCACTGTGTTAACGAATTTTGAAGTATTGATATGTATGAGATAGAAGAAAGTTTTGTGATGGTCACAACATACTAGTTTTATTTATGCGATATTCTAATGAAATTACAACACTTACTACTGAAGGAAAGGTTAGCTGTATTGCAAATATGGTGAATTTGTAAAAAAAAAACTATATAGCAGTTTTGGTAAATGTTAAAGTAAAAAATTATCTTTATGTATAAACAGTGAAGTGATTATTTATTTAGTCTAAAAAATGGAGAACTTATATTCAAATACGTCAAAATAGAATGCTCATAGTCATTTAAATGCTACTTTACTTGGATCGAAGGACAATTAACCTAATAATTGGTTAATTTATGTCAAATTGCATTAAAAATCAGTTATGTCATACATAATTTCTATAGTAATAAGAATACTAATTTTGTTTTTTTACCACAGTGAAATAATATTTGAAAACCGCACTATTGAACAGTTAAATTTATGATTGAATATGTATGCGTTCTGCAAAAATGAGATGAACATAAATTCTAATATTTTATCGCATTATAAATTGATATTTAAATCTAGATTCTTGTCGGTCTTATATTCCTATATTTAATAATTTACATTCATTGTAACGGAAAAGGAATGAAATTGCAAGAAACAGGCTTAAAATAGCGAATATGAAATATGAGGAATTGTCTACTTTGTCTTAAAATTAGATTTGAATCTAAAGGAAAATATTAACAATCTGATTGGAAATACGGAATCATATGATATACTAAATTTATTTGTGCTGAATTTACAGGAAATTTGTAAAAGGAAATTCAGAAATAATTTCCTATCCTTTGATCTCTTTTTGAACAATAAATTTATCATAATTCTAAATCATGCATTTTAAATAAATGAAACATAACGATGATATTTGCCGCAATGCAGTATTTGATGTAGATATCCACATGTTTCTATTAGAAAGAATTTAAATATACAATCGAAAAATGTAAAAAAAAAATACATTATAAAGTATTGAATGAAAGATGAAATAACAATCATGATAAAAAAAAATGTTTCACAAAAATTTGAATCAATCTAAAATTTGTGTACTATAAATACATTTGTGACAAGGAAATATTAATGAACTCAAACAAATTATAGCTTTTAATATACGTTCTCTTGTTTTTGATCTTCTGTTTGTTTAAAACTTCTAGTTAAGAAAGGTTTTACTTTGATATTTTTTTAGCGTTTGATATATTAAAAATTCTTCACTATTTATATCCATACTTTTTTTTTCATCATAAGGTCAATTTTAATTCTGCTTGTATATATTTGAAAATGATAGTAGATTACGATTATATACTTCATTATTCTAGAAAATATCATAAATTCATTAAAAATAGTAATATTTGACAGCTATTTCACAAACAAATGTTTTCTATATCTATATTTTATACCATAATAGTAATTGTTAAACATAATTATATGATTCTTTGATACAGCCATTTTTGTTATACAATCTTGTAAGCTTTTTTTAAATTATTTCGATAGTATTACATATATAGTGGAAAGTAGCCATATTTGGACCGCCAGTTTAAATGGAGAGCTGTAATTCTGCTGTTAATAACGGAAAGGGATGCCATCTATCGCTGAAATCCTACTGATCAGAGTGAAGTTATTCATTATTAGAAGAAGCAAGCACCTTCCACGTGCTGTTTTCAGACAATTTGAAAAGGCCAAAAATTAGCTGTTTAGATTTAATTTTTTCTTACTAAGTGTAAGAGAATACTTTAAAACTAAGGAAAGTTGTAACATTTTTATATACATATATGTATTCATGTGTTTACTGCGCATATTTTCCCCGCGAATTTGTTTCCTTTCGTTTTTGTTCTCAGTCTTGAAATTATCTGTTTTAAAAAATGGCCCTTAGTTTCCTTAATTTAAAAGTTTGCTTAATTGGGCCAATCTGAGTTCCTTAAATTGGACCAGATATACGATCATAAATTTGAAAAGTAAGTAATGAATTTCGCGGTCTGTACGCTTTGGACAGTCTTTTTTTATATATAATGGTGCTATCCCCATGTAAGTTATTGTATTATTTTGCATGTGTGGATCAATTTTTTTTATACAGTTTAGGCCTATATAAACTTTAAAAAATATATTTTACATGTTTATGCAATTTTATTTTTGTACTTTCTTTTATTTTGTGCATTTGTATTCATTTTCTTTGAATTCATTATTCCTATGAAGTATTTTATTTACAATGTTCATAGGGAGCGGCATTTGGCCTCCTAACAGGCATGTTTTTTAAAATCATCATTTTGCAGTTGCTGTTGCAGTCATTCCTGACGAAGAGATAGGCACAGTTGTCGACACTGTTGCTTCTCCTGTTAGGGAGATGTCAGAGTCACAGTAGGTAAACAAGAAACCTACTAAAACTAACAGAATAAAAAAAAAAATGATGAAAACGACACAGACAAGCAGTCTGGAAGAAAAACATTAGTGATAGCAAAAGCTTTTAAAAATATAGGAAACGAAAAGGAAAAGTTGTGAAGAGATTGACCCGCAAGAAGGATAAAGCTACCCCCCCCCCCCCAAAAAAAAAAAAAATCCAAAGAATCATTAGAAATATTATCTCCCTTTTCAGAATCTGTTAAGTCAAAGTACACAGGTAGCCAAAAAAATAGCTGTGTTAACATCTTCGCCATATAAAGTTAACTTGGAATGAAAAAACGACAAAAAGGAAGCTCTCAAAGCACAAAATCGTTTGGAATATCAAGTTTAAAAAAATAGGCGTATTTCAATTGGAAAGAGATTGTTGGATGAGCAGAACTACAAAAGGTAAAGAAAACTTCTGTTGCAAAAAAAAAAAATAAATTAAAAAAAAAAAAAAAATGCATTTTTATTTAGAATCTAAAAAGATAAATCAAGACAGTGATGATTGGTTTTGCCTAATTTGTAAGAAAAATAAAATAGCAGGAAGGATTCAGTGTTCAGATTGCCAAATATTGTTCCGTGTTGTGTGTGCTGGAATAAAAAATAAACAAAAGAAATTCACGCTTAAGCCTTGCATCACTTCTCACATGATATTCAAGTAACTGACAGTTAGTTCCCTAATTTCGATTCTTAATTACTTATAACTTTGATTTACACTGGCCTCCAAAAGTTAAGGTACTGGGACTGGATGCTTTCGGTTGCACACGTTTTGTCAAATATCTACCAACAGTATTGGCGAGTTGTTCTTGAACTTCTAGGATGTAAAGAACATGTTTGATTGCATATTTATCGGTGAAGATTTATCGGGGGATACAATTAGGGGACTAATAATAAATTTAATAATAAAATATATTTGCGATCACCTATGTAACCGAAAAGGCTGGAAATGGTTTACCACTGTGGTAAATGAATATTTGGGTCCTGTTCAACGTTTGTATGCATTTGTGTAAGCATAGCACTCATATTCGTGAAGATGTTAACGTTTTTGTGAAAAATTCAAAAGTTTTTTGTTTATAGCTTACAGAGTTTTCAACCAAAGTTAACACAACTTTCCGAAAACTTGCCAAATAATAGTAGCAACAGTTTACTGCAATTAAAACATGAATATATTGAACATTTGATGAGATATGGACATTTTTATGAGATAATTTTTAAGTGCGCATGCGCGGAAGATTTCGAAATTTTTATTTCGTAATTTGGTAGTCGGTATTTTGGGTCAACTTCTATAAAAAGTCCAGTCAAATGTTGTGAAAACTTAGAAAGATATAGTGAGTTCATTGAAAAGTTGTGGAAAATCCCTTATAATAAAGCTAATTTTAGAAAGCAACTCACTATATCGACCCTATCTTCGTGATATTTGACTGGACTTTTTATATAAGTTGCCCTAAATAGCTGACTACCAAATTATACAATAAAAATTTTAGGATCTTCCACGCATGCGTAGTTAAAATTTATTTCATACAAATGCCCATATTTCATCAAATATTCAATATATTCATGTTGTAATTGCAGTATACTGTTGCTACTGTTTTTTGTCAGGCTTTTGGAAAGTTGTGTTAAATTTGATTGAAAACTCTGTATGCTATAAACAAAAAACTATTGAATTTTTCACACAAACGTTAACATCTTCACGAATATGAGTGGTATGCTTACACAAATGCATATAAACGTTGAACAGGACCCAAATAGTCATTTACCATAGTCACAAACCATTTCCAGTCTTTTCTATTATATAGGTGATCGCAAATATTATTTTATTATTAAATTTATTGTTTGTCCCCTAATTGTAACCCCGATAAATCTTTACCAAGAAATATAAAATCAAACATGTTCTTTACATCCTAGAAGTTCAACAACAATTCCCCAATGATGTTGGTAGATATTTGACAAAACGTGTGCAATTTAAAGCATCCAGTCCCTGTACTTTAACTTTTAGAAGCCAGTGTATATTTTGAATACATTTTGATTGATAACAATTACTCTTACTTTCAGGCATTCGATTTCATTATATTTCATTGCTGTTTGTTTTATTTTATTGTTTCATTAATCGCAAACGTTGCTTTAAATAAAATTATTTATATTCCCTACACATTATCACAGCTTAATACTGTTTAGTCCAATTTATGAGACTGGGGTTCAACTTAGGCGACCAGTTGCTGTATTGGGACAACTTTTGAGAAAATTTTCAAATTAAAATAAAATTTAAGATTTCTAGAAGAAATTGCTCTAAATATTTATTTAATTAGTAGATGAATAGATTGACCACATGTAGTAATATTTCGCAGATATTTAAAAAATGAAGTGAATAACACCTGAAATAGGTGAAGTGGTCCAAATTCGGCTAGTCTGCCCTACATACATGCACACACACTAACACACACACATATATATATATATATACATATATACATATATACATATATAGCATGCACAAAAGAATTGTTTAACTTCCTATGATGAAAGTCGGGAAAACATGTATTTGGATATAAAAATAAATTCTCGAATTTAATAAATAACAGAACCATAAATATGTTATATCATACTCATATATTACGAGAAAATAATTGTATTTTGTTTTGAATATTGATTCTCTGGCTAAATAAATGTTTCTATTTATTGATGAAATGTTCAAAATATAAAAGTTCAATATTTCAAAAATTTCTTCCAAGCCGTAAATTTACGTATGGAGGAAGAGAAATAAAATTGATTTCTCATTTTTCAATAAGTAATTTTTTGTAGGATATTCTCGAAATAATTTTTTTATATATACCCATGAATTGTGAAATATTTCCCGAAATATACAAATTCAGAAGACGTATTAGATAAGTACAAGTGTTCTATATAAGTGTTCGCACAAGTGTTCTTATCGAGGAAAAGTTACGAGAATTTTTTTTCACATTGGTAGATGTTATAATAATTTTTCAAATATTTTTTTCTAAAACATAAATCAAATTTATAAGGGTAAAATCTAGATCAATTGGTGTAAGTTTCTTCATACATTGAAAATTAAGTAACTTACACTTTATGTTAATAGATTTTAAAAGTATTTTTCCTTATCATTGTGATTTATCTGCACATAGATATTTCTATTATTTCTTGTGAATGGTATAATTTTAAATTAGTTACTACTATATTAATTGAATATTTCACACTGAGGGAAAAAACGTCCATGCCGGGAATCGAACCTAGATCCTTGGCTTACAGGGCCATTGCTCTACCGTTTTAGCTTAAACGGTAGAGCAGTAGTTAAGAAACGGTAGAGCAGTAGTCTGTAAGCCAGGGATCTGTGTTCGATTTCCGGCATGGGCATTTTTTCACTCAGTGGGAAATATTCAATTCGTATGACAACTTTACCAATCAGTTTGATTGTGTTAAAATAATAGTTTAGTTATTACTATTCTTAATTTCTGATTTACGTCATATATTTAAAATTACTAAGTACATTTTAATGAGATTACTTTAATAATGGTTTTCAGCTGCATATTCAAAGAGTAAAAAAAGCACATGATTTTTCCAGTTAGTTTCCAATGCGTTCCATAATCCTAAAATTTCATTGATACATTAAAATGAAACTTAGATGCTTGCCGCAAAAAATTCAGTCTCATTATTTCCTGGAGAGACCCTGTAAATACATTTTAATGATTACTTTTAAAATGATTTTCAGCTGCATATTCAAACAGTATAACAAGTATATGGTTTTTCCAGTTAAATTCCACTGAGTTTCATAATCCTAAAATTTCATTGATACATTGAAATGAAACATAGATACTTGCCATGAAAAATTCAGTCTCGCTATTTCCTGGAGAGACGCTGTAAATACTTTTTAATGATTACTTTATTAATGATTTTTAGCTGCATATTCTAACAGTATAAAAAAGTATATGGCTTTCCCAGTTAATTTCCAATCCATTTTATAATCCTAAAATTTCATTGATACATTAAAATGAAACCTAGATCAGTAAAACAGATATTCCGACGATTATATTTAGTTTAAACAGTTTTTATTTTGTAAAGCTTATCATAAAAAATCTAAATGTATTACTAAAAAATCGACAACGAAAGCGTTATTCGTATATAAACATAGTCAGATATTCATTTAAATTATAAGGAAGAAGATGGTACATAAACATTTATTTTAGCTGCTTTCTTAAAGATAGGGTAAAAAGTAATCATTTAAAACTATTCGAAATAGTTGAAAATTGTTTATCGCCAAGCAAACAAACAATGCAATGAACCGTAAATGAAAGGATTTTTCCACCAATTGATGCCAAACGATTTTGCATTTTTTTTTTTTTTAGTACTCTGTCTATTTTATATTTTGCGGACTGGCCGGAACTTGATTTTGACACATTCTAATATAATTTTTATTTATTAATTTGAAAATATGATGGAATTCAAATGATATTGAAACTTTTGCGATTTTTTGAGATGGTTAACTATATCATTTGTAAACAAAATCGTGAATCGAAGTGATGGAACTTCTCATAATTAAAATAAATAAATAAATTTAAAATGTATTAAAAAAGTGGGTAATTTAAAATTATTATAACTCGAAATATTATTTGATTTTTTTCCCTTTAATTAAACAAAAATATATAAATTTTAATTTCGATTAAGCATTTTTAAAAATATTAACTTAAATAAAAAATAAAGATATTCAAAGTAATTTTTTTTTATTTTTAAATGGTGTGATAAAAAAAAAAATCATATTTTCAAAAGTAAATATATTTTTTTTCAAATTGGCTGAATTCTAATTAAAGTGAAACATTTAAAAAAAGCATGTTCAAAGATTGAACTATTTATCTTTAACGGTTCTTGCCATATAACAATTTAAATACGAGAAATACTGAAAAACCCCTCATGAAGAAAAACGTTTCACAATAAGTCGTTTCCATTGACAACCATTGCTTGAAAACTATATTTTTAAAACAAACCAAATCGAAAAATTAATATTTCCTGTTCTAATTAAGATAAAAACATGATTTGAACTTCATTTTAAGCAGAAAAAAAAAAATTAATGCTTTTTTTTTTTTTTTTTTTTTTGAAAATTGGAAGATTTTTCTGTCCCGGATCCCCTTAAACCAGTGTTTCTCCACCTGTGTGCCACGAGAGATTCTCAAATGTGCTGCAAGTTTTTTTGACAAATAATTGAAATCTATGGTGTCGCATCAACGATACGACATTTTCTTATTTATCATATGGTTAACACTTTAAAAATACTTTTCTTCGCTTTTAGTTGACGAATATAAATGTTTAACGAACCCATTTGTAATTTGCAAGACACCAAATATGATAACAACAGAAATAGAACAACTCATAGATTTGACAAAACGATAAGTTTTACCGTTCAACGATCTTTTAGAAAATTTTGGATGAGTTCTGGTTTTCTGTCAAAAATTTGTACCGCACAATCAGCTTGAAAACTATTAAAATTCTTCTGCCTTTTGCATCTTCATGAATCTGTGAATTTGGATTTTCAGCATTGAGAGAATTCAAGTCCAAAAACCGGGTAAGGCTTTTAAAAGTTAGCGATGAAATGCGAACTTGTCTGGCGACTTTAGAACCTGGTTTTGATTTAATTTGTTCAAGAAAATACGTTGAGCCCTCTCATTGAATAAATTTTGTAAATAAATATCTATTTTTTTTTTTTATCATACAACTTTCCCATTTTTTATATTCAGGTGGGCCGAAAATAATTCCTGATATTTTTAGTGTGCCGTCAAACAGAATAGGTTGAGAAACACTGCCTTAAACAATGAATGAAAATTATTGACTCGTGCCTGCCTGACCCGTGCAAAAATCTGTTTAAGGAACAACTTTCTCGGGTCAACAATTTTTACGGAAAATATACATATATTTTTAAGCTACCATTATTCCGCGAATAAAATTATCTTTACAGAATATTACATATACATTTGTACGGATGGGGATACAGTACTCTAAAACCTGTTAGTAGAAACTGCGTATGACAAAATCCTGTTTTAAACGGATTTTTTTTTTCCTTACCGGTGCAAATTAGATATAACAATCCATTTGAAAAAAAAAAAAAAAAAAAAAAACATAATACATTTGCTAAAGACGACGGGCCTTCTAAAAAAGGAACTTAACAAAATCGAAGTTTTTTCCTCTCCTTTGTGATTCCGGCTCAGATGGTTTTTCTATGTAAAATTTTTCAGATTTTCAAGTCTCCGTGTAAAAGTATTAATGGTATTAGTAGTAATTCGGATATTTACATACAAATAGAGATTCATTAAAAAATGAATATAGTTTACAAAAGAATCATTAATATCGACAATCTACATTCTATGGCTTGGAGATTTAAAAATTGTTAAAATTCTATACAATAAAATCTTCTAAGACGGAATTGCATAGGGAAGAAGAAAAATCCGTTATAGGCAGATTCCCTTATTAGCAGGTTCATCGTCTGTTGTAAATGCATTATATTCTTTTCACAAGTACTAATATCTTCATTTTACATAGATCAACATTTTTTTATTGAAACACGGGATTCCGTCATAGGCAGGTTATTTTTCTCAGGTTTTAACGTACTTTATTTTATTACCGACTGAAAATTTCTGCTTGTTCAGAACTCAAGAAGAATGCAGTCAACTCCCGACTGAAGCCAGAAAAAAAATTGAGTCACGATCCATCTCGGTCCGAACCTCTCGAAAAAAGTAATTCTCAAAACAAGACCAGACCGAGTGTCAGGAAGGGAAATTGGGTGGGCCCGTACAGACCTGTACATCGAATAACCCAAAGACTAGTTCACAAAATTTTGTAAATTAGGACGCTAAAGTTCTTTTATATAAAAAAAAAAAACGAGTATGAAGTGAACTTTGCTCACTTCCATAGATGAGTTTGAGTTGAGCGGATTCGTGAGAAAAATTTTGAATTTGAGCCTGAACTCGACTCATTTTTGAAAAATTGAGTTTGAGTTTGTACTAGTTCATTTTTTTGTGTGTCCAACACTGGTTGGCATCAATAAAAGCACGTCAAATTGAATTGGCCTAGGCTAAACTAGATTGGCCTAGGACAAACTAGAAGGTTGGCTCCGAGGAGGTCTTTGGGATCAATAAAAGCTCGCCAAATTGAATTGGCCTAGGACAAACTAGATCGGCCAAGGATAAACTAGTTCAGACCAGTGAATAGCAGGTTAAACTAGTTTATCCTATGAGCATTAGGTCAAACTAGTTTGATCTAGGAAAAATTAGTTTGTCCTACGTGCGTCAGGATAAACTAGTTTGGCCTAGGAAAAACTAGTTTATCCTATGGGCGTTAGGATAAACTAGTTTGGCCTAGGAAAAACTAGTTTATCCTATGGGCGTTAGGATAAACTAGTTTGGTCTAGGAAAAACTAGTTTATCCTATGGGCGTTAGGATAAACTAGTTTGGCCTAAAATCGGGTTTGGCCGGTAACATATATAAAATGTGTTTAGGTGGTCACCTACATATTAAAACGAACCATGAGTTTTTTTTTCAATAGATATAAATAAAGATATTAGTAACAGAGATATTAATAAAAATATGAAAATATAATTTAACATTAAAAGAGCTAAATTTTGAATGCTTATAATTCAAACATTTATCATTCAAATGACTTGAAATTTGGTGTCTAGGAATGGTACGAACCGAAGATTTGAAGTATCTTGTTAAAATTGGGTATTGCCATTGGAAAAAAATTACGTTTGGGTTCGTTTTAATATGTAGGTGGCCCCCTAAGAAAATTTTATATACATCATGTAAAAGTAGACTTTATTTCCGATCGTTCGGTACCAGTAACTTTCTTCTAAGATAATTTGTTGAGAAGTTAGTAGGGGGTGTTTACTTTTTCTTCCACGACTGTATGTCTGTATTTTATTAAGGTAGGATAAGATTTTTTAATAATGCAAAAAGACAATTATCGTAATAAAATACTTTAAAACGCACTTGTAGTTAGCTACAATCTTGAAATAGCGCAATTATTTAAAATTGGAAACATAAATGAATGAGATAACATTGATTGAGGGGGCATAGTCTCACAGATAAAAATGTACTTTTATATCGAAATATCTGGACAGTAGGTAATTTTAAACATATTTATATGGAATCTTGTTTAGTATAACAGGTCTTAAAAGTTAGGTTTTACGAAATTTCGGGTTATCTTATATGCATAGAATTATACATATAATCTAACATTAAATTGCTTATTTCAAAAATCTATTGTGTGACCTAGTTGAAAATTAAATATCTTGCAAGATTTATATTGAGAACACTGATGTGAAGATTTACTAAATTTAATTGTATTACGAAATGTGTAAATTATATACAGGGCTGTGCGAAGGAATTCGCTCACATTAATGGCTATGAAAGAATTACCAAGTTGTGTTTTATGGGTTTCGTACATAAAAAGCAAAAACAGAGGCATTATACGTTCACTCATGTGTCTTTCTGTCCGTCTGTCACAGCCGTTTTTCTCGGAAACTATGGGATGTCGAAATTTCAAACTTTCCAGAGTTATGAATGCTATTGATCAATATATTTATAGATTAGCCATTTATATATATTTTTAGGAAAAATTTAGAGTGAGTGGGTAATTAAGTTAGTTGAAACAAAAATATCGTGTGGGGTATCGAACGACAGATCTCGTAGTTACACCGAACTCAAAAATAATATCTATTTTAATTTTAGATATTATATTTTCAGTGATATCGTAGGAAATGCACTGCAAAAATATCCCGCCCTCTATTTCCGAATCTACTGAAAGTAACATTATGAAACAATTTAGGATAGTAGCAATTTATTTAACTGTTCCAGGAAAACTATAGTGATTATCCTAGGTCACATAGTTTTTGAGAAAATCGCGTTTTCTGTTACACACAAACTTTGATTTAGCGGGAGAGTTGAGGGGCACTCGAGGTACCTATCGAAGCGAAATTATCTCATGGTTGTTCATTATCATCTTTCAAAAAAAAATGTCAGCAGTTAGCCGATATATTACTTAAAAACCCATGTAGAAAACGGCTGCATGGACCAAGGCAGCGTTGCTACTTTGAGACCTCCTTTCGAAGTGTGCTTGGCACAATGCAAAGTTTTAATTTTGAACAAGGTCTTATTTGTCTCGAACCCTTTGTGCGCGGGTAAAACTCACACTTGAGCGATTATTTTTTTATGTATATCTAGATTCATATTTCATTTCAATATATGAAAATAATACAAATTTCGTAACAATATTGTGAGAGCTTTGGAAAGTAATTCTTAATCTAGGCCGTGATCCATAACTTTCCGCTCTTGTTTAAATTGTACATTCTGTATATAAAAAAGAATTACATGAAAACTTATAATAATGATCTACATATAAACTATATTAGAGACTATCTAAGATATTTGAACTCAATATTGTTCTTACTGCAAGTATTTAAGTTAAAGCTGTTAATTTTTTACAAAATACTTCTCTTATGTTACTGTGATTTAGGATAAGGAAACACATAACTAAAATTTGTATACTGTTATTCGAAAACAGGACAAGATAATTACAAGAATGATTACCTTTTAACGAATTAATGAAAGTAACATTTCTTCCTTAATTAAGTATGTGTGCATTATTATTCCTCTATAATTAACTAATTTTCTCTCAAAGTTTCAGACTTTATTTCACGAACTTCATTTCAAGTTACTGCACTGCTAAATATTCCAAATGACACACTGTTAATTACGAACATCTCACATTTGACAGAAGAAATCGCAAAAAGGTTCATTTATGTTTGAATTATATAAATGTTCCACAATAACTTTTGATAAAATTTAACGTAATTCTATTTCAATTAAAATGTATCTTTTCCGGATAGAAACCATGTTAAATTAATAGATAGGTACATTTCAATTTTTTTATTTCTTGTTTTCACGCAGAATTTCGACTTCTGAAACAAGCCGGGAATTAGAATAACGACTGCCTTACAACAGAAAATAATTTAACTTTCAAAGTAGTTTGATTCTTTTTACCAGCTATGTACATGTTTTAAACTATTTAAAGAAATTTTAAAATCGGAAAACAGGAAGTGGTGCAAGTTGAGACTTAATACTGGAGTAAGTTATATAATGAAAAGTACATAAGATAACAAAGTTTGCATTTTTAGTATCTAAATAAACAGTCAAGTGCGAGTATTACTCGCGCACAGAGGGTTCCGTACAATAATATATGAATTAGTAAGCGTATTATCAAAAACATACCTTTGCTAAAAGAATACTAAGACTTTTTAAAAACAAAACAACGTAGGGTTAGGTATAGCTGTAAAGTATACAGGGTGCAAAGGAAAGTCCCTTTAACCTGAAAATACTTGCGAACGGAGAAAGCTGCAGCTATACAAGTGAGGTAATGGTACAGCAAAGAGACTACGCCCGACCTAATGCAAACGACAGCAGCACCCCTAGTGGCGAAATTTGGAAGATAGCCATTGCAAATCGAAAACGAAAACAGGTAGAGCAAATTTTCCAATTAGAAAGTTTTAGAGCATCAATTAATTCGTACGAAACGACATTTGGTGCACACGGATAAGATAAATCGTCGCCTGCATACTCAAATATGTCCGAAATCGGTGAGCGACGATTCTACTTTGCATATTCACATTCCGGAATGTGAATATGCAAGTCACAATCTGCACAATTGCAGATTGTGACTTTGTACTGTGTTGTAATGTCTGTAAAGATTTAATTTCCAATGCATTTAAAATTTTAGAATAACCTTTTCAGGGCCAGAAGAATTCTGTTCGTAAACTGATGAAATAATTGACTGACACCAGAATATTTAAACGAATTTCTCAGAAAACAAAACACCGCTAAATTGCACTTTCATTACAAAAGCAAAATTTTATTAAAATATTCTTGGTGCCATTTGTCAGTTTTGGAATTAAAATTAGATGTCTAGACCGTCTATCCACCGCCCTTGAAAGGGTTAAATCTATGTCGTCGTATTGAAGAGGCTTGCAATAAACGTTCCATGCTGAGTATGCATGCAGAATTACTCTCACGAATACAAATGTGTATCGTGAGCAATGGCGGACTTTTCGAACATACTGAATGTTAACTTTTTACCACTGTGAGACAGTTTGTCTTTTTTTGTGTGTGTGTGATGTTATCAAAATGTATTGAGATAAGTATTAATTTATAGCATAAATTGTGCGTAAATTTTCATACTTCTGACTATTCCATTCAAATGTTTACACAAAATGAAATACATCGATTTCAGACATTTTTGGGTAAACAGACGAAGATTTATCTTATCCATGTAAACCAAATATCGTATTATATTAATTAATTGATGCTCTAAAAGTTTCTAACTGGAAATTTTCTTCTATCTCTTTTCGTTTTCGATTTGCAGTGGCTATTTTCCAAATTTCACCACTAGGGGGTGCTGCTGTCGTTTTCATTAAATCGGACGTAGCCGCCTTACTATACCGTTAACTCACTTGCATAGCTGTAGCTCTCTCCGTTCACAAGTATTTTCAGGTTAAAGGGACTTTCCTTTGCTCCCTGTATACTAGAAAAGAATAAATGTATATACCATGAAAGTTCAAAGATATATGGAACCTAAATAATAGCAAATATAGCTATTCTGTATATTTGTTTTTCCATATAGGTTTTTAGTTAACCTTTAAATACATAGTAGGTGTATTGAGAAAGCCACTTAATGGAAACTAGTCGCAAATCCCATAGTATTTATGTAATTCATTCTCATTATATTAGTTTGTTTTTCACAATTTGACGTTTATTGCTTTTATGCTGCTACTGGGCATTGCATTACATAAATATATCCTAAAAATTTGTTAGCTGGACTTTAAAAGCCGATGGAGCATAGAGTACGTCGTCCCTGTCATTATGTATGTCCAAACCGACCGTGTTTTTAAGGGTTAATATCTCGACTAATTACCGATGATTTTTTCCGAAATTCATGATTAACAATGCTTTTATACTTCTGCTACGATAGGTACCTCCAGCTCTGCTCAATACGTTTGCTGAAGCCCGTAAATCGTAATTTGAGTGTAACGGAAAAATGCCATTTTCTCAAAAACTATGTGACCTAGGGTAATCGCTATAATTTTCCTGCAAGGTTTAAATTAATGTCCTCTAATTTTTTCATAATTTTAGTTTTAATAGATTCGGAATTAGATGGGGGTAGCGGGAACATATTTTTGCACTACGTTTTCCACCATAACTTTGAAAAAATAATACCTAAAATTAAATGAAATATATTTTTATTTCAGCGTTACGAAAGCTTTCACACGATACCCCACACGATATACAAAGAAAAGATTTTTTTTAAGTAACTTAATTGCCCCTGTACATTTTTCCTAAATATATTTATGAATATTTATTAATCTGTAAATATGTGGGTCAATAGTCTTTATTACTTCCCCCAATTTGAACTTTCCACGTTGCATAGTTTACGAGTAAAAGGGCTGTGACAGACACAGATAGACAGACAGACAGACACAGGAGTAATCTTATAATGGTTCCGTTTTTACTTTTTAAGTACGGAACCCTAAAAGCTATTATATGATAGAATTAATTAATAATATGACAACACATAAAATTTTATTAATAAATATAACATTATTACGCACGCGTTCGTAAACATTTTAAATAAATAAATTTTTCTAGCTAGGAGAGTTCAAAAGGTGTTAATTTCTTTTAATTCCTATTGAACCTTTTACAGTTTTTTTTTATTCAAGAGGATCAAGCACTGCGTTTCTTTCATTGTCTAAACAATGAACAAAATTAAAATGTAAAAAATCATTAGTCAGAATTATCCAAAGGTCCCCTATTCTATACATGAAAATTGTTATACATATTTGAATACATAGGAAAAACGCCTTTATTATTACTATATATTTTAAACCGTTTCGAAGACGTCTGTAGTCAACATAATTCCTAATGGCATTATGAATTGAAAACAGAACTCTTTATTATTTACAAAGCCTTATCACCACTTATTCCGATTAAAGACGAGTAGGTACACAATTAAAAATGTTAAACGGATGTTTAGAAATAGAAAATTATTAGCATTGATTGAAAGTTAATAAGGCATATTAGGTTTTACTGAATTAATGAGAGTAATATCTCTTCTGTAACAAATGTGTGCATTGTTATTTCTTTATAATTAACTAATTTTCTGTGAAAGTTTCTAATCTTTAATTCAGGAACTTCAATTCAAGTTACTGAATTTTCTAAATGACTCTCTGTTAATTACCAGCATCTCATATTTAACAGAAAAAAACTCTAAAAGATTCCTGAAATGTTGAATTATATAAAAGTTCCTTGGAACTTTTGCAACAATTTAAAGCAGTTCTCTGTAAAGTAAAATAGATCCTCAGTGAATAATAATTTTGTTAAGTTAATTAACGTATATCTCGATCTTTTGATACATGTTTTCATTCTCAATTTTGAATTCCACACCTAGACGGAAGTTAGAGTATCAACTGCTTTAAACAGAAATTAATATAATGTTTGAAGTAGTTTAAATATTTATGATATATTTTTTTACCTATCTAAACAGAATAAACTACAGGTTGTCCATAAAAAGAATGTCTCAGTTATAAATTTTAATAGTATCAATTTTAAGCACTGTAGATGAGGAGTGTTTGTACAAAGTCACAAATATAGAGTACCTCAATCAGTTTTAGATAAGTGCATGTGCGAGCAATACTTTGTTAATTACTCGCTTACAGTGGCACATACGCAAAATGGCAAATCCTGAGCCTAAAGCATTATTGCTGGGATGAAGATTTAAAATCCGTTAGAGCCATGCGATTTTTTCCTATGGAGCTTTATAAAAGATCGTATATACTTTCCTCCGCTACCTAATTATTAGCGGGAATTGAAACACATAATTAAAGAGGCTATTGCTTCCATTACTCCAGATTTGTTAACGTAAGTGTTAGAATAATTCAACTTTATGTTTGATGTGTGCCATATAATTAAAGGTGCACAGAGTGGACATTTGTAAGGAAAAAGTAGGTTAGATTGCCTGCAATTTGATGTATGATTTGTTGTAAATAGTCTAAATTAAACTGTTATAATATACCATTGAAAGTGGGACATTCTTTTATAAACATCCTATACAGGGTGTCCCTAAACTCATGGTGCATACATTGGGGGGGTGATAGAATACAATAAGGCAAGAACAAATCACCATACAATCCATGGTCGGAACGCAAGTCGTAAAAAGCTAGAGCGCGAAACATACTGTGGTACAAAATGAGGAGAAAGAAGATAGACAGCGATGAAATGAAAGGAAACCATTAACATGGAGAAAAACATTTTATTCAACAAAATGAAAGTAAACAACACGTACGTCTCCCATCACAGCAACTGCTCAAAATTGCGGCCGCCAACAGTAACGCATGCTTAACACCGTCGATGGAGTGACCGCAGTACATTGACGAAAACACCAGACATCTCTCGTATGGTGTCAGCAGCTACGTATATCGGGGCAACAAAGTCTTCAACGGAAATGCGACCATCACCGTAGATGAGGCTTTTCATGTGACCCCAAAAGAAAAGTCCAAACACGATATATCGGGTGAGCGTGTCTGCCAGTTGATTGATACAATCTTTAGGCTTCCCTTCTATTGCCGTTGCCGCTCCGTACATGTAATACATCGCGGCTTTCTCCTTATTTGAGAACTCATACATCTCATCGATGATCCACAGAACGATTGAAGACAGCTGCGGTGAACAGCCTTATTATTGCGGTCGCTACGAGGCGTCCTCTAGCGCTTTACGGCTTACGATCCAATCATGGATTGTATGGTGATTTGTGCTTGTCTAGTTGTGTTCTATCACCTCCTAACGTATGTATCATGAGTTTAGGGACATCCTGTATTTAAAGAAATTTCGATGCGTAAAATCATAGCAGAAAATCGTAAAAAATGTGATTTCGGAAATAACTTTACGGAATATTTTAAAATAAAGAATTTGTGTGCCTGTCTGTCTGTGTAGATTCTCGCGCTCTTGCGTAAGGAGAGTGTTATGATATTAGACACTGACGTACACTAGTGTGCATCTGAGAACACCGAGCATAAAGCGATTTTATCGAAATCCGATTTAGAGTTTTTTAAATGTTTGAATTTTAGCGGAATTTTTCTGAATTTTTGCGTTATTTATTTTCCTCCCGTCTGCATCTCTGTTTCCAACAATTTCAGTTTATATTGCACCATATAGAAAAACTGCTCTTTCAGATACAGTTTTGATATATATATATATATATATGCGTGTGTGTGTATGTGTGGTTTTTCTTTTAAAGGCCAACGAGCATACATTTATGTTTAATTACAGTAAAACATCCATAACGGACAATACCGAATAGAGGACATTTCTTTCGATCTCCTACACCTATATATCTGTACATTTTTAAGTATCAATAGCGGTCACCTCCGAATAGCGGGAAAATTCCTCACTCCCGATGTTTCCGTTATTCAGAGATTTTACTGTACAACTGTTCGCCGAAATATCTCTGTCTTCAGTGCATAAATATGGGAAGTGCATCACATGATCCTAAAAAACTAGCAACAGCAGTTACATAAGCTTTTTTGAGGTTACCAATCGAGTGATAATATAGTCGACATTTTATAACATTAAAAAAAAAATAGATTTGGCTTGGAATAAAGTTTCAAGTTTCAGAGACTCGCTCGGAACTTTCTTTTTCTTAAATTTTGAATTTTTAAAAAAATTGAGAAAAGAACAAATGCAATTTATATTCCCTACATTGCGAGACACAATCTTACCAAGTTATACATCAAATTTTCTAAGCAGCATAATAAATTAAAGTACCAATCATTGTTATGACGAAAACATTAATAACTAAGAAAAATATTAGAAACTAGGTAAAAATTTCATTTTTTTTTTTTTTTTTTAACTTACAACAAAAAAAAGTATGGATTACAAATTTTTATTCCTATTTTTTTTTAATATAATTTAATAAGTCATTTACTTTCCACTCGAATATGCGACGATTTCTATTTTTCGACATAATTATTGGGCAATGGATATTGGATAACAAGGAGGTAATAGTACTTGCTTTATGTTATTTTTCCTGACGGATATGAGATCTACATATGTATAACAGAATTTAATATGAAAGATTATACTTTGGCATTAGAAATATTAGAACATAAAAACTAGTACATGCGAAAATGTCGTCTTATAAAATTTTATTTTTAGAAATAATGAAAAGTTTCTGCAAAGCAGATATTTATACAGCAAATAAAATATACCAGGATCATTATTACGTATATATTCAACTTTTGTTTACTGGCAAATAATATTAATATTAACTTGTTTAATTAAAAATGTCAAAAAGTACATTTTTCTGTCATTGTTTTAAGGAAAATAGTTTCGAAATATTTTTTATGACCATGAAAATAATATTAATGCTAACAATTAATCTTTAATTAATTACTCATTAATAAAATTATAAATATGATGCAAAAAATTAACAAAATAATTTTTTTTATTCTTAATAAGGCATTCTCATTTTTTAACGAATACATAAATAATATTAATATTAATAAGTTTGAAAAAACATTTCAAAAGAAATTTTCCTCTTAAATTTCTTTAATAAAGCATTTCGTAAATATTTTTTTTGTATGAATTGAGGAATAATGTTAATTTTAACACGTTCGATATAAAAAATTGACCTAAAGAACTTTTCCTTTTATCTTGATTAGTAGAGAATTTTTTAGACAATTTTAAGAAAACATAAATAGGTTCATACACATTCATTTTAACATGTCTCATAAAAATTTTATTTTTCTTAAAATTGTTAAAGAAATCGTTCTCTAAATCTTGTTACGAACACAAAATAGCACCAGTTTATTAGAAAAGTATTAAAAGAAAGTTTTACTTAAAAGTTTATTTATTTTAACTCCATTGAAACTCCATCCCCACTCCCATATCTAAATAAAGCTCCAAAAAAATTTACGAATGTAGAAATAATATTAATTAAAGCAATTATTTTAAACCGGTTTGATAAAAATATATTAAGAGAAAGTTTTACTCAAAAGTTTATTTAAATTAACTCATTTAAAACTCCATCCCCAGTCCCATATCTAAATAAAGCTCCAAATAAATTTGCGAATGTAGAAATAATATTAATTAAAACAATTAGTTTAAACCGGTTTTATAAATAAGTATTAAAAGGAAGTTTTACTCAAAAGTGTATTTAAACTAACTCCATAGAAACTCCATCCCCACTCCCATACTTAAAATAAGAATTCCGAACAAATTTTCGAATGTAGAAATAATATTAATTAAAATAAGTGTGATAAAACACAATACAGTAAAACAGCCATAAGTGACACCTCAATTTAGCGGACATTTTTTCGATCCGCAACACCTATGTATATATTGTACATATTTACCTCTCAATAGCGGACAAATTCCGCGCTTCCGAGGTGTCCGTTATTCAGAGGTTTTATTGTAAATACTAAATTTTTCTTCCCAACATCTTTAATGCGAACAGTTTATTGAATAATTAAATTCGTTAATAGCATAAATTGTTTTACGAACAAAGAAATAAAGTTAGTTTTAACCAGTTTCATATAAATAAAATTTATATACATATATAGACACTTGCATTCTTAAATTAATTAAAGACAGCATTCTCTAAATCTCTTTACTAATACAAGGATTACATGAATTATAACAAATTTGATAAAAAATATTTAAAAAAAAATCTTAAAATTCTTGAAAGATTCACTCTTTAAATCTTTTTAGGAATTCATTTTAGAAATAAAAAATCTTCTCCCTAACATATATTGATTTCTGACATCAAAATATCTATTGGTGTAGAAAGAAGAGTTTCAGGAGCTCCCAAAAAGAGTTGTCATCGGTTGTAGAGACAAGGTTACAATCAATCAATTCTCCACTGATTGCCAAAGTTCGTGACAAGAACTGAGAATGGATGTTCCCTTTAACCGTCTCAAACACTCCTTTCAGATGAGAAGGGAGGAGAATATCAGGAACAGAAAAATGTTGAGGTAAAGGTGAACAGGAGATAAAAATTGTTATAATAAAACATGTTCTTTGATATTAGATTAAATTTTAACAAAATAAATGCGCATCATAACATTAAAACTTTATCCTCTGTGGCGCAGGCAGGATCTTTACTTAGGAATAGGAGGCAAAGAGTGTATTAATAGCTTTATAAAATCACATTTTAGATGTCTGTAAAGTAGTATTTAGCATATATGTGCTATTTAAGAACATGTGCAATGAGAATCACAAACTCTCAAAATAAATTAATCATTCCATTGTTTCAAGGTTTCAAAAATGAGCAATTTCATAACTCTTCAGAGAAAAATGCAAAAAAATTGGATATATATCGTATGTACTTTGACATTTTCTTTGGTGGTGAAGTCGTAAATATACCAGATGCATAAGATATAGGCAGAGGGTAGAAGCTATAGCTACGGAGGGTATACACATGTTTCTTTCAAGAATCCAGAAGATATACTTTGTATACCATCGTATACCTACATCAGTGTTTCCATTACTCTTTCATTCATTTTGCACTGAATATGTTCATCCCACTATGGAGACTTGAAACAACTTGTAAAGCTTTTCTTGATGGTAATTTTTGCATTTTATGTATTTATCTTAACCCAAGACGTTTTACATACATATCGTCAGTTTTGAACTGTTCTAAAAAGAGTTTTATTTAAGGGTAAATTAATATTTATTTAATGTGACTTAAGTGTAAAAATTATTTATTTTCAAATTGTTAATAATTCCACGTGTTATTGTTGTATAATGCTTTTTATTGAAATTTAACATATTAATATATGCGGATATGTTGCCTGTTATGTTATTTCTTGTATGAAAATTTTATTTATATAATATTCGAATTAAACACTTTAATAAGTAAGCAATGGCAGTAACCAAATTTTAAATTCTGCAAAACCTGTAGCTGATCCGTTAGAATATTTTGAGAATCTATATCTATATTAACATTTGCCAAACTTGTCATTTCGAATTCTGGTTGATTAAACAGTAAATTGCATAAAAGTCCAAACATATTTTCCAAAGCTGTAGCTGATCCGTTAGAATATTTTGAGAATCTATATCTATATTAACATTTGTCAAACTTGTCATTTCGAATTCTGGTTGATTAAACAGTAAATTGCATAAAAATCCAAACATATTTTCCAAAGCTGTAGCTGATCCGTTAGAATATTTTGAGAATCTATATCTATATTAACATTTGTCAAACTTGTCATTTCGAATTCTGGTTGATTAAACAGTAAATTGCATAAAAGTCCAAACATATTTTCCAAAGCTGTAGCTGATCCGTTAGAATATTTTGAGAATCTATATCTATATTAACATTTGTCAAACTTGTCATTTCGAATTCTGCTTGATTAAACAGTAAATTGCATAAAATCCAAACATATTTTCCAAAGCTGTAGCTGATCCGTTAGAATATTTTGAGAATCTATATCTATATTAACATTTGTCAAACTTGTCATTTCGAATTCTGGTTGAATAAACAGTATATTGCATAAAAATCCAAACATACTTTCTAAAGCTATACCACAATAAAAATAAAAAAATCTGAAGAGATTTATTTTTACCTTTTACTTTGTTTCGATAACATAAAATAAACTGTTAATTAAAATTGGTATGTGAATGTATGTTATCAAATATCTCACAATGTATGTCCATATTTATTCGTTTGTTTAAAATTATTTTAATTCCAACATGTCAGTAAAACTTATAATTTCTAAATGAATTAAAACTGTTAAACTGAAAGATGGATTTTCTTCTTGAAAAGAGCATAAAAGTTTTATATTTCTTATAGTCCAATTATAGATATTTTTATCCAGATACTAAACAATGTTAAATCCTAAGATTTGAAATTTTATTATGTGAAATCGTTGAAAGCATATAAAAATACTTAACTATTAAGTAAGAAATAACCGTTTTTTTTACATGTATTGTTCTGCCATCTAGTGTCAGATAACATAAAGAACGGAGAAAAAGAATATTTTAACTCGTTGAAAGTTTTGGATGATTATTTTCCAGTGTTTCAAATTTGAAAAAAAAAAAAAAAAAAAAAAAGAATAACAGTTCGTTAAAAATTAAAATACAATTTTTGACATGACTTGTTTATACATTATTATTATAATTCCTAGGTACGCCCCCAGGTACACGGATATTTTCATTAGTATCAATAGTTCAATTTTTTAATTATTTGGTTGTTGCTTTTAAGATTTGTAGATCATTCTTTCTAAAATGCTATGATTAATATATAAAATGGTCCATTCGGTATGCATTTAAAATGTTAAATGGCGTGAAAATGAATATATTTGGATATATTTTTCTTACAATTTTAATTTTAATAATATACTTATTATAAATAAACTTCTATCTATTTCAGAAACATAAATTTCTCAGTTAAAATGCATGTTATTAAATTTATATAAGCTATACATTCAAGTTCAAATTCAAGCATTTTTATTCATTTTAAAAATCTTGGTCAAGTCATTTTGAAAGTTCAATTTGCTGGATTTTTGTTCAACTTGGAAACAGAGTGAAAAAGTTTTCAAGCCTGTATTCCAACCAGGGCCATTGACATTACACGCAAATCCTATATCAGTGAACTACCTGAACGATATCCAGCTTAGTTCTTCTCACTATTATAATTATTTCAAAATTCTTACTTCTTGCTTTCCTTACTTCTATTTTTTCTTTCAAAATTATTATAGGCGGACGAAAGTTTCTACAGATTTTCGCAAATTATATATGTATATACTTGTATAAGTCATTAACAATTAAAATTTAAATGTAATAAAACAAACACACTACAATACATAATTAAACACACATAAATAACGCCTGCATTCAACTGTTAACTGTTCGATTCCTGGCTCTGGCTAATTTTGCACTCCAGTTGGGTTTGTTGTATTTATTGTTGTATGGCTGCTGAATATGTATATATGCCATTAAAAATTTAAATTTATTTGTAACTATAGAACCTTTTTTCATATTTAATGAGAGGAAAGGATCGAAAATTTGTTTATTAATACAGTAAAATCTCGTTACAACGAATCTTTGGACATCACTCATTAAATTGGTTATACTGAAAAATTCGTTAAAGTGAATATTTGGCACTTGTTAATTATCCCGTCGACCAAATTCGCCAAATTATACAAATTGACGTAATTTTTATTTTGAATAACGAAATAGCAAATAAATTAGTATAACATTAATAAAAATACAAATAAAACGTCGAAATAAAAATCACTTGATGGCGTAAACGCGTGTAACTTGCTTAAAGTCTTTGACATTTACGATCAACCAGTATTGGCATTTAATCTTACAATTTGGTGGCAGTAATTTGGTGGACGGAATAACCAACAAGTATGGAATATTTTTATAAAGAAATAGGATATTAGGATTTTTTTTGCAATCCAAATAATATTCGTTAATCTGACATTCGTTGTAACGAGATTATACTGTATATATATCCTCGAATATGTATATTTAGTTTCAGAAGCCCTATTTGATAAGCCCACGAAAAATCCTCTTTAGTAGTTCTTTAATACACTCCCATAAATTCTTGTGTAGCACAAATCAAAGTGTAATAGAAATAAAAGGATAGAAATATGCACTATATTGCCATTAATGACCAGCAACTTTCAATTTTAGACATTTTGTCGAATATTTAGAAATATACTTGACAGATTCATCTGGAATTTCAGGATTGAAAAGAACAGGTATGACCTCATATTTAGCAATGTCGATTTTATAAGGAGGCAATTAGTGGGCCAACAAAAAATCAAAGGAAAAAAATAATACTTGGTATCACCCTGTAAAATAAAATGCACGAGATGATCTATCGCTACCGAATATAAATAAACAGACATTGTGCAATATGTGTATTCTTTTGTGTAAGAATAGCATGTATATTAATAGAGATATAGCGAATTATTTAAAAAAATAAAAAAAATCTTGCATGTTTTTTGCTTATAACATGCAGGGTTTTCAACCAAATTTAACTCCGGTTTCAGAAAGATTGACAAAATATAGTAGAAACAATATAGTGCAATTGAAATATAAATATATTAAATATTTTAAGAAATATGAGCAGTTGTATGAAATAATTTTTATCTGCGCATGCGCGAACGATAACAAGGATCATTTTACATAATTTAATAGTCAACTCTATGGAGCAACTTATTAAAAAAAAATCTAGTCAAATATCCTAAAATTCAGAAAGATATCGGCGTTAGAGTGAGCAAATTTTTAGTTGTTCTCTAAAAGCAGCTGAATGATAAGGGATTTTCCACAAATTATCATTTTTATTTTTTATTTATTTATTTATTTTTTATTGATGCTTTAGTCCTTCTTGGATAACCACCAGAACGAGCCTGTAACATGATCAAAATAAGTATCAAAATCGAAGCATTTTTCCCAAATCTACTCTTTGATACTCACTAAATACTAATTTTCTTCTGAAAACCAGTTAATAAAAAATGACAATTTGTGTAAAATCCCTTATCATTCAGCTGTTTTTAGAGAAAAACTAAAAATTTGCTCACTTTAACGCCGATATCTTTCTGAATTTTTACGATATTAGACTAGATTTTTTTAATACGTTGCTCCATAGAGTTGACTATTAAATTATGTAAAATTATCCTTGTTATCGTTCGCGCATGCGCAGATAAAAATTATTTCATACAACTGCTCATATTTCCTAAAATATTTAATATATTTATATTCCAATTGCACTATATTGTTTGCACTATATTTTGTCGATTTTTCTGAAACCGGTGTTAAATTTGCTTGAAAACCCTGCATGTTATAAGTAAAAAACATGCAAGAATTTTTTAATTGTTTTAAATAAATCGCTATATCTCTATTAATATACGTGCTATTCTTACACAAAAGAATACACATATTGCACAATGTGTGTTTATTTATATTCGGTAGCGGTAGATTCTTCCATGTATTTTATTTTACAGGGTGATCCCAAGTATTGTTTTTTTTCTTTGATTTTTTGTTGGCTCCCTAATTGCCCCCCTTAACAAATCGACATTGTTAATTGTGAGGTTGTTGTAACCTGTTCTTTTTAATCCTGAAATTCCAGAAGAAACTGTCAAGTATATTTCTAAATATTCGACAAAATGTCTAAAATTGAAAGTTGCCGGTTCATTAATGGCATTATAGTGTAGATTTCATTAATATTCTGTTTAGGGAGTCATTTTTTATACTGCGTGGCTACAGAATCTTTTCGGCAAAAATTTATAACCGGTAAAAAATATGTATACTTACTCAAAAGTAAAATAGGGAAACTATGTTAAATTGCCTATTTAAGATATAGATGCCAGTTTTGTTCCACATTACACAAATTAGATTAAAATTTTGAATTAGGATCATAGAAAAATGAAGTATAAGAAACGTATAAGTGGGAAGAAAAAAATAGACATTTCTTAAGTATATACGTTTGATGATTGAAAAACAAAAGAAGATAAAAGTACCCTTGAAGCACACAAATGAAATTTATATAGTTACTTTAAAGATAAATTTAATTTAAATGAACTTTCTTAAAAGAGAGACATAGGAATTTTTCTCTTCCAAAAGTGCCGGTTCTTCTTCTGAATATCCGGCGTCTCAGCTCTTTCGAAGATGTTTGTGAAAAATTAAAACACCTATAGAAAATTTAGCAGTAAGTGTCGCACAGTGCACGAGCGCGTATAACTTGTTACAAAACATTAAACACTATTTTCTCGAAAAAATGTTTTTAAAGTCGTTAAACATCTTGCTGACGGATGAATCAACCTCCGGAGAGATTTTTTTTTAATAAAAGCTTACATTTCTAATGGGGAACCGGTTTATCTATTACTAGGAGGGTTCGCCCACCCCCATCCCCTGCTTGCTACGCTGGTATCGCTAAGCAATCCCTATTTTCTAGCCAACCCCAGACGTAATTGTTTCGCGCTTCCATTCTGAATCGCTTCGCGTTCCCTTATTTTCTATGCATTCAATTTTTAGATTCCACTTGGTAGAAATGCACTCCTCTCCACCCCCGAATTTTTGAAGTACCCTCATTTAATTTTTTTTTATGATGTGTATCTTGTGTGATCTTAAAGTTTCAAACAGATCGCCTTTTTCTATTTCCTAATTTTGTCCCCCCTCCCGAAATGTGACGCGCTATTATTTTTTATAATTTTTTATTATGTGTTATAAACTATCTTAAAGTTTAAAACATATAGCCTTGTTAAACCAAATTTTGACAAAATTGAGTTCTGTTAGCTCCATATTCCACCACTATTATCAACCCCGCCCACAAGATGACGCAGCTGTGTCATTTATGCTTGATTCCAGCATTAAGATTGTACACTTAATATGTATGCAGTTTTGGTTTCGCGGTATCTACTCAGATTTTCATTGGTTCAGTTCCAAATCATTTGACCAATTTCCAAATCGTTACTTGTCATATATATATATAAAAGGATTCGTTCGTTTTATACAAGCGTAACAAGATCTGATATTTTATTGAAAACTGATACATTAAGTTTGGTAATTAGTCAAAACTTTAAAAAAGTTGGTCAAAGGCTAGCGATTTCTATATTTTTAAGAAGATTTTTTCTTCATTGCTGTCTGCTAAAAACATTTAACCTTCCGTCTACCAGACGGGTCCATTGGACCCGATATGTACATTCAAAATATTTATTCAAACCAGAAATTTCTTCAAAACAAACTAAATGTATAAATCAGACAATAATAAGTTAAATAAACAAATTAAATAGTTTTAAGTAAAAATTCTGGTGTAGAATGTTTTTATAAAACTTGAGTAAAATTTCCGGTAGTTCTAGGGTTAAAGAAATCTCGGGTAAATCCAGAGCGTTACAAGCCACGCATTATCGATTAAAATCTATTCAATAAAGGCGCATATTTTAATGTATATTAATACAAATGAAGAGGTAAGTGGAAGAATATGTTAAGTAACAAAAATTACATTTGAAGAAATTTGATGTGAAAGTTTTGTTCTTAATTTTAATGATTTATTTTCTGTTTGATACCATGTGTTTAAAATATTAACAGGTGTGGTACTAAACTCTATCAATCAAACTTATTCATATTTAATTTTTAAATATTAAAAAATATTAATATTATTTGCATTATTAAATATTAAAATATTGAATATTAATGAATAATGTCTTAAAGCTTCAAGGCTAAATAGAACTTTGTTATTTTAGCTTTACCATGTGATAGAATACCTGATAACACCTTCGACCAAAAGATAAATCAACATTTAAGAAAATGTAGCATAACATGTTCTTCTACTGAGCTCTTCAATTAATTTTTTCATAGAAATGTATTGTGAAAAGAAATATATAATAATATAATTTGTAAGAGTTTAAAATGTTTCTTTTTTTATGAAAAATATTTCAGATTTCTGCCTAGAAGGAAAAAAAAGTACAAAAGTACAAGTTTTTCATAAAGTACAAAAATACTCATGTTCATATTTTTAAGAAGTGATTACACAGGTAAAAAGAAATAACTAATATTAAATTCAAGAAAATATTGAATCAATTTTATAAAAAAAAAAAAAAAAAAAAAAAAAAAAAAAGAAGTGATTACACAGGTAAAAAGAAATAACTAATATTAAATTCAAGAAAATATTGAATCAATTTTATAAAAAAAAAAAAAAAAAAAAAAAAAAAAAAAAAAATGTATAAAAGTAGTGATATGAAAGCTATATAAAAATTATGAATTAAAATTAAAAACAAGCAATAATAGGTATGCAGGTAAATAATAAATAATCTAGAATTACAATCTAAATTTTGAAGGAAAAAAAGATGTAACAGGAAATAAAACTCATACGAGCTTTTCTCGAAATTAACACTATGCGAGAGAGAAAATGCGTAATACCATGAAGATTTGGTTGTGTAATTTTGAAAATTGCAAGAATTATGCAACTGAACAATTTGTGCAAATGATTTGAAATGAAAGTTTATCACTTGATAAGTGACAGCGATAGAACTTAACGTTGCGACAGAGAACAACAGTAGGTGCACTTTGAAGCCTTGGAAAACATGATTTTTAACCCTTTATGTACTGAATTATGAATTCAAGAAAATTTTACCTTCTAAAGCATTTTTAGTGAATTTTTAAAACTACTTTAGAAGATTTACATAATCATTTAATAAATTTTTGAAGGATTTTAGAAGGATTGAAAGATTAATTAAATTTGAATTTATAGGGATTTTGTGCAATATTTATAACCCCTCTCAAATCTTTTACTTTAATCTCTTACTATTTTTCTTAGTATTTTGTAGAATTGGGAAATGCAAAAATATAATGTTCTTACAATAGAAATATAGAAATATTTCGTAATTGAAAAATCCCCTCTCCTTTCCCAACGCCTAGAAAGCTAAAAAAAAAAAATACTAATGCAAAATAAATCATCCTTTTAAAAATATTTTTGTTTGGTGTAACCAATAATGCTTTTGGAACAAGATAAAGTAATGCATCTATAACCCATTCTAAGCTGTATTACTACTAATCGGTTATTAAATGAATTTTACAACAATTATTTTAATGTTACTTATAAGTACTGTCTGTGGATAAAGGGTTGAGGTGTTTTTTGTCTCAGAAGAAACGTGTCGTTGAATATTGAAATCTGAAGTTTTGCTGATTGAAATGATGTCTTGCCGAATGCGGCATAGCCAATTTCGGAAATCAGGCATTTCTCGAGTGTTTCGTTTTAGGCTCGCGAACTTTTACTTGGTTTTTCTTTTGTAACACAGGTGAAACGTTTGCACATGTGTCTACTGCTCAAACGATCGAGACAAGATTGATTAAGGAAAGGAATTTTTATTTCGCACGAGGTTTGAATGCATTTAGATGAACACCGGCGAGTTTAGATTGACACATCAAAAAACCTTCGTTGGCTTTTCAAAAATTCACGACTGTCGACATAATGTAGAATATGCAGGATGATTTTGGTGCAGCAGTAGCAACAAGAACATTTTTTGCTGCTGGCATTCATACAAAACTTTACAAAATATGGTCTTCGACGCAAAGTCATCGACACCAAATATTACAGTTTTGGATGACTCAATGACGTAGCGTTGTTTTCAGCGACCAATCTTTGAACTATTGTACGAATGATAATCCTCGCGTAATAATCTGATAAAGATGAGGGACCGGTCCAATCCTATTGCGACTATTAGCATAAAAAAAAAACTCGATAACTTGTCAACGTGACATGATGGTGTGGGTGTCATTTCTATGGAATCCCAGTACCAAAATCATAATGACTGAACAACGGTACTCTGTTGAAATATTGTAACTGGTTATGATACAAGAATCAGCGGCAGGCAAATTCAATAAATTACACAAAAGCTTGTTTATCAGCCGAAGTCTTCAGATCTTCCACTGTCCAAGAGTGTGTAGGACGTGACTAGCCGTTGTACATTATCTCATCAGGTCCCAGCTAGAGGACTACCGAGCAGTAATTGAAAGCACATATATATGATTTCCCAGGACACTATTTGAACGTTTGTTTGATCTCTACCTCGTAGGTTTGTTGCTTGAAAGAACTATTCCCACTTCCTACCTGTATACTTTGATTGCTCTTTAACCTTCGGAACATAGTTGGAAAGTGCTTATCACTTCGGTTTCTCTGGTTGTCATGCTATAGCTCTCTTAAGTGCATTGGGATTTCTATTTAATTTTCATGTTATAGAGGTTTGCGGTGGTACGTTTCCTAGTGAAAATAAAGTATGCGATGCTTAAATTTCGCTTATTTTTATATACAGGGCACACACGAGAACTCTTCTATATTATATGGTCTAAGCGGAAAATTGTCTACGAATTATTTTCATGATGTTGCTTTACTTATAACATATTAAAATTGTTAATAATTGTTCGTTTACAGGTACGCACAAAAGAGTACAATTGCACTTTGATCTATGAGAAAAACTCGCTTGCGATGCATTTTAATGACATTACCACACTTCACTTATAGAGGAATTGCTAATGATCACTAATGTGCACTACAGCATGCTTTCTGTAGGGTGTACAAATAATTCACAAATTTTTAGACATAAATTGCTGAAAACAGATTTATATAAATTATGTGTTTTTTAATTGATTTATTTACTTATCTAAATTCATTGTATAAAACACTTAAATTTCTTAACAATATTCTCTTGATGTTTGAATGTCTTTTATGATGTATGACTCATGCATGATTTTTCGCTCTTGTTAAACACTAACATTAGTTACTTGTATATAAATTCCCTGTGTAACTGACAATTTGCCTCCAGTTCTACTCCTTTTATTATTTTTAAAACATCATTAAAATTAATTAAAAATGAAATTTGAATCTTTTAAAAGAGTTTATATAAAAAAAAAAGTTTTTTTTTTAAATATTCTTATTTTTTTTATTACATTTAAATTAGATGTCCACTAAGTCGCAAACAAATGTCATAAAATGTATATAACCATATTCATACAATAAGTACATGTTAAAAAAAAGCTATTATTCTAATTTACATTTGTTGCTTACATATAATTAAGCAATGAACGTTTTTATTTTTTAATGGTAACTTGTTTAATGCAATAGAGGTAGATTAAAGGGAAAAAGTAGGCACTGTTTCTTCATTTACTTCGAATTTAAACAGATTAACTACTATGTACACCTTTACTTAAAAATTTTTAATTTGAGTAAATATTTACATACTTTAAACAACAAATGTGAAGTCTTTATACCTAAAATACTTCTGTATTTCTTTTTCAAAAAATATTTACAAAATACCCTATTTTTATGTTCATGAAAGATTGCACCAAAAGTAAATTCAAAACAACATATGTTCTTTATGGATTTAAAAAAAGGAGGAAAAAAGGCAAAGAAAATACGACGCCTTTGTTTTCCTTGCTAAACTGGTAAAACTTTTGAAGAGATCAACCAAGCTGAAATTTTATAAAATTTAGATTTCATGAATTCTTAACAACATTCTTTTGTTTGAAAAGCAGATGGGAAAAAGTTGCAGTTATTTGTATGATTTTTTCCTGAATGTTTTCTATTATTGTTAGTATATATAGAAAAGAGTTAAGGAAAACGTTTAAAAAAATTTTTTAGACGAAAATGTTGTTAGTCAGTAACAAAATAAGACAAATATAATAACAAATGCAAATGAGAATCAAATTATTTAAACTATGTTTGAAGCATAAATCCTTATGCAGAAAAATTAAAAATGTGTCCTACAATTTTTACTTATATAATAATTTGAAGCTTTACATCAATATCAGAAATATTATAACTAAATTTTAACATTCGTAATCGTTTAATATTTCTAAATATGATTAACTGAGCTCCTCTAATAATTTGTAGATTGCTATGCCACTGAAAGTAACAAACTCAATAAATCTGCAGATGGCAGAATGTGTCTCAAGTGTTTGCTGTTAATTCTTAATCATAAATAGCTTTTTGATTTAGCTGATTTTAATTGAGAGGATTATTTAATCTTATTAGCTGACCACCCGCCGTTTCCCGGGTCCATGATAATAAATTTAAATAAAACTAAAATCAGTGTTAAAGGAAATATTTCCAAACAAACCTAATGTTGCGGGTTCCACTGCATATCGCAGCGCAAATCAGCGAGTTTGTATGAATTTATATTTTTAAATGAAAATATATCCAATCTTATTTGGAGTTGGGTTGCTTTTGGGACGATACACATTACGTTCTACGCTCTGTTATGTTTGGAGTTGGATTTTTAAACGGAAAACCAGCCTATCCAGTGATAATAACCTTAAATATACCTAAAATCAGTGTTTAAGAAATTTATATCATGATGGATTCAGAAAAGGCTACAAGGGCAATAAAAAATTATAAGTTAACAGTAGACAGAAAATAAGAAAAGGAAATTAAGCAGCTACTTGCCGATCACGTTTCCACATAAGCACGAAATTTATTTACACATTTATCTGAACGAAGCACGAACTTTTTTAAAAATCCGATTTTCTGCGTCCCTGCGAATTGAGCCGATTCTTCACAGCTATTTTCGCATCACTGTATGAAGAAAACTTCGTTGTCTATAAAAGTTCCTATAATTTCGGGAAAAAGCAAATGGCCACTGGGCGCCGAATCGGGGATGTATAGGGTGTGGTTCTAGACTTCCCGTTTGATCTTTAGCAGCAATTCTTGAGTTTGCCGAGAGGTATGGGGCCTGGAATTCTCATGCAGGAATATGACACAATCACTAAACATTTTAGGGCGTTTTCTTCGGATATCTTCACGTATTCTTGTCAAAGTAGCACGATAACGATGCTAGTAATGATATAGCCACGCTCCAGATACTCGATTAGTGTAACACTGCATGAATCCCAGAATATGGTAGCCATAAATTTACCGGCAAAGGCCGTAACTTTAAACTTCTTTTCTGTGGTTGATCCAGCAAGTTCCCACTCCATAGTGTCTCTTTTGGTTGTGGGGATGAAATGATGGAGCCACGTATCGTTTCCAGTAACGAAGCGATCTGTAATATGCTGGCTGTCAGAATGGTAACGCTGAAGAAACGTGAGGCTGCACATCATTCGTTGACTTTCTGTTCCTTAGACAACGTACGTGGTACCTAGTGGCAATAAACCTTGGAACATCGCAGCACGCCAGAAACGATACGCTGCATGGTACCATAGCTCAGTACCAGCTCTGATGCGATTGCACAAACAGCTACCTGTCGATCATTTTGAATCATTTCTTCAACTCGTACCGTGTTGATTTCTGTCATTGAAGTAATTAGACGGCGAAATTGCGGTTTTTCATATCCTCTCTGCCTGATTGAAAAGAGGGTACCATTTCACTACATGTTATCTGCTAATTTCTTCTTCATCACATGTAGCGTAATGGTATCGCTCTTTTACATCGGGCATAGGCTTCTGTGAATTTTAGATTAGGCCACATTCTTTGCCCGTAAGAAACAAATCGAGGCTTACAACTCCAAGCGAGACCACTCTTCTAAACGAGTTGCCTTTTCAATCGCACCCTAAGTAATAGAAATCGCCGTCCTCCTCTGCATCTTTTAAACTCAGAAAGATTCCTCTCTATTGACTATTTTAGGATTCCAGCTGATCGGAGAAACAGAAAATATTTTTTAAAAAAGAACGGAAAACTATTTTCAAAGCTACAGAATCACAAAGAAGAGTGAGTTTTTAATTTAAATTTTTAAGGGTTAATATTAATATTTTTTAACCGAAGACGTCGTTTTAAGGTACATGTACGTTGGTTAATTTTATATATATGTGTATATTAATGTTCTGATACACTGAACGGATGCGAAATTTTAAGTATCGCATTAACATCACTAAAACTCTGAAATACATTTTTTGAAAGGGGTAATATTCATATTCTTTAAGCGATTACTTTGTTAGAACGATACAATTATGTAGCAATAGCCTGGTATTTTTTGTTCTCTAAGTTTTGAAAAAAGGATTTTTGAATAGGTTAATATTGATATATTTTTTAGCACATTGCCTCTTTAGAAAGATTTAAATACAAAATTTAAGAGTATATTTTTATTTTATCTTTCTTTGAATAGTTGGCCGATGCAATATGTGGAAGAAGCGAAAAATATTTTTGGTTTTCCGATTCTCTATTCTCGATTTTTCATTTGCGGAACGTGTTTTCATCGCGGAGTCTTTTAACGCCGTTTGGCAATGTTCGTGTTGGTTTTTGATTAATTTCTTGGTTTATTAAGAAAAAAGGGAAAACTGACCAAGTGCATGAAGACGTGCCATGGGATCTTTTTAGCCAAATTTTAATACCTCTACATGTGGTGAATTTTGTTAGTCAATTCGCTACACTACAAACACACTACAAGATCTTTTTTTTTTTTTTTTGTAAAGTTTAGATGCATAGTAGTGGTTTTTATTAAGAGCTAATTTATTTTTTAAACAGTACATGTAGACACTATATTACTTATGTTAGTGCTTACATTAGGTATAAATATAATTTCCACACCAAATAACTTCATGGTTTTGGTTTTATGGGCTAAAATAGTAACTTTAAAGATGACGAAAATCGATTTGAGTTTTTTAAATTATTTTAATTCCATATTGCTGATATAACTTTTCATTTTAAAGAGATGTTATTGTGTAAGTTTGTGCATGATTTCATTTTCACACTGGTTATTTCTAATATTTAATACAGTACAACATACTTGTTCTTTTGAAATATATCTTCCTCAAAAATTGCAGTATAAATAAATTTCGTGACATTTATATATATATATATATATATATATATATATATATATATATATTGTAAATTTGAAGAATACCTTTATAATAGAAACATTTTTAATTACTTTTAAATTTAGTTCGTAAAAATGTTTAATATATAGATATTCTGTGTATGTTTCCACTGAAACACATCTTCTAGATGTTGATCGTAAACGTTAATGCGCTGTTATAGAATGCGTTACTATGGCAACAAAATCCTGCTGCTCTTTCAAAATTCATAGTTATAGATGACAAGCGCGGTCAATGGATGTGTACTTACCCAGTTTATGGCAAAAAAGTTTTACCAACAGCTTTCACATCACTGCAGCATGAAATACGTAGATAAAAGCGGCGTCATTGATAAAATATCACTGTTTAAATTTTGCTGTGGGATTTTTTCTCTCGTGATTTTTAAAATGCGTTGCAGAGAAAGTCAGAAGTTTTGAATACATGTCACAAGGACTCGATGCTTTTTTTTCTATAATTTTTTAACGTTACTTTTTGATTATTATTTAATAAAAGATAAAATACTAATGCAATGGAAGAAATGCTTTCTTTTTTTAGAAAAGTAAAATATAAGTTAATTTCCACTGTTAGTCCCGAAAATGTCTTATTTTCCATGTACTGCTTCTATTTTATTTATTTATTTATTTATATTTATTTTTTATTAGTGAGTTTATTATGTATTGCTTAATTTAGTTCAGTTTTGAAATTCCAAAATTGGCTAATGTCTACATGCATTTGTTTTCTAGAAGAACAACTTAGACTGTAAATATGATAAAAAATTAATAATAAGATAATAAAAATCTACGAAGCAATTCACAAATAATTAACTAAATTATTTTTGTTCATCTTATAAACACTTGCGTGAACTGGGAAATCACTTAAAGTAATTATCTTTTATAGGCCGTACACTGTCACCGAATTATTCTGTGCGTCTCTGTAAATGATTAAATTTGCACTGATGGAGCACCTCTAAGCAATTCACATTGTAGGTGGTTATTCTACAAAACTTCTTTCTGCTAATATGTACATATTATGCATAATTAATAAACACAGATAATAATAAGTAATGAACTGATTTTTTTTTTTTTAGAAATACATGCAGCAACTGAGAAATTACATAAAACTAGAATCATTCATAGGCCATATACTACTATAACCGAATTTTTCTGTGCGTGTCTGTAAATGATTAAAGATAAGCAACAGTAAGGTTCTACCTATATTAAATTGGTCGTCTTTTGAAGACTTTTGAAATTTATATTAATTTATATTTAATTATTTTATTTCAAAATGTCCACTTTGACATCATTTTTTGAAATATATTCTGCCTCTATCAAAAAATCGACCATTAGGGTACATTATATAGTTTCTGAATAATAGAATCTACCAATTGGATGCATTTGAGAGCAAAAATGAATTTAAAAATGAGTCAGAAAATTAGCAGTTTGGATTTGAATACAATGATTTTTTTCTTCAACAGCTAGGTACTTTTAATTTGTTGTTGCTGTAAGAATTGTTCCTATCAAAAACTCATCAGTATAAATATTGTAGATAATATTAAGAAGATATATAATAAATTCATGCTGACTTTATATCTTGTGAATTGATGAAGTTATGGATTTTTTTTTCACCCCCACCCTTTTTTTTGTTTTCGTTTTTCTTTTTTTTCTGTACGAATTGTTTTTTTCAAAAACTTGTCAATATAAAAGTTGTAAAGAATATGTTGGAATACAACGTCCATTTATCTTACCCTTTTCTTTCAGCGCATGCGCGTACAGTGACGTTTCTACAAATCCGCTCTGCGAGCGAGATTATTTAGTTCTGTTAAAAACATGTCAGTGCTTAGTCGCATTTAAGCTATGTATATATTTTTGTCTTCGTGTTAGTGTTAATAAATGTTTATGTCGAGCTATTCTGCTAACTCTGTGTGCCCCCAAAACCAACAAAGGTTATGGGTACCAGAGACGCTACTCACTGCGCTATAAATAGCAGAAATATTTTTTAATTCGAACTTTCGAATCATAAAGTCTTAAGCCTAAACCGAAACTAAGAACTCTTCTACGTTCTGTCATTAACTGTTTTGATTTGTGGCTGCGAGATATTTTATTTAATCATGTCACATGTTACGACAATTGAAAAGCTCGGCAAAGATAACTTTGATAGCTGGAAACTTCAAATTGAAGCAGTATTAATAAAAAATGATCATTGGGATTATGTAACCGGCAAAGAAGAGAAACCGGCCGAAGGTAGCGCTGATGAAAAGAAATGGCTCCAGGCTGATCAAAAAGCCCGTGCTGATATAATTCTGGCCATAAATCCTAGTGAATTGTGCCACATCAAGCATTGTGCGACTTCAAATTCTGTATGGAATAAATTGAAAGACGTTTATGAATCAAGAGGCCCCGCAAAGAAAGCAACACTGTTAAAACAGCTTCTGTTTCGAAAGATGAGTTTCAGTGAAACGATGTCTGAACATTTAAATATCTTTTTTGAGATTGTTGATAAATTAAAAGAAATGGAAATAGAAATTGCGGATGATTTGTTATCAATTCTTCTACTCTACAGTGTTCCTGAGAATTTCGAAAATTTTAGATGCGCTATAGAATCGAGAGATGAATTACCTAAACCCGATTCTTTGAAAATTAAGATGCTAGAAGAATGGGAAGCTAGAAAAGGAAAAACCACTCATGATTCACAAAATGCCTATTATGTAGAAAACAAGAGAAATAATCAAGAACAGAAGAAAAATGAAAAATGGAAGACTAATACGAATAAAAATTTTCCTGCAGAGAGAAATTATCGTAATTTCAAGTGCAATTATTGCTCCAAAATCAGGCATAAAGCTAACGAATGTAGAAAGAAAATAGCTGACAGAAAGCTTACATCTTTAAATAAAGGAAATCAAGGTTCAATGATTAGTTATGAAGAACCGGTTAGTATGGCATTTAACGACGTATATCATGAATCTACTGCATGGTGTTTAGACAGTGGTTGTACATCTCATATGTGCAAAGATAAAAATTTATTTACAGAATTTCATCCTCGTGATAATTCTACAATACAGCTTGCGGTTGATAAAACAGCAAAAATCACAGGAATAGGAACAGTTCTTATTACAGTGCCTAACGGTAGTGGGACTACTAATCTCACCCTTAAGAACGTTCTGTGTGTACCTGAGTTAAAATGTAATTTGATTTCAACGTCAAAAGCAACGGCTAATAATCGTTCTGTGCTTTTTAAAGAACGATATGCTAAAATAATTGAGCCTAATGGTTCTATACTAGTACAAGCTGTTCGTCAAGGTGATTTATATTATGTACATCCAATCCCCGAAAGAGCTGCAATAGCACAGGTAAGTGATTTTGTAAAATGGCATTTAAAGTTAGGACATTTAAATGAGTCTGATTTAAAGAAACTTAAATCTAATAATATGGTTAGAAATTTAAATTTCAATGATGATGAGTCTCTTAAAGATTGTAAAGTTTGTATTCAAGGTAAACAAACTGTCCGCCCTTTTCCTAAACAATCAAATTTTGAAAGTAATGATTTATTATTTCGGATCCATTCAGATTTATGTGGGCCCATGAGAGTCCCTTCCCATGGAGGATCGCGATATTTTGTTACTTTTATTGATGATAAATCACGTTATATTGAAGTTAGTTTTCTTAAAACCAAGGATGAGGTTAAGAATGCATTTGTTAAATACAAAGCAGCAGTCGAAAACCGATTAGGAAAGAAAATAAAATTTCTTCGTACAGATAATGGCTTAGAATATTGCGGCGAAGAATTTGATAAATATATCGAAGAATGCGGTATAAAACGAGAATTTTCTTCCCCTTTAACCCCTCAGCAAAATGGCACCCCTGAAAGATCGAATAGAACGTTAACTGAAATGGCAAGGTGTTTACTATTACAAAGTAATCTTCCACAATCTTTTTGGGCCGAAGCTATAAATTGTGCTGCTTACATACGCAATCGCTGCCCGACACGACGTTTAAGCGAAAATAAAACTCCATATGAAGTATTCTTTGGCATCAAGCCAACTTTATCATACTTCAAAATATTTGGGCAAAAATGTTTCGTACTTAATAAAAGGCAAAATAAAGGAAAATTTGATCCTAGATCAGAAGAACATATCTTTGTAGGTTATTCTAATGAATCAAAAGCATATAGGCTTTGGAACAAGAAATCTAGAAAAATTGTTATAAGCCGTGATGTTCGATTTATCAACGAATTTGAAAATGATCCCTCCTGTAACACCGAAATAAAATTAATTTTTCCTTTCTCTCAAAATAATGAAAATACGAGCGCAAATACAATTACGCAACAATCAGAAATATTTTCAGTCATGAAAACGGAACCAGACAATTCTAGTGGCGACAGTGAAAGAGAAATTGATTCGCAATCTGATGAAATTTCCGACCCCCCTTCTTTCAGAACGCGCGGGAGGCCAAGAAAAATAAAAACAGGTAGAAAAGGGAGACCTCGAAAGGAATATCAAACAATTATTATTCCGAAAGAAGAAAAATCTCAAACTGCAGTAAATAATTCTTTTGACTCTTGTCCTGAATTATTTGAAGCTCTAAATAGTCCGTATAAAAACGAATGGATAAATGCGATAAATATAGAATTTAATTCATTAATGCAAGAAAATGCATGGCAAATAGTAGATAGGCCAAAACATAAGAAAATTATAGGATCTAAGTGGGTTTTAAAAACAAAATATAAGCCAGATGGGTCAATCGAGAAATTTAAAGCGAGATTGGTAGCAAAAGGTTGTACACAAAAACCTGGTATCGATTTTGACGAAAATTTTTCTCCTGTAGCTAGATTAAGTTCAATAAGAACTGCGATCGCATATGGCATCCAAAATGGGTTCACTGCATATCAATTAGATTTTATTATGGCTTATGTAAATGGTGATTTAACTGAAGAAATATACATGGAATTACCTGAAGGTTTTAAAAATGAATCTAATGCTGACAAAGTTTGTTTGTTAAAAAAATCCCTTTATGGATTAAAACAATCGGGTCGCCAATGGTTCAAAAAATTAGATGAAAAATTGAAACAATAGAAGTTTAAATCACTAAATGCTGATAAATGTGTGTATTTTTCTAAATCTCCCATTGAAGCTATTATCATTGTTTATGTTGATGATCTCATAATTCTTACAAAATGTAAAGAAGATTATCAATATATTCGAGATGAATTAGCAAAATCATTTAAAATGAAAGATTTAGGTATCTTACACTATTGTTTGGGCATGGAATTTATGCAAAACGGGGACAATATTAAAATTACACAAAAGAAGTACATTGAAGATATTCTGAGCAAATTTAATATGCAAGAATCCAAACCAATATCTACACCTTTTGATAATAACGTGAAACTTACTAAAGATATGTGTCCCAAAACTGAAGAAGAAAAGTCTGAAATGAATAATATTCCCTACCGTCAATTAATAGGATCCCTTATGTATTTATCAGTTGCTACTAGACCTGATATAACTCACGCTGTGAATTTCCTAAGTCAATTTAACAACAATCCAGGTAAACCTCATTGGATAGCTGCAAAAAGAATTTTGCGATACCTAAAAGGAACCCAAGATCAAGGACTGATCTTTAAACGTGATTCTGAATCCTTGATTGCATTTGTCGATGCCGATTGGGCGTCGGATGTGAATGACAGAAAATCGTACACTGGCTACATTTTTAAATACGCCAGTGGAGCCATATCGTGGGAATCGAGAAAACAACGAACTGTCGCCTTATCCACAACAGAGGCGGAGTACATGGCATTGTCAGAAGCCGCCAAAGAGATTTTGCATCTCAGACGGTTTTTAAGTGAACTTTCCCCTGAAACAGTGACTGCGCCTACTATAATATTTTGTGATAACCAGTCTGCTCAAAAATTAGTACGAAATCCGGTTTACCATTCGCGCACCAAACACATCGATATTCGACATCATTTTGTGCGTGAAATTTACGACAATGGCGAAATAGAGGTTAAATACCTAGAGACAGAAAATATGCCTGCAGACATTTTAACCAAAGCTTTAAATGCTTATAAACATAAAAAATGTTGTGAAATGATAGGACAAAATGTTTAAAATAATTTTCAGCATTATTCTGTATCCTTTTTTTACATAAGTATATAATTTGTATTTGTAATTTTTATATTAATATTATTTCTCTGTAATTTGCTTGGGAGAACATTGTTTTGTTAAGAAAATGCACGTTGTAAAGGGGGAATTGTTGGAATACAACGTCCATTTATCTTACCCTTTTCTTTCAGCGCATGCGCGTACAGTGACGTTTCTACAAATCCGCTCTGCGAGCGAGATTATTTAGTTCTGTTAAAAACATGTCAGTGCTTAGTCGCATTTAAGCTATGTATATATTTTTGTCTTCGTGTTAGTGTTAATAAATGTTTATGTCGAGCTATTCTGCTAACTCTGTGTGCCCCCAAAACCAACAGAATATGAAGACAATTTATAATAAATTTTATTGGATTTGATATCTTGAAAATTGACGAAGTTATGATTTTTTTTTCTCCCTAAAACCCTGTTTTTTGCGCCCCCGTGAACCATGAAAACCAATGACTAATACAAAGTGACCGACAGTTGAAAATACTTGAATGTGAATGATACGTTTATTCGGCACTTTTCACCCTAAAAAAGGGAAGGAAAAAGCATAAAACTATAGTTAAGATATTTTTCAAGAAAAAGGGAGACAAAAGATGACCATATACCCTATAGTATTCATTGGAAACTGACCATATAGGCGGTGCATTTTAACACGTAATACCTATTCAGTCAGTCCGGACTTACCAAAAGTGACCTTAAAAACGGGTCGACCTTATAAGCGGGTGACCATATATCCGGTACTGACTGTATAAAGTTGTTTTACTGAGCGTGTTTTTGGGTTCTAGTGGTCACGAACGGTGTAGATCTTCAAAAATTTTTCCTAAATTCCAAAATAGGGGAGAATGTATTAGGTAGTATTTCATACGAAATCTACCTAAAATACTAAACATTGCTGCAAAATTATATGACCCCTGCTGAATAAACGTTTAGTCGAGTATCATATATAATAATTTTTACTCCTTAAAATGATTTTTTTTTTTGTTGTTTAACTCTTATGTTCCAATGTTTTTTCGCACCTCTTACAGAAACGTTTAAAATTCATTTTTCATTCGAACCCATTATTAATTTAAAGTTATTTTGTCTGTCAAAATTTATTTATTTTAGACATTGAATAACAAATTTGTTTATTAAGAAAGCTCCGTACAAATTTTAGAATATTTGAACGTTACTTAATTTTATATTTAACAAAGCAATAAAGCGTAAAATTTGTCTTTATCATCAATTTGATTGTACCGAATCAAAAAGTATTTTATAATGCTATGTATCTGGAACAAACGAAAAGAGAAAGTGGGCGAGAGGTTGGTGCAATTTTAGTAAACTGTTATTCAAAATACAGTTAACTCTCACTCATAAAATTTACAATTTAAACTGGTTTATTATCATAAGTTTCAGAATATTTCAATTGGTGCCATTTCAGATATTATTTACCTAAAATTGCCAAAAACAAACTTCACACAGATTTGATGAGCTTTTCAAAAAAAGGAAGAGGTTTTCAGGATTGAAATTTGTAAAAAGAAGTAGTTCTATAAGAGATCTGTGTAAGGAAAAAAAATACTGAATGAGTCTGATCGCCTTCATAAAAAAATAATGGCAGCGAAATATCGTGTTTGACATTTTATTTTTCTCGTTTTTAAGCATGTTTTTTGCCTAGATCCTTAACTCTAACGAAAATTTTATAATTGCATAAAATGTCGAAATTTTTATGCTGAACATTTGTTTTTTTTTAATAATCTTGTTAGGTAGAAAACAAAAGCTATACGGTATGAAAAGGAATAAGTAGTCACGATCACTCACTGTAAATTTCTGTTTTCTAGATCGTATCTCGAAAACTTATGGCGATATGAAGAAAATTTCAAAAAGAATCATCGATTCCATATCATTTCATATCATTTCAATATCATCGATTTAGTAAATAAAAGACATATTGTGCACGCAGATACGATACATAGTTGCCTCTACAGAACCAAAATCAATCGCAGACTTTTTCTTTTTTTTGAGGAAGTGGGGAAACAATATATTTATAACTATATAATTTATTTTTTTTAATTTAAACAATTGCGTTTTCAAATAAAATTGCCTCGTCTCTAAAAAATAATTTCGAAAAAGTGTCAGTGACTATTTTATTCATACATGCGTACGGTTAGATTCTGATTTAATAAATATAATTTGTATACGGATAATAAAATCTCATTTCGCCTTCTGAAAAAACCGTGTTTTGCATAAACAAAGTGTCTTGCGTCCGGTAGGGCAGAACGGGGCATGTTGGCCATACGGGCACGTTGACCCATCTGCGATACTTTTCAAAGTAACCGTTAGATGGCACTATTAGGTGCGCAACGTGTGTCTTATCACGTCTTCTTTCACAAATAACAACGTCAGCAGCGAAAAAGCATTCAGACGAAAACCACTACAAATTTTCACTCAGGTATTTTTTTTTTTTTTCTTTGTACTTATAAATAATCGTTTCTGATTTGTTTCTAAACTGAAGTTTCACTTCGGTTAATAACAATCTAAAAGACCGTTGTTCAGAGTTTGGTTTCTAACTACTTATTTAAAAAATATTAACGGAATGTTTTGAGACGATCAAAAAACAAAATGGCGATTTGTGCAAGGTAGCCCATTTAATTGGGGCATGTTAGCCCGCAGTCCAAGGGCACACGAATCGTGCATCACTGGGAAAACAGGATATTTTATATTTGCATTAATTGTGATGATGAGGAACACATAGATGAACGCTTTAAGTTGAACAAAATATCTTTTCTTATCCTCTGTATCTTTTATAAAGCAATTTAAAAAATTACATTTGATGTTTTTTTTTGCACTTTTATTAATAATCCGAAATTCAAACGAATTAAAAGGGTTAACATACCTGTTTGATGGGGAAGGTCGGCCCAGTGACGTGTTTTTCTGAACTCCAAAAAGAAGATATTAATTAATTAATTAATTCTTTTCAAAATTTTCTTATTATGTATTATTACGTAGTTAAGCATTAAGATTCTCTGACTGTTCAAACTATTATATATATATATATATATATATATCTTATGTATATATATACATATATATATGTTATGAACATATCTATATATGTTCGCGCAAAGCATACCCATCTACATTCTAGGCTACAGCTAAAATGGTTAACCTGCAATTTTAGGTGAAAAAGATTTAAAGAATCACCCTGTTTATATAAATATCCCAAATATATATATATATATATATATAAAGTAATATTAAGGGGGGGGGGGTAAAGCTATCGCAATGTATTCGCTAAACAAATTTTTTAAATCTACATAACATTGTAATTAAAAAAAAAATAAAATGAAAAACCTCTGTAAATTTTATTTCAAGACATATAAAAATTTCTGCGATTTTTTTTAAACTTAACATTTTATAGTTAATCCAGATTATTTAATAATCATTATCAGATTTTCTTAAAACACATGCTGAAATTATTTATTATTACACACATGTCCAAAATTAAGGTCACTTATATCAAATCTGTGAAAGCTGATAAACTAATCACTGTGTTGCCAAGAAATTTGGCACAAAGTTATAATATAATGGGAGAAAGAATATAGCAGCATAACAATATGGAAAAGATTTTAATTCTAAATTAAGATACAGGGTATATGGAAAAGTTTTAAATCATGAATCAGAAGTAAAACATTTATCTCGGGAAAAGTCTGTCTAATGTGGAGTATGACCACCATGCACTGCTATACAATTCTCACAACGAGCTCTCATACTGTTTATGAGTCTGTCAATAAATGTTTGTGGCAACAAAGCCCATTCTTTCAAAAGCGAGGCTTTTAACTCCTGACGCGTCCTGGGAGGGGGTTACGCTGTGCTGTGGCTCTTCCTAGACCACCACAAACATATTCAATTGGATAGAGGTCTCGAGTTCTCGAGGGCCAATTCATACGGCGAATATCCTCTTCTTCAAGAAAATCATCAACAATGTGATCTCTGTGTGGTTTCGCATTATCGTCCATAAACATGAAGTCCGGGCCTACAGAACCCCGGAACAACCTTACATAGGCTTCAAGGACCTCATCCTTAACGCCCGACGACGTCCAGCCGTGTGTGTCCCTTTCACTGCATCCAACAGGAGAGCCCGGTTGTTCTGGAGCCGAAGCCATGAGACTTGGACGCAACAAGAACGTGGCGTTTTCTTTTCAGTGATGAGTCGAGATTTGCCATTCAAAGTGATTCTTGTCGAATCCTCATATGGAGACAACGTGGAGCTCGCTATCACCCTACATAAAAGAAATCGACAGATTTGATGGCAAATGAATCCTTGTCTGCGGTGGCATAATGTTGAGCAGTCGTACACCACTGCGTGTCTTCGATGCGGGTACTGTCAACGCACATCGCTATAGAGATGAGGTCCTTGAAACCTATGTGAGGTTTTTCCGAGGTGCTATAGGTCCGGCCTTCATGTTTATGGACGGTAATGCGAAGCCACACAGAGCTCACATGGTTGATGATTTTCTTAAAGAAGAGGAAATTCACCGTATGAATTAGCCCTCGATGTCTCCGGACCTCAATCCTATCGAACATATTTGGGATGGTCTAGGAAGAACCATTGCACAGCGTAACCACCATCTCAGGAACCGCCAGGAATTAAGAGGCGCGCTTTTGGAAGAAAGGGTTTTGTTGCCATAAATATTTATTGATAGCCTCATAAACAGTATGAGAGCTCGTTGTGAGGCTTGTATATCAGTGCATGGTGGTCACACTCCATATTAGACAGGCTTTTCCCGAAATAACTGCTTTATCTCTGATTCATGATTTAAAACTTTTGATATAACCTGTATATTAATTCACAATTAAAATCTTTTCCATATTGTTATGTTGCTATATTCTTTTCCTATAATAATATACCTCTGTGCAAAATTTCGTGGCAACACATTGAATAGTTCATCAGTTTTCACAGATTTTATGTTTGTGACCTTAAATTTGGACATGAATGTAGTATCATTACGGTTATTTATTTCGTAAAGATCGGATATTTTTAACTCAGTGTAACATTTAAAATGAATAACATGTAAACTTGCTCTATGGAAATTTCTTACCATTTTATAATTTCAGATTTAACATATTTCCTATCATTTGCGTATACAGCTCGTTAAAACTTTACACACTGAGTTTTCGGAAATAAGAATCTAGCATATCTTTTCATGGGAACATATCTCTGAGATGTTGACAGTCATAAACTTCGGATGATCTTTGAGTGCACTTTTAGATACGGCGTTGCTATAGGAACAAAATCCTGCTGCACTTCTAAAATTCATTCCGATAGATGACAAGTTCGTTCTCTTTTGGTAAATGGTTATATACTCACTCCGTTTAATGGTGGAAAGATTTTACCGTGATTTTACACTTGACATCAACAGGAAGTCTGAAAGGGAAAATGGTGTAGTTGATAAAATGTCATATTTTAAATGTTTTCATAAAGTTCGAATATTCCTGATTATTTTGTGTGTATAAAGAAGTTATATAAGAGTTTTATAAAAGGAGAATAAATTTTTTCCTCTCACAGGTGAATTAGTTAAAAAAATATTAAAAACCCTTACTTTGCACTTAAAATGGAGTTAAAAGAAATAATTATTAAGCGTAAATATTGTTCACTTTTCAAAAATACTAAAATTATCAAAAATTACTTACCTAAATTCTCATATAAGTTTTGCAAGCATTAAACAAGTATTATTAATATCTATTAAATGATTTATTGTGATATTTTAAACTTTGGGTGCATTAACACAAAATAAATAGTTTTAAAAGAGCTTAATTTGTGATGTTTCTGTGTAGATTCAACAGTAATTTTTTTTTTTAAGATCAACATACATGCAGAAAGGAAAAGAACTTTCAAAAAGCTTTTTCCAACTGAATATTTGAAAAGAAAATAGTTCTATTCTAGAATGTTGTAATTCGCACGCATTATTGACTTCATATGGGTTTTACATATGATAAAAACTTTTAAATGATTACCTACAGGTTCATTGCAATATTGAACCTGTACAACAACAAGAAGTTTTAAAGTGAAACTGGTGTGATTTATAAAAAGGCAAATGTTAAAGGTTCTCTTCGATTTCGAACTTTCGTAATTAATTTTTAGTAAAAGAGAATTAGTGACAGAGTTTTATAAGGTTACGTAAAAATTAAATTTATTAAAATTCACGAATTGTATGAAACAATTTGTGGAAAATAAATTAACTTTTAACTGAAAATGAGAAGTCTGTGAGATTAATAAACTTTTAGTGATATGCCTCCAGTAAGACTGCTGTGTTGTTTTGCATTTTCAAACCCCATTTTTAGACTTTCAATTAAAATTCTGTTGTTATTAATGCATCAGTATTGAAGAATAAGTATTTATGCTATCATTTTAATCTAAATATTTTTAATCCAATAATTTAGATACTGGTGTCATTAACGATATTAGTAGCAAGTGCTTAAAATACTTAATGACTTCCAAACACATTTTGATCTTTTAATTTTGATTTGTATGGATAAAATTTTCTTGATTTACCATTATTTCTCCATTTCCCCTACTATTAGTCAAAAAATTACTTAAAGCATATTAAAATAATATTTACTGGTCTGAAATTCGTTCTGAGCTGATTTTCACAGTTGTCACGATAACGAAGATGCAAATTTGTAGAAAACATTCATTAACATGCATATTCTATGAAGATTCTACGGAAAAATATTAAATCAGGAAATTTTTTAGACAGGCTATAACCAGCAGCGATCTTTGACATTGGTCCACGACGGCTGCTTCATATTCTGCTGTGGATCATTAACTCCGTTCATTTCTCCGATCTTTACCATGTTTCAATGATTTTCTCAGTTCGCTCTCAACAGAATTTACGCTTTTAAAACATAAATAATAGCCTATCCACCCCCCACCCCCCACCCCGATGGTGTCTCCACCTTGTTGAGTGAGTGTGAGTGTAGGCTTGAGTGACACAATGATCCGTGATGTAGTCTGTCAGGAGCATCTGCACCTGGAGAGTTTAAAAGAGAGTGTCGAGACGACGAGGTACCCTGCTCTTCCTAGTTGAGAGTTTTTTCAACGGACTACCCGTCTCATTAACTGTAGAAACGTCTTTGCTAAAAGACCTAAAAAGAATAATTTGAACCGTTTTTAAGGAAACAAATTAGTAAATGAACAAGGAATACGAGTTTTGGATGCTGCAAAGTTCAAGGGATGACTGATAAAAGCAACATATTACGAGAAGAGCTTATGGCAGACAAAATTAGTGTAACAGTTGTCTTTAAACGAAAAAGAAAGGAAAATGAGAAAAAGATGTAGACAAATATATCCATTTTTGAGTGGAAAAAGAAACATGCTAAAGCAGCATTTCAGACATGATTACAAAGCAACTCTGGAATAAAATGACAGATTGGAATTTTCATACTGAAAGGATTCTGTTAGTGTACATTACTATGTTCGGAAGAGACATCTGTATTATACGAAAGTATGCAATAACAAACGACGCCAGCAAGGAAGAACAACATAGCTATTGGGATGCATTACTAGATATCATTGAAAATGTGACAAAGAGAAAATTGATCTTTCTCTTGGAAAATCTTATCCAACAGCAGGAAAAACTCTAGATAATAATGCTTTTAGCAGATTTGGAGAAGAAATTCCCAATGAAAACCGGAAATCTGTGAGCAATCATAACTTACAATATAGTATACGTTTTTACAATATAAGGCCATCTATCACTACCCAGGTCGAAATTCATGCTGCTATTTGTTTGCTAGACAAGCATTAAATGCTTTATCGCAGCAAGTAAACTAGCATAAACTACCATAACATATTTGACTACCATCAAGTCATGGTGTGTATTGGAACACTTTACTGCTTGGCCAGCATACATAATCTAGCTTGGGTTGCTTGAATATGTTGCTGGCCTAGCAGCAATCAGGACCACCACTTGCTTGTAATTTCTGCTGTTCTAGCAGTAATTCGCAAGAAACAGAGACTTTTTTGTTGTTATTCTGACATTACATTTCCATCATCAATTGCTTTTAATTTTTGCTTTTCTAGCATCATTTGCTTTTAATTTTTGCTTGGCTGGCATTACTTTTCTAGCATCATTTGCTTTTAATTTTTGCGATTCTAGCATTACTTTTCTAACATCACTTGCTTGAATTCTGCATAAAAAGTGAAAATGAGATGCTGCTGGCGCCATCTTTGGAGAATTGCTGAAGTACTTACATTTTTTAATAGTGAAAATTTATGTCGTCTTTTTTTTTCCTCCGAGAAGTACAGAACTCACTACCTGCGGTTTGGAAACTGTATGCTCTACTTACCTGGCTACTGGGGTCCTGTTTACTAAACGATTTTAAATGCAGGTAATCGGGATGAAGCTGATTCTGCTGTGTGTTGATATTTTTATGACATAGAGGGTGGATTTATCGATGCTGTAATCCTCCAAGGACAATTAATAAGGTTAACTTATTATTAGGGTTTTTCAATCTTTAATGGATAAATAGAATATGGCTTGATTAATATAAGGTTAGTTGGGGTAACTGGACTATATGCTATTTTACAAAAAACTGTTGATGCTTTTTAAGTTTTAGTTTTTGTAAACAATGCACCGTAATCTCTACTTCCTAAAACAACGTATGTCAACTCAATCATAATTTTCACTTTGCTGTGATAGATTGTCAAAAATTTACATTTCTTTTTTTAAAAAACAACGTCAATATGGCCGAACTTCCTCGGCTTTTTATTAAAATACAGTAAGTACTTTTATTAAACAATCTTTTTTTTAAAGATTAGACAAATAACTACACTAATGTTATTAGGTATATATATATATTTACTTCATATTTCAAATGTAAGGCCGGTGTCCCAGTTACCCTATAAATGTTTCAAGAATGGGATAACTGGGACATGTATCCGGGGTAACTGGACCATGCTGGATCCAGTTACCCCAATAGTTATAAATAATTTTTTTGAGTTTCTTTTACTACGGAAAATAAATTTCTCCATTGTTTTTTTATCAAAATATAAAAAAAATATAGAATACCTTATTAAAATTACGTAACAAAACTTTTAAAAAGCATACTGGGTGGCATCAAACTAAATTTCTTAACCCCTTGAGAGGCGGTGATGCCGTTATGGCATCACATAATTTTAATCCCTAATCGCCGCATTGGCACCGGAATTTTATAATGAAAATTTCACCTTTATTAAATACGCGAAAATATACTTTTACTTGTTTACAAATAGATTCGCTTGTAAATACTGGTGCCATTAAATTATATCAACATTTTACGAATGCAAGTGTACCTTGCCCCTGAAAGCGAGATAGCCAAACCTTGAAATTTTACGATACACAGGGGTTGCATTCTATAGGGAAACTTTTATTGTTCATAACCACTATTTTAAAAATAATATCTTCATCGCACCTTTCTTTAGAATATGTTAAATAAAATGATCATGAATGTAACTTATTAAGGGTTCTAGTAGGAAACAGTAAAATTTTCCCTATATAATGCGACTCCTGGATACAATAAAGTACTTAAGTACTTACGTAGCCATTTGTTAATTTATTTACCTTGCTATTTGTTCCCTTAAAATACCGATGTGACTTTTATACTTATTACCTATACTAAAGTACATAAGTACTTACTTAATTTTTATATTTTTGGTGTAAATAAATCTAATATTTTCACTTTTAGTGCTTTTTTAGACACATTGATAGCAAAGGTTTCCCTTACAACGAACGCTCTTTAGTTGATATATAATTTACATGATCTGCCTTGTTTAAATTTTTTAAAGTTGTTTACACTTTTTCGAACAGGACATGATATCCCACATGAAAAAAAAGTAAAATCGTGTGGAACATAGACCCTCCTGGTCCACTTACCCCATTTTTATGGGACAACTGGACCCATGTGGAAAGAAAGATGAAATATGCATATTTTTATATTTTTAAATATTAAAATGTAATTTTGAGCATTTCTGTCTGATAGAGGGAACCTAACTGAACACATTTACAGTGCAGACTTTAATTCAAATGAACATTAGCTTTCTGAACCTGAATTGTCAGAAGCTCCAGGGTCACATTGTAAAATCATGGCCCAGTTGCCACAACTAACCTTAATTCATTACTGGAATTTTCTTTGCTCAATGAATGGTTTGAATATGGTCTGAATTATTTGTTGCAGAGAAATACATAATTTTGAAGCGTATTTAGGATAGAATTTATCAATTTCATGTGGGGCTTAAGATTTTAAAGCTTTAGTGCTGTAGGGGGGGGGGGTGCGAGAATCAGTTGTACATACTTTCAATTCGATTGTTATGAACATATTTTTTAAATTAAGCAGTGCTCCTTGAATTTCGAAATTTAACTAACTAAATTCTCTTTTTTTTAAAAGGCACAGAATTTTTTTATAACTAAAATAATGAAACACTAAGAGAATGAACAGCTAATTATTTTACGATGGGGAGGTGGGCGCTTTTCCCCCAAAATCCTTCTTGGAAATTAATTTTCAGTTTTATTTTAGATTTATGTATTAAAAATTTATCTAATACGGGTGGACGAAGATAGTGTTGAATTTACGTTGTAGTAGTCCGAAAAGAAAATCTCCCGCCCCTGGATTTTGAAATTTAAAAAACAAATATTTTTTCTCTGATTTTAATAAACACAGTAAATTTAATCTTTTCGAGAAAATTAAAATAATTAAATACTAAGAGAAAGTGCAGCTATGAATTTTATTCCATTTCGGAAGAGGAGCGGGGGTTTTCCTTTAAATCTACCATGGAAATTATTTGCTAATCTTTTTCAAGTTTATGTGTTAAAAATTATCTCAAACGCATTCAAGGGGAAGTGTTTAGGTGGCAGTGACACAGCTCTCCCCACTCCCAGCTTTTGAAATTTAATCAACAAAATTTTACTTTTCTCCTTTTTTTAAAGATGTATAAAATTTATAATTCTCAAGTAAGTTAAAATAATTTAACAGTAAGACGAAGATCAGTTTAAAATTTACCGTTGAAGGGGAGGGGGGGGAGATGGTAGAGTTACTCCTCTATATCCACTATGGAAATTAATTTTTAGTTCTGTTTCTTTTAATGTTTAGATTTTAAAAACTAATTTCAAATGGGAGGTTTAAGATAAACTTGAATTCAGGGGTCCATCCCCTCCCCGCGGATTTTAAATTTAATAAACGAAATTTTCTTTTTCTCCTTTTTTTAAAAGACATACGGCATTTTTTTTCGAGTAAGTTAAAATATTTAAATTCTAAGAAAAAGAAGAAGAAAAAATCCTTTATAGGTGGGGGGTCCCCTAGAAGACCCTCATAGAAGTTACACCCCTCACAGAATTTAATCTTACCCCCATAGAAGTTAATTAAAAAAATAGAAGTTACATTTCATATCTTGAAAAATTGCAATATATAGTAAAACCTTTCTAACGCAAACCCTTGAATATTCCATTAAGGAAAGATGACTTAGGTGATCCATTAAGCTTCCCTCGATTTTGATATTTAACTAATTTTTTTATCCGATTTTGAAAAACAAATTGAAATTTAATATCTTCTCTTAACTTAAAATAAAAGAGAAAATAAGAAATTTCTGCTAGGGGGACGGAGGTGAAAGAAAGTCTCTCCCCTGATGTGAAAATTGAATTTATAATTAAAATTTCCTTTTCTTCTATTTTCAAAAACATAGTCAAATTTATACTTTTCGAGAAACTAAAAAAAAATATATAAGCATTTGGATGCTGGCAAGTATTAACAAGCGCACAATTGTTCATTGAGATACCTACCTCATTATTACTGGAAGAGATTTGTGTAGCAAATTAGCACATAGTACGCCATGCTGTTTTCTACCTAAGCTGGCTGCATAGCATATTATACTGGCAAGCGTAAAAAAGCATATAATAGCATGTTAAGGTAATTACCTCTCCATGCTTTGGCAGAAGTTATAAACAACAAATAAGCATAAAATACTTGTACATAGCTTGCCATGCTGTTTTCTACCTAAGCGGGCTGCATAGCATATTATGCGGGCAAGCATAAAAAAGCATATACTAGCACGTGAAGGTACCTACTTCTCCATGCTTTGGAAGAAGTTTAAACAACAAATAAACATAAAATGCTTTGACATAGCTTGTCATGCTATTTCTCCCTAAGCTGGCTGCATAGCATATTATGCTGTCAAGCATAAGAAAGCATATAATTGCAGGTTAAGGTACCTAACTCTCCATGCTTTGGAAGATGTTTAAACAGCAAATAAGGATTAAATGCTTGTTCACAGCTTCGCATTCTATTTCTCTCTAAGCTGGCTGCTTAGCATATTATGCGGGCAAGCATAAAAAAAGCATATAATAGCACGTTAAGGAACCTAACTCTCCATGCTTTGGAGAAAAAGCTTAAACAGAAAATAAGCATAAAATGCTTGTATATAGCTTGTTATGCTATTGCCGTGTAAGCTAGCTATAGCATTTGATGATGGCTATCACATTAAAGCATATACTAACATGAAATTCTAGCAGACAAAGCAATACATATGAATAACTAGTATATTTTTGTTGCTGGTACTAGCATGAATTTTGACCTGGGCACTAATGGCACTAATAACCGAATAATCAGAAATCGATTATTGATTGATTATAACTAGACAAAGTGTATCACCCAGAATTTGTTAGAGTATACAGAGGTACAGACTGTTGATCAGATCATTATTTAGTCAAAGCAAAAACTACATAAACTTGATTAAAGAATAAAGCTAAAATATCTAGTGATCAAACAGAATTTCACGTGGAAATATGAGAAATTTAAATGAATATATGAGAAAAGGATGAGATAAGCTTTAATTTTAACTGTTGCTTTTGAGATATTGAGTACAAGGAGTAGAAACGAGGCAACAGAAAAGCTTACTAAATGAGAAAATTGTTATAGAAATTTAAGAAAAGAGAGAAGCATTTTTTAAATTGGTTAAATAAAAAAGAAAATGTTTATTAGAAATATACAAAAAAAAAAAAAAATAGATATCCAAAGAAACTATACGATGCAAAAATTGTAGATAGGGAAAGACCACATTGTAGCATACTTTTATAACTGAGATTTACGCAAACCTCAGAAGCCTGGAAAATTTTGAAGATAATAACAACTGATACTCATTATAAAATTATACTTGACATCATTAAGATAAGTATTTGGAAGTCACATTTTGAGGAACTCCACAGTGAGAACAGGGGTGAGTTAATTTAAAAATTCTGATGTGTTTGGTACCAAAATGTTGGATTTCAAATCGTAAGTGCAAAGGTCGAAAAAGACTTAATTGAAGAAAGAATTATAAATCACACGGCCCTGGTGATGTGAATTATGAACTGTTAAAATAAGGTGGTAAAAACATTGTAAGTATATTAACCCAATTGTACAACAAGATCTTGGTAGAAGATTGAATATTACAAGAATTATAAGAAATTATTTTATCAGTTAGTAAGACAGGGAACAACAACTCTGCAGTAACTACAGAGGAATATATGTTACAAGTACCTAATAAAATTATCCCGTAGAGTTTTGAGAAATAGACTGTAAAACGAATAGCAAGGAATTGATTATCAAAATGGCTTTTTAAAAGGTGAATCTTGCGTCGACTTTATTTTTGCCCTAATATAAGTTCTGGAAAAAGGCGAGACAAAAGGAACTTTTATTTGTGGATATTGAAATAGCTTATGACAGCGTTCCGAGAAATTTGCTTTGGAAAATACTAAAAACGCAAACATAAATGAAACGCTGATCAATATCCTTACAGCAAATTATTACAGAAACAGCTGCGGACTTAAAATTTAAAATAAATTATGTTTTATAACTAGTAAAACCTTTTTGCAATGTTCTTGCTTCTCATCAATTTTACTTGAAATATACTTTTATATATGCCTCTGAGAATGGACGAGAAAACGTTATGAAATGTGTTTAAAACTTATTGTTGATAAATATAAACTACTTATTTGTAGATGATGAAGTCATCATAGCACAAGATGAAGACGCCACACGTAAATCTTTCGCAAATTAAAGGATTATTATTATCAATGGCGATAAAGACTAAGATGATTAACTCTAAAGACTTATCAACAAGTTTGAAAATTGATATATTACTGGGTAATACAATTGTTGATTAATGAAAATACTTTGGATGTGTCATTCATTAAAATAGAGCCTGCAAAAAAGATGTGTAGAGAAGAGAACTGGAGATGGCAGAATAACAATTGCAACGTTGAATTCTATCTTGTAGAGTAGTAACTTTCACTCAAAAAAAATGACTATAGTGCAATCGTGCAAAGCATTTTACTGTATTTTTCGGAACCATCGACATTAAATTTCTCTCTAAAAAGGAAACTGTTCTATTTCGAAATGGATTTCTGGCAAAAATCAGCAAGAATATCAAGGCTAGAAAGTTAAAAATTCGAGAATACGTGAAATTACGAAAGTGAAACAGGTTTTTGTGCAGAAGTTCGAACATAATACGCTTAATGGTAAGGGCATGTCCACATAAAGAAAGAAAATAGACAGCCAAAAGTCCTTTTGGAATGGAGCCGTAAAGGAAGCCGAAAGAGGGACAGACCGATAATGACTTACAAAAATATTATCGAAGAACTATTGAAGGCTTATAAGTTAAGTGATATTGTTGCGCTGTAAAAAGAGAATCGCAAAAGAACGCTCAAAAATACTTTTATACATCGAGGAACCACTGTGCTCAATGAAAATTCCTAGGAATGATAATAATGAATAGCCTGTGTTTATATTAATATATATTAATTATTTTTGTTATTTAAAAAGTTAAAGTTATCCCTTGGCTTACTAGAGAATATCCCCAAGTGTCAGTTCTGGATATGTAGGAGGGTAGCATCATCGTTTTAAAGCTCTCTTACGAGGATGAAGAAATGTATAAGAACTATACCCCCTAATCCAGTAGTTGACAAAATGTTTAGCCTTTCCTGTTTCAGAAGAAGGAAAATGAAGAAGTGAAATTCATAAATGAGATTCCTTCAAAAGCTATCAATCACAGGTATTTGGTCATATTTAGTTATGATATAGTTTTTTATGTAAAAGTATTGAAAACATAAGTTTTCTCAACACCAGGCACAATCGATGAAGTACATTATTGTTTGACAGTAAAACCACAGTCTTGATCCAATCCTGTACCTTCCCACCAAGGCATTGTAAATGCCCATGCCCCTCTTCCATCCTATAGAAGTAAGTGAGGAGCTAGTTCGTATTAGTAATTATACTGTACTTGTAATTTGAATTTATTACCACATATTCGTAAAGCAGTTTTTAAATATTTTCTCCTTCTTGTTTTCTTTTTTTTTCTTTTTTGACTGCGAATATTTAATAAAACATTGGATTCTGGAGTATAGTTACTGTCCATTTCTTGATCCTATTTCCAAAAGCTTTCGAAAGATACTACTCTCGTCAAAATCGAGAACTGACAGGTATGTTCCCTAGTTAGAGCTATTTAATGCGATCTTCTTGTATAATTAACCTAAAAAATTGTAATTGAAATAACAGAAATTGCATGCATTTTATTTTTAAAAACCGCGTTTAATTTTTAGATGTTATACAATACGAAAACTTATTTTTCTTTCTAAAAAAGTATATGAAAAGTGTTAATGTTTGGAAGGTATTATACAAAGTCATTAAAGCTCCTTTCTTGAAAATATTATTTCTAATTTCTTTTCTTTTCGAAACATCAGCACTCGAAAAAATGTAATTATTCAATCGCAAATTGGCTAAAGCTTTTTTAAAAATTAACTATGACAGCTGCATTCTATAAAATTTTACAAAATGATATTGGATATATTTTTTAGAGATAAAACTTTTTTATATGTATACTTCTTTACATAGACTAGAAGACATTTTAGATAGATTGAAGTTATATTCATTGATTAAAATAAGTCTTTCTTAACTTTAATGTATTATTAGTGTAATTATTTAATGAGAAGATGATTGAAAATTGGTCTTCTATGAATATATTTACTTTGTAATCCGAAACTATGAAACAGTTTGAAAAAAATTTAGTACATTCTGAAGCTAGGTCGTACTTTTCGTATGCGAAGAAAAAATTAATGTTAAAATAGTTTGTTTTTTAATTTAAAAATAGTGTTCCTGATCTATAAATAAGATATCTCCTATTACTGCCTACGGTATAAAATTAACAACACTGATTCAGAACATCATTATGTTGACAGACAGCGAAAAGCTCCCATATGAAAGAGAAGTGATATATGGGCAGTAATATTTAACTGATCGAGAGGATTTTCGAAAAAATGCGACATTGGAATAATATAAAAGTTGACGTATCGCTTAATTAGTATTTGAAAAATGCAGTCGTAAAATTAATACTGTTTCACGGATGAACTCCTCACATTACAAAACTACGAGAATATCGCAAAATACTGTGATATGTGTTCTCGATGTTTCGACAATGACTTGAAATCCTGACATGTTTCTTGTTCTCTTATAAAGGTCATCTAGATAGTGGTAGCCACTAATTTTAGATAGATTTCGTAAGAAGTACTATCTATTACATTCCCCCTTATGTTGGAATTTCTGGAAGATTTTTGAAGATCTTCGCCGACCATGACACCTAGAAACCAAAACCCCCAGTTCAAAACTTTATATATATATATATATATATATATATATAATTTTTTTATGGACACGCGATAGCTTCCATAATTCTGCACAAATCTCTTTCAAACTGATAAATATAATCAAGGGGTAGAAAATCTTGGTCAGGTACGTTAATGGGCAAAATTGGACCAAGGGGGTGATATAGGGCAGGGATTTGTGAAAACTGAAAAAAACCCAAAACTTCTTAATTATATTACATATCAAATCAATTTAAAATTTTTATTGCTTCCACAAAAATAGTCAAAAATTTATGTCTAACACATTTTTGATAAAATTAAAAATGGGCTCAAGGGGCGATAAAAGTAGGGTTTCAGGAAGAAAATAATTTATAATTTCGTCAATTCTCAAGATATCAAATTCACTTAAACTTTTTATAAATTTTCCTAATACTGTCTACAACTTTTATATTGACAAGCTCTTGATAGAACCAATTCTTACCGCCAAAAAATAAATAAATAAAAACGACAAAAAAGGTGGTGTTGAAGAAGAAAACAATTCATAACTTCGTCAATTCACAAGATATCCGATCCGATTATATTTATTATACATCTTTCAATGTTATCTTCAACTTTCATTTTGACAAGTTTTTTATAGGAACAGCTCTTACTGCAGAAACAAATTAAACAAAAATATAGGTCGAAGAAAAAAATTATCGTATTAAGATGATTCTGATAAAACCATCTCTTACAGAAAAATATAATTAAAAACTCAATAATTACAGAAAAATACAGTTAAAATGAGTTTATCTCTAATCTTGATTTAGTTCTTGTTAGTGAAATTAGTGCAGCGAAACAGCACCGAAAACTGGCGATATGAAGCAATTAAAATAATAAAACTTTGTAAGAAATCACCATAAAATAAAAACAGCACATAGAACGCGTTTCGAGCTAAAAATGTAACAGCTCGTCATCAGCTACAGTAAACATGTGTTCGTAAGCGGACAAGGTCAAAAATTAACTGAAAGGTAGAGAATGTCGCAAAGAATGCAACAGATGGCGCTAGCTGAAAGGAGCACATGCAGAAGAGAAAATTGTTGCCAAAAAGATAGAAGAGAAATTGATAGGGAAAAAATGGAAATAAAAGAAATAAACAAAATTAAAATAAAATAAAAGAAGTAAATTTAAAAATATAAATAATAATAATAAAGAAAGAAATATAAAAGAATAAAACAAGAAAAAACAAAAGGTCCTTTTTCTTAAACAAAATAAAAAGAAAAGAAACAAAAGAAGAGGGAAAAGAATTACAAAAGTAATTTCCACGCTGGGGATAGGAAATTAGATGATGGGAGATCATTGACAAGATTAGCAGAATTTCTAGAAATAAAATATGCTTCATGAAAATCCAAGTGTATATCCACTTGGATTTTTATGAAACATATTTTATTTCTAAAAATTCTGCTAATCTTGTCAATGATCTCCCATCATCTAATTTCCTATCCCCAGCGTGGAAATTACTTTTGTAATTCTTTTCCCTCTTCTTTTGTTTCTTTTCTTTTTATTTTGTTTAAGAAAAAGGACCTTTTGTTTTTTCTTGTTTTATTCTTTTATATTTCTTTCTTTATTATTATTATTTATATTTTTAAATTTACTTCTTTTATTTTATTTTAATTTTGTTTATTTCTTTTATTTCCATTTTTTCCCTATCAATTTCTCTTCTATCTTTTTGGCAACACTTTTCTCTTCTGCATGTTCTCCTTTCAGCTAGCTCCATCTGTAGCATTCTTTGCAACATTCTCTACCTTCCAGTTCACTTATGACCTTGTCCGCTTACGGACACGTGTTTACTGTAGCTGATGACGAGCTGTTATATTTTTAGCTCGAATCGCGTCCTATGTATTCTTTTTATTTTATGGTGAATTTTTACAAAGTTTTATTATTTTAATAGTGAAATTAGTGTTTAACTTTAATATCTACCTACGCTTGTAGGACGTGTCGGCAGGGATTTTTGGTAGTTATTAAGCAGGTATAAGGTATTAAGCAAGTTCTTTGTAAGCAGTTAGTGCAGCATAGCTACCAACTTGGACGGATTTTTTATACCACTAAAATTTAATAGAAATTTTTGACTTATTTAAACGTTAAAATTTCTTGAATTTCGGTGATTCAATTAGCTAAAATTTACAATTAAATTTTAGTGGTATAAAAAATCCGTACAAGTTGGCAGCTATGGCGTAGTTATTAAGCAACTTCTTTCACACCGAAAGCAATCCTAGTTAAATTTTATTATTGGAAAAAGAAATTGTAAAAGTGACATTGAGGGCTATGCCTCATAATTGAGGCGATGGACAACAAATAAAAAATACACTTGTGATAAAAAAGAAGTAAAAAAATGTGAGGCAAAGCTTCATAGGCTTCAAGTTCACAAAGCGATTGCCTTTAATACCAAACAGAATGCCATCTATTTGACAGACAGTTGGCAGTCTAACAATACACTGCTTTTTAGTAGGCAGATCGAGCAGGTAGAATAATCGCTTTTACCTCGGATACCTCTATAAGAGACTGACAATATACGGGAAATTAAACACGATTGGTTGAAAGATTTTTTACATAAACAAATCGCCAAGTATCTTTAAAGGCCATACATTAAAAGCTCAGGTTTGTTAACTTGTCTTACTAAAATGTTTCTATTAGCTTCAAACGTTGCATGATCACACAGAAGTTTGTCAATCCACATTCCAGGACCTGGCAATACTCGCCAAAACGATTCGATTAAATCTGTGAGATGGTTTAAGAAACATTAACTTGCTTATGAAAGGAGATTCGACAAGGTATTGACGATTCGTTTTTGCCCAAAACCGGCTGAACAAAACATATTTTATTTACAGCATATCGCTACTCTTTTATGGAGCCAGCTTATTTAATAAAATGGAGAAGAAAAACGATTGGTTGTTCGCGGGAGTATGGAGGAATGAAGAGCACTTCAGTCAGTAATAATATACAATCAGTATCAGTATACAATAGATTTTCTCTTGCACATATGATTCAAAAAGAGAGAAAATTGATATTTCGCAAAGCAAAACATCGGGTCAGGCAAACTCACTGTATGTTAATTTTAAAGTATAGGAAGTTTAAATTATTTTGCAGTTCGTTAATTCGACGTTTATTATTAAAAAAAATAGTATTTTTCACTTCATTTAGATAAAAACTAAATAAAATATTTATATACCGTCATCAGTCAATTCTCCAGGTGTGTTTTAAAAATTTTACTACTTCCTAAATATCTCATAATTTACGAAAAGGAAATACCACGGCATTTCAAATGTAAAAGCGTTCCCTTGACACACAAATATTGGTCTGCGCACTTCTCTCACTTCAGTTTCAAGGAAAGAGAAAACAATCAAATACTGAACGTGCTAGAAGAATGCAAATGTAGAATGAAAAATTTGCTGAATGCTTGCTGAAAAATTTAATAGTCAATTGCAAATTGAATATTTATGGCATATAAATCTTTCTATAAGGGGACAAGGGACCTTAAAATCCTTAGGAATATTTTTTTTTATTTTTTGTAAATTTCACCTAAATATTATTCAAGGGTACATTATATGCATTATGGTATGCATTTATCACAAAAAAAATTTTTTTAATTATTTTTGAGAAAAAATGGAATTTTACGCGTCGTCTTAGAAATCTTCGAAATGCCCCCTGCGTCTTCCATATCAATGAAAATCCCCAATATTTTTTATAAAAGTTTGTTTTATATATATAAATAAAATAGAGCATAGAATTTTAAATATTTGAATTTAAAGGTAAGAAAAATACAAAATTACAAATTTTGAAATTTTTTCGAAAAAATTAAAAAAATTTTAAAATTTTCAATTTTTTTTAACTTTTAAATTCAAATATATAAAATTTGATGCTCTATTTTATTTATATATATAAAACAAACTTTTATTAAAAAAAATATTGGGGATTTTCATTGATATGGGATGCGCAGGGGGCATTTCGAAGATTTCTAAGACGACACGTAAAATTCCATTTTTTTCTCAAAAATAAATTTATTTTTTTTTGTGCTAAATGCATTCCATAATGCATATAATGTACCCCTGAATAATATTTAAGATAAAATTTACAAAAAATAAAAAAAATGAAATTTTTTGAAATTTTTTTGAAAAAATTTCAAAATTTTTAATTTTTTTTTTTACCTTTAAATTCAAATATAAAAAATTCGATGCTCTATTTTATTTATATATATAAATCAAACTTTTATAAAAAATATTGTGGATTTTCATTGATATGGTACGCGCAGGGGGCATTTCGAAGATTACTAAGACGATGCGTAAAATTCCATTTTTTTCTCAAAAATAAAATTAAAAAAAAAATTTTTTTGTGATAAATGCATGCCATAATGCATATAATGTACCTTTTAATAACATTTAAGATAAAATTTACAAAAAATAAAGAAAAAACTGAAAAATTTTGAAATTTTAAAATTTTTTCGAAAAAATTTCAAAATTTTAATTTTTTTTTAACTTTTAAATTCAAATATGATCAAATCGAATGGATCAAATATGATTCATCAAATGAATCAAATATGATTCATTCGATGCTCTATTTTGTTTATATATATAAACCAAACTTTTATAAAAAATATTGGGATTTTCATTGATATGGAAGACGCAGGGGGCATTTCGAAAATTCGAAGATTTTACGTAAAATTCCCTTTTTTTGTCAAAAATAAAATTTTTTTAATTATTTTTTTTTGTGATAAATGCATGCCATAATGCATATAATGTACCCTTGAATAATATTTAAGGTGAAATTTACAAAAAAAAAAAAAAAAAAAAAAATATTTTAAGGTCCCTTGTTCCCATAACAGAAGATATTTCAATTCTTTTTATGTATTTTTATTTTATGTGATACATCTTAGTGACGTTAATATAAATACACAAATTATTAAATTTATTCTAATAGTCTGTAGTACTTTTAATATTTCTTTATCAGTTAAATTCAGGCATTTAATTATAAATAATTTAAATGCTTTATTAGGCAGGTCGAGCAGGTAGAATAATCGCTTTTACCCCGGATACCTCTATAAGAGACTGACAATATACGGGAAATTAAACACGATTGGTTGAAAGATTTTGTACATAAACAAATCGCCAAGTATCTTTAAAGGCCACACATTAAAAGCTAAGGTTTGGTAACTTGTCTTACTAAAATGTTTCTATTATCTTCATACGTTTCATGATCACACAGAAGTTTGACAATCCACATTCCAGGACTTGGCAATACTCGCCGAATTCATTCGATTAAATCTGTGACATGGTTCCACAAACATTAACTTGCTTATGAAAGGAGATTCGACAAGATATTGACGATTCGTTTTTGTCCAAAACCGGCTGAACAAAACATATTTTATTTACAGTATATCGCTACTCTTTTATGGAATCAGCTTATTTAATAAAATGGAGAAGAAAAACGATTGGTTGTTCGCGGGAGTATGGAGGAATGAAGAGCACTTCAATCAGTAATAATATACAAACAGTATCAATAAAAATTAGATTTTCTGTGGCACATGATTCATAAAGTAAACGAGAGAAAATTGATATAACGCAAAGCAAAACATCAGGTCAGGCAAACTCGCTGTATGTTAATTTTAAAATACAGGAAGTTTAAATTATTTTGTAATTCGTTAATTGGATGTTCATTATAAAAAAATGTATTTTTCACTTCATTTATATATAAAAAAAAATATTTATATATCGTCACCAGTCAATTCTCTAAGTGTGCTTTAAACATTTTACTAATTCCTAAATATCTCATAATTTAGGAAAAGGAAATATCACAATATTTCAAATGTAAAAGCGTTCTCTTGACACACAAATATTGGTCTGTTCACTTCTCTCACTTCAGTTTCAAGGAAAGAGAGAAAATCAAATACTGAACGTGCAAGAAGAATGCAAATGAAGAATGAAAAATTGGCTGAATGCTTGCTGAAATATTTAATAGTCAATTGCAAATTGAATATTTATAGTATATAAATCTTTCTATAACGTAAGATATTTCAATTACTGTTATGTATCTTTATTTTAGGTACATCTTAGTGACGTAAATATAAATACACAAATTATTAAATTTATTCTAATAGTCTGTAGTACTTTTAATATTTCCTTATCAGTTGAATGCTGACATTTAATTATAAATAATTTAAATGATTTGCTTGTATTATCAATTAATTCAAATGATGAATTTTGAATTAGCTATATTTATGTAAAAGTATATTCTTTAGGGTTTTTTTTTATCTCCGTTGGACTCAAAGAAATGTTTTACATAAAAAAATTAAGTAACGAAGTCCACACAAAATCTTGTCATATTCGTGAATATAAACTTTTAATTCGGAAAAAATACTTTTTGCAATTTTTTATCCTTTGCATTATGATGTAATCCAAATCTTTTTCATCACTGATTTAAAAGAAAATAGAATAATCATGGGTATATATCAAAAGGAAAATATGTGTTGAAAAGTTTGGTAATTTTTTTTTTATTTAATCTGATAGATCCTTTTTACGATAATTAAATATTTTTCAGCTATAACTTAAAGAGCATAAAACCTAATCAAAAGCTTCTTCGTGATAATTTCATTAATGCCAGAAAAGTTTTAATTCGTGTTCTTTATTATAATTTCAAACCTATTTTTCTACTGAGAGCATGTTTTAGGGATTAAAGTATTAAAATGAGTGAAATGTTTAAATAAGCTCATAAGCTTTAAGATATAGTGCAAGAATACCTTAAATACTTTTATATTGACAGCCGGATGATTTACCACTGCCATCAGGAATATACTTATAATATCGTTGAAATTGCACAAATGGTGTTTTGTGTTACTATTAGTATGTTAAAACCTATTTTGTTATACTAGGTTTCGTTAAACTGTGTATGTTTCTAAAATAAATTAATATTAACTTGTATTATTTCCTAATGTGAATTAAATCACGAATACTAGGTTGAGCTATGGTAGGTTGGGTAGTAGTACTTTGTAATATTAATATTAAATTTAATTTAATATAATATTAATTTTTGTCTCCTAATGTATTGTGTATTGTAAATGTATTATTTAATTTCAGAAAGAAAAAAATGAGTATTAATTGAAATTAAGTGATTTTCATAAGGAAGTTGTGTTAAATTGCTGTGAGATTCTAAAAGTTTTAACAAACTTCTACTATTTAGGAATACATATGAAAAAATATAATATACATTTAAAGTATTAAAATATATCTCACTGATAGATTACATTAATTTAGGGGTAAGTTTTAAATATTGATAAAAGGGACAAAGATGTCTTTTTTTTACTTTATTTACTCTATAAATTAACAAGTTACGTTTTATCTTTGTTTAGGAAAGGAACCTTAGTTAAAAGCAGTCTAAAGATTAAATAAAAACATTTAGTAACAGCTAAAATTTATATTGATACCAGTGGACTCATACGCGGCTTTCGCAAGGCAGTCGTTGAGATTATTTTCTGACAAGATTTTTCCTTATTTTTTAATTAACTGCATTAAAAAAAATCAAACAACATGTTTTAACAAAATGTGAGTGTTCTATGTCAAAAACCTGTTATGAAACCTTTGTATGATACCGCATTTGTCGTTGTGCATTTTATACGTGTATAGAAAAAAAAGTTGTTGACATCAGAAATAACATATATGATATATCACCTATGTTTATGCGATATTATAATGGTTTATGCAAAATTTTATAACTGTATATTAATTGAATGAAAAATGAGTATTAATTGAAATTAAGTGATTTCCATAAGGAAGTTGTATTAAATTGCTGTGAGATTCTAAAAGTCTTCACAAACTTCTACTATTTAGGAATACATATGAAAAATTCTAATATACATTTAAAGTATTAAAATATATCTCACTGATAGATTAAATTAATTTAGAGGTAAGTTTTAAATTTTGATAAAAGGGGCAGAAATGTCTTTTTTACTTTATTTACTCTATAAATTAACAAGTTACGTTTTACCGTTGTTTAGCAAAGAAACCTTAGTTAAAAGCTGTCTAAAGGTTAAGTGAAAACATTTAGTAACAGCTAAAATTTATATTGATACCACTGGACGCATACGCGGCTTTCGCAAAAAAGTCGTTGAGATTATTTTCTGACAAGTTTTTTCCCTATTTTTTAATTAACTGCATTTAAAAAAAAATCAAACAACATGTTTTGACAAAATGTGAGTGTTCTATGTCAAAAACCTGTTATGAAACCTTTGTATGATACCGCATTTATCGTTGTGCATTTTATATGTGTATAGAAAAAAAAAGTTGTTGACATCAGAAATAATATATATTGTATATCATCTATGTTTATACGATATTATAATGTTTTATACATAATGCTATAATTGAGACGTGCAGAAGACAATCCGACCAACTCCATTTTAAGTGGCGTTTTTTTTTTTTTTTTTTAAATAAAGGAACATTGAAAGTTTTCTATATATTTATACAGTGATAAAAAGTTCCCCTTGATTAAAAGAAAATTAACGAGTTCAATCTAAATATCCCGAGAAATAATATTATATAGATACAATACTTTTATAGTTACAATAACTTTAACTGTTTATATTGAACATTTTCATTTGATGGCGTTTATCGATTTGTGCACTGAACTGCTCAATTATTAATTGTATTTTCAGTAATATTTTTGTTTCGGATGAAAACAACACTAAATTTAGCAGGAATTTATTTAAACATTTATAATACATTGCACAATTTAGTTGAAATCTGAAAACAAAATGTAGAATTTTATTTAGAAATTCGATATGATAACATATCATACATTTTGAAATTGTTCCTTGCCTCAATTGCGATTACTATTAAAGATTATTCATTTTCTTTTCAGAAACGAGAAAATGTTATATTTTTGAAAAAAAAAAAACTTAAAACAGTTAAAGTTTTTTTTTCTCAACATTTCATGAACTATCTACATTGTTTACGTTATCTCTTTTCGATTTAGAGTTGTTATAATAAGTTTTGTATGAATGAATATAAGTTCAATTATGGCTTATGTTTGAAAATTGTATGTACTTCTTGCTATGTTTATTCTTTGTTACAGGGGCAGTGTTACAAAATCTAAAGGGAATCTAATAGTCCGCGAGCCAGAAACAGATTTTGATGAATAAGCTCCTCTCGGCCAATAATTTGTAAAATGCTTCAGAGAGTTGTATCATGAAGCTCCGCGAACGTCAGCTGCGATTCCGTGGGTGGGTTGAGCAGCGGTAGCCTCTCAAAAAAAAAAAAAAAAAAAAAAATCAGTCATTTTCTCCCGGTTGAAAATATGTCAAATTATAGCTAACCCAATATCTTGAAAAAAAAAGTCAGCTGATTTTAAAGTGGTGGTTAATACGTCAGCTGGTCACACGAACATGAAAAAAATATACAGGGTGCAAAGGAAAGTCCCTTTAACCTGAAAATACTTGCCAACGGAAAGAGCTACAGCTATGTAAGTGAGGTAACGGTATAGTAAAGTGACTACGCCCCATTTAATGCAAACGACGACAACGCCTCCTAGTGGCGAAATTTGGAAGATAGCTATTGAAAATCGTAAACGAAAAGAAATAGAGCAAAATTTCCAATTAGAAAGTTTTAAAGCATCAATTAATTAGTGCGAAACGACATTTGGTTTACATGGATAAGATAAATCTTCGCCCGTATACCCAAAAATGTCCGAAATCGATTCACTCTATTTTGTGTAAAAGTTTGAATGGAATAGCCAGATGTATGAAGAAATACGCACAATTTATGGTATAAATACGTGCTTATCTCAATACATTTTGATAACATCACACACACACAAAAGACAAACTGCCTCACAGTGATAAAAAGTTAATATTCAGTATGTTCGAAAAGTTTGCCATTGCTCACGATACACGTTTGTATTCGTGAGAGTAATTCTACATGCCACATTTCTCAGCATGGAACGTCTATTGCTAGCTTCTTCAATACGACGACATAGATTTAACCTTTTCAAGGGTGGTGGCTAGACGGTCTAGCAACCTAATTTTAATTCCAAAACTGACAAATGGCAGCAAGAATATTTTAATAAAATTTTGCTTTTGTAATGAAACTGAAAATTAACAGGTTTTTTTTTCTAAGAAATTCGTTTGAATATTCTGGTGTTAGTAAATTACTTCATCAGTTTACGAACAGAATTCTACTTTCCCTGAAAGGGTTAATCTAAAACTTTAAAGGCATTGGGAATTAAATTTTTACAGACATTACAGCACAGTATAACGTCACAATCTGAAATTGTGCACTGCTACATTTACTTAATATGAATATGCAAAGTACAATCGTCGCTCATCGATTTCGGACATTTTTGTATATACAGGCGACGATTTATCTTATCCGCGTGAACCAAATGTCGTTTCGTACTAATTAATTGGTTGCTCTAAAACTTTCCAATTGGAAATTTTGCTCTATTTCTTTTCGTTTACGATTTTCAATAGCTATCTTCCAAATTTCGCCACTAGGAGGCGCTGTCATCGTTTGCATTAAATCGGGCGTAGTCACTTTACTATACCGTTACATCACTTCCATAGCTGTAGCTCTTTCCGTTCGCAGCATTTTCAGTTTAAAGGGACTTTCCTTTGCACCCTGCATATTTTTTTCATGTTCGTGTGACCAGCTGACGTATTAACCACCACTTTATAATCAGCTGACTTTTTTTTTCTTCAAGATATTGGATTAGCTATAATTTGACAAATTTTTCAACCTGGAGAAAATGACTGATTTTCTTTTTTTTTTCTTTTTTTTTTTTTTTACGTGTTTGAGAGGCTACCGCTGCTCAACCCACCCACGGTACCGCAGCTAACGTTCACGGAGCTTTATGATACAACTTCCTGAAACATTTTACAAATTATCGGCCAATAGGAACTAACTGACGAAATTTGCACCTGGCTCGGGGACTATAAAGTATGTTCTGATTTATGGTATTCTATTGTTAAGTAACTGAATGATATTTTTCAAATGCAGAATCTATATAATACGATATCCATACAAAATAGAGGAAAAATACAAACTCCCTTCTACAGAAAATAGAAAATATTTTTACAGAAAATGCACAGAAAATATACAGAAAATATACAGAAAATGCAAATAGAAAATAATTTTTTTCACCGAAATGAACTAACCGCAGTAGAGTATTTGACGCAAAAACCTGGTCAAAAATGCAAAAATTAAAATTTGCTCAACAACTGTAAAACACATATTTTAATATAGCTGACTAACTGGTGCATAGTTGTATGTCTATTTCAGAATCATGAATTATGACCGGTGGCTCTTAGGCTCAATTGAATAGGAGGTTTCTTTGCAAGAAGACGTGCTTTATTGTTACTTTCAACTTTGGTATTGTGTTTAATTATGTTTAAATGTATATTGATTGCGGCTTCATGAATTGTTGAACTGAATAGCTTTATTTTTATTATAATAAAATAAAATAAAGAAAAAAAATTAATAAATTACAAACACCCTTTGGAAAACGATTTTTTCAAAAACTAAAATTTAAGACATAAAAAATCGCATGGAGTTGATCACACTCTAAATTGAAATGTCTGAAATTCAGACACTTAAGTGTCTGAAACGGTGTGTTCAATTTTCAGACATTTTAAAATGTCTTAATTTTTTCAGACACTTTTTGCGTCTGAATTTCAGACACTTCAAACGTCTTAATCGCAACCAATTTTTGTCAGCATTATACGTAGCCATATTTGACCACGGTGAATCCTAGAAAAATATTTAGCTGTGGTCTTGTCCCCCCCCACCCCACCCCCACCCCACACAGCCTGATTTTGGGGCTTCCAAATTTGGTATGCAATTTTTGTAAAGCTCATAATTTAAATCTTTTACGACATTGTACTGATTATATTAAAAATTTTGAATTTCAGGAGTAGAACAAGATTAAAAACAAAAAGATATTCATCTAAATATTAGATTTCTTTTATTTGTTTAGTTTTTAATGTTATTTTACTTTAAAAATTCAAAATATTGATTATAATCAGTACAATTTCGAAATGGATTTAAAATATAAGCTTTACAAAAATTGCACATCAAATTTTTGAGTCCTAAAATCGTAGGGGGGCGGGACACTGTCCAGCATGCCCATGTTTTAATCAGGTCCTTTTGCAAAAAAATGCAACTCTGCTTTATCTTTTACTAAATAGGGGTGTCCGGTATTTGGAAGTGTCCGTTGTGAAGGTTAATGAACATTTCCGAAAAATGGACGTCTAATACCTTTTTTAATACACAATGTATGCATATTTGTATATTTTTACCTCACAAAAGGAAACATCTCCGATTATCTGACAAATTCCCCAGCCCCAAAGTGTTCCCTATTGACGGTTTTTACGGTACATGGATAAATATATATAAATATTTGTAATCTTGTCTTACTCTAAAAGTTCAAATATTCATTATACTCAGTGGATAAAAATAAAGATATTTATAATATCAGATGTTCGAAAATTGCAAAGAAAATCCCCCCCCCCCCCCCTCCAAAAAAAAAAAAAAATCATGCAATTTAAAAACTAGATCTTTTAAAAATTTATATTGGCAAATACATTGTTTTACACAGATCAGATAATCACAAGATCTATTTAACTATAAATAGAAAATAATAAATAAATACTCTAATTTAATAACATTCAGAAAATAATTACTGCTAGTTTCAAAACTTGCCTCAAATATGCATTTCAAGTAGTACATATAAATAAACAAGTTTAGTCACTGTAAGTAGTGAACATGTGTAATATATATTTTTTGCATTTGCGGTGCTTTGTCAGTTTAATTAAAAATTAACTTTGGTGTCTAATTTTATACATTCTGTGGAATATGTAAAAGTTTTCCTTTTAAACATATTCCTTAGCTGTTATGGAACAACAGGATATAAGTCATATTTATTTTTTTATTCCTGTAAACTTTGTATCTTATGAATATGAGTTACATAAATTTTACAGATTTGAAAAGAAAAAATTAACCTAGAAAACAGAAGAAAAGGAAAAGAAATGACAGAATATGTACTGTTTTTTAGTTGTTTGAAAATACTTTGAATATAAAAAAAGTAGTTATTAATCGCTTAAAAATATATAATATATAAGTAAATATGAACTTTTAAAAATATATACTATTTCAGTTTTATCTATAAACTTTATATCAAGCATAAACAACTTTTTATTTATGCCTAAATTATCATGTTTAATTTTTTTCGTACTAATAATTGTTTGTATCAGAAACGTTGCATATGCGATTGCAATAAAGGGAAATTTCATAATTGTTTCTGAAATTTCTCAGGTTTGAAAATTTAAAATCATGAACAAAACATAGCAGAAAAAGGCTTACATATAAATAAAAAAATAATATAGGTACCAATTTAAAAAAACTCAAAAAAATATTAATGAATACTTTATAAATATACCATTAAACAAGAACAGAAATTGCAGTTAATGAATAAAATGTTTCTGCATTTGTTCTATGTTTAAAAAATCTTACAGAATAATAGTATAAGAAATACCTATTATGTTTTTAGAAATTTGGTAAATGTTAAATATGAAACTTTGACTATCAAAATTTCCGATTTTCAATAATAAATTAAAGCATCAATCATAAGAATAAATCTTTAAAAAGTTTCAGTACTATGATTAAAAACGGCGATATGTAAAGAAAATTTTCACAGTATTAATGCTTTTTTTCAATCTGAAAACTTTTCCGAATATCATAATCATAAATGAATATCATATTTAGCTCCAAAATAATAATCACAAAAAAATACAATAAGTGCTGATACATAAACTGCAAGAGTCTATAATCAATAAACAGTAAAAATCAGAAGAAACAGAACATAGAATAAATACAGTTTCAAACGGCTTCAATTTAATGTTTTTATCTCCCTTTAATGGAACTATGAATCATTCAGCTTTTCAAATCTGTTTATGTTGCACGTTTTGCTTTTGGGCAACGACAAATTAGGATATATCCGATCACAGGATCGAAAAGGAAGATTAAACAAGTTATCACTCATTCGTTTATTCACAGGAGACAAGCGCGCTGAATTAAAGCATTGCAATTTAATTATCAAAACAATTATATTCGATACCGTTACATTAAGAAGGTATAACAGACGACAGCTTGTGAAATCAAAAAACTAACATTAAACTACAAAAAAAGAGATCAATCTTTAAAAACTATTTAATTTATATTCATAAGATACAAACCTACTGGGATAAAAATTTAAAATTAAATATGACTTACGCTTTCATTCGATAAATATTCCATAATTACGCATTTCTTTTAATCCAAGCAATGGCGACGCTTAAAATGTGATTCTTTCTATATCATGAAGGAGCCATAGATGACATGCGCGGAAATCAATGCTCTGATTGGCTGTTCACAAAAGTACAAAAAAGAAATGTTCAACTACTGTTTTAAATAAGACACTTCGTAGATAATTCCAACATATTTCTCGGTTCGTATATACCATGATCATACTAAGACACTTATGTATCTTAAATTAAGACATCTATTGTGTCTGAATTTTCAGATTAAGACGCTTAAGTGACTGAAATTCTTTTTCAGTCACTTATGTGTCTAAATTTTAGACGCCTATATTTGCAGTGCATACGTTACGTATGCCTTGAATTAAACATTAATAGTGTTATTACACATAAAAATTGCAAGCGACAAAAATCGCCTGCGACTCGTCAGATTTCCTGAAACTTACGTATTATCCACCTGGAACTTACGTGTTATCCAAGCATTTCATTGGCTGTTCGGGAAAAGGCTTTTCCATCGTCAGATTTTCAAGAAATCTGACGACCAATTTTAAATGAAATTTCATTCTTAAACTTCTAAACATCCCACAATATTACTTTTTACACCGTCGTATAGAGACAAAAATGTACTTTTAAATACAATTTGTTTGAAAGCTGTATCTCAATTTGTTTCTGAGTTATTAATTTTTTTTTTGTAGTTTTTATTACTTTTTTTTCATAGTGGCAACAGAAGTATCCATCTCTGTTGTAAGTAAATGGAAAATACAGGTTACTGTATAGACCAATCAGAAAATGAATAAAATGCGGATTGAACCAATAAAACGCCTCAGATATGTTTTTGGATTTCCAACCCTGACAGAGAACAATAACCATTTTTCCAAATGTTTAATAAAAAATGTGTTCTTTTTAAGCTCTAATTTAGGTATAATGATTTAAGTATATAGTTTTTTTAAAGGTGTTCCTGGGTGGTTTGCTGAACCATTTTTGAAGTGTAGTCGTATAGTTGTGGAGACCAATAAAAAAAAATATATCTTCCGCATACATTTGCTATTTTTAAATAAAAATTGTTTTGGGAATTTATTAACAACATTCAGAAGCCAGAATCTCTTTACTACAACGCAACTTTAGAGATTCAACTTTGCTAAATACAAAATGCAAATAATATATATTATATGAATACACATTCGTTTATATAAATAATTAAAAGTTTACGTACAGTATAATTAATCACATTTAATTAAGCATTATTTGGAAGTAAAAAAACTCTATCAAATATTACCTTTCTCTTATAAACAATAACAAATCAAGTAATCTTTGTACTTTATATTTATTTTTTAATGTAAATACATATATGTAGGTGTATATAACATTAAGTATGTGTACTTACTAATAGTATGTCAACAGCAATGATTTATCTGTGAAACACAGAAAATATAATTTTGACAGTTATTTTCCTTCAAATACTCCGCTTTGCGCTCATTGACCAATATCAGGTATTTTTAATACAAACATCGTAATTCTGGAAACTTTTTACAACTTTAAGAAGAATAATAAGGCATTTAACTTCGTTTTTGCAACTTCGTTTTCTTTCGTTTGCAGTGATTATTTTGTTTTGACATTCATGTTATTTTGTTGTTCGAATTCAGGACTAACCGCTCAATAAACATGTGCATAGAAAATGAATAAAGAATTTAGAAATAAATATTCTTAAACAGAAATGCATAGGACAAATTTATACGATTAATTGATGTGCAGTGATACTTTTGAAGGAATATATAGTACTTATAATTTATTTTTTAAAGGTTAATTGGTTTCGTGTGGAACGACCTGCCTATTTAGATTTTAATTTAACATTTTTAAACAAAATTTTATTTGCTAGTATTGTAAATTCTTTTTAAACAATACTTTTTCATTTCTTTTTAAATTTTCGGTTTTTTCAGAAGATAATTCAGATACCTGCTTTGAAAATGAAAGGGAAAAAAATCAATAATCTTCCCCCACATCAAAATTTCTTTCGTGATAAAAGAAGGACGTCTGTCTGTTGTCGTCTGGTCAGTTATCTTTCAATTTTTATCACTCATAAAACTTTTGAAATATTATTATTATCACAAGAAAACTTTCCCCTCCGTTCTCCCAAACGGAAGTATTTGAAATTAAATTTTTGAAGAAAGACATCTGAGCTAGACATATGAAAGGGATAAAAACGAAGAAGGGACTCGAATATTGGTTTCCATCGTTTTTATGATTCTTAATCATATTTTTTTCTGTTGATATTAAGTAATTGGATGTTATTTTCCATTGCTATAAAACTATAAGTTAGAAAAAGTATTCTAATTTTTATTAGAAACTATTATTAAAGTATATGACTAAAGCTGGTCCATTTCCTCATATAGGAAAACCATTATTTCGTGCGGTAAATTTTCGCAATGAAAAAGTATATTTGTGATAAAATATTACATAAAAGCATAAAAAATATTAAAATTCATATAATAGCACAAATAAAACGCATTAAAATTGCTTGCATAAGCATACATATGACATGAAAAAATTTAAATTACATTAAAATACATTAAATGTATATTAACAATCCATTAAGAACAAGAAAAAATTAAATTATATGGTATGGTACCTATAAGCATTTTTAGTACATTTTATTTGTGATTTTATATAAATTTTGATTATGCACTTAATATGTATTCAGCACTAGAATTTTTTTAATTATCTTTTGTTGATATAAAAGTGATATTCAAGTTTTTAAACTAAATTTGAATATTACAGAAGAAGATATTACAGAATTGGGATAAATATTTTAAAGTTTTCCACGCGAAAAAATAGAATTCGTGTTGTAGACAAAATTGCAAGATGCGCTAGGAGCGTATCGTTATATATAAATTATTCTTCTTTTAAAGAAATAAAAAGAAAGAATTTGCTCAGTAAAGTGTAAGTAATGTGTAAATACTATAATTTTTCTTCAGGGAAACTTCTTCAGTACTCCCAGTTTTGTTTCTGCTGTTATTGAGAAAATATTTATTGCTTTTCAAAAATTTCAAAATTTAAGAAACTTTTATTAATTACATGTACATTTATGGAAAAAAATATGTACATATTAAAAAGGCCAAAGGAATTTTTGAGAAATGAATACCCACGTTTTCATAAACTGTAAATTTTATCTATTAGTATAAGAATTTACTTCTTAAACTTGACCTTTTTATTTCATTTTAAAATCTTATTTGAGCTGAAAAGATAATTCAGTCGGCTTCTTCGAAAAAAGAAAGAGAAAAAATCGATAATTTCCCAAACACCAAAATTTCTTTTATGGTGAATGAAGAACGCCAGCCTGATTATTTAGATGTTTATTTATGAAAAAAAATATGTACATATTAAAAAGGCCAAAGGAATTTTCGAGAAATGAATATCCACGTTTTCATAAACTGTAAATTTTATCTATTAGTTTAATCATTTACTTCTTAAACTTGTCTTTTTTATTTCATTTTAAAATGTTATTTTAGCGAAAAGATAATTCAGCCGGCTTCTTCAAAAAAAGAAAGAGAAAAAATCGATAATTCCCAAACATCAAAATTTCTTTTATGGTGAAAGAAGGACGCCAGCCTGATTATTTACATGTTTAATTATGAAAAAAAAAATATGTACTATACATATTAAAAAGGCCAAAGGAATTTTTGAGAAATAAATACCCACGTTTTCACAAACTGTAAATTTTATCTATTACTATAATAATTTACTTCTTAAACTTATCTTTTTAATTTTATTTTAAAATCTTATTTGAGCTGAAAAGATAATTCAGTTGGCTTCGAAAAAAGAAAGAGAAAAATCGATAATTTCCCAAACATCAAAATTTCTTTTATGGTGAATGAAGAACACCAGCCTGATTATTTAGATGTTTATTTATGAAAAAAAAATATGTACATATTAAAAAGGCGAAAGGAATTTTCGAGAAATGAATATCCACGTTTTCATAAACTGTAAATTTTATCTATTAGTATAATCATTTACTTCTTAAACTTGTTTTTTTTTTATTTCATTTTAAAATGTTATTTTAGCGAAAAGATAATTCAGCCGGCTTCTTCAAAAAAAGAAAGAGAAAAAATCGATAATTCCCAAACATCAATATTTCTTTTATGGTGAAAGAAGGACGCCAGCCTGATTATTTACATGTTTAATTATGAAAAAAAAAATATGACTATACATATTAAAAAGGCCAAAGGAAATTTTGAGAAATAAATACCCACGTTTTCACAAACTGTAAATTTTATCTATTACTATAATAATTTACTTCTTAAACTTATCTTTTTTATTTTATTTTAAAATCTTATTTTAGCTGACAAGATAATTCAGTCGGCTTCTTCGAAAAAAGAAAGAAAAAAAAATCGATAATTCCCAAACATCAAAATTTCTGTTACGGTGAAATAGGACGCCAGCCTGATGAATTACATGATTATTTATGAAAAATTACATGTACATATTGAAAAGGCCAAAGGAATTTTCGAGAAATAAATACCCAAGTTTTAATAAACTGTAAATTTTATCCATTAGTATAATAATTTACTTCTTAAACTTGCCTTTTTTATTTCATTTTAATATCTTATTTTAGATGAAAAGATAATTCAGTCGGCTTCTTCGAGAAAAGAAAGAGAAAAAATCCATCCATTCAGTGTCGGGAGGAAAAGACAGCTTATATTATTCAAACACACGAAGCTCAATTTAGTGGAAACCGATTATAGGAGATTCAATACTAATTTTTATCAATACTAAATCATTATGAATGAGGATTTCGCAAAATTAGTCAGCTTTATCCAAGCTGCTTTTATTTAAAGTAACTTATATTTGGCTGCCAAATTCGGCGATATCTTGAAGTGCGTGCCATTTTAAGACAACATGGTGGATGAGGATAAACAGTGAACTTGGTCGAGACCTTAATAATTCCTGTGCACATACTCACTCACATCCTTATCGGTTGATATATACGAGTGCTGTCGGAGGCAAAAAAACAAATTTTTCAAAGTGTCAACCACATTAGAAATTAAAACTGCTATATCTGAGCCATTTTTTAAGATAAAAACAAAACAAAAAATTCTCCGGAATCCTTATATCAAGATAAAATACTTAAGAAAGAATCCTTTTTCAATTTCTAATTTTTTTTTGCACCTGACTTTAAATATATATATATATTTTTTAATTTAATGGTCGCCATTTTGAAACAAGATGGCTGATGAAGCTGGCCAACGAACTTGGTCGAAACATTGCTGTGTACTATCCACATGTCTTCTTACATCGAAATAGGTGAATGCGCGTGTTATCGCGTGACAAAATACAAGATCGTTTCAAAATATTAGCCATGCTAGAAATTCAAAGTGCTATAATTCAACCATTCTTTGTATCAAGGTCAAACACATAAAAAAAAATCTTTTTCATTTTCCAATTTTTTGATACCTCATTTTAAATTTTAATTTTTTTAAAAAAATGGCAGCCCTTTTGAAACAGCTGGCCAACGAACTCGGTCGAAACATTGGTATGTGCTATCTACAGACCAAGTTACATCCAAATCGGTTCATAAATACACCTGTTATCGCGTGACAAAAATCAGGTCGTTTTAAAATGTCAGCCACAATAGAAATTCAAAATGCTATTACTCAGCCATTTTTTTAGATATAGACGAAACAAAAACTGTTCCGGAATATTTGTATTAAGGTCAAACACATACGAAAAAAATGTTTTTCATTTTCCAATTTTTTTGGTATCTCATTTTATTTTTTTTTATTTTTTAAATATTTTTAAATGGCCGCCATTTTGAAACAAGATGGCGGATGAAGCTAGCCAACGAACTCGGTCGAGATATTTGTATGTACTATGTACACACCAAGGTACATCAAATCGGTTCATAAATACGCCTGTTATTACGTGACAAAATTCAGGACGTTTCAAAATGTCAGCCACGCTAGAAATTCAAAATGCTATAACTCAGCCATTTCTTAAGATATAGACGAAACAAAAACTGCTCCCGAATCGTTTTATCAAGGTAAAACACATAAAAAGAAAATATTTTTTCAATTTTCAATTTTTTGGTACCACATTTCAAATTTTAAATTAAAAAAAATTAAATGGCCGCCATTTTGAAACAAGAAGGCGGATGAAGCTGGCTAACGAACTCGATCGAGACATTGGTATGTACTATTTATACACGAAGTTACATCCAAATCGGTTCGTAAATGCTAGAATGACAGTGTGACAAAAGTCATATACAAGGTGTCCAGCGAATAAGACCCTGATTTCAAAATTAAATATCTCAAAAACAAAGATCAATAGAATTTTGCGGTAAACGGTTTGTTTATTAGTTAATCTGTAAAAATGTTATACAGGAGTTTCAGAATTTAGTTACAAAAACCGTTAACAGATGACGCTGTAATCGCAATACTTGTAAACTATGCTTCGAAGTCCAGAGCACTAGTGTCTCATTCCTAGATGGCTCCCTACGGAAGAACCAATATTGGGAAAGTCCACTTTTTCATTGGGGTGATGTGCAGAAGTAGAGACATCTGGTCACAGAATTATTGCATCAGCTTTAATTTTAGAAAATTTCAATTAATAGAATTTTCAATAAAAATGTTAGAAATCATTATATAAGAACTTATTGAAATATTTTATTAAATTCAATTTTTAATGGCATATAATTATTTAAATCAAAATCCATATATTTAGAAAAATAATTTTGTACTTTTTATTTATTTTATATTTTTAAATCACGGCATAATATTTTGGTATTACTGTTTATACCTGAATTATTATAAATAAAAAAGTAATTTTGCACTTTTCATTTATTTTTAAATCACGGCATAATACTTTGGTTTTAGCACAACACATATATTTCTTTTCTTTGTAAACAAAGTTTTAGAGACAAAATTGTGCATTAAATTATTTCTTTTTTTAAAAGGAATTGATGATAAGTCATATCATCAACGTTAAAACAAAAGTATTTTGGATGCTGCATTCCTTTCCAATACTTTGGATCCTATCGCTAGAAGCTGCAACATATTTCTGTGCTCAATGATAAAAAAAATGAAAACGAGTTTTTAAAATTAAAATTATTTTTTTAACTTAATTAAGTTTTTAAAAATAGAAACTTTGAATTTTTTCATTCATTCTGTATAATTTAAAAAAATGATTTATGAATCATTATTAAAAATGCTCAATGATTTTTAAAACAGTTTCTTTTAGCTTAATTAAATTTTAAAACCAGAAACTATGTATTTTTTTATTCAAACTTTTTTCACAGTTTAAATAAACATTAAAATGTAAAGATTTCCATTTTTTTCAAATCCTCCTCTCCTTAGATTCGATTCCACGATCTACCAATTAGGGGAGAAAAGACATACCACAGAGATACTGGTATCCGGGCCGAAGTAGTTTATAACAAAAATTGAAAAAATCTCAATTCTGTCAACACATGGCTCCGCTTCTGCACATTACCCAAATAAAATATTTTAATAAGTTCTTATATAATGATTGCTAGACTTTTTATTGAAAATTCTATTAATTGAAATTGTCTAAAATTGAAGCTTTGACCAGATGTCCCCTCTTCTGCACATCACCCCAACGAAAAAGTGGTCTTTCTCGTTCTTCCATAGGAAGCCATCTAATAATGAGTCGCTAGTACTCTGGACTTCAAAACACAATTTATATGCATTGCGATTACAGCGCCATCTGTTAGCGGTTTTTTCAACTAATTTTTTAAACTTTAGTATAACATTTTTACAACTTAGCTAATAAACAAACCGTTGTCCGCATAATTCTATTGATCGTTGTTTTTGAGATATTTAATTTTGAAATCAAAGTCTTATTCGCTGGACACCATGTATATATATATATAAATATGGATATATATATATATATATATATATATATATATATATATATATATATATATATATATATATATATATATATATATATATGGATATATATATATATATAGGGGAGACTAAAGCGGGTTGACCCACTTTTTACAAAATCATTTTTTATTTTTTAAATATTGAACGTAGAATAAAGTTTTATATATCATTTTATTCGTTATGCAATCAGTTATCAAAATAAAATTGCTGCATGAGTGTAGTATATAAGACATTTGAAAAATTATTGATTTTAATCATGAGAAAATAATGGGTCAAGGCTCCCCACATATGGGAGGGTTGACCCACTATATGGGACGCTTGACCCACTTTGTTTTATATTGAAATATTTGAGAAAGGAAATAAAATCAGTCTAGAAAAAGGAAAATAACTTTATGCTACATGATTTAATTATTATAAAAAAGTATATTTTTGAAAATATGACGCTTAAACAAAACCGTTTAGACGCAATTGTAAGACAGAAGAGAATAGTTTAGTTTTAAACAGGGGTTTGTCTCAGCAGACATATTTTTGCAGCGCTGAAAAAGGAATTTTAACATTTATGACAGTATTCCGTTAGAGACAGGTTCTGTTTCATAGGGTTTCATGTATTATTATTTCCGGATTTAGGAGCCACTGTCCCGCTTTTTTTGTCACCTTGTCCTACTTTTTGTGACACTCAACTTAACAACTCCAGTTGTCAGGTAGTTTGGCTTCATTTCACTGAATTCCTCCTACTAAAATTTGTCTACATGCATTTCTAAAGTTTTTTGATCAATGCTATGTTCTTTTGCAGCCGCATGAGAACATACCTTATCATTAACGTCTTATAACCCTTTCAGAGGCAAAGTACTTTCAGTACTAAAATGTTGAAGTAAATGACTGGCACCGGAATTCATGAATAAATTTATCTGGAAATAAGAAAATGGCTATATTTCATATACGTATTAAATGGAAGAGATTTTAGCAAAATTCTGGTGTCATTTTGGCGTTTGGAAATTAAACTTAAGTGGTTCATAAACATTCCACTGCCCCTAAAAGATTTAAGACTGCTGCTTTCATACTTTCTAGTCTTTTCCACTTTTTGTATTTATCTATTGTAAGTAACATTTAAATGTAAAAAAGTTTCTATAAAATTTCCCATTTATATTTTATTAATTTTTTTTTTCTTGCAGTGGATACTATAGGAAATTTTCAAATATTTCTTTAATCAATTTTAAACTTTTTATTTTCGATCACCCCATTTTACTCTAGCTTTAGAGAATTAATTTACTTTTTTTATATATATAACCATTAACCTTTCATTATGCGCAGTGTATAATAAAAATATTTCCAAAACAGCTTAATTAAGAGACCCTTGAGCATCTGGTCAACCCTCCCTCACATTAACTGGGTCAAGCCTCCCCACATATCCCTTTTCTAAAGAATAGCACATTGTTATGTTAAGACTTATTTACTGTACAATCGTTATGGCTGGAATGAAAGCCCCATATTTGTGCATTAATTAAAACCTACTTTTTTAAATTTCTATGATATATTTTATTTGAAAAAAGTTTACAAAATATTTCTAAAATGCGCAACTTTTAAGTTCAAAACGTTTCACAATTGATTTTTTCCGCACATATTTCGATTATCTGTATGAAATAATGAGTGTTGTTTGAGAATTCAAGTAGCTTTGGTTGACACCTATTGATAGAAATCTGATATTCTTTTAAATATGAAAACTGATGGGTGGGTCAAGCCTCCCGTATGGTCAACCGTCCTTAGTCTCCCCTATATATATATATCACATTTGAACGGAGGGTGGTTTCGGGGTGTGGGGGTCATGATCGATGGAAATGTACCAAAATTTTTTGAAATCGCTTTCCTCCGAACGACTGCGATAGGTAGGTTTTGTAATGAAAGCTACCTAAAAATCGATAATAGCCACACATCAAAATTTCTTTTATGGTGAAAGAAGGACGCTAACCTGATATCGTCTGGTCAGTCATCTTTTGATTTTTATCACTCATAAAACTTTTGAAATCTTATTATTATCCCAAGAGAACTTTCCCCCATCGTTATCACTACCGAAAATATTTGAAATTATTTTTTTGAAGAAAGACATCTGAGGTAGACACGTGAAAGAGACATAAATGAACACTGAGTCGAGTATTAGTTTTCTACGTTTTCATAACTTTTTTTTTTTTTAGATGATGCCGTTGTTATTAAGTCATTGGGGGTTGTGTTCTGATATTTATAATATATAAGTTAGTTTTAAAAGAATATTTTAATTATTATCCCAAGAAAACTTTCCTACTCCGTTATCACTACCGAAAGTATTTCAAATTAAATTTTTGAATAAAGACATCTTAGCTAGAAATGTGAAATAGATCAAAATGAAGAAGGGACTCGAACATTAGTTTCCTTAAGCCTTAAATGCGGGGTGTTGCTTTTAGGCAACATACCGAATTTAGGCTCTAAAATATTATTAGAATAATATTGAAGCTATAATACCTAATGTTGCCAATAAAATACATTCTGAAAATATTATTAAGTCGATTTTCAACATGTAGATGGCAACACTTGTGCTGTTTAAGAATAAAGATAGATTTATTTTTACAATTGTTGCTACTTGTTCTTTTTGTTTCGTTTGGAAGCTTTCGAAATACCTTATTTTGTTCTGCAGTAAGCAAGTAAAATTTATTTCTTATTATAGTTCCGAAAATTCTTATGTGCTTAATATTATAGAATTTTATCAAGGAAAATTATTTTTTAAATTATAGACCAGTATTGCCGATTAGTAACAAACTGTTTTTTAGCTGTAAACCATACTTAAAACAAAATATGATTTTTTAAAGTATTTTTCCCATAATTTATTTAAAAAATGACATTATTACAATGATTTTTGAAAAATCAGGCATTTAAGGGTGAATTTTATGATTCTTTATAACGTTTTTTTTTTCTTTTGGTTGTTGATTTTGATACTAATTAATTTAATGTTGTTTTCCATTACTATAAAATTATAAGTTAATAAAATATTGTCAATTTGCTTTTTATAAACTATTATTAATGTATATGACTATAGCTAGCTCATTTCTTCATATAAACGAATCGTTATTTGATTCCCTAAATTTTACGCATTCAAAAATAATAATAATTCCAAAAAAATATTGCATTAAAGAATAAAAATGATATTCAAGTTTTTAAACAAAATTTGAACAAGAAGAAAGATGTTACAGAATTGAGAGAAATGTTTTGAAAATTTACACGTGAAAATATAGAATTCTTGTAGCAGAAAAAATTAGACTTTGGGCTAGGAAAGTATCGCTACATATAAAAAATTTCGTTTAAAGAAGTTTTGAAATAAAAAGAAATAAGTTTGTAGCGTAAAGTTTAACTAGTGTTTAAAAACTATGTTTTATTTTTTGGGGGGGAAACTTCTTCAGTGGTCTCAGCTTTGTTCAGAAATAATTTTGTACAGTAAAGTGTAACTAATGTTTAAAAACTTATGTTTTTTTCTGGGAAATTTCTTCAGTAGTCTCAGCTTTGTTTATCTTATTATTGAAAACAACACTTATAGTCTTTGCAAATTTTTAAAATTTCAGAAACTTTCATTAATTGCATGTTTATTTGTGAAAAAATAATATACATATTAAAAGGCTAAAGCAATTTTAGAGAAAAGAATAGCCTAAAAGTTTTAATAAACTGTAAATTTTAGTTATTAGTCTAATAATTTACTTCTGAAACTTTTTATTTGATTTTAAATCTCTATTTTAACTCAAAAGATAATTCAGTCGGCTTCTTTGAGAAAAGAAGAAGGGAAAAAAATCAATAATTCCCCACATCAAAATTTATTTTATGGTGAAAGAAGGACGCCTGCTTGTTGTCATCTGGTCAGTCATCTTTCGATTTTTATAACTAATAAAACTTTTGAAATCTTATTATTATCCCAAGAAAACTTTCCCCTCAACTTTCCCTATCAAAAATATTTGAAATTAAATTTTTGAAGAAAGACATCTGAGGTAGACACGTGAAAGACATAAAAACGACGAAGGGAGTAGAATATTAGTTTTCTACGTTTTCATGATTTTTTTTTTTTTTTTTTTTTTTTTTAAGAGGTCGCCGTTGTTATTAAGTCATTGAGGGTTGTGTTCTGATATTTAAAAAATATATATATATATAAGTTAGTTTAAAAAAATATTTCAAACTTTTTTTTATGCATTTTTATTAAAAAACTAAATTGATACTGTTATTTTTTTTTTCAGTAATTCCGCATTAAAGTAATATTAATAATAATAATAAATTATAAAAGTTTTTTTTCTCAAAAAATAATAACAGTGGTATTGACGAGTTTTAACCACCAATTTTAGAGCACTCATTAATCGAATGTGAAATCCATTCATAATACAAGCTTTCTAATGTTTTTAAGTTGTTGCGGTTAGTATTAAATTATTGAGTATTGTGTTCTAATAAATACAAAATATTCATTCGCTTTTGAAATACTGCAAATTTGTTTCTACTTAACTATTTTTAAAGGACTAAATTGATGCCGTTATCTTGTATAATAATAATCATAAATTTAAAAAAAGTTATTTAAAAAAAAATAACAGTGGTATTGAAAAGTTTTAATCAAAGATTATGTGACACTTTTTCATTGAATATAAGATCCATCCATTACTTGATCTATCTTATCTAGACATGCGAAATAAATAAAAAGAAAGAAGAGAGTCGAATATCAGGTTTTTTTCTTTTTTACTATTCTTACTAATGTTTTTATTAAGTTTTTTACCGTTCTCATTAAGTAATTGAGTGTTGTGTTCAAATAAATATAAAATATTAGTCCTTTTTTGAAAGATTGAAAATTTAATTTTTCTAAACTATTTTTAAAGGGCTAAATTCATACCCTTTTTGTATAATAATAATTATAAATTACAAAAAAAGTTGTTTAAAAAATAGTAAAAGTAACATTGATGACTTTTATTTAAAGATTTTTTAGCACTAATTTAGTGAATTAGAGATCTATGCATAATACCAGATCTATCTGAGCTAGAATTTTAAGACATATAAAATGGAAGATGGGAATCAAATATTAGGTTTCTTTATTTTAACCATTTTTAGTAATGTTTTGAAGTTGTTGCTGTTGTTATTAAGTTATTGAGTAATGTGTTTTAATAACTATAACATATTGTAATTATTTTTTTCAAAGATACTGCAAATTTGTTTGTTTTATCTTTTTAAAATGTATTAGATTGATACCGTTATTTCGTTCTCTTTTTGAAGTCATTAGAAAAATAACAATAAATATAATTAAAACGTTGTATAGCGCCATATCTAATGCATAGAAAAGAAAAGTTTTTTTTTCTTTTATGAATACACAATTTCAGATAATAAAACAAACGGATACACATTTATTTATAATGATTAGATTGCCTTTCATGTACATGTGTATTATTTTGAAATTCAAGTTATCAGATACAGATTTAGATTTCCGAATGCGTACCGCTTTCATTTATTAAAGCACACAAAATCCTATTTTTCATCTACTCCGTGAAAAGCGCATAAGTATTCTTCGATATCTGCTGAAGTTATCAGTTTACATTTTTATTTATTTTTATTATATTTGTTTCTTTCAAAATATAAAATGGTTTCATGTTGTATTTATTTTTAGCTTTATATTTTCGAATTTGTATAAAGATCTCCCACTAAATTTATATAGTCAAGTTTGCGCTTATATATATATTCTAAATAGAATTACTCCATGTAACGTTTTATCCATATTTATTCTTAATACTTTTCTAAAAAATCTTTCAAGAAAATCAAGACAATTTTTTTCTAGTAGTAAACAAACAAAACACTGGTCGTAAGTACGACGCACATTTTATAATTTTATTCTAGTATTTTCATTGTAATTCTATAATATTTGTAAAAAGGTTGTCAATGAAAATCTATAAAAAATGAAAGCCGAAATTTGAGTGAAATATTAATTTTCTATATGTATTTTCTTAAAACTGGAAACACACTACATCCGAAATACGAAGTACATTATATTAGTTCGCAGTCTAAGTGTTCTGAAACAACCGTACATGCTATATATATTCTCCATCACATTTGAACTTCATATAAATTTTTAATGCTATTGATCTTTTCACTAACAGATGTTCTCTGACAAAATTATTTTTTTAGGTATTTTATAATATACAGGTGCAAATATCGTTGAATTTCGACGAAAGAAAATGTTAAAAAAGGAACTGTTACATTAAATTTAAAATTAACCTATAAAATTAATTACGGTAAAAAATCCATTTTACATTTCTTAGTCTAACTCTTAAAACAAATATTATTTTAACCTAAAGTTACCAAAACACTATTATCATAAACCCCAACTTTTTAAATTATTGAAAAATTAAAATTTATTCGTATGCGTAATCAGTAACATATAATCAAGACAAGAAATTATGATGAGGTCATTGATTGTCCAATTGAAAGATTCCTATGCTTGGTATTACGAAATGAAGAAAACAGTAAAAAAGATTTCACTTTGACACTATCATAGATTTTGTCTTTCGTAAAATCTAAATTTAACCTGATTTACACCGTCTTTTATCCAGCATTTAAAAAATATTTTAACGCACAGTAAGTTAATAAATAGGGGAGCTAGGGGATGTATGGGACAAGGGATGGATTGGACACTCTCAATATTTCAGGCAATAAACATTTATTTTAAATTGCTTCCTAACCCCATATACCTCTACCACAGTGTGCTTCAGAACTAAAAGTAGGACCACATTGCTGTTTTCATTTTCCTTCAAATTTGCATTTTCTGAAATCTCTGCTTAAAAGTAAGATTTTTTTACATTATAGAAGATGTGAAATATCTTATACAATATAAAAAATTAAGCTATGTTGTAGTTATTTATTTTAAGGTTCAATATCAATAATTAAAATGAATGAATAGTAACCATTGTGACAAAATAATTTTTGAGGTAAAATGGCTGAGAAGGGATATTATGCATCATGGGGATTATTGGGACATTTCAAATGGGGATGAATGGGACATTCTCACTCCTCCCTAGAGATGTTGAAAATTTTATTTATTAATTAAATAGTATCATATAGGATAATAAATCAATAATTTACGTCAATTAATAGTATTAAATAGTATTATAAGAGTTGTTATTGTTTAAAATTTCTGAGTGTTACTTATTGTATTGTAATAATTATTAATGGATTATCAAAAAATTGGTACTAAAACTTAATCAAAATAGATAAAATTGATAAAAATAGCATATGTGTATTGATCAAATGGGGGAAATTATATTGAATTTTGAAATGTTGCACAAATAAATCCCCACCCCTAACATATTGGGTCAATCGGAAAGTCGGGTCGTGTTGGGAAAATCAATTCGTACCGGAAAATTCTGCCCGATAATTATTAGACATTAGATATCGGAATCAATGTTTAATAATTAAATGATTGAATTTTCCGGTACGAATTGATTTTCCCAACACGACATGACTTTCCGATCGACACAATAATTTCCGTTCTGCATGTTTCTACGATACATTTAATATTAATTAATAAGTTATGATTGAAAATTATTAGCTATGCTATATTTAAAAGACATTTTGTGCACTTTCATTTCAAATCTAAAATGCCTCATAAGTGGAAAAAAAGAATAGGTTGATAGCCGAAGTCCGCATTAAAAGTTAAAACTGCAATAAAAGAAGTTATTGAAAAAAAAAAAAAAAAAAAAAAAAAAATCATATCGATTCGTGCTGTAAAATCATATATTACAAATATAATTTTCATATAAGGTTATAATTATAAATTTTAATTTGGCAAAATTGAATACAGGGAGGAAAATCTTTGTGTCCCATCCATCCCTGCTGTGGGGATGATTGGGACAGGGAGGAACGTTTTTTTTTTTTATTTCATGATATTTTTATGAATAAATCATAATCTAGAATAAATATTGTTCATATATGTTGGCAAATACCTAATGTAAGAAATGTGATATATAATATTGATAGTAACTTAAATAAAAAAATATAAAAAAATATTTTTGTGAAAATGTCCCATTCATGCCCCACCTCCGCTACATTTTCAAATTTGAAGTCGCGTTTGTCAGAAACAATTTGCCATGTGAAAATTCGCGCTCTTCACTTGAAATTCTAATTTAAGTATAGGCAAATGAAAATTTTATAAATTATGCGCATTCATGGTAAAAAATTTCATTTTCATCAACAAAAATTATGGTTTTCTTTTAAATAGGTCATTTTCAACCGTTGAGACATTTCATCTAGCGTCGGAAATTCAGATTCAGTGGGATAGAAAACATACTGTGCAGCAGCTTCATTAGGAAAAATGCGTTTTTTTTCGTGTCAAAAATGACGTCTCTTTCTCTTCAAAATTTTAAAAGTTATTTTTAATTGTAATAAGAAAATGACTTCAGCAACTATTTAATCATTAAAGCCCAATATTTCCCTTTCCTCTGCAACGATGGAAGTAATCCAATTACTATTATTTTAAAGAAATTTGACAAAAAAGTTTTAAATTAATATTAAAATATAAAAATGGGAATATTTTTAAAAATAGCTAGTGCGGACACATATAAATAAACAGCTTTCATTAAAATAATATTTTGTAAAATCGGTGGTCCAGAAGAAAGCTCAGAGCAGACAACTAAAAAAATGCAACCTTTTTTCTTATTTATATAAATTTTTCTCATTATCATCACTAACTACTATCAACAACATAAAATATTAAATGACAATTGATTTAAATTTCATAAAATGGATGATAGAGTGGATGATAAATTAATAAATAGGAGTTGAAAAAATTATAAAACTAATAAAATGACACTGTTTATAAACTAAAATAAAATATCTTTAAATCTACTGAAAATGTAATTTTATTCCACTTGTCACAAATACTAGTAATGATAAGAATCTCCCGGAGAGAAATACTAATAATAATCCTCTTGAAGGCATTGATATGAATCAAAGAATACTCCTTATTTTCAACATAAAGAGGAGATGAATAGGAACTAATTTTAGAAAAGAGGATATGATTAGTTGGAAGAGGATAAGGTCGATATAAATAGGAAATTGTGCCTGAAGTAAATCTTGTAACCAAAATATATATTTTATTTGATTTAGAACATACGGATTTAGTAACATTTTTACCATATAAGTGTAACAGAAACTAGAAAATGAAGTTTACTCTGAGATAACATAAAAAATATTTAAATGAATTGTTAATAGAAACTCAAAAAAAAAAAAAAAATGTTTTATATTTAGAATAATGCATAATTTTCTGCGTCATTAGTATAGATGGATTTTGGAAAGTCTTTGTGTAATTTTCTCGGAATATTAAGTGAGGTTGTAATGCTAAGTAGCATGGAATTTTTTTTATCTGAGTTATATAATTCAAACACTTCCGTATTTGTATTTTTCAATTCCTACTATTAGTTCACACTCTCCCTATATATATATCTTGTTCAAAATTTCAATCGTTAATAAAATACTTATTATTCATCCTATCAAGTTGAAATAAATTTTTAAAACTTGTACTGGATGACAATTGATGTTAATACAGTTTTTTCAAATATTAATTCATTAATTAAATTTTAATTAATTAATTTTAGTTTTATATGGGAGACAAAATGGCGGCCATTGGTTATTGAACAGCATTTAATGCATCTTCATATCTATAAGGGGGGTTACCATAGGAGGGAGCCTGTTCTGTCGCCAAAATGAGTCGCCAAAAGTGACGCCAACTTGGTGATATCTCTAATATTTCGCCAAATTTCCATGGACTTCCATTGTAAATGAACTTGCATATAGAAAATCAACAAATTGAAACATTTTAACGGAACAAAAACTAATATTAGCTTAAGAGATTATATTAAATTTTTTTTGATGACCTATATAGGGAAATCACTTTAAAAACAAAATTTTTATATTACTTGTTACTAATTATTAGAGAAAGTTGTTTAAAATCGTGATGTTAAGCACTTTGATTGGAAAGGCGATTTTTAAAAATTACCTAAAAATAATTATTCTTACGATCAAGCACATACCGTAAAAAGCAAATAAATGTAAAAGTAAAATAACTCTCATTCGTGAGGACGGAATGTCGGAACATTTAGTCGCACAAAATGACGAGATAATAAAATTAAATGAAAAGGCGAAATGCAATATTCCACCTTGATTCATTCAGAAAATACACAAAATGAACTTTAAAAAGCTGACTGTTTCACTTAAAAGGCAACAAAGATAATAATAATATAGATGTTACAATTTAAAAATGTACATTTTATTAATCCCCGATATGTTATTTCTTTCGACCAGCTATTAAAATGTCGTCACTAAAAAAACCTTAAGCCAGCCGTAAAACAAAACAGAGGTATCATTGTACAGTTAAATACTCTACTGCAAATTTATTAACTTCTAAGCACTTCACATTTTCAATTTTTATGCCGTCGAATTGGGAATAAAGTACAGTTGGACCTCTATTTAACGAAGTCGCTAAATCCCGAAAAAAAGTTCGTTATATGGAAAATTCGTTAAATAGAGAGTCACCTTTTAAAATAACTTTAAACTACGTAAAACACATATTAAGTCCATAAACACTAAAGACAATTAAAAAAATAATTAGTCACACTTTTTTTTATAAATTACATCTATTTGTTTTACTTATTTTACCCATCAAAAAGAAATCTGCAAGGGAAATAAGAATGAAACAAAACATTGCCTGGAAATACATTGTATTTTAAGTTAAAAAAATTATTTTACATTAAAATCACGATTTTGTATTATGGTTGATAAGCTGTTTGGAGGAATATGAAATTTTAAAGCAGTATTATTTTTCTTCATGCCTTTATCCACCTCATCCATAATAAATTTATTTATCTTATATGCTCAAGCACTTTTGCTTTGACATTTTCGAGCTACAAGAACCGAAATTACAGACACGTTTGATCATGATTAACAATCTATAAACGGTAAAATATAGTTTAAGGACACGGGGCACAGCTCCATTGAGGGTTAAAAGGGGATATTGAAAGTTTGCTCTTCTTGGATGGAAAGCAAAGAATCACAACGATTTTACTGTTCTCGGTGAGTTAGGTACCTGGTAAGACCTGTTCATGTTCACTGATCTTCATAAAATGTGTTAAAAGTAAGAATAAGTTTCAAATGTCCAGTAATATTTTAAGAAATAGGGAGAAAAAAAATTAGATCCGAAGGAAAAGTTCGTTAAATAGAGAATACACTTCGCTATTTGGAGGTGATTTTACGAAGACATTTGTAAAATGTTCTCGGTTCCAAGTAAAAGTTCGTAAAATAGAGAAATTCGCAAAATAGAGGTTCGTTAAATAGAGGTCCGACTGTACTTTTAAATGCAATCTCTTTGGAAACTACATCTCAATTTATTTTTGAGATATTAATTGTTTGTAGTCTTTAGCACTATTTGTTTAACATTGGTAACTCAAGTACTTCGTTTCTGTTGAATGTAAAGGATAAATAGTTCGAAAATAGTAATTATATCTTTTTATTTCCATTTTTCATAACAACTGATAAAAAAAATGAATACGTGCTATTTTGAAAAAAATATAAATGAATGGTTTCTGATAAAATATGGAACTATAATAAACTATATTTAATTTTAATCATCTATATTAATATTACAAACAAATGAAGGCATATGAATGATTATATAGCCGATTTTCTTGTCGAGTTTCTTGAATGACGATACATATTTTTTTAGATTTGTGTATTATTCAGCTATAGTGACGTCATATGCAAACTTTACTGTAGATGTTGTTTAAGAATGGATCGAAAATGATGAATTCTTCAGCAGATGTGAATAACGTCATTTTATCTATTTATATAAAATACAAGTCTGTGTGTTACTCACAATTCCGGTTGGACCACCTCATTAATCGCGGCCATGTATTAGGCTTCCTATAGAGAAATTGGTATCAGCTTCAACAATGAGTAATTGTTAAAAAGTAATAATACAGGGTTACTACAATAGTGCCAAATTTTCATCAACTTGGTGAATTATTTCCAAATTTGGCGAAATATTGTCAAATTTGGCGACAAAGGTAAATTACCATATATGAAGCCAACTTGGCGATAGCTGGCTGATTTAACGGAATTCTCATTGAAACCCATTAATCCTTATAATAGAGCTCACCACAAGTTAATTTAAACTCAGCGCAATTAAGTGGGTTTTTTTTTCAAAATCTATGGGTCAGAAGTTAAAGAGTTATGTACGAAAATATACGTCTTTACATCTTCATCCGGATGCTACTAATAAAATAACCTCCACTAGACGGCGCAGTACTATCTGAGCTCCTAAGTATCCGATTTTGATGTGATTTACATAGCCGGATGCTGAAATTAAATTCTCGGTAATTTTCCAGTATAGGGGCCTTTGCGAAACAGAAGAAAATTTCCTTGGCGAAGCAGAAATTTGGCAACATATATTCTGGCAACCAACTCACTGTTTCATTTCACATACACACACGCAGTTTTTTCGATAATTCTACAATTTATATAATATAAAGCCATTTATCTAATTTTATGCGGAAACAGAAGTTATTTGCACATAAAAAGCAACAACATACATTTTATTAAAATACATATATAAACAAACAAAAAATTTCATCAAGTTTGTTTTCATAGCCATTTATATCATTTGGCAACAAATATCTTTTATGTATATTTATATACATACATTTTTTTTCATCGGGGGCGACACTAAATTATGAAAATACAGAATACCTGTTTTCTACTTTAAAATGTTTAGTACTTTCGGCCTGCAATCCCACGGCCATTATCAGGGAATATTTTTATACGGGAATATCTTTAATTATTCTGAAAATTTAATTTAATTCCACCTGTTACAAATATTAGTAATGATAAAAATCTCCCGAAGAGAAATATTAATATTAATCCTCTTGAGGGTATTGATATGAAGGTATTGATCAAAGAATTACGCCTTATATTCAACATAAAGAGGAGAGGAATAGGTACAAATTTTAGAAAAGATGAAAAATAATCGTTGGAAGTGTATTTGGTCAAGATGAATAGGAAATACTACCTAAGTAAGGCTTGTATCCAAAAGATATATTTTGTTTGATTTAGAACATACAGATACAGTAACATTTTTACAATATTAGGGTGCGAGAAACTGACAAATAAAGATTATTTTAAGATGTATAATAAATATTTAAATAAATTGTGAATGTAAACTCAAAATATTGTTTTATACTTAGAATGATAGATAATTTTCTGCATCATTAGCATAGACATACATTTTGGAAAGTCTTTGTATGATTTTCTTGGAATATCAAGTGGTATTTTAATGCTAAGTAGCACGAAAAAATTTTATCTGAGTTAAATAATTCAAACACTTTCGGTTTTGCGTTATTTTTAATCTTTAGAGAAAGTTATTTAGAATCGTGGTGTTAAGCATTTCGGATAAAGAATTCGGATAAAGAAATATTTTCTAGAAAATTAAAGTATTTATAACTCTCATTCGTGTGGACGGAATGTCGGAACATCGTGTCGTACAAAATAACGGGATAATAATTAAAAATTAAAAATATATGTTCTTCATTTTCTACTATTTACTGTTACATAACTAAGTTTGCATAGCCGGCTGTTGAATCTTCATTCTAAAGCATTTATTTAATTGTCAGTGCTCTCAAGTAATTCTCAAATCATACTTGATCAACAAGTTCCTCCATTCTTCTAATTTCGTAACCTATCCTGTAGAAATTTTTATTAATTACATTTTTAAATCGGATTAATTTTAAATTAATAGATTTGTATTATTCACTATTTCTATTTAAAATTTATAGTATTAGATATGTAATATGCACATGCACATGTAACGAATTGTATCTTTCTGCTCTGAGTTATAGATGTCATATATGATTTATAAGTTTTATATGAGTGATATGCATATCACGAGATAGGTTTTTGTTTGATAAATTCATTCCATTTTGTCGACACAGCAAGTAAACGACCAGGAATAAATAATAAATTATAGAAAGTTCAGCAAATGCTCGACAGATTCCGTAGAGTCTGGTTGAATTTACCAGGAGATCAGGGAAAATTTCCCATAGATGAGCAGACGATTCATTTTTTAGGACGTGCTTCAGTAAAGCAGTATATAAAAAACAAACCACACTCTGTTGTAACAGTATCACCTGGGATAGTTTTAATTTTTGTAGTATACCAGTGGGAAAGTACAGACCTGGTCCACAAGGATCTGGGCTTAGGACCTGCTGTAGTCTTTACTCTGGTTCAGACCTAGGTTTATGTACTTCGATCGGTATTCCAAGAAAATTTCGCTGCTGGAAAAACTAAAAAAAAAGAAATTTGAAGGATCAGGCACAATCCAAACTGAGTGAGGAGCATAACATTTGTCAACGGCTCTTAAGAGGGGTACGAGCATTGAGCACGTCTCAGAAAATGAAATTGTAGTGGTCTGTCCAAAAACAAAAATTGTTTCAAACATTTTCATTGTAGCTGATGAAAATTATCACAATAAACAAAAACTTTTTTTGCTTAAACTTTTATCTTTAGATATTTGAACGCACAATCCCAAAGTACACAATTGTGTAGATTTAACGCCAAAACGGCTGCATTAAGATCGAACCCGCACAATTGTGCGGCTCCTCCCTTGGCATAACCTGATATCGGGTTTTTTTTTTTTCAATAAAATACGATCCTATCAATAAAGGGAACTTTACTGTTTCTGAGGAATAAAAAAAAAATTCAGAAATAAATAAATAAATAAATAAATAATATAAATATTACACTAAAGCAAATGCCATTACATATATTTTTCTTTTTATCGGTAAAATGATACGGTAATGGCCGGACTTCAACTTTTTTCCGTTGATGGTCAGTTGAGATTTCATCTTACGCATGTTAAAATAATTTATACCATAAAGCAGAAATACACATGGGAATAAAATAATAAGTGGTCATTCCTGTTTCATCGTTTAGGAAATGCGCTTATATAAAAAGAAAATCATGTGCAAAGAGCTTTTGCTTATATGACATAAAAAATCTTTAGAAAAAGTAGTGTCGTATAAGATATGTATACCGCATCCATTTAGACGCTTTTAGATTAAAATAATTTTATACGTTTAAAGAGAGGTATCCATAAAAAAATTGCATTGACCATATTATACTAGTAATAGTTGAACAAAATATTTAGTACTGTTGTTTCATCTGATTATTTGATGAAGGATCTTTATAAGCAACATTCTGAAATGTAAATTAACTGAAATAAGTGTGGGTTAAAGTTAATCAAACCGCAAAGTACGTCAACTTCGGTATTTTCGTTTTTATGGAAAAATAATATATCACAAATTTCAATTTTCCCACTTATAATTCAAAGTTTTTACATAGTCATAAAAAGTACTCTTATTCAAATTGATGGAGATATTGTCATTTGCATATGGGTATGTCGTGTGCCTGTCAAAGTCATCCCGAACAAACAAATTCAAATATTGTAGAAAACATATTCCGTTCGGAAGTGTGGAGGCATGAATCTACTTTTAGAAAATTTGAGCGAAATTTGAAAAAAGTGTCATTTTTTTTTGTCCTTTTTTCTCCAACTTCAATTTTCACACAAGGGTATACGGTGGTATACGCCGTATACCTTCTGGATTTGTTTAAGGAACACCGTATACCCTCTGTCTCTCAAAAAACCTATAGTATATACACTGTAGGGTATATCCTCTTCCTCGAGCGTATACCTCCTGCTTAGAGCGTATGCCCTCTGTTTTTTTTACGACTACATCACTGCACACACACACTGTATGCCGAAAGGTGACCGGTCACTTGCGATTTTAGACGTTTTGTTAAATATCTAGAAAAATACATGAGGAATTATTCTGAGACTGCAGATGTGTAAACAGTATAGTATAGGACATATAATTCCACGAAGATGTTTTCGCGAAACCCTATAGGGAACTTTCAAGAAATTGAAAAATAAAGAATATCGTTTGAATAACCCTGTAAAAACTAATATAGCAAAAGCGTTCAAACTCGATATTATTAATAAGTGGCTTATTGTAATATCCTGTTTTATTGGGATATTCGTTGAGACATAAAGTTTTTTATAAAACAGTCCCAAATTTCGCCAAGTTTTTTGCTTATAATTTGCAGAGTTCTTAATATAAATAAAAAGTTCTTTTCACAAAATATGACAAACAACATTGTACACAATACTCTGCAATCAGAATTTAAAAATAATAAAAATTGGATGAAAAAGGCTTAGGTTTACTAAAAAATGTTTAACTGCGCATGCGCGAATGCAATCAAACTATAACATGCATAATATATTAGCTAAGTATATAGAACAACTTTTGTGAAAGTCTCAAAATCATAGCTTGAAAATTCTGAAAATTATCGTCGATAGAATAAGCTCGAAATCCGTTGTTCCCAAAAAGAAGCAAAAAGATGAGCAAGACATGTGCATTTAAAAGACAGGTAAGACATGGGCATTTAAAAGACAAGTAAGACAAGTGCATTTAAAAGACAAGTAAGACATGTGCATTTAAAAGAATGTAAATAAATCAGCATTTGTTTGTTTCCGTGTAATATACCCTAAGTGAATTTCCAAACTAAAATACGACTTCATAAATAAATAAATAAAACACGATTTTCGCAAATATGTAGTCGAACTAGGCGCTCGACATCGAAACAAATGTTATATAAAAAGTTGCTATAAATAGTGGCATCTTTCGTAAAATTATTTCAAAAAATGCTTTCTGGTATATACTCTGGGCAATCTAAGAAGCACGCTAAATATAAAAGTTTTCAGTTAAAGCGAAGTTCCCATGTGTTATGTAAAATGGGCATTTGTAACATGGTAATTCCGGTAAGGACTGCCTGTTGTTTTTACATGTAAATAAAAAATATCAAAGGAACTTACTTTATGATAACATGTAAGAGATTTGTGTAAATTACATTAAACCTATTTTTTTCTTTCTTGCTTTAAAATATTTATTAGTGTAAATAATTTTTATTAATAAATGCCAAATACATACCTGAATTATTTAATATGTAATCTGATACAGATATGATTTTTTCAACCGACCGCAAAAATACGAGAAAATCTTTTTTTCCCGCGAGAAATAAAGGAACGGAACGGCAAATTATCAGATTTAATTTTCCTACATTATAAACACTTTTTACTTTTTACAAGTATTTATTCGTATAAACTTCAAACTATATATTTAGAATATATTCGAAAGCCCCTTTTTTATAATATTTTAATAATTGAAGCACTTCGAAGCTCAGTTTTGTTCAAAATTGTCTTCATTTTTTTAATGAAAAAATTAATTTAGTCATTTTTTGCTAACGTATTTGGAGCAACATAAATTATTTTAACACACATTCCATATAATTTTAAAATAATCTTATAATTAAAATATGTGAAACAAAAGAACTGTTTTCAGAAAAAACAAATACCACGATTTTCTTACGTAAAAGTAAAGCATTTATTTTTTTTTCATATGAAACTGTAGCTGGTAAGTTTATCCGGTTAATACTTATTATGTTACGGCATTTCTAATATTAATGAAATTACTAATTTTATTTCTTTGGGGAAAAATATTCAATCCAAATCACATACACTGTTATTTTGTGCTGAATCATTTGTAAAGTTATCTATCATACGATTTCAATTTTTCAAACTGAGCGAAAAAATGCCCATGCAGGGACTCTAACACAGAAACTTTGACTTACATTTTCAGTGCACTACCGTTTGGTTTGAACTACCTAGGGTGCCAGCCGATTGTTAATAAAGTTTTCTGAGCGAAATGGGCACAGCAGTTGTCAGAACATGTAGCTCCAATGGTAGAGCTATGACAACGTAAGTCAATGGTTCTGGGTTAGAGTACCAGCGTGGGCATTTTTTCGCTCAGTTAAAAAATTGAATTCGTATGATAATTTTACCAGTGATTGCGTTAAAAGTAAAAGTGTATGTGATTTGGGTTGAATACCCCCCCCCCCCCAAATAAATAAAATTATCAATTTTCATTTCATAGCTTTGCAGCTACAGAAATACAGGTATAGGAATTAAAGACATCATTTACTTTGTAAAATTATTATATTGATGAAATGGATGATATTTACATGATTAACTATATACAAGAATAATAAGGTCTTCTTCAAAAGGATGATAACGTCTCATATCTCCGCCACAACAACTTCATCACATCAAATCAAAATATAGAACGTATTTCATTTCTGCCGTCGTCTCATATAATCGTCATTCCATCCACAAACTTTCTCACTTAACTGGCACGAAAAATTATCTTACACGAACGAACCGTCGCGTCGTTCCTTACTTCATTTCAGTTCATACTTCTTCCGCTTGCAAAAAAAAAAAAATAAAATAAAATAAAATAAAATAAAATAAATAAAAAAACTCCAGCTCGAAACTTCCTATCTGATTGTGATGTCATCAAAATATGGTGGCATCTCATTTGTGTGTATCAGTTGCTCCGCTCAGTGGAAAAAAAAATCAAACAAGATGAGGTCACCGTAATCTGCGGACACTCAAAAGCATGTAACGCTCTTATTATAGCCGCTTGGGGTGCTAAATGCTTCCGTATAGTTTCACATGAATAAAAATAGATGTTTTGTTTTTAAGTAAGAAAGTAATGATATTTATTTTTAGTGAAAATAGTTGTTCTGTTAGGCAACTTTTAGTTATAAGATTGACTTAAAATCATATGGAATGTGTGTAAAGTAGTTTATATTAACTTCAAATAAGTTTGTATAAAAACGACTATATATTATTTCATTAAAAGGACGAAGAGAATTTTGAACAAAACAGCTGCAAAGTGCTTCAATTATTAAATTATTATAAACAAGGACTTTCGAATATATTCTAAATATATAATTTAAAGTTTATATGGCTAAATATTTGAAAAGGATAAAAAATGTATTAAATGGTGGAAAATTAAATATGATAATTAGTTTTTCAATTCCTTAGAGTGTCTTGGGAAAAAAATTAATTGTACATTCAGAGTGTTCATGAATGGAATAGAAAACTAAATTCTTTAAATTTATATGTAACCGGAAAGATGCATTTTATAGACTTTAATATCCTTATATATGTAAGTTCTCATCCAGATTTGACAGGCACTCTTAAAGCACGTTTTCTTTTGTATAGCCAACCTGGATTGAGAATATGGACATTACTTCTTAGGGGATTTCAAGGCATGTGATTTTGAAAGAGCTATCGAAATACCCTGAATCAGCATCTATAATCAGCTTTTATCGTTTAGCCGTGTCTATTTCCTATTTCGCTGCCATTTATATGACAGAATATGGAACAGATTTCAAGGTAAAATTACATGCTGTTTTCAACAATCTCAAACACTCGATATATTCAAAGCCTTTGGGAACATTAGGAACTTTAGGTTGCTATGGAAACTATTCAAAAGCGAAATGGAGTTACATGATGATGTTTTCCAATGCACAGCAAACAGAACTTTTCAATAATTTACAAATACTTTTAACAATTTGTGGATATTTTATGCATATCTTTTTTCAAATAATGATTTTTAAGGATAAAATAGAAAAAAAACAGTATGGCATGTTATAACTTTATATTGACATTTTAGGTAATATTTACATTGTTTTTCTTTCATAGTTAAATGAAATCTTCCAAAATTCCTATTTTGAGTACCATAAATAAGTTTTTTAAACAAATAAATATAATATGACATTAAGCTATTATAAAAACATAGAATTTAACAGAAAGCAAGTATAATTCAAAATAAAATAGTTATGTAGTAAAATTTGTGAATATGAGACCTGTCTATATCGGATCTCTGCTTTAAACGGAAAGTTTGCAATGTTCTAGTGAAAGCAATAAAGTGATATTAGAACAGGCCGTATCTATAAGGATGGAAACCTATCTTAAACGAAATTCTTTCTATTTTAGTGCATTTTACCGTACTTCAGAGTATTAAATTATTAGTGAGATTTTCTTTTAATGTATAGAAAAATGTACTAAATACAAAATGTATTAGTGATGTTTAAATAAAAATGTATGTATCTCCGTTACTTGATCCCTCAAGATTCCCGGAAACGATTCTGATGAATAACCGAAAAAATCTCAAATTGCTTAAAAGTGTTGCTTAAAAATTTTGATTTAAGGTACTTCTTAAAAGTATATATTTTTAAAGTATCTTAATGGTGAATAGAAATTTGATATTTTTAAAGCTGTTTACGAAAAAAGAAAACCCAAGAAAAATTTAGGGCCTCAACATTCTAAGTGACGGATGTCTCATAATTTTCCTTCTCCCAAAACCAACTATAGAAGAAAGTCCTTTTTACAGGATCGTGATTTAAGATAGAAAAAGTATTATGAAATATATTTGAGAACCAAACCCCTAAAGTATATTTTACAAATCAACCAAGAAATTATTTATATAGCGTACTTTATTTTCATAGGGAACTTGATGCTTTTTGAAATGGCGTTATAGCAATTCGCTGAAAAATTGAGCAATGCGAGACGACATTAAAAGCTAACAATACAAAATTGTTTAAATATTGTTCGTGTTGATGGAGTATATATTGTCTTTTAATCTTTTGTACATGTCACCATATACACGATGTATGACATCATTCAACGAAACAGCAACTAAGGGGGCACATGACTTTTGAGTTTATCGAAATAATAAAAAAATATCGCCTTTTTCAAAGTACCAAAACATGAATAAATTAAAAAAATTAAAACAACCCGACTGCGTGAAAAGCGAACTAATTATTTCTCATCTATGTGAAATTATTTTTTATATTACTTATGTCATATTTACTTGTATTGGTGACTTTTAAGTTGTGTTTAATTGTTAGTTCCTATCTATAAACACTGTTTTGATGAGGCCAATAGATGTCTCTGATGGTTAAAGTTGTAGAAAAAATAGAGATCCTACCTACACAACTTCCAGGTTGTGTAGTATTTAAACGGAGCTTCTGACTGTAAAATAGTCAATGAAACATCGTCTTCATTTTGAAAGACCTATTCATTATTCAATTATAATCCTCACAATAGGGTAAGTAAAACATTTTTTTGTCTCTACCACCATTTTGCTCTTTACGACCATTATTTTGAATTTATAAAAGTAAAACCTAGCCTATAACCATCGGACGGTTAAGACAAATCGATAGAGACCTCATTCATTAAAATCCACATACCCAGATACGCGTGAAACACATTTTTAAACTTCTTGGCAGTCGGTTAATAATATGCAATCCAGATCTTTTTTCCCTTTCTGCATAAAGCATGTATTCTTAGCTATATTATACAGAAAAATAAATGTTGTACAGTCGAACCTCGTTATCCCGACATTCTAATGACCAAATAAAAGTGTCGTCATAAGCGAAGTGTCGTAGTAAACGGAGTTGGGGAAAAATATATTTACAAAAAGATGTATTTTTAATTAATTTAAGATAATTTTAAATTAATAACTGTACTTGCAGTTTTAAACAATAAAATATTATTATTAAACAAAATAAACACAAAAACAAAATTGAAAAGAATAAAAATCAGATTTATGATGACTGTTTTTTTTTATTGTTACATGAAATATTGATAAATTAAGGTTTGCTTTTCCCTAGATGTGCCTCCTACAATTCATTTTTCAATATTATACAATGAATTGTAAGCAATATTCGTCGTTTCAGAAACAGATGTTAGCTAATTTTTGATCGTTTCAATGCAATAAAATGCTTCGGTTTTAGTCGGTTAAAAAAAGTCGTGTAACCACAAGAAAGCGCACCTAACCAGAACAAAAAGACCGCGAGTAGACGGATACGTCTATCTGGAGCTTAAGTGGGTCATTCATAGTGTCTGGATTATTTATTCAGATAAATGACTGAAGTAAAATTTCTCATTTATCTCAATGGATATTTTAGATACTTTTTTGAAAAGTTTGTCTAAGACATTTCTTACCGCTTAATTTCCGTACTTATAAGATGCATTATGAAAATGGACAATTTTCCTAAACCGTCGGGATATTCGGAGTTGAAAATTATTCAACGATGTAAAATCCGGAGTTTATTTTCATTAAAATCATATACACAAAGTCGGAACTTTCAAAAACTAACGCATGACGTGAAAACCGGGTGTCGGGATAACGAGGACCGACTGTATATACAAAATTAATATTTAAATTTTGAATTTAAAAATTCATCTCACTAATGCGTGAAATAAAAATATTAAGTGCTGCGCGCATGATAAAACTCTAAATTATGCATAGAGTAAACAATTTTTGAACAAAATAGATTCATAACACACATGTTTCAAAATTAAAACCAAAATATTTACAAAAAGTTTTATTTAAAATTTAATTTTAGCACAAAATATAACAAAATACGAAATTTTCACAAAAAATTTCAAGTTTTTAAAGTGCAAAATAATAAATAACCAAAATATGTGATTTTTTTTGTTTTTAGCATGACTATAAAGAAACGATATTTGGCTAATTTTTAAAGCTGTAGCTTATATAGTTTGAAAGTAACAGTGCGCGCAAACTCCAAATTTACGAAATCTGAGAAAACGCGTTATAAATTTTCAATATAAACGAACGTTTAATTGTACTCACCGTCTATAAATGATTATAATTCAAGAAATAATGCAGACTTTTGATTGGGTTTTTTGCATACAGTTGAGAAATTAAAGAAAAAAATGCAATTTAAGAAATTACAACGACAATTTGAAAATGATTTTTTCAAAGACTAAAATTTAAGACATAAAAAATCGCACGGAGCTGATCATACTTTACGTACGCCATGGATTACATTTTTCGGTACTGTAATTTTTTTAATTTCTACGGAGCTGGTTATTCATTACGTACGCCATGGATTAAACATTAATATAAAAAATCACCAACCACTGGACCAATTTTAAATGAAATTTCATTCTTAAACTTCTAAACATCCCACAATATTACTTTTTACACCGTCGTATAGAGAAAAAAATGTACTTTTAAATGCAATTTGTTTGAAAGGTGTATGTCAATTTCTTTCTGAGTTATTATTTTTATTTTTTGAAGTGAAAACTTCTTTAGGAGCTTTTTTTGAGGTGGGGAAAAACCGCTGATTTCAAGACACTGTAACGTAACCGACATGCTAGCATTTTGACACATAGACACTAGCGCGCCAAGCGGTGAATGACAGGAACTTTTCCCTCTTCAGCTCAATCCGCAAAATAAGAAGGAAACTAAAACTCACTTTTTCTCCCGACGTATTGCTAAAACAAATTATCATTTTGTTTTTCGTCAGTTAAAATGAATTATACCGTATTTGTGACCTACCTATTTCGTGTAACTAAAAACCGATAACGCTGTATTTTATCGTGTTGATGGTCTGGTCAATGACCAACATTATTGGCGGGAATTTCGATTACGGAAGATAAAATACGGGGCACAGATGTCAGATACGCACTTGGGTACCTAATTGACAGCAAAATGGCGTTACTTTATTTTACAAGGTAACCTGGCTACTGTTGCTTATTTATTAATAAATTGTTCATTTACTTTTATTTTATTTTTTTAAATTGTACAATTGTTTTGTTCTATAGTTATTAATGAAATTACCGTTTATTTATTGTTGTTTACTTTTTAAAACAATAGAAAATAATTTAAAAATATATATTGCAACTGGTATTGGAAAACGGGCTTTCGCCAAATTGACGTTAAAAAATCGCGCCAAACCTGGTTCGTATATCACATCTCTGCCAAATTCTCGGTTTTTTTATTTTTCGACTTTTTATCCAAATTTTCCGGATTTTTAAAATTTTCCCTTTTATTGTATCCCAAACACTACCTTCATACCAAATTTCAAGATTCCAGGGATACAGGACGTACCTCTGAGTTTTGATGATCGGTGAAATCAGTGTCGAAAAGGCGAAAGTTTAAGTTCATATATCTTCTGAAATAAAAAAGATAGAAACGTGAAATTTTAGCATTTAGTTCCATTTCCACATTACTTTAGATTTACGAAGTTTCAAGTTTCTGGGAATCACCAACACAAAGATATTGAATGGTCAAAAGTACCCTGAGTTGCTTCCAGAAAAAGATGCTTACGGCTGTGCTTTCAAGACTTGGCAGGGGCACTGCCGTGTCCCCAGATGCTTTCATTAGTGCTGCTACACAATTCAACGCATAAAACATTTCCTGACGATTAAAAAAATACACACGTAATTGTTGAAGTTTTCACTTCTATTGGCACTCCCGGAGTGCCACTGTTTTTGTAGTTTTTATTACTTTTTTGTCATAGTGGCAACAGAAGTATCCATCTCTGTTGAAAGTAAAGGGAAAATACAGATTACTGTATAGGGCCAATCAGAAAACGAATAAAATGCGGATTCAACCAATAAAACGCTTCAGATGTGTTTTTGATTCCCTACCCTGCCAGAGGATAATAACCATTTTTTCAAATGGTTAAAACAAAAAAAAAAAAATGCAATTTAAGAAATTGCAACGACCATTTGGAAAATGAGTTTTTCAAAGACTAAAATTTAAGACATAAAAATTCGCACGGACGCCATGGATTACATTTTCGGTACTGTAAATTTTTTAACTTCTACCGAGCTGGTCATTCATTACGTACGCCATGGATTAAACATTAATATTCCTGGACCAATTTTTAATGAAATTTCATTCTTAAACTTCTAAACATCGCACAATATTACTTTTTACACCGTCGTATAGAGAAAAAAAATGTACTTTTAAATGCAATTTGTTTGAAAGCTGTATCTCACTTTGTTTCTCAGTTATTAATATTTTTTTTGGTAGTTTTTAATACTTTTTTGTCGTAGTGGCAACAGAAGTATCCATCTTTGTTGAAAGTAAATGGAAAATACAGATTACTGTATAGACCAATCAGAAAACGAATAAAATGCGGATTCAACCAATAAAACGCGTCAGATATGTTTTTTATCTCCTACCCTAACAGAGGACAATAACCATTTTTCCAAATGGTTAATAAAATGAAACCCGAAAACTGATTTTTTGAAAGATTAAAAGTCCTGTAAACCTATAACTGAGTTCTATGTGAAATTTTGACAAACAAGACACAAGTAAATTAAAAATATCATTTCTCCTGCGAACATGATTATTTAAAATGATATTGATGATAAAAGTATGAAATTATTTTTTTAGCTAGAGGAATAACTATTCCAGATATTTTCAATTGAAGCTGAAAATAACTACTCGGCAGTAGCCACTAGGCGATTAAAAGTTATTCACTACCTGTCAAATAGTTTTCCTTACTTTTTTTTCCAAATAATAATTTTCTTTTATTGTTAATTTACATGACACGTTCGACGTTGCCCGGGACCGTGATTATAACCTTAAATATACCTAAAATCCAAAATCAATTAGTTTCACACTCCACCGCCAGGGGACGCACTCTGTACTAAACAAACCTTTTATCACAAGGAAATTCCGTTATTCAACCTATCTGGAGATATGTAGTTGAGGTAGAGGGGACTCAAATAAGAGAAATCCCCTGGAATGCAAATGTGAGGAGGGGGAAAGAAGGTTCAAGTACTTTTGGCAAATGATTAATTAAGAATTCTGGAGCACACGGTCAGAAATTTAAACTGGTACCTGAGCCAATAACTGAAATTAAGAATTTTCTGAAATTACCATTCGGAAATCGTGGTAACACCTACTCATAAATTATGTTTAAATTTGCGAGATGTGATAATTAAGATATTTAAGAAATTTGCTTTAATTATTATTCAGATATACTGGTAATAACTATTCATGAAATAACTCTTAGACTGTGAGAGGTGATAATTAATATATTATTGAATTTTGGAATTAGTTTAGAAGAAATATGAGTCATTAAGATAGAGCCCAGTTAAGCAGAAATCGATGAAGCAAGGAGGTGAGGAAGGGAGACGCGTCCTCTTCCACAAATGACTAATTAAGACTACTGGAGTCATTGGTGAAAAATGTGAACAGATACCTGAACCAGGAATTTAATTTAAGAAGTTTACGAAATTACTGTTGGAAAATAGTCTTAATATCACTATTTAAATTGCTATCGTGCATGTTTTAATCTTCTGAACAATAGTTTCATAGAAAACTTAAATAGCAGATCCCGACCCCACCCTTTTAAAACTAATACAAACTAGTCGGATATGCCATTCCCAAAACTTTCTTCCACCTCATAAACGTTAATACTTCAGAATTCTCTTGTATACAGTGCCAACATTAAATGACAATCTAGGTCCAGGGGCGCGCCTGAGTTGTTAGGCGCCTGTGTGCAAAACTTCAGCTTGCGCCCTATATCGCTCTCTGAAAAACTATCGTTTCATAAAAACTTACATGCGATCACAAATGAAATCTTACAAAATATAGTAAAATTTTAAAATATATATAAACTAGAGAACAGGAATTCTGCTTTTTCAGAATTTAGTGTCGCCCCCGGCATTTCCATTACTTCATTTTCTTCTGATGGACTGATGGTATCTATAATTATGAAACAGCCATTATAAATGAAGTGTTAGGTGAAGATGAAAGAGCAGCCGTAAAAAGTTAGAACACTTATTTTCTGATCAGAATGGGGGGGGGGGGGGATGGCCATAATTTTTTTTTACGGCTGATCTTTCATCTTCACCTAACACTTCATTTATAATGGCTGTTTCATAATAATAGAAGCCACCAGTTAGAGTCCTGCATCGGGTCGGGTTACCTGCTTTTACCCGAAACCAACCCGACCCGCGGTTCGTGTCGGGTTGGCTTTCATTGTTTCGGGTTCGGGTTGGCTTTTTTACTCTTGCGGGTCGGGTTCGGGTTGACCCGCTTTTTTAAAAGAATATGGAAAATATTTTTACCCGTTAAAAGCCTTTATAAACCGCAGATCAAAGTTTCACAAAAGCAAAATGTATCCCTGTCTGTTTTGTATTTAGTCATCCTTTCACCAGTCTTCGAAATAACAAACTGCATTATATTTTTATCGTATTTTGAAAATACAATACGCAACAAAATGCTAAATGGTCCTTCCTGTCTATCAAGTGAATAATTTAATTGTGGTGATACGCGATGCAGTATGTTAGACGGGAAATTTTTCAAAATAATAACTGCTGATAAACTAAAGGCAGATGGCCACTTGTGTAAAACAAGGTGTATCGTTATAAATGGAACTTTTGAAACCGCAACTAATTTTAAAGCATATTTAAAGATTAGATTTTTAGTGTTATACCATTTAGAGTCCTGCATCGGGTAGGATTTTACTATTGTTGAATATTAAAGAATATAGATTTGTTCATTCTTCTCTGTAAAACATAAAAATGATATTAGAGAATTAGAGGTCTGCACGGTCCGGAATTACCAGGCCCGGAAACGGCCCTCCCCGTCCCGTCCCGTCCCGTGTAAAACTTAAAAGTTTGGCCCTAGCCCGGCAAGGCCCGTTTATAATTTTATCGGCTTCGTCTAAATATTTATATCGGGCCGGTAGACCGGCTTAATTGTATCTATCGGCCCGGCCTGGCAGGGCCGTTCATTTTTTTTTTGCCGGCCCGGACCGTTTATTTTGTTTATCAGCCCGGCCCGTTGAAAAAACTGTCCTAATAAAGCGGCCTGGCTAGTTTGAAATTTTGCCGACCCACCGCGGCCCGGTACCGGCCGCGACCGGTGCAGACCTCTATTAGAGATACGTAGATAATTTTTCATAACGGTATTAAAACATGATTTGCTTTCCTTAAATCGCAGGTTCGGGTCGGGTTGCGGGTTGAAATATTGCGGGTTCGAGTCGGGTGCGGGTTGATATACTTCGGGTTCGGGTCGGGTTGCGGGTTGCCTGAAATTATTTTTGCGGGTTCGGGTCGGGTTGCGGGTTGCCGAAAATTATTTTTGCGGGTTCGGGTCGGGTTGCGGGTTGACTTAAATGGAATTTGCGGGTTCGGGTCGGGTTAATAACTCGGTTAAGCGGAACTCTACTGCAGTACAAAACATATTTCAATTTTTAGACTGAAAACACACGTTTTATTTTATGTAAAATGACGCTTAAGAATTCCACATTTACGATCTGCTCTTAAACATCTACAGTAAAGCATGCATAGCACATTACTATCACGAAATAATGCACAAATGCAGCAAAAAGATTTCGTCATTCAAGAAAACCGAAAAAAAAAAACACTTGCTATCTAATGATTCATAGATACTTACAATTAAATATAGTATATAATAGCTCAATTGTTTTAACAGAAATCATTCGTTTATATATTTTTTTCAAAATAGCACTTATTTTAATTACATTTTCTTTCGGTTGTTACGAGAAAATGGCAACAAAAATATATAATTTCTATTTTAAAACTATTTTTCCTTTACTTTCTACAGAAATGGAGTACTGCCGTTGCCAATATTAAGCAACTGGCTCCAAAAACTACAAAAAAAAAAAAAAAAAAAAAAAAAAAAATAATAATAATAATAATAATAATATTTCAAAAATAAATAAATGAAGATACAGTTTTCAAACAAAATGCATTGAAAAGAACTTTTTTTTTTCAATACGACGGTATAAAAATCGAAAATGTGCGATGCTTAGAAGTTAAAAAAATTGCTAAAGAGTATTTAATCGTAATGCTTTGTTTTACAGCTAGCTTCTGTAAGGTAACGTTATTTTTTGGACACAAAATAAGCTGGGAGAAAGAAATAGCATACCGTACCGGAGGCTAATAAATAAAGGTATAATATATATATATATATATATATATATATAAATTACAAAACGAATATGTAAAAGAAAAAATACATAAGGATACAAAATCTGGAAAATAAAATAATTTACCTTGTGAATTATAAAAAATCGACAACCATGTTTCAGATTTCAGAAAATGGCTTTAAGCTGATTTACAGCTAAATGATTAATTAAAATAGTCCATCGAGAAACAGAAAAGAAGAAATATATATATATTTATCAGTATATCTATCTATCTCATGGCTGCCAACCTTTACGCTTTCTTCTCTTCCTACCACTAAAATTTTCTTGTGAATATTGCTTTATTTAATGGTCGAAATCGCACGATTAAAGAAGGTGAAAATCTTCTCTAAATTTTAGTGGTAGCAAAAAAGCGTAAAGTTTGGCAGCTATGCTATCTATATTATAAAGAACAAACATATCTGTACGTAACGCATACGTCATTTTGCGAATGACAACACTTTGAAATTTGAAATGAAATTTTGGTTTTGTAATTTTCTCTTCTGCAAATTTTTAAACTTCTAAACATCGCATATTTTTAATTTTTACACCGTCGTATAAGGAAAAAAATGCTCTTTTTAAATGCAATTTGTTTGAAAGCTGTATCTCAATTTACTTTTAAGATATTAATTTTTTTTTATAGTTTTTAGCACCAATTTTGTAATCGTGGCAACTGAAGTACTCCATTTCTGATGAAAGTAAAGGGGAAAAAATGAAAATAGTAGATTGCTGTATCTTTTTGTTGCCATTTGCTCATAAAAATTGAAAAAAAAAAGAAATTAAAATACATGCTATGCCAAGAATATCGTATGTTATAAAACTCGGTGAGTTTTAGCTTTATTTGTTTTTTATTTATCAACTAGAAAGGTAGCCCGTCAAAAATGACGGAAATTTAGATGTAAAGATATATACAACTCATGTGCAAGGATATGAGTTTTCTCGCTTGTTCCGCAGTGATAGATGAAAATAACACATTTTAAGAACGAAACACATTTATGAAAAACTGTGTACAGTAATCTGCACAGTTTGGTTCCAAGTGTTATGCAGATTTAAGGCTTTTTGCGGTCATGTCTATTCAATCTTTGTTTACATTTTTTTAAATTCATATATTGGACAATTTAGATTATTGAGCCTTAAAAATAAATAAATAACGCACTTGAAGTAAGGTTAAAAACTATTAAATTATCGTATACGATTTCATGAAATGGTATTATATGGTATTATATGTGTGGTCTTCACGAGCTTGGTTACGACTTTGGCGAAATTGGCTGCAGCTTGTCATAATTCTAATAGTGTGGTCCGCTATAACAAAAAAGTAACCAGTTTTTAGTAAAATTTCTGATATAAAGTAGCTTTCAAAAACTTGTGTAAAATTGCAGGCCGTTCTCGTGTTATGTCAGTCCTAGGAATAATATTTCTAACACTGAAGATTTTCCATGTATATATGGAATTTAGAAAAGCTTCTCCAAAAGAAAGGTCCTGAAATGACATTGTAATTCCTCTAACTTCAAAGTTTAATCGGGCCCTGATGTTGAGTACTGAAATCCAATAAATACGGTTATTTTGAATATTACAACAGAATTAAACAGTTAAACTTATTTAACTTAAACCTGCTGTTACTTCCCGATGTTATTTTTTAGTATTAAGAAAGAAAATTATTTAAAATTTTGAAATCATGCATTTATGATTTTTTTCCGTCTTTAATAACTAAATAATGAAAAAATAGGCTTTTGTTCTGAGCTCATAAATATGACAATAAAATAATGTAACTAAGAGACATTGCAAAATTAAATCTTTGTGATTACAAACCATAAACAAACGATACACTTTACCTACTATGACGTCATTAGAATATTGCCTATTGACTGTTGGAGAACTTACTTTGTGAATGATTACCTCAATGATTTAATATTTTTGACGTTTCGCGATGAATGAATCACTTGTGTTTGTTTAGGTATATGGAATGCGATATTAAGCTGTGAAACTAACTTCAAATGAAGTTATCCAAGGATATATGTATTTTTAATCGAAATTAAAAACAATGCTTTGATCTCGAAATAAAAAGTTTTAGTTTGTATAATTTGTTATTTCTGTTCATTATTTATTTAAGTACTTTTCCATTATAGTGCATTTTTAAAAAAAGCTTGGCGCGATTCGGGCATCAGATAGTGAGATATGTTGCGAAAATATACAAAACAGCTATGAAAACAAATCTAATGAACTTTTATCTTTGTTTATATATGCACTTATATGCATAAAAAAGTCGTTTCTAAATATATATATATTATATACAAATTACGGCACAGATTTCAGATATGAACCGGGATACCTAACTGGCGCCAAAATGGTGTTATTTTGCCTGCTATGGTAACCCGGCTATTGTTTTTTATTTATTAATAAATTGTTTATTTACTTTTATTTTCTGTTTTTTAATTATATAAACTGCTTTGTTCTATAGTTATTATTCAAACTTTTATTTATTTATAGTTATTTCCTTTTCAAAATGATAGCAAATAATTGAAAAATATATAAGTAACCGGTATTCGAAAGCGAGATTTCTGCCAAATTGGCGTCAAAAAAATATCACTACAACCCCCATGCGTATATGACATCTGTGCAAAAATTACTTCTGTTTCTTTATAAAAATGGGTAAATAGCTTTTTTTGGTACTTTTCGGTTAGCTGAGTGCCAGTGTTATACATACATATATATTTACAAAGATATGTGTATATGTTCATATATTTATATATACATATATTGGGTACAGATGTCATATTCGCCCCATATTGGCGCGATTTTTTTCTGTCGCCAATATCCTATAGGCAACGGGTACTTAACTTGCGCTAAAGGGCTTGATGTGGTAACCCGGATTATGCTGTTGATGTTTTCGCCAAATTGGCAACCGAAAAAAATCGCGCCAATATGGAGCGAATATGACATCTGTTCCATAAATTGTATACATACACACATATATATATGTATATTTATATGTATATGTATATACATGTATATATACATAGGCATGTATATATAACACTGGCGCCCGGCTAACCGAAAAGTACCCTTTTTTATATTAAATTGTCGGCACAGATATCATATACGCCCATATTGGCGCGATTTTTTTTTGACGCCAATGTCATATACGCACCGGGTACTTAACTGGCGCCAAAGTGTCGTTATTTTGCTTGTAATGGTAACCCGAATGTTGTTTATGCTGTTGATGTTTTCGCCAAATTGGCGTCGGAAAAAAATCGCGCCAATATGGGGCGTATATGACATCTGTGCCAAATTGTATACATATGGGAAAAATTGTTTGTGAGTATGAAGCAGTAAATAGGTTGTCAGAAAATACATTGGCAAACTTCTTTCTCGCCAAGAAACTTTTATCCGAAGTATTGTACATAAGCAATGATTGCATAATGCATTTTTAATTATGATATGCGCTTTTATGTTTCACTGCATTTATGCATATTATACTGTGTGTATAAATGCTACAGTTCATATGCAAGGCTACACAAAAGAATTCGTAAGGGTTACTGAGTATGAGAGTAAATTGCTTAAAGATGGTTTTTAAAGCAGTTATGCATTTTTACGCTGAACTGCATTTAGTTTCCTAAGAAATGTTTGTGGAATATAGATAAAATGATATACATGGTCATGCAAAGAATTGGATACATAGTCTATGGATGATAATATCTGGAAATGTGATTTCAGTAGTTTTAAGAGTACACTGTAAAAAAAAATCTGTGAAGTTACTAAAGTTTTTCTAGGAAACTTGGATTCCTAGAACTTTTCATGTAACGGCAACAACAAAATTTCATGTAACAGACACACTTTTGCGCCGAAAATAAAAAAATCTGTAAGGTTACTAAGAATTTTTTTGGAAACTGGGATTCCGAGAACTTTTCATGTAACTGCAGCCAGGGTTACAAATAAAAGTTTAGTAAGATTACTGAAATTTTAGAAGATTCATTTGTAAAGTTACAGATTTTTGTAGCTTTACAAAAACTAGTTTTGTAGATTTGCAGCTTTTTTCGTACAGTTACAGGTGAAAGTTTAGTAAGCATGTAACTTTAGATCTGTAGAACTACAGATTTTTTTTTACAGTGTAGTTTAAATTAAATTTTAGCTAAATAGTGGCATGTAATAACGGTACTGTTGGCTATGGACGGTAACTGCTGAAATCAATTTTTAAATTTTTTTATGCATTTTCTAAAATATTTACTTAGTTATCTTGGTAGTTCTTAGTTATCCCGTCGACCAAATTACTGTCGCCAAAGTGTAAGATTAATTGCCAATAATGGTTGCCATTAATTAATTAATTAAATGCCAATAATGGCCAATAAAACCATTAATTCGACGTTTTATTTGTATTTTTATTAATGTTTTACTATTGATTTGGCGATTTATATAATTTGTCAAAATTGGTCGACGGGATATCTAAGAAGTAACGTTATCTTATTTACCTTATTTCCCTAAATAGCGAAGTTTTGTTAAAGCATTCAGGATGTGTTCAGGGATGTAGTGGAGGGTATACGGGGGTATACGCCGTATACCCTCTGGATTTTTTTAAGGAACACCGTATACCCTCTGTTTCTCAAGAAAGCTATAGTATATACACTCTAGGGTATACGCTCTGCCTTGAGCGTATACCCTCTGCTTAGAGCGTATACCTTCTTTTTTTTTACGACTACACCACTGGATGTGTTGGAAAGTGTTTCATATTCTATGCTTAACGAATGGTTTTTCTTTCTTCTTTAGTCTTATTTTGCGTTTATTTTATTCTTAATTATATTGCTTATACTGCTTTACAGAAACTTATAGAAACCTTATAGAAACTTTGGCACATTTGTCATATACGTTATCATATATTAGCGCGATTTTTTCCCGACGCCAATTTGGCGAAAACATCAACATCCGGATTACCATATCATGCAAAATTACAACACTTTGGTGCCAGTTAAGTACCCGTTGTGTATATGACATTGGCGTCAGAAAAAAAATCGCACCAATATGGGGAGTATATGACATCTGTGCCGAAACTTTAATATCTAATGTTTAAACTCTTCGCTTCACTCCCCTTGCATATAGAACAAACTATAACACGGATAGCGCAAAATAATAGACAGTTTGGTACATTTCCACTGTAGGGGCTTTGGCATTTAAAAAAAAAAATCTTGGTGTAATTTGGGCATAAGAAGGTGAGATTTGGGTACTTTTCCGTTATGCGGACACCATTGTCGCCAAGCGTAATAGTTGGCGCAAAATCGTGAATTGAAGCATTTGAAAAATAAAAGAAAAACCATTGTCGATACTAAAGTGAGCATTTAAAAAATATAACATTTGAAAATTCCAGACTTTTACGAACTATTTCATCAAATCACAAATATATACTTAAAATAAGTGAACAAATAACTGCTATAAAATAAAGCAATAAAATAAAACTCATATTAAACTGCTGGCATAAAATTACAAATATCTTTTAGCATTCTGAAATAATTGGCGCATTAGCATACATTTTGGCATGGTGTCCGTATAACGGGAAAATATCGAGATTTGTTGTCAAATCATATAAACAGCTATGAAAACAAATTTGATGAGCGTTTTTATTTGTTTTATATGTATATTATTGATGTTTTTATGTACAAATTGCATCTGTTTCTGTATAAAATTAGAGAAATGGCTTTTTTATGTTAAATAAATCGTATAAATATCGACAAAAATGCGTGTGTACATAAAATGAAACAGTGAATAGGTTCCCGGAAAATATATTACCAAATTTCCTTTTTCGCCAAGGCACCTATACTGGAAAAGTACCTAAAGCACATTAAAATCGCGCAGTTAGGAGTTCACACAGTACACCGTTGTCTATTGGCGGTTATTTTATTAGTAGCATCGGGAGGAAGATGTAAAGATGTGCTTTAAATTCTCACCCATAGATTTCGAAAAAATATCTTAAAAGAGTGGAGTTTAAATTAAATTTCGGTGACCTCCATTATGAAAGATTAATGGTTTTAAATGGGAATTTCACCAAATTAGCCAGCGATCGCCAAGTTGGCTAACATTTGGCGCTACTGTGGTAACCCTGCATTAATATTTTTCAACAATTACTCATTTCAATGAGGCGGTCCTACCGGAATAGTGAGGGACACACAGAGACTTGGATTTTATATAAATAGATTAAATTATTTTTATTTTATTGCAATTTAACTTTACAAGCGATACAATATTTTCTCTTTAAAAAAATGTATTTTAAAGAATATTTGTGTGACCTGAAAGAATCCAATTTTATTAATCCGTGTGTAATTACATTTTCCGAATTTTGAAACAAATATAAATGAAAACACATGGAGCTATTATAAAAAAAAAAATGAAGTCATATAAATCATTAATTACCCGAGATTGTATTGCCGACCTTCTTAAATGGCGTCATTGCTTTCTGCTGGGTTTGTGCATTATACCGCGATATTGGTGTCATTTGCATACCGTTCTATAAATGTTGTTTAAGACGGGATCGTAAAAGTGGGATGCTTTAGCGTTTGCAATTGACGCCATTTTATAAAAAAAAGCGTATATTTTAATTATTAAAACTGAAATATGTTTTGTAGAAGTTCGTCATTTTCACCCCAGCTGCTTTGAAATTTTTCGGAGGGGAAAATGCATTATTTTTAAAAATAACGTAATCCAAATCACACACTTATAAAACGCAATGTTTTACAAACATTTAGAGTGACTTTATGGAAAAGCAGTAACGTACAGTGTGCTTGCTCTTTGTCCGAAAAATAGCGATTTATATTACAGAACTGGATGATTCTCTCTTGGATGCTCGCTTCGCCGAGTTAGACAAGCAATCAAAGAATATCTTGGCAATAATTCGAGGTTTAAAATAATATCAGGCTCCCCAAGTTTTTGTTCAAAATTCTCTCTACTAATAAAATTTTATAGACATGATACTGTAATTTTATCAAAATAGCATAATTTACATAATTTAATTTTTCATAATTTTACATAATCTATATATTTAAAACACAAGAATGTTTTTTAGTCATCTGCCCTGAGCTTTCTGCTGAACCAAATTTACAATTAATTTTTAACTGGAAGCTGTTCATTTGTAGATGTGCTCGCACTAGCTCTTTTTTTAATAACCCATTATTATATTTTAATTTCAAAAGTATTATATGAAATTTCTTCAAAATGGTGGTAATGAGATAGCTTTCATTATTGCAGAGAAGAGAGAAATAATGAGGTTTATTTACCTTTATTCATGTGATTATCTGATAATGTGAAATATCCGAAATTGTTGATAAAAATTGTTGTATAAGATTTGATGGTGCAAAATGGCATTAGGGACATAATACTTTGAACGGAAAATTACGTTACTGCTTTTGAAAACACGCATTTTCCTCATAAAGTTTCCATATTTTTTTTCCTTCTGTATGAGTACTAAGTTACAAACACTAGGTGAAATGCTTACGTAAGTGAAAATGACATCATATTTAAAAGAAAACGATGATTTTCTTAGATAAAACTAAACTTTTTAACACAAATGCGTCAAAAAACACAAATTACAGCAATTTTTACTCTCCGGTACTGAGATTAGAATCTGGAGTTAAGAGCGCGACTGTTCACATGCAATGATTTTGCTGACAATCGTGACTTCACGTTTTGAGTTAAAATGATTTTAAAAATGATCCAATTAAAATACCAATTTTTTTAAAAGGGTGATTGCGGGTCCAGAGGTTAATTTTTAAATTTATCTCTATCGCGTGGAGCTCGATTAAGAATGATTAATGCGTTTGCCCTTAAAACAACATAAAGAGTTCATCATTTTCTTACGACTAATATTCCGTAAACAAAAATAAAATTTTCTCTATGATTAAATAAATAAAATAATACAAATAAAACATAAATTTAACAGACATGTAATTGGACTACGCGCTTAAAGCTCTGAAATTATCAGAAAATATAATGATGTCGTAAGCAGCAAAATCTTGGGCTAATAACGCTTAGCATGCGGCTAATGCGAAAAAACTGCTTTTAAAAATTTTCAAAAATTTATTTGATTGTATAATCCATATTTTTCATGTGAAAAATTCTTTTTTTATTTTTAGTGGGCAATCTAAGAAATATATTGCATGTAAAAAAATATTACTTTTCAATGAAAAAATAGTTTTAAAACTATTTTTATTATTTATACTATTATATTCGGTAACCCGGGAAGCCCTGGTACGATCCCCTAGTTATAGTAAAAATAAAAATCAGTAGCCTCATGATTAATACTCACAACGTCATTGACTATCCAGTTTAGACTACCAGTTGGATATAGCACGTAAAATGCACGAAAATTTGAATCTAAAACTCTTCTTTATTCTTTTTTTTTCAGGCAAATTAAATCCGTCTTCGTATACCCGAGCTTTTGTATTTGTCTATTTTTTGTTTCTATAAAACAGTTTCAAATAGTGTATCCGATATAGTGTCCTCGGTGGAATCTAACATTAAGTAGAATGCTAAAAAATGCCCTCTTTTTTTTTTCGGGGGGGGGGGGGGATGCTTCAAGTTACATTTTTACGTTCTGGATTGAAATTGGTTAATTTATCACATTTAATTTAAAGAATAATAACTTTTAATAAATTGTAAGTAATTTATTTGAGGTGTAAATCCATAAAATATAATTAAAATTTCAAGAATAATTAATTTTAATAAAATTTAAAAATATGTATTTTTAAATATTTCTTCCTCGCTTGAATTGCTTGGCGCCTTTATTATCCTGACGCCTGTGTGCGCCGCACACTTTGCACAATAGGTCGGCGCGCCCCTGCATAGCTGCCAATTTTTACACTTTCTTGCTACCACTAAAATTTAATAGAGATTTTCGTTTTGTTTAATTATAAGATTTCGACGATTAAATAAGACAACATTTGCTATAATATGTTAGTGGTACGAGGAAAGCGTAAAAGTTGGCAGCTATGCTATAGGGAATCTTTTATCGTCCCTACCACTATTTTGAAAATAATATCTTCATCGCACCTTTCTTTAAGGAACAATAAAATTTTCCCTATATAATGGGACCCCTGGATAAAGATAAAGTACTTACGTAGCCTTTTGTTCAGAGATTTACCTTGCTATTTTTTCCTTAAAATACCCATGTGACTTTTATACTTATTATCTATACTAAAGTACATAAGTACTTACTTAAGTTTTATATTTTTGGTATAAATAAAGCTAATATTTTCACTTTTAGTGCTTTTTCAGGCACACTGACAGCAAAGGTTTCCCTTACAACGCTGTTTATTGACATATAATTTACATGATCTGCCTGGTTTAACATTTTTTAAGTTGTTTATACTTTTTCAAACAGGACCTGATATGCGATATGAAAAAATATAAACGCGTGTGGAACATAGACCCCCTGGTCCAGTTACCCCATTTTTGGGGGCAACTGGACCTATGAGGAAAGAAAAATGAAATATGCATATTTTTATATTTTTAAATATTAAAATGTAATTTTGAGCATTTCTGTCTTATAGAGGGAACCTAACTGAATACATTTACAGAAGTTCAGACTTTAACTGAAATGAACATTAGCTTTTTGAAGCTGAATTGTCAGAAGCTCCTGAGTCACATTGTAAAATCATGTCCCAGTTGCCTCGACTAACCTTATTATTATGTTGTGAATTTAGATATAACTATTATTTACAATTTCTTATACTTTTATAAAAGTGCATAATATTAATTATTGTTCGCATCTTGTAACTTAATACTAAATTTTTAGTGTTGATTTAAAAATAATTTTTGCATCATGTATCTTGAAAATAGCTTTAAGTGTTCAAATATCACATTTGTACTTAGTTTAAATTGATGTTAGTATTTTGTGTCCTGAAAATAACATAAAAGTGTTGTAAATATATAGGTAATTGTGATCAAAAAAGTTTAATATCAAATTCTAAAAACTATGCATATTTATATGTTATAATAATGAATATTTCTCTCAAATGTAATTATTGGGGTCATCTGTAAATATTTATTGCACACACTGTCAATGATTGTCATATATCTAACATTGTTATTTCTCCTAAACTGTAAAAAAAGAAAAAAAAAATCATTCAAGAGGTTCCGCAGGTAGTAGAACTTTTCCCTGCCCTGGGTTTGGGGGTTACACCTAATCATAAGCCAAAAGCTGATTCCCAGGGTGGGTGCTTACTAGGGTGTATCGATTTTTAACTTTTTTTTTGTTTCCAAATTCCAAGTTGATAAAAAGTTGCTACTAGACGCCACAACTTACCACAAAAAATTTTGGATTTTTAGAAAAATGTTTAGGTCTCCCGCACAAGGCCTAAAGTTTAGAAATTTTACTTAAAAAGTAAATTTTTACAAAATTTTTAAAAAAACCTAAAACATTCTTTTTTTAAATTGCAAGTTAAAATTCCACTAACAATAAGCATGAAAAACGATAGAAAATGTATTTCAAAAACTTAGCACAACATTTAGGTCTCCCGCACAAGACCTAAAATTTGTTCATTTTGACGAAACTTTCGTAATTTTTAGTGTAAATGAACCATTTTTTTTTTGTTAAAAACATCAGACTTAAGTGTATTTTTGTTACAGGAGGCATAAAATGATAAAATATAAATAAATAAATAAATAAATAAATATACATATATACATATACATACATATATATATATGAATATATATATATATATATATATACTACATAAATAATATATAAATGTTGTATACCTTAAAATATAGTTTAACGATGTAAATTGTTTGATAAAGGTGTTTAAATAACCTCTATCGTTATTCGTGATTACTATTGTTTATTACAAATGTATAAAATATTATAACGTGGAATAAAATGTAGTATATAAGTACAAAATGTTGCTGGTGTATTGTCATAGAACATGAGCGCAGTTTTCTTGTTCTATTTCAAATTAACTGACTTGTTTTAAATATTCGTCCTTTCATCTTGTCTTCAAAACCTGAAACGAAAGTTATATACAGTATTTACGTAGGCCTACAGATTTTTAGAAAATTATAGAAATGATCACCAATGAATTTCAAATATTATATGGAAGACAGTAAGATAAAGATGTTATTTAAAAACATTAAAAATCAAAGTAGTACAAAAAACACTTACTTACATTTTAATCCTTCACTGAGGTTTTGTACTGGCTCTTGGTCTCGAACGTAGGTAGCTCTTTACGGTCTTCCAGTCTGGCACGAATGAAACCATCTCTTTCGATCATCCCACACACTCGCTTTGAAGCTTCTGTCACTTCTTTCACAATTCGTTCCACAGCTTGATTGTGAGAAGGAATTGTAAATTCAACCCTTCCACGTTTCCCTGTCCATAATTTTTTTTTTTACGGCTGATCTTTCATCTTCACCTAACACTTCATTTATAATGGCTGTTTCATAATAATAGAAGCCACCAGTTAGAGTCCTGCATCGGGTCGGGTTACCTGCTTTTACCCGAAACCAACCCGACCCGCGGTTCGTGTCGGGTTGGCTTTCATTGTTTCGGGTTCGGGTTGGCTTTTTTACTCTTGCGGGTCGGGTTCGGGTTGACCCGCTTTTTTAAAAGAATGTGGAAAATATTTTTACCCGTTAAAAGCCTTTATAAACCGCAGATCAAAGTTTCACAAAAGCAAAATGTATCCCTGTCAGTTTTGTATTTAGTCATGCTTTCACCAGTCTTCGAAATAACAAACTGCATTATATTTTTATCGTATTTTGAAAATACAATACGCAACAAAATGCTAAATGGTCCTTCCTGTCTATCAAGTGAATAATTTAATTGTGGTGATAAGCGATGCAGTATGTTAGACGGGAAATTTTTCAAAATAATAACTGCTGATAAACTAAAGGCAGATGGCCACTTGTGTAAAACAAGGTGTATCGTTATAAATGGAACTTTTGAAACCGCAACTAATTTTAAAGCATATTTAAAGATTAGATTTTTAGTGTTATACCATTTAGAGTCCTGCATCGGGTAAGGTTTTACTATTGTTGAATATTAAAGAATATAGATTTGTTCATTTTTCTCTGTAAAACATAAAAATGATATTAGAGAATTAGAGGTCTGCACGGGCCGGAATTACCAGGCCCGGAAACGGCCCTCCCCGTCCCGTCCCGTGTAAAACTTAAAAGTTTGGCCCTAGCCCGGCAAGGCCCGTTTATAATTTTATCGGCTTCGTCTAAATATTTATATCGGGCCGGCAGACCGGCTTAATTGTATCTATCGGCCCGGCCTGGCAGGGCCGTTCATTTTTTTTTGCCGGCCCGGACCGTTTATTTTGTTTATCAGCCCGTCCCGTTGAAAAAACTGTCCTAATAAAGCGGCCTGGCTAGTTTGAAATTTTGCCGACCCTCCGCGGCCCGGTACCGGCCGCGACCGGTGCAGACCTCTATTAGAGATACGTAGATAATTTTTCATAACGGTATTAAAACATGATTTGCTTTCCTTAAATCGCAGGTTCGGGTCGGGTTGCGGGTTGAAATATTGCGAGTTCGAGTCGGGTGCGGGTTGATATACTTCGGGTTCGGGTAGGGTTGCGGGTTGCCTGAAATTATTTTTGCGAGTTCGGGTCGGGTTGCGGGTTGCCGAAAATTATTTTTGCGGGTTCGGGTCGGGTTGCGGGTTGACTTAAATGGAATTTGCGGGTTCGGGTCGGGTTAATAACTCGGTTAAGCGGAACTCTACTGCAGTACAAAACATATTTCAATTTTTAGACTGAAAACACACGTTTTATTTTATGTAAAATGACGCTTAAGAATTCCACATTTACGATCTGCTCTTAAACATCTACAATAAAGCATGCATAGCACATTGCTGCATTTGTGCATTATTTCGTGATAGTAAAAAGATTTCGTCATTCAAGAAAACCGAAAAAAAAAAAACCACTTGCTATCTAATGATTCATAGATACTTACAATTAAATATAGTATATAATAGCTCAATTGTTTTAACAGAAATCATTCGTTTATATTTTTTTTCAAAATAGCACTTATTTTAATTACATTTTCTTTCGGTTGTTACGAGAAAATGGCAACAAAAATATATAATTGCTATTTTAAAACTATTTTTCCTTTACTTTCTACAGAAATGGAGTACTGCCGTTGCCAATATTAAGCAACTGGCTCCAAAAACTACAAAAAAAAAAATAAAAATAAAAATAATAATAATAATAATAATAATATTTCAAAAATAAATAAATGAAGATACAGTTTTGAAACAAAATGCATTGAAAAGAACTTTTTTTTTTTCAATACGACGGTATAAAAATCGAAAATGTGCGATGCTTAGAAGTTAAAAAAATTGCTAAAGAGTATTTAATCGTAATGCTTTGTTTTACAGCTAGCTTCTGTAAGGTAACGTTATTTTTTGGACACAAAATAAGCTGGGAGAAAGAAATAGCATACCGTACCGGAGGCTAATAAATAAAGGTATAATATACATATATATATATATGTATATATATAAATTACAAAACGAATATGTAAAAGAAAAAATACATAAGGATACAAAATCTGGAAAATAAAATAATTTACCTTGTGAATTATAAAAAATCGACAACCATGTTTCAGATTTCAGAAAATGGCTTTAAGCTGATTTACAGCTAAATGATTAATTAAAATAGTCCATCGAGAAACAGAAAAGAAGAAATATATATATATTTATCAGTATATCTATCTATCTCATGGCTGCCAACCTTTACGCTTTCTTCTCTTCCTACCACTAAAATTTTCTTGTGAATATTGCTTTATTTAATGGTCGAAATCGCACGATTAAAGAAGGTGAAAATCTTCTCTAAATTTTAGTGGTAGCAAAAAAGCGTAAAGTTTGGCAGCTATGCTATCTATATTATAAAGAACAAACATATCTGTACGTAACGCATACGTCATTTTGCGAATGACAACACTTTGAAATTTGAAATGAAATTTTAGTTTTGTAATTTTCTCTTCTGCAAATTTTTAAACTTCTAAACATCGCATATTTTAAATTTTTACACCGTCGTATAAGGAAAAAAATGCTCTTTTTAAATGCAATTTGTTTGAAAGCCGTATCTCAATTTACTTTTAAGATATTAATTTTTTTTTTTATAGTTTTTAGCACCAATTTTGTAATCGTGGCAACTGAAGTACTCCATTTCTGATGAAAGTAAAGGGGAAAAAATGAAAATAGTAGATTGCTGTATCTTTTTGTTGCCATTTGCTCATAAAAATTGAAAAAAAAAAGAAATTAAAATACATGCTATGCCAAGAATATCGTATGTTATAAAACTCGGTGAGTTTTAGCTTTATTTGTTTTTTATTTATCAATTAAATTATTTTTATTTTATTGCAATTTAACTTTACAAGCGATACAATATTTTCTCTTTAAAAAAATGTATTTTAAAGAATATTTGTGTGACCTGAAAGAATCCAATTTTATTAATCCGTGTGTAATTACATTTTCCGAATTTTGAAACAAATATAAATGAAAACACATGGAGCTATTATAAAAAAAAAAAATGAAGTCATATAAATCATTAATTACCCGAGATTGTATTGCCGACCTTCTTAAATGGCGTCATTGCTTTCTGCTGGGTTTGTGCATTATACCGCGATATTGGTGTCATTTGCATACCGTTCTATAAATGTTGTTTAAGACGGGATCGTAAAAGTGGGATGCTTTAGCGTATGCAATTGACGCCATTTTATAAAAAAAGGCGTATATTTTAATTATTAAAACTGAAATATGTTTTGTAGAAGTTCGTCATTTTCACCCCAGCTGCTTTGAAATTTTTCGGAGGGGAAAATGCATTATTTTTAAAAATAATGTAATCCAAATCACACACTTATAAAACGCAATGTTTTACAAACATTTAGAGTGACTTTATGGAAAAGCAGTAACGTACAGTGTGCTTGCTCTTTGTCCGAAAAATAGCGATTTATATTACAGAACTGGATGATTCTCTCTTGGATGCTCGCTTCGCCGAGTTAGACAAGCAATCAAAGAATATCTTGGCAATAATTCGATGTTTAAAATAATATCAGGCTCCCCAAGTTTTTGTTCAAAATTCTCTCTACTAATAAAATTTTATAGACATGATACTGTAATTTTATCAAAATAGCATAATTTACATAATTTAATTTTTCATAATTTTATATATTCTATATATTTAAAACACAAGAATGTTTTTTAGTCATCTGCCCTGAGCTTTCTGCTGAACCAAATTTACAATTAATTTTTAACTGGAAGCTGTTCATTTGTAGATGTGCTCGCACTAGCTCTTTCTTTTTAATAACCCATTATTATATTTTAATTTCAAAAGTATTATATGAAATTTCTTCAAAATGGTGGTAATGAGATAGCCTTCATTATTGCAGAGAAGAGAGAAATAATGAGGTTTATTTACCTTTATTCATGTGATTATCTGATAATGTGAAATATCCGAAATTGTTGATAAAAATTGTTGTATAAGATTTGATGGTGCAAAATGGCATTAGGGACATAATACTTTGAACGGAAAATTACGTTACTGCTTTTGAAAACACGCATTTTCCTCATAAAGTTTCCATATTTTTTTTCCTTCTGTATGCGTACTAAGTTACAAACACTAGGTGAAATGCTTACGTAAGTGAAAATGACATCATATTTAAAAGAAAACGATGATTTTCTTAGATAAAACTAAACTTTTTAACACAAATGCGTCAAAAAACACAAATTACAGCAATTTTTACTCTCCGGTACTGAGATTAGAATCTGGAGTTAAGAGCGCGACTGTTCACATGCAATGATTTTGCTGACAATCGTGACTTCACGTTTTGAGTTAAAATGATTTTAAAAATGATCCAATTAAAATACCAATTTTTTTAAAAGGGTGATTGCGGGTCCAGAGGTTAATTTTTAAATTTATCTCTATCGCGTGGAGCTCGATTAAGAATGATTAATGCGTTTGCCCTTAAAACAACATAAAGAGTTCATCATTTTCTTACGACTAATATTCCGTAAACAAAAATAAAATTTCCTCTATGATTAAATAAATAAAATAATACAAATAAAACATAAATTTAACAGACATGTAATTGGACTACGCGCTTAAAGCTCTGAAATTATCAGAAAATATAATGATGTCGTAAGCAGCAAAATCTTGGGCTAATAACGCTTAGCATGCGGCTAATGCGAAAAAACTGCTTTTAAAAATTTTCAAAAATTTATTTGATTGTATAATCCATATTTTTCATGTGAAAAATTCTTTTTTTATTTTTAGTGGGCAATCTAAGAAATATATTGCATGTAAAAAAATATTACTTTTCAATAAAAAAATAGTTTTAAAACTATTTTTATTATTTATACTATTATATTCGGTAACCCTGGAAGCCCTGGTACGATCCCCTAGTTATAGTAAAAATAAAAATCAGTAGCCTCATGATTAATACTCACAACGTCATTGACTATCCAGTTTAGACTACCAGTTGGATATAGCACGTAAAATGCACGAAAATTTGAATCTAAAACTCTTCTTTATTCTTTTTTTTTCAGGCAAATTAAATCCGTCTTCGTATACCCGAGCTTTTGTATTTGTCTATTTTTTGTTTCTATAAAACAGTTTCAAATAGTGTATCCGATATAGTGTCCTCGGTGGAATCTAACATTAAGTAGAATGCTAAAAAATGCCCTCTTTTTTTTTGGGGGGGGGGATGCTTCAAGTTACATTTTTACGTTCTGGATTGAAATTGGTTAATTTATCACATTTAATTTAAAGAATAATAACTTTTAATAAATTGTAAGTAATTTATTTGAGGTGTAAATCCATAAAATATAATTAAAATTTCAAGAATAATTAATTTTAATAAAATTTAAAAATATGTATTTTTAAATATTTCTTCCTCGCTTGAATTGCTTGGCGCCTTTATTATCCTGACGCCTGTGTGCGCCGCACACTTTGCACAATAGGTCGGCGCGCCCCTGCATAGCTGCCAATTTTTACACTTTCTTGCTACCACTAAAATTTAATAGAGATTTTCGTTTTGTTTAATTATAAGATTTCGACGATTAAATAAGACAACATTTGCTATAATATTTTAGTGGTACGAGGAAAGCGTAAAAGTTGGCAGCTATGCTATAGGGAATCTTTTATCGTCCCTACCACTATTTTGAAAATAATATCTTCATCGCACCTTTCTTTAAGGAACAATAAAATTTTCCCTATATAATGGGACCCCTGGATAAAGATAAAGTACTTACGTAGCCTTTTGTTCAGAGATTTACCTTGCTATTTTTTCCTTAAAATACCCATGTGACTTTTATACTTATTATCTATACTAAAGTACATAAGTACTTACTTAAGTTTTATATTTTTGGTATAAATAAAGCTAATATTTTCACTTTTAGTGCTTTTTCAGGCACACTGACAGCAAAGGTTTCCCTTACAACGCTGTTTATTGACATATAATTTACATGATCTGCCTGGTTTAACATTTTTTAAGTTGTTTATACTTTTTCAAACAGGACCTGATATGCGATATGAAAAAATATAAACGCGTGTGGAACATAGACCCCCTGGTCCAGTTACCCCATTTTTGGGGGCAACTGGACCTATGAGGAAAGAAAAATGAAATATGCATATTTTTATATTTTTAAATATTAAATTGTAATTTTGAGCATTTCTGTCTTATAGAGGGAACCTAACTGAATACATTTACAGAAGTTCAGACTTTAACTGAAATGAACATTAGCTTTTTGAAGCTGAATTGTCAGAAGCTCCTGAGTCACATTGTAAAATCATGTCCCAGTTGCCTCGACTAACCTTATTATTATGTTGTGAATTTAGATATAACTATTATTTACAATTTCTTATACTTTTATAAAAGTGCATAATATTAATTATTGTTCGCATCTTGTACCTTAATACTAAATTTTTAGTGTTGATTTAAAAATAATTTTTGCATCATGTATCTTGAAAATAGCTTTAAGTGTTCAAATATCACATTTGTACTTAGTTTAAATTGATGTTAGTATTTTGTGTCCTGAAAATAACATAAAAGTGTTGTAAATATATAGGTAATTGTGATCAAAAAAGTTTAATATCAAATTCTAAAAACTATGCATATTTATATGTTATAATAATGAATATTTCTCTCAAATGTAATTATTGGGGTCATCTGTAAATATTTATTGCACACACTGTCAATGATTGTCATATATCTAACATTGTTATTTCTCCTAAACTGTAAAAAAAGAAAAAAAAAATCATTCAAGAGGTTCCGCAGGTAGTAGAACTTTTCCCTGCCCTGGGTTTGGGGGTTACACCTAATCATAAGCCAAAAGCTGATTCCCAGGGTGGGTGCTTACTAGGGTGTATCGATTTTTAACTTTTTTTTTGTTTCCAAATTCCAAGTTGATAAAAAGTTGCTACTAGACGCCACAACTTACCACAAAAAATTTTGGATTTTTAGAAAAATGTTTAGGTCTCCCGCACAAGGCCTAAAGTTTAGAAATTTTACTTAAAAAGTAAATTTTTACAAAATTTTTAAAAAAACCTAAAACATTCTTTTTTTAAATTGCAAGTTAAAATTCCACTAACAATAAGCATGAAAAACGATAGAAAATGTATTTCAAAAACTTAGCACAACATTTAGGTCTCCCGCACAAGACCTAAAATTTGTTCATTTTGACGAAACTTTCGTAATTTTTAGTGTAAATGAACCATTTTTTTTTTGTTAAAAACATCAGACTTAAGTGTATTTTTGTTACAGGAGGCATAAAATGATAAAATATAAATAAATAAATAAATAAATAAATATACATATATACATATACATACATATATATATATGAATATATATATATATATATATATACTACATAAATAATATATAAATGTTGTATACCTTAAAATATAGTTTAACGATGTAAATTGTTTGATAAAGGTGTTTAAATAACCTCTATCGTTATTCGTGATTACTATTGTTTATTACAAATGTATAAAATATTATAACGTGGAATAAAATGTAGTATATAAGTACAAAATGTTGCTGGTGTATTGTCATAGAACATGAGCGCAGTTTTCTTGTTCTATTTCAAATTAACTGACTTGTTTTAAATATTCGTCCTTTCATCTTGTCTTCAAAACCTGAAACGAAAGTTATATACAGTATTTACGTAGGCCTACAGATTTTTAGAAAATTATAGAAATGATCACCAATGAATTTCAAATATTATATGGAAGACAGTAAGATAAAGATGTTATTTAAAAACATTAAAAATCAAAGTAGTACAAAAAACACTTACTTACATTTTAATCCTTCACTGAGGTTTTGTACTGGCTCTTGGTCTCGAACGTAGGTAGCTCTTTACGGTCTTCCAGTCTGGCACGAATGAAACCATCTCTTTCGATCATCCCACACACTCGCTTTGAAGCTTCTGTCACTTCTTTCACAATTCGTTTCACAGCTTGATTGTGAGAAGGAATTGTAAATTCAACCCTTCCACTTTTCCCTGTCCATAATTTTTTTTTTACGGCTGATCTTTCATCTTCACCTAACACTTCATTTATAATGGCTGTTTCATAATAATAGAAGCCACCAGTTAGAGTCCTGCATCGGGTCGGGTTACCTGCTTTTACCCGAAACCAACCCGACCCGCGGTTCGTGTCGGGTTGGCTTTCATTGTTTCGGGTTCGGGTTGGCTTTTTTACTCTTGCGGGTCGGGTTCGGGTTGACCCGCTTTTTTAAAAGAATGTGGAAAATATTTTTACCCGTTAAAAGCCTTTATAAACCGCAGATCAAAGTTTCACAAAAGCAAAATGTATCCCTGTCAGTTTTGTATTTAGTCATCCTTTCACCAGTCTTCGAAATAACAAACTGCATTATATTTTTATCGTATTTTGAAAATACAATACGCAACAAAATGCTAAATGGTCCTTCCTGTCTATCAAGTGAATAATTTAATTGTGGTGATACGCGATGCCGTATGTTAGACGGGAAATTTTTCAAAATAATAACTGCTGATAAACTAAAGGCAGATGGCCACTTGTGTAAAACAAGGTGTATCGTTATAAATGGAACTTTTGAAACCGCAACTAATTTTAAATCATATTTAAAGATTAGATTTTTAGTGTTATACCATTTAGAGTCCTGCATCGGGTAAGGTTTTACTATTGTTGAATATTAAAGAATATAGATTTGTTCATTCTTCTCTGTAAAACATAAAAATGATATTAGAGAATTAGAGGTCTGCACGGGCCGGAATTACCAGGCCCGGAAACGGCCCTCCCCGTCCCGTCCCGTGTAAAACTTAAAAGTTTGGCCCTAGCCCGGCAAGGCCCGTTTATAATTTTATCGGCTTCGTCTAAATATTTATATCGGGCCGGCAGACCGGCTTAATTGTATCTATCGGCCCGGCCTGGCAGGGCCGTTCATTTTTTTTTTTGCCAGCCCGGACCGTTTATTTTGTTTATCAGCCCGGCCCGTTGAAAAAACTGTCTTAATAAAGCGGCCTGGCTAGTTTGAAATTTTGCCGACCCACCGCGGCCCGGTACCGGCCGCGACCGGTGCAGACCTCTATTAGAGATACGTAGATAATTTTTCATAACGGTATTAAAACATGATTTGCTTTCCTTAAATCGCAGGTTCGGGTCGGGTTGCGGGTTGAAATATTGCGGGTTCGAGTCGGGTGCGGGTTGATATACTTCGGGTTCGGGTAGGGTTGCGGGTTGCCTGAAATTATTTTTGCGAGTTCGGGTCGGGTTGCGGGTTGCCGAAAATTATTTTTGCGGGTTCGGGTCGGGTTGCGGGTTGCCGAAAATTATTTTTGCGGGTTCGGGTCGGGTTGCGGGTTGACTTAAATGGAATTTGCGGGTTCGGGTCGGGTTAATAACTCGGTTAAGCGGAACTCTACTGCAGTACAAAACATATTTCAATTTTTAGACTGAAAACACACGTTTTATTTTATGTAAAATGACGCTTAAGAATTCCACATTTACGATCTGCTCTTAAACATCTACAATAAAGCATGCATAGCACATTGCTGCATTTGTGCATTATTTCGTGATAGTAAAAAGATTTCGTCATTCAAGAAAACCGAAAAAAAAAAAAACCACTTGCTATCTAATGATTCATAGATACTTACAATTAAATATAGTATATAATAGCTCAATTGTTTTAACAGAAATCATTCGTTTATATTTTTTTTCAAAATAGCACTTATTTTAATTACATTTTCTTTCGGTTGTTACGAGAAAATGGCAACAAAAATATATAATTGCTATTTTAAAACTATTTTTCCTTTACTTTCTACAGAAATGGAGTACTGCCGTTGCCAATATTAAGCAACTGGCTCCAAAAACTACAAAAAAAAAAAAAAAAAATAAAAAAAAAAAAATAAAAATAATAATAATAATAATAATAATATTTCAAAAATAAATAAATGAAGATACAGTTTTGAAACAAAATGCATTGAAAAGAACTTTTTTTTTTTCAATACGACGGTATAAAAATCGAAAATGTGCGATGCTTAGAAGTTAAAAAAATTGCTAAAGAGTATTTAATCGTAATGCTTTGTTTTACAGCTAGCTTCTGTAAGGTAACGTTATTTTTTGGACACAAAATAAGCTGGGAGAAAGAAATAGCATACCGTACCGGAGGCTAATAAATAAAGGTATAATATATATATATATATATATATATATATATATATAAATTACAAAACGAATATGTAAAAGAAAAAATACATAAGGATACAAAATCTGGAAAATAAAATAATTTACCTTGTGAATTATAAAAAATCGACAACCATGTTTCAGATTTCAGAAAATGGCTTTAAGCTGATTTACAGCTAAATGATTAATTAAAATAGTCCATCGAGAAACAGAAAAGAAGAAATATATATATATTTATCAGTATATCTATCTACCTCATGGCTGCCAACCTTTACGCTTTCTTCTCTTCCTACCACTAAAATTTTCTTGTGAATATTGCTTTATTTAATGGTCGAAATCGCACGATTAAAGAAGGTGAAAATCTTCTCTAAATTTTAGTGGTAGCAAAAAAGCGTAAAGTTTGGCAGCTATGCTATCTATATTATAAAGAACAAACATATCTGTACGTAACGCATACGTCATTTTGCGAATGACAACACTTTGAAATTTGAAATGAAATTTTGGTTTTGTAATTTTCTCTTCTGCAAATTTTTAAACTTCTAAACATCGCATATTTTTAATTTTTACACCGTCGTATAAGGAAAAAAAATGCTCTTTTTAAATGCAATTTGTTTGAAAGCCGTATCTCAATTTACTTTTAAGATATTAATTTTTTTTTTATAGTTTTTAGCACCAATTTTGTAATCGTGGCAACTGAAGTACTCCATTTCTGATGAAAGTAAAGGGGAAAAAATGAAAATAGTAGATTGCTGTATCTTTTTGTTGCCATTTGCTCATAAAAATTGAAAAAAAAAAGAAATTAAAATACATGCTATGCCAAGAATATCGTATGTTATAAAACTCGGTGAGTTTTAGCTTTATTTGTTTTTTATTTATCAATTAAATTATTTTTATTTTATTGCAATTTAACTTTACAAGCGATACAATATTTTCTCTTTAAAAAAATGTATTTTAAAGAATATTTGTGTGACCTGAAAGAATCCAATTTTATTAATCCGTGTGTAATTACATTTTCCGAATTTTGAAACAAATATAAATGAAAACACATGGAGCTATTATAAAAAAAAAAAAAAATGAAGTCATATAAATCATTAATTACCCGAGATTGTATTGCCGACCTTCTTAAATGGCGTCATTGCTTTCTGCTGGGTTTGTGTATTATACCGCGATATTGGTGTCATTTGCATACCGTTCTATAAATGTTGTTTAAGACGGGATCGTAAAAGTGGGATGCTTTAGCGTATGCAATTGACGCCATTTTATAAAAAAAAGCGTATATTTTAATTATTAAAACTGAAATATGTTTTGTAGAAGTTCGTCATTTTCACCCCAGCTGCTTTGAAATTTTTCGGAGGGGAAAATGCATTATTTTTAAAAATAATGTAATCCAAATCACATACTTATAAAACGCAATGTTTTACAAACATTTAGAGTGACTTTATGGAAAAGCAGTAACGTACAGTGTGCTTGCTCTTTGTCCGAAAAATAGCGATTTATATTACAGAACTGGATGATTCTCTCTTGGATGCTCGCTTCGCCGAGTTAGACAAGCAATCAAAGAATATCTTGGCAATAATTCCAGGTTTAAAATAATATCAGGCTCCCCAAGTTTTTGTTCAAAATTCTCTCTACTAATAAAATTTTATAGACATGATACTGTAATTTTATCAAAATAGCATAATTTACATAATTTAATTTTTCATAATTTTATATAATCTATATATTTAAAACACAAGAATGTTTTTTAGTCATCTGCCCTGAGCTTTCTGCTGAACCAAATTTACAATTAATTTTTAACTGGAAGCTGTTCATTTGTAGATGTGCTCGCACTAGCTCTTTTTTTTAATAACCCATTATTATATTTTAATTTCAAAAGTATTATATGAAATTTCTTCAAAATGGTGGTAATGAGATAGCCTTCATTATTGCAGAGAAGAGAGAAATAATGAGGTTTATTTACCTTTATTCATGTGATTATCTGATAATGTGAAATATCCGAAATTGTTGATAAAAATTGTTGTATAAGATTTGATGGTGCAAAATGGCATTAGGGACATAATACTTTGAACGGAAAATTACGTTACTGCTTTTGAAAACACGCATTTTCCTCATAAAGTTTCCATATTTTTTTTCCTTCTGTATGCGTACTAAGTTACAAACACTAGGTGAAATGCTTACGTAAGTGAAAATGACATCATATTTAAAAGAAAACGATGATTTTCTTAGATAAAACTAAACTTTTTAACACAAATGCGTCAAAAAACACAAATTACAGCAATTTTTACTCTCCGGTACTGAGATTAGAATCTGGAGTTAAGAGCGCGACTGTTCACATGCAATGATTTTGCTGACAATCGTGACTTCACGTTTTGAGTTAAAATGATTTTAAAAATGATCCAATTAAAATACCAATTTTTTTAAAAGGGTGATTGCGGGTCCAGAGGTTAATTTTTAAATTTATCTCTATCGCGTGGAGCTCGATTAAGAATGATTAATGCGTTTGCCCTTAAAACAACATAAAGAGTTCATCATTTTCTTACGACTAATATTCCGTAAACAAAAATAAAATTTCCTCTATGATTAAATAAATAAAATAATACAAATAAAACATAAATTTAACAGACATGTAATTGGACTACGCGCTTAAAGCTCTGAAATTATCAGAAAATATAATGATGTCGTAAGCAGCAAAATCTTGGGCTAATAACGCTTAGCATGCGGCTAATGCGAAAAAACTGCTTTTAAAAATTTTCAAAAATTTATTTGATTGTATAATCCATATTTTTCATGTGAAAAATTCTTTTTTTATTTTTAGTGGGCAATCTAAGAAATATATTGCATGTAAAAAAATATTACTTTTCAATAAAAAAATAGTTTTAAAACTATTTTTATTATTTATACTATTATATTCGGTAACCCGGGAAGCCCTGGTACGATCCCCTAGTTATAGTAAAAATAAAAATCAGTAGCCTCATGATTAATACTCACAACGTCATTGACTATCCAGTTTAGACTACCAGTTGGATATAGCACGTAAAATGCACGAAAATTTGAATCTAAAACTCTTCTTTATTCTTTTTTTTTCAGGCAAATTAAATCCGTCTTCGTATACCCGAGCTTTTGTATTTGTCTATTTTTTGTTTCTATAAAACAGTTTCAAATAGTGTATCCGATATAGTGTCCTCGGTGGAATCTAACATTAAGTAGAATGCTAAAAAATGCCCTCTTTTTTTGGGGGGGGGGGGGGGATGCTTCAAGTTACATTTTTACGTTCTGGATTGAAATTGGTTAATTTATCACATTTAATTTAAAGAATAATAACTTTTAATAAATTGTAAGTAATTTATTTGAGGTGTAAATCCATAAAATATAATTAAAATTTCAAGAATAATTAATTTTAATAAAATTTAAAAATATGTATTTTTAAATATTTCTTCCTCGCTTGAATTGCTTGGCGCCTTTATTATCCTGACGCCTGTGTGCGCCGCACACTTTGCACAATAGGTCGGCGCGCCCCTGCATAGCTGCCAATTTTTACACTTTCTTGCTACCACTAAAATTTAATAGAGATTTTCGTTTTGTTTAATTATAAGATTTCGACGATTAAATAAGACAACATTTGCTATAATATTTTAGTGGTACGAGGAAAGCGTAAAAGTTGGCAGCTATGCTATAGGGAATCTTTTATCGTCCCTACCACTATTTTGAAAATAATATCTTCATCGCACCTTTCTTTAAGGAACAATAAAATTTTCCCTATATAATGGGACCCCTGGATAAAGATAAAGTACTTACGTAGCCTTTTGTTCAGAGATTTACCTTGCTATTTTTTCCTTAAAATACCCATGTGACTTTTATACTTATTATCTATACTAAAGTACATAAGTACTTACTTAAGTTTTATATTTTTGGTATAAATAAAGCTAATATTTTCACTTTTAGTGCTTTTTCAGGCACACTGACAGCAAAGGTTTCCCTTACAACGCTGTTTATTGACATATAATTTACATGATCTGCCTGGTTTAACATTTTTTAAGTTGTTTATACTTTTTCAAACAGGACCTGATATGCGATATGAAAAAATATAAACGCGTGTGGAACATAGACCCCCTGGTCCAGTTACCCCATTTTTGGGGGCAACTGGACCTATGAGGAAAGAAAAATGAAATATGCATATTTTTATATTTTTAAATATTAAAATGTAATTTTGAGCATTTCTGTCTTATAGAGGGAACCTAACTGAATACATTTACAGAAGTTCAGACTTTAACTGAAATGAACATTAGCTTTTTGAAGCTGAATTGTCAGAAGCTCCTGAGTCACATTGTAAAATCATGTCCCAGTTGCCTCGACTAACCTTATTATTATGTTGTGAATTTAGATATAACTATTATTTACAATTTCTTATACTTTTATAAAAGTGCATAATATTAATTATTGTTCGCATCTTGTACCTTAATACTAAATTTTTAGTGTTGATTTAAAAATAATTTTTGCATCATGTATCTTGAAAATAGCTTTAAGTGTTCAAATATCACATTTGTACTTAGTTTAAATTGATGTTAGTATTTTGTGTCCTGAAAATAACATAAAAGTGTTGTAAATATATAGGTAATTGTGATCAAAAAAGTTTAATATCAAATTCTAAAAACTATGCATATTTATATGTTATAATAATGAATATTTCTCTCAAATGTAATTATTGGGGTCATCTGTAAATATTTATTGCACACACTGTCAATGATTGTCATATATCTAACATTGTTATTTCTCCTAAACTGTAAAAAAGGAAAAAAAAATCATTCAAGAGGTTCCGCAGGTAGTAGAACTTTTCCCTGCCCTGGGTTTGGGGGTTACACCTAATCATAAGCCAAAAGCTGATTCCCAGGGTGGGTGCTTAACTGCTTACCTTACCTTACCTATCTAACGTTCTTGGAGGAGGACTTAAAGCAGCAACTTGTCTGCCAAGGTAGTCCCCAAAATGTTTTATCGGATTTAGGCCTGGAGAGTGAGCTGGCCATTCCATTCGTTCCAAACCGTGACCTCAAGATAGTCCTCAACAACCACAGCTCCGTGAGGTCGTGCATTATCATCCATCAAAATGAAATCGTTACCAATAGCACCAGCATATGGTAGGACATATGGATCAAGGATCCCATCCCGATATCTCACACCAGTCAGAGTTCCTCCATGGAACACATGCAGGTCAGTGTGACCACCGAGTGAAATGCCTGGCCAAACCATACCACCCCTGACCCTGTGTGTTTCAACAGTGTTGGATTGATGGTATCTGGTGCGTTGTTTCCTACAGATCAGCAGACGCCTTGAATCGCTCTTCAACGTGAATCTGGACTCGTCTGTGAAGAGCACAGAAGCCCATTGCTATCTCTGTCTGGTTCAGGAAACGTGTTCTATGTTGTATCTTAACTTTTTGGAGGCCACTGTACTTTTTTACCTATACTATCTTGCACTATGGACCTATAATCATGGCGAAACCGAATTTTTGTAAAGGGGGAGGAGATGGTGAAAATAGGCTCAATTTGGCCATAATTGCCCCAAAATTCTTACTTTCTCAAAGATTGAGAGGGCCGGCTTTTCTCTGCACCAATTTTGTTTATGCTACTCAGTTTTTTTGTCCATTTGATAAAAGTTTCTACAGAAGTGATCATTTGTAGAAGCGCTGAAAAAAAGCTATTGCTTCAGCTGCCTAAAGTAGACTTTGAGCACAAAAATCGTAGTGTTAAACCTACGGCACAGAATTCCAAAATCTTTACAAACGGCTGATGCTTCATTTTCACCAGTTAAAAATTGTCCCATAGCTGACGCCAGTCTCTCTAATCTAGATCGCATTGAACAGCATACTCATATAAATTCTGGTTTTACATTGTTTCTCTATTAGAGCTGTCCAATGCGTCTCTAGCGGACAAAGCGACCGTTGGAGGTTTTCTTGGCTCTCATTCGAATGTTTACTCTTACTAGCTATTTTTTAAAATTAACAAGAATGAAAAAATCATGCGGCAAGCGCAGATTACGAAACACTTTCCAACACATTCAGAATAATGTAACAAAACTTCACCGTTTAATAAGTTGAAATATGATGTCTAATCGAATTATTTGGAAACGCATAACGCATTTGACAATCCAATTTCAGCAATTCTCTCTCTACAGTCGGAAAATTATCCGAATACTTTGAAAGTACATGCATACAAAAATTTAGTTCAGTTAGAAAATAAACGCACGCCACAGTTGAAAACTCCAGTAATAAAGAGAATGGTATGTGAATTCTTTTGTGCAGTTCCGTGTTGGAGGTATACAATTTATACACAACAAGAACCATGCAAAAAATTAGTTAAATTTAAAAGCACACACCGAAATTAAAAACGTAAGTTCAGCAATTATTACTGAAGACATGGTTAATCATCTTGTAGTGAAAATAAGTGATTTATATCAATTTCAATGCATTTGAAATAGCGTAATGTCATTAAAATACACTGCAAACGATCCCCCCCCCATTAACCAATATATAACGGAATTTTTTTAATGTCCCAATCAATGATCTATCAGTGCTACGTTCTTCATATTCAATACAGAATATGCCTTGGTAAATATCACTAACCTATATCAATTGCGTGAAAATCCTTATTATTTACACGAGTTAGAGCATGGACAAATGGACAGACAAACCGAATTCTTAAACACTTTCCAACTATGTTGGAAGGTGTTAAAAATCTATTTTAAAGTGTAATTTCTTTAAAATCAATAATATTTGAATAGGGTATTTTCATTGTTACCAATGACCGTTATTTAGTGTTAATTATTTAATGATATTAATTTATTATTTAGTGATTATGGTCTCTGGTACCTTCACCTACAAAGCTTTTGAGATAGGTTGTCCTTCTAAAAAGTCTAATTTTAAATTTACTATGATTTATAATATTTCTGCAAATTATTTTTAAATAAGAGTTTTTGAGTCGTCGGGAACTTATGGATATCACCGTGAGATGTATGTATGTGTATCATAAAGACGCTTGTGACTTGGATAAGCCGACGACTATTTATGGCCTGATTATTGCAGTCGAAACTTCTACCCGTATTTCCGAATAGCAATTTCACCTTATTTATGACAAATTCTGCAGTAATGCGACGATTGCTATTTAAAACTAAAAAAAGGCGGAATTTAGCCCCTTTGGTATTAAAACTGCAGTATGCGTTACCATTACTTCAGCGATATAATAGAGTTGCATGTTTTCAGCCATGTGGCGCCTTTAATTGTTAATGACGTGCGCCTCTATTTATTGAAATGTCTGTGTCTAAATCATTCATTAGAAGACTCAGAAGTAGAGTAAAACGAAAGGAAGAATTGAATATTTGTCTCACGTAAATCCACAAAACATAATTCAGATTGTCAAGAAACTGTAAAACATATTAGTATAATTAAATGAAGATTTTTTTTTCTTTTAAGTATTTTCTCCTCAACTGAAATCTTTGGCGCCTTTTACTACTTCGGCGCCTGTGTGCGCCGCACACTTTGCACACTGGGTCGGCGCGCCCCTGTCTAGGTCCATCATGAGGATTCTAAAGATATGAAATTCCGTACATTAGTTCTTGAGATAGGAATATCGCTATATTCGTGTAAATCATGCAAAATGTAGCATATCAGCGCCACCGGTTGGTGATTTACACCAAAATCTAATAATCAATAACTTATGTTAATTTCCAACTGAATCTGAAATTTGATGAAAATCCGTTCATTAGTTTTTGAGATACAACTATTACGGAAATCGTAAAAAATTCCACATAGCAGCGGCAACTGATAAGCGATTTACACCAAAAACTAATTAGGACCAGTTTATACTAGGGACTAACTGGATCTCAACTTGATGAAAATTCATGCATTAGTTCTTGCGATACAGCTATTGCGGAAATCAGGAAAATACAGCACATCAGCGCCACTTGTTGGATGATTTACAACTAAAACTAAACGGCACTAATTTATGTCAGGGTCATTATACTTATATAAATGAAGTTTGATGAAAATTCGTGCATTAGTTCTTGAGATAGAGCTATTGCGATAATCACGAATAATGCAGCATAGAAGCGCCCCCTTTTCTACGATTTTCACCAAAAGTAATCAGCAACAAATTATATCAAGGACTAACTAAGTCTCAAGTTTGATAAAATTCCGTGCATTAGTTCTTGAGATATCGCTATTGCGGAAATCGTGGAATATGCAGCACAGCAGCGCCTCCTGTTGGACGATTTGGGCCAAAAGGTAATCAGAACTAGTTTATATCAAGGTCTAACTGAACCAAAAGTTTTGTGAAATCCCGCGCATTACTTCTTGAGATAGAATGCCCACAAAATTTTTGTCACATATGAACTCACAGAGTGACAGATAGACTGTTAGACAGACATTTTCTAAAATCCATCAAATCGTGTTCAGGACCTGCTAAAACGTACAAATCCATCGAAAACCGGAAATCGAAATTTTTCAGAAATCCAATCACGAATTTCTTCATGCAAAGATAGAGTAAATATAAGTAAGATAAGTAAAAATATACAAAAACCCTAGCTAAAGTATGGAAAATTTTGATAGAATCTGTACTATTAAAAAAAATGTTTTCATTAAAACCTAAATAATATCGTGCTGATAATTTATAACACACATAATTGATCTACACGCTAAAAACATTGAAATTAACGTATCAAAAATTAATAAAGGAAAGAAATAGAATAAATGCTGTAAAAAAATTTAAATTTCCACAGAAATAGTGACAAAGCAACACATAAGAGTGAAATAACTGTTGCCAATTTCTAGTGAGAAAAGTGCAGGTAATCAAAGTTCTTTTCTCGTCATCTAAATTCTTTGAATTATTCATGAGTAAAAAATATAATCTTTTGGAATCATGTGTATAGTTTTTGGTCTAAAATGTTGATTTAAAAAAAAAAAAAAAAAAAAAAAAAAAACAGCTACTCTCCAAAAATCAAACGATCAAATCGCATTGTACTGCAGCTAATTTAATTACTTCTGCGAAAACTTTATGCAACCAACCAACCAAAAGCAATCGAAAATAATAAAGCGTATCTTTGAAGGGATTTAGTTGTGATTTTTAATTAATATCTCGACTAATGAACAATAAAATAAAAAATAAAAATCTGAATCTCAGGTGCATCAGGACACCCAAACCAAACCTGTCTTCATCCAAATTTGCAGCTTTTTTTCGTGCGGTAGATTTCGTTAGTCATCGCAGACAGACACACACACACACAAAGAGCAAACGTTCTTTTATTAGTATAGATTAACAAAAAATAACAATTTTAAGTAACTTCTATACATTGCTATTTCAGATTTCAAATACCACTAACAAATGTTTGATCATTTATTGGAAGTATTTACACTGATCAAATACTAAATAAAAACTAACTGTCGACAAGAATCTGGGGCGAAAAAAAAATCTCATTTTATGGCCAGTGGCTACAAGCCAAAATTTCATATTTTCAGCCCGTTTCTAAAGTGCGGAAAAGCATTTTTTCCCGATAAAATGGGGCATCTTTGATTGCAGTCTGTATTGCCATCAAGGGACTTCTTTGACGCAATACGTAAGGCCAAACAATGAAAAATATCGAGTTTAACAAGATTATTTGAAATATTTGACAAAAACACAAATGATAAAAGCTTTGCATTCTTCTAAACTTTAAAAAAAAAATTAAATAAATACATTAAAAAATACATACTCGGCTAAAAATATAAAACACCCCTAAATTTTAATCACCAAATTGTCTGCATGTAATTTGTCCGAAAGTAAAATCTTTGAGTTTCAGATCAATTCTATTAGAAGAAAAGCTATTAGAAATTCTGTTAACTCGGACTTTTATAAATATAACTGAAAATAATTAAAGAGTTTAGAACTCAGCACTACTTTTATCCACGAGAACAAAGAATATAAAAAAAATATTAATTGTCTTATTCATCATTACAAAATGTAAAGAAAATAAATACACACTTCTTTAAAAAATTCAAGTGCCTTTTTTTCAAGTTATGCCCATAAATTCTTAAAACTCATCTGTTACCATTCAAGAAAAACTGATACACACGGCTAAAAAAAGAAAATACCTTTAAATTTTAATCACCAAATTGTTTCAGAAAAAAAAAAAAAAAAAATGGAAAGTAGTCCAATTGAAAAGTATGCTTTTTTTCAATTATTACTAAACAAAGTTATTTTAGGGAGGAGGGTCGTTTTGATACTAAAATGCTTTAAAACTCTGAAATTTTCAAACAGAACATTGAATTTTGGCTGCACATTTAATTGCTTTAGTAAATGTTACCTTTTTAATCCCTAGTTATTCAACAAAAGGGCAGGTCAATCAACAAAAGACATTTTTCTTAATAGTTGGGATTTATGAATGTTTAAATTTTGGTACTCCTAAATTCCGTTGCAAAACAGGGTGCAATGCAGGCATTTATTTTTAACAATTACTCAAACGTTACTTGGCGGAACAAACTATAATTTTAAATTTCCATATTCGGTGATTTTAAACATCGATTTCTATTAAAACTATTATGCGAAACAATTCATGCTTGTTTCAAAAATCAATTTCAAAATATGTACAGTCGTGGGGAAAAAAAAGTAAACACCCACTACTAATAATCCAGGCAATAGGGAATTTTACCTAGCAGAATTAATGGTAGTACTGGAAATCGGCTTTCTAGATGTTTTTTGGGTCGCTGAATCCGAATTTGTAACTTCCCACCAAAATTACCCCGGCAACCACCCCCCCCAAATTTTGGTAAAAAGCCCCCCAAAAAAGGTTTTTATTAAAAAATTCCATTTTTTATTGTTTTAGAGAAAAAGTATCTAGAAATTCATAAAGTAGACAAAATTTCCAACAAATTAGATATATGACATTATTACTTAGGATATAGGGGAAGAGGGGATCTGCCTCGGAACATGCGCGCGGTGCTGCGTAAACTAAGTTGCGCAATTCCACTTAACCACTCACACGTTTTCATTCGCCCTCCCATCTCCCCTCCGAATTTTCTCCATAAGGTTTACTTTAAGATTTTTGGGTAGCTGAATCCGAATTTTTAACTTACCCCCAAAATTTACCCCCCCCCCCAATAGTTGTTTTTAACTTAAATTTCTTATTGTTTTAGGGGAAAAGCATTACGAAATTCAGAAACTAGACAAAATTTGCAACAAATAGAATATATGACATTATGAATTAGGACGAACGGGGAGGGTGAGGGCTGCCTCGGAACATGCACTGCGGCGCTACGTGCACTAAATGATGAAGTTCAGGCAATAGAGGATTTTATCTGGCAAAATTAATAGTAGTACTGGAAATCAGCTTTTTAGATGTTTTTTGGGTCGCTGAATCCGAATTTGTAACTTCCCACCAAAATATCAACCGGCAACACCCCAAAAAATTGATTTTTTGAAAAAAATTGGTTTTTGAGAAAAGCGCGCCGGGAATGTTCCGAGGCAGCCCCCTCTCTTCCCGTTTATCCTACGTCATAATGTCATATATCCTATTTGTTGCAATTTTTATCTAGTTTCTGAGTTTCGTAATGCTTTTCCCCTAAAACAATAAGAAATTTAAGTTAAAAACAATTATTTGGGGGGGGGGGGATTTTTGGGTGGTAAGTTAAAAATTCGGATTCAGTGACCCCAAAAACTTAACGTAAACCTTATAGAGAAAGTTCGGAGGGAAGATGGCAGGGCTAATGTAAACGTGTGAGTGGTTAAGTGGAATTGCGCAACTTAGTCCACGCAGCACTGCGGCGCATGTTCCGAGGCAGATGCCCCCTTCCCCTTCATCCTAATTCATAATGTCATATATCTAATTTGTTGCAAATTTTGTCTACCTTCTGAATTTCTAGCTACTTTTCCCCTAAAATAATAAAAAAATGGAATTTTTTAATAAAAACCTTTTTTGGGGGGCTTTTTACCAAAATTTGGGGGGGGGGGTGCCGGGGGAAATTTTGGTGGGAAGTTAAAAATTCGGATTCAGCAACCCAAAAAACCTCTAGAAAGACGATTTCCAGTACTACCATTAATTTTGCTAGGTAGATTCCCTATGAGGTCTCTATTGCCTGGACTATAACTCCTCAACAAATTACCATAGAAGAAAGTTACTGGTACCGGACGATTGGAAACAAAGTCTACTTTTAAATAGTGTGCATAAAATTTGCTTAGGGGGCCATATACTTATTAAAACGAATCCAAACTTCATTTTTTTCAATGGTAGTACCCAAATTTAACGAGACATTTCAAATCTTCGGTTCAAAATATGCCGAGAAACCAAATTTCATGTCATTCGAATGATAAGTTTTTGAATTATACACATTCAAAATTTAGTACTTTTAATTTTAAATTACATTTTCATATTTTTATTTATATCTCCTGAAATTATGAATACGACTGTACAGTCGTGGAAAAATAAGTAAACACCCCCAACTAACTCCTCAACAATTTATCGTAGAAGAAAGTTACTGGTACCTAACGATTGGAAATAAAGTCTACTTTTAATTGCTGCATATAAAATTTGTTTAGGGGGTCATCTACATATTAAAATGAGCCATAACTTTGTTTTTTTTCAATAGCAGTGCACAATTCTGACAGCATAAATGAACTTTACACCCTTCAATTAGCCTAAAAACAAATTTTTATGCAATTCGTACCATAGGTTTCCTTAAAATTAGCTATTTTAAAACGAGAGTATTTTAAGGGCATCCAAACTGAAGTTCGGTCTCGATTGTTAACCGAGAGAGCTCCCTTCTTGATCAAGGCACCCTGAGCATTCAATTAAGCCTGTTAGATTACAGGATAGCACAAGAAATTTCAAAATATTTAGTCGCTTGTATCATGACGGACCCTTAAACCATCATTTTGCCGTTTTTTAAGCATAATTTGAAAACTACTTGGAAGAAAAATGTGAAATTTTGGATTTCCATAAAGCAGGACTTAATAAATCTGAATCCATCAAAAAAATTGTAGGTTGCAATTCATAATTTTTTCGGATATTAATATCATAATTCATATCAAAAAATTATAAAAATTGCAAATTCAACGTATTTATGTTTGGGTATATTAGTATTATTGCTACACAAAAAATTAAAACATTAGGATTATAATTTCAGAAGTTATAAATAAAATTTGAAAATGTAATTTAACATTAGAAGCACTAAATTTTGAATGTTTATAATTCAATAACTTATCATTCAAATGACTTGAAATTTGGTGTCTAGGCATAGTTTGAACCAAAAATTTGAAACATCTCGTTAAAATTGGGTATTGCCATTAAAAAAAATAAGTTTGGATTCGTTTTAATATGTAGATGGCCCAGTAAGCAAATTTTATATACCTCATTTAAATGTAGACTTTATTTCCAATCGTTTGGTACCAGTAACTTTCGTCTATGATAATTTGTTGGGAGTTAGTAGGGGGTGTTTACTTTTTTTTTTTCCACGACTGTACATTTTTAAAATAATTTTCGATGCGTGGAAATAGGCCAGAGTTTTGTGAAAACAGAAAAAAAATAACTTCTTAATTAAAATACATATCAAATCAGTTTAAAATTATTATTACTCTAAGGAAAAGGGCCAAAAATTTATGTATGACAGATTCTTGATATTATTAAAAATAGGCTCAAGGGCCGAAAAAAATAGGGTTTTAAGAAGAAAAAAATTCATAACTTCGTTAATTCACAATATATTAAATCCCCTAAAATTTATTAAAAATTTTCTTATTCTTATCTACAACTTTTATAATGACAATTTTTTGACAGGACCAACCTTTATATCAAAAGAAAAAAAAAATAAAAGCAAAACAAAGAAGTGTGTGTGTGTCTGTGTGTGTGGGGGGGGGGGGGGGTGAAGAAGAAACAATTCATAACTTCGCCAATTCACAAGATTCGTTTAAATTTACTACAAATCTTCTTAATATTATCAACAACTTTTAGATTGACAAGTTTTTGACAGGACCAACTCTTATAGAAAAAAATAGGGGTTGAAGAAAAGATTATCGTATTAACATGTTTTTGATAAAACCAGGTCTTACAGATAAATGACATTAAAAACTCGTCAAAAGCGACCAGATAAAATTGTTAAACTGGGTTTATCTCTATATTGATTTAGTTTTTGTTGATGAAATTAGTACATAACTTCGAAATCAACCTGTCCCTGTAAGCCGAGCTGGAAATGTATCGAAATAAAAATTTTAAATATATTAAAAGTGATACTTTGGTATTGGTTTCATGCCAGGAGATAACCAAAGAAGGAGTTTAATTATTACGAAAAATTCTCTAATGACATCGGAATTTACATTAGCATCTATTATTCTGAACATTTCCGAGGTTTAAGCGTGTAGTTTGATTGCATGTATTAAAATTATGCTTTTTTCATATTTTATTTATTGATTGATGAAGTTTTAATTCCAATATGGGATATAAGCTGGAAACAAATGCTGAACTATTTATATGAATTTAAGTACAAATGGATTTGTCATTCGTAATCGTCTGCCCGCGATATTAAAAGAAAAATCAAGCTTGAAAATTATTTTAAAACCCATAAAAAATGACTAAATTGCGATATAATTTTCAAACAAATTGCATTTGAAAATAAAACGTTTTCCCAATTTGACGATGTAGCAGTTGAAAATATGAGGTATTTAGAAGTTTAAAAATCTGCAGTAAAACCTGAATTAAATCGCCTGGTGTTGTCACTTACATTATAGATATTTATATAAATTTATGTACAAACATATTTGTCTTTCATAATCGTCTGCTGTTGCCACCATCAAAATGACGTCAGCGTTTCACATGGACGCATTTGTCGTTTATAATAGAGATAGAGTGATGTCTTCTTTTGTGTGTGTGTGTGTGGGGGGGGGGGGGGTGAAATGCAACTGTCAAAAATTTTAAATAAACCACTTATCGATACCTGCAATTGGGAGTTTTTACCGGATAAACTATAAAAATAAATCTACGCTTATATTTAAAACGTTTCTAAATATTTATTTGTAAATTATACACTTATGTGCTTTGGCTTGAAAAACCCATGTAGTCGTAAACATTTATTTTTTCATATGACTTCAAGCACATTAATCATTTTAAATTAGAATGAAATATGTAAACATCATTTAACGATAAAAAAAAAAAAAAAAAAAAAAAAAAAAAAAAAAAAAACATAATAATTGTCTTAAGATCTAAGTGAATTCATTCTAAATTTATCGTAGCATGTGCTGTTAAAATAATTGAACATATTTTAGCAAGACCAGGATATTCGTAAAAAACTCAATTAAGAAGATCTTCACAAAGCTCGTATGTCTGGAAAGTTTTTAATTCCTGCACTTAATTAATTATTTTAAAAGCTGTTTTTAAAATTTAGCTGCACAATATGCATCAAAGTATTAAATAGGATTAAAACAAGTTTCTTAGATTAAAAGCTTTAAAATCATTTAATGTGCAGTAAGAATTTAAACGGTTTTCTAAAAACGAATATATTAATTGAAAATATAAATTAGTATTCATCTAATCAAAGTGAAGACTTTTTAAAAGAACATATTGAATGGTGATTTATGAGATATGTTTGAAGTTTAATAAAATTTTTATGTTTCAAATAAAATATAAATAATACATGTATATAATTTTTTATTATAAATGTATAAAACCACACTGCGTAAGGAAAAATAAATTATTTTTCGTCTGTCAAGAACAGATACGAATATATAATATAACCTGTTCTGACTTACCAACAACTCTGAAAAACATTCTATTATCTTCAGAAACATCAGAAACCAATAGATAAAAAAAAAAAAATTCAAAAGGTTAAAAAAAAATAATAAGAAAAAAAATCTGAATTATGAAGTAGATTTTATTATTAATAAGAATATGAATTTTTTATTCATTGAAATATATTATTGCATAATAAAATGCAGGCATACATCCCTTAGCTTTGTACGATAAATTAAAAATGAGAAACAAAGGAAAAATACATGAATTTAATGATATTTCTATACAAAAAAAAACATGAAACTATAATAATTGAAACATTATAAGACATATTTATTATATATGAATTTATAAATAGAATATGAGTAAGATCAGAGTACGCAGAATGTTAGTTAGAATAGGCGATGAAAAATATCTACAATGGGACTGAAAATAAAAGGTTCCGGAGAAGAAAAAAGTATATATATATATATATATATATATATATATATATATATTTTAAATATATTTTATTTTTTCCATGCTTTTTGTCCGACGGCATCGAATGAAATCCCAATTCTACGGAGTTGCATGTACACAAATGGGGGGGGGGGGATGCATGATTATTATAAAAAAAATATATTTTGTTAGTTTCTAGGCCCCAGCAGTGGCCGAGAGGTTCTGCTGTCGAAGCTGGTAGATGGGTGGTTCTGCGTTCGATAACAATCGCGCCCATTGGCCTAATCGTTCGGAGTTTTCGTAGTTTTCTTCGTTCCTTGGTCTTCCAAGCGTAAATACGTATTAGGTTCCCTTAGAAAGATCCCACGGAGGGTATGCCCCCCCCCCCCCTTAGAGGCTATATTCGTCGTGCTGATAATTGGCCGTCACAAACATTATCAACCAAACAACTTTGATTGTTTCTATTAGACATTGCCCCTTGAATTAACAGAAGGACCAATGAATACGGAAAGATGTGCTACAAGGTATTATTTTACTCTGATCAACTGTTCAACTTATTTTTCTTTATCAAATAATCATTATTTATTGTCCTAATAATTTATGAACAATGCACATTTTTGTACCTGCGTTACTCTTCCTAGGTACTTACTCATTATTTTTTCCCGTATCGGGGCCTTGTCGGTTTTTTAAAAAGCTAGGCACAATTTTGGCATCGGGAGTTAGATTTCTTGCCAAATGACGTAAACAGCTATGAAACCAAACCTAATGAACCTTTGTGCTTGTTTTTTGTTTATGTTAAATAAATTCTATAAATATTGAAAAAATTCCTTGCGTATATGTGACAGCGAATAGGTTACCAGAAAATATGCAAAAAAATTTCCTTCTCTCGCCAAGCCCATTATTTCTACCTTGCCAAGGCCCTTATACTGTAAAAGTACCCCTTACTCTTTTACACAAAAACATATAGGGGAAGCAGGGGTAATTAGGATCTGGGATAATTGGGATCAGGGGCGATCTGTAACAGATAAAAAAATGACCATGCTAATTGTGAAGTCTGATAAATATTCTACATGCGCAATTGTTTTGGATTGAAAATGTATGTTCCTGTAGAAGTAATTACTGTTTTCCCAGAAAACAAGGACAAAAGTTGTCCGTCAAACTGATAATGTTTTAGTTAAAAGGCCCAGTGTAAAACATTGTAGGAATATTATAATATAGCTATGGATTAATTAACACTTTCCAACAAAGTTGAAAAGTGTTTATGCATTCGGTTTGTCTGGCCGTCTGTCCACGCTCTAACTCCCTTAAATATACTTGGATTTTCATGCAATTGATAAAGGTTATTTAGGGTCACCAAAGCATGTTTGTATATGCCTTGTATATGAAGTATATAGGATTAACAGTTCATTTACAGAGGCACTCAAAAGTATTCCATTACATTACGTTCTAATGGGAAAAATCGTTTGCAGAGAATTTTAATGACATTATGCTATTTCAAATGTATTAAAACTTATATAAATCACTGATTTTCACGACTATCAAATTAGAACAGGGCATTAATAGCAATTTTTATTCATTTACAGAGACACACAAAAAAATCGGTTACAGTACTGTCTTTGAGTAATAATGGCTGGAGTGTAGGTTTTAAAATTCGGTATGCGCTTTTAAATTTCATTAATTTTTTACATGTTACTCGTATATAAACCCTATACCTCATATACAGGGCTACACAAAAGTATTCATGTACCATTCTCCTTTATAGATGAAATTGCTGAAGGGGTATTTTCAACTGAAGTATATGTATTTCTTAAGTGCACTAAATTTTTGCATGCATGTAATTAATAGATACAAATCTATATATTATATGCAGGGCTGCTGAAAAAATTCTGATACTTTTACGATTGTAGGTGGGAACAGCTGAAAATAGGTTTTGAAATGTGTTATGCGTTTCCATATGGTTGAATTGAACGTAATATTTTTAATTTTTTAAACGGTGCAATTTTGTTACATAATTCTGAATGTGTTGGAAAGTGTTTCATAATCTATGCTTGACGCATTTTTTCTTTCTTGTTTTTAGAATAAGGTTGCTTTTAAGAGGAAATGGTTACGTTTTGCAACAGACGAAGCAATTTCGGGGTAAATAGGATCATAGAGTTTTTAGGTAAATTATAATCGCAAATTTTATTTTCTATTTAAATCACATTCTGGTTTAGAATGCATTTTTTAATCTTTCAGTTTTCAGATCCCCTGAAATATGCCTAGTTTGGTTTACATTACTGCACCTTTTGTGTTAGCAAACTGTTTATTTTACAATTTTATATTCTATTTATTCCAAACTTTAGACTTGACTGTTTGTTTTAGGCCTAATTAGGCGTCAACACTTTCAATGTAAATGACATTTTCCTCCTTCACAACATATAAGATTTGAGTGATAACTTTTCCTCCGTTGCTTGCATTTCATGTTAATTTTTAAAAAAAATTGATTAATTTAATCTTTAAAAATTAATTCATTAGTATTACAATATGGCTATTAATTTCCAATAGAAAATTTTGCATTTGATTTTGTTTTAAAAGCAGAGTGTAAAATATATGAATATTGAAAATCCCTTAGAAAACTTTTTTCCCAGCGTACTTATCTTTCCAATACTATATCTATGAAAAACTTGTAGTTGTAAAACCAAAAAAATTTACTGTAAAACCAACACTAAGATCTTTTAATCCCATTTACTCATGACGATGTATCTTGTAAGGCATGAGAGAAAATAGCACTGATTCTAATTACCTCATTTCATGGGGTAATTGGGTTCAAAGAGGTAATTTTTTTTTGAAAAAGGCACTTGTACCAGGTAACATGGTACATTGAAAATAATTCTTTACACATTTCAAGCGACAACTACCCATTGAGTAAAATTATACATAACATTAGTACATAGTCCACTTTTCATTCTCTGGCAATTAATTGTCAAAAGGTGACACTAATTACCCCTACCTCCCCTACACTAATAAGATGTTTAATACTATGAGAGTTTGTTAAAATAATCTTCTATTTTGACGATTATTTTTACAGGAAGAATTTAGATTTATTAATGAGTATTATCTTAAAAATCATTAAGTGCAAATCACGATGGCTATCTTCTCTTAAGTTGTAATATTGTATGCTGTGAATAATGTTATTCTAAGTATATATATTTTTATTTTTTTATTTACATGCGAGTATATATTTTATTTGGGGATCAAAATTAATATATAAAACCAGTTAAGTGTCTGTTTTCTCCCCAGCACCAAATCCATATACACATTTGCATGGGGATAGCACCTTAATAACAGAGAAGGGAACTACTCAAATATTTCCATTTAAAAGAAAATATTGTTGCTGAAAATCTCTATTTCGCCCCTCTGCAAAAAAAGGAAAAAATCTAGCTACAGGTTTGAAATAACGCGCTTGCTCTTTTATTTTCTTATATCCTAAATAAAACACTGAAAACTTATGAAGATATTATAAGCTGTGTTACTGTATAACGAGGGTCAAGCTAAAGTAAATTATGGTGTACACTTGTAAATAAAATAATGAAAAGTAAAACAAAATGCAAAATTAACTTAATACAACTGTCAAAAATGAGATTACACTCATGATATAATCAGTTCAGTCAGAATGAAAATAAATTTTAACATTTACAGTCTCTCATTATTTTTTTAGGTAGATTTCGTATGAAATACTACCTATTGGGATCGTTCCCATGTTGGAATTTCTGAAAATTTTTTGCAGATTTACACTGATCATGACCCCCAAAACCACCCTTAATAAAAAACTTTATATATCTATCTATCTATCTATATATATATATATATATATCACTTTCTTCTGGACACGATAACTTTCGTAATTCTGCACCAATCTCTTCCAAACTGATACATAAAATCAATGGGCATAAAATCTCGGTTAAGATCGTTAATGGGCAAAATCGGACCAAGGGGATGGAAATAGGGAGGGGTTTTGCGAAAACCGAACCCCCCCCCCATAACTTCTTAATTTTTATGCATATCAAATCAGTTTAAAGTTTTTATTACTTCTAAAAATAGGGCCAAAATTTTATGTATCACAGATTTTTGATAAAGTTAAAAATGGGCTCAAGCGGCGCAAAAAATAGGGTTTTTGGGAAAAAAAATTCATAACTTCGTCAATTCTTAAGATATCAATTCCAATTAATTTTATTATAAATCTCCTTAATATTATCTACAACTTTTATATTCACAAGTTTTTGATAGGACCCATTCGTACCGCAAAAAAAATTAAAAACGAAAACAAAAAGGGGGTTTGAAGAAATAAAAGATCCATAACTCCGTCAATTCAAAAGATATAAAATCCCCATGAATTTATCATATATCTTCTTAATATTGTCTACAACATCTGTACAGACAAGTTTTGGATAGGACCAATTCTTACAGCAAAAAAAAATAAAATAAAATAAAAATACATAGCGGTTAAAGAAAAAAATAATCTAAGTAAGGGTGTATTCAAATCCAAACTGCTTATTTTCTGACTCATTTTACAATTCATTTTTGCTCTCAACGGCTTCCAATTGTTACGTTTTCTTACTCAGAAAGAATATAATGTACCGACATGGTCGATTTTTTGATAGAGGCAGAATATATTTTTTTAAAATGCTGTTAAAGTGGGCATTTTGAACCGAATTTCCCGAAGCGGATTGTGTTGGAAAAATCATTGCATTAAGGATGCACTCAAATCCAAACTGCTTATTTTGTTACTCATTTTTTAATTCATTTTTGCTCTCAAACGCATCCAATTGCTACATTCTCTTATTCAGAAACTATATAATGTAAAGTAATGATCAATTTTGTGATAGAGGCAGAATATATTTCAAAAAATGATGTCAAAATTGACATTTTGAGCGGAATTTCCCGACGCAATTGTGTTATCACTTTCTTCTGGACACGATAACTTCCGCAATTCTGCACAAATCTCTTTCAAACTGATACATAAAATCAGGGGACATAAAATCTCGCTCAAGTTCGTTAATGGGCAAAAGCGGACAAAGGGGATGGAAATAGGGAGGGGTTTTGTGAAAACCGAAAAATCCCCATAACTTCTTAATTTTTGTACATATCAAATCAGTTTAAAGTTTTTATTACTTCTAAAACTAGCGCCAAAAATTCATGCATCACAGATTTTTGATAAAATTTAAAATATGCTCAAGGAGAGCAAAAAATAGGGTTTTTGGGAGAAAAAAACTCCTTACTTCGTCAATTCTCAAGATATCAAATCCAATAATTTTATTATACATCTCCTTAATGTTATCTACAACTTTTATATTCACAAGTTTTTAATAGGACCAATTCGTATCGAAAAAAAAAATTAAAAACGAAAACAAAAAAGGGGGGTTGAAGAAGAAAAATTTTAATAACTCCGTCAATGCACAAGATATATCATATATCTTCTTAATATTGTCTTCAATATTTATATAGAGAAGTTTTTGATAGGGCGAATTCTTACAGCAAAAAGAGATTAAAAATACATAGCGATTGAAGAAAAAAATCATCTTATTAAGGGTGCATTCAAATCCAAACTGTCTATTTTCTTACTCATTTTTAAATTCATTTTTGCTCTCAAACGCATCCAATTGCTAGATTCTCTTATTCAGAAACTATATAATGTACAGTAATGATTGATTTTTTGATAGAGGCAGAATATATTTCAAAAAAGGATGTCAAAGTGGGCATTTTGAACAGAATTTCCCGAAGCGATTGTTAGAAACGAAAAATATTGCCCTACTGAGAAAATAATTGTTTATTAATCAAGTTTTAATTAATTGAAAGAAAAATAAAAACACAGGTCGCTTATAAATCTTTTCAAAAATCACGTCAGCATGTTTCATATTTTTTTTTAAATTAAAAATGAATCTGAAAATGTGCCAGAAAATTTCGAGTTGTTGAGTATGGAAAAATATTTTTTTTAATATCGCCTTAACATGATTCTGATAAAACCAGCTATTTTATAAAAGGAAATAAAAACTCGTCAAAAGCAGACAGATAAAACTGTTAAAGTGGATTTATATCTAATAATGATTTTGTTTTTGTTGGTGAAATTAGTATACTTAACTTCGAAATCTACCTCTGCCTGTAGGCCGGACCGGCAGGGATTTTTTAATTCTTATTTTATTTAAAGATTTCGGTTATGTCATGTGGCACCTCATCTGCAGCCCCTCTCCCTCTCCAGCAGACTTCCATAATAGAAATGAAATAAATTTAATATTAATATAGTTCAACTTTGTATAAATTTATCTTTAGTTGTTTCTTGTAGAATTTTCGATTGGTTGAAAAATACTTCCATAACATCGTTTAGTTATTTTTAAGTATGTAACTTTATACAGTTGAAAAGAAAAATCAATACGTCCCTGTTAATGAAAAAACATTTCTAAAACTTTTATAAGAATATAAAAAGTTATATAAATCATTTAATTTTTTGCTAAAGCTGCTATAATATATTTTTCCTTTATTGGAACAACACCAGTAATGTGCCTTTCAGCATTTTTCTTTGATGGTCATATACGATTTTCGCGAACATGTGTTGAAATAATTTATACCATAAAGCGGAACAACACAGGGGAATGAAATAACAAGCGACCATTCCTGTTAGAAGCATTTAAGATATTGTTATATGAAAGGAAATGTTTTTATTCGCCGAAAGCTTTTTCTGATATGGCACTAAGTAGTTTTGCCGGAAAAGATGCTAGGTGTAAAATGCTCAAGAGATTCCTAATATATCGTGTTCGTGTAGTATTAATTAAACTGTACCAAATAGAAGTAAACATAAATGAAACATTTCTTTGTCATAGTATATCTTAGATTTGGATGAGAAGATTTTCTTTATATTGTTATAAAAGTAGAAGAACATCGATGAAAGATTAAAGGGTTGTCTGTCTGTAGGCATCTTCTTTTTGCACTGAATTATTCTCGTTTTAATCACAACAAGTCAAAATTAACTTATGAGTAGCTCAATGAGTTCCACTTCAGCTCCCACGTAGAATCTACTAAAGAAATTATATTCAGTTTTATCACATTCCAAAACAGTTAAAAATTGTTTATGAATCCGGTTTGTCAGACAGTCCTCTGCCTGACCGTTCTAAAATTCGTGTAAATATACTCGAAATACTACGTAATTGATACTTTTATTGCGGTTTAATATGGTATGCTGTCCATTGAAAACGGAGTATGTAGCATTTATAATTCTTTTAGAAGGACGCTGAAAAGAACTCCGTTACATTATGGTCCGTAGATAAAATGGTATTCGGGGTATTTTAATGAAATTACACTGTTTCAAACATAATGAATTTGATATACATTACTAACGTGCGTTCATTCATATCATTTATCATTCATTCACAAAGACACACAAAAGAATTCGGTTACAGTTATGTCTATGAGTGATAACTGCTAAAAGAGCGTTTTCAATTGTGATATGATTTTTAATTTTTGTATATTGCTTGGTGTGTATCATTTCTGTAAATCATACACAGGACTGCACCAATGAATTTGAGTACATTTCCACAAGTGGGCAGAAATTGCTAAAGAGGCATTTTCAACTATGCGTTTCGTAAATGAGCTAAATGTTTGAATACTATGTAGTATATATAGAACATAAATCGAATATAAGTTTGAACAAAAGAAATTGGGTATTTTTTCGGCTATAGATGATAATTGCTGCAATTAAGTTTTCAAACGTGTTACACTATTTCCAACTTGTTTACTTAGACAGTTCGCATCATCTTTCACATTATTAAATGATGGCATTTTGGTACAGTTTTCTGGATGTTTTAGGAAAGTATTTCAAAATCAAAGCCTTACGCATGATTTTTCTTTCAGGTATCATTTGTGTTTCATTATTTGGATGCTGTATAAAAAAGGTGTATGCAATTTAAAATTTTTAATTATTTTAATTTGGTTGGTATAGTTCCACGCAGTGCACTCTGCATTGGCCAGTGGAACACTAATGCCATGACATTTTTCAAATTTAAGATATTGAAATCTATTACACTAATGATATATCGTGGATAATGCCATAAATATTCATTTTACAAGTCATGATAAAAACAAAACATAGATAAAGTCGAAATGCCGTGAGTCAAAAATGCAGGAGAAAATCTGGAATGTTATAAAAACGCCAGTTTAAAACAGCAAAGGTTGAATATCAACACCTTCAATTATTTCTATGAAGTCAACAAATGGATCTAAACATGAATGTAGTGATTGTTTTAAGAAATGTGGGACAAAAAACAAATGTATCATTGAAGGTGAAATGGGAACTGAAATATAAAAAGTCCTTCCAGCCGATGCCGGGAGGAAGAGGAAGCTTTCATATTCCTTATTTTTTAAAAGCCAGATTATATTATTCAAACACACGGTGCTCAAATTAGTGGAACCCGATTATAGAAGATTAAATACTAATTTTTGTCAAAATTGAATATGAATGAGAATTTCGCGAAGTTAGTCAGCGTTATCAAAGCTGGTTTTATAAAAGTGATTTATATTTGTCGCCAAATTCGGTCATATCCCGAATTATATTAACCCGAATTATCGGTGATAGCCCGCCATTTTAAAACAACATAATAGGTGCAACAAAGCTCACCAATGAACTTGGTCGAGACCTTAGTAATTCCTGTGCACATGCTCACTCATATCTAAATCGGTTGATATATGAGAGTGCTGTTGCAGACAAAAAATCAGATTTTTTAAAATGTCACACACATTCGAAATTCAAACTGCTGTATCTCGGCTTTTTTTTAGATAAAGTCAAAACAAAAAATAATCCGGAATCTTTGTAACAAGCTGAAACACATAAGAAAAAAATCTTTTTCAATTTCTAATTTTTTTTTGTACTTCATTTTAAATTAATTTTTTTCTATAATTTTTAAATGGCCGCCATTTTGAAACAAGATGGCGGATGAAGTTAGCAAACGACCTCGGCCGAGAGATTGCTATGTACTATGCACATGCCTTGTCACATCCTAATCGGTTCATAAATACGCGTGTTATCGCGTGACAAAAATCAGATCGTTTCAAAATGTCAGCCATGCTAGAAATTCAAAGTGCTATAACTCAGTCATTTTTTAAGACATAGACGAAACAAAAAATGCTCCGGAATCTTTGTATCAAGCTCAAACACATAAGGAAAAAAATCTTTTAGGTAGCTTTCTTTACAAAAAAGCTACCTATTGCAGCCGTTCGGAGGAAAGCGATTTCAAAAAATTTTGGTATATTTTCATCGATCATGACCCCCAGACCCCGAAACCACCCTCCGTTCAAAATTGATATATATATATATATATATATATATATATATATATATATATATATATATATCTGACCTATGTCACACTGTAATTCCCGTAATTATAAACCGATTTCGATGTAATTCGGTGTGTACATAGTACATACCAATGTCTCGACCGAGTTCGTTGGCCAGCTTCATCCGCCGTTTTGTTTCAAAATGGCGGCCATTTAAAATTTAAAAAAAAATTTAAAACTTGAAATGTGGTACCAAAAAATTAAAAATGGAATAATATTTTTTTCTTATGTATTTGACCTTTATACAAAGATTCCGGAGCAGTTTTTGTTTCGTCTATATCTTAAAAAATGGCTGAGTTATAGCATTTTGAATTTCTAGCGTGGCTGACATTTTGAAACGTCCTGAATTTTGTCACGCGATAAAAGGCGTATTTATGAACCGATTTGGATGTAATTCGGTGTATACATAGTACATACTAATCTCTCGACCGAGTTCGTTGGCCAGCTTCATCCGCCATTTTGTTTCAAAATGGCGGCCATTTAAAATTTTTTTAAAATTTTAAAATTTGAAATGTGGTACCAAAAAATTAAAAATGGAAAAATATTTTTTTCTTATGTATTTGACCTTTATACAAAGATTTCGGAGCAGTTTTTGTTTCGTCTATATCTTAAAAAATGGCTGAGTTATAGCATTTTGAATTTCTAGCGTGGCTGACATTTTGAAACGTCCTGAATTTTGTCACGCGATGAAAGGCGTATTTATGAACCGATTTGGATGTAACTTCGTTTTTACATAGTACATACCAATGTCTCGACCGGGTTCGTTGGTCAGCTTCACCCGCCATCTTGTTTAAAAATGGCGGCCATTTAAATTTTTAAGAAAAATTTAAATTTGAAATGTGGTACCAAAAATTGAAAATTGAAAAAATATTTTCTTCTTATGTGTTTGACCTTGATAAAAAGATTCGGGAGCAGTTTTTGTTTCGTCTATATCTTAAGAAATGGCTGAGTTATAGCATTTTGAATTTCTAGCGTGGCTGACATTTTGAAACGTCCTGATTTTTCTCACGTAATAACAGGCGTATTTATGAACCGACTTGGATGTACCTTGGTGTGTACATAGTACATACAAATATCTCGACCGAGTTCGTTGGCCAGCTTCATCCGCCATCTTGTTTGAAAATGGCGGCCATTTAAAAAAATTAAAAAATTAAAAAATTTAAATGAGATACCAAAAAATTGGAAAATGAAAAAGATTTTTTTTTGTATGTGTTTGACCTTAATACAAAGATTCCGGAACAGTTTTTCTTTCGTCTATATCTAAAAAAAAAATGGCTGAGTAATAGCATTTTGAATTTCTCTTGTGGCTGACATTTTAAAACGACCTGATTTTTGTCACGCGATAACAGGCGTATTTATGAACCTATTTGGATGTAACTTGGTCTGTACATAGTACATACCAATGTCTCGACCGAGTTCGTTGGCCAGCTCCATTCGCCATCTTGTTTCAAAAGGGTTGCCATTTAAAAAAAATTAAATTTAAAATTCAAAATGAGGTATTAAAAAATTGGAAAATGAAAAAGATTTTTTTTATGTGTTTGGCCTTGATACAAAGATTCCGGAGCAGTTTTTGTTTCTGAAAATTTGTTCTTTTGTTGATATCTTAAAAAATGGTTGATTTATAGCACTTTGAATTTCTAGCATGGCTAACATTTTGAAACGATCTTGTATTTGTCACGCGATAACACACGTATTCGCCTATTTCGATGTAAGAAGGCATGTGGATAGTATACATCAACACCTCGACCAAGTTCGCTGGCCAGATTCATCAGCCATCTTGTTTCAAAATGGCGGCCATTAAATTAAAAAATATATATATATTTAAAGTGAGGTGCAAAAAAATTAGAAATTGAAAAAGGTTTCTTTCTTAAGTATTTGATCTTGATATAAGGATTCAGGAGCATTTTTTGTTTGTCTTTACCTTAAAAAATGGCTCAGATATAGCAGTTTCAATTTCTATTGTGGGTGACATTTTGAAAATCTGATTTTTTGCATGCGACAGCACTCCTATATATTAACCGATTCCGATGTGAGTGAGCATGTGCACAGCAATTACTAAGGTCTCGACCAAGTTCACTGCTTAGCCTCATCCACCATGTTGTCTTAAAATGACAGGCACTTTAAGAAATTGCCGAATTTGGCAGCCAAATATAAGTTACTTTAAAGAAAAGCAGCTTGGATAAAGCTGACTAATTTCGCGAAATTCTCATTCATTATATTGATAAAAATTAGTATTGAATCTCCTATATTCGGTTTCCACTAAATTGAGCTTCGTGTGTTTGCATGATATAAGTTGGCTTTTTTAAATAAGGATTATGAAAGCTACCTCTTCCTCCCGGCACTGGCCGGAAGGACTTTTTCAATTTCTAATTATTTTGTTCCTCACTTTTAAATTTAAATTTTTTTTAAATTTTTAAATGGCCGCCATTTTTAAACAAGATGGCGGATGAGGCTGGCCAACGAACTTGGTCGAGATATTGCTATGTACTATGCACATTCCTTGTCACATACAAATCGGTTCATAAATACGTGTATTATCGCGTGACAAAAATCAGATCGTTTCAAAATGTCAGTTATGCTAGAAATTCAACTCAGCCATTTTTTAAGATATAGACGAAACTAAAAATGCTCCAGAAACTTTGTATCAAGCCCAAACACATAAGAAAAAATATTTTTCAATGTCTAATTTTATGTGCCTCATTTAAAATTTTAATTTTTTTTTTTTATTTAAATGGACGCCATTTTGAAACAAGATGGCGGATGAGGCTGGCCAACGAACTCGGTCGAGACATTGCTATGTACTATGCACATTCTTTGTCACATGCAAATCGGTTCATAAATACGTGTATTATCGCGTGACAAAAATCAGATCGTTTCAAAATGTCAGCCATGCTAGAAATTCAAAGTGCTATAACTCAGCCATTTTTTAAGATATAGATGAAACTAAAAATGCTCCAAAATCTTTGTATCAAGCCCAAACACATAAGAAAAAAATCTTTTTCCATGTCTAATTTTTTTGTGCCTCATTTTAAATTTTAATTAAAAAAAAAAAATTAAATGGCCGCCATTTTGAAACAAGATGGCGGATGAAGCTGGCCAACGAACTCGGTCGAGACATTGGTATGTACTATGTACACATGAAATTTTATCCAAATCGATTCATAAATACGAAAGTTACAGTATAACAAAGATCATATATATATACCCTATATATATAAAATCCTAATGAAACGAATTTATGAAACGATTCTTTGAAACGACTGATTAAACGACTGATTCAGTTTCACGGCTATTTCTCCTAAAATATGGAATACTTTGCGATGAAATTAACACCAAAACGTAGTATTGATCCACAGATCTCAAAACTGGTATTAGAATTTTTAAATTCGAATTAGTTTTCGAAATATTAATTTTTTTTCTAATTTTAAGTACATTTTCCTAATGATGGCAACTCAAATTTTAATCAGAACAGATATTTTTTTTCAGATTTTAGAAAAGGTTATAATTTTTAATTAATTTGGCGACCAGTTTGGCTTCCCTTAAATCCAGTTTGGCCTCCCTTATATCCAGTTTCCCCCCCCCCCCCTTAAATCTCCTTAGAAAAATGCTTTTTTTTTATTTCGTTATCATTTTATTTAATACAAAACATGTCTATAAAACAGAAACATTTAATATTAATGGCTTTCACTTCTTTTTTTTTTTTTTTCTTTGAGCGAATATTACGTAATAAGTAATACCCAAAATGCATATGTAATTGGTATTCGAAAACGAGGTTTTCGCCAAATTTTCGTAAAAAAAGGAAGAAAAAAATCACGCCAAACCTGTGTATGTGACATCTAGCCAAATGTTAAATAATGGGGTATGAGTTCCATATTGTGTGCTGGTTTTTTTGGCATTAAATGAATCGATGTGGTTGCCATCTTCAGCCTTTGGGGTTGCTTTTTTCTGGAATGGACTTTATTCGTATGTTTTTTGCGTATTTTTTTTTTTTTTTTTTTTTTTTTTTTTTTTTTTTTCGGGAAAATATATAACTGTTGTTGGTACTTCTTAGTTATCCCGTCAACCAATTTCGCCAAATTTTATAAATCGCCAAAACCACTCGCCAAATTATACACATTGACATAATTTTTATTCTAAATAGCGAAAGAACAAATAAATTAGTAAAACATTAATAAAAATACGAATAAAACGTCGAATTAATAGTTTTATTGGCCATTATTGGCATTTAATCTTACAATTAACTAATTAATGGCAACCATTATTGGCATTTAATCTTACAATTTGGTGACAGTAATTTGGTCGACGGGATAACTAAGAAGTACCCTTTTGTTTCTATTTAACATGTATAATAAATATAATAAATATACTGACGGAAAAAAAAATCCCAACACCAAGAAAGACTTGTGTTAGATAAACGAAATTTGGTAGGCGTGTTTATACATCTGAAAGATGGCATCGATTGAAATTTCGCGCTTCGCGCATAAGCGTGGCGCTAGTAGCGCCACTCAGAACTTGCAGATCAAGTTTACTTTAAATGCGTGCTTTAAAGTTCGTGGGCGTTATTTAGCTACGAAACGTGACGTATTGAGTTGATATTAGCCAAGAATGCCTTTAACAAGACGAAGAAGCCACTGTCAACAGCTCCCCGAGTTGGAACGAGGTCGCATAATCGGGCTACGAGAAGGTGGATTTTCTTTCCGCGATATTGCAGAAACACTTGGCTGGAATGTATCCACTGTGCATGATTGTTGGAAACAGTGGTCAATGGATGGTGCTGCATCAAGAAGACCGGGTTCCACGCGGCCACGTGCACTCCTGAGAGGGAAGATCGCCGTATTCGGCGTACGACTGTGGCGCATCGTACTGCGCCTGCGGCAGAAATTCGAGCTGTAGTTGGTACCACAGTTACACAACGAACTGTTAGAAATCGGTTACTTCAAGGACAGCTCCGAACTAGGCACCCTGTAGCGTGCATTCTACTGACTCCAAGCCATTGCCGTTTGCGACTCCATTCGTGTCAAGCCAGAGCTCATTGGTGGGCGGAGTGGAGATCTGTTGTGTTTCTTTTCCATCAGAAAACAGGCTTATTAATATTACAGTAGTTAAAATATTCAATGCGCGAATGTTTTTAAAGTTTTATCAACGAATTTTCAAAAATGAATAACTTACTACGCATTGTGTACATTTGTAAAATTACTTACAATTTCTTAAACGTTCGTTTTTTTTTATATGGGTAATCTGTTTTGGTAGAAAAATACATTTTTTAAAACTTTCTAGCGCAGTTTGTATAGCAATTTTCTGACAAATACTTTTCGAGCTATTAATTTTTTCAGTAACTTGAAATGTTTCATTTTCCGAGATTAATCTGTGGCAACGATTAGCAAAAAAGGCCAGTCGTCAGAACGCGTAGGTTTTCATTAAAGAAGATAACCAAGGACATCACGTCAGAGATAATGTATGTTACTTTTAACAGACACAAAATTTAAAATAAAAATGCCCAGATACTTTTGTACATCATAAATAGTGACATTTGTTGTCTTGTTTGGATTTTTTCGACTACTTTAAAGTTTTGTTTCTTCTGAAATTTTTTTCAGAAGTATTTTTATTAGCAAAAAAAAAAAAAAAAAAAAAAAACCAGTCGTCAGCAACGCATAGCTTTTCATTAAAGAAGATAACCAAGGACATCACGTCAGAGATAATGTATGTTACTTTTAACAGACACATAATTTAAAATACAAATGCCCAGATACTTTTGTACATCATAAGTAGTGACATTTGTTGACTGGCTTGGATTTTTTCGACTACTTTAAAGTTTTGTTTCTTCTGAAATTTTTTTCAGAAGCTCATCTGTAAATAAGAACTTAAAAAAATTACAAGGAGTATCAAGTTCTTTTACATACTGAAGCAGGTCATAGTTTCCTATGAATGGAAACCCCTCACGTCAAAACTACTGTCTCCACATTTCCAAATGAAATTCTTCTTAATTCTTGGTTTGGATTTTCCGTTCTCAGTGAACTGCGACGAGACGCAAGATTGGGGCATACTTTAGATGTTGGTGCTGAATTCATATAATCACGCTGAACACTAGTAAAACGAGGTTTCTTAGAAGGAGGCTGAACATCTTCATGACTATCCGATGAAACTGCGGGTACACTTGCAACTGGCACAGTTATCTCGTTATCAGATATAAAGATTCAACATAATCTAATGAATATTGTAATGTCTATATAACAGAATACTTGTATGTAATTCTTACATTATATATCATAACATGCATTTAATAACACAATCTATGTATTCCTAATGATAAAAATATATATACATAAACCAGATAAATGTTGCTTTGAAATAAAAAAAGAACCGTAGAAACATTGGAATAAAAATATAATAGTGAAATGTGAAAAGCAACATAAATACGCACTTTTGAAGATATGCAAGATGAATCTATATTGCCGTAGATATTGAAAGAATACACAATCTGCTGTTTCAAAGTCAGATACATAATAGGAAACGTCCAAATTGCAATATTTAAGAAAAAAACATCGATATTCATTTTTACTAACTTTTAAATCAAATTAAATGAGCAAAAACTCGCTAAATGGCCACAACAATCAGTCGTAACAATAGTTTTATAATTGGAAAGCGGTTCTGTCTATTCGCAAACCTATGCACTATAGTTAAAAGCACTGCTTTGCAGATATTAAAAACTGCACATTTAAGCTTTAAAGATTAACAGGAGGGAGAGATTTAGCATGGATATATCGCTTTACATATGTGTAAAATGGCGCACTTAAGGGAAGCTATTAAATATAAGTTTATATCATATTTATTTGCATAATGCAAGAAAAAGTTAAATACAAATGTTTTGCCTCCTAAATACAGAAATATTATCTTTTCTGATTATTTTACAGTCATATCAGACAAATTCTTATTTATTCCAGTAATAAATTATCTTAATCTCCGTAAAGATTAATGTTCTCTAGTAGGCGCTTGTGAAACTTTCTGTGTAGTACAATAAAATAATAAAAGCAGAACTTCCCCGCAATTTTCGGCTTCAACGATTGCTAATTGCGTGGCCTTTAAATTTTTTAATATAAATGCCCTAGTGCATTTAATGAAATACAAAAGTGAATCCCCATTTTCTAGCCGTAAATGAGTGTAATGAAAAATATTCTCTATTTTAGTAATTAGATTTTTCTATTTTTAAACAGCGTATTGACGTAAGCGGATTACGTATGATACGATTTAACCAATCCAGTGCACACACCGTTAAAAAGTTGTAGCAAACAGTCCAGTCATTTGACCGTTTTTATTGAAAACGGTTAGATGTTGGTTATTTAAGTGTAATTTAACTTTATTTTTACAAACGTTACGGTCAATAGTATGCTCACGCTATTAAAAATCTGTAGCAAACTGACCAGCAATTCGACCATTTTTATATTTAAAAAAAAACGTTTAAATAACAGTAATTTAACTTTATTCTGATCATAATATTGTCAATAATATAATCAGCTGCGTTTAATAATATAGCCAAATAAGCATTATCTTTAAAAACGGTCGAATTAAAATGACTGGGCAGTTTTCCACAGATTTTTAACAGAGGCAGATACGCTTAATAATATGGTCAAGTAACCGTTTTGGTCTTTAAACGGTCGAATCACAGGACACTTTCCTGACGATTTTTAACACTAGATTGCCCAAGGAAGTCATTTTGACTGCTTTTTAATTTCAATTAGAAAAACAATTATGTATATAATGACACAATTTCTTAGAATTTTGTGACTTTTTGTACAACATATAAATGCGTTTATTAATAATTGTAGTTACCTCCCTTCCCTTCATTTCCGGTATATATATATATGTGTTATACCTATATTGTCCAAAAGCAGTCATTTTGACTGCTTGGGAAATTTTTAATAATTAAATGACTCTTATTATTGAATTGAGTAAATTTCTTATATGACCAGTTCGGCTCTGTATTGAAATAACAGTTTTCATTTTTTTCGATTACCATCACATGATACATTATCGATGTGGGCGTATACTTGATAAGTTGCAGCTGCTCAATAAAGTAAAGTAGTACTTGTTATTCGGGTCTTTATGCAGTGATACTTGTTCAAACAAGTTGTTTGTTTTTCCTTTTGCGCCCTAAATTTATGAAAGAAATGTCGAATAGAAGTGAGTTATTGGAAAAGCTAACGAACATAAGTGAAGAGTGCTCCGATTTAGAATCAGGTGCAACAAATTCTGAACTATCACCTGAAGATGAAGCGGATTATATTTAAAATGACTGATTCAAACATGTGACACTGAAGATAGCTATGAAGAGTCGATAACCAATGATGAAAATGAAAGAGTCATCAATATGCCCAGGAAAAGGTGTAGGGTGCTAAGTAGTTCAGACTCTAATGGAGAAACTGAAAACACCTTTCAGGAGACCGAAACAGCTGACAATGGTACTGTGAGGTCAAAATTTGACAAAGGTGGTATACCTGGAAGGTTACCATTTACTTGTATTTTCAAGGGTGTTAAATTGCCAACATGCTACGCAAAAAGGAACATTATGGCAGATAATCCCATCAGTGCATTCTCGTTGATAATAGATAACTTTATTATCAAATATATAAAAAAGTGCACAGAAGAAGGTTGCCGAATTTTGAGGAACGATTGGATAGCAGCATTACCGGAAATACGAGAATTTATTGGGATTTTATATGCTTGTGGAACCTACGAGGCAAAAAATTTAAAATTTGGTTATTTATGGTTAGCAAAGTGGGGTCCCGAATTTTTTAGAAAATCTATGGCCAGAGAAAAGTTCAAGCAAATCCTACATTTTATTCGTTTTGAAAAAAGAACCGAAAGAAGAAGGCGCCTACAAGAAAATAAATTTGCCTTTGTTTCGCAAATATGGGACAAGTTCATTGAAAATAGTCAAGGTTGTTGTAAACCAGGGCAAAATATAACAGTTGATGAGCAATTATTTCCGTCAAAAGCCAAATGCAGGTTTAGACAGTATATGCCTAATAAACCCAACAAATTTGGCATCAAATTCTGGCTTGCATAAGATGTTAGTAGCAAATATGCTTTGAATGGTTTTCCTTATTTGGGAAAAGATGAACATTGACCATCGTCAATGCTTCTCAGTGAACACGTTGTTCTGAAACTTGTCGAGCGATATACATTCTGTGGAAAAAATATCACGACCGATGACTTTTTCACTAGCATGTCACTCGTGACAAAATTATTGGCCAAACAACCAACCCTAGTTGGAACTATTAGGGGAAACAAAAGAGAACTACCCAAAACAGCCAAACAAACGAAGGATAACATGCCTCGTTTTTCCACTTTGCTACATAAATCAGAGGATCATGTTCTTACAACATATAAAAGCAAACCAAATAAAAGAGTAGTTGTTCTAAGTTCTAAGCATAAATTTGTGAAAATCGATAAAAGTAATAAAAAAATGTTAACGGAATTTATTCAATTTTATAACAGCACAAAATTTGGAGTTGATATGGCGGATCAAGTGTCCATAAAATATACAGTAAAAGCTAGTTCTCGTAGATGGCCCCTCCAAATATTTTTCAATATTTTAGATTTAGCTGCTATAAATACTTGGATCCTTTACAAAGAAATTACAGGAATACAAATACAACGAAAAGAGTTCTTGTTTCAATTAGCAGAAGAGCTTTCCTCCGAATACAGAGCTGCAAGACAGAAAAATTCATAATCAGAAGATGAAGACCCACAAAGATCATCTGTAACATCATATCAAATGCAACCCATTCTAACAAATGCAAAATTTGTCAAGTACGAACAGCAAAACAAATAATATATGGGGCATTCTCACAATCTTTTGACTTTTGGGGAAAAAAAAATCTGACAAAATTAAACTTGCTAAAATAACATTTTAATCTGATAGACGAATGCCTTAATGATTCAAAATAATGAAAAAATGGTCAGCAGCGAAATTGTTTTTATTTAACTGAGGTTTAAGTTAAACTTGCGAGTTTAATTTTCCTTACCATTTTACCCCTGTAACTTTTAATTTTCTTCTTAATTTTTACTTATAATGAATTTGCATAGCACCCACAGGACATTCAAATAAGAAATAATAACAATGTAGTACTTTTAATAGAGAATTTTTGTATAACATTATCTTAAAGGGGTGTTAAAGAAGGGGCGGTAAGGTAAAAAAAGGGGATAGTATTGGAAAAAAGGGACGAAATGGTAGTGATAGCCACAATGTTCATTGATTTTTAGAAACAGTTGTTAACATTGGATTAAATTAATTTTTTTTTAATTTACCTCGAAAAGTGCAGGAATAAACCTTGTGGTCGGTGAGACTACCAATAAAGCCACGATGTTTGAAATTGATATTTAAATGCTGATTTAAATTCTAAAGTAAATTCCCTGCCAAAGAATTTTAGACATTATTTCTCTAGCATACTTCTGCATGAGAAAAAACTTGAAAAAATTCTGTGGCTTCATCTGAAATGATTTTCTGTATAATTTTTGAAGAGGGATGGTAAAAAATCTAAAACCCAGGGACAGAGTTTAAAAAATAATAACAACCCTAATAATGTGTGCAGGTTAATTTTTAGCTACATATTTATATGAAACAATAGTTCCAGTTTCAGAAAGAAATTACATCGAATTAATTTTATTGAAACAATTTTATCCAGACATCTCCAAACTTAAAAATCAGCATCAGGGACATGGGACGGTATAGGAGTTTTCCAAATGTTTGGACCCCCAACATCGTCCAAAACTTATTTATCTCGTTAATATTGTTGTACAATCATGTAATGGGATTTTTCCCACTATATGAAATTTAAAAAAAACACAAAAAAGTGTATTAAAATAAAAATTATTAGTCAGGGACATGAAAGTCAAAAGATTGTGAGAATTGTATGTATTATTGTATTTGAAATTGTATGTATTAAAGTAATTAATACATACATAAATATATTATTAATTAATTATACGTATTTATTAAATATGTATAAAAATTAATTAATTATGCGTCAACAACGAAGTTCAGAGCAATAAATTGTCTCAAAATCGATGACAAGTGTTGAAATTTCCGAACGAAGAAATGATATTTTTGGAATACTGATAGTTTCGGTCGAGTTTCGGTCAAGTTTCGGTCCAAAATCTGAGTTTCGCCGAAAATTCGTTTTCGGCGAAAACTATCAGTATTCCCAAAATCTCGTTTCTTCCTTCGGAAAGTTATTCTATCAACTTCGTTGTTTGTAATTATCAGTCATGACTGACTCAAGACTCGAATGCAGATTATAAAGCAAGCAATACATATATAACTAAACTTTTTCACGTGCTCATTAAAAACTGCAGTCATAACAGTAATAGAAAATTTTCAGTTTGAAACCGCAGATGTGTTTCGACTACTCTTTGAGAAAGTTCTAGTATAACAGATGAACATTTACAGAAATCATTATAAAAGATAAATCGAGGTGTGTGTGCATAAAACTAAAATATTTCTTAATTAAATGAAATTCGAATAATTATAAAACCTTTCTGTGTCGTTGAAGAATTAATTACGTCTTATTTTATATATATAAAGTAAAGTTTTGGATCTAAGGCACAAAAATACAATTTAGGCCACACGTGTAATTAATTAATAATTATGTATATTTAATAAATACTCATAATTAAATAATTTTTATACATGTTTAATAAATACGCATAATTAATTAATAATGTATTTATGTATGTATTAATTACTTTAATACACACAATTTAATTACCTAAAATTTTTTTTGACATTTTCGTTTTCGACCGAAAATAGAAAGATCCCAGAAATTCAGTTTCGTTTCGGTTTCGTCCTTAAAAACATGTTTAGGTCTATCCTTAATAATAATTCTATTTAACATTTCTGTAAAAAAAATACTGGTGTCCTTTTACTTACACTGTCAAAAATAGGGTTTTTTTGCATATGATTTCGCAATAAAAAGGACAGATACATTCTGTTGACTTATATATTAGTATTTCCACATTAGGATCAACATTATATTACCATTTCACTTGTCGAATTTTCAATTTATCAAAATTTTTACAATTTTTTGCTGTTCTTAAAGTTTTTACACACACTGTATTTACCATATACAGTAGTGAGAAAAAAAGCAAACTCCTCTTACTAGCTTTGCAACAAATTATCGTAGAAGAAATATAAAGATACCAAAGTATTGAAAATAAAGTCTACATTTAAATTATGTATATAAAATTCTCTTAGGGGCCATATACATTAGAAATACCCAAGTTTGACACTCTAAATAAATTACGCACTCTTCAATTACCCTAAATCCAAATTTTGATGAAATTTACGAGATATTAATTCTTTTAAAATGAGCCTATTTTAGCGCTGTATCCAAATTGAAGTTCGGTACTCGATTGCTGAAATGCTGCAGAATTGACTATGTCACTTCTATTAATGTATTATTTCTTGCCAATATGACCATTTAACTCGCTTAATATGTTTTGACTATTGGTAGAACAAATATTTGAATAAAATGAGTAAAATTTGTATTTTTTCAAATTATGCTTTTCTGCACATCATAGACAACCCCTTAAAGCTTCTTTTTAACGATTTTTAATAATAATTCGAAAACTACTTGAAAGAAAAATCTGAAATGGAAAAATTCGCATAAAGTAGGACATAATAAATATAAAGCTATAAAAAATTTGTAGGTTGCAATGCATATTTTTTTCGAATATTAATTTCATAATCCTTAATTCGGATTATAAAATTAAAAAAAAACAAATTCAATGTATTTATGTTTGAGATTTTTAGCATTATAACCACAAAAAAAAAATTATCATATTAAGATTATAATTTAAGGAGATATTAATAAAAATATGAAAATTTTATTTTACATTAGAAGGTCTAAATTTTGAAAAATTATATTAAAAAAATTCATCATCCAAATGAATACAAATTTCGTTTCTAGGCATTGTTTGAACCTAAGATTTAAAATATATTGTCAAAATTGAGTGTTGTCATTGTAAAAACAAAGTTTGGTCTGGTTTTCCTTTGTAGGTGCCCCCCTAATAAAATTTAGTATCCATAATTTAAAAGTAGACTTTATTTCCAGTCTTTTGGTATCAGTAACTTTCTTCTATTATAACTAGGGGGCTCGGCCCCCTACGAGCTACGCTCGCCAACCCCCCGTTCAGACACTGCAGTCTCTAAAAGCACGCTAATTTGATCGGCTTTAATTGAATTTTTTTGGAAGATTGAATTATAATTAAAAAAAACAAAGGCGATCTCCCTATAAACGGGTTTCTATTCATTTCTCTTTGATTGGGGAATTTTACGGAAAAATCAGCTGCTGTTAAAAGATACAATGGCATTTCAAAATCATCTAATATAAAATGAATTAAGTAAACAGAGTCTTTGTCTCCCGGTATTTTTTAACAAAGCGAAAAGAAAGTCCTTTTAAATAAAACATTTTAAATATATCGTTTTTAATCTGACGTAATTTTCACCAAACTTTTCTTTCCCTTTTTAATATTCACGTGAAAATGCTTTTATTAGAAATGAAATATTATTTGCGCTGTCCAAAAAAAAAAAAAAAAAAAAAAAAAAAAAAAATAGTTGAAAAGTTCATCTCAAAATATCAAGTAAATGTCTCGCGCTATTTTTAAATTTAAACTACTATTTTGCAATATTATTTTTTGTTCATTTTACGTAATAAGTGTAATGTGACGTAAATGTGATGTAATTTCTCCTATTTAAGACTTCTAACGCATGTTAATGAATTTATTACTTTACAATATCCTTTCTCTGTTAAAATTCACGTGTAATTATAGATGAAGTAATTTTCAATAAGTTCCTGCTTTTTATACGTAATTATTTAATTCTAATTTGAAAGTTTTTCTTTTCTGTTTATAATAGTCACGTGTAAATACATTTTTAATTTGAAGCAAACATTATTGTTTCCGTTGTTTATACAGTTTGGCAACAGGTTAAATTAGTACAATTTTCTGAAATAAGTAAAAAAATATCTCTCGAAATGCTGAAAATTTGAATTTAAAATAGAAATGAAACCTCGAAAAATGAGTCAAATTAAAAAAATAAATTAATTCTGCACACCGGGAAATTATAACGTATAAAATGATCTAAAAAGTATTAAATTCCGATGTATAGTTTTTGCTCCTATAAAACTTTTTTAATGGAACGATTTTGTCCAACTTTAGCATTAAATATCTCTTAAAATAACTCTTCGATTTGAAAACTGTCTACATCAGCGTGTTTATCAAACATTTCTGTATAATACTACCACTTTTCATATTTTTGTATGCATTATTTTTCTTAATATTAACGAAGAAAGACCTCCGGTCACAAAAAATTCAAAACCGGCGGCGGCGGCGGCGGCGGTGACAGCGGGAGTTACTTTTTTTTAGAATAGAGAGATTAGTTGCAGAGTTAGTAGAGAGTGTTTACTTTTTTCCCCACGATTGTACTATTCACATCCGTATAGAGAATATCCAAAGAAACTTGGTCAGAAGTTTAAGAAAAATGATAAATTGGTTGACGGGTGTATATTCACAAGCTTTTACTTTACTTATCTATGCACGTCATATATGTCTAAAACAAAATGACCGCAATCGGTCATTGGTCATCACAAATGTATTTAACTTCCCACGTTAAGAGGAAACATCAGTTATGAATTTCCCTTTAAAACAATAAACTACTAAGATGTTATAGTAAAATTTTAATTTTTAGTTTTTAGTTTGGGGGGGGGGGGGAGAGCATGGGGTATAGAATTCAGAGAGAAGAAATGGTGTACTGCACTATCTTTCTAAATCTTTGAAAATATTTTTGGTCAAAACGAAATTTGGTCACTTTTGGCCAGTTTTAAGTATTTTGGACCTCGTAATAAAAATCCTGATTTCTCTAATAAGGCCCCTCCAAATGTGTGTCCCGGGGCGGTTGCACCGCATGTCCTCTGAATTAGTCAGACCCTAAATGTAGATGGACATATGAGTAAGTGTATTATTTTCTCATAAAAGTTTATACGTTTAAATGTTTTATTTGTTGATTACTTTATATATATATATATATACACCATTTGCATTCATTATCAAAACTGCATATATATTAAGCGTATAATGTTAATGCTGGAATATGCCGTAAATTAACACAGCAGCGCCATTTTGTGGATTGGGTTGATAACGCAAAAACGCGGTTTTTTCGAGGCTAACAAAAAAGACAGGCTACCGCACGGCATTCCACGTGTCTTTTATTAAAGACCGCTGAAGTCACATGAGGCTCGATTGCACCAATGCAGGTGTACGAAAAGAGCATCACGTCACTCTAGAGGTCTGTAAAAAAGTCACTTGGGATGCATAGCGGTAGCCTGTTTTTTTCGTTAGCCTCGGGAATTTTAGTATGATGTGATATATGACAGAATATATACTATCTGCGCATCTATTGCGCATATTTTCTGAATCATTACTCACTTATGGGAGATGAATGTTGTTTACCAGATTTATTGCAAAATATTTTTGTTACAGTGTGTTTTGATAAACTATATGTACATAAAAAAAATGTCACAATATCATTTTGATTTCGGGAGAAAAAGTACTAATGCTATGGAAACATTATTGCTTTTTGCCATGAAACTAAAATGACATTACGACTTTTTTTTTAATACACATATTTTTATCAGAACAAGCTGTAACAAAACTATTGTACAATAAAGCTGGTAAACAAGATTCATCTTCCATTAGCGAGAAACGATTTGAAATTCGTGATTGAATTTTTAACAGGGATTCTCTAAAATGGCTTTGTATGCTTCAAATAAAAGAAAAAAAATCTAATCTAGCGATTTTAGGATAATTATTGAAGCTATTGTCTAGAATCCCAAAATATTTAAACAAATAAATGAAAAATATTTGCTTGTTTAATAGTATAACATTTAATTCATGCATTTTAAATTAAAGTGATTCCGAATTTAAAATGAAATGAGTTTTTAATTAAATAAATGAAGTATTTGTTAGTTAAATAACATAAGTGCAATGCGTTCAAGAGAATATTGGAAAATTATCGTCTGCGCTCGATAAAAGAAAATAAAACTTAAAATTGAATATTTTATTTATAATTAAGTTCTATATATATTCTAAACATTTATAAACGTTGTATTATGATCGGGAATACAACCGTGTATATCATTTTTTATAACTTTAGCACATAAGAATTCAGTAAAAAATGAGACTATAAAATTCTATCTTTACCTATTAACTACATACTAATTTTTATGCGTCATTTTCATTACATTAAAACGAAAACATAATTAAAATCGAGCGTATTTAAATCACCAACATTTGATATATTAAATAATATTTTGTCTTTTATATTAAATTAAAATAAAAACAGGTAACTAACTTCTTTTACTCTATGGAAAAGCACAGGGACAAGTTCCATCAGAAAAATAATTTTCTTACAATTTCGAAAACTACAGCTATTAGATGGCCCATTTTGCCATTTTAATAAATAATATTAGCTCTAAAAAGAACTGTTTTTTACTTAAATAATGATCTATAATAAATAAACTAGAAAAAGCCATCCTTTGTTTGGATTCGCGAAGCATTATTTAATAAGATAAATATTTGAAAGTAACAGTATTTTATCATATTATTTTTGCATCTTTATTAATCAAAAACGTTATTTTATGTTTTGGCGCATTTTAAATTTAGAAATGTAAATTCAGCCAAATAACTAAGAATTTCCCCGGATTTTTTTTTTTTTTTTTTTTTTTTTTTTTTTTTTTTTTTTATCATGTAACGAATTCAACAATTAATTTTATTTGTTTACAATTCTTTTGCTGCCACTTTACAAAAAAAAAAAAATCATAATATAATTCTTTTAAAATGCGTAAGTATCGTCTGCGTAAATGATTTCACATAATAAGAATAAATTGTGTATTTGGATTCTTACAGCTGAAAAATACTTTTATAATTGAATGTAAATAATTGAATTTTCACAAATTTTAATTCATTAATAATATGTTATAATTTTCATACAAAAAAGGTATTTTAAAAATTTCATTAAAGAAATCGTGAAACTACTTAATTAATCATGATTCTATCTATAATTAGTAACTCCATGATTTATTTTTTCTTCTGAAAAATATAAGTGTTTCATTTTTTATTTGCAAAAATGCGACCGTAATGGAAAAACGCGTAAAATAAATTAATTAAAATGATAAATTTTTTAAGGTTTTTCTGAAAAAAAAATATTCCGCAAATCTACAAATCATAATTTATTTGTATGCTTAATTTCAAGTCAAAATACTGAATAGTTTTTTTGGAAAGTGTACGACAAAATTATGTAGCCTAGTAGAGGATGAGCGAAGCGAATCCTAATAAAATAATCGCGAACAAAAATTAATAGAATATTCTATAGTGTCAGAATATAAATACTACAAACAAATGAAAACACGGCGTTTTACGCTTGCGCAGTTATTTCATAAATGTACTTTAATAGATTATCCACAAAGAAGAGAACAGTTAGGTATAATCCTATAGTTCAACCCCCGTCTGCTACGTGGCGTGTGACCTTGATTGATATGAACTCGTCTCGTCTTTAATCTTGAGGTTACCTCTAACATTTAAGATAGGATGCTTACCTTATATTACATTGCTTTGTTCACTATAAGATGATATACATATTCAGCAGCATCACTCTATATTTCGAACGGTATTTTTAAATAATTTGAAACACAAATTACTAAGCATATCAAGATGTTTCCGTTAAAAAATGTATTTTAAAAAAGATCTTTTAATAACATCTGTGGAACGCATTTTTGAGTAGAATAATACCCCCAACACATACTTCATCATAATCAAAATCATGTGTTAAAGTAAGGGAAATTTTATTTATGGAATAATCATCATGGTTCCCGACTAAAATGCAATAAAAAATAGTGAAAATTGGTGTAAAATAGTGATATAAAATATACTTTAATAATAAACTATTAAGAACAATATCTTCATAATAATAAACATAAAAATTCTCTTACTTTGTTCGTGTGCTATGAAACATAAGGCAAAGACGGACATACAGAAAATCAAAAACAGAACAAAAAGCAATAAAATATTTAAAGAGAATCAATATCTGCACATTATCACTATGCGATCAAACGTGAAACTCTAAAAAAGAAACGTAGAACAATTTTATAAACTAAAGTTATTTTATGTTCAATTCACACATTTGTCGTCTGCGCGCCAAACAGCGTGCAATAGAGATAGAAACTACAACATATAGTAACGTAAAATGCAATTCAGGTTATCCATTTTTTACTTTTTTCTATCTTAAATAGAAGAAAATATTGTAATCGAAATTTTTTTCGACTCCTGGTTTTCGACGGATTTACACGCTTTAGGTTTCAGAGATCCTAAAAAACATGTTTATAGAAAATGTCTTTCTGTCCGTGTGTCTGTCGCCATTGTACCATGAAAAAGTGTATGAAGTTATGCATAGAATTGAACCATTTTTTTTTTTTAATTTTTGGCTATGGCAAGCACGTCCTTCCATCATTTGGAAAAAATCCACCCGAAAGGGTCGCTGTAATAACGATTTTTGTGCGATTTTGAATATTGTACCAGTATTGTATGAAACTATGCATAGAATTGAACCAAATTTTTTATGCATGTTTTTGGTTATGGCAAGAAGGTCATCCCTGAATTTCGAAAATTTCCGCCGGAAGGGGGCGCTGTAATAGCGATTTTTGTGTAATCTCAATTTTTCGGAGTTCTATTGTACACCAGTGGCTCGTGTATCGACGGGAACTTCCCATCCTGATAAGCCGACTATTCGCGATTTTAATAAATATCATGATCGAGAATAACTCGTTTTTACTCCGATCAATTGACCGAAGCAAAAATTTACGATGAAAGTCAAAGTTGATATAGTATTGAACTAATAAAATTGAAATATTGATATCTGTAACAATATTTTGAAATATTAAAATATATGAAATAGAATAAGTTTTGGGATTGGCACATCCAACTAGTTTACTTTGCAAATGTAACCGAAAATTTATTAAATTTTTTGACAAATATTTTGTAAATATACCAAATTTTATGTTCATTTACTTTTAAAAATAGAATATACGCATCAAACACTACATTACTTTGGATTTAGAAATATCCGTACACATTCTGTTCCCACCACTATACAATGTGTCCCACGAAAAGTGACCTCGTCTTTTTTCGTTAAATATTAATCATAGACATACATTATAAATTACAAAGTTATGTAAAGAAAGGTACATAATTTTATGAAATTGATTAAAATTGTCAGGGGATTAAATCTGACGAAAAACAAAATTAAAATTTTATACGGCACCCGTACAAAATATTTCCCAATGAATAAAACGTTTCATATACACTAATGTCGGTCATGTAAAAAAAATCAGCATGTTATCATAAAAAGTCACAGAGATATGACAATACATAAATGCCGTTATAAATCATTTTTCCATGACTGGATATGAGTTCGCAAAGGGGGAAAATAATGTTGAATGATTGCGTTTCAGGGGTCGTACACATATTTCGAAAGAAATCAATGATTAAGTTAAGTAATGCTATAAAAAGTGATGAAATATCTTTATTAAGATTGTTTTTAAATTATGTGAAAATATTTTCTATCGTGGATGATTTTGAAAATGTTGTCGTTTGTGCGGCGAAACGATCGTCAATCTTAATAAAGATATTTTATCACTTTTTATAGCATTATTTAACTAAATCTGTACATAAGTGATTATTATACATGTTTTTATAAGAAATCAATGATTTCACAAATAAGTAACAATTGTGCTATTTACTGGAACAAAAGGCATCTAAACTGTACAAAAGTAACAACTTTCTCATGGAATTACCGTCTGTTGCAATTATGTGACGCACCAATCAGAGGTAGATATTTGCGTAGTCAAAAATATCTCAGCTGTTTAATGTTGATTGACTATGCCATTTCCCAATTTCATTCTGTAATTAGTCATGTAAAATTTTAACAATTTTTCATGAAGCATAGTTTTGTAAATTTGTAAATAAAACTAAAGATAAGAGTCCTATTATATTTGCTTATGATGCACGTCTGCATCACGTCATCTGCATTCTAGATCTGCATTTTAACTTATGATTGAACCCTCATCAACGTACCTCTGCGACTTTTTATCATAAAATTCTGAAATTTTGCATCGCACATTTTAAAATTTTATTTTTGTCGTATTGGAAAAAAAAGTACTTTTAACAACAATTTTATTCGAAAACTGCATCTCAATTTATTTTTGAAATATTATTATTTTTGTAGTTTTTAGAGGCATTTGCTTAATATTGACAACGGAAGTACTCTATTTCTATGGAAAGTGAAGGAAAAAAGTTCTAAACTAGTAATTATATATTTTTGTGTCCATTTTCTCATAACAACCGAAAGAAAATATAATTAAAATATAAACAAATGATTTCTGGTAAACCATGGAGCTATTATAAACTATATTTAATTTTAAATATCTATATTCATGTGTATCTATATTCATGTAATTTTAAGTATCTATATACATGACCTTATTACCGTATGGGCGTATTGTACACATTGGTGAAACATTTGTATGGGGACCGTATAAAAATTTAAATTTTGTATTGCTTCATATGATCAATATTTAAGGAATTCAATATTTTTAGGAAACCCTGTATAACATTTCTTAACTATCGGAAGATAGTTTATTAACTGTAGCAAAAAATGCGGTCGATCAAATGTAGGAAAGAAAATAATAATTAAAGGCAAATACTCTCGCATTTTAGTAATGTTACCCAAATTAAGAATATATTTACATTTAAATTTCATCTTATGTATTATTTTTTAAATTTAAATTACGAAAAAGGACGCATCGATTCGATTTCGTTCATTTAAAAGAATAATTTTATGAAAAAAGCCACTCGCGGTTTTTTTTTTATTAGCCCCCGGTATGCTAAATCTTTCTCCAATCTTACTTTGTGTCGTCTCCAAAAAATAACGTTACGTTGTATAAGCCAGCCGTAAAACAAAGCAGATGTATCATTCTACAATTAAATACTCTGTAGCAATTTTTTTTACTTCTAAGCATCGCACATTTTAAAATTTTGTTTTTGTCATATTGGAAAAAAAAGTACTTTTAACAACAATTTGTTAAGGTTGAGCAATTTGAAAAGGTAGATTAATTTAAGAATTTTGAATAAGTAAAAAGTCAAGAACTGAGATAGGAAAACAAACTCCAAAGTCATACATAAAAAGAATCTAACTCTATGGGCTGAGATCGTAATGTGGCTAAATTCATTAAATTGTAAAGGTGTGTAAATTTGAAAATTTTAGTTAACTTAAGCTGATTACCTTCATTACAATAAAAAAATCTAGAAGAAACACTGTTCATATTCTCTATATTCTTCAATTTATTAATGATTACTTTTAAATCTTTATTTTTAAATTAATATATGATTCTAATATGATTAATCTTAGAGAAACAGACCATTGCTACTTCTTGGGTTAATTTGAACTGAAACATTTATTCTCATTATTTCTGTCTTTTAAAGTATATTTACTTATTTAAATCTAGTGAAGTTACTTTATTGAAGAATATTCTTAGCAGTGCAAAAATAGATACAAGTCAAGAAAATAAGATTAAAATTAAATTTAATTCTTCATAGGGAGTTTTAACTCTTATACATACAGGTGTTTCAAAACTTATTTCTCAAACTATCACAATTAACAAATGATATTGTAAATATTCTAACATTAATAGGAAAGAATTTATCATGTTGACATTTTCTGGCTTGTATTATATAGATTGTAAAATTAAAACAAAGATAATCAATCATTACGTTATAATGGAACAAGAAAAAAAAACTTAACATACCCAATGTAATCCATAGTAGGTTTCAGACATTGTACACCACAAGTTATTCTTTTTTCTTTTAACATAGTTATCTTAAACACAATTTTTTAGATGATTTTTCTTTGACGACCATATCTTAACTGGCAGTGTTTTTTTTTTGTTTTCTGTAGTGTAAAAAAAACTCCTTATCTTGAAAACAGTTTCAGGGGGTGGGCTACACACCACACACTTCCTTCGGTACGCAGCTTTACCCGAGGAGTTAGGAAATCGTTTTGGAATTTGAAGTCAGCAGCCAATATCGCTCTCCGCGGAAGTAGCTGGAATTGTTTTGCTTCAACTTTAAACAAGCAGGCATCCTCCGTGATATATTTCTAGGATAAATTGAAGCTTAGCAGAAAAGGGAGCGGGACGCTAACGTCTTGCTTCGCATGCTCACGATTTATCTTGGATCTCTATTTCACAGAATCTGATATCAGGGCATTTTTTTCTCGTCCGATGCTCGGTCAGCACAGTCGAAAGATGCACCTTCTAAAGCCGCGCTCGCTTACCATTCATTTTTAAAAAAACGAAAAGCACTTACAGTTCAATTCATACTCTTTAGTCGCAAAAGTCGTCCCTCTCTTTCTTCGGTCTCAAAAGCGAATCTCCTTAATTAAAATTGTTTCAGGCCTCGACAAAAAGGGGGGGGGGGGGGGTTCTCGGGCCCCTTTGCCCCCTCAAAATTTTATGTTGTTTCACATCTTACTGCACTCAGGACACATCTAAAAAAACGCTACACGACCAACAGACCACGCGCTCGCTTCTCGCGTCCCCTCAATCCTCCCGCGTTACTTCCCAGGAAGCAATAAAGGCTGAGGGGCGAAAACTGTTTTCATTGGTCAATTTCCCTACCTAATGCCAAGAACATCTCGTTGCTATGTCCCTCTAACCACGGGGAGATCACGTGAACTCAAATCTCAGAAGCCCAGGCAATACTTGAACCTGCTTAAAAAATTGTTTTTCGTAAACAAAGTCATAAAAATTCATTGTAACAGGGGCTGGTATGCTATGAGAAAAGTATCATTCCCACACAATAATCCTGTGTTTAAAATGTAAACGTGTGTGGTCCCAATTATTTCTGAACACAGCTGACCATCTACCCCACGTTTGCTAGTAAAAGAGAGAAAAGGGAGATTTTTTTTTTTTTTTTTTTTTTTTTTTTTTTTTTATGTGAGAGAGTATCCCAAAAGAAAAGGTTTTATTTACAGAAAAATAGAGGAATGTTTTTGAATAACAACATTTACATGAAGTACGAGAAATTAATAAAAAGAAAGGGTGCTTCATTTATTAAATTACTTTTATTTATTTATTTATTTTTATTTTTAGAAAACACAACTGACTTTAAACTGAACTCTTAAAAATAAAGAAAGTGTACAATGAAAAATTTTGAATAGAACTAAGCTATTAATGATATACAAAAAAGGGGGGGGGCGTGCTGTGTACAAATAATATATTTTAAAGGAAAATTTCTTAAAAATAAGTAAATTACGCCTAACAGGATTCCCCGTCGGTTGAAAAAAAATCAATTTTTTTGAATGAAATACAAAAAAAAAATTATTTTTTTGAATGTCAAAGAAACACAAGCCCAAAAATTTCAAAATTTAAAAAAAAAACCCAGTACGTGTCCCAATGAGTCACTTACTTAATCTCGGTGAATCCACTCAAGGATCTTTGACCATCAAAACAAACTAAACTTCAGCCCGAAAGACAGATCAGACTCCCGTTGTACATTCGCCACTACTGCAACACACTCCGGAAATGTGAAACAGTAGTTTGACTACAGCAAACTTCCCAAAAGGTCCAAAATTGTAAATGTTAGAAACAAAAACTGAGATACCTATACTATGTATAAAAATTATCTACTTTTCCACACACAATTCACAGACGAAAATCACCATGGCTCCAATTTATTTCTGGACAATGGCGAGCAAATTTAGTATATGGGATCGCCGACTTGAGAACTACCACTAGAGCTCACTCTAGTTACACCGTAATCGAACTCCACTCTAATAACACTAACCAAATATCCCCAACTTTGTATAGCAATATACTTACTACCTATTCCGGGGGGGATTAATTTTGACTTATAGCACTGCCAGCCAGATATGGACACAATATATATATATGCACAGTTATATAAACAAAACATAAAATCAATACACTAGTGCACAGCTGGACAATAGAATACACATAATCAGAGACAAAAAAAAATTAACATTAGGTATATATTGTTGACAAATACATATCACTCGGAAAAATGTGGATTAGAGTTCTTCAGACTGGTGAAAAATTGTTCGTTTGAATTTTAGAAACACATAAGATCTTTCTGAGTTTTACAACTGCACTTACAGGGTCACTGTGCATTGGGTAAGTGTATGCCGCAATGTGTGTTGCAGATAAGAACACGTAAAAATTATATACCAACTTTGGTTATCAAAATTTTGCTAAAATATCCACAAACATTAAACAGTTTGATACACCAACTGTGATGGTGAATAATTACACCCAAAATCGAAAAAGGGAAGGCAGAAACAACAACAAAAAATTAAAAAAAACAGGTAGTATACAGATTTAAAATGAGATGAATTAATGTAAATACACACCAAACATTTTAATACTTACATTTAGATAAACAAACCTCAGTTCCAACCTACATACTAGAAAATTTTGAACTAAAACCCCTTTAATTCAAAACAAGAAAAATGTTTGAAATACATACACCTGAGTTGTAAACAAATAGTATACTTCTATACTTATACACTAACTCACACCTCAGATACACTAATCTGTGTAATTTCAAACAGTATTTAAAAGTGTGTTTTTCCCTAAAGAATAACAATTCTAGTACCTACCCTAGAAAACCAAGTAAAATTACACACTAATATACAAAATTTTATACATAAGTACTTTATTACGTATATTAAATAAAATACACCTATCCTTGCTAAACCATTACATTAAAAACAATGCATATAGATAAAACACAGAGCGAAGAGGAAAAATTTGATGCATGCATAATTCCATTAAAAATGTACAGAAAATTTTCAAAGTTCAGAAAATACAGCTAAAACTTCGGAAAAATGCATAATAAATTAAACAATGTATGTGCGGAGTACGTTTTATTATTAAAATAACCTAAATACATACTAGAAATAATAATAACTAAGTTAGAAAACATCTAGTACATTGACAACAAACTTCCGTTACCCGGACACAAAATCAAAACAAACAAGTTTAAAGTTCCTAAAAAAATAAATTACGTACTAAAATGCACAAAATAACATTAAAAGAATGCTAAACATTTATATATACAAAAAAAAAATATTAAAATAAAAACTATTCTAGGCAAAGATTAGTGCTTAAAAAGTTGCTACACTCTATAATTTGGCTTATCTCTCCTTTCACGGAATCCATATTGACTGGTCGGGACAGCATTCGATTTAGTTGGTATCGATTGTAAGTGACTAACATTCGAAGTACGCGATGCATCCGCATTACAATCCTACGTAACTTGATTAGCTGAATTCCCTCCCGGTGCTGGATCTGAGAGCTGAACGTCGCCTGAATTTTCCTTATGCGTATCGCTGGAAACTGGGGGGGAAGAATGATGAGCCATACTTTCGCTATCTGCCTCTGCTGAACTTAAGGGCGATTGCTCTGCGCTGTCTGCTGTATCTGGCGCGCTCCGTGGGGTCGAAAAAACTGGGACGAAGTTACGTCCGCGCCTGCGCTTCCGTGGTGCAAGAAAATCGAAGTTGCTTGTCGAAGGGACGTCAGTTACAATCGGACTAGTCTCAATCGATATAGAATCGACATCCTGCTGTTGTTGTTTTGGTACAAAAATGGATTTCTGCTTTTAAACTCCGTTAGTCTGTCAACATGTACAACTTGCGTTTTAGATAAGTTAGATTGAAGAGCAATTTTAAAATTTACTTAACTTAATTTTTCAGTTATAGTGTAAGGGCCATTATTAAATTTAGGGAGCTTTTTTGACTGACCTGGCTTTACGGAAGGTGTGAATAACCAGACAGAATCCCCTACTTTGAAATTTTTACACACTGCAGTTTTTTTCACGATACTTCTCTTGTTTTTCTGAAACTTTAACAAGACTGCTGTGTACTTCCGTGTATACTTTTCTCAATGCAGGAAATAAGAGTTCACAATATGAAGGAGTATCATTGTAATTTAAAGTTGTAGGGGTAGAAAAAAATTTATACGGAAGGTTAAGATTTCTTCCAAACATTACTGCAGCGGGGGTTAAGTTTGTGGATGAGTGTACTGCTGTGCGGAGGGCTAAAAGAGCAAATTTGAGTTTTGTATCCCAGTCTGTTTGATTTTGGTTAACGATATGACATAGGGCATTTTTCAATGTCTGATTTTGTAGCTCAACTTGTGCATTCCCGCTTGGATGAAACGGGGTTGTCTGAATGTATTTGGTGCCAAAATTCTTATAGACTTTCTCTATAGCTTCTGATATTAAATTTTTTCCTTTGTCAGTTGTGATATATGAAGGTGCTCCATATCTTGACACGAAGTCAGCAAGGGTATCAGCTATCATATCTGAAGTGATATCGGATACTGCGTATGCTTCAGGCCATTTTGAAAACGCATCAATATATGCAACAATAAACTTATTACCCGAAAAAGTCTGGGGCAAGGGACCCAAGATGTCCAAATTTACCTTTGAGAGTGGGAATTCAGGGGTGGGCATTCTTTGCAATGGGGCGAGATGTTTTGCCTTGTGTGCACGTCTCTGTTGGCAACTAATGCAGGATTCTACTAGATGTTTGACATCAGCGGACATGCCTGGCCAGTAAAAATTTGCGCGAATGCGATCAATGGTTTTCTGGAAGGCTTGATGACAAGCAGCTAGAGAATCGTGAGTTAGTGCAAACACCTGGGGGATAAGTTCTCTTGGTACCACAAGTCTGGGCAATTTATTCAGCACAAGAGAATCTCTAGTGTCCTCGCCCACTAAAAGATCATCTTGGAAGAAAAATCGCATATACTTGGGTGCAATTTCCAGCCCTTGGTCTAATTTTTGAGCAATCTGTATACACTTTTTGTCTGATTTTTGCAATTCCCTGCTTTTCTCTAATAAATCAGATTGTGGCATAAACATATTTCCTTTTTCCACCTGAATACAAAAATTGCAGCTGGTCACATTTTCAGAAAAATCATTCTCATTTACATACCTTGATAAGAAATCAGCTACACTGTTACAACGACCTTTGATAAATTTAATCGTAAAGGTAAAATCTGCAAGAGTGCAAACCCATTTCGCAATTCGGTATGTTGGGTCTTTAATTTTGAGCATATATGTAAGTGGGGCATGATCTGTATAAATAAAGAAGTATGTGTTAGCTAAGTAACACTTAAAATGCGAAGTAGCCCATACTAGAGCGAGTAATTCACGCTCCGTGGTCGAATACCTCGTCTCGGGGTCTTTTAATTTTCTACTGGCAAAGGCGACAGGATGTAAACAGTTGTTATCATCAAATTGCGACAATAGTGCTCCAAGAGCTGAGCCACTAGCGTCCGTATATAAATGAAATTCCTTATTAAAATCAGGGAGGTTTAAACAAGGTTTAGATATCAAAGCATTTTTTAAATCTTCAAATTCTGCCTCTGCTTCCTGATTCCAAACAAAACGACCATTATCTTTAGTTAGTAAAATTAAATTTTTGGCTCTTTTTGAAAAATCGGGAATGAATCTCCTATAAAATGATATTGTACCAATAAAGGATCTAACTGCCTTACGAGTTTTAGGTGGTTGGAAATCTTTAATTATTTCAATATTTTTATTGATTGGTGCAACTTTACCTTTTTTAATCTCAAAACTAAGATATTGAATTGTATCAGATAAGAAAAAACATTTACTAGGTTTTAACTTTAACTTATGTTGGCGAAGTCTACTGAACACTAAATTTAATTTTTCAAGGTGGGACTCTACATCTTTCGAAGCAATCACAATATCGTCGATATAAACTAGGATACCTAAATTTCCCAAGTCACCAAAAATAGCATTCATTAATCTTTGAAAAGAATTGCCAGATGTCGATAATCCGAAGCAATTCCTGGCCCACTCAAAGAGTCCTTTATGGGTGATTATTGCTGTTTTGTGTCTACCCTCAGGACGCACAACTTGCTGGAAAAAACCACTCGTTAAATCAAGGGTTGAAAAAAATTTGACCCATAAAGTGCATCAACCGAATCTGTTATATTCGGGATGGGATAAACATCCTTAACTAAGTTTTTATTAAGGGCTCTGAAATCGACCGCCAACCTATAAGAACCATCCGCTTTCTTAACTAAAAGTACAGGTGAGGCGAATTCAGACATAGAGGGGGCTATAATTTCAGCTTTTAAAAGGATATCAAGTTGACTTTCTAACTCTTCTCTTAGCTTCTGGGGGACTCTATATGCTTTACATTTTACGGGTTTATCTGAGGTTAAATTAATTACATGGGGGATAGTGTCACAGCCTGGTAAGTCTAAAACTGAAGCTGCAAACACATCTTTATTCTTATCTAAAAATTCTTGCATTTTAAGTTTGAGGGGGGGTTCTAAATGATCAAGATTGATATCTGTGCTCCATGTCAGGTCAGCATGGTCAAAATCATCACCTGGTGCGGGTGTATTTACATTAAAAGCAAAATTACATTTATCATAGTCACAATCAGAATCATCGATACACTTTCGAACTTTGGCAACCTTCATTCCCTTTTTAAAAGTTACACTATCATCCGAAAAATTTGCAAAAGATATGTACAGCCCATGTTCCTGAGAACAGACACTTCTAGACGATAATACACCATTACAGAATTTCTGTACCAGAGGTTCCAAAATCACATTATCTTTACTTTGAATAAAATTATCTCTTGAACATTTAACTTTTGCTATAACTTTAGAATGGGGAGGTATAGTTATTACACTGGTGAGTACCGCAAAACTAATCTCATGATTTTTTGAATTTTTGTCCTCATTACATGTATCATTACTTGTTTCACTCAAATGTGCAACTTTCTATTAGTTACATTGACCTGGCAAATAGGATAAACACTTTGCATTTCCCTATTTTTACTTTTTCCCTCCTCCTCATTCATTATATCTGAGCTTACATTAGTATTTACATTATGAATATTTGCATTAACACTTATCTCATTTTCATTCGAATTGTTGCAACCTATATTACTATTTACATCATTACTGTTACTAATACTACTTATACACCCTACATACAGTTTATTATTATTTACATTATCCCCTACATTAAAAACCTCATTTATATTTAGGGAATTTTCTACATTTGAGTTTATCTCTGAGAGATCCTGAACAACAGAGCATTCATCTTTATTTACATTGCTTTGACAATTATCACCAATTACAGTTTTACTCATTTCATTAATGTTTTTCTCCCTAACCTGTACTTTCCTTTCTTCCTTATCTGCTCTTAATTCTAGTTCATCTTTATGATTATACTCCATGTTGTTCAGAGTTTCCCCAGAAGCTTTATGTTTAAAAAAATTCTTCTTTGGGAAATTTGTTTGACATGCTACAGATTGAGTTTTGTAAAAATTGACATTGTTTACTTTACTATATTCACATTTGCTGTCAACCAGTGGGGAAGGGAGGGAGTTTTGCACACTATTTTTACACAAAGTCTGCTCGTTTACATTCAAAATAATGGATTTTTGTTGACAATTAATAATGGCACTATATTTACTTAAAAAGGGCATACCCAAAATGGCAACAAATTCATTAGCTAATTTTCCTGGTACCACGAAAAATTCTGCCTGACAGTTTACATCATTGAACTTAAAGTTTAAATCTATTTTTTCTATAAGTGGAACCTTTTCACCTGTTACCGTTAAAATCGGGGTACTGCGTGGAGAGGTATTTGCAAATGGAATAGGATTAAGGCCTTGCCTGGATATCAGATTAATTCCTGAGCCAGTATCACATAACACATTTAAAAAAATATCATTATTTATAAAAATTTTCATTGTAGGCAAGTTGTAAACAGACGGGGAAAAAACATTATATACAGAGGGAGGAATGTCGTTAGGCCTATCATGAGTCAGTCCGACTGATTCTGACTCAGCCACTACTCGTTTAAACCTTTATTTTCCTGAGTTACATTATTTTGGCCCGTTTCCTGTTGTGGGACATTGTTGTCGCCACCTCTACCTCTTGTATATTGCCCTCTACCTCTATAATTATTCTCTCTTTGAGAGTTATCATACCCTCTACCTCTTTGAGGCTGTTGGTATCCAGACATACCCCTACGACCCTGATAACTCCTATTGTTACCTCTCCAAAACTGGTTTCTGGGGTTTTGGGAGCAATCTCGAGCAAAATGGTTGAGACCCCCACACGTACAGCAAGAAAAATTTGAAAAATTTGTTTGTTCTGGGTTCCACACCCTTCTGTCATTATCTGTTTTCTCCACTAAACTATCAATTTTCGCAGTTAACAACTGTAATTGTTGTTTTAGCTCCTCAATTTCCTGCTTCTGATTGTTTACATTTGGTTTTTTAGCTTGAGTAGCCGCGCAAGCTATATTGATAGGTTGTGGTTGAGTTGCCTGTGCCAAATCGTGGGAGTATAAGGGGTTAATGCTCCTACAAGCTTTTTCCTCTAATCGGGCATAAGCTAAAATTTCAGCAGGTGTTTTTGGGTCTTTTGAAATTACCCCCTTCCTGATTTCTGGCAATAAATTTCCCAGCAGCATGGAGTGTGGCATTGCATCTCTACTTTGTTGCGCTATTGTTGATGATACCCCATCCATAACAAGAGCCCTTAGGGAAAGATCAGAAGCCCTGTCAAAAAATTCTTGAACAGACATAGCAGGTGTTTGCTTAAAATTTAAAAATTTAGCTAAAGCTACATCTGGGGTTTCCTGATGAATGTACCTCTCTTTAATAATTTTAACCAGTTCTGCACTATCCTTACCCTTATGCAGTTTCAATAGTTTAGCAGCTGTTCCCGAAACTCAGCTTAATAAAGCAAACTTTTTCTCCCCCTCATCCCAGCCGAAAAAATCTGCTAATTCCTCCCACTTTTCAAGAAAGTCAGAACATGAAACTGTTGATTCACCATTAAAAGGGGGGATGCTTGAAAGGTTGTCGACTAAGGCCGTTTTCTTTTGTACAAGTGCAAGTTCTTTTGTAGCTTCATCTGCCATAATTAAATCTTTATATATAATCTTAATGTTAGACAGAAATAAAAGTTAAACTGTAAACTAAAATTACGTCCCTATGCAGATTTAAGAATTATACTCGGTATACAAGGGCACATTACAATTAAAACACTTACACAAAAATAAAATTATGCAAAATATGACAGAAAAATTAGTATTTGAGAAAAGAAAAACTTCTTAGGGGGGGGGGGGGTGCATATACTTAGAAACCTCACACCTTGGAGCATACACTTATACATATATATTATAATACACAACATATGAACAAACACACATATATATATATACCTACTGTCCAGCTTGCCCCTAAATTTTTTGGTAAATGAATGACTGAATTATCACTCGCCTGAACTCTGTACACAATGTGTATACTAACTGAATGGCAATTACCAATAAAAATGAACTACCTAAACCTTTAAATCACACCCGCACAAGAAAAAAAGACAATTCTGGAATTTTGCGAGAGGAAAACATTGAAAATTTGTAAAGTATAGAGTTCTAAATTCAGTCAAACAGTTAATTCCCAACCAAATACTGTAATAGATAAAATCACACATAAATTCAATACAATAACCAGGCCTTTAATAACATGGCACCATTCTTGTTATGGGTTTTTTTTCTCTGAGCAGTTAAATTTCCACCTAGATTGAATCCTGTATATAAAATCATAACAATAACTTCTAGCTGAATTACAAAATTACTGAAAAGGAAAACTTTAACCATAAAATATCAATGCCACACTTAAGGAATTTTAAAACTGCAACAAAATACTAAAGCAATACAGGGTTCTCAATGTATCTGCTCAGATCAACCCCAACAATTGTCATAGAGTCAGAATATTCATGCATGACCAGAGAAAATCACTTAAAAAGAGATGAATATAATTAATTAAATGAAATTTAAACATACCGCCAGACAAATTACTTAAAGGAATATGAATGAACTGAAAAGGTAGATTAATTTAAGAATTTTGAATAAGTTAAAAGTCAAGACCTGAGATATGAAAACAAATTCCAAAGTCATACATAAAAGGAATCTAACTCTATGGGCTGTGATCGTAATGTGGCTAAATTCATTAAATTGTAAAGGTGTGTAAAATTGAAAATTTTAGTTAACTAAAGCTGATTACCTGCATTACAATAAAAAAAAAAACTAGAAGAAACACTGTTCATATTCTCTATATTCTTCAATTTATTAATGATTACTTTTAAATCTTTATTTTTAAATTAATATATGATTCTAATATGATTAATCTTAGAGAAACAGACCATTGCTACTTCTTGGGTTAATTTGAACTGAAACATTTATTCTCATTATTTCTGACTTTTAAAGTATATTTACTTATTTAAATCTAGTGAAGTTACTTTATTGAAGAATATTCTTAGCAGTGCAAAAATAGATACAAGTCAAGATTAAAATTTAATTTAATTCTTCATAGGGAGTTTTAACTCTTATACATACAGGTGTTTCAAAACTTATTTCTCAAACTATCACAATTAACAAATGATATTGTAAATATTCTAACATTAATAGGAAAGACTTTATCATGTTGACATTTTCTGGCTTCTATTATATAGATTGTAAAATTAAAACAAAGATAATCAATCATTACGTTATAATGGAACAAGAAAAAAAAACTTAACGTACCCAATGCAATCCATAGTAGGTTTCAGACATTGTACACCACAAGTTATTCTTTTTTCTTTTAACATAGTTATCTTAAACACAATTTTTTAGATGATTTTTCTTTGACGACCATATCTTAACTGGCAGTGTTTTTTTTTTTGTTTTCTGTAGTGTAAAAAAAACTCCTTATCTTGAAAACAGTTTCAGGGGGTGGGCTACACACCACACACTTCCTTCGGTACGCAGCTTTACCCGATGAGTTAGGAAATCGTTTTGGAATTTGAAGTCAGCAGCCAATATCGCTCTCTGTGGAAGTAGCTGGAATTGTTTTGCTTCAACTTTAAACAAGCAGGTATCCTCCGTGATATATTTCTTGGATAAATTGAAGCTTAGCAGAAAAGGGAGCGGGACGCTAACGTCTTGCTTCGCATGCTCACGATTTATCTTGCATCTATATTTCACAGAATCTGATATCAGGGCATTTTTTTTCTCGTCCGATGCTCGGTCAGCAGCCAGGTATATCCAGCTCACCAGCACAGTCGAAAGATGCACCTTCTAAAGCCGCGCTCGCTTACTATTCATTTAAAAAAAAAAAAACGAAAAGCACTTACAGTTCAATTCATACTCTTTAGTCGCAAAAGTCGTCCCTCTCTTTCTTCGGTCTCAAAAGCGAATCTCCTTGATTAAAATTGTTTCAGGCCTCGACAAAAAGGGGGGGGGGGGTTCCCGGGCCCCTTTGGCCCCTCAAAATTTTATGTTGTTTCACATCTTACTGCACTCAGGACACATCTTAAAAAAACGCTACACGACCAACAGACCACGCGCTCGCTTCTCGCGTCCCCTCAATCCTCCCTCGTTACTTCCCAGGAAGCAATAAAGGGTGGGGGGCGAAAACTGTTTTCATTGGTCAATTTCCCTACCTAATGCCAAGAACATCTCGTTGCTATGTCCCTCTAACCACGGGGAGATCACGTGAACTCAAATCTCAGAAGCCCAGGCAATACTTGCACCTGCTTAAAAAATTGTTTTTCGTAAACAAAGTCATAAAAATTCATTGTAAAAGGGGCTGGTATGCTATGAGAAAAGTATCATTCCCACACAATAATCCTGTGTTTAAAATGTAAACGTGTGTGGTCCCAATTATTTCTGAACACAGCTGACCATCTACCCCACGTTTGCTAGTAAAAGAGAGAAAAGGGAATTTTTTTTTTTTTTTTTTTTTTTTTTTTTTTTGTGAGAGAGTATCCCAAAAGAAAAGGTTTTATTTACAGAAAAATAGAGGAATGTTTTTGAATAACAACATTTACATGAAGTACGAGAAATTAATAAAAAGAAAGGGTGCTTGATTTATTAAATTACTTTTATTTATATATTTATTCTTATTATTTTTAGAAAACACAACTGACTTTAAACTGAACTCTTAAAAATAAAGAAAGTGTACAATGAAAATTTTTTAATAGAACTAAGCTATTAATGATATACAAAAAAAAGGGGGGGGGCGTGCTGTGTACAAATAATATATTTTAAAGGAAAATTTCTTAAAAATAAGTAAATTACGCCTAACATGCTTAATATTGACAACGGAAGTACTCTATTTCTATAGAAAGTAAAGGAAAAACAGTTCTAAAATAGTAATTATATATTTTTGTTGTCATTTACTCATAACAACCGAAAGAAAATATAATTAAAATATAAACGAAAGATTTCTGTTAAAACATGGATCTATTATAAACTATATTTAATTTTAAGTATCTATATTCATGTTACAAACAAATGAAGGCCTATGAATAATTAGATATCCGTGTTTTTTTTTTTTTTTTTTTTTTTTTTGGTCGAGTTTCTTTAATGACGGCATCTTTTTGCTGCATTTGTATATTATTTTGCGATAGTGACGTCCTATGCATACTTTACTGTAGATGTTTAAGAGTGGATCGTAAATATGGAATTCTTAAGCGGATGCGAATGACGTCATTTTACATAAAACAAAAGCGTGTGCTTTAAGTCTTAAAATTGAAATATGTTTTGTACTATTTATATATACATATGTTTTTTCTTCAGCAGGGGCGACACTAAATTCTGAAAAAGCAGAATTCTGTTTTTTACTTTTTACATTATTTTATGATCTTTGCTACATAAATATATACAATTTGCAGCTTTTATTTTCAGTTTCATAATGTCATTGAATAAGTATTTTCAGTGTAAGAAGTAAAAGGATATAACTGTTAAACAGAGCAAATCTTTTAATTTTGCTATGCACCTTAATTTGATAATTTCATAACGGAATTAAAAAAAAAAAATTACTAATCTTTCTCGTGTAGTTAATAACTTGGTAAAAAAAAAAAAAAAAAAAAAAAAAAAAAAAATACAGAAAAGAATATATCAATTTAAATTATTTTCATGCCTATGCAAACTTTTACATTTGCCACATACAATTCTCATTTAATAATCTTTTGTCCCTAAAATTTGCAGAATAAATATTAAAATTTAAATAAGTGAGAAGTGAAGAAACCACAAATATTTTGCTATATTGGTGTATAAACATCTAATATAAATTAAAACATTAAAAACATTACAATATTCATTCTACAGTTTCAGCACACCCCCGTGGCCTTCTTCAGAAATGCAAAATTTACATTCCTGACCAAATCCAAATTTTACATTTCTGAAGAAGGCCATGGAATTGTGCTGTAAGTGCGGAAGGAATAATTTAATGTTTTTAATGTGTTCTTAATGTTCTAATCTATATTAAATGTTTATACACCAATATAGCAAATGATTTGTGGTTTGTTCACATCTCACTTATTTAAATTTTAATTATCTGTGGTAGCCCAGTAGAAATAGCCCAAAAAGGGCATTGCCTTGCAAAAGTTCTGGTAACTCTGATTTTCAGATATTGAGTATAGGTTGACCCTCTAATGAAAAAAAAAAACAAAATTTTCAACCTTCTAAACCTTTTTTTTTTTTTTGGGGGGGGGGGGGGGGTTAGAGATAAAAGTGTCATAATAAATTTTATAAAGCATGAAAAGTCTACAAGTTTCATTCATTAGATCATTAATTATCTCTAACAGACTGTAAAAATCAGAACACGATTTATGGTTAAAACAGGGAAAAAAACAAAACAAAACAAAAAAAAAACAGGAAAGTCACTAATTTAAAAACGGCCTTTATATCTGATACTGAATAAGCGAAGCAATTTATTAATTATAGTATGTACAATAAACAGTAATTGGGAAACATTTGAAGGGGGGGAGGAGAAGTTAACCAAAAAAACTTAGTCGGTAGATATAGGCGCCGCCCAGAGTTTGGGCTAAGACTCGAAAGTCGAAAGTAAAATTAAGTGCTGCGAATAATATAAAAAAATGCTTCAAAGATGAATAAAATATAATTTAGAAATTTTAAAAGAGAAAAGGAGTATGCAGGGCAGAAGGGGGGTGGGGGTGCTTCGAGCGCCAGAATGGAGGGCAAAGAGGGCATAAAATGAAGATTAGGTTTGTCGTATTTGTATTAATTTGTCACACATATTTGTGTTAGCTAGGCAAAGTTTACATTGATGGTAAATCTATCTCTATACCATAACATGTTGAGAATGTTATTCGCAACATAAATAATACGAATAATTATACCTTCTAAGACGGAATCCTCTCTAAAGCGAAATTATTTTTGGTGTTTCTGGAACTTAACGTTAAATTTTAAAATAAAGCAATTTATTTTATAAGCTTATAAAATTCTGTATGCAAATTCATTTTGCGGAGGTGGGGGACTGGGGACAACATTCCTTAAGTAAAAGACCCAAGTACGATAAAAGGGTCAGTTAAAATATTCTTTAAGAGCATTTAATTTGTAGCTTCTTCAACCATAAAATTTTCAATTTTGTTCAAATATTGTTTCTATAAAGGCAATTATTCATTTTCCCTGACATGATCATTGAAATGAATTAATTTACTTTATTAAATATAGAAATTCTTACGCCTCAAATAAAACAGAAAGTATTAAACTAATTCATTTCCTCATGAAAGAGATACCAGAAATTTAATTTTTTTTTATGCGGGAATAATTTCTGCGATGCCTGTTTCAAAATCAACCATTTGAAATGTTTTCTTATTTGTTTCTAGAACAGATTGAAAATAATCAAGAAGATTGTTTTTCCGTAGATAATAACGAAACTTTCAGTACAAATTTATGAATTGTTGAAAGAAAAACAAAAACAAATTGAAGTTTTCGGCTTCACTGAACACTAATTGAATGCCCTTATTTATTTAGTGTAAATGCTGCGAAGCGTTGAATGAAACAAACACAATCTATATTTTTACTATATAGGGTTATCTATAAAATAATAATGAAATAAGAATTTGTCTTTTGCTAAGGAATTTATTTAAAATATTTCTCTGTTTTTTTTTAGGTAGATTTCGAAAGAAATACTACCTATTTCATTCTCCCCTATGTTGGAATTTCTGAAACGTTTTCCCAGATCTACGTCGATCATGACCCCTAGAACCCAAAATTACTCTTAGATAAAAATTTTATCTATCTATATATATATTCTATTATTTTTAAAATGAAATAACAATGAATAAAAAAAATAATTAATAACTATACAACAAAACAACTTATATAATTTTAAAAAAAGAAAATAAAAGTAAATAAACATTTATTAATAAATAAACAATGATAGCCGGGTTACTATACCAAGCAAATTTACGCCATTTTGGCGCCAATATTAGGTACCCCGGTGCGTATATGACATCTGTGCCTAATATTAGGTAGCTTTCTTTACAAAAAAGCTACCTATTGCAGCCGTTCGGAGGAAAGCGATTTCAAAAAATTTTGGTACATTTTCATCGATCATGACCCCCAGACCCCGAAACCACCCTCCGTTCAAAATTGATATATATATATATATATATATATATATATATATATATATATATATCTGACCTATGTCACACTGTAACTCCCGTAATTATGAACCGATTTCGATGTAATTCGGTGTGTACATAGTACATACCAATGTCTCAACCGAGTTCGTTGGCCAGCTTCATCCGACGTTTTGTTTCAAAATGGCGGCCATTTAAAAATTTTAAAAAAATTTAAAACTTGAAATGTGGTACCAAAAAATTAAAAATGGAAAAATATTTTTTTCTTATGTATTTGACCTTTATACAAAGATTCCGGAGCAGTTTTTGTTTCGTCTATATCTTAAAAAATGGCTGAGTTATAGCATTTTGAATTTCTAGCGTGGCTGACATTTTGAAACGTCCTGAAATTTGTCACGCGATAAAAGACGTATTTATGAACCGATTTGGATGTAATTCGGTGTATACATAGTACATACCAATCTCTCGACCGAGTTTGTTGGCCAGCTTCATCCGCCATTTTGTTTCAAAATGGCGGCCATTTAAAATGTTTTTAAAAATTTTAAATTTGAAATGTGGTACTAAAAAATTGAAAATGGAAAAATATTTTTTTCTTATGTATTTGACCTTTATACAAAGATTTCGGAGCAGTTTTTGTTTCGTCTATATCTTAAAAAATGGCTGAGTTATAGCATTTTGAATTTCTAGCGTGGCTGACATTTTGAAACGTCCTGAATTTTGTCACGCGATAAAAGGCGTATTTATGAACCGATTTGGATGTAACTTCGTTTATACATAGTACATACCAATGTCTCGACCGGGTTTGTTGGCCAGCTTCACCCGCCATCTTGTTTAAAAATGGCGGCCATTTAAATTTTTAAGAAAAATTTAAATTTGAAATGTGGTACCAAAAATTGAAAATTGAAAAAGTATTTTCTTCTTATGTGTTTGACCTTGATAAAAGGATTCGAGAGCAGTTTTTGTTTCGTCTATATCTTAAGAAATGGCTGAGTTATAGCATTTTGAATTTCTAGCGTGGCTGACATTTTGAAACGACCTGATTTTTCTCACGTAATAACAGGCGTATTTATGAACCGACTTGGATGTACCTTGGTGTGTACATAGTACATACAAATATCTCGACCGAGTTCGTTGGCCAGCTTCATCCGCCATCTTGTTTCAAAATGGCGGCCATTTAAAAAAATTAAATTTAAAATTCAAAATGAGGTATTAAAAAATTGGAAAATGAAAAAGATTTTTTTTATGTGTTTGGCCTTGATACAAAGATTCCGGAGCAGTTTTTGTGTCTGAAAATTTGTTCTTTTGTTGATATCTTAAAAAATGGTTGATTTATAGAAATTTGAATTTCTAGCATGGCTAACATTTTGAAACGATCTTGTACTTGTTACGCGATAACTCACGTATTCGCCTATTTCGATGTAAGAAGGCATGTGGATAGTATACATCAACACCTCGACCAAGTTCGCTGGCCAGATTCATCAGCCAGCTTGTTTCAAAATGGCGGCCATTAAATTAAAATATATATATATATTTAAAGTGAGGTGCAAAAAAATTAGAAATTGAAAAAGGTTTCTTTCTTAAGTATTTGATCTTGATATAAGGATTCAGGAGCATTTTTTGTTTGTCTTTACCTTAAAAAATGGCTCAGATATAGCAGTTTCAATTGCTATTGTGGATGACATTTTGAAAAATCTGATTTTTTGCATGCGACAGCACTCCTATATATTAACCGATTCCGATGTGAGTGAGCATGTGCACAGCAATTACTAAGGTCTCGACCAAGTTCACTGCTTAGCCTCATCCACCATGTTGTCTTAAAATGACAGGCACTTTAAGAAATTGCCGAATTTGGCAGCCAAATATAAGTTACTTTAAAGAAAAGCAGCTTGGATAAAGCTGACTAATTTCGCGAAATTCTCATTCATTATATTGATAAAAATTAGTATTGAATCTCCTATATTCGGTTTCCACTAAATTGAGCTTCGTGTGTTTGCATGATATAAGTTGGCTTTTTTTAAATAAGGATTATGAAAGCTACCTCTTCCTCCCGGCACTGGCCGGAAGGACTTTTTTTCTTTTCGTTTCGTTAAAAAAAAAAAAAAAAAAAAGTGAAAGCCATTAATTTTAAATGTTTCAGTTTTAAATGAAAGTTTTGTATTTTAAATAAAATGAATGAAATGATTATATTTTAAATAAAATTAATCAAATAAATAAATTCTAATAAATATCTCATAAATAAATAAATTCTAATAAATTCTAAAAATCTGATTTTTTTTATAATTAGTTTATTTAATTTATCACCTGCGTCCCGCTAATATAAAAATACAGAGTTCTTAATTTCTCTATCAGAATCTTCAGATTTGGCGAAAGTTTGTTCAAGAAAATTGAGTTATGAATAAAAGTAACGTGATACATTTCTTAGCATAGATTAAAAAACCAAACTCGTCCCCAAATTAGTTTAAAATAATAATCTTTTCTAAAATGAACAAAAAAGGTACTACTTAATTATACCATCGACCAAAAATCTATCGCCAAACTGTAAGATTAAATGCCAATAATGATTGATCGTAAATGTCATATCCACTTGAATGTAAGCAAGTTACACGTGTTTACGTCATCAAGGGATTTTTATATCGACGTTTTATTTGTATTTTAGGTAGCTTTCTTTACAAAAAGCTACCTATTGCAGCCGTTCGGAGGAAAGCGATTTCAAAAAATTTTGGTATATTTTCATCGATCATGACCCCCAGACCCCGAAACCACCCTCCGTTCAAAATTGATATATATATATATATATATATATATATATATATATATATATATATATATCAATATATATATATATATATATATATATATATATCAATATATATATATATATATATATATATATATATATATATATATATATCAATATATATATATATATATATATATATATATATATCAATATATATATATATATATATATATATATCTGACCTATGTCACACTGTAACTCTCGTATTTATGAACCGATTTGGATGTAATTCGGTGTGTACATAGTACATACAAATGTCTCGACTGAGTTCGTTGGCCAGCTTCATCCGCTATTTTGTTTCAAAATGGCGGCCATTTAAAATTTTTTAAAAAATTTAAAATTTGAAATGTGGTACCAAAAAATTGAAAATGGAAAAATATTTTTTTCTTATGTATTTGACCTTTATACAAAGACTCCGTAGCAGTTTTTGTTTCGTCTATATCTTAAAAAATGGCTGAGTTATAGCATTTTGAATTTCTAGCGAAGCTGACATTTTGAAACGTCCTGAATTTTGTCACGCGATAAAAGGCGTATTTATGAACCGATTTGGATGTAACTTCGTTTATACATAGTACAGACCAATGTCTCGACCGAGTTCGTTGGCCAGCTTCATCCGCCATTTTGTATAAAAATGGCGGCCATTTAAAAATTTAACAAAAATTTAAATTTGAAATGTGGTACCAAAAAAAATTGAAAATTGAAAAAATAGTTTTTTCTTATGTGTTTAACCTCGATAAAAAGATTCGGGAGCAGTTTTTGTTTCGTCTATACCTTAAAAAATGGCTGAGTTATAGCATTTTGAATTTCTAGTGTGGCTGACATTTTGAAACGCCCTGATATTTGCCACGTGATAACAGACGTATTTATGAACCGATTTGGATGTACCTTGGTGTGTACATAGTACATACCAATGTCTCGACCGAGTTCGTTGGCCAGCTTCATTCGCCATCTTGTTTCAAAAGGGTTGCCATTTTTTAAAAAAATGTAATTTAAAATTTAAAATGAGGTATTAAAAAATTGGAAAATGAAAAAGATTTTTTTTATGTGTTTGGCCTTGATACAAAGATTCTGGAGCAGTTTTTGTTTCTGAAAATTTATTCTTTTGTTTATATCTTAAAAAGTGGTTGAATTATAGCACTTTGAATTTCTATCATGGCTAACACTTTGAAACGATCTTGTATTTGTCTCGCGATACCACACGTATTCACTTATTTCGATGGAAGAAGGCATGTGGATAGTATACATCAATATCTCGACCAAGTTCGCTGGCCAGCTTCATCAGCCATCTTGTTTCAAAATGGCGGCCATTGAATTAAAAAATATATATATTTAAAGTGAGGTGCAAAAAAATTAGAAATTGAAAAAGGTTTCTTTCTTAAGTATTTGACCTTGATATAAGGATTCAGGAACATTTTTTGTTTGTCTTTATCTTAAAAAATGGCTCAGATATAGCAGTTTCAATTTTTAACGTGGGTGACATTTTGAAAAATCTGATTTTTTGCCTGCGACAGCACTCGTATATATCAACCGATTCCGATGTGAGTGATCATGTGCACAGCAATTACTAAGGTCTCGACCGAGTTCACTGGTTAGCCTCATCCACCATGTTGTCTTAAAATGGCAGGCACTTTAAGAAATCGCCGAATTTGGCAGCCAAATATAAGTTACTTTAAATAAAAGCAGCTTGGATAAAGCTGACTAATTTCACGAAATTCTCATTCATGATGATTTAGTATTGATAAAAATTAGTATTGAATCTCCTACATTCGGTTTCCACTTAATTGAGCTTCGTGTGTTTGAATAATATAAGTTGGCTTTTTTAAAATAAGGAATATGAAAGCTACCTCTTCCTCCCGGCACTGGCCGGAAGGACTTTTTATTAATGTTATACTATTTTATTAATTCTTTCGTTATTTCAAATAAAAATTATGTCAATTTGTATAAATTGGCGAGTGGTTTGGCAATTTTTATAATTTGTCGAAATTGGTTGACGGGATAACTAAGCAGTACAAATATATATATATATATATATATATATATATGTTATGATTAAAATATGAGTTGCTATCATTAGAGAAAATTGTTTAAAATGAGAAAAAATTAATATCTCGAAAACTAATTTAAATTTTGAAATTCTAATACTCGTAATGAAATCTGCAGATCAATACGGATTTTCGTTGTTAATTTCACCGCATAATATTCCATATTTTAGGGGAAATTGCCATGAAACATAATCAGTCGTTTCATAAAATCGTTTCATAAAGTCGTTTCATAAAATCGTTTCATAAAGTCGTTTCATAAATTCGTTTCATTAGGATTTTACGTATATAGAGTAGATATAATTTTTTTACTGAAATATATAGTGTAAAACGATGAAATCTAGCACATCTTCATGTACGCTTCTTTAAAAAAAAAATCCCTGAAAGGCTAATTCCATGCTCATATTTATCACACATATAATAAAGAACATATGCAAAACAGTTTAAATCTCTAACTCTGTGGTAATTTTACAACATTTCATTTTTTTCTTTCTTTCTTTTGGTCGCTTAAGCCATTTTAATTCATTTTCTTCCACCCCCCCCCCCTTCCTTTTTCTGTACCCCTTGTTACTTTGTTTCCCTGCTAGCACAGTCATCGTTATCGTTATTTATTTAGTCGTTTTTTTACGTTTTTATTTAGCCCGATGGCTTCAAACATTATTTCATTTAGGTTGTTTCAATTTTGTCTTTACATGACGTCACCGGATTTTGGTATCAAATCAGAATTAAAATAGTTTGAAGAGTTGAAGAGTTTAATTTAAATTATTCACTTCTACCGTTGGCATCCTTTTATCCTTTCATGGCATCCTCATTTTTTTTTTCCTGTCTTCGCAGCTTGTTACATTCTCAGGTGTTGGTTCGGTTTCATCCGCATTCTGTTTGGCAATTTTCCGTAGTCCTGCAACCCTTTTCCCTCGCCAAGCTCCTAGCTGCACTTTTTTTTCGAACGGATTGGCAGAGAAGTTGTTGCTGGTTGACAGTCTAATGATATAAGTCGTTGTGAGTACGAGTTACGTGGACAGAGCCTCAAAATGCCGTGGAGGTAGTTGAGCGCGATTTTATACATTTCTCATGGATGATAAGATAGGGTATTATATAATATCGGCAGCGTTGGCATGATAAGCGATATGTGTATCCGTTAGTTCAAGTGCGGGGTCAAAAACGTGTGTCAAAATAACCTACAGCACGTTGGTTTTTCCAGATAATTTTCCAAGGATAACATCATCCTCCTTTAAAAAATAAAAAGAATGTGATACCATAAAAAATGGTTCTTCCGGTCTGCAAGGACAAGAAGTGGAGTTCAGCAAATGATAATTATTTTTTATGTATTCTCCGTACAATATTATTATTCCTGGTCAATTTTCAAATTTTATAATCGTGTGAATTCATAGTTCCAAAATATACCCTGTTCAGTCAATTATGATAAAATGAAAAGAAATTATGTTTCGCATTTTCAAGTTCTAATTTTGAAAAAAAAAATATTAAAATATATATATACTGTTTAAGCTTGTGTGTTTCGAATAAACTGATAATATTATCTATTTTAAAACGAAGAAAAGAACCAAAATTACTGTTTCTCATATTATTTGTATCCATGATGACTCGAATATACATTAAAACGGTTAAGAGGATAACTTGTGACAGGTTCAGATAAAATATCAAGAGAGGCTCTTAGATTTTACACATAAGACTTTCAAATATGTAATAAACGTAATGTATTTACGAAAGTATTGTAAAATGTAAATTAAGCAATGTCCCAAAAATTTTGTAAAAATCAAGTGAAAATTTTACCATAAGCAAACATAAACTTAAGTTAATCACCTCATTCACTATTTCTCCAAATTGTACCAGTGCAACACATAAGATTTTTTTAATATAATGGTACAATGTGATGTACCCATTGTTGTAAATTATATCTTATCAATATTTTTAAATATATATATATCATATATACACATAAATTATAAAAAAAACATATAAACTTGATTACCTGTATATACGTAAAAGAAAAAACTGAATAATTTATTTAAAAGTCCTTTTTTGAGAAAAAACACAATTTATAATAATAAAAATGTATGTAATTCTAATGAAAGGTGACTGTAAGATCAACTTTTTCCTTAACTTCTGCATTCATGGTTGTGCAGACATCCATTCCCAGCAATGATTTTCTCTAATTTTAAGGTTAACTTTATAATTTAGTAGCTCTATTTTTTATGAGAAAATACAAAACTGAGTTACTTAAAAAATATTTAAAATGTGGTAGTGACGTATAATTACTCAAACAAATACAAATTACTAAAATATTGCCTTTAAAGAAGTTTTAAATAAAATGCAATGTGACAAACACAATCGATTAAAACAATTGCAAAACGAAAATATAATCAATGAACCAGCATTATTATTACCTTTCCCATTTATATAATCGTCCCAATTTGGATGCAATTCACTGCCGTAAAACAATAAAATTGTTTGTGAATTGCCTCGATGTGTGTGTCACATTTACAATGTTAAAACTATCTTAAACCTGAAACTAATTGAAATGAAGTTAGATGCTTTTCACTCATTTTTTTTTTTTTTTTTTTTTTTTTTTTTTTTACCAGATCACATCATTAAAAAGGAATCTATAGAGTATCATAGATAAATATTAAAGCTTTAATAACAATAAAAATAAAGGAAAATGTACAGTAAACTAATAATCCTACCATTATAGTTTTTTTTTAAGGAATGGGGAATTAAATTCTATTTATGTCATCTCCCCATTATAGTAGATGATCATAACAACTATTTCTTCTGTTTTTTTTTTTTTTAATTCAAAACAGGGCAGAAGAGAAAGAAAAAAAATTGTAAAGGGAAAAAAAACTTTTTTTTTTCTTTGTGTATCCAAAAATATCTATTTACAAATACTTTCTTTCAAAAGAAGAAGAAAACAGTATTTTTACAAGAGATGTAAACACAGCAAAATATATATTATACTTTACCAAAATAAAGTTAGAAGGGCATTTTTTAAAAGTTTTTCTTCGGATGTATTTTATTATTGTAAGTCAAAGATCGTTCTTTTTTTGCACCAAAATAACGACACATTCAATTCTGAAGTCTTTACACAGCATATTTCTGGCTGAGGAATGTTATGAGACGCGCGCCGAAGTAGGAGCAATTTAATGGAATACATGGAAGTCTCTCTCTAGTATGAGTCATGTCAGAACAGCAAAAATTATTTCCTCTTTTCTTGCCGGTACGAAAAGGCGTGCACTGGCTGCAGTGGGATACGAAGACCAGGGGCATGTGGCGGGGTGAAGTTTTTCGGTCAGAATACAACTTTTCGCCGGGAGTGCGTGAACAACATTTACGGGAAGACGTCGCTGGATCGCTTGTTCCAGATCCCCCAGGGACTGCACTAAAACTCTAAAGCATTTGCTGTGTTTCTCTGGGTGCCCATCCTCATCCTCCTCGCTTGTTCTGGAATAGTAGCACAAAATATCCGACACCTCTGCAGAATACTTCAGACAAAAAGTTAACTTCCATAAGCTGGGAATACACGTTTCAGGAATTCTTGCGATTCAACACAGGAATGGCGTTTTAATAATCCAGTCTGAAAAGTTCGCTGTTGTATCCTCTTTTGCTTACAGGAAGAAGCATTGAGTTGATGTGATTCCTTCAAATGCTAAGCAAAAATCAGTTATTACAAAAATCAATTATCTGTCCCTGTCCAGCAATCTCTAGATAAGTCCGTGATGCACCAATTTCATATAAAGACTTTCTAGTCTTAAACTCCTTATATATGAAAACAGGTTGAGATGATTTTACACGTAGCATCGGTGAATCATAAAGCAGGAAATTATATTCACTTTTTAGTGTTCGAAAAGGTATATATAGCCAGTTTTAAAATAAAATACAGAAAATCCAGTAAAAAAGGAGTTTTATTTTCCAGGTCCGTACAAATCGAGGATTCCGGCTGAACCGCCGGTGCTAGAGAGGACAAGCTACATTTTTATTTTTATCTATGCAAGTTCAGGAGCCGACTGATGTCATAACAACATTTTTGAGCCTCGAGTTATTGGCGAGCAGTAATTTTCAAAAATAGCAAAACTAGTAGATATCTGGCGAGCATTAAATTGAAATGAGACACGTGTTAAAAACCGTTAATGGAAAGTCAATGAGGAGGGGGAAAGGTCAATATATAAATTTTAACGCCAACGGATAAACAGCAAAATATGAAGTGCCAAAAACCATAAAGCCGCATTTAAATGGGGGGGGGGGCAACCCATGTTAATAGGCGCCGCAGTGTCGACTGAAAACACGTGAAATTGAGAAATAAAAGATATTGCAGGCTAAATTTATGACAAGAATTTATACGTTATGGAAAAAAGATGCAGCTGTAGAAATACACACTCAATAAATAAATAAATAAATAAATAAAAATATCCGCCTATCAACCGAATTAAGTGCGTACAAGGAACGGGTAAATTGTTTCAATGCACGATAAAAATAGCATGACTCTCAAAATCCATTACTGTTTTTGAGAAATAAAGCGCACAACGAGAATGTATTTCTAAAGGAAATGAGCGATGAAAATAAATTTAATTTATGATTTAAGACAGATTTAAAATATAAGAATTTAGTAAAATATGCATATTTTAAAAAGAGTGGGGGCGAAACGGGAAAAGCTATTAAAAGAATATGTGAAGAAAATGTCCTTCGCGATACCAATAACAACAAAATGTTTATTATGCCCCAAAGACTGTCGAAGTCTAAATACTTATTATTTAAGCAATAGAGTCTTCTTATTGCTTTCAATCGCGGAAAAAAAATATGGTGTCGATGTCGATTGCTGTGTTGTAACTTAGGATTATGGAAGCGTCGAAATTTACAGGAATATGCTCCAATGGGGAACAGGGATTATCTTTCATAGATATTTTTAACTGTAGATTTAGATATTTTAAATCCACAAAAAATTTCAGAAAACGATAACTGATAGCTGGAACGTTTATTGTTTTTTTTTCTCTTGTGCTTTGCGATAATCATGGTGCCATTAAAAATTAAAAGGATGTGAGGTGAAAGGCGAATTTATTGCTTAATTAGTGGTATTGTCTCTTATTTACACGTAAAATATCCTAATCTTCAATTAAAATTGCTTGCGGCGTTTTCACCAGGTTAGTTTTTCCTACGGTATAATATTTGTCGAGATAGAAAAAATATATCTATATTCTTTCACTTCATGAATCATGTAAAAATATGTATTTTAATTTATTTAAAACATGAAGTCGCTTACTGAAATCCAACATTATTGTACATTTAGATAAACATTGAAACATTAATTTTTATTAAATATTAAATTTCAAGTAAGATATTGTATTTAAAATGTAAGCTAAAATTGAATTTCGAAATGATGCGAATTTTGATACAAAACATTATTTCTAAAACGTATATTGTTATTTTAATAGACCGGGAGGCGACAGCACAGACAATCACCACATCGAATTCACGGCAGAAATTTCAGAATTAGTTGAATCTCGGTTCGCATATTAAAACGCAATCGTTCTGCCAAGTGATATCTTGGTGGAAAACCCGATTTTAGCGGTTGACTCATAGGTTTATCATTGTGTTTTCCTGCTCCCAGTCCTACATATTTTCATACCTTTGGGTGCAGGAAAACACAATGGTAATCCTATGAGTCAACTTTTAAATTGGGTTTTCAATTGTTCTCCAACAAGTTAGGACTTGACAGACCGATTGCGTTTTAATATGCGAATCTAGTTTTAATTAAATCTGGAATTTCAGCCGTGAACTCCATGAAGCGATTGCCTGTTTTGCCGCCTCCTGTGTTATAAGATTTCTTTTCTAATATTGGAGCTGGTGAAATGAAAATGATGTCACTTTGACAAAATAAAAATAAATATATATTAATATTTTCTAATGGACCGTATTATTCCTTTCCGTTAGAAAGTATAAAAATCGCATTATTACCTTATGTGACGTCACAGGTACATTGGCCATTAAAATGAATGCTTTACATGAAAAATGTTTCATCATTTTTACCCGATAAATCTTTTTACTAAAAACGCCTTTGTGAAACGTTTTAACTGCTAATTTTCAAAAATAATTAAGTAAAATAGTATAGGATTTTTTTAGAATTCAATTCGTATGAATAGGAAACAATAACTATCCACTTAAATGCACGGAAGTTATATTTACATCCTTGTTTGTAAATGTCAATATGATGACAGACGATTTTTGCTTGTCTAGAATAAACTAATTCACGAAGCTTCAACGCGCTAAAATATGTTTTTAGTTTTTGGAAAATTTACTTTAATCATGTTTTTTTTTTCACTATCTATTCAAATTGAAATTAAATTCTTTTTCAATTTTAGTGAGAAAATAGTGTCAAAAAATATATTAATCCTTTTTATTTCCTCTTTTTTTCCACAAAAAATGTTTTCCCCTGATATTCACAGTAGGAATTTTGAATGAAAACTCTCATTTGTGTGTAACTGATATTCACACTTATTAATCAGTATTAATAAAAAGTATTTCTGTTGTTCATTTTAAATATGACGTTATTATTTGTCTATTTACATTCGTTACTGGTATTCATGCCCATTGTATTTTTAACGAATCCTTGAAAATGCTTGTTTTATTTAAAACATGACGTCTTATTTTTCCAAGCGAAAGATTTTATTAATAATATAATTATTTTTCATTATTTTTCCTTCTAATTATTACGTCATTTTTGACAGAAAACCTCTATTAACTTAAGAGATATTCATGTTTCGTTTATAATACAATATATTCCTTTTTTTTTTTTTTTGTCTCAATTATGACGTCATACTTATTTTCTTTTGAACACTTTGTATTTTTATTTTCCACGTGGAAGAAATGATTAAACTGATAATTAATTGTCCAGGAGAAAGTATTCTTCGGGGATTTTATTTCGTTGGCAACGTTAAAGAAATATGGTTAAATATTTCAGGTCAATTGATTCTATATGAAAAATAATGAAATTTTGAATTATTAAGAAAACTATTGGAATGAAATAGATTAAACACACCCTATATTCATTTATGTGTTGTCATCCATCTATATGTAAAAATTTAAACGGATTAATTCATCCGTTTTGACGTTGACTTCATTCAAACTTTCGGACACACATTGACATTTATAATATTATAAGGATAAGGATAAGGATATCTGGAAATTTTCTGAATCAACGTACTTGAACAACACATGACAGGGAACCTTCAGCTTTTTACACAAAGTGGCCATAATTAAACTGACGGTACTCAGATTGTTCTGTAGCGCAATCTAATTCAGAGAAAGGCGCCAAATTTTGTGGAAGATTAAAAGAAACGGGGGACGAAGGTTTCCGCAAAAAAAAAAAATTAGTTTCTAAATTCACCGCTAGGAGAATACGTGGCACTGTGTGTTAGAAAAGAGAGTTTAAAAAAATGCAGAATCAATGCTGAAATAAAAATTATGTTTTATTTAGCACATTTACCAATGTAATTCAAGTTCAATATCGCAACACTTTTAAAAAAGCTAAAAACACTGATAAAGGCTCTTTATCTGCAATTTCAATTATGAGTAGCACCAGAAGAAGAAGATCTTTATTCAAATTTCACGTTACATCCTTTGTCACAGTGCCATCTTGTTGGAATTTTAAAGGTAATATGTTACTTTTAGAAACCATTTGATTGAAAGTTATGTACATTAATGTAGAAGATCAGGGTTTGAAATATCACATTGAATGAGACTTACACCATTTTTTACACTTGATCCTGACACCGATAAATTTTAAAGTAAATTATATTTACAAATTAAACTATGTACAAACTATATACACGGTTTAAAACATTATATCAATCTTTACATTTGAGGCAGTCTTAAAAAAAACACACACCAGCATCATTACTTAGCATCTACCGTTCTTCTTCTCCAGCGAGAAACAAACACTCGAAAGTTCTGTTCGTTTTCCACTTTCTTTCAGTTCCCTATTACACACTCAAAGCGAATGTATCTCAATCCGAAGTCCGTTCCTCGAGCGCATGCGCGCTGTATCTGTTCAAGGAGAAAGGAAGTCATCAGACAGGATGAGGGCTCTTTGGTCGTTAGTTACGTAAGAAGTTGATGGCGCTGTAAGCAGTAGACACTTACTACACCAGGAGGCACGCAGGTGGCTCTCTGGAAGCTATTAAACGCACTTGGGATACTAAAAAGGCTTTCCTACATTAATGTCTCCTTCTTTAGTCGAGCGTGCGTTCCTTCGCGAATTCTTTTACCTCAACCAGTGCAACGCTTCAGCCGCTCTTCATGCTTTTAGAATGCACAAAAAATGCGTAAAGGTAACGTTCCTCTGCCTTTTAATGGTTTAAAAGCAATGATTGCGAAGTTTGAAAAAAAAAGGTTATCTGAAGGTTGAGTCAGGCAGAAGACGAAAGCCCGTACCACAGGATACAATCGAAGAAGTTGCAAGGACAATTGTAGACACATAACCAGGAAATATTGCTGACACTTCCAGCACTCGCGGGGCTTATCAGAATCTGGATATTCCTTATACTCTGGTATAGAAAGTCTTACGAAAGATTATCCACTTCTATCGGTACACGATCAACCGTGTACAAGAGTTGCGTCATAACAACCACGATAATCGATTGCTCTCTCCTCTCTTGCCAGAATGCAGGTGGATGATGGTTGGCCGTGAAATCTTATAGGGAGACGAGGCCCACTGTTAACTGGATGGAAATGAAAATACCAAAAATTGCCGAATTTGGGATAACTAATCACCAAGTGCATTCAAAGGAATTCCCTTACATTCACCAAAAGTAACTTTTTGGTGTGGTTTCACATCGAAAACCATTATAGGTATATTGTTTTATGAACATTACCCCGACAGGAACAGTAATTTGTTCTGTTACCGGAGAGAAATAACGCCAAATGTTAAACAACTTTGTCATTCCGGCACTTAGGAAAGACAATGCCTGGATAAAATCATTTTCATGGAAAATAGAGCTCCTCCGCACGTTACTTTGCGAGTGCAATAGCTGCTACGACCGAAATTCGCAACAGAAAGGGTCATTAGTCGCTCTATTCCAACTGCATGGCCACCTCGGTTCCCTGGTCTTACCAATTGCGACTTCTAGCAATAGGGTTACCAAAAGTCCAAGGTCTATCACGGAGTTGTCCAGGACCTGGCTATGTTGAAGGATAATATAAAATTTAGCATACAGGAGATTCCTCCAGCCATCTTACTACCTGCTGTTGCGCATACTCTGCACAGAATGCTATATGTGCTCCCCAAAAAGAGACCATAATATAACGGAATACTTTTGAGTTACCTTGTATGAGTACTGTATCTGCTACAGATAGCATATTCAATAGGAACCATTTTCTAGTGCCCCTTAATAATGTATATAAATTTCAGCACGTTTAAAATTGTGTAACACTATTAAAATACATTGAAAATAATTTTTCCCCATAGACCATAATGCAAAAGAATACTTTAAAATACCCTATAAATGAACCATGAATGCTACACAATTCATTTGCATTACCGAACATGCCATGGCAAACTTCAATATCATATAACAATCACGAGTCAATCCAAGTATATTTACGCGAGTTAGAGCACGGACAAACGGCAGAAAAACGGCAGACAGAAAAACCGAAATTATAAACACTTTTAAACTACGTTGGAAAGTGTTAAAGTGTATTTATTGTATAATGAACAGCAAGTTACAAACTTTCATGTGATTCTAGACACATTGGCAACTTTCGTTGCACGAACAACATCGATACAGTATTCAACCTTTTGCCATATTCTTTGGAGCATGTCCACAGGAATTGTAGCGATGGCCGCAATAATCCTCTGCTACAGCTCTTCCAAATCCCTAACCTGTGTGCAGTACATAAAACCAGTACAAAGTTCGTAAAATCCATTGGAATTGAGCTTCTGATTTGTCATCTCTATGAACCAGACCACACACTGGGCCTTTTCCTGTGGTGTAGCCATGAGCAGTTATGGATCTTTTGGGTCGTACCTGAAATCAAAAACATTCTTTTTATTACAAATAAAACTTTATGATTTGTTGTTATACGCACACATAACCAAATTTCACTATTTTATTTCCTTTAGGTTTTATGGAGGATCAAACTTATAAAGATAAATTGAAATATCATGCATTTTTATTCGCTAAAATTATTTTTTTAGTTTAACAAAAAACTTTTGATAAAGCTGCCAAAATGCATAATCGATTTTAACAACCACTCATTAAATAGTTATTCATGAAAAATCCGATAAATTAATAAAAGTTTGGAATATGTCAACATCCTACCGAGGAAGAAAGCGGCTAACATTACATTCAGCTATACCTTGTAAATGATGTAGACAAAGAATTACATAACAAAAGCTAAGTGCTACTTTATTCAACGAATTATATTCTGGCATGTTATTCAATGAATGGATTCATCTATATTCATATAGTTTAAATACCAACTAATCGGAGTCGTGATAAAAAAGATATAAGATACAAACGAAGGAAAAATAATCCTGATAATTGAACGTATTACTGTAAAACCAATTTAACTGAATAAAAAATATTTCAGATTAATGGAAAATATATTATAAGGTACTTTTCTAAAGTAAAATAAACATTCCATTTAAAATCCTCCCATCTAAAATACAATTCACACCATAACAAGTTTCTTTAGTTGCGTTCGTAATTATATAAATACTTTGTATCTATAGTCGTCATCTAGTCCGCCCGACTGTCCGCATATGACAGCGCAAATACTACCCAACCTAAAAGTTTGGAATTTAATATATATAATCGTTGCAGAATTTTGTCGAGTCATTTAAAATTTTATGAAAGTCGAATCTAAACTTAAATAGTTATTAATAAAAGTTTTCTTTATTATATTAAAACCAATCATAGGTAATTAATTCAATGATACCCCATGACACGTAATGATTCTAGTTTGCCATGGTGATTATTCTATTAAATCCTATCATACTAATTCATTCAATGATATCACATGATTGGTAATGATTCTAGGTTGGGTTCTAGCATCTTGATTACGTCCTATTTAAAATGGGGTCATATTATGTCCGTATTACGCAAATTAATATAGATAATCATGATCCATTTTCTATTCATGCATTTTTGCATAAGAGTTCAACAGCTATTGCACCAAGATCTGAATATTTATAAAACTAGTTATAGTACGAATTCAGATGATTTACCACATTTGTCACATAATTTCCGACTTGTTTTAATTGCGTTTTACTCTCACTACGTTTTAATCTGTTTTGCTCTCATTAACTACTTTTAAATATGGCGTTTCACTTTCTTCACAAGCAACTCACCACCTTTTTTTAAATTTTTTCTGTTTGTTTCGATAAATAATTTTCTTCTAAGCATTTATTGCATTATGACTTAATTTTATTTAACTAAAACAAACGCTCCTTCTACATGTATACCTTGTTTTAGAATTTATATATATATATATATACATATATATATATATGTGTACATATATATATATGTACATATATATATATATACATATATATATATATACATATATATATATATATATATATATATATGGAATAAAAATATGACATATTTTATTATCAGATATCGAAAATACACATCTCAGCAGACTCTAGACATATTTTTTCAATGATATCGAAATATATTTCTTCTAAACTATCATCTATTTATTATATAGGAAAGTAGGTATTTCTTTGAGCTCTAAAAAATTTATGCAGCTTTTCTTTCGTAAAATTCGTTTTAGTATTTCAATCACGAACTCCGAAGAAATTTCCGACCTTCCTCATACAACTTCCAACAAGAAAACGTGACTATAATATCACTAAAGCCCCTTTTTAAAACAATCTTATAACATATAAAATACTTGTTGAAACATTCTTGTAGCAAATTGAAGACTCGTCTAGCTTTAAAAAAATTCTCTTATGAACACTGAATTCATAAAATGCTAGCAATCTTGAAAAATAAGAATGATTATTTTTTAAAGATGTTATTATAATCTTAAGGGAACCGGGTAAGCGGAGTTCAACCAAAAAATCGATTTTTACTTTTTTATATCATCAAATAGTTTAAACTTTTATCTTTTCAACGATTTATTACATATGTTTTATATATATAAAAAAAAGTGTTGGATTTTTTCATAATTTGTAAGAGCACTTCACAGCAGTGGGCTACTTTTTCAAAATTCAGATTTCTCGATTGGCACCAATTTTCTGAAGTGGTAAAATTCCCATTGTTTTCGCCTTAATTAATATGTTAGTAAATAAGTCGAATTTTACTATTTCAAAATACTTGTGCCAATCAGGAAATCAGAATTTAAAAAAGTAGTCCACTGGCAACACTGCTTCACATCTTTAATTGACTTTTTCTCAAAACTTCGATTTTTCAGGTTTGTGTTCCTTTTTTTTCAATATCTATCACACTTAAGATCTCAGATTTTTCTAAATACTTATACTATGTTATAGTGCATACTTTAACACATGGATTTAATGATTTGTTGAGAATTATTTATCTTAGGCAGTGAAATCTTACCAAAAATGCTAATTTAAAAATGTCTTTCAATAAATAATTAATAATTAATTTTCAGTTTCACTTAAAAAAAAGTGGTCGGTTAAAATACGTGAAGCATGTTATTCAAACTACTCAAAAAAATTTAGACCGCTATCTTTCACCATTTCTGAGAAAGAGGTACATAAAGTTGGTGTATTTTAACATGGCCAAGATAGATTTACCCGGTACTGTTAAAGGGAGAGTCGGTGTCTATATTGGTGTATATCAGGATTTTAAAAAATAAAAAGTAAGTAGATCGTGTAGATCTTAATTTAGAATTTTTATTTTTTATTACATTAACTAAAATTTTAAAATATATATATAATTATTTAACACATTTTTAGCGATTGAAGCTATTCTACCTAGTAGTAAAAGAAAAAATCACTACAGATGGTGTCAAGTCTAGTTCCTGAGAACTTGATATTAAAAATGCAGCATAGAAGTGCCACCTGTTGGGCGATATACACCAATAATTAGCACCAGTTTGTATTAAGATCTAAATGAATTAGAAATTTCGTGAAATTCCGTGCATTAGTTCTTGAGATAGCGCGCTCACAAAATTTTTGTCACATACAGATAGACAGAGTGACAGATAAAGTGACAGACAGACAGACAGAGTGACAGAAAAAGTGACAGGCAGATTCACAGACAGACATTTTCTAAAAAACTTTAAATCGCGTTCAAGACCTTCTAAAACGAATAAATCAATCGAAAACCGGAAGTTGAAAATTTTCAAGACTCCAAAAGTTTGTTCTTGAAACGATAGAAGAGAGTATAAACCTAAACTGAAATAAATTACTAAAGCATTGAGCCTGAGAAAGGTAGAAAAAAAGAAGAATTATTTAATTTTTATTACGTTATAAACACAAACTTTATTTTTTAGACATTTTTTTTTAAATTCTACATGGTTAAGAGTAAATTTGATAGATTGATTCAGAAAACACCATTTTTTTTTTTTTATTTTGGATAAGCGAATTATGAAACTCACGTCCTCATATGTAAATCACTAGATTAATTTTTGAAATATATAGTTGTACGACCAAATTAAAAAATAATGTTTAGGGAAAATATAATTTATATGAAAACATTGGCTGGAAAATTTAAAGAATGTGGTAGCAATTTTACGTGCCTAATTGAGAAAGCGTTCTTTTAGTTGTTTTATGTTAGGGGTACGTTCAAATTATGTTTCTACTATGTTAATCTGTATTATATCTGTATACTATGTTAATCTGTGTTATCTGTATATAAATCAAATTCTGGAAAATCGCAAAAAACTAATAACTGCGACCCCGTGCATCGAATACCTGCAAGTATTTTATGTTTATATCTAGTTACTCTTCGATACCTTTATGTTAAGTTGGAAAATCTACTTTAATTAATTTTATTAAATAATTGGAAAAAGTTTCGGACAAGAAGAGTTTTGTTGCCAACTTATGGATAAGAGAGGTTTTGTTGCCAATTTCTTTTAAAATTACATCGATGATAAGTTTGCTGAAATAAATCAATAATTTATATTTTTGTTCATCAGATGATAATATTTTGAATTAAAAACTAATCCTTAGGACAGCAATAAGTAAGATTAAAATTTAGTATTATATTTTTTTATAAAAAGCAAACTTATCAACAATCAAATAAAATTTATTTGATTGTTGATTGCATGGTTAGATAACTTGGTTATTTTTTAAAAAGATTGCCATATAATGTAACAGATAATATTATGCATATCGTTCTATGTAATCTACCCCACATATATAAAATCCTTATGAAACGAATTTATGAAACGATTTCATGAAGCGACTGATTAAGTTTCATGGCTATTTCTCAAAATATGAAAGTTTTGGAAAGGAAAATAACACCAATTATCCGTATTGATCCACAGATGTCAATACTGGTAATTGAATTTAAAATTTGAATTAGTTTTCGAATGATTATTTTTTTTCTAATTTTAATTACATTTCTGTAGTAGCAATCTGTAATGCCAACAAAATTACTCATTTTTTTAAAGGGGGAAGACGGGGGAAAACTATAGGGATTATTAGATTTCTTCTATTTCGCCATTTTAAAATTCAAAATTGAAATTACATCTTTTATTTCAATTGATAGTGAAACAATATTGAGTTTAAATATTGTAATAAATATTGTATTTCAATTCGCTCTGAAATCAAATAACTTTTGCGCATAAAACTTCTTAAGTATATACACTATATTGCCATTAATGACCGGCAATTTTCAATTTTAGACATTTTGTCGAATATTTAGAAATATACTTGACAGATTCTTCTGGAATTTCAGGACTGAAAAGAACAGGTATGACCTCATACTTAGCAATGTCTATTTGATTAGGGAGGCAATTAGGGGGCCAGCACTAAATAAAAAAAAAAACAATACTTGGGATCACCCTGTAAAATAAAATGCATGAAACGATCTATCCAAATATAGATAAATAGACATTGTGAAATACGTGTATTCTTTTGTGTAAGAATAGGACGTATATTAATATAGATATAGCGATTTATTAAAAAAAAAATAAAAAAAATTGCATGTTTTTTGCTTATAACATGCCTTTCAACCAAATTTAACGCCGGTTTCAGAAAAATTGACAAAATATAGTAGAAACAATATCGTGCAATTGGAATAAAAATATATTAAATATTTTAGGAAATATGAGCAGTTGCATGAAATAATTTTTATCTGCGCATGCGCGAACGGTAACAAGGATCATTTTACATAATTTAATAGTCAACTCTATGGAGCAACTTATTAAAAAAAATCTAGTTAAATATCGTAAAAATTCAGAAAGATATCGGCGATAGAGTGAGCAAATTTTTAGTTGTTCTCTAAAAGCAGCTGAATGATAAGGGATTTTCCACAAATTGTCATTTTTAATTTTTAATTTTTTTTAATTTTCATTTTTTATTGATGCTTTAGTTCTTCATGTATAACCACCAGAACGAGCGTATACCATGATCGAAAGAAGTATAAAAAACGAAGCATTTTTTCCAAATCTACTCGTTAATACTCACTAAATACTAACTTTTTTCTGAAAGTCAGTTAATAAAAAATGACAATTTGTGAAAAATCCCTTATGATTCAGCTGCTTTTAGAGAACAACTAAAAATTTGCTCACTTTAACGCCGACATCTTTCTGAATTTTAACGATATTTGACTAGATTTTTTTAATAAGTCGCTCAATAGAGTTGACTATTAAATTATGTAAAATGATCCTTGTTATCGTTCGCGCATGCGCAGATAAAAATTATTTCATACAACTGCTCATATTTCCTAAAATATTTAATATATTTATATTACAATTACACTATTGTTCCTACTATATTTTGTCAATTTTTCTGAAACCGGCGTTAAATTTGGTTGAAAATCCTGCATGTTATAAGCAAAAAACATGCAAGAATTTTTTAATTTTTTAAAATAAATCGCTATATTTCTATTAATATACGTGCTATTCTTACACAAAAGAATACACATATTGCACGATGTCTGTTTATTTATATTCGGTAGCGGTAGATCATTTCGTGAATTTTATATTACAGGGTTATCCCAAGTATTTTTTTTTCTTTGATGTTTTGTTGGCCCCCTAATTACCCCCTTAACAAATCGTCATTGCTAAATATGAGGTCACACCTGTTCTTTTTAATTCTGAAATTCCAGAAGAATCTGTTAAGTATATTTCTAAATATTCGACAAAATGTCTAAAATTGAAAGTTGCCGGTCATTAATGGCAATATAGTGTATATTAATCTGGCTGTCCTGAACATATTTAACCAAAAAAATATTTAAAGTAGCTCTACGAAGTACAACCAACTTTATAAAATTTATAAATCTTAAATAGTATTAGAAAAAAGAATGGACAAATAGTAAACATCTAGTGTAGGCCTACTACGCAGTAAAAAATACATAACTTTTGCATTTTGTATTTTAATGTCGAGTAATACATGCCAGTCAATTAACGATATTGGGAAAGGAAAAATAGAGAAACTTATTTTGATGGGGATAATGGCTACTTAAAACTGATAAAGTTGAGAACTTTGAAATGTTTCTTGTGTATTGTAATATACAAAGAATGAATATTTGTGTTCATCAACTTTTAATTAAGTTACTAACTTTTAAATAAATGAGTCTTAACAATCTTAATGCTAAACTAGCTGTTTAACCCGTTGTATGCACGGGAGCTCATATTCAATAACTATTCAATTTGGAAAAATATTTTTCTACTAATGTGCATTTTTTGTAATGCAATTTAATTTATCATGTTGCTATGGCAGCAGACGATAAAACGGTTTTCTGGAATAAGGGAATAAATAGAATAAAAAGTATTGTTAATATTTGTGATAAAATGTTTTTCTTTATTTTAGAAAAAGATAAAAATTACGCACAACTAAATAATCTCTAATTATTTGCATGCGAGGTAAAAGAATTATCGTAATATCCGCTCCAGCTTCTTAGTATCGCAGTGTACCGTACGTAATATGTATATGTCACATTGCAGTAAACATTTAGAGCTGGTTAGAACTCGTGCAATTACGGGTTTAACATAAAAAATGGCAAACATTCGCCAAAAGAAATATATTTAAAATTTTCCAATTTTTTGTCCAAATCATTTATGGGTCTCCTACGAGCAACCCATGTACCACATTTCGCAGCCCTGCGCCCTGCAGTTTCCAAGTAATTATTTGCACGGGTTAAAACGCAAACAATTATTTTTAAAATTATGTGTATTCGAGTTAATATGGGATTACTAGATAGTAAGTGGTATCATAAACGAATGTGACACTATCTTTTTTGACACTGGCGATAAAATTTTAAATTGTTCGCACATTAATGATGCAATTATTGTAACAGATTTTTTTTTAATTTGTAGATATTTTGAGAGATTTATCTCATTACACTATTTTAAAATGAAATTTAAAAATTACTTGACATGAACAAAGAAAATTCTACTGGTAAAATAATTTTTATAAAAAGTATTTTTCAAAATTTCCTTTATGAAAAACAAACTCAAAAAAGCTGTCGAAAAAAAAATCTTATCTGATTTACACAATATGTATATTTTACTCTTGTTAAAATAGAAAGATTCAAGATGATTCAATGATCACTATCTAAAATATGTTTTTTGTGAAGAACCAAATACTAGATAACTTTTCATTGAAAGTCGTCTTGTTCATTGACATTAGGCATACACTTCTAGGTTTTCAGAAGGATAATGTAACCATGGCAACTTTCCATCATAATGATAGCAAGCAGCTATCTATGGGATCAACTACCAAATTTTATGTATACCGAGTAGTACGAGATATATTTTCCTTGACATCTCTGAAAAGACTTTGATTTAAAAAAATATTATCTAGTCTCCCTTTTGTGTACATTTAAACTGTAGAAGAATGATATAAAGCACTTTTGAAAAATGGGCTTTATTAAATGAAAAATAACAAAAAACCCTTATCAAGACCACTGAACCTTAATTTTATGTGCACTTTGTATAAAAATAAAAACGTACTATTACAAATGTTAAATAAATATTCAGCTACCGTATAAATATCTGCAATTTTTCTGTGTTAGCCGGAAAGATGTATTTTGCTGTTCAATAATGACACTAATAAATCTAATATATTAGATGAAAGTGAAAGTGTTTTAAGGACAGACAAAAGTATTTATAAAGAACATTTTGTAAAAAGGATTTTTTTTTAATGGAAAGACTCTTTTATTTCCTTTTTATATACACTTAATGATACAGTAGTAATTTAAAACCCCGATGCAGTTTAACGTCCGAATTGACACAGAGAAAAACATAAATAAATATTGACTGATCCTTTCAATTTGTGTTAAAGAAAATGTTAGGAGTTCGTTTTCCTATTAAAAATTCGATCCAACTCTGAGGTTTTTAATACGAACAACTAATTTTGACATCGTATTTGGCTTTTTTAGTAAGCCTCATCTTAAAATACCAAAAAAGAAAACGTGTGTAGCAGTTAAAGAATTATGAAGATTTAATGTTTGGGCATCATAATGTTATATTTATTTTCAGTAGTTGCAGTGCAGATTGCCATACGGCTAGTATTTTATCTCAAAAACTGCATATCTCAAAAACTGCTTGGTAAAATGAGCTGTAATTTTCGATTCGAATATCAGATCTAATATTTAGATTCGAATAATCATATAGAAATCAATTTTTGTTATAGCTAAGGTTCATATTATTTTTGAAATTGAATTGCAAAAAATATATTTTTTTGAAAAAAAAAATGAATTCTTCATAATGAATTTATTAACACAGATCAATTTCTACAAGTCTTAAATGTGCTAATCTACATTTACAGCTCATTCCGTCAAGTAGGTTTTGAGCTATGTTTAAAAAACGCCTCACATTGTAATCTATTTGGCACAATTTGCACGACTACATATGATTTTAACATTTAGAAGCTCCAAACATTAAACCTTTATAATTCTTAAAATATTTGACCGAATAGCTTCCCATTTGGTATTCTAAAACAAAATTTGCCAAAATAAGCCAAATCTAACATAAAAATTACGTGTTCATATTTATGAATTAATTTACAGCTTGGCAGACAAAAGTTATAATAGCTAAATTCTCACTGTTTTCACACGTTTTTGTTTGACTGGTGATGCCACGTTGGAAACTTGGCGAATTACTTAATATGAACTATCAGCCTCAAGCTAATTTTACCGCCTTTATTTTGGGATAAAAACTTTATCGATAACTCAAGCGATGTAGAAAATGCAGCACATTTAATCTTTTTTCTATCTTGGGCCAAAGCTATCCCAGTTGATAGTACGTAATTAGACAAGTGTACTTATGTATATGGGTAGTTCTGAAATTAAGTGGAAATATGAGTCCCAATCAATTTTTTTCTACTTTTATGCAAATAATGGTTCAACAAAATAGATAATCTATGAAGGCACATCTAAAACTTGTAATAAAATATACTTTAGAGTGAATTTGAAATTTAAAACTATTTTAATAAAATTAAAATCATACTAAATGTCACCTCCATGGTATGTCCCTCCATGCCTGTTTTTACTTTACAACATGAATATATCCCATAAGATAAACAAAACGAACCGTATAAAATGTATTAAGTTAAAAAATGGATGTACTTTACTTACTTTTTAAAAGAAAATTCTGAAAATTTATATTTAAAAAAAAAAATTACAGTCCAAGACACATCAGTCCCCAGAATTAGAGCTACTTCCAGGACATATCAGTTATAGTTATATAAAAATCTACTAGATGGCAGCATAATCTAGAACTTGGAATACAAATTAACTCCTGGCAGCTACTTATTGGATGGAATATTTCTAATGCATGGCAAGTTGTTACTTCATCTAGTTTTAATTAAAAAACTGTTAATTACCATAGTCTACTTCAATTGGGTGTCAATTCCATGGCCTCATTAATTTTGTCAGTTTTAAAAATAGCAGAATTCTGTTGATAAGTAGCGTTAAATTGCTTTATTTAATTTTGTATCCAAGTAGCATTATGTTCATTTTGTGCATAGTTTAGGAAATATTAGGCCTAATCTCAGATATGTCACCTCCATGGATGTCACCTCCATGCCATTGTTGTATCATGGAAGTGTTACTGATCTAAGGATGTGACATTTATTGATGTAAACAATATTTTAAGGATGCTTAGAGTATATTTTTAATTATTGAACCTATATTTTTATTTTAGGGACAATTTTATATTAATAAAAATATTTTTTGAAACTGAAAAGTTTTAATTCTAAAATACTTATTTTGTATACGTTTGATTTTTCAATGCCGTATTATATCTTTAAATACAAGATAAATGTTAGTTTTAATTAAACTTTATTTTAAAGCCTCTTATTGAATTTCCTGATCTCCTAAGCTTAAAAAAAAATAAAAATAGAACTAAATTTAAATTTTCAGTTTTTCTATGCTAGCAAATTTGATAAATAAATAATAATAAAAAATTGTTTAATATTTAGTATATTTAAATAACATGGCCAACTAGAGTACTCTGCAATCGTATATTTAAAGTGCTGTATTTTCTATTTATCTGTAAATCTATTTATTTTTATCTAATTACACATTAATATTTTTCAATATTTTTTAGTTATGGTTTGGCAAAAAGCAAAAACAATTCTGTAGAGAAGAAAAGAAAACTCAGACGAGAAGCAGAGCAGAAAAGATGGGATAAAATTAAAGAAAATCCAAAATTGTATGAAGAATGTAAGAAAAAAGAGCGCAAAAGGTATTACAAGAAGAAAAAAGAAGGAAAAATAAAACCTATTTGTCAATTGAGGGAACGACAGAAGTGTGAACAAAGAAAGAATTGGGTACAAAAGACAAAGAAAAGTCGAGAGAAGAAAGCAAATAAAGAAAAATTACAGCAAGTTCTTTTAAATTCTACTACACCAGAAACAGATGATGATTCGGAAATTATAAACAATCCTATTGAAAATGTTAAAGATGTGATAGGAAGAGCAGGTACCAATCGGGTAAAAAGAGGTCGAAAAAATGTTAACAGAAACAAAAGAAAGGCATACTAAAGAATAAAATTGCTTGAAAAAGAGCTTAAAAATGTTGTGAAAAGTTGAAATATAAAAGAAAAAATATTATTATAAGAAAAGATGTCAACGCATCATAAGTAAACGAAAAAATTTAAACAGTCTAAAAGAGAAGGTACAGAAAATATTGAACGGAGAAAACATTTTTCCTAAAGTTAGAAAATGCCTGGAATCCAGTTCAGCATTGACCACTCAAATCGAGAAAAATTTAAAAAAAATTAGAAGTCTCAAGTCAAAGAAAGCCTCTGTACTTGTCCAAGAATTACCGCAATATGCACAAGATTTCAGTTAGGTCCTTTCAATCTGTATTTAGCAAATGTGACCTCAGTTGAAGATTACGTGGAACAAAATTGTTTTTAGTAAGGAGCAAGAAGCAATCATAAGACCTGACAAATAAATTTGTGTGGTTTAAACAGCGGAAAGTAAACAATTGGTTACAACGTATCTTTGATTTAATCCCTCAAAACTGCAATATTATTTAATAAAAAATTAAATTTGATCTTTGTTCTTTTTTAACATGTTACTCAAGAATAGTGTTCTTTACCTATATTGTAATCCAGTTTTTGTTTTGATGTGTTATTTGACTTTCTGTATTTCATTGAAATAACATATTATACCTCTTAAACAATAAAACAAACTAATATCGCAACCATAAATGTTATCCAATCTATTAAATAGGCAATAAAACTTATATTCATCATTACTATTAAATGTTGTCACCTCCATGTTTATATGAAAAATGAAATTTAATTTTAAATTAAAAAAAATTAACCTTGACCTCGGATTATGATTTATTTATCTCTAAAACCTTAAGAAAATGTAGGAAACACAACTTAAACGCGAAAATTTTAACTTTTATTTTTTACAAATTACCAAAGTGAAATTTCCACTTAATTTCAGAGCTAGCCATATACTGCTTATTACAGTTCTTTTACCTGCAGTTTTTGAAGAACATATGGCAAACATGTTTTCATACAAAGGGACTCCAATACTAATTTCCACTATTACGATGGATACATAATTACATCAGTTTCATTATGTATATATCGTTTATTGAAACTTATTACGCCGAGTTGTCTCAAACCTGTATTTTTGGTAAAGGAGCTCCAATAAACGATGGCTATATAATTATACAATTACGATTGTTATAGTTTACGCTAAAGTGATTAGGCATCCAAGGGTTATATTAATTCATTTACCTGCAATTGATTATGTTGAGATATCTTATGAAAGAGTGTTTTTACCAAAATTACCATTATTACCGAAAGGTTATTTGAGTAAATTATGTCGGCCAGAGTGGGGTAGTAAATCATTTGGTAGAGCGTTGACAATTCAAGCCAGAGTCTTGGTTTCGATTTCGAGCCTGGGCGTCTATTCTGGTGTAATCGAGTAAATACCGGGAATCGGGATCGGGATCGCCGTCTCATAGCGACCACTGGGCGAAGAGCTATTCTGGTCTCCCCTCGTTATACGACAGTGGAGGATGAAACGTAGAATGTCCCCTGCGTGCGATCGGACACAGTTGTAGCCAATCAGATGAAAGCGCTCACGTGTTTTTATATGTTTGGGAGAGGGAAACAGCTGTCTTGCTTTGTCAAGTGTTATTGTTATTTACGTGAAAGGAAAAGAATGTTTGGGTTATCTATATAAAAGAAAAACGAGTTGAAGGAATGAATGCCATTGTTTTACATCAGCGTGATCGTGCCTGTAACCTGTTTAAAATTTCCTGACCTAAGAAAAAATGTCCATTTGTATTTTAATTATGCATAAAATACTATTTGTTATTATTATTAAATCAATTTTTTGAAAGAAACTTTGTTCTATTTTAATATCAGAAAATGATTAGTAAATGTTATGGTGAAATAGACAGATTTTTTTTCAGACTTCAAAATATTTTTGAAAAATAAAGGGGGGGGGGGGGTGTTGTAGGTTCTACCAAGCTCTACATATATATTTGAAGCCTAATATATAATGGATTTTAAAAAAATAATAAACATTATATAGCTTTTTATTTATTTGCATCTTTAGACCACTTTTATTTTAAATTAATTATATTTATCACACCAGTACTGAAAACACATATATAAATTAGGCCGAATATTTAAATATACTTTAGTTTCACCTTTATTAAAAAAAAAATCTAGGTTTGCTTATAATTGTTCTTAATCTCAAATCTGCAATAAACTTAAAGAATATATGCATATATAATAAGTATATTAATTTAGCTTTGTACTTAAATGTCTCCTACCTTCCTTTTTAAATTAATTTATAAATTCACCACGATTTAATTATTTTCGTGACAGTAAAAATATTCTAAGGAAAGTCTCTCAAATTTTATTTTCCCTTAATTTTATTTATTAATATTTTAAATACTTACAGAGATCATCAATGAGTTTAATTACTTATTTAAAAAAAAAAAAAAAGAAAAAAAAAAAACTAAATATGCTAATGAAAAATTATTGTTGTATCTTTATCAATTCACTGAAAATCTTGATTCTTTGTGAAAAATATAATTAGAATCAATTAAATCATTAAATGTAAAAACAAATAATAAAATGTTTTTTAAATTATTATTATTATTATTATTATTATTATTGTGAAACGGATCTAAAATATGTTTTCTCCGCTCAACAACGCAAAATTTTGGAACACAAACACAAGGGCTGATTAAAAAACCCTTCCAACTGGGCCGTGGCACTGAACCTCTTTGATTTTAGGGGGTGCCAAACTTGGTGAACGAATTTTACAGAGATAATATTTAAAATCTAATTCGATCTTGTACAAATTATACTGCATATTTTTTGCTATTGGAGTAGGGAAAGATTAAACACAAGTAATATATTTATCTAAATATGTATTTATATATCCATATCTCTATTTTAAGACATAGAACACGTTTAATTTTTGTGACAGCATAGGAAGGGGCATTGAATGAATACCAGGCCTTCATCCTCTCCTCTTTTGTTTCACCAGGCCCTGTACATACACAGACTAATTTTAAAACATAAAAGCATGAAATTAGCAGATATGACAATTGAAGTGATTAGGAATTGAAAAGCGCCTTTATGTATTTTTATTTTTGAAGTATATAAACGTATTATCTTGAGTTATAAGCAAATGTTATCTTTTGACGACCTTTATCGGGAGTCACTTTCATAATTTCGGTTCAAAATGCCTACTTTGACCGCATTTTCTGAAGAATCCTTTACCTTTATCGAAAAATGGTATATGCTATTCGAGTTTGCAGTTTCTGAATAACAACATCAACCAATTTTCTGTGTTTTCGAATAAAAATTATTCCAGGAATGTGTCAGAAAATAGGGAGTTTTAATTTGAGAACAGCTTTAATATTATACAGAAAAAAATGTGAACTGTCTTGGCTTTTTGCCGAAACTTTTGGTTTGTTTAAAAGGCCGAAATAAAAGCTTTTATTTCAGAAATTTTTCCATGTTTAAACTTTAAACCTTTCCATGTAAAATGAAAGTATTTTTTTCGGTCTGAATTTAATTTGTAAGTAAATTAGTTGACATTTTTTGCAAGAAAAAAAGAATACACAGATTTCCGAGTCAAAGAACTTTTAAAGAATCTGTAAAAGAGCTTTAAATAAGAAAATAGTATTTTGTAATTAACAGGGCTCGGTGATATATATATATATATATATATATATATATATATCAGTGAGTATATATATTTATATGGGTATATTTAGAAATCGAATAGCTTATCCTTGAGATATACCATGATATATATCTGATATTTCTTTCAAAATGTCAAGACGTTTGATACTTTCGATATTTTATATTTTATTTCAAAATTTTATATTTTCAGTGAAAACAAGTGTAAATGAATTTTTCGACTGTTATTAACGGTGTCGTTCTGTAGATATAGAACTTTTGCCCCACCCCCACCCCCACCCCACCCTTTCTCTAAAAAGAAACTTTACGTTTGAAGCTGAATTTTTAGATGACAATAATTACGTCAGACAATATTTCTTACGACACTCATTGAAAGATAAACCATCTAATTTAGATAAGTTATTTACATCTTCATTTAAAATGATCTTTTCTAATTTTGGTTTACCTTAATTTAAAATGCACAACACATTATGAGATTGAAAAAGCAACAAAATTACAATTATGTTCATTATTTTTTTTAATTAAAACAAATTATTTTGTATTTCAAATTGTGTTTTATACAACAAAATTTTCTTAATACTAAATCTTACAGCTTCTTTTTTTTTTTTTTTTTTTTAACAAATTGGGTCTGTTTTCAATTAGCTGATCTACTATTTTGTTACTTAAGAGAAGCAAAAAAGAAAAAAACACACATTTAGAATAATATTTTATTAAGTTATCATGCTAACTGCAATATATTTTAATTTCTTATTTATATTAAGTCTGAAAATATTTATAATTATCAATAAGTTGACTATTTTGAAAATATCTGATAAATATAAAAAGCATTGGATATTTTTGATATGTTGGATATGTTTGAAGAAATCATGATATTTACGACCACTGGTAATTGAAAAACTATGCCCTCTTTCTATTTTTTAATATTAAACAAGTGCCCAAACCCTCCAAACAGAGCAAAAATTCTTTCCGAACCCTACCCACTGCGATCTCGACCACAAGGTAGCAGTCGGAAAAAAAGCAACCCACTCCGACCGGCGAAATTTCGACTCTACTACACCAGAATAGCAAATAATCGCCAAGGCGGCTCTTCCCGACCGGTTTCAGCATTCCTACGACACCAGAATAGATCCCCTGGATGCGTTTTTACTCATTTCAAAAAGTTCAAATTTGTATAATGATTTATGTTTGCGGTTTTATTTAAATTTTTCATAGAAAATTTCAAAATTTATTTTAGAAAGTTCAAAATATTGAAAATATTAATAGAAATAAAATACAAATTAGTATAGAATTCATTCAAAAAAGAAATCTCCAGGAAAATGTTGTTAGCAGAACATTTTGTGGTATTTCCATGTGCGCATTTCCTCACTTAAAGATACAAGAAGAATTTATTTCAAATTGTTCTAGCGCTTTCGATTCAGTTGTAATTTTACTTATACTTAAAAAGACATATATTTTTAAAATTTTACTCCTGTAAACGAAACGCATTAAATTTACATATGTTTAAAGGAAGCGTGTACATATTATTCAGGAAATCTGTTTTAAGCATTTTAAATTTTCGTTACAATTTTATACAAATTATGTTTACATATTCAGTTAAAATAACATTAATTTTTTGACGTTATTTAATAATGTTAAATCTTGTGCACCGTAAAAATAATCTCTGAATTATAAAATGTAATTCATTTCAAATTAACTCTTGTACAAAAACGCTTCAAAAATGTTAAGTGAAAGAGTTTAGCGAAAACAATTGCCTTTTAAAAGAAACTTCGTGTTAAATGTTTACCTAGGAAAGAAATAAAATAAGCATACATTTATTTAATTAGTTTAAAAACGGTTTTAAAAAACACAGTAAACACAGCGTTAATTTACATACAAAAGCATTAAACTAGATTATAAAAAAACTTTTAAAGGATTAAAAAATGAACATTTTGCAAAGTACTATAAAATAATTAAATTTCATGTGCACGTTATTGTGTTATATAAGTTGTTTTAGTTTTAATTTAAAAATATAGAATAATTTAAAATGGTCTTGGAAATATAAATATTAATTAATCAAGAAAGTAATTTGTATCAGAATAATTACCTTGCAATATAATAATTTAGTACATTTTTTTAAAAAAATGAACGCTTATCAATTGGTGAAAAATGTGATTTATTTTTTAATAATGAATTTCGTAAAATTAATGTTAATACTATCCAATATTAGAAAGTTGCATAGTGAGTGTACGTAATCGTTTATAGTAATTTTCTATATTAAATAAAAGCTTTTATAATTTCACCATAGGTTTATTAATTTAATGAACACAAAGTAATTCGAAAGCAAGCCATCAGTATAATGCATGCGCTACACCAACGTAAGGACACTTATATAATTATTTATCAAAACATTCAAAACATTTTGAATGTAAAGGTATGTCGCATTTTTTACTCAATGTACTGGCGTTGTTATGTCATTATCTACATCCCCGACTTTTCTCCTCTGAATTAAGGAATACTATATGTCCAGAATTGTCGGTTTTTATGTTTTTAATTGCACCATTAATGAAAATTGACAGACGTTAGCAGTGCTTAACTTGAGGTTCAATGCACATAGATATTTCATCTCGTTCTAAAGATGTCTGCAGGAATTGCATACTCGAAACTCTCTGAAAATCTAGTAAACTCACTGTAGATACACTATAAATCTTGTATAGTCTCCAAGCATTTACTTTTACTACGACTAGAAAATTTACAAAAAGGGGCAACGACCACTTTTAACCTATCATTTTAGTACGATACTTGTCAACAAAATTATCTAATAAAGCCATTCCTCCCATGTGTTGAATATATCTTGATGTAAGTTGTAGACGTGAAACATTTATGTTCTTTCGTTCAGCCCTTCAAAACCGTTTCGCGTTTACTGGAGCCTCTAGAACATCCCGATTTGTCAGTAAAGTTACCACTGTATTATCATTCCAACGAACAAATGTTACTTCACCCTTCTCAGTAAATGCTGCATCACATGAACCTCTTGGAGACTATTTCATTATTTTTGAGGGTTTCAAAATTGTGCATTAGGGTACTCTTGTACAGTACCTGTTGCATAGAACATTTTTTTCTGTAAGAACGCACATCACTTTATAAGACGTAAAGTATATATATATATATTTAAAAATATATAATAGTAAAAAATAATAGTAAATAAAATAGTAAAAAATATAAAAAGTATAAAGAAAAAAAAACAGGATGATTTATAGGACCGAAAACTATTTCCAACAGATTAGTTACAACATTACTTTCCAATCCCTTATAATTTGGAGTCTTGGAAAACTTATAAGTGTAAACATCAAACTCGAATAAATAACCATTTATGAAGTTAGGCACATCACTTTTTTTCCTAATCAAATGGGTGTACCTTTATAAATATTTTTACCGTGTGACGTCCGTATTATGGAATTATCTGCTCATCGATTGACAGAGAATATAAAAAAAACTACATATTGTATGAAGCTTTTGATCAGTATGTCAAAATAAGGTTTAATTTTAGATAATGTATCAGAAGCTTCCAATTTCGTGTTATAAAATGATTTTTTTTTATTGATAGGTATGTGGCGCAACAAACATTTCTCTTAATGACGGAATATTTACATTTCCGCTACAAACCATTGAAACTGTTATTGAGGAAGCCTATAATAACCTGAAAATATTAAATATCCTAAAAAACGTATAAATTTGTTTACTAAAAATGTAAAATCATGTCGATTATTTTGTTTAGCATATAGTAAAGACTGTTCACCTACAAGTGGATAAATTTCACAATATATCCTTTAAAATATTTAAAAGTATTTAATCTATACAGTTTTTCATCAACTACATTGATGAGAATGTTAGAATACGTTTGTTTTTGTTGTTTTACCCACTTTGGTGTCTTCTGTTTTATTTTTGCTTTTTTTCAATGTTGCTTAGTATTTGAAATGCCTTTTTAGGAATACCTGGATAATGAAACAAATCATCTTCATTTACGGATTCGTCATCCGTTAGAACATCCACCTTTAGAGTTACTATGACAATATCAATTTCATTTTCACATTCATCTTCATCTCTAGACAAGTCAGAATCACGCAGTTTATTAAATACTTTAAGAGCCTCAGATATTATCAAGTGTCATTTTCGAGTTATATTAAAGCCATCTATGAAGAAAATATAAACAGACACATAATTCTTTTTATAAACATCAGTCATATACAACATATGAACAACATATCTTTCGAGTACCACTAGCATACTGTTTTAGTATGACTGTGCGTTTTCGCACCATTATTTACAAACAAGAAAATTGCAAATAAAAGGAATGAAACATGCTTACCTGACGGCGCCATTTTATCTTCTAAGCATGAAATAAAATATCTACTGGTTGGTATGTTATCAGTCATTCATACCATCTAGTAGCGATTTAAAGATGTACAAATATTTACAAAAGTCAAATCTAACGTTTTGAAATTTTAATTACACAATAAATTTTAGTTATAAAAAAGTTTAAATATATATTTATGTTATTCAGAATGTTATATAACTGTAACAAAAAATGCATTGCTTTTAATTTTTATTAGATATCCAAAATAGGTTTATCAATAAATTATTAGAAAACAAACCTTCAATAGCTAATGGGTTTTTAACATATATATCACTTACCAATGTCTCTTTCATTATAAATATTTGTTAAGGAATCTGAAAGTAACCTTTCAACTTGGGCTGTGACAACATCCTAAACATGAGTTCTTAATCCGCCGACGACCAGGCTCATCATCAGGTGACACGTTTTTGAAAGTAACTCTAGGCTTATATTTTAATTGAATATGTACCGTGGTAACTTTATTAGTGTCTAGAAGAGTTGTAAAACAAGATCACATATATCTTCTGATATAATACTATAACTTTCCAAAGTTTCCTTCAACAAGCAAGTACTTTAGTTGGTCTTGTTATTTGAGAAAATAAGTCAAAAAAGCAATAAATCTCATACATATATATATATTGGCTGTATGAATGTTAAAGTGAAATAAATGTTGATAGATTTGTAGGATTAGTAGGATATCGAATGTTTCATATTTTTTTTTCCTGTAATGTGATCTTGAATATGTTTTTCATCCATATGTGACAGCTCAAATTTCAGCTATACATGTACTTTTTTAAAGAATTTACATTTTATTACTCTTTTTAAGTGAAAAATACACAATACGACCTATGAATTTAAGTATATATATGTGCATATATATAAGTTTACTTATGTGCATTGATTGGTTAAGAGAGCCCCTTTCAAATGATCGAAGCAAACAATTTTCATCTTGGGGAATTCCTCTAAATAAAATTAGAAATTTGGACACTACATTTCACGATATTGGTTACATTTTAAGGGGGAAAAACATTTATCCTGAATAATTTGATTGCTCGTTGAGATCTTAATCCATGGCGCCATTTTAGGGTACTTGCCTAGCTAATCTAGGCTAGTAATAGTCTAGGGTCAAGGGGTTCGAAGATATTTTTTTCTTTTTTTGTGAATTTGTTGTGCTTTCTCTCATTTTTCCGTGGAATACCTGTTCTTATATTTATTTTACTTTCGCAAAGTGTGCTGAATTTAAATATATCCGATTGTCGAGGTTACTCTTAGCGATCTTATGGTTATTAGCCTTCTGTGGTCTTCAGAGGATTTTGTCAAATCTGTTCCCTTTATGGAAAATAAAGAATAGAATGACCTGTTATCGAACCATCTACATACCGTAAGCTGCGAAGCTTTTTTTGACTGAGTTAGGAATGAAATTATTCAGCTGAGAGTTTGCCTACGTGGTAAGATTTTTATTTTAATACTTCAAATAAAAGTATACTAAAATCCGCTGTGTCCTATTCAATTTTTGAATTTGTCGTATTTTCTAGAGATATTGTGTATAGTAATATTTCAGAGTTACTTGTGACATTTTCGTAGCAATCTGAGTGGATTTCTATTACATTCCGGAATACATGCCACGTAGCCTTTATATTTCACGCTGGCTTTAGTATTTAGAGGATTTCTTGGAGTTAGTATTCCTCCTCTCATTATTTTAGTTCATTATCAGATCATCGTTAATTTTGCTGGCCTCATCTACTGTCAAAATCCTTTGCTATTGACTTTAAATAAATTGTTTATTTCTATCTTATGATTACTTTCTGATCTGATGGTCCCAAATAATCCGCTACACCATAAATGCCAAAATTTACACTTTGATTTTAGAATATAAGAAATGCTGAAATCAGGCTTACAATCGGTCGCTTCTGAAATCTACTTCTGAATGAAAATCACCATTCAGGGCTGCTTTTGGTTTGATCGATGTGGACATTCTTACAAAAACATACAAAACTAATTTACTAATAAAGTAACGAATGTAAATACACCGCGTATTCGTCGTAAACGGACACTTTATTTGTTTCACATTCTTATAAACATGTATACTCTCACGTTTGGCTGCATACCTACGCATAATAATCCATACATTTTGCAAATTAGATATTGTCCACGATGTATTATTTTCATTTAGTCAAGACAACAACTTTTTAAGTAAAAAAAAAAAAAAAAAGAGACGTTTTATAGAAACGAAATTTAAATTCCGTATTGCACGTCGTTTTTTAATTAGCTTCCGTTCGAAATACGTATTTATCTCATACGTGATGCGAATGACATTTTAGACAAAAATAGTCCTGGAAACCAATTTTTTTTTTCGTTTTTGAAGGGAAAATGTCGACATGTTGTCATTTGGTCATCTAATTTTCTATTTCATGAGTGATCAAATTTTTCAGATCATATTATTCTATGTCGAAAATTTTATTTCTGTTATATTCTTGGAATATATCTTAAATTAAATTATAGCAGAAATATGACATTTAAATTGGACATGTGATAGACATAAGGTAAAGACGAGGACAATTTTTTCCCATCGTTATTTTTTGTGGTCACGTCAGAAGCATTTCTTAAACTTAGATCTAGATATCAGTAGAAGTGTTCATTTGCACAGAAAATCAGGAAATCAAATTTCGTATTTCCGTAAAATGTATTCCAAAAATAAGAAGAAAACTGAATATATAACACTAGATATTTTTTTCTGAAATTAGTTATAAGTTATGTAAATTTGAATTAAACAAATTGCATTAAGCTAAGTTTAAAATAAGTTTATGTATAATAATTAATCTTAAGCAGATAAGCTGCTGAAATTAATCTAAAATATTGTAATAATGCAGAATTAAAATTGCAATTGACTTTTTCATGATTCTTGATTGTCATGAATAAAATTAGCTCATAAAATTCTAATGAAAGTTCATGGAAAATAAATAAAATATATCTCAATACATCATTAAATTATATATTAATGTGTATTAGGTTTTTAAGGAAGTTTACTTTGGTTTAATTCTAGTTTTTTTCACTGAATTTGTGCTTTTGTTAGTGGAGTGGATAATATAGCGTGATAATTTACCCACATTAATAGAGGGTAAACTGTAATTTGAATATCATGAAATCAAAATATATTTAATTGTCTTAAAGAATAAGTTAAATTATCATTTAAGGGATCTCACTACCCTTTGATTTTTTTTTTTACTTCAGTGTTTTGTTATATCTTTTCCACGTGTTATTAAATGGTAAATAAGTAAAATAAATGAAAATAATTTTATCAAGAAAAAATGCATTTCTTCTGGGTAATTTGAAAAATGTACAACAAAAAAAACTTTGAGCAATTTTTAAAACCCTACGTTCCTTATGTTTATAACATTTTTCCCTCATGCTTTTCTTACAAGTACGGCCCCACCATTGACTGAGGCTTCTGCCGATAAAGCCGGTATACGGGAGGGGCTGGCTTTGAGCCCAATTGCGCTTGTCGTGCTAATCGTCCAGAGTTTTCCGAGTTTCTTTTTTCAAACCTTGCTTAAATGCGGATTAGGTTACATTAGATCCTTCTCGGGCCTATATCTCTCCGTAAGCTACACCATACCACCAACATCATATACGTGTGACCTTTAAAGCTAGGGATCGAATTTTCAAAAAGTTACTCTGTTAAAAAAAAATAAACAAAATTTCATAATCTATACAAAAAATGCTCTCAAAATTAATATTTAGCTTAAAATTTTTCTTTTTAAAATATAACAATTTCTGTTAGTTAAAATCCGAAGCTAATTTAGTAAAATAAACCATTAGGACTGTTCAAAGAATTACGACTCAACTAAAAATATATCTTGAAGTTTTAGCATTTTGATAATACTGATATATTTAAAAAACACAAAGGGAAATAAATATATTAAATTTAAAAAATCAAAAAACCCGACTGCGTAAAAAGCGAACTAATTAATTATTTCCCATCAATATGAAACTATTTTTTATATTACTTAACTTTTTTTTTATTTATTTGTATTGATGATTTTTAAGTTGTGTTTAATTATTAATTCCTATCTACAAACACTGCTTTGATTAGGCCTATATATATCTATTAAGAAAGTTAGAGTTACAGTAAAGGTAGAGATCCGAAGAACACAACTTCCAGGTTGTGTAATATTTAAACGTAGCTCCTGACTGAAAAATGGTCAATGAAACATCGTCTTCATTTTGAAAGACCTGTCCAATGATATGCCACTCAATAGGGTAAGTAAAAAAAAATTTCGTCTCTACCGCCATTTTGTAGTTTACGGCCGTCATTTTGAATGTATAAAAACAAAACCTATCCTATAACCATCGGAAGGTTAAGACGAATCGATAGAGACCTCATTCATTAAAATCCATCCAGCCGTTGGGAGGTTTCGAGGGTATAAAGAAATCTACATACACAGATACACGTGAAACACATAACCCTTCTTTTCAGTCGGGTAAAAAAAAGAATTATTGTAGCAAGAGCCTTGTCCGACCATCGTTATCAGTTTGCGTGAACTATTGGGAAATAGTAGGATTGGGAATGGTAGCGATGGTAAATGGTAGGAAAAGAAACGTAATAATTATAAATATATTAAAGAAAACATGATTTCATTAAAATTCACAAAAATGTAGAAATATGGATAAATTGATTTAAATGGGAATTTCACCAAAATGACTTCATATCTGGCAGCTTGTTTTCGCCGCCAAATTTGGCAATATTTCGCCAAGTTGCTCAAAATTTAGCGGTATTATGGTAATCTTGCAATTAGTACTTTTCATCATATAGGGGAGAGTCGTACAAAACCGAGTAGTCGGGTGAAACCGGGTAGCGCAGATTCCTAATTGCGCTGTACAGCTATCTATTAGCCAACACTAGAAAATACTTGTCGACAACCATTACGACATTTGTAGCTGAACGAAACGCTACTGTGTGCGGTTATTATTTTGTGTGAAGGATTTAGTTTAAATTAATCTTAAAAATTCTTTTGTTTGAGTCTAGGTTTTACGCATATACTCACCATTTGTCAGCATATTAAATATTGGAAAGTACTATATCTAATTATTTACTTTCTTGCTAATACTTTAACATTTTTACTAATCTTTTGCTGTAGGATTGAGAGTAGTAGCACCATGTTTTAAAATCTGTGTCATGCTGGGGTAAAACCGGGTACTTAGGAGTGGGTCAAAACAGGGTATACCAGATTTTGTCCAACACGCATGGAATGATATTTTTTAGTATAGGTAATAAATTAGCATGCCGCTTTAAATTGCATTTTTAATTCTGTTAAGTTATCTTATAACTCTAAATCTATCTAGTTATAGTGAAAACGTTAGTTTTCATTTTGTTTTATATTTAAAAGTGGAATAAAATTGCTAGCTTAAACTTATTAAATTAAATAAACTGCAATTATTATTGAACAAAATAATGATACAAATTACGTATATTTTTATATTATGCTTATTACAGTTTAATAAATAACTTTCTAATCTGAGTTATGCTAGCTTGCGTTTTAGGCCTACTTAAAATTCAAAATATATTTCGTAAATTGTTTCTTTTCTTTTTTTTTTTTTTTTTTTTTTTTTTTATAAAATAATCTGTTATAATTGAACCACCAATTGGAAGAAGGGTATAAATCCAAAAAATAAGAATGGAGATAATAAAAAAAAAAAACTTTATAACTTTTTACTTTCAACTTATAGGCTCATGTGATATCAATGATAATGAAGAAAATATAAATTCTGATTTATTTATTAATAGAGCTGGCTGAAATATATTCATTTATATTTGTATATGTAAATGTTTTGGATTTATCCGCTTCTTCCAATTTATCATGTACTATATACAAAATAATTTGAAATAATAAAAAATATAATGACAAAAACTATTTATTTACTAAAGAAAAACCTTAGGATTCTCTATTATTCATCTATTTCTTCACTTTCGGATCTTGCAGTTGGCCAGGTCAGAATAATATCGTAAAAATCTTTGAATTCGTCAGGAAAATATTGGATTATTTTTTGTATGTCATTTATTTTTTTCTCATTTATGTGTATTTTAGTAACATATGCGGGAGTTTCAGGTATTTTCGGGTTTATAGAAGGTTTTTGGAGCAAAAATTTAGATATAATGAAACCATCGATAAATTCAGAACGTGTCAAGTAACCTTTATGACTTGAACTATATACTCAAAGATTCTATATTACGAAATCTTGAATGTTGTTGCCTTGTCTAATGACTTACATCTTTTGTTGAAACATCGCTGCCATGAGTTTTTTAAATCAATTATGTCGTTAGAAGTAATGTGTTTAACTGAAAAAACCCTGATTTTTGCTGTCAAAATAAGATTATTATATTCATTTGGCACGTAAATTCTGTCCTTTCTCCTAATGAGTCTTTTAGTAGTCCCGAAATTTCTGTCACACTGTAAAAACGAATGGCCACGCACAGGAAAGTATTGATATATTTTCTCAAAACTATTCATTACAACAAGAGTGAGAAAAAATGTTATAAGTGTGTTATTTCTATTTTGTTCCCCACAAGCATCGCTAAAAACGTGTAGTTCTTTGACAGAGGGATCCATGTTCTGTATAGTTTTCCACAATAAACTACATACTTCATCCGGGCCCCATTTAGTTTCACCCTCATGGTAAATGTAGAAATCAGATAAGTTTGTATTTATGGCGTGAACATAAAACACATACAGCCATAGTTTTCTTAAATAAAACATCTCTTGAACTGGGATCTTAGGAATGGGCAGATTTTGCATGTAATCAAATAGAGTGACTACTACATCCTCTCTTTCCTGACACAAGGTTAAAATTTCTTTCTGTTTATTATAAAACATTTTAGCACGTTTAATATGTATAATTTTTTCCGCAGCTGCCACTCTCTTCGTATTCTCATTGAGAAATGGAAATTTTATTCTTGCATCGAGTTCTTTGCAAGTCGAACAAACGTCTACTTGGGGCCGACCGAATCTGTAGCCATGATTATCGTGAAAATATTTTCTATAATAGTCTTATTTTACGCATTTTAGGTATTGGGGGTATTTTTTTAAGTTCATGCCTTATTTTGACGTATAAGTTCGCTTCTAAATATTGTACATTTTTGCTGCTGTAATGAAATTGTTTAAGGGGAAATGACCGGATATGTTCATCAATAGCCGTAATTGCTTCGTTTGTTAAGACATTACCTCGATTACGATGCTGCCCTCGTTTATCTTCAGGTAGTTTTCCCACCGATTTAAGGGAGGTAAGGCGAAAAATGGACTTATTTTTTATAGCGTATAAAATGGGGAAAGCTTGACGGCAAACTTGAATTTTTTCATTTCCTTTTATAGCAAAATACGTGAACGTATTGTCACGATTTTTCGGATTTTCGCGTTTTGAACGGCGGCAATTAACTTTCGCGTATTTAATGAGACTCATCATATATATGGCATGTTCATTATTCGGTCTTCTATTGTAAACGAATTCAAGCAACTGCTGTTTTTCTTCACTACTAAACTACTGAGTGTAGTTTTTTTACAGACACAGTCACTATTACAGTTAGATTTAGATCACACTAACATCTTGGTACTTGTACTCACATTAGATTGATCAAATAGACCCTGTGACTTCTGTTTTTCTTTTTTGTACAAATGGATATTTCTAACACCTCTTCTCTTCTTTTTTAGAGTCTCATCTTCTGACTCATTATCAGGTGAATCGTTACAGCTACTTTCACTGATCATATTCAAACTTTAATAATGAAGTAATCAAATTCAAACGTTAATAATCTCCACTACGCGACGCTAAACGAATGCAATCTCAAACACAACAAAGAGCGAGTTCAGCAGACCTTACCAAAGCTATCAAAGTTACCGACCAATTGTAACGCAGTATGAAATAAATATCAAGGCTAATTGTGACGTCAGCTACAGTTCAACAGGATAGCTTTCGTCTGTGCCACTGTTGAATTGTAGCTGACGTCAAAATTCGCCTTGATTTTTATTTCATACTGCCCTACAATTGGTCGGTAACTTTTGCAGCTTTGGTAAGGGGCTGCTGAACGCACTCTAAAATAGCAGCTGTTAGACCGCTAGGATCGCGTACCCCACCAATAGCGATGGGTTTTTGTTTATCGAAAAAAAAAACATGCAAAAAGAAACACAATTTCTATACTCGTACAGTTGATAGTTGGAAGAAGGGAATAAAGGAAATATTTGTTTCCTTCTTCCAACTAACTATTTTTATGGCCGCATGAATCTATACGAAGCGAATGGTTTTTGTTGTTTTCTTCGAACTCACAATTTAGCGCTACGTCTAAAGAATGTAAAAGTGTAGAAAAATGAATGTGTCAAAAAGGGGCGTTTATTCCCTTCTTCAAATTTGTGGTGCAATTGATAAATTATGTATAAAATCTCAATCCGTTATAACTAGGTTACGTAATCTATAACAAGATTTTTTTTCTCAAATAAATATTAAACAAACAAAAGAAAAAACCCTCTCTTGATGGATCATGCTTTCCCAGAATCATTTGTTCCATATAACAGGAGTGGATAGATTATGAAAGATACCTCATTATTTGGTTCAAAAATTTATAGATTTTTCCAATCTTTCTCCTGGAAACAGTGTTAAATTCAGGGGATGGCCCTGGGGGGGGATTCATTCCCCCACGGAATAACGAGATGTCCTCCCCTGAAAGATTCAATATTTTGTATTTTCAATGGTCAAAAGTGCAATACCTGCCGAAACTCAATAATGCCTTCCCCTCCGAAACCACAAAACTCCCTCCCAGAGAAAAGTGTCTCAATGCAACACTGCCTGGAAAGCCTGTTATTTTAATCCTTGAAGCACCGAGTTTTTCAATTTACAAAATTGAAAAATTATTTAAAGCTGCATTTTTGAGAGCAGCAGTTGCAAATACTGCAATCAGTGGGCTTGAGTGAACAGGGATTTTTCCCTAACACAACGATGTTTTTCCAGACCATGTTTTTGCTCTTTCGGAAACAACAGAGAAACCCACGAATGTCGTGATAACACACCTAGGTCTATGTAGCCACAGGTTGACACAGGTGCAGTATAAATATTTCTGAAATATTACAGAATAATGGAGCTCAACCTTCCAAACCTAAAAGCCCTGACATCACACATCCATCAGTTGACAACATCCAGCATATTCCACGCCGGACTGCTACCACATGCAGAAGTTGACATCAAAATCACAGTCGTCATCAGTGACTCGAAATTTTATCTCTACAGAATATGTTCGTAAACTTATCCCACTGACATCTTTTGACTATGTAGCCCAGCAATTTGCATTACCAATTTCGCTTAAAATGTTATTATCCCCTCCCCAGTAAGGCTTCAGAATTGAGAAAAGATCTGACAAAAGAAGGAGCAAAACAGTTATTTTGGCTTCTTCGCCCTATAAATTAGAGATCGAAACAGATATTAAGGAGAAATAAGCCAAACAAACTGCAAGAGTAAAAAAGAAGATACTTAAAAAGAAAAAAGAAATTAAGAATGAACAGAAAAAAGAAACCAAAGAAGGTTGAGGAGACATCCTCAGAAGAAGAAACAGATAATGTGGCTTGTATGTTTTGCAATGAAATTTGCTCAAATTTTAGATCCAAAGAAGATCGGATACAATGTTTGAAATGCCACGGATGGACGCACAAAATGTGTTGTAATGCAGAAGAATATGATGACAAATTCATTTTTGATTTTTGCAACTAAAAGAACTTCTTAAACTTTCAGTGTAGGCCTATACAATGTAAAAAATGTGCCACAGGCTTATTTTGACGCGTGAAAGAAAACGTGCAATTTCTTTTAGTTAAAAATAACAAAATTGTGTTTTTTACAAATTAAACAAGAATTGTTGTGACTAAAATGAGTTTTCCAGGAGTTTTAAATGGATACCCGGTTTTACCCAACCAGTGGGGTAAAACCGGATTTTTGTATATGTCTGAAAAGCTAATTTTTATATAATTAATTATATTTTTTATTGAAAGGAATATGCTTTGTTAGACGCAAAGGTTCATTTAAAAATAAAAACGGTGTTCAGAGTTTGTTTTCCCATTTCACTGCATTTCAGAGCAACAAACATTTATAGTACTCGATTTTGCACCACCTTCCCCTACTCATTGTTGAAGTGGATACTGATTTCTTCATAGATATCAAACTAATTAAATAATAATTAAGTTTAAGTAGTGTTAACATTAGTAGTGTTACTTGAACCTTAAATAGTGTTTCTGTGATGTCTTTTGAAAACGGAGGGGGCTTGTGACCCTTCTTAGGTGTCGAATTTTAAAAAATACCGAAACACATGTTTACTAATTTTAGTTATAATATCGGCATGTGAAGGTTCAAGATCTTATTTCGATTGGTTTATGAGACATGGTATTTTTTTTCCACCCGTATTCCTCCAAAGGTATCGAATTAAAATAAATCAACGTGCAATTCAATTATTGCCCCGAGGAATACATATATATTCCAAATTTCAAAGTTATATGTCAACAGGAAATGAGAGAAAAATGAGTTGCAAAATTTGACTGTCACATACAAATATAAATGTAAATTAATGGGAAGCATGTAATAATTAGAAGCATATTTCGGACCGATTCTGAGAATCTAACGTTTGGACCCGTATTGTGCTTTTGTTGGCAAATGGTGCATTGGAGGATGGTGCGGCAGGGTGGACATTTATTTCTGTGGGCCAACGTTAGTAGCCAAAATTAACCACCGTGGACACAAACATTTTTTGCTAATTTGTCATCGGATCTTTACGTAAGTACGCCAACATACATTACCGAAATAGCTAAAAGAAAAAAATCGTTTTATTCTTTTAATTTATAAATTACTTAAAAAAATTAAATTTAATTTGATAACACTGAAGATATTTCAAACAGAGCAAAGTGCATAAATTTAAGTAGCTCAAAGACACTTACATGAGTTTTAAAACTTTTACGAATCCAGTTTACAGAATTTTTTATAATTCGGTTGGTATAAAAATTTAAATTAATTCTAAAAAGGCTTACGAACAATAAAAAATAGTAATTGTTTAGTTCATTTTTAGTAATTAATAGTCAATGGACGAACCTTTTTGAAGAATTGTCAGGTTTATTTGGAAAAATGAATTTTAATTTGATTTCAGTTTCTACAGTTCTAAAAATGTTTAAACTTTTCTTTAAAGTATTCCAGTCTTTCAACTTTTTAATAGTTTTAATAATCTTGTTTAAAGAAATGTTTGCAATTTTGATTCATATGAAAATGTCTATTCATTAAGCGTAAAAACTGTCGCAAAAAATAAAAATAGCAATTGCTTTTGGTGACTAATAGTAATTGTTTGTAAATGAAGTAATGTTTTTGAAGATTGTTCAAAACAATTTCGAAAGGATTAATTTTAATTGGCTTCATAGAGTTAAAAAACTTTTTTTAAAAAACATTCCAGTCTTTCAAGCTCTTCATTAAAATTAATATGCAACATATTTTACCTAAAAATATGAGAATTAACTTATTGTTTCTATTGCGAACATTTAGAAGTAACTAGCCGACACGCCCAGCGTTGCCCGGGCCCGTGATAATTACCAATTAAACTCATATTTGTATGATTTTATATCTTTAGGTTCATTTTGTCTAAATTAATATTTTTAAATGGAAAAATCTAGAAAAATATTATATTGAAAGTATGAGCTATTTGTTTTTGTTTTTTTTTCTGCGTAATTTGAGTTTTGGAGTCTATGCGTAATTTTGGAATATGCCGGAAAATGGAAGGAGGGACGAGGTCTTCCGGTATTTTAAATGTTTAAAAACATTATCGTTATAGTCCAAACTCTAAATTTTTTAGAAATTCAAAGCATGTTTTTGTACCCTATGTGTCTATTTTTTCCCTTTTATTTGTATATTTCAGTAGTTAAAAAAAGTTCTTGTTCAAACACTTTGAGATTTCAGAGGTTAAAACTATGACGGTTATGCACCTCATAATAAAAATTCGTGAAAAAATATTGATATCTAGTAAAAAAAAGGAATGTATTTTCTTCTCACATTTTTTTTTCTTTTAGCATCGGCTGCGTTAGCATAACGAAACAAATAGTTCTTACAGACCGAATTTTATGAAATTTTATTAGATTATAAATATAACTGTTCCGAGCGCTCTTTAAATTTTAGTGAAAAAAAAATATTTAGTAGTTGAAAACTTGAGCCGAAAGGGGTCGAAAGCGCGACGAAACACTCAGGTTTTTACTGATTTCGTCGAATTTTTCACGCATTTTGTTTTGTAAGAAATATTTTTACGAGTCCCAACGTTCAGACATCTTTGTAGGTGATTTAAATCTGGTATATTGAAAGGCTATAAAAAGATTGCGTTAAAATAAGTACGTTTACTTACTTTGAGCTCAGAAAAAATATCGTCTCCTTGAGGCGCGAAGTGACTACGTTCGCCGGTAGATTTGAAAGAGTTAAATTTCTTATTTTTAAAAACTGATTACACCATCGATTAGAAGAAGATATTAGCTTTAAGAACATATTTTGGGTTACTCGGTACCTCTTAAATTGCGCCCTTGAGTAGCGTTTCCATAAGGAAGAAAACCGTTTTACGGAAAAGCTACACTTTTCGAAATTTTTTTTCAATGTGTTAACTGCAATATTTATTTCAATTGATTACGGTATTTGAGACGTAATAGTACTATCTTTCAGAACATGTCTTCTAATTTTAACTGTACCAAGTGGTTTCGTCGATTTAGCTTAAAATATAACTATTAAAAAACACAAATAAAACCAAAATGTCGGTTCTTCGCTGTCTTCTGATGTGTAGAAGTGTTTCTGGGTATGCGTGAGTATTTTTCCGAGCTTATAATGAAAAGGGTGAACTTTTGATGAGTACAGGGAATGGAAAAAAGCATTTTATAGTTCAAAACACATGTAGCAAATATCTTGAAAGATTTTGGTAACAATAAACGTACTTAGACAAAAATGAACTCTTTCAGTTATTTGTAAGTTTCTTGAATTGATAGTTTCTCTCTGTAATTTAAATATTCAGAATTCAATTTAATGAAAATTTCAAAAGTAATGTCATAGTAGTTATTATCACAATTTATATAAGTAAGGTAAATAACTTTTCTTAGAAAGAAATTATGCGCTATCCATTTTCCCCGAATAAACTGTTTTAATATTCATGCAATGCTTTAATAAAAATTAATCCCATACCAAATAAGTGTAATCGTAATCAAATTTAATTTCACAGTTAAGATTTTAATAATAATGTAATGGAACTCAAAATAAGACTAAAACTAGACTTCGTTAGTAGAGAAATATTTGTATTGAAAAAAATATGATTTTTCGAGCATTGAGACAAGGAGATATATCTGACTTTCTGAAGTATGTTTCCTCGAGTATTTTCAAATAAATGTCAATAATTATATTTTTTATAGGAGTACACATTCTTGCTGTGTTTTATTTACATAAAGTTTATGCATGTATATATTTTCAAATACTTTGTAAAATGTACTTTATTTTATTATGAAATGTTCTAACTTTAAAAAAATTTTCAGGATTAGAGTTTTCATTAATTCAAAATGAAGCAAAATAAAAAATCACCTTTAAGTTCAATAAAATTAAAGACAGATTGACTAATATATAATTATAACTATTTCATAAGCATTACCGGCATTGTGTTAATTAAAAGTAAATCTAATATAATAAAATTTCAATGTAGCAAACAATTATTTGGACTGCAGTACTTAACAATGAAAATATTTTCAAACGTGTTAAAAACAAATTACCTATAATTTATCATTATCTTATCCTTTTTCTTAAAGCGATGTCATCAAGTTTTCAGTGGACAGCGAATTTTCATTCGAATTTTCATCCACAAGCTATGTAATAGTATTTCAAGCACGAATACTCATGAAAATTTTGACCTAACCTATGGTTTTATACGAGAAAACGTGGTAGTATTATTAAAAAGGCTACTTTCTAAAATAACCCTATAACATACTGTAAACCCGTCTAAAATTTCTTGTAGCATTTCGAACATGAGCTTCTAGTATTTGCTTTTATAAATATAAATGTTGCATGCTGCAATAAAAATACAAAGGAAATTTCGGTTTGGAAGGTTTTATTTATTTAAAAATAACAACACATTTATAATCATCAAATATTCGAGTTGTAAGAGCACTAGATCGTCAAACATTTTTTTTTTTTTTTTCAGATATAATGCAAATTCGTTTTATGAAATATTATTTATTTCCGTGTCAATCAAACTGTCAAATATATGAAATAAATAAAAATACATGAAATTAGACAAATAATATTTTTCTCATCAGTAAAAGTCATCCCTGTACACACCACTCAGTACATTTTCAGAGTATATTAAAAATGAACAACAAAAACGAGAAATCATTCTGTGTCATATGACAAGTAGAAAGATGAAATGAAATCTTCCGTAACAGATTCTGTGAAACACGATTTTTTTTTCAACTGTCGCAAACAATGCTCGGTTCAAGGCTCTGCTGAAAGTTTTACCCTAAATTTATTGAATTTACAAAGCTTATCAGTTTCAGTTATTCTAAAAATTGATCCCATCACTGTTTACATTACAGTTTGCGATCATTCTCTGCTGTTAGGTTGTGAAATATGAATATATACAAATGTTTATCAAATTCAAGGAAAAGATTAAACTCCGTATCATACAAACAAAAAATATGAGTACGTATCGTATCTACTACGTACTACAAGTATGTAAATTGAATTATCAGAAGTGTTGCTAGTTGTCACGAGTAAGTCTGGAAACCACTAACTTCTTACAGTTTATTTCGCCATTGTTAATCTCAGATATTTCTATCATTAGATAAGACAAAGAAAATTGCTTTAAAATACTGGTGTCCTGAGTATTTGGCGCCACGGAACTCCTGGCAACACTAATTATCAGATGCACCGGGGATCGGCAACCTATGACCCACGGGTCACCGAGTGACCCATTTTATAATTTCAAGTGATTAATTAGATTCTAACCTAATCTAGAGTTAGGTAAAAAGTATAATAAATAAAAAGAAATTATAAAATATAAATATGAAACGAACACTTGAGGAATACATTAAAAAGTAAACTTAAATAATTAATAACAAAAAATATTTGTGTTTGATTACAATGTTTTGGTAACGAACATGCATAACGAATACAGCAATTGTACGAACGAACGCCCGGCAAAAGGCAGCGTCGAATCACTGTTTTTGATACGTTCTCCGCGCCTTCGACTTTTGTCCAATCAAGAGTCGTGTTGACCTACTTCTACAATTTGGCGGTAGTCTTCTCGTTGGCGATTAGGATCCTTAGTTCTCTCAGTTCACATTCACTAACTATAAACCAGTCTTGACTTAACTGACGTCAGACGTTCAGCGTTAGGGGAGACAAGAGAAAAGTAAAGTTCATCCAGTTATGTTTCATTCTGTAATAATTGTAGTTACAACTTTAATTTTTATGTTTAAAGTTTAATAAAGCGTTCTATAATTATTTTTTCAATAAAAGTTATCAAATTGTTCACCCAAAAAGAAATCTTCATAATACACGCATTTTTGTTAATTGTGCCCGCAGCCAAAACAGTTGTCGACCCCTGAGCTATACCATCTATTGGTAATTTAAATATATTGCTTTTAACATTAACTTCTCTCTTTATTGTTTTGAAAATTTTCAGATTCCCCAGTATGAGTACATGGAAAATGTTTAATATCCTTTTGAAAGTTTTCAATGTATTGCATGTTTAATTTGCCAAACTAAACGAAATCATTAAATTCATGCAAAATAACATATTTTTATATAGGAAATTTCAAAATGTTATATTACTAATTTTTTTTGTAATTCCATCTATATTTTTAATGATCAAAATATTAAAATTTACTTTAAAAAAAAACTCCGTTTCACAATTATATTTTTCTTCAAAAGAATTCCAATCTTTATTATAAGAAAATTTCTATAATATATTAGATTTTTTTTAATTTTACAAAGGAATGATTAATAATAATTACCAAATTTTTCACATTTTCAAATTATGTTGTCTTATAAACTTTTGAGTTGCATGACTTTAATGAGCACATGATTTTAGCAAAGGGCTGAAATTATATTTGTTCATTTGGCAAAGTAATACTAGAACTTAAAAGGCCATAGTGGGTAAGCAAGATATTTTAAGTGCTTATATTTGTTTTCTTGTTTTTTTAAAATATATTGCCTTAAAGAGTAAAATCTCTTTTCAAGTACCCTCTATATGTTTGTATGATGATACATATGATAACGGCTCACGTAATTCCTTAGCGAAATCTTCCATTCAGGATAAATAGCTTTAAAAGTGTGTAATGTAGAATGAAAAAAAAAATTTCACTGCATTAAATGAATTATTATTCAACCCTCTTATCTTCAAGTGATAATTAAAAGTCCCCGCTGCATAATAAATATATTTTAAGTGCGTAATCTTTGTTTGTTTGTTTTTTAAATAGTAAAGATCCTTAAAGAGTAAAAATATTTTTCTCGCACCCTGTATATGTTTCTATAATAATACCTATGAATAATAGCTGGCGGCATAATTCCTTAGTGAAATTTTCCATCCAGGACAAATAGCTGTAAAAGTGCGTAACGTAGAATGATAAAAAACTTTCACTGCATTAAATGAATTATCGTTCAACCCCTTCCCTTCAAACGATAATTCATCACAGTATATACATGTATATGCATACAGTATATGCCTGCATGTAATATACACGTTACATATTAATGTACGCAACTTCAAAATAATAAGTCAATAACCTGTAAATATTTTTATCACAAGAATTTAAGGAATTTCTGTAATGATAACCAAGTATTGACAAATTCTCTAAATATCGATAACTTTATCAAATACAGACACTGCGTAAGAAAATGAACAAATCTGAAAATGAAGATTAAGGGAGTAATCGATTTTGACCTTTGCATTTTATCTTTATTCTTTCGTTTTCTTTTTTTTTTCTGAAAAATGGATCAGGTGAATGATTTTCATTTAAGAGTAAATGGTTTTTGTTTAACATATATGTCAATATTTGGAATTTTTTTTAATGAGGTTTCTATACACCAGTGTGCAAAACTTAAGCAACAATCACAAAATGCTAATTTCTGAATACATGAGTACTCAAAAGAAAATTCTATGAACAAAAAGTGCAGAAAATAGGTGCTATCATAAGAACACGGCCAGTCGATGTGAACTGCCCTTGAAGTCACAAATGGTCACAAGTGTCGTAGTTACTACAATGAACTGAAATGTGATATCTTTCATTCGTCTCATTTTTACTCTGATTAGGTCACTGCATTGAGATGACACTATAACTGCTGCTTTTTGACGGGTCACCAGGTGACTTTTACAATGAAGTTACCTTGTGACTCTCGTGTGACCGTTTTTTGGAAACTTCATTGTAAAGTCATCATGATAGCTGTTTTTTGACGAATTCCCAAACGACAGAAAATGAAATTATCTGGTGACGTTTCACAAAGGAACGCAATAGTGACTTCATAGTAGTGTCCCGGTCATTTGAAAGTCACCATGTGACTTCATTGTAACATTACTTGGTGACTCATCATAACGCAATGCTCACGGCGACTTCAGAATTCAGTCTTCAAATGACAGTCACATGAGAATCACAAGGTGACTTTATTGTAATATCACCCCATGACTCACCACAAAGCAACAGTCACGGTGACTTTTCAATGGACACACCACATGGCTATCATCTAAGATTAATATAGAAACGAATGAAAGATACCATATTTTGTTTCATCTTAGTGACTTTGACACTTATGACCATGTGTGACTTGATAGACATGTCACATCGACTAGTTGCGATGCAGGTATAGTAGGTACCTATTTGAATTACATTTTTTTATTTGCGTACTCGCGTGCTTTAAAATTAGCATTTTATTATTGTTGTTTAAGTTTTGCACACCCGTGTATAAACCCGAACTATTCATAAAATCAAAATAAAAACTAACTTAATATTTGCTTAGCGGATAAAAATACATTTACAATTAAATACCTTTATTTATTCAGATCGACATGTTTCGTTGTTCTGACGGCGATATTATCAAGATTTATACTGATACAAATATTTTTACAAAGAATTTTAAATTAAAAAACTGGTAAACAAAAATCACGCGATCTCATGCATAATGACGTAGAATGAATAAATAAGTTATGAACATTTATGAGTTAAAATGAAAGAATGAATGAGTAATGTATGTTAAGGGAGCTGGTGACACAGCTTCGGAATTTTCTTCCGTAATGTTAAGTCCATGGACTTTTGATGCATTTGTATATTCAAAATATCTTCTCGGGAAATTCATATTTTTAACATCTTTTTTCTGTGTATTCTTCTTAAAGGATGTCTCATTTTTTCTTAGTTTTCAAGATATTCCTAAAATCTATGCTGAATTTAATATTTTATGTGTTAATAGCGAGAGAACTGTGAGTAAGATTTTAACACTTCATATGAAATTAAGTCTATACTTTAGAAATATTTTGATATCTAAGAAAAAAAAAGACATCTTTTTTGGAAGAATACACAAAAAATAGAAGTTAAAAATATTAATTTCCCGAGGAGATATTTTAAATATACGAATGCATCAAATGCCCATAGTTTTTACGTTAGTGAGGTGAAATCGGAAGCTTAGTGACAAGCCCCCTTAACGAGTTAATTTCGTTATGCATGCGATTGCTTGAGTTTTGTTTGCCAGTTTTTCAATTTAAATGTTTGTGCGAAAATATTTGTATCAATATAAATCTTGAGAATGTCGCGGTCAGAACGATAAAACATGTCGATCTGAATAAACAAAGTTATTTATTTGCCTTGAAAATGTATTTTTATCATTTTTATCAAATTTTAAGTTAGTTTTAATTTTTTCAAGTGATTTTCATATATAGTTTTATGTCAAAATAAGTTATTTATTTATTTTTGTACAGTTAATTTTTATTTTAAAACTCTACGCTGACTTTTTACCATCTATTTATTCAACTAGAATAATGAGTATCACATAATAAAACGCTACCGTACACTATAAACGTAAAATATTTATGTAACTTAATGCAGCACTCAGCAAAGTTTATCATCAGGAGAAGATTCCAAACTCAAAATGAAATCACTGTAATGTTCACATGTCCCAAGTCCTTTTCGAAGAAAGACACTGACGTGATTTGCATAAGAAACTTTAAATTCATGTTTGTGTAAAGATTTCTCAAAATTTCAACATTGTATTTCGAAATATATTTTGCTGAGTCTGTGATTTTATTATCATGATGTCTGTGTTTTGCTGAATTCAATATTTCAGTGCAACAATATCTTTTTTCAACATTTTTGAAATTCATTTTGAAGATTTTAAAATGTATAAAACATATCACTGTTAGCTATTGTATATATAAATTAATATAAATACTTTCAGACGAATTTCTAGCAAAGGATGTTTGCATAATGTTTATTTAGATTCGCTCACAACTTTTGAAAAATTTCTCCAATTTTCACAATTCTGCTTTTGTAGAAAATAACTAATTGTTGTTGTCTCGATAACTAATTGTTTGTTAACTGGTTGTTGTCTCGATTTAATTTCACCAGTATGCAAAAAAGGAACATTTGTTTTTTTTTACTGTTTTTAAAACTTCCAACATGCTTAGAACGTTCTTGAATTCATATTGTCTGCCCGTTCTATTACAATCCTAAATATAATCAGATGGCATGGGATTTTTATATGTTACCGAGGCTCACAAGTGTATAACATTCATCGTTCGTTTAGAGACACACAGATGAATTTCATTGCATGACGATAATGGATGTTGTAACAGTTTTCAATGTTACATATCGGCTCCCCCCCCCCCACCTTCACTCAAAATGAATTTTGGATTAACTCTAATACTTAAAAAAAAATTCTTTATCCCTTCTCCCGCCCCTTGTGCAATTGAAATCACTAATTTAATTCAATTCTTAAAACCATACGGATTATTATCTGCGTGCTCTTTTTTTCTTTCTGCTAACGATCTTAATTCAATACTTTTAAATATTCAGTTTTATAAATATAGTAGGGTTGTAAATTAAATAGTGGCAACTTAACCTTGAAACTCTCAGAAGGGCGGGCATGCGCAAATAGGATATGGGAGCGGTGAGGTGGCGCTGTTGTCGATGTGTAGAGTGCAAAAATACAGTCGATCTGCTTAGAAGGGTAGTTGTGGTGTGGCGTTAAAGTGAGGAGTTTCGTTTCCATCGCTCTAACGCCTGTTTTCAAAAAGTGATCTGCGATCGTGGCTTAAAATAGAGGTTGCCCGTGGCAAAAATGCACAGAATGCTATCGAGGATTAGTGGAAGCCTGTGATACAAATGCTTTACCGTATAGGACAGTAGCACGATAGGTTCAAGCATTTCGTTCGGGTCGGAATGAGACTGCGGATTTGCAACGCGCAGGTCGGCCCTCCATTCCTCAAGAGCAGATTGACATCCTGAGCGGTCTCCTTATCATAGACCGCCGATTGACTGTCCGAGAATTATCCTTAGAGATTGGTCTGAGTCATCAAACGGTGTGGCAGATAATGAAGAAATCTCTCAACATGAGGAAAATTGCTTCCCGCTGGGTTCCATATCGACTAACCAAAGTACAGAAATGGCACCGATATGCACTGGCTGGCAGCCACTTGGAGAGATACCGCAATGAAAGAGACGCAAATCTGCAGCGTATTGTCGTCATTGATGAGACATGGGCACGAGCCTGTGAGCTTGAATTAAAGCGTCAATCAAATGAATGGCGTCACCAAGGTTCGCCACGTCCACAGTTATTTCGACAGGAACCCAGTCGGGTGAAGGTTCTCTTGATTGTGGCATACGACGGGGACGGTGTGATTCTTACACATGCTGTACCTGAAGGACAAACTGTCAACGCAGATTACTATTGCCGATTTCTACAGCACCATCTGCGTCCAGCTATGCGGCGCAAACGTCCACGTTTATTGCGCAACAATTTCCCTATCGTATTGCATGACAACGCTCGTTGCCATGTCGCAAACAATGTCACTCTCCTATTGCGACGGCGGCAGTGGGAAATCCTGGAACACCCTCCCTACTCACCCGAAATGAGTCCTTGTGACTTCGATCTGTTTCCGAAGTTGAAGGAACCCCTCCGAGGTCACCGATTTCATGACGTTTCATCTGTACTCCACACAGTAGGGCGCTCGGTCGCTCACATCAACAATCAACACCTTGCCACTGGTCTACAACGGCTTCCCGACATTTGGCAAAAGGTTATATGCTGGTTTGCTGGTAATTACATAGAAGGAATGTAATGCAATTGTACTTGTAAGTTCATTAAAAATTGGTTTATACCTATATTGCCATTACTTAATTTACAGCCCTCGTAGATTTGTAATCCAGTTGCGCTTTGCAGTTATCAAAATGCCTTTTCACAGAATTAATTTCTATCCGTTAGCACTCTTTGCTCAAAAGTGAAACAAAAAAAAAATAAGTGCAGATGTCCGTTAACATTTCAACTTCATTTCTTTTTCATCTGCTTTCGCTCACATTGTAAATAAGTCATTCTTAATCGCTACTAAAATTTGACCTTTTAAAAGAAATAATAAAAGAAAAAGTTAAAATGAATCGTATGCAAATGCTGCCTTGAAAATTATTACATGTACTTTATCTTCTCTATTGTTCAATCTAAAAACATAAGTCCCTTCTCGGCACTTTTGGCGTCAGTTTTTCTATTGCGCAATAAAAATTTAACGATTATTTAGTCTAAAGCCTTTAACGAATATATACAAAAGCAGATTTTTTTTGCAGCACCCATATGCAAAAGAATCTGTTATTTTGCAACCCTGTGATTCCCACGTCTAGAAGGGAAACCATATTGCATTCCTCTAAATAGTCTCGTCAAATCTTTGCTCATCTTCGTTCAGTCGCCAAAATCTTTGTAAATTGGCGGTAATTTGTAACGTCAAGCTATGTGGATTTCTAGCGAAAGTCATTACTTCACTTCTGGCCTCTGACTGAAAACATCTAAGAAAAGCGCTTCTTCGCGACTGTTTTGTTGCTCTCTAACTCCTTGTTCCCTTGTGAATCACGGCCCTTTTTGTGTCTTTTAAAATGTTTTAAATAAATTTTATGTCCCCGTAATAATTGTTGGAGTTTTTGTGCTAGACTAATTGACCTGTGTCTGAGAATCCAGCAGAGACTGCAAATTGGTGCATTGTCTTGATGAAACAATACTTTCTTTTCCACCAAATATGGCCCTTGTTTCTTGATTTAATCTCTCATACGCAGCTGTAAGTTCGCATAATACTCGCATTGATTATATTTACTTTTTAAAGATAAACAATGAAAATTTTTCCGCACGCATTCCAAAAACCTGATGCTGTGACCTTGCTGGAACATGAAACTGTTTTCACCTTCTTTGGAACCGATTATCCCCTTTCACTTCATTGTTTTGACTGTTCCTTAATCTCAGGTGTGAATTTATGGACCCATGATTCATCCACGGTTATGTATCGATGCAAAAACTCGGCTTTATTCCAGTGAAACATCGCCAAACACTCGATTGAAACACCTCACAATTCTGTTTTTGTTCCATTGAGAGCAAACCTGCACCTATCTTTGGCACAGGTTTCGCATGTCCAAACAAATCAATCAATATGCGATGTACAACACTTTTTGAAATGCCTATTATGCCTGCTCACTCCCGCACTGTCAGTCGAATGTCATCCAATACCATTTTGGGGATTTTCTTCACTATTTCTGGTGTGGTCACCTCATTTGGTCGATCACTGCGATGTTTGTCTTAGCAGCTCTTACGGCCCCGTTTATACTCTGTCACACAATGTTTTATTATCATAAACGAATGAGAAGACTCCCTAAGAGTCGAATCTAGCTCAACTTTGATATTGGTTTGACTGAGATCTTCCAAATGAAAATATTATATCGCATAACGATGACCAATTTTTTTTTCATATTTACAAATTCACTGTGAGCGTTCACTATTGATGGCTGTTAAACAAATACTAAACAAAGTAGCGTCGTCAAACTTAAAACTTAAGCTTTATATGGTTGGTTCTTTTAAAGGGAGTGCTTTTTGCCAACCGCTATCTGTACATCAGGTCGGGTACTTCTGGGACTACCCTCGTAGTATAGAAATCTCATCACTTGTCACAGATTATCATATACACGCTGCATTAGTTTATTTATGTGAAATACTACTAATTACAGTTAGTCCGTTGGAGTTGCCTTCCGAGAAAAACTTTGCATCCGTATGAGAACGAGACAGAATACACCGATAATATTTTGTGCTCTTAGATTATATAAAATTTTCTACTCAATTATAAGAAGCAGGATTTATTGGTTTTAATTCAACTACGTTCAAATGTTACAGAGCGACTTAAAATTAGTATTGATTTTAAAAGTTCAAAAATAGAGTAACAATCTATTACTGAGTTAATTGAGAATTAATGTGTTTGATGCAATGCCCACCAACAAATCCCCTTAATTCATTTTTTGGTGACAGCTGTTTCTTTTAAAAACCGACTAAAAACATTTAGTGATAGAAAAAAAATCGGTACCCCTAAACAAGATCAGTTGAAAATTCGATGCTTTCCACGAAAATATCACTGTTTTTAATTCCAAAACAGCCACGTTCACCTAATTAACATAAAATTATAAAACATAAACGGTACTCTACTTGTACCGAGCTTTTCTTTTTTGTAAAGCATAATAACCGAAACGAAATGATTCAGGCTTCGCGCACACAAGAGTAATAGGATCATGTGCAAAATTGAGTCGTCCATAGTATACCTTCACATAAACGGAATCACGAGCTAAAGATAACTCTGCCGGGTGTTAATCAGTTTTTATATCCAATAAATCTGAATATACAAAATTACTTTTATATATTTACTTTTATATATTATAAATAGGTATGCAAATTCTACTGCCTTTTTTATACACATAGAGAACTTGTTCTTCCTAAACAAAACATTTCTGAAAATAAAAATATTTCCAGTTGTTACTTATATTTTTTACGTACTGTAAACAAATACATCAGAATTTAAAACACAATTATTAAATTTATAAAGCAAGTTCAAACACCTTTTACGTGAAAGTTAAAATTTATAAATAATATATACTTTTATGGAGATTCACATAAAATTAATAAATATGAAATATTTCTAAATAAAGAATTTTTTTTCTCTCCTGTTGAATTCTATCAAGAAAAACTATTCCATTTGCATTTTTCTGCTTCACTCTTTATCAGTTTTATAACAATTGCAAAAGCCCGAAAGAAGAAATCTTTTCAACCGCAAAATTTGCACAACATTATTAGAAAATTAATTAAGACACCGAAAACATTTGAAAAGAAAAAGAAAATGGGAATTGAACTTCTTTTCAACTTTCAATGAAGGACTTCTTTCTTTAGAATATTTCTTCACAAGATAGTTAAAGTTCGAACTTTAAAATTTTGTTCATTAATGAAAACAAATTGATCTCTACTTTTTTTAAAATAAAATTTTTGCGAAATGTCGATTTTTCTTTTCTTGGAGAATGAAGACCTGCGAATATGATTATTTTTCAAAGGTGAAGTATTTTATGGATTTCAAAAACAAAATTTTTTTCCCTCTTTTGTTTTTGCATGCATTAAATTTCCTGTCTCTTTTTTTTTTCAAACGCTCTCTTTAAAAAACTGCAAAAGCACTATTTTCAATCGGACATTATATTGACATAAACTTGTGCGCATATTTCTAGACACTAACTACAGAACTTCCTTCTCTACATCTTTTTAGTAAGTCACTTACACACTACAGTGTTACAATTGGTTGTATTCAAAAGTATTTTAGCCAGTTACGACTTGTATGAACTGCCTTTAACGTATTTAACGCTATATTATTCGCAACAAAATGCATGTTTCAAACAAGCTGTTCGTACCTGTTTTATAAGTGTGGCGAAATGTATGCTTATTTTTTAATAATTGCAAAAGTTTCCGGTTGAATATCATGAGTAATTTCTATCATAAATATGAATATATCAGAAATTATAAGAAATACACTATCTTTTTTTATTTCTAAATCAGAAGTAAAAGGTAATGTAAAGAGGAATTATCCATTCATGTAAAGCGGGCGAATTATTAATGTCAAGCGGGCTTATCCATTAATGTAAAGCGGACTAATCGATTAATGTAAATTGAACTTATCCATTAATGCAAAACGTACGGATTATTTATGTAAAGCGGATTAATTCAAAATTAAGATTATTTTATTTCTTGTCTGTATGTCTCTTGTATTTTATTACTATGCATATTAAGTTTCCTTCACAAATTATTATTTAAAAATTACACACAATTAAGCAGTAGATGCAATGTGCTATATAATTTTAAAGCAATATCTATCGACATACCACTTTAGCGCTTTTAAACTAGATGTTTATAGCACATCATAAATCTTGTTACGAAAGCTTTGAAAAACCGCGTAAATATATTTATATATGTACTTCTTTGGAAAAAATGTAGTTCGAAATAAGGAATAAAAGTTTTTTGCATGCACTTTCAGCTGTATTACAACAGAAACATTTCCTGTTGTCTTATTACTTATATTTCGCTTCTAAGAGAAACTTCAATTTCAACATAGCATATGCTAACAAGCCGAACAGATTGCGTATTGCATAAAGAGTTGACCAATCAAATATTTACTGCAGTGAAAGTTAGCGATGCATCTCGAAAAATGTTGCAATCAGTATATTCGATAAACCAACGTACGTTAATGCAGAAATAGATCATACAAAATCCTTTTTGCTGTGTAATACGCATGTAGTTTTTTTTCGATATTGCTACACAGAAAATGCACTAAAAATATATAGAATAGCTTATGTTATCATAATTTACAGTTATTGAAAACAGAGCGTTAACAATTGGAAATAGGACATTCTGTGTTTTAATTCAGCCTTAGCCTTAGGTAGGACTTGTGATATCACATAAAAAGTTAAAAAAAATAATAGATTGTTATGAAAATAATATCTAAAGACTTGATAGTAAACAATTCGGAGCTAATGCCATTAATAAGAAGAAGGCATGAAGAACTATTTCTAAATACCATTCTTTAATACATAAACAAACTGGTACATTAATCAATAAAATCGTTCCAAACTCAATAAATAGTCTAATAAAAGATACGCCAGAAAGGATTTTTAACTAAATTTGAATAGTAAATATTAAACTTGAAGCAATTATTTATAACTATATACACAAATCGAAAACTTATTAAGGAAACATTTTCAGACGAACTAGAAACATTTTAAAAAATAATAAATGATATTACGATTACTGTTACAACAAAAAAACCTAATACGCAAAATATGAAATATTTCTAAATAGATGGCAAAATTTGACATATCCATCAATAGAAGCGGGAATGATGACAATTAAGAGGGGGTCAAGATTTCGTATTCCAAAAATTAAACCAAACTCTTCTTCAATAACAGATCAATCATTATGAGAAATAAATAGAACATGAATGGTGGCAAGATTTTTTTTTTTTTTTTTTTTTTTTTTTAATAATGGAGTTTACCTAGTATTTAAAGCAACTCAAAAGTCAAGAACGCAATATTTTGTAGTGTATTGTTTTAAACATAACCATTACAACAAAGTATTCATTAATGTACTCGGCACTGTTTCTTTCTAAATCAAAACATCGTTCCTTAAATTATTTTATGCCTCGGTCTAAAAATTTAATGGTTTTGGCTTAAAGAATTATTCCAAACAACCGCTCCATTGGCAGCCATTAATGATGGATATGTCGTAGGCTAATTGCGAAATCCGGCTCTTTCAAACAGCCTAGGATCTTTGCAAAGAGCCGGGCTAATTGGAGATTCCATCTCCCTTTTCCCAATTAGCCTGATATTTTTCAGGCCTGTTGCAAAGAGCCTAGAAAGCGTTAGGCTAATTGAAAAATGACCACTTATTATCCGACCAGGGTGATATTTTTAGCTCACAGGCTATCAAAGCCTGAGAGCTTATGTGCCCGCCGATTCTGTATGCACGTGTGTACGTACGTACGTATGTATGTACGTAACGCGATAACTCTTGATAGAAAAATCCGATTTGCTTCAATTTTTTGATCTAGGTTCATTCTGATAAGATGCTTCCCCGATTAGTTTTTGGGGTTCATTGGTTAAGGATAAAGGGGGAAAAGGGGGCTATACCCACCCCCCTACTTTATATAAATGGGTTTTTCATGCAGAAATATTCGATTTGCTCCAAATTTGGTATACCGGTTTATTGTGTTAAGGAGCTTCCCTGATTAGATTTGGAAGCTCATTATTTCAGTATAAAGGGGGGAAAGGAGGACTACCCCCCTCAATTTAGATATATCGGTTTTTCATGATGAATTATTCGATTTGCTCCAAATTTTGTATACCGGTTTATTAAGTTAAGGAGCTGCCTTGATTAGATTTGGAGGTTAACTAGTTACATATAAAGGGAGGAAAGGGGGGGCTATCCACCCGTAATTTATATAAATGGGTTTTTCATGCAGAAATATGTGATTTGCTATAATTTGATATACCGGTTAATTATGTTAAGTAGCTTCCCTGATTAAGGAAGATATTTGGAAGATCATTATTATGTATAAAGGGGGGAAAGGGGGGGGGCAATAGCCTCTCCCCTTAATTTATATAAATGCGTTTTTCATGTAGAATTATTCGATTAGCTTAAATTTGGTATACTGGTTTATTATGTTAAGGAGATGGCTTGATTAGATTTGGAGGTTCATTAGTTAAGTATAAAAAGAAGAAAGGGGGGGGGGGGTCTAGCCCCCCCCCCCTTGATTTTGGTAAATGCGTTTTTAATGCAAAATTATTCGATTTGCTCCAAATTTGGTATGCAGTTTTAATATGTTAAGGATCTTCCCTGATTAGATTTGGAGGTTCATTAGTTAAGTATAAAGGGAGGAAAGGGGGGCTAGACCCCCCCCCTTAATTTAGATAAATGGGTTTTTCATGCAGAGTTATTCGATTTGCTCCAAATTTCGTATACCGGTTTATTATGTTAACGAGCTTCCCTGATTAGATTTGGAGGTTCATTAGTTAAGTATAAAGGGAGGAAATGGGGACTAGACCCCCTTAATTTAGATAAATGGGTTTTTCATGCAGAGTTATTCGATCTGTTCCAAATTTCGTATACCGATTTATTATGTTAAGGAGCTTTGCTTATTAGATTTGGAGGTTCATTAGTTAAGTATAAAGAGAGAAAAGGTGGGCTAGACCCCCCCCCCCCCCTTAATTTTGATAAATGGGTTTTTCTTGCAGAATTATTCGATTCGCTCCAAATTTCGTATACCGGTTTATTATGTTAAGGAGCTTTCCTGATTAGATTTGGAGGTTCATTAGTTAAGTATAAAGGGAGGAAAGGTGGGCTAGACCCCCCTTAATTTAGATAAATGGGTTTTTCTTTCAGAGTTATTCGATTTGCTCCAAATTTCGTATACCGGTTTATAATGTTAAGGAGCAGCCTTGATTAGATTTGGAGATTTATTGGTTAAGCATCAAGGAGGGACAGGGGCTAGTGTCCCCTTAATTTAGATAAATGGGTTTTCCATACAGAATTATCTAATTTAGTTTAATTTTTTTTCTAGGTTCATTCTAATAAGGAGCTTTTCTGATTAGATTTGAAAGTTCATTGGTTCAGCATAAAGTGTGAAATGGGAGAGCTAATACTCCCCCTTAATTTAGTGAAATGGTTTTTTCATGCAGAATTATCTGATTTGCTTCAAATTTGGTATACCAGTTTATTATGTTAAGTAGCTTCCCTGATTAGATTTGGAGGTTCTTTGGTTAAGTAGAAAGGGGGGCAACGAGGACTGATCCATTCATTTATTTTTCGAGGGGCATTATTCTTTGAAATAAGAGTATAATATACAATTAGTGTGAATAGCCTGTGAGCTCATTGCCATCAGTTTAACTGGGCAATTTTCTTTTTATTCGGTTTATTAACGCATAACCCTACCCAAACCCTAAAAATAAATTGCAACAGATCGTACCCCGATCCGAGCAAGACAAAATAATTTCAGTCTACATGCAACTCTACCCGAACCTGAGAGTTCCATTTGAAAAAACCCGAAATCCCGAACCAAATCTGATAACCAACAAAAATATTCCAAAGATCCATAACCGGATCTGAACAAGACAAATTAGTTTCTGTGGACACGCAACGCTACCAGAACCTAAAAATTCCATTCGAAGTCAACCTGAAACCCGTCCCGAACCAAATCTTAACCGACAAAAATATTCCAAAGAACTATAATCCGATGCAAGCCAGACAAAATAATCTCCGTCCACCGGCAACCCGATCCGAACCTGAAAGTTCTAACTGAACTCAATCCGAAACCTGGTTGTGGTCGGTTTTTGGGTTGACTTCAAATGGAACCTTCAAGTTCGGATCCGGTTGAAAAAAAATTAAACTAAATTAGATAATTCTGCATGAAAACTCATTTATCTAAATTAAAGGGAGGGGCGATTGCCACCCTTTCCCCCCTTTTATACTTAACCAATGAACCTCCAAATCAAATGAAGGAAGCCATATCGGAATAAACTGGTATATCAAATTTGAAGCAATTCGAATAATTCTGTATGAAAAACCCACTTATCTAAATTAAGGGGACACTAGCTCCTGTATCTCCTTTATACTTAACCAATAAATCTCCAAATCTAATCAAGGCAGCTCCTGAACATAATAAACCGGTATACGAAATTTGGAGCAAATCGAATAACTCTGCATGATAAACCCATTTATCTAAATTAAGAGGGGGTCTAGCCCCCCTTTCCTCCCTTTATACTTAACTAATGAATCTCCAAATCTAATAAGGGAAGCTCCTTAACATAATAAACCGGTATACGAAATTTGGAGCAGATCGAATAACTCTGCATGAAAAACCCATTTATCTAAATTAAGGGGGCTAGCCCCTTTCCCCCCTTTATACTTAAATAATGAGCTTCCAAATCTAATCATTGAAGCTCCTTAACACAATAAGCCGGTAGACCAAATTTGGAGCAAATCGAATATTTCTGCATGAAAAACCCATTTATACAAATTAAGGGGGGGGGGGGCTAGCCCCCCTTTTCCCCCTTTATCCTTAACCAATGAACCCCCAAAACTAATGAGGGAAGCACCTCATCAGAATGTACCTAGAAAAAAAATTGAAGCAAATCGGATATTTCTATCAAGAGTTATCGCGTTACGTACATACGTACGTACGTACACACGTACATACAGAATCGGCGGGAACATACGCTCTCAGGCTTTGATAGCCTGTGAGCTAAAAATATCACCTTGATCGGATAATAAGGGGTCATTTTTCAATTAGCCTAACGCTTTCTAGGCTCTTTGCAATAAGCCTGAACAATATCAGTCTAATTGGAAAAAGGGAGATGGATTCTCCAATTAGCCCGGCTCTTTGCAAACGGCCTAGGCTGTTTGCAAAGAACCGGATTTCTCAATTAGCCTACGACAGATACACCGCGCAAAACGTTCGAATGCAAAAAATACCGGTAAATGTCAGACGGCGCCAAGCCTGGAAAGTAGGGTCAATGCAAAAAACAACAGGTGTCAAAAATTCTCTATTTGTGTCCATTTGACATTCTGATTTAATGATCTAAAAGTACATAAAAATTAATAAAGATAAAAATTAATATACACTCACTTATAGGGAATTTAATTAGGAAAAAATTGCTTTCAAATAATAAAAAATTTCTCTCCAACGTGTTCGTTTTATTTCGGCGCGTGTTCTCTTATTTGAAAAAAAAAAATACGCTCATGAATTATTCTCCAACCCAATTTAAAAAAACATATTTTGTTTCTAAGAAATATATTTTTGTCACATATGTTTAAATGAAGGGATATTAGAATTTAATTTATTATAACATATTACCCAATTCTTTTTGTAACATACCGATGCTATAAACGTATCTCTTAAAAGAATAACTATTGCTTACATTTATATATTCGACATTCAGATATCTGTGGCGTTACAAGTTTTATAATAGTTAAAATTGTATTAAAAAGTATCACTTCCAATATAACGACAAAAGCTGTTTGAATTATTACACTACATAATCAAAGACTATCTTGATTTATTTGCATCCAAATTGCCTTGGAATCTGGCTGACTAACACCCGGTGATACGGATATGTTGACCAAACAGATATTACAACATCTGAAACTATAAAATGCTTCTAAATAATTGTAAAAAATGAAGCAATGTATGGCTAATATCTATTTATATAAAATCCAAGCATCTGTGCCCTCACAATTCCGAGGTTGGACATCCTCATTAATAGCAGCCATGTTATGCTTCCTATGGAGAAATAGGTATCAGCTTCAACAATGAGTAATTGTTGAAAAGTACTAATACAGAGTTACTACAATAGAGCCAAAATTGGCGAAATACCGCTAAATTTGGTGATAAAAATAAATTGTCATATATGAAGTCAACTTGGCGATAGCTGGCTAATTTATCGAAATTCCCATTTAAACCCATTAATTTTTGTAATCGATCTCACTACAATTTAATTAAAACTCAGCGCATTTAAGGTTTTTTTTTCAAAATCTATTGGTCCTAATTTAAAGAATAATATACGGAAATGTACATTTTTACGCCTTCATCCGGATTATACTAATAAAATAACTGCCACTAGACAGTGCTGTACTATCTGATCCTAACTATCTGATTTTAATGTGATTTACAAAGCCGGATGCAGAAATTAAATTTTCAGTGCTTTTCCAGTATAGGGGCCTTTTGCGAAATAGAGAAAATTGCCTTCGCGAAGAAGGAAATTTGGCAACATATATTCTGGCAACTTATTCACTGTTTCATTTCATATACACACGCATCGATATTTATCAATTCATCAAGTTTGTTTTCATAGCTGTTTATATCATTTGGCAACAAATCTCACTTTCTTATGCGGTAATTCCGCCAAGCTTTTTTAAAAAAAATGCCAAGGCCCCTACAGTGGAAAAAGTCCAAAATTCCCTATCATTTTGCCCTATCTGCACCATAGTTTGTACTATATGCAGGGAGGGGGGGGGGGGGGAAGACGAAAATCTTAAATATTAATTTTTTAAATTTCTATAAAGCACTATAAGACTAAAAATTTAAGACTAAAATAAATTTAAAATAAGACTAAAAAAGAGCTGTATGACAAAAAAAAAATGATTGAAAAAAAAAAAAATTATATATATTTTTAAGACATGCGTTCGTTAACATTCACAAAAATGTCGAAAGTATATATATGTATATTTAAATGCACTAAAAGTAGAAAATAATTTTGGGGCCTGAAAAGAAATTGTTTTATTAGGTTGTAATGAAAGTTTTCCGCCAAATCCCCATCACATAATTCTAATTATAATATATATAATTATCTGTAATTTTATATATAACCACCATTCCGCCAAACCTTCACAGTGTCATATGATACAACACAAGTACCTAAAGCTGTACACTTTATTCGGTGACATTCTGTACCGGACTTTTTGCAACAGAACTGGAATTAAATGATGGTTCTAATCTGGCAGCGTGATAGTTCCATTTCAAACACCTTGTACTTAATGATAACGAGATTTTTTTACAAATTTCACAACACAGTGTTAAAAAGCAAGTATCTTTCTTTCAAATGCCAAAAATCGTTTGACAAAATATGAGTAACCACGTCAACGTGAACTGTTTGCACAGACCGTATTGGTTTTGGCGGGAAACTTTCGTTACAACCTGATATTTTGTCCTGCCCAAGAAAAAAATGGAATCGTGGGCGCCAACTTTACATATATATATATATACGTAACGCTGTATATGTAACGTTGTTCCTATAAAATTAGTGAAAGATTGTAGCTATGCATTAAATTCGTAGAATGATGGCGGCTGGTGACAGTTTGTATTATTTTGACTGTCAACAAATAGATGAATTTGTTGGTAATAGCTCAGATCGGCTAAGTCCAATTGAAACACAAGTATTTGTTTTGCAATCGTATTATTATTGGTAATAGCTGATATCGGCTAAGTCCAATTGAAACACAAGTATTTGTTTTGCAATCGTATTATTATCCGATGATCAGCGCATACATGTAGCAAGGCAAAGGATTTAGAAATTGGTAGTTTTTCCAAAAAAACAGAGTCAAATGTCATTCTAAAACTTTTATTCATCAAAATATGAAAACGTAAACAATTCCGACACTATGAGAACAGTCGTAGAACGCTTATAATTTAAATTAATATTGTAAGTTAAAATGCTTATATAACATTAATACATACGTATATAAAGAAAAATTATATCATAATAAATGTTAAATTGTTAAAATAATAAAACTTTGTAAAAAATCACCATAAAATTAAAACTAAACACAGGACGCGTTTCGAGCTAAAAACATAACAGCTCGTCATCAGCTACAGCATACACGTGTCCGTAAACGAACAAGTTCAAAAATGAACTGATTGAGTTCATTTTTGAACTTGTTCGTTTACGGACACGTGTATGCTGTAGCTGATGACGAGCTGTTATGTTTTTAGCTCGAAACGCGTCCTGTGTTTAGTTTTAATTTTATGGTGATTTTTTACAAAGTTTTATTATTTTAATTGTTTCATATCGCCAGTTTTCGGTGCTGTTTCGCTAAATGTTAAATTGCATTGGCGTATTTGAAATAAATGAGTAATGAATGAAATGAATTGATATTAATAAAATTTCCAGTTATACTGTCATTTGTGTTCATGTTGAATATGTCACAAGGAGGAACATCTTTACAGTTGGACAGTATTTAAAAGAACAATTTTTTTCTCATGAATAATTTTAAGTAAGTATTTCAAATGAAAATCAGATTTCAAAGTAATTGCTTAAGAGACGCAAAGACCAACATAGTGAAAAAGATTCCATGCCGGGACTCGAACCCGGGCCATCAGTATAGCGCACTGACGTTCTACCGACTAAACCACATGGAACGATACCCAGCCTGGAAAAAAAAAATCCAGGCTGAGTATCGTTCCATGTGCTTTAGTCGGTAGAACGTCAGTGCGCTATACTGATAGCCTGGGTTCGAGTCCCGGCGTGGAATCTTTTTCACTATGTTGGTGTTTGCGCCTCTTAAGCAATTACTTTGAAATTTGATTTTCATTTGAAATATTGTATACAAGGCGAATGTTTCTCTCTGGAATAATTTCCATGTATTAATATAAGTTTTTCAAGATGTAAAGAAGAAGAGCAGTTAAAAAATTATGTCGAAGATACTGAAGGGTAAATGAAGTGTCAAGGTCAGCATTTCAATAATGAAAGAGTTTTTGCACAAAAAAATCGCATATCCTGCAGTTTTGTGATCAACTTTTCATTTATCCTTAAATTGCCTTTTTACTGTATTCATTACATACATAGTTTTTCATGAATGTGTTTCATTTTTAAAGTGTTTCGTTTTTCATCTGTCACTACGAAACAAGCAAGAAAAACGCATTATTGCTCATGTGTTGTATATATCTTTATATTTTTTCCACCAGGTGGCGCCGTAAGCGGTTTCATTCAGAAGCGCATGGCTACATTACTGTACATAGACATCAGTTTTATGAATATAACAGTAGCCTTTACGAAGTTAAGTGGATGGCACCGGACATTAGTTGGCATACTGTATATATCTATAACTATTTATACATATACATATACTAATAACTATTTATAAATATAATTTAGCCAACATGGTATCAACATTCTTTTACTCTACTACTAATTTTTCTCAATGAGTTCCGGAGCCTCAGAAGATCTTCTGTGTAAAACCTGATCATTTTGCCATGAGACCAACTAAACAACCACAGCAATTCTAAATAAATTCTAAAAAGTAAGTCCCTCTGAGAAGTTCCCGATAGATTATTCAGAAGAAATTAAGCTGTCTGTTGATAAAAGGTATAAATAATAAAATGTAAAACTGAAAAAATGCATGCTTCAGTTACTATCTTTATATAAAATCCAAATCAAAGCATTTTGTCTGCTTAAAGAACACATATATCTTAACATGGAGTTTATTGCTGCTATTCTGTCTGTTTATATGTTTCTTTAAAAAAATTAGCGATGCAGTAAACCTTTTTTATATAAAACCATTTTCTCAAAATTTTTCCTCCTTCATAATTATACATAAAAAAAGCAGATTCATCATAATTACAAAGTACCAATCTATTCCATACATGAATTGATTTTTTTCATTCTTACAAGCATTGTGAAATAAATTTAATAAAAACTTTTTACCCTTATTTTATTTTAAAGAAAAGAGTTTTTCTCTAAAATCATGAAAGGCTGATGAAGCAAAAATTGAAACAAGGAGTCCGTAAGTAACATACTTCTTCATCCATAAGAACACTACATAGTTCTTTCTTCTTTTATTCTATAATAAAGGTTTACCTTTCTTCTCCTGTTGTATGCAGGATTTTTTTTATTTCATTTCTTTATTTTTTCTATCCGATTTTTTTTTATCTACAAAACGTTTGAATTAAGAATAGAAAATTTAATTAAAATTTCTTTTTTCAAACTAAAATTTTTATAATCTCATTATTTCGATTTCTTCTATAAAGATAAAGAATTTAAATCTTGTTAATAATTTAAAATTTGCATAAATTCTGTATTTCAAAAAGTATGGATAACTATTCAAATCTTTTATCTGTAAAATTTAAATTTATATTTTAATCTCATATGAATGGATTAAAAGATAAATTTATTTTCTGTTACTAATTAAGCAGGAAATATAAATATAAACCGTTATAAATTTGCCTATTTCTTGATTTAAATTTTATAGTAGGATTATTATACCAATAACTCTAAGAGTTATGACATTTTAAAAATTAATTTTTTAATCGAACAATTTAAGGTCTTCTGTGGTTTTCTAGTTGCGATGCAAATTCATATAGCTATATTTTATTTTTTATAAAAAATAACCTCTATTGAACAATAAATGTTAATGATAAGTTTTAAAAAAATCATATTTTCCCTGTTTCATATGCGTTATCATCGTTTTTGAAGATGGAATAAACTAATTTTCACATATTTTCTAAAAATTAATTTAGAAATGAATTTGAATGCGAAATCTTTAAAGGCGCACTTTATAAAAAACTTTCGAATGTTTTACTAATTTTTCCCTTTTAAAATTAAAATGCGTCATAAATTGAGTAACTCATTTTCAGCAACACTTGCACATCGTTAAAGAGCATAAAATGCGTTTATCTTTTTATGTGTCTGGCTACTAAGTGTTTCTAAGCATTAGCATATATGTTTTTTATATGGCACATTTACAAAGGCACAATCCGTTTTTAGGTGCGTTCGTAATTATATAAATACGTAGCACCTATAGTCGTCGTTCAGTCCGTCCGTCTGTCCGTCCGTCTGTCCGTCTGTCCGTCCGTCTGTCCGCATGTAACAGAGCAAAAACTACCCAACCGAATAGTCTGAAATTTCAAATATGTGATTGTTGCAAAATTTTGTCGAGCCATTTCAAATTTTATGAAAATCGGATGTATAGTTTAATTACAGGGACAGTCAAAAGTTTTTCTTTACATTACGGCCAATGGGAAAAATTATTGCAAGTGGATTTTAATGATATTAGAGCCTTCCGAATGATCTGAAATTTTAAAGATATAATTGTTGCAAAATTTTGTCGAGCCATTTCAAATTTTAGGAAAATCGGACGTATAGTTTAATTACAGGGACAGTCAAAAGTTTTTCTTTACATTACGGCCAATGGGAAAAATTATTGCAAGTGGATTTTAATGGTATTAGAGCCTTCCGAATGATCTGAAATTCTAAAGATATAATTGTTGCAAAATTTTGTCGAGCCATTTCAAATTTTAGGAAAATCGGATGTATAGTTTAATTACAGGGACAGCCAAAAGTTTTTCTTTACATTACGGCCAATGGGAAAAATTATTGCAAGTGCATTTTAATGATATTACAGCCTTCCGAATGGTCTGAAATTTTAAAGATATAATTGTTGCAAAATTTTGTTAAGCTATTTCAAATTTTAGGAAAATCGGATGTATAGTTTAATTACAGGGACAGTCAAAAGTGTTCCGAAAAAATTATTGGAAGTGCATTTTAATGATGTATCAGACTATGCAGGTTATGAAGTGCAAAAAATTATACATTCAGTACAATATGGGGTGCAAAAAATAATTTTAAAGCTAGTTATAGTACGAACGCACCTCATTTGCCACGTTTGACGAGCAATTTCCAACTTGTTTATATTTGTAGAATGAAGTCGAGTGGAAAAGCAGTAAGCAAATTTGGGCATTTCTCGAACCTGGCATGTACACTTACCAGTGTGATATTCATTCAGAGTGAACATAAATACTGAAAAATTTTCTAACAGGAGTCATATATTTGTGTAATCATTAAAAAGAACCCCCTCATCCATCGTAACAGACGAGGTTAGATAACTCGCACGGGAGCAGTGTTAAAACGCAGTAGAAAGTATTACTAGCTGCGTAAGAGTCCACACTACTTGTCCCTTTTTTTTTAGAATTTAGACGTCTTTTCTTAAGAGGCTAAACTTGAAAACGTTGAATATAAAATTAATATCACAAGTTAAAGTCGACTATAATCTAGGAGAGTAATAACATATTGCGTCAAACAGTGGAAAAATTCAGGACATTTAAAAGGAAAGAGCTATTGCTTTATACCGCTCCAAACAACGCTATTTCAACACAATATATATAGCAAATTTTATCCAATACATAGCACAACACATTTGGCAGAAACAACTGGATAACGCATGTTGTAAAAAAATAAATAAATAAATAATACAAAATATATATATACATATATACACCGGTGGACAAAACTTAAGGACCAAGAAGAAATGTACACGTAAATAAGAATCTACGTGAGATTGTGGGTCAAGAAACAAGCAATAGTAATAACAGAATGTTACACAGGATTTAATATAAAAATTTTGTTGAAAGAGTGTATACAGGGTATTACCAGATGTTCTTTTTCTGAAACGTGAATATGGACCGAAAAAATGACTGTACAAAGAAAGCAAAATACTCACAATTAACAATCATCAGTGCCATATCAATAAGGGATGTGGACACCGTGTAACGCGGGACAACTTTCAACACGGCGTGGCATACTCAGAACAGTAGCTGTTGAGGCAAGTTGCCTCATTCCTCCTTCACTGCACGAATGAGGGTTTCCTTGTTTGTGGGAGGACATTTTCGAGCAGAAATACGCCTCCCCAAGGCATCCCATACATTTTCAATGGGATTCAGGTCAGAGAAACGTGCTGTCCAGTCTATGCGATGGATATCTTCGGCCTCAAGACAATCTTGTATAGACTGTGTGCGATGACAAGGTGCGTTATCGTCCATAAAATGAAACTTTTTGCCGACAGCACCTCGAAAATGCCGAACATGTGGAAGCAGTATATCTTCAATGTTCCGTCTACTGGTCATGGATCCTTAGTCAAGCACATAGAGATCCGTGTGGCCACTGAACATGATGCCTGCCCGCTCCATGATACTTGACGTCGCATATAGATCTCTTTTTAGAATATTTTCGCGACAGTAAGAACCACCAACCTCACGCCATATCAGTTTACGCCTACAATCAGACGATAGATTGAATCTACTCTAATCTGAGAAGGGCACGGTTGACCTGTTGTCATCATTCGAACTGCGATGCATAAGGCACGACTGTAATTGGCGCTACGTTTGTCTCTCGAGAGTGGTACACATACAACAGGTTCGAGCGTATAGTCCACCCTTTTTTTTAAACGTCTTGCAACAGTTTTTTTTGCGATATTTTAGTTTCTGCGGCAGCACAAAGTTGATTTGCTAATTGACCAGCTGTGCTGCGTCCCTTCCTTTTTGCCGAAATAACAATATAGAGATCTTCATGTGACGTCGTACTACTAGGACGACCTCCTCCCGTGCGCCAAGAACATATTCCACTTTTTTGGAGTGCCGGATATTACCTAGAAACAATACTGTGCACGATGTTAAATTCACAGACATCCTTGCTCATTTTGCGTCCTTGTTCCAAGTTTCTGATTATTCTACCACGAGTAATATTATCTAAATGTTGCCTCGAAGACATGTTCAAAATTTCAATGTTCAAGCTTCACTCCATCGCCTTCAATTTTTACATATAATGACAACTCACAGCACCCGCCGATTGCCTAAGATTTCTTATCTCTACTGTCACGTAATCGACAAAAGCAGAAGTACAAAGTTTGCATAAGTTTCACTAAACAGAGTATATCCCACATTCATGCAAATTTGCACATGCTACTGTGGATCTATTTCTAACTGTAATCGTTAAAATAACAGTGGACCTTAAGTTTTGTCCACCAGCGTATATATACAGGGTTAGCGAAATTAAACTTCCGCTACTCAAAGGGTCCTGGAGGCCGTTGTACTAGTCCGAAGAGAAAAATATCTAGATAACAGACACTTCAGAGGATGCGCTCGAGATTTCCGAAAAAAAAAATGTTAGTTTAAAAAATCGCCGCTAGATGGCGCTATGAGTTATCATGTGAAGAGAGGACAAACTGAGATCCCGAAACACTGAAGGACCTGTGGTCTTACACAAAAGGAACGCAATAAGGATAATAAGTGGGCACAGAATTTTCATGGCCAGAAATCATTAACCGCCATTCTGGCGAGAAATTGTAGCGTGAATGTTTTGCGATTGTCCGTGTCTTGCCGTTTCAATTGCTGAACCGCTTGAATCTTATATGGGTAGTTCAAAATTTTACGCATTGTCGGACAGTGGAGTAGGGCATAACAAGGATACGTGAAATCGTCGGTACACTGACAGTTCCATGAAGCGATTCAGTGCTTGCTTCCACGACCGGTGTAGCAATATCCTCTACGACGGTGGTGGTACCCTTTTACTTCCACTTCCCGGCAAAACGCCTAACTGTCCTGCTCGCTCGAATTTCACCATCATGTCTTTAAGTGCACGCTCCGATATCGGTCCACTTCGTTGTTTCTTGAGACGGCGGAACTCTCTCACAACTGCCTCTGCATTCTCACCGTTGCGGTAGTACAGTTTGACTAGCAGTGCTCTCTCCGGAAATATCGGCATTTTGGAATGCTCATCTGACTGGGGCACGAACTTCTTCCTTTTATCGTGGGTGGCATTTTCACATGTTGCTGCATTGTGCTGCCCCGCTGCGCCATCTGGTAGAGATTTTTGAAACTAATTTTTTTTTTCGGAAATCTCGAGCGCATCCTCCGAAGCGTCTGTTGTCCAAATATTTTTCTCTTCGGAGTAGTAGAAAGGCCTACAGGGTCCTTTGAGTTGCGGAAGTTTAATTTCGCTAACCCTGTATATATATATATAGGGTAATTACAGGAGAGATGGACCACGTTTTTTCTTCGCGCTTTAAAAGTCATATATTTCTATTTATATAAAATCCAAGTCTCTGTGTGTCCCTCACGATTCCGGTAGGACCGCCTCATTGAAATGAGTAATTGTTGAAAAATACAAATGCAGTGTTACCACAGTAGCGCCAAATGTTGGCCAACTTGGCGAAATGTGTATTTTAAACGGCGAATGTGTATTTCTTTCAAAGTGAGCCCTAATTAGGTTGGAGGCGTGAAAGTTTGTATACTTATAGCTGAACACCTCAAATCAAAAGAAAAAGCATAAAATTTTGAAAAAGTCGTACATTTAACCCTCTGGGCTCCCACATGTGTATTTTAAACAACTCTTTCTAAGTGAGTCCCTAATTAGGTTGGACGCATGAAATTTGGTATAATTATAGCTGAACACCTCACGTCAAACAAGAAATCATAAAATTTGGAAAAAGTCGTACATTTAACCCTTTGGGCTCCCACATGTGTATTTTAAACAATTCTTTCAAAATGGGTCCCTAATTAGGTTGGAGGCGTGAAATTTGGCATAATTATAGCTGAACACCTCACATCAAACAAGAAATCATAAAATTTTGAAAAAGACGTACATTTAACCCTTTGGGCTCCCACATGTGTATTTTAAACAATTCTTTCTAAGTGAGTCCGTATTTTTGGTTGGAGGCGTGAAATTTTGCATACTTATAGCTGAACTTCTCACGCCAAATGACAAAACATAAAATTTTGAAAAAGCCGTTCATTTAACCCTTTAGGTTCCCAAACGTGTATTTTAAACAATTCTTTCTAAGTGAGCCCCTAATGAGGTTGGAGGCGTGAAATTTTGCATACTCATATCTGAACACCTCACATCAAATGAAAAACCATAAAATTTTGAAAAAGTCGTACATTTAACCCTTTGGTCTCCCACATGTGTGTTTTAAACAATTCTTTCAAAGTGAGCCCCTAATGAGGTTGGAGGCGTGAAATTTTGCATACTCATAGCTGAACACCTCACATCAAATGAAAAACCATAAAATTTTGAAAAAGTCGTACATTTAACCCTTTGGGCTCCCACATGTGTATTTTAAACAATTCTTTCTTAGTGAGCCCCTAATGAGGTTGGAGGCGTGAGATTTTGCATACCTATAGCTGAACACCTCACATCAAATGACAAACCATAAAATTTTGAAAAAGTCGTATATTTAACCCTTTGGGCTCCCAAATGTGTATTTTAGACACTTCTTTCTAACTGAGCCCCTATTTTTGGTTGGAGGCGTGAAATTTTGCATATTTATAGCTGAACACCTCACATCAAATGACAAACCATAAAATTTCGAAAAAGCCGTGCATTTAACCCAGTGGACTCCCACATGTCTATTTTAAACAATACCCTTCGGTTGGAGGCGTGAATTTTTGCATACTTATAGCTGAACACCTCACATCAAATGACAAACCATCAAATTTTGAAAAAGCCGTACATTTAACCCAGTGGACTCCCACATGTCTATTTTAAACAATTCTTTCTAAGTGAGCCCCTAATTAGATTGGAGGCGTGAAATTTTGCATACTTATATCCGAACACCTCACATCAAATGACAAATCATAAAATTTTGAAAAAGTCGTATATTTAACCCTTTGGGCTCCCACAAGTGTATTTTAAACAATTCTTTCTAAGTGAGCCCCTAATTAGATTGGAGGCGTGAAATTTTGCATACTTATAGCCGAACACCTCACATCAAATAACAAAGCATAAAATTTTGAAAGTCATACATTTAACCTTTTGGGCTCCGACATGTGTATTTTAAACAATTCTTTCTAAGTGAGCCCCTAATTAGGTTGGAGGCGTGAAATTTTGCATACTCATAGCTGAACACCTCACATCAAATGACAAATCATAAAATTTTGAAAAAGTCGTACATTTAACCCTTCGAGCTCCCACGTGTGTATTTTAAACAAATTCTTTCTACGTCAGTCCCTAATTAGGTTGGAGGCGTGAAATTTTGCATACTTATAGCCGAACACCTCACATCAAATAACAAACCATAAAATTTCGAAAAGTCATACATTTAACATTTTGGGCTCCCACATGTGTATTTTAAACAATTCTTTCTAAGTGAGCCCCTAATTAGGTTGGAGGCCTGAAATTTTGCGTACTTATAGCTGCACATCTCACATCAAATGAGAAACCAATTTTGAAAAAAACCGAACATTTAATCCTTTGTGCTCCCACATGTGTATATTAAACAACTCTTTCTAAATGAGCACCTAATTAGGTTGGAGAAGTGAAATTTTGCATACTTATAGCTGATCACCTTACATCAAATGACAAATCATAAAATTTTGAAAAGGTCGTACATTTAACCCTTCAAACTCCCACGTGTGTATTTTAAACAATTTTTTCTAAGTGAGCCCCTAATTAGGTTGGAGGCGTGAAATTTTGCATACTTATAGCTGAACACGCCACATCAAATAACAAACCATACAATTTTGTAAAAGTCGTACATTTAACCCTTTGGGCTCCCACATGTGTATTTTAAAAAATTCTTTCTAAGTGAGCCCCTAATTACGTTGGAGGCGTGAAATTTCGCATACTTATAGCTGAACACCTCACATCAAATGACAAACTAATTTTTAAAAAGCCGTATATTTAACCCTTTGGGCTCCACATTTGTATTTTAAACAATTCTTTCTAAGTGAGTCCTTATTTAGGTTAGAGGCGTGAAATTTTTGCATAGTTATAGCTGAACACCACACATGATACGACAAATCATAAAATTTTGAAAAAAATCGTACTTTTAACCCTTTGGGGTCCCACATGCGTATTTAAATTAATTCTTTCTAACTGAGCCCCTTATTAAATTGGAGATTTGAAATTTTGCATACTTATAGCAGAACACCTGAAGGTAAGCGTCAAATCATAAAATCTTGAAAAAATGTTACGGTTAACCCTTTTAGCTACCAAATATGTATTTAAAGCAATTCTTTCTAAGAGAGCCCCTAATTAAGTTTGAGACATGGATTTTTGCATGCGTACAGCTGAATACCTCTGACCATACGGCAAATCGTAAAATTTCCAAAAAGTATTATATTATTTACTCCTCCTGGCTCTAACTTGTGTATTTTAAGCAATTTTTCTAACCTCCTCCCTTTTCACCGGTGGAGCACTTTTCCAACTTTACCCTACACCCCTTTGGCCATTCTTTCATATTATGCACTATAGCCTTACATATTTTTGTTCCACTTTTTACCGCCAGGTGCGCCTACTTATCTCGGGTGCTATCGGGCTACCTTTCTAGTATACGTATAGTGTATGATTTTTTTTTAAAGTCCTAATGCAGAAGTTCATATCTTTAAAGGGATTTCTATTATATATTTAAAAAAAATCTCTATGTGGTCCATCTCCCTGGAGTAGTCCAGAGAGATGGACTACAATAAAAATAAAATAGAATAAAAATAAAATAGAGAAATAATCGCACATATATTAAATTTATAAAAGTTTATTTTCATTGCATGAAAATTAAATGAACTCTCTTACAATTAAATTACTGAACATGAAGTTTTCATGAATTATTATCTGACACTTTAATATATGCTTATGAAAATTAAATTTGTTTCTTTAAACCATAATATCTTAATAGATTTAAACATTATTTATGAGAATGTCTTATATACTATGAGTTAATATTGTTTTGCAGTTACTTCTTTCTGACTACATAATTTCATCCCACAGTTATCGGCATCTTACTTCAAATTATGAACGTCTTTCATGAAGCTCACACAAACAAGGAACACGCCGTATCCAATCTACTTTTTGTTTTGCCTCATTGTAATTTTCTCCGCGTCTCACACATTCGTTTTCGTTTCAATCTTCTAAATAGTCATCCCCATCATCACATATTTCTTGAATGTTTATATCCATGTCAGGGACGAACATTTCTAATACAGGTAGTCGGCGTTTTCTGAAAACAGAAATATACAATCCCTTAGTATTTCAAATTCAGTTCTTATAAAGCTTAGTTTGAAATTCAGGATGTTATGGTCAATCCTTCCCGACAGAAAACTTGGTTTATCTCTCCCGTCTACATATGGTCCTTTTCTCTCAATCGCCTAGGTGAGAAGTATAACCCACCCTGACTCTACACTGTAGATATTGCGTCACCATTTTAGGTTATTTAGAGGCCCAAATGTTACCCGAGATTACATCATTAAAACTAGATAGATCACATATAGACAAAAATCTTTAAATGCCTATAGTCATATGAAAAAAATATTTGACTTCCCAAAACCAGCAATAATTTTTAGCTGAAAAAATATGTTCCTTGAGAAGCAAAGTGTTGCACGCTATACAAAATATGGTTAAGTCTCTGAATAAAATAGTTGCATCATATGTGCGATGCCGCATTAACGGAAAAGCCCTTTCGGCATGTGCCGGGGGGAAAAGGTAGCTTTCATATTCCTTATTTTTTTAAATATATTATACTCAAACACACAATGCTTAAATTAATAGAACTCTATTAGAGGATTCAATAAAAATTCCTTATTTCTTGATTTTAAAATTTTGCAAATTTTACTGAAATTTTAAGAAGCCAAAATGTAACGAACCCGATAAAAGAATATTCGTCAATACTAAATTTGAATGAGAATTGCGCTAAATTAGTAAGCTATAGTCAAGTCGGCATAATTTATGGTTGCTTAGTTTTGGTTGCCAAATTTAGCGATATCTCGCCAAGTGTCGCCAAGCTTGGCGAGAATTTGAAGCTAACGTTCACAAACACTCATAAATTAATATGTCATTTTATTTAAATGTTGTCTTGTTTCAAAAAGTCAACCACCCTAGAATTTCAAACTGCTATACCTGAACCAGTTTGTAAGTTAGAGACGAAACAAAAAATACTCCGGAATCCTTGTATCAAGGCCTAACACTTAAACATAAAATAAATTTCAATTTCTAATTTTTTTGTGTATTTTGTTTAGTTTTAAATATTTAAATGGCCGCCATTTTGAAACAAGATGGCAGATGAAGTTGGCCAACGAACTCGGTTGAGATACTTGCATGCACTATAAACACAATAAATCTCATCCAAATCAGTTTATAAATACGAGAGTTATCGCATGACAAAAATCAAATATATGGATATATATATATACACACACACACACACATATATATATATATATATATATATACAAGTCACATTGGAACGGAGGGTTTTTTGGGGTGGGAGTGTTGTGATCGGTGAAAATATACCAAAATTTTTCTGAAGTGTCTTCCTCCGGAGGGCTGCAATAGGTAGCTTTTTACTTTTTTATTGAAAGCTACCTAATATTTGACTGGCCCATCTCACATTGTGGTCCATATCTCCCATAATTTCCCTACACATAGATATCAGCAGGGAATCCTTTCATTTGCAGTCATACGTAGAAGCTCCGCGAAATGCGAAGTAATAGTAAAAATGAGGAAAAGGAAATGGCAATGTGTGGGCGCAAAGGATTTTGCTCGCAACTCGGGAAAATGTATTGGCAGGATGAACAAAACAACGTGAAGACATTTCAACTTTCAAAATCCTGCATACCACATCAACCTATTAAAAGTAACTTATATTATCTGTAGATTTAATCTAATAATTACCGAAACACGTTTTACCGACTAGAGATATAAACGGCATTATTTCAGTAATTAGAGATTACGTTTAAAAATACATACAGTTGTATTCCTTGTCGAATCATATAAAACATTTCAGTAGTGAAATAAAGTATTTAACAACAACAATAACAACAAAAATAAAAAATTTAAAAACAATTTCGAGCATAATCTAATGCAACATACTTTTTAAACAAATCAACAATTCAATATAAATCAGTTTTTGCTGACAGATTTCAGTTTAGCTCTAACGTGGGGTATCTTATGGTCAATCAGGTATTATGTTTAAACATTCATAAACAGATGCATTGTCAAAAGGCGTATTTTAGTATCAGTGATTTGGTGCAAAAGAGTTTTTTTTAAAGCCATGATGACAACGCTTAGTAATAAACTTAATGCAATGTTAAAGGGGAAAAATATTAATTTCAATAAAAAATATTTTTTTATGTGCGTTTGTAATTATATAAATACGTTTCATCTATCATCGTCATCTGGTCCGTCCGCCTGTCTGTCCGTATGCCCGTATATAACAGCCCACAAACTACCTAACCGAATGGTTGGAAATTTAATATATATATAATCGTTGCTGAATTTTGTCGAGTCAATTCAAATTTTATGAAAATCGAATCAAAATTTAAAAAGATGCTAATGAAAGTTTTTTTCATTCTATAAGTCTTATCATACGTAATTATATCAATTTTATCCCATGATAGATAATAATTACAGGTTTCCAATGTGATTTAAGATGGAGTCCTAATATTTCCGTATTACTGAATTTAATGTATGTCAATATGTGTGTGAGATCACCAAGCGAGTGTAGCGATGCATAGAAAACTCTTGAAAACAGTATCGCAAGGCAACAAACCTAGTCAGCTAAATGGCGCTGGCACAACGAAAGTTCCTTGTAATGAAAATTGAGCAATTTCAGCACTTCTTGTCGTGTCAGAAAATTAGCTACTCTACACAAATTTCTTGTTGTAGTGTAACATACTCAGCAGTTATTTTGCTTTAAATATTTGTAGAAATGCTTTGTGTTTACAGACTTCACCACGTGTCTAGAATCCGATCGTGCAATGGCATGAACGTCTGTTTAAAACTGACCTATGTTGTACATTACGGTGAATCGAAAAAAGCGAAATTTTTCAGATCAACTTCTAATAGAACAGAAAAGTTGTCTTTTGCAAATAGAAGAATAACGCAAAAAATATTTTTGAAATCGGTTAATATCTTTAGGTCGCGCATTGCACTTGAATTTTTGAAAATATGATGAGAAATGACGATTTTTGAAATTGATGATGAAAATTAAAAAATATTCAGAGCTACTTCTAATAGTGCGTAGGTGTCACGATTTGGTATTAGAATAATAACACAACAAATTATTTAAAATCGGTTAATATCTTAAGGTCGCGTGTTGCACTTGTATTTTGGAAAATATGACCAAAATGGACAATTTTTGAAATTACATGATGAAAATAAAAAAATATATATGCAGACCGAAAGAACAAGAACTGTGCGGGGTTTTGTGACACCAAGTAAAATTTTAATGCTCACGATTACTCATAATTTAATGACTGGTCTACCTGCAAAGTTACTTCACCTGATATATTGCACAGTACAAGCTCAGAGAACATTTTGTCTCTCATTGATTCAAAAACTCTCTCAGACAGTCACAGATTACATCGCCTTCCAAATCCGTCTAAATCCCAATTCCCTTATTGTTCTCTTTCCCCTGGTGATCATTGACAATCACAGGTTTTTGGAAAGAACAAAAACCCCGTTACGCTCAGTAACAGGGCGTATCGTCTATTCCAATTATTTTTGGTAATTGACGCGATATTGGTATTGTCTTGAACAGGTGTATTTCTCCTAGAATAATAGAATGATTCCTGCTAATGTCAAACAATATAGACGCACATGTCTACATGGCGTATAAAACCAACTGTTCCAATTCATTGATAGGGTTTCCAATGGATCCACACAGTCTGAGAGCTCTGTTTGCGGTCGTTACTGAGAAATCAGCCCTCGATTACAGACGGCAAGATTCCCAGAATAGAAGCCTTTCGCACAGCGTTGAATATTTACAGAATATACATATTTAAAAATTTAATTGAAGTCATTTGGTTTAACCCTCCGAGTGTTTTGCAAAAGGGTAAAATTGTAATGTTGCTTTCTTTGCATTTTGTTTTAAATGCTAATAAAATATGATTCTTTCAACATTATAAAAAAAACTCATTTACAAATATGAATGTAATCCTTAAGAGTATTAATAATTCTTCAATGTGTTTAAAATTCCATAAATCAATAGAATTATATTATCCTAAATATTGCTTGTATTGCTGTGAAACCTGGAGCTTAGTAAACGGAATAATACGCCCCAAACAGTTAGAGGGTTAATAACAGTCATTGTTGGGATATTTCAATTGATTGATTGAAATTTTATAACCAATAATGTTACAAAAGCAGGTAGTTGCTTACACTGTTAAAAATCGGCAGCAAACTGTTTAATAATTTGACAATGTTTTGTAAATAACGGTTACTTGACCAAAATATTAACGTATTATGACCATATTATTAACTATATTATGATCACGATCATAAAAAATTCGGTTAATAACTGTTATCTGTAAAAATGGTCGAATGACTGGGCAATTTGCTGCAATTTCTTAACTGTGTACCTATAGAACCAGAAAATAATGCCGACCCTGAGCTTTTTCCACCGCTCAGAGAACATTTTGTCTCTCATTGATTCAAAAACTCTCTCAGACAGTCACAGATTGCATCGCCTTCCAAATCCGTCTAAATCCCAATTCCCTTAGTGTTCTCTTTCTTCTGGTGATCATTGACAATCACAGGTTTTTGGGAAGAACAAAAACCCCGTTACGCTCAGTAACAGGGTGTATCGTTTATTCCAATTATTTTTGGTAATTGATGCGATATTGGTATTGTCTTGAACAGATTTATTTCTCCTAGAATAATAGAATGATTCCTGCTAATGTCAAACAATATAGACGCACATGTCTACATGGCGTATAAAACCAACTGTTTCAATTCATTGATAGGGTTTCTAATGGATCCATACAGTCTGAGAGTTCTGTTTGCGGTCGTTACTGAGAAATCAGCCCTCGATTACAGACAGCAAGATTCCCAGAATAGAAGCCTTTCGCACAGCGTTGAATATTTACAGAAGATACATATTTAAAAATTTAATTGAAGTGATTTGGTTTAATAACAGTCATTGTTCGGATATTTCAATTGATTAATTGAAATTTTACAACCAATAATTTTACAAAAGCAGGTAGTTACTTACACTGTTAAAAATTGGCAGCAAACTGTTTAATAATTTGACATTTTTTTGTAAATAACGGTTACTTGACCAAATTATTAACGTATTATGACCATATTATTAACTATATTATGATCACGATCATAAAAAATACGGTTAATAACTGTTATCTGTAAAAATGGTCGAATGACTGGGCAATTTGCGGCAATTTCTTAACTGTGTACCTATAGAACCAGAAAATAATGCCGACCCTGAGCTTTTTCCACCAATATGTTGAAAAAAGTGCCTAAAAATTAATTCAATGAAACGCAAACGGCAAATAAACCAATGAAAGGGCCTACCTACCGGCATTTCTAAATTTCAAATAGCACCTTACTTTCCACTCCGTATTGATAGAAGTGCAGTCACATCCAACTACAACGACTTCATCTAAGGAGATTTTTTTTTTCAGATAGCTATAAAACAACACTTCTAAAGCTATCTCTTCCGGTTCCAGCTATAGTAGTTATATGACCAAAGTATTTTGAACCCGGCTCCTGTGTTGCAGAAATGTGCTAATTTTGACAATAATTTCCAAATTTCAAGTGCGATGAAGCGACCTAAAGATATTAATCGTTTTTAAATAGTTTTATATTATTCTTATAATTTCAAAATATGGTTTTTACGCACTATTAGAAGTAGGTCTGAATGTGTTTTTAAATTTTCATTATGTAATTTCAAAAATTGTCAATTTTGGCATATTTTCCAAAATACAAGTTCAATGCGCGACCTAAAAATATTAACCGATTTGAAATAATTTTTTTGTGTTATTCTTCTAATACCAAAAGGTTACATTTACGCACTATTAGGAGTACCTCTGAATATTTTTTTATTTTCATCATTAATTTAAAAAATCGTCTCTTTTCATCATATTTTCAAAAATTCAAGTGCAATATGCGACCTAAAGATATTAACCGATTTTTAAAATGTTTTTTGCTTTATTCTTCTAATTACAAAAGGCAACTTCCCTGCGCTATTGGAAATTGATCTGAAAAATTTCGCCTTTTGCGACCCTCCCCATTGTACATAGCCTTATTTAATCAAGTGAATTAAATAAGTTTAAAACGTATACAAGACTGGTCTTTAGACATATATATAATCTTTATAAATTTTGTATTTAGGCATTATTGGATAAGAGTGCAACAGCTATTTCACAAAGTTCTGAATATTTATAAAACGCGTTATAGTACGAACGTCACGTTTTACGTACTATTTCATACAAGTTTAAGGATGTTTGTTGATTGTATAGAAATCTCACGTTTGGACGTACTACATCACCATGGACATACGTGCTAAATAGCAAAATTAATTCATGAAATATGAAATAAACATAATAACCGATCATTGGCACCCGTACAAAAAAGACAACATACTTCTGACGACAAAGAAGAATCGTAGTGAAAGAAATGGGTCTTTAAGTTTAATAATTGTTTTATATTTATGTTTTAACATTAAAAAAGGACAAAGTTCAAAATTCTTTGACAGTTTTAATTAATTTTTTTTCTACATTCAACATACTTTGTTACACACACAATAGTAGATGGTTCCTTATTAAAAATAGCTTTTTATTGTAAGGTGTTTATTTTTATAGTATTATTCGTTTTTCATTATAACACACACACATTATCCGCCATTATGTCACACAGAATTACTTAAATACGAGTACATAACAAGTTTTTTTGGACAGAGTCAACAGCTTTCGGAACATTTTTTTTTTTTTTTTTTGGATCCATATTGAAAGTACTGAAACGAATTTATGAAGCCACTGATTAAACGGCTGATTATGTTTTACAGCTATTTCTCCTATGAACGGAGTGTTTGGCAGTGACCTTAAAACCAATTTTCCGTATTAATCCATAGGTATCAAAACTGGCATTAGAGTTTTTAAATTTGAATTAATTTTCGAGATATTAATTTTTTTCTAATGTTACTGACATTTATGTAATGATAGCGACTAAATGTCTCCATTTTTGTATAAAAAAGTGTGAAAATGAAAAAGGTAGGGATTATTAGATTTCTTATTTTTCTTCATTTTCAAAATGAAGATGAAATCCTCTTTTATTTCAAGCGATAGTGAAGACAATATTGTGAAATTATGTTTCCCAAGAAAGTTTGGAAAAATAAAACTTTTTTTTTACACATTTCGATTATCAGGAATTAATTAATTTAAACCAAAAATCGTGTGTCTTTTTCAACTTTGATACAAATTCCATAGACGTAAAAATCAATTTTTGCGTGGAAAAATGTGAGAAAACGAAAGGGATTTTTAGATTTCCTTTTTGTAGTCAGTTTCAAATTGAAATTTAAAAGTGGAATTATTAAAAGCAGAAAGAAATTTTATTCCTTTCTCAACAATTTACGAAACCTGAGGAAACAGGTTTTAATAAAGTAATAAAATAATACTTTTTGTTGTAAATTATGTAACACATGAATGAAAACTATTAGATTTAAAAGGGTCGTTTATAACCGTCCAAAGAGTAAGGTTACGATCCTAAACCATGTAATATACTTGATATAGATGTTTATTTGAAGCTTTTTCACATGATGAAATATGATCTAATGATCGTTATTAGTAATATATCTTCTCAGAACTTTATGTTTGATAACGTTTTATTTGCAAAAATAAAAATGCAAATGCGAAAGAAATACATGAATAGTCATCATATTTAATTCGTAGAAATGATATACAAGTTGAGTAAATGTATATTTAAAAGTTGAAGTAATTATAGATAACATACAAAGTTTTCTAAAGCGCATTCCCAGATTATATCTAGATTAAAGCAAAAGAAATAATGAACTCATATTGAGAAGCTTCTCCGCTTGCGTTCTAAACAATTGCGTTCACTAATCAGATCGCTACGTCAGGACAAAATACCAGCGCAAAAGAACTGCTTTTGAGATTTTTTTTTTTTTTTTGAGAAAAACGGTCTGGCTCAGAATTTTTATCCGTCATTTTCACCAAATATCGGCCCGTAAAACATTTTTATTCGCTGAACAATAAAACCTTTTCGATAGATATTAAATTAAATTAGACATTCTTTGATAAACAAAATATGACGCTAAAAAATAAATTCGCTAAATGTTATTTAAAAATTCCCGCTGCATTTGCATATCTATTCCTAACCTTACGCTGATAAGCAGAACAAAATATATATATAATTTATTTTTCGTTAAGTTAAGTTATAGGATTTTTTCTAATTGTTATTATTATAAAATTTTAAAAATAAAGTTTCTAAAGACTTTGTTTAACAAAAGCCATAAAACATTATTCTTTTTTCAAGTATTTTAAGCATATATTACACATATAATGCAATCTTAAAATGAATCGTTTTAAAAAAAGTCCCAGAAACAGAATACTGAATCCTATCAGATATCCAATATATGATCTGTATTTGACGCTTTTTTCATAAAAGGGATGGTATATGATTCCACGATCGTTATCAGAAATATGTCTTCTCTGAAGTACTCTATACTTGATAACTTTTCACCGAAAGATGCCTTGGTCATTGCCATCTGATATACACTTTTAGATGTTCAGAAGGATAACGTAACCATGGAGACTTGCTATCATTATGTCTTCTTTGAGCTCAGCTACCGAAGTTTGTGTATATAAAGTAGTGGAAAGTGTATTTTATCTCGACGTGAGAGGAAATATCCGCTTCTTGAAAATAATTTTGTTTTCTCTTTGTGTCATTTTTTTTCTGTGACACAGTGGTGATTCATTGTATTCTCGGCGGATTTCAGTAAACATGTGAATTCACAGAAATAAATATTGTGTTTATAGGAAGATATAATACATATTTGCTCATATATGAATGTAGTTTAAAACGTGATTTGGAATGATTATATTTTGTTGAAGTCTATTAATAATAAAAAATAATGACGTAAAATATGTATCATTTAAAGGACTTCATATTTGCGAGTGTCAAAAAAAGAGTAAATAAACATAACAGAGAGAAAACGAAGTCTTCTTTGTACACTTAAGAATAAATATACCAGTGAGCATTTAAAGCACTTAGTTTATTAAATACCTTCTGAAAAATGTGATTCAATATACATCAATGAAACAAGTCGTACACTGGAAATCAGACTTAAGGGTTTCACAACCTTGAGCTAGAAAATATGGTATGAAAATAACATTTTTTTAAAACACAGCTATTACATATAAATAATAATTTTTATTTCACACATATACATAGAAGTTTAATGAACAATTAAAAAAAACTAAGAAAAAGTTTTAAAAAATAGCGGAGATATGAGCCGTCATGTACGATCCCTTTTGAAATCACTACTGATGGTGTAATTTTTTTCTCTGTGAGGCATCGTCCAAAAAATAAAAATTACACTTTTTTCTTACTTAGAACTGTAATAGTTAATATGTAGCATAGAAATTGTTTTAAAAAAATGTCTAGAAATGGCAGCTGTCTGAAAAGAAGCTTTGATTTTTATCAAAATTTTCATATTTAAAAATTAAAAAAAGAAAAATCCAATCAAAAAAATCTTTTGCTACATCTGAGATAATATTATAAAGCATTTTTGTTTTAAATATTATTAAAACATGTTAAATAGATCTTGAGATATCTTATACACCAATTTGAAAAAAAAATAATTAAAAAAAAAACAAAAGAAAGAAAAAAGGACAGCATAAATGAAACCAAATATGTTTTTTTTAAACTCCGTGAGAATCCAAGCTCTCGGATAATCGCAGCGCTATAATTCCGGAAATAATTTCAATTTCTAAATGCTTAAACTCTTAAAATATTCTTCAATGTATAAACAACTTATTAGTAAAAAAAAGATATAAAAAGTGATATGAAACGAAAATCAAAGAATGGAAGTATTATGTAGCTCAATACCGGAAAATTAAATAAAGTACTGATTTTTTTTTTTTTTTTTTTTTTTTGGGGGGGGGGGGGGAGGATACCTGAGACATGAAAAGAGGGCGTTGGGAAAACCCAACAATTTGAAAATGAAGTAAAAAAAGAAACTGTTTCCTATCTTTTTATTAGTCTACGTTGATTTTTTCGTTTAGAAAAATCATTATAAAAAATACGCATTTAGAGACATTGCACACACGGATATTTACTAAAAAATGCAAAATGTAAATTACAGACAACTATGCGAATTTTTCTAAATAATTTTCTTTCAATATAGGGAATTTCATGGTAATAAAACTACGTATAAAACAATTGTTAACTATGCTTTTATGTTTTTAAAACGTTTTAAATCTGAATTACCTGCTAAAGGATTTTATTGATTGTAAATTCAATATTTTGAACAAAGTATAACATTTCAAACGATCTTTACTGTGTGTATGTTTCTTGTTCTCATAAATTCGATAAACAACCATTTCTTTCCTACAAAGCATGGCGGTGACATTTTTTATCTGAATGGCGACAAGCGTGAAACCTAGAAAAATATTTTACAGAAACTAGGCTTGGTTGATGCTTTCTGATCAAACAAAATCCCATCACTTCTTACATTATACATTTCTCAAGAAAATGTTCTCATTTTATACCCTTGGTAACAGTGCATCGTAACATGATCTGGAGGATCATTCGCAGCTATTTATGAATGTCATGCACATAAGGAAATGCTTTTGATTTTCCAAAATGAAACGAAAAATAGAACAGACAGACGAATAAAAAGCGAGTTTCAAAACTAAAGATAACAATATATTTGCAACCGAATTTTTATATAAACTTTTATTTTTTATATATTTTTTATTATCGTATTTTTCGTTGTACTATAAAACTATCTGAAGTTAAGTAAATATATAAATAAATTGCTAAAAAATTTCAAATGGGAAAGAAATAACTTTATAAATATTTTATCACTTCATTCTTTAAAAAGTGTCTGCATTAAAAAAGCTTATCATGGAATAAAATAGGCATTCAATAATTTAATGCAGAAATATTACTATAAACAAATAGAAATGCAATTTATATTTAAAAAAAAACAGACAAAAATCCTAGTTTATTTATTATTTAGATTTTAATTGCATAACAGCGATGCGATTCTTAGAAATCAACTTCATATTAAAAGAACATTTCTTCATTTATGTACATGTATCAATTATAAATGTGCGCTAAAAGTGTTACTTTTCATTACAGAAAATATAAAATATTTAACACTGATTAATTAAAAAATATTGCCATATTTTTACTTAAATTTTCAGAAATGATTAATGAAAGAAAAAACACGTTTAACAAATGTGTATAAAGACGAAAGAAAGAAGAATCTCATTAAATAATTTAATTCCTATTTTTCCTTAGAAAAACAATTTTTGTCGATCAAAGTGAAGAAAATAATAGGTTTAAAATCTCAGAATGAAAGAATCATGCAGCTTAGTAATGGAAATAAATATATAATTAAAATGTATGGGGTGATTTGGCAGGTTCTGGGTAGATTGGCGTATGAGTGAATGAATAATTCGTCATTTAGATGCCGTATTCTGTAAAAAATAACACAGTCGAAAATTATTTCAGTAGAAGATCATGTTAGAGTGACCAGAAATGATCACTAATAAGAAGTTACGCAGTCGCAACTCATGATGGATTGATAGACACTGATCTCTACTGAGAAGTTATCAGTCGAATGTAGTAGAGTGGCCGGCAAGGTTCACCATTGCTAATTTCTCCTAAAGAAATAAACGACATCCTTAAGCGTGAATAGTTATTTATTGACAAGCAGAACATTTCAACAATTCCCGGGTACTATAGTCGGCCAAAACGCCTTACGGTGCGCGATGCAGCAGGCTGACATTTTCAAGCTGTTGATTAAGTAATTCTTGCATTCTACGAAGTCAGAAGCACCAGACAGCTATTATACCATTTGAAGACAGGCAAAAAATCTCTCAAACTATCTGCAACCCTGCGTTCTGAGGCAGTGCAGCTCAGTTTTTAAAGCTGGCGCAAGGAGACGGTGATTACGTAGCACGCGAAAAGAACGAATTAGAGAAAGGCGGTCGCTATCAGATGATTGTCTAGGACCAATCGGGAGAGAGGGCAAAGATTAAAAGAAAAGAATTCCTGTTTTAAGGTCGTAAGCTTTTTAAGGTGAAATTCAAGCGCGGGAATAGATTTTTAGTAGAATGAAAAGTGGGAAAGGAAAAGAAAAGGGCTTTTTTGAAAACATTTCAACATAAAAATTAACTTCACACAGAATATGATAGATAGGATAGTTTATAGAGTTTATGAAAGCATCTAACGCTTTAAATTAAGGTTTTGGAATACGAGTAATATATTATTGATATACGCGTTTTACATTAAGGGGAATTTTAATATGGATAAATGATAGATGTTATTAAAGTAGGGCGATATTAAATTCCGAAAAATAGAACAATTTAAGGAATATCGCGAATAAAACTTTTACATAACATTGTCCACCACACTCCTAAAAACCCATGAACTGGTAGATCCTTGACCTACCTGTTGATAAAAGGGAAAGTACGAACTCGGATTACAATATAGTTACCTGAATTTTTAAGATCAAACTGAAGCAAAGAATATGTTAAGAAACCTCAGAATAAAAGAAACATGTAGCTTAGTAATGGAATTCAATAAATAATTAAAATGTATATCAAGTATTGGTGGTATCTCGAAAGAAAGGCAGTCGAAAGTATGGTGGGAAGAGAAAAACAGGTTTGAGAATGAAGTAAAAAAGAAAGTAAATTATGATCTTTATACAGGGTGCAACATGTTATCCATCGCCGACCTTTAATTTCTCAACCATTGGTCCTAGATATTTAGTTCCAATAACAAAAAAGTTTCAAATGAGGTAAATATTCATGCTGTGGCATTATTTAAAGTAAAAAATCAATTTTATAAAAATTACGAAATCTAACTTTTTATACGGTCCTTCAGTCCCTATAGTTTCATTTAGTAAAAGTTTACAACTATCATAACAGATATAACACAAAAAGTTTGGCATCTGTACTACAAAAATTGACACAGTTATTAAATTTCAAAGTTTGAGATTTTTGAACATGATTTTGTCTTTTATTGAGGGATCAGTTAAAAGAGGAATTAAAGTAATTCGAGATCAAAATCAGGGTGCAATGTCCTTTTTACGGCTAAACGACCTTTAACCGGTATCGCCAAATCGGGGAATCACCAAAGAGGGTTATTTCATCTAAAAATTTGAGCTAACTTTTATCGAACAACATTCAAACGTCAAAGTAGGTGGAATCGACAACCGGAAAATAAAACATACTCACTAAGGACGAGATAAAAGACAGCGGAATGCAAACGACCAGGCGAGCTATAACAAGCATGAAAATTGGGATCATATAAATTTCAATAGTACCGCAGCGCCACACGTTCGGTATAAAATACGAGTCATCTATCACTGGGCATGCTAGTCAGTGCTGAGATCGTGATGGCAAACTATGCATACATGCAATATGCCGAAATGATACTTATTTATAGTGAATGTCAAAGGAAAGCCAGAGGGGCTGCAAGTGTTTATTCAGAATGCTTCCCTAAATATGTACACACAACGCATTAAACTATAACTGATGCATTGCACCATCTTAGAGAGACCGGCTCTGTTTCACCACGACCTAGAACAAGTAGACGGGCAAAGTGTAATGTTCGAGTGACACCGGAGCAGGTGCTGGCGTTTGCCCGTTTAATTCCACCACTGAACACGGCGGAAATAAGCGAGGAATCTGATCAGCATGTCTGGCATTTGTTACATGCGCATGATGCGCATCCATACCATCCAAAACTGGAGCAAGCATTGATGCTGGGTTACCACACACGACGATTTTAATTTCATGCTCAACACCTTAGAGGAAAATCCGTCGTTCCTTTGAGACATTCTGTGGATAGATGAGTCAATGCTTACACGAGGTGGCATTGTGAACGTCACAATGTGCATTAGGAGTCTCTGGAAAATCTCCAGATCGCCCGCACAGTACGACACGTGTGTTGCGGTATATGGGGAACCCAGATTGTTGGACCCATCTTCTACGATGGGACCTTAATGGGCGATCATTACCTACATATGCTACAAAACGCGGTAGTGACTGGTATGAAGAGCTGCCTCTCCGACATGCATGCCGGGTGTGGTTTCAACATGATGAGGCTCTCTCCGCATAAAACATCAAACGTCCAGGCGTATCTGGCCACCGAATTCGGTCAACAGATCCTTGGATATGGTGGTCCAATAGAGTGTCCACCGCGTACGCCGCACTTGACTCCTATGGTCTTCTTCCTCTGGGGTTACATCAAGGCATAGTTCTATGTGACTGAGACCACTTCTCTGGTTTATCTGAAGCAGCGCATCATCCTTGATTGTCGCACAGTTTTCACACCTGCTATGCTCTAACGTGTCCAGGACTCTTTCAATTGTGCATTGCCACCAATGGAGAACACTTTGGGAAGTATCTCTAGTAGATTCCGATGTTTCATGTATTCATTTTTTATAGCAGACCGTTTTCTTATATTATAATATATTGATATTTATTTTCCTGTTTAATTTCAATTTTTCATTCTTCGCTTTGTATACGACCCCTAAAAGTCAGCTCAAATTTTTGGATGAAATAACCTTCTTTGGTGATACCGGCTAATGGTGGTTTCGCCGTAAAAAAGACATTACACCTTGATTTTCGTCTTGAATTACTTTAATTCATCTTTTAACTGATCCCTTAATGAAAGACAAAATCATGCGCAAAAATCTCAAACTTTGAAATTTAATAACTGTGTCAATTTTTGTAGTACAGATGTTAAACGTTTTGTGTTATATCTTTTATGATATGTGTAAACATTTACTAAATATAACTATATGGACTGGAGTACCGTATAAAAAGTTAGATTTCGGAATTTTTATAAAATTTATTTTTTACTTTAAACAATGCCACAACATGAATATTTACCTTTTTTGAAACGTTTTTGTAATTGGAACTATATGTTATGACCAAACGGTTGAGAAATTAATGGTCGGTGATAAATAACATATTGCGCTCTGTATATTATCATTTATTTTTATGTTTATAAAGATTACTATGAAAAATATTTTTCATGGGTGATACGGGACAAAAAGTTATTTATCACAAATTTGAATAACGGTAATAACAAAAGACTGCCCGAAAATTTTATGCAGGTTTAGAATATTTTCAATAAATGAAGATAGTTATATGAGAGTCAGACTTAAATTTCTGAGATATGGCTAAATCGTTCAACTTAAATTTAACAAATCAGAATTTTTATATGAAAACTTTGACCTTTGTATTTTTCTCTTTATGTGGTTGTCTGTGGGTGTACGTAGATTCTGTCATTCTAAAATATTAAAATAAGATGGAAATAACTTTATAAAGATTTTTACAACCTCATAAATGAGAAATAAGCAAGAAATGGCTTGTGTTACAATAAAATATAATATTCAATAATTTTATCAATACAAATTGCTATAATCAAATAAAATAATAATTTATTTAAAAAAAATGGACACAATTAATAGATTAAACATTATTTAGAATTTCATTTTAGGAATACGATGCGATTATTATAATTCGATATCACATTAAACAAACATTTCCTTATTTATTTTTAAATCAATTATAACTTTTCATTTAAAGCGTAATTTTATGTTAGAGAAGATATAAAATTTTAACCCTGAATTATTAAAATATATTGCAAATCCTTATTTTAAACTATGATATAATATTTAAAGAAAAAAAAATCTAAGGCTCATTATATTATTTATTCGCCATTTTTTCTGCAAGGAACTTCTCCCCCCCCCCCCTGCCCCCGAAAATATAGCTAGTGTTATGTAACAAATAAATCAGAGAATGAAAGTATTATGTAGTTCAATAACGAAAAATAAATAAATAATTTAAATATAGTATTGATGGCCTCTTTAAAGTGAAACATCAGAGATGCTGCGGCGAAAAAATGGAAAAGAAAAAGTGTGATCATTATATTTAATCTTCATTTATTTTGCAGGTTTAGGGAAATTTGTAAATATATATATATATATATATATATATATGTGTGTGTGTATTTATAGATATCATACAGATTTTTTTTTTACTCAGCTAGTGCATAATGTAAATAACAAAAAACTACTCAATAATTTAAAAAGATTGTTATAATGGACTGTATTGCCCACCAATGTTAACACTGCGTCCACGACTTCCGGAATACAGAATTTCAATGCATGCTTTATAGTAGTTTTATTACTGAAACAGATAATTATTTAGTAAATGGTCTAACACGTCAGAACTTATAGTTGTATTAATCTGAAAAGCCACCTTATGTCATTTCTGGCAGATATAAAAAAAACGATCGGTTATCGTAAAGACCAAAGAGCCATCAACATAGGGCCAATAAATAATGAGTTCTCCACACTTTACGGATAAATAACGCTTTAACAATGAGTCATCCTTGTGGAAGGTATTTGAAATCTCTCAGCCAGCTAAAGACATTGGCAAGTGCGATTGTTGGTAGTAAGAAGTGTTAAATTATACAAGTTCAATCAGAGTCCTACGCTTTTTCCAGTTACTCAAGCTTAGTTAATTTCATTCTGTATAATATCATATACCAATCAACTGTGACACTTAGAAAATTTTATACTTTTCCAGCAATATCTCAAAGCTACATAACAAAAATTGTGAACCTCGATAGAGTAAAAATGGCTTCATTTTCAGGTTCAACAGTGGAAAAAGGAAAACCTTCATTTTCCGAGGTTTCTGTTCAGAAAATTAATTTTTCAATTTATTAAGCAGCGTAATAAATATATAAAAATTGTTTACTTTGCTTTTATTTATAATTGTGTTTTCCTGCTACTTATAAAACCATTTTTACAATTTCCCACAGAAAGAATTTATTGATCGTACCTTGAGTCTTTTGTCGCAAAAAAAAAAAAGTATTTCAAATGATTAGTGCCGTGTGCTAGTTCATTGTTCCCATGTAAGACCACCGAAAAAAAGAAAGATAACAAAAATTTAGGGTGACGTTGTCATATAGAAATTTCGCAAAAGCGGGAATTTTCAACACAAACACATAATTTTGACATTATAATTAGATTTTTGACATCATATTAGATATTTAGATTTTGGTAAACTGTAACTTAAGTTACTAAAAAGGAAGACATTCGATGAAGTAGTTTACTTATGCATATTTTAAATTTTGAGCAGATATTTAATTCATTTTTAAAAGCAGTAGAACAAACAAAAATGCCGGTAGTTTGTAAAGTATAACTGAAAAAATGCTACGCAAAATAAATTCTAATTGTGCATTCGAATAATTGAAGATCATAGGAATAGATTTCTGTTACAAATTTCATATATTACAATATTTGTTTTTTCGAATACTAATTTCAAATTGGATACATTTTGAAATTAATTTCCGAAAAAAATATGAATTCTAACCTAGAAAATATTTAACACAATCCGGCAGCTAGAAGCTTTAAATATGCAAATCTAAAATTAGAGCCTATAAGTTTTGAGTTATGCTTACAAAACTATCAGTATTGTAATTTGTTTCGAAACTATTAAGAATAAATATATCATTAGGAGAGTCTTTAAATGGCTCATTAAATACGTATTATATATTGTCTTCTCCTTTAGTGATCTAAGATAATATGTGCCGTAAAATTCAAATATGATGACAAAGTTAAATTTTTGTATTGAAAATTTTGAAGCTTTATACAATTTCTATATCAGGAAGACGCACAGTGTGCCGAAAAGACGAATTTCCATAACATACGTGAAAAAAGTATGTATTTTTTCAAGGTTTATCAACTATGTACAGTGGTTCTCTAAGTCCTCGTCATAAGGAAGGATATATGCCCCCCCCCCCCCTCTTATGTAACATCAAGTACCGTTTTTTGAAGGAAATATATCGAAAATGTAGGAAAACAGGTAAACGACAAATATGAGTAATTGATGAGAAAAATATGTCCAATATTTTATTTTATTATAAATTATTTTTTTCCCTTCTTGTAAGCAATATAAATCCAGCAGCATGAGGTGCTTTCTTCCCTTACATAACGTGTAGCCCGTTTTTAGAGGGATGTATATCGAAAATTTAGGGAAAAGGTGAAATGCAAAAATGAGTAATTGGTAGGTAAAAAATATAAAATTTTTTGTATTTAAATTGCTAAAACCTTTCCAATATATTTAAACTATATTTCAGGCTTTATAAAATATAGAAATTAACACTTATAACGTAATATAATAAAAAATCCAGTTCAGTTATTATTGCAATTTTTTCACGTGGTATGTCACAATCTGCTAAATAGCTTAAATTAGAATGGATATAGGAACATAAAACTTGATCTAAAATTACCGCCAAACTATATTTTATAGAGTGAAATAATAATATATAAATTCTTTGACAGAAACTATTTTAAAAAGTCAATTGAATTTGAAAAAAAATTAAATAATTAATCATTAAAATCAATTAAAATATTTATTTACCATAATAATGTTAATTCATTCTATAAAATATAATTTAGAGGTCATTTTAACATATTTTTTATCTTTTATATCTGTTCTAATTTGAGTTACCGTACGAATTGTGACGTACCATCTGAAAAACAAAATGTCCAATATTAATGGAATTGTAGTTTTTATTATATTATGTTTATTTTTATATTTTATAAAGCCTACAATATCGCTTAAATATAGTACAAAGCTATATGCAAGTGTAACTTCAATATTTAGAAGGTTATGAGAACTTCAAACCACATATTTTTCACTGGCAGTGAAAAGATTTCAAAGGGGATCAAAGGTATTCAAGTTCATATAAAAACACACGCTTATGCACCAATCTCATTAAACAAAATCAGTCATTATTTGAATAGAACTGAAAAAACACTTTTTAAATGTGCAATTTGTTGGTATTTTCTTAGGCCGCAATCAATTCTACTTGAAAAAATACATTATAAGGAATATTGAAATTTAAGTGTGGGCTTTGATATATGGTACAATGTCAGCAATAAAAGCCACTTAGTCACGGTGTGCGACTTCCTAAGTTTATTTGTTTGAACATAAAGTGAATGAAAATATAATTTATAGTGCAATGACAATTTCCTTTCTTTAGGGGTCAATTTGGTGATTAAAACGTACGGATTATACGTTTTTTGGCAAGGCGGAAAGCTGGACGACGTTACTTATTTTGTAAAAAAAAAAATATTTTTCAAAAAACCTTTGCTAGCATTTTTGTTTAAACTGCGACAAATGTAAGATCTACAAAAATATTTTTGGTAGTATAGTTCTTAATTCGTGTGTTCTGATCAAGCGGAATGCAATCAGCTGTTCCATTATACGTTCTGAAAATGTTTTCTCGTTTTATATCAGCGCTCATAGTATATCATGCTTTGAGGGACCATTCGCAGATAGTTAGGAATACCATACGTATAAAAAAATGCTTCCGATTTTACAAGATATAAAGAAAATGACAAACAAACGAGTTGGAGGCACGCTTTATGACAAAAAATAAAAATATATTTGAAAGAGATGTTTGAAAATGAATTTCCCATTTTGAATTGTGTTTTCGTAGGTGTGTTCTGATGATGAAATGTCGTATAAATGTTGATAACTTAGGAATTTTGCGTTGTTGCAAAAAGAACATAAATCATTTTCATAGACATTTTAATAAAATCAAATACTTAAATTATGTCACAAAACAATTCTTCAGTTCTAAAAAATGTGTTTGTATAATTTAGAGTATGAAAATTCCTATAAATATCTAAAAGTTCAATTTTATTGTTAGAAAAATATAAATTAAATCATTTTTTATTTAAATATATCTCACATTGTATATACCTTATAATATGTTTCTTTTGAACTAATTTCATGTTAAAAGAATATATTTTTTAATATTTTGTATCCTTGTTTTAATGATTGTATAAAATAGCAATGCCTTTTAATTAACAGACGAATTATGATTACACACTAAATTCTATATTTTTTATCATAACAAACTAAAATATCTCATGTTAATCTCTTTGCTAAAATGTTTATAAAATTATAAAAAACAAAACACACGAAATATAGACTTGCATAAAATAGGTAGAAGGGAAAATCTGATTAGATAATTCGTTTTCCAATTTAAATTTTGAATAACAACAATTTCTCAAAATTAGATTATTACTTTTTTTTTTAACTGCGCTGAATTTACTCTAAATATTTTTTAAATACAACATAGATATTGTTTTGGGTATCAAAATTATGTTTCTTTAGATCTCTTATATTTAATTCGAAAATTCCATAAACAAAGTTATCTTTTTTAGTAAGATTGTGAGTAACATTTTATTTTAACCATTAAACTTAGTAAAACTACTGTTAAACCTAGTAAAACTACCGTTAAACCTAGTAAAACACTTTCAGATAAACGATAATAGTTAATATGTTCTAATCTAAAGAAATACCATCAGCTGCTATATTAAACACTACTCGAAATTATGTTCTGTTTGAGGTCTGTTTAAACGAACTATAAATGCTACATACTTCGATTTCTATAAGAAGTATGCTATCATAAATCTCAATAATACGTCGAAATGACGTAGAAATCGAAGTACATTTACGCAAATATCACTGCGAACAGATATACACAAAGAAGGACGAGCAGACAGATAGATGAAAAGGAAAAAAATAAACTGGTAAATGCGAGTATTACTCGCCTACAGAGGATGCCGTGCAATAAATATATGAATTAGTAACTGGACATTGCGTTAAAGAAATATATCATTAAAAGTTTTTATCTATGCGTTAAAAGTCGATGGCGCATAGAATATGCCGCCCGTGTCTTTGTGTATGTCCAAACCGTACGTCTCATTAAGGATTAATATATCTTTTTCTTTCTAACCGATGACCAGGACCCCTACCTGCCAGGAAGCCCCAGCTGAACGGGTTTGATTCCAGGTATCGGAGCGGGTGACTGCCTAATCGCCGCGTAGCGGCAATAAACTAGGATTATTATCTCAGCTAATTACGGACATTTTTTTTTCGAAAATAGTTATCAACAATCCTTTTATACTTCTACGTCGATAGGTACCTCCAGCGCTCCTCAACTACTTTGCTGAACGCCCGCAAATCGAAATTTATGTGTAACGGGAAAATGCAATTTTCTCAAAAATTATGTGGCCCAGGGTAATCTCTATAGTTTTCCTGCAAGGTTTAAATTAACTTCTACTAACACTATTTTTTTATAATTTTAGTTTCAGTAGAATCGGAAAAATAAGTGGGAGGTGGTGGAGGTCATATTTTTGATTTATATTTTCTATGATATCTCTGAAAACATAATACCTAAAATTTAAAGAAATGTAATTTTGACTTCGGCTTTACGAAAGCTTTCACACGGCACTCCACACGATATACAAAGTAAATATTTTTTTTTAGTAATTAATTAACCCCTCTACATTTTTCCTAAATATATTTGAGAATGGTTAATAATCTGTAAATATGTGGGTCAAAAGCCTTTATTACTTCAGCCAACTTGAACTTCAATGTTCCATAGTTTACGATTAAAATGTCTGTAACAGATGGACAGACAGACAGACACAGTAGTGATCCGATAATAGTTCCGTTTTCAGTTTTACGTACGAAACCCTAAAAACATATCTATTTCTAAATTTATCTGCCTTATGCGTTATTATACAGTTAGTATACGTGTACTTGTAAGTTTTCTAAACAAGTTTTTCTTTACAAAATCGTTAGTGATATATCTATTTAAATGGCAACAAGCGAAATATCTACAAAAAGTCTTCCGGGGAAACTAAGCTTAGTTGATGCGTTCTGAAAAAAAAAATCATATCAGCTACTACATTATATATTTCTGAAAATATATTCTCATTTTATGTCCTTGCTCCCAGTACATTGTAACATGCTCTGGAAAATCATTCGCAGCTATTTATGAATGACATACACATAAGAAAATGCTTTCTATATTCCAAAGTGAAACGAAAAATGGCAAAAGGGAGACGACTGAAGATTAATTTTTAGGAAAAAATATAAAAACAATATTTGAAACGGGGTATCTATAAAAGTGATCAGATTTTGATTGTTCTTCGTTGAGAAAACTTCTTTGGATGTATATTTATTGTTAAATATGTCTTTTAAAATGTAATATTAATCAACATTTCTTTGATAAAATAATAAAACATAACTTTATACAAAATTTAATAGCCTCTTTTGTAACCAGTAAACAGTAAAAGTTCTCGAGTTCATATATAACAGAACTTTGAATAACTCGGAGCATACAGACTATTTTACATAGTAAAACGAAAATATTTGTAAAAAAAAAAAAAAAAAAAAAAAAAAAAAATACATAAAATTGATTTTTTTTTTGCTTAAAATATAGGATATCTATTTTTAAATTTATCTCCTTCATACATTATTTTATTAATTGCATGTGATTTTGAATTCCTTGATAAACTTTTTCAACCGAAAACCTTTAATGATATATTATTGCAAATGGCAAAAAGAACAAAGAATTCTAGAAAATTTCTATTGGCTTTCAGAAATCCCGTCAGTTGTTACATTATACATTTCTGAAAATATGTTCTCATTTTATAGCCGTTCAACCAGAAGATATAATTCAAAGCTATTTAAAAAATGACGCACACATAAAAAAATGCTTACCATTTTCAAAAGGGAAAAAATAGAGATGTAGGAGCGTGTTTTGTGGGGGGGGGGGGGGGGGTTGTATTTTTTCCTCTTTATTTTGTCGCATATTTACAATGAAATGTTCATATATTAATAATATTTTTTTTCTTTCTAAGCCGTGAAAAGTACAACAGTATACAGACATTTTATAGTAAAAAGCTGGATAAACTTTTAATGATAATAGTAAAACATACCAAAACAATATTTTTGCACTAGAAACTTTATTTAATCGGTCAGAAAATATGGTGTTTCATTCATAACCAAGCCCATTCTTAATTTTACAATAATAGATATAATTGCACGGCATTTGTAATATAGATACCTTGTTCAGTATAAAATATAACGATATAAAAAATCTGATAGAAATAGCCACTATTTGAAACTTGAACCTCCATTATCTGAAATGTAGTTATCGCAAAATACAGTGTCACTGCCTGACGAACTGTGCACTGCAAGCTCTTATCGCAATGAGACTGTTACGAAATCTGCATCGAGAACAATGGAAAATGCCATTAAAATATCTTCATTATTCTTAAAGTTATAAACCAGGCTCTGGTTATTTTGAAACAGCTTGTGTTTTTCACAGAATGGATTGTATCATTGTCTATTAAACAGCTGCTTATTAAGCTACGAGGGCTATTTTTTAAGTAACGGCCGCTTTGTTTTATACACTAATAGGTGGCGCGCGCGTCGCAACGAGTGCTTGCGTCGTGTCCCGGCATTCCTTGGGAAGAACTGGGCTTAGTTGCAGCTGTGTAGGTAGCCTGTATGGTCTGTTCTGTGTCGTCTTTAAAATGTTCAAGATTTACGAATCGCCCGCCCCGTGCAGTTAGTCAGTCATACGTTTTTTGTCGCAAAGCGATTCAAAACATAAGACGCAGCATGCTGACGAGGGAATTTTGCTACCCCATGACAATGCAAGACCTCACACCACAGCTCTGACCCTAGCTTTGTTGGACACTTTAGGCTGGGAAGTATTTGACCCGCCCCCTCTCACCCCTCCTACAGCCTCGACCTTGTGCCGAGCGATTTCCATCTTTTCCGCTATCTCAAACATCATCTGGGCGACAATCACTGCAAGGATGACGAAGACGTGAAAACGGCTGTGACCTCTTGGTTATCGGAGCAGGCGGCAAGTTTCTATGAAGAGAGTTTTCTAAATCTAGTTATAAGTTATAATAAGTGTTTTAAAAAACTTGGCATCAGTGTGGAAAAATAGAAAAATGTATGTAGAATCAGAAAATAAATTTGGTTTTTGAAAATTTTCTTTCATTTAGTTTTTATTTTCAAACGGCCCTTACTTAAAAAAACAACCCTCGTATATTAACACCTTTCTAATTATTTTATACTATATATCTATTGTTGTAATATTTATCCTTTATAATATATGTATCTTGTTAAAATGATACGTACTGTGTGTTAAATGATTGTCCTCAGAGTTTTATATAGTAAGTTTTATAAGCATTTACATCTTCTTACCAAAACCGTTTGTACGAATTTGTATCTAAATAGCGTCAAGCTTGAAATCTAGGAAAATGTTTTTGCCGGAACTGAGATCAGTTGATGCGTTTTGATGAAACGGAACCCCATACGCTGTTACAATATGCATCTCTGAATTTCTCTTATATCCGTGAAGAAAATACATCATAACATGCTCTGGCCGCATTTTATGAATGTCATACGTATAAGAATACGTATAAGAATACGTATAAGTAAGCTTTATATTTCCCAAAATGAGACGAAAAATGACAGCGACAAGAGAGTCTAAAGACTGGATTTTGTAACAAAATATACCAAAATATATTTGGAACAGATATTTTATTAAGGACAGTCGATTTCGATTTTTTGCTTTATTCTCAGACTTTCTTTGGTGTGTATTTATAAAGAAATGCCATTCGAATTTTTGTATTAAGAAATTACATTAGAAAAATATTAAAATTTTAAATAATTAGATTGAGAGTTATTTCATCGAACTCATATTTAAAAAATAAGTTATAAAAAGCATTGTGTTGGAAAAAGAAATTCATGCTTATTAATTCCATGCATAAAAATTACTATGCGTATTTGATGCGGCAATTGTTATTAAAAAATTTAAGAATTGTAAAACAGGTACTTTTTATTAAAATATTTATCGTCTTAGAAATAAATATGAAACCTTGAAAAATTCTTTTGATTTTGTTGATGCGTTCTGATGAAAGGAAATCCCTTTAGCTGTTACATTATATATTTCTGAAAATATGTTCTCCTTTTATAGCAGTCCAACCATGCGATATAATTCATAGCTGTTTAAAAAATGTTTACCATTTTCAAAAGTGAAAGAATACACTTATTAGGAGCGCGTTTTGCGAATATTTTTTTCCTCTTTATCTTCAGGCTATATTTTGTTGTATGTATAAAATGAAATGTTCATATATTTATAATAAATTTTTGTTTATATACACCTATGTTTGTGAAAATTGCACCACCATGAAGGAATGACGCAACTGATCTGAAAATTTCAGAAAATGCAAAGCATAGTGTGTTATGCAAATGATTCCAATTTCAGAGTTGCTGCGCATGCATAGGTTAAACATGCTGATAATCTAAGCATGCTCTCAACTGCTGCTAACACCATATAAACAGAGGGCTGTAGCGAGACGTTGAGTTTTGTCTCCGGTTATTTGCTAATACTAAATGGTAGGTGAGACGTAACTATTCCTTATCGACGTAAGAGGGCAGCATTTCAACAACTGATCGAGTTTGAATGAGGGAAAATCATCGGCTTTTGTGTAGAAAGATTTTCCTATCGTGCAATATCAGCTCAAGTCAAGTCAACACTCAGCTTATGGAGCGCCTACAGGAAGTAAATACTTCCCGCTAAATCTCCAATGAACTTGAAAAGCAACTAAAGATGGATTTCGAAGAATGGAGTGCTGGTGGAAGTGCATGTTGGTGACTGTTTTCCCATTGGTCAGAGCCGTTAAGCCCCTCCCTCTGGGACGACAGTCCATGTGTGCAGTGTTGAGCGACCTTAGTCTTCCTCCCCCGCCAGGTCCCGCGAACAGCTGGGTGCCGATGGCGATACTTGGAGTATTTCATTCAGGCCCTGACAAGGGCCGATCCACATCGCAGAATACCCAACCGTGACCGGATCCCCGGGGAGCCAAGATATATGCCCGGACGTTCAAGGGATATTAAGGAAAATTCAGGAAAGTTGGTACCAGGTAACCCTTACAAAAAAAGGCCCAATTCAGTTCCACACATTTTTTACATTACATTAAAACATTATTTTACGATGACAATTAAATTACACTATGCTAACAATTTAAGAAAAGGATTTAGGTTATATACAATTTACAATTAAATATTTACAGTTATTTTTTTTCCTCATTTTTCTGATTTTCTTTCATCTGAATTTTTGAAACTCCGTCCACGAAGGCTAAAGTTTTAATTGCTACATCTTCATGTTCAATTATTTTCTCATAAATTTTTTCTAGTTTATTTGCTAATTGTAGAAACGAATCTGTTTTTAGCTCTGCTCTAATTATTTCGAGAATTTCTCAAATTTTGACTACGCCATTTTCCAATTCGCTCAGCTGGTAGAGTTGTACCGGCGGAGGCGGAGCTGTTTTTGGCTCTGCCTGCGCGATTTTAATTTTGTCTGGTTTGACTTGCTTCTCATTTTTTAATTTTTTTCCTTATTTTTCGCTATTTCCGCGTAACTTTTCCTGAATTGTGCCTTTAGGGGGTACTTTTTGCAGCCCTTAAAATTTGCCGTGTGATCAGAGCCACAATTAATAAACAACGGCGGCGGTTTTACAGTTTTATTTTTCGAGTCTGCATTATTACTCGCGGGGGGGTTCATTTTTCCTGGGGCACTCTAGGCACTTCTGGTACTTGCAACATCCTACACATTTTGGGTCCATGAAACACTGCGCAGAGATATGAAAAAACCCCTGGCAATTCCAACACTGCGCAGCTTTTCTGGGTGCCCTGTAATTTTCTATATCAATCCTGATTTTGAATAATGATTTGAGATTTACTGTTTTCTGGGAATTTGCATTTTTCGGTAGATGCAAGAGGAATAGCGGTAGGACCCTAGAGTCCTTTCTGCTAACCATTTGCACAACCTTGATGGTATCAAAACCGTTTTTGTTTAATTCCTGTTCAATATTTTCCGCTTTAACAGATTTGGGGAGGCCCCTAATCACTACTTTCATGGGTGCGTCCGTGTCAGAGACAACATAAAATTGAAATTTATTCTGTTTGAGATAGATCACGAATTTGTTTTTAATTGCGAATGTTTGTGTTATGACTTTAACCCACCTACCCAAGATTTCAACAGAAAAATCAGGGTCTCACTCATTTTCGAGTTTGGAAGTAAAATCTACAATATAATTAATCTCCCTGACCATAATAGGTTTTGGGAGCTTAACTTTAGTTTTGTTTGGTTTGATTTCGGTAATTTTGGTTTCCTGATTATTTACAGTTTGGTTTAAATTTTGGTCTTCGACCGTACTCCTGTCGCCATCTACCGACATAACTAGGAGTTTATCATGTTCCATATCCTCCGATTCAGAGGGTAACTCCACATTTGCTGCAGTTTCAAGTTCAATACTAAAATTTGGCTCTTCATTCACAATTTTAATTCTTTTAGAGTTTGGTACAGCTAGACCAGCTGAGATACTCGGATTATTTTTGTTACTACTTTTTTTCTTTTTCTTTTTCTTTTTTTTTTTTTTTTTTAGCGGGCGGTTGTGCGCATAACTCATTATAGTTTTTAGTTTTATCCTCTAAATTGTTACAATTTTCATAATTTACGGCAATTTTGGCCTGCACAATCCTCGCCAAATAAGCTTCCCGTTGCTCAACGGGAATATTATCTAAAGACATTTTCTCACTACTCTCAATCCAAGCAATTGTTTGCTTGTTTGTATTCCACATCCCGTTTACGTCAAATTCATCTAAGAACTCACAGTCGGAATCCTCTAACATTTCACTATTCATACTAAGAAATTTAGCTAACTCAGATCCCGCTGGGATTGCCTCTAAATTATCTTTAAAAATCATGCCTGAACCCTTAGATCCCAAACAAAAGGACATATTACCTGCCGACGCCTCGCCTGACATTTCTGTCGACGACCGCATCAAGGCTCCGTCGCAACCAGATGGCGCTCCGCTCAGTACTCTGGAAAGGTGGTAACACACACGCTGTTATATCAGCTCGTGTGCAGAGTAACAGCAGAAGAGTCATGCGAGTTTGGAAGCAGTAGAACGACGAGGATCCGACAACGTGGAAATCTGAGAGTGGACCCCGGAAGATGGCGTTAACGCTCGATGATAGACACATGGTCCGCATGGCACTGACAGCTTCTGTACAGCTTCATCTAGACAGTTGGAATTATATTGATCAATTGCTACAGGTGTATCACTGTCTGCATCGTCAATTCGTCGACGTCAGCTACACCGTGGGCTCCGTACAAGCTTTCCTTTATACAGGATTTCCTCTCGCAAAACCAACAACGCCCGTAATTGTAATGTGCTCATAAACATAGAGACTGGCATACCAATCGGCAACAAGTTGTTTTCTCGGACAAATCCAGCTTTAATTTGTGGCAGGGTTCGCATAAACCCGGGTTTTTCTGAAAAACTCCAACCCACGTGGGTTTTTTCGGGTTTTTTCAAAAGTAGAATGTATGCGTAATTACATTATTGTATACTATATTTTCTATATATTATATACACTATACATAGAAAAATACAATGTTCCCTTATATACAATATAATTGTAATGCTATTTTACAAGTTATAAATTGTATAAATTATATGAATTTAAATTAAATGTCAGTGTTTCTCACAAATTAGTTTTAAATAAGATAAACGATATAAAATTGTTAATTTTCTTTAAATCAAATAATGATTAGAATATTAAAATTTAAAATATATAAGTAGAAAGAAAAAAAGGGGTAAACTAGTCGGATGTGACAATCCCAAAAGTTTCTTCTATCTCATACATGTTAATAATTCAAAATTTGCTATCACAGTGCCAAAATTAAAAGACAATTTATGCCTATCATGAGGATTATAAAATATAGATTTGTTGAATTGGATGCATTTAACAAGGAGATATAAGTATCACCTGTTGTACAATTTACAACAAAACCTGATCAGTAATAGTTTACGTCAACATCTAACTGAATCTGATGTTTGATGAAAATCCATTCATTATTAGTTCTTGAGATTAAGCTATTGCAAAAAGTGAGATAAATGCAGCGCTACTGTTGGGCGATATAGACCTAAAACTATTTAGCACTAGTTTATATCATGGTTTAACTGAATCTAAATTTTTATTCAATTCCGTACATTAGTTCTTGAGATAAGAGTTATTGCTGAAATCGCGAAAAATGCAGCATAACAGCACTACCTGTTGGGCGATATGCACCAAAATTCAATAAGCAACAACTTAACTTGCAACTGAATCTGAAGTTTTAGGAAAATTCGTGCATTAGTTCTAGAGATAAAGCAATTGCAAAAACTGAGATAAATGCAGCATAGTAGCGCCACCTGTTGGGTAGTATATACCAAAAACTAATCAGCATCAGTTTACATCAAGCTCTAACTCAAGTTTTGTGAAATTCTATGCATTAGTTCTTGAGATAGAGCACCCACAACATTTTTTTCACATACAGACAGACATTTTCTAAAAACCATCAAATCGTCTTCAGGACCTTTTTAAAACGTACAAATCCATCATAAACTGGAAGTCAAAATTTCTCACGAATCCAATACTTTCTTCTTGTAAAGATAGAAGAAAGTAAAAATACATATCTTTTATTTCCATGAATATAGTTGATTTGAATTTTTTATATAAAGACATTCTTATGATATAACCTTTAACTATAATTATGTACTATGTATGTTGCCTACTAGGTTCTATGTTAGTAAAGTATTTCAATGTGCTGAAATACATTATTTTAGTAAATAAGCAGATAGAAATGCTTAATTCCTCCTTAAAAAGTTAAACTTAAACTTACACTATGTGCAAAATTACTTAAAAGATGAGAAAATATGAAAAGATGTTATTTTAATACCTTAGTACTTTCAACTATAAAAAACATAGTCTTCGTCAGAGAAATATAAGAAATACAATTGTTATTGACGTCTAATTTTCAAAAACCACGTACGTTTTCACCATCTACGTGGTTTTTGAAAATTAGACGTCAATAACAATTGTATTTCTTATATTTCTCTGACGAAGATTGTGTTTTTTATAGTTGAATGTACTAAGGTATTAAAATAACATCTTTTAATATTTTCTCATCTTTCAAGTAATTTTGCACATAGTTTAAGTTTACATTATTTTACTTCAGATGTGTATGTAATGGCTTCTATATATTAATATTTTTTCAAAATTAACTGAAATGACTTAAATTCATTAAATGTATGTGTTGTTTAAATTTTTTAATTATTTCTGAAAATTGAAAAAACCCACATTATGGGTTTTTCAGTGGGATTTTTAAAGTGGCCCCATTCTGAAAAAACCCACCGGGTTTTTTCGAACTGGGCCCAGCTTTGCGAAATCTGATTTGTGGTGTCATCATGGCCGCATTCGTGTTAAACGCTATGCCGTTGAACGCCACCTCCCGCAGTGCATAATCTAAAGTCACACTAGAAAAACACCGAAAGTTATGGTCTGGGATGCAATTGCGCATCATGGACGATCGCAGCTGCTACAGATTGTGGGTAATAGTAACAACAACTGGTATATCAGGGAAGTGCTGAGCCCTAAGTCCTTCCTTTCCTTCTAGGCATTCCTGGAGCTATCTCTGAACAGCATATTGCTCGCCCATATGTTGAAAAGAATGTTTAAGATTTCTTGTCAGCAGAACACGTACAGCTTCTTTCGTAGCCTGTGTGTTCGCCGGATATGTCACCCATTAAACACGTAGGTTATTTCGTTGATCGGCGTATCGCTCGTTATCCTCCTCTTACAGCTTCTACAGATGAACTTTGGGTACGCATACAAAGAATATAGAATGATCTTCCCTAGGCAGACATTCAAAATTTGTTTGACACCATACCGCGTCGTACAGCTGCACTTATTGCAGCGGGCGGTGGCTACATCAAATATTGATTTCAGATACTTTTTTGCTTTGAAAATGTAATCATTTGTTTGTACCATTACCAGTTGTTTATGTATTAAAATTTCATTGAATTCTGATGATTCTTTCACGATGTTGCAATTTTCACAGACATGAGTGTATAAACCATGAAAAGGTACAACAGTATACCGGCTGTATCGAGAAAAAGACTGGATAAACTTTTAATGACAACAGTAAAACATACTATAAAAAATATTTTTGCACCAAAAAAACTCATTTACTCAGTCGTAAAATATGGGGTTTCATTCAAAACCGAACCCATTCCTTAATTTTTAAAATAATGAATATATTTTCACGACGTTTGTAACATAGATACTTTGTTCTGTGTGAAATCTAATGATATAAAAAAAAGCTGATAGAAATGGCCACTATTCGAAACTTTAACCTCCATATTCTAAAATGTAGTTGACATTAAATAAAGTGTCACTGCCCGAAGTACTCCACACCGCTTGCACTTGTCGTAATGACATTGTTATGAACTCTGCACACACAAAAAAAAAGTCTATGGAAAATGCCAGAAAATATACTCATTATCCTGAAAGTTATAGACCAGGCTATGGCTAATGCGAAACACCCCATGTTTCTGACAGAATAAATTGATTATAACTGTCCATTAAACAGTTCCTTATTATGGCATATTAACCCTTTTAAAAATTATTATTGAAATCAACCTTTTAATATATCTATTTTTCAAGTCACACGCTTTATGTATTAAATGATTGTTCTCGGAATTTTATATAATAAATTTTATAAGCATGTACATCTTTCTGACAAAACCGTCTTCGATAGAATATTTTATCGAAATAGTGACAAGCTTGAAACCTTAAAAAAAGATTTCTCCATTTCTGGATGCGTTCTGATGAAACGAAACGCCATAAGCTGTTACATTATACATCTCTGAAGTTCTCGTTTTATATCCGTACTGAAAGTACATCGTAGCGTTCTCTGTCCGCATTTTATGCATGTCATACGTAAAAGAAAATGCCTTATATTTCCCAAAGTGAAACGAAAAATGGCAGCGGCAGATAGACTAAACATTGAATTTTGTAACAAAATACCAAAATATATTTGGAACAGATATTTTATTAAAGACGGGCTGATTTCAATTGTTTGCTTTATTCTCAGACTTTCGGCGCGTATTTTTTAAAGAAATGCTATTTGGATTTTTATTAAGGAATGCCTTTAGCAAAATATTAAAATGTTAAATAATTAGATTGAGAGCTATTTTATCTGCCTGATATTTTAAAAATAATAAGTTATAAAAAGCTTTACCATGTACTTGCGTACCTCAAATTCAATAGGAATAATAGATTGAATACCAGTAGGTTAAAAAGGGAGCACATGTGAACATGGGACTGATGTGAATGTCACAATTTTTTGATAGATATTACATGTTTTTTCATTTGAAAAATAATACCAAATATGGCAACATATGGTCATACTTTTGACCATAAACTTCAAATATTTATGTTGAAGTTTATGGTCAACATGTTGAAGCAAAGAGCTTCAACATACTTCTTGAAGCTCTTTGACATTTTGTTTGTCCTCAGTAGTCAAAACACTGTTTATAGATCTCAAAAGTAAAATCTCAGTTCCAACTTGATACGCGAATAACTTTATTTATTTATTCATTTATTTGGATTTTATTGTTTTAATAATCTGTGAATACTGCTAAATATTTTTGATAAAGTTTTTTTTTCTTCTAAAATTTTGAAATGTTAATGAATTATAAATTTTATTATAGCAGCCATTTGCGGCACTTGTGAAGAAACATGATGAGGCAGATTTAAACACTCCATAATCGCCCCAATAATCATTCTGTGATTCTGTTCCCTTCTGTTAACTTCACGAGAAATAATGTCAGATCCAATATCTGTAATTTTCCTGAAAGAGGAGACATTTTCGTCATAAAAGTTGCTTTTGTATTGAAACTTTTAGAAGCACATCTATCAGCAAGTACATAAAGAGCAACAATCTCTCTTATGTTCAATTGGAAATTTAAATAAAATTAATGTTTTCTAAAATGCAATAAGTGTTATGTACTACATTACTAAACAGTTTACAACAATATTTTTTTATGCATTGTTAATAAAATAAAAAGAAAAGTGCTAAGTTAAATTGATGACATTGAGCTCACAGGCTCACATTAAATGTATATTATACTCTTATTTCAAAGAATAATGCCCCTCAAAATATAAAGGCAAATCGGATAGAAAAACACATTTATTTAAATAAACGGGAGGGGGTAATATCCCCATTTCCGCCCTTTTATACTTAACAAATGAACCTCCAAATCTAATCAGGGAATTTCTTTAACATACTAAACTCGTATACCAAATTTGAAGCAAATCAGATAATTCTGCATGAAAAAACCATTTCGCTAAAATACGGGGTTATTAACTGCTCCATTTCTCCTTTTATGCTCAACAAATGAACTTTCAAATCTAATCAGGAAAGCTCCTTATCAGAATTAACCTAGAAAAAATAATTAAAGTAAATTGGATAATTCAGCATGAAAACCCATTTACCTAAATTAAGGGAGGGGACTTGCACCCCTTCCACTTTTAATACTTAACCAATAAACCTCCAAATCAAATGAAGGAAGCGCCATATCGGAATAAACTGGTATATCCAATTTGAAACAAATCGAATAATTCTGCATGAAAAACCCATTTACCTAGATTAAGGGGGGGACTAGCTGCTGTCACCACTTTATACTTAACCAATAAACCTCCAAATCTAATCAAGGCAGCTGCTTATCATAATATACCGGTATACCAAATTTGGAGCAAATCGAATAATTCTGCATGAAAAACTCATTTATCTAAATTAAGGGGGGAGCCCCCCTTTCCTCCCTTTATACTTAACTAATGAACCTCCAAATCTAATCAAGGCAGCACCTTAATATAATAAACCGGTATACCAAAGTCGCAGCAAATCGAACAATTCTACTTGAAAAACCCATTTATCTAAATTAAGGGGGGATAGCCCGCCTTTTTCCCTTTATACTTAAGTAATGAACTTCCAAATCAAATCGGGGAAGCTCCTTAACATAATAAACTGGTATACCAAATTTGGAGCAAATCGAATATTTCTGCTTGAAAAACCCATTTATCTAAATTAAACGGGGGCTAGCCCCCCTTTCCCCCCCTTTATTCTTAAACTATGAACTCCCAACACTAATCAGGGAAGCGCCTTATCAGAATGAAGCTAGAAAATTTTTTTGAAGCAAATCGGATATTTCTATCTAGAGTTATCGCGTTACGTACGTACATACAAAACCGGCGGGCACGTAAGCTCTCAGGCATTGATAGCCTGTGAGCTAAAAAGCATAACGTTAAACAACTTTGGAAATTTTTCTATTTCATTTGTTCCAAACTTGCTACGATGGCTTACTTCCATCTCTAATACGGCTATGTATATGATGCTTTGAATGGAGATAGATATCAGTAACATTTTAAGAACGTAAAATTTTAAAATTGATAACTACCGTAAAATCCAGATTGTAAGCCCCCTTCTTATTCAAAAGCAAAATAAATTTAATTTGGAGGGGAGGGGGCTTATAATCGAGATTTTATGAAAAAAAAATCCTTAGAAAAATCCTTCTTTATCATTAATTTAGAAGTAAATAAGGCAAATACAGGTGTGGAAATCTTTCGTATTTCGGCAAATTTCCGATAAATATTATCTAAAAGCCCCCTCCCTAAAATCTTCCCTAAACAACAACCCCTAAGCAACATTTAAAAGAATAATTTTTTTAATGTACTTCTGTATTGTTTGTTTTATTGCAACAATTGAAAATTGAACAAATACAATCATCTAAGCCCCCCCCCTCACCCCAAATCTACGCATTTTCATTTTGTAATCTTTTGCTTAAGACTCCTGTTCCTGACGGCGAAGACACTCCACGAGCTAATGCTAATCGTATGGGGAGGCATTTACCTAATATCTCGTTTGCATTTCGACATTTTTAAATATTTTTTTTTTGCATTGGATACCCGAGGTCCGTCTTTACATTGCACTTTTATTACTTTTTCGATTTTGGTGTCAGATATTTTTTATAAAGTTACTTTCACTTTCAAAACCGGTTCTGAAAATGAAAGTGTCGTTCTAAAAAATATCTGCAACCAAAACCGAAAAAGTAAGAAAAGATGCGATATAGAGACGGACCTCGCAGCTATCCAATGCAAAAAAAGTTATTTTAAAATTTCGAAATGCAAACGAGATATTAGAAAAATCCCTCCCCATAGGATTCGCATTAGCTCGTGAGTGCTTTCGCCGTAGAGTGTAAGATTGTGCGAATCTAGCGGGTCAAAATTCAATTAATTACAATTATCGATATTAAAGTAATAAAAATGATCTTACTAGAGATAATGGTTATGTATTTTGAAAAAAATACAGTGAAACCTCCCTGTGCGACCACCTCCATTAAGCGAACACCTCCCTGAAGGACTATTTTTTCATGGAACGAAATTTATTCCCATACGCTCAATACTAATTTTACCTCCATTCACAGACCATCCTAGTTGGACTCCCTCCATGAGCAACCCATTTCTTTAAAGAAAATGAAACAAATTCCGTTTTTTTCCTGGTGGCTTGAAGAAGGTTTTATTACAAAAATAATTCCGGATAGCGCATTATTCATCAAACTTCTTAAACTAGGTTTAGAAATTTTTTTAATTCCGGTAACTTTTATGTGTTTCAACACCCCTTGTGCCTTTTTAGCCAATGAATTTAACTCTGGTGACAAATTAATAATGACGGTCAATAAACTCCTCTGCCCTATTGTGTCAGGAAACTCTCAAAAAAATACATAAATTAATGAAATCGTCGTTATTTGTTCCCGTCCAAAATAAATGCGTTTATTTACTGAACTTCGAAAGGATTTGGAAATAAAAGTTATAAAAGATAAAACCGTAAAACCAAAGCAAACGTCAATTTATTCATTTTTTAAAGTCTGGAGTGATTAACTTGTGTAATTAACTTTTGTTTTGATATTTAAATTTTCATATTTTTTCCTAATGTGAAAAATAAATTTTAGTAACATTAATTGTTACCTTTTTCCAACAATTAAAATCTAGATTTAAACATGACCTCCATTAAAAGACCACCTCTCAGAGCGACAAATGTTTATTGGAACGGAACCTGTTCACTTTAGGGAGGTTTTACTGTATATCTCTACGCATTACATTGCACAGTTTACGTCATTGTTATTCCATCATCATAATTATAATAGAAAGATGTTTTGTCATTTTCATACGTTGACATTTGCCTAGTGTTATGGTATTCAGTGCAGATTTTTTAAAATGTAGTATATATTTATTTTCAACAAGAAAAGTTTTCTTGTATTAAGAAAACAGTAATTAATTAATTACATACTGCTATAGTTACCAATGTTATAAAGTTAATCACTGTCATTTTCCGTTGTTTGCTATTCTTTTATTATTTGTATATTCGGTGACCGTATAAATATTAAAACTTCAAGGTGCTTCAGCCGCTCTATAGTTTTATTGAGATGTTAATGTCATAATTTGTAATGCTTAAAGGCAGATATATTGCTAGCGGCCACTGCAGCATCCTTAAAAAATCCTCTTTTTTCTATTTCCTACACTAATATTATCTTGCCCTTGTTTTGGAGTTTTTTATAATAATTCTCTTTTAAGTCTAAATTTTTCAATTATATTTATTTTCTTTCTGCGATTCTTCATTTTTCCTCAGGTTTTCGGAACTGCTTTGCATCAAATCTGTATTCAGTAGTAAGAGACATTCCATAAATCTTAATTGTGCATGTTGTGCCTATAAGCCCCAAGAAAACTTGTATTATTCGTATATTATCGAATCATTTTTAAATTATTCACCACCTTGAATTTTCCGTTACAGACATTGCATTTTTATGTTGCTTTATTTGAAGATAGAAGGCTGCACACTATGCTATCTACTACTGTGTCTTCAAATTTGTGCTTATGTAATACGTCTGAACATTGAATTGTACTAGAGTTAGTGCAATAGCTGTAAAGATTTAATTTCTTGCAATTTCAAATTCTTCTGTTATTGACTGATCAGTTTCCATGATGAACTTAAACTTTATGGATCTAGAGTAAGAAGTAGATGACGACTGTGGATTTACCCATTATAAAATTTTGATTTTCTTCATTACAGCCCTTTTTTATATGACGAATATCCGGCTTTTTGAACTATTTTTTTTTTAATGTCATTGCTCTTTAAGGACTTTCAGATATATTTTTTAACACACTCATAGCATCCTTTTTTTCCAGATTGTGTCAGTTTTAAACACGTGGCGCGTGATTATTCATTTCTGTTCCGGGAATAACGAATGCACCTTTTGTCTTTTGATTTCGCCCCACTTAAATCAAAATAATTCTTTGTTTGTCCAACATTTTTCTGGTAGTAATTATTTCTTCTGCAATGTAAATATATTTATTGTTAATACAGTAAACTCCCGACTATCCGGCCTAATGTGTCGGAAGGGTAGGCCGTAAAACGAAAAAGCCGGATAGGCCGGAGTTCATTAAATATTTACTAACTTCATACCTCCCCCTCGCCATATTATTAAAAACACTTGTTGCACATATTAAGATAAATTTTATGCATACAGTTTCAAAAAAACAAACCAAAAAAAACCATTAACATAAAATGTAATCCTAATTCCTAAAAAAAATGAGTTAATCATATTTTACTGTTTATTAATAAATGATTGTACAAATATAAAAAGTTATGCATAAGATAAGAGTCAAAACTTACAGTTTTTAGTTTTTGAAAAAGTCCTTAATAAAGGATTGCTTCACCCTGTTAGCCCTCTTCGCGACGTAATGTCCCTCCATTTATGCAAATAGATGATATCAGGTAGGTATCGTTGATTCTTGCTGACTAATGTACTGCAGTGCTGCCTCAATCGTCATGAAATTTTAAGAATGTGGGATGAGATTTTTCCGGCAATCCTTTTAATCTATTCCTTCTGATATTTCTCCCTCTGTCAACAGTTCTACAATATCGTTTTCAATTAATTCGTTAACTTCTTCGTTTGCCATCCATTCTGTAATATCTTCTGCATTGACATCGTCAGAGCCCGATATATTTTTCAGCAACGATAGAAGCTTATTGGTCTCATCTTCCATTGCAGTTCCCAACACGGGTTTATGTCCACCCTTTTAGTCCAAAAGAACGTTACAAGACCTTGGAATTACTATGTTTGGAATTTCTTCCCATGCTTTTGGCACCCACCTGGATGGGAACCTGGCTGCTTTAGCCACTTGCAACATTCCTCATTTTATTTTTACTAGGCCGGATAGTACGGAGGGCCGGATAATCGCGAGCCAGATAGTCGGGAGTTTACTGTATTCGAATCTGACCATCTCTTATTTTACTTCAAAAAACGTTCTGTAAGAGATGTTAGTTTCTCCATCTTTGATTACTGCCAATTATAAATGAATTGATAAGCCGCTTAATCTGGTCTAACATAACAGATGAGCAATGTTGAAGATTATATCTGTGTAATAAATAATCTATCGGGATATTTTTAGAATTAAGAGGGAATGATACATGTCTAGTGACATAAGTCTCATATAATTCTCTTTCCGAAATTTACACTTCTGTATACCTGATAAAAAATTACTTATATTCAAGAGATGGAAATAGTGACAGCTGAAATTGATCTATTCTATATCTATATGCGTACATAATTACAAAAAAATTATATTACAATGTACAAACGTGTACAAAAGTTTTGGCAGCTTTTTAAAAATTGTCATATGCTATTATATTTTGAAATAATTTTTATATTGACTTAAAAAATTATTTTTTAAATATAACACTTCTAAATAACTATTGTAACTGTAAAATACAAATTATCTACATTGTTGTAAAGATTCCATTCTATCATTAAAAAATATTTACAAAATAAGTATGTTTTTACCCAAAAATATCAATGGCAATTACCAACTACAGAATCGCCATTCTAAAAAGGTTAAAAGAAAATTTTGTTTTTGAGCCGATTTTTGATGGTGTTGTTGTGGAGTTGCGCTGCTATCACTTTGCATTTTTTCCCCCAATGTGTTAGATGCAATTTGAAATATCTAAAAGTGAAATTATTGGAAGTCGATTTTGGGGCTTTTTTCCCGCTAGATTTGCAAAATTTTACACTGTGCGCCGGCAGGGACAGGAGCCTTAAACATATCACCCAGAAACTACAGAAATATATATATATATTTCCTTTACGGGGAATTTAACAAATAATATAATATAACTAATTATTATGATGTAAAATGAATAGCAAAATAAAAAGAATGTCAAAGGATATTTTTTTCTTCTGTTCACATGTACCACACGTGTGTTTACAAATACCCTGACGGTGGGTCACATGTGGAAATTTTTTTGAATTCATAAAACTATTAAAAAATTTAAGAAAAAATATGAAGTTTATTTTTAAAATATGCCAAGTGTAAAAAAAAAAGGTTCTGTGTACTTTATTGAATAGTTTTGTTTGTAGAAATTAACCCAGTCATGAGCAAAAGCTATATTTGTGTGAACTGTTCACATGTGACCCCATCTCCCCTATTTAAAAAAGGTTACATTTGTCTTATCGAACTGCAGAATTTCCGATAATTTTCTTAGATTAAATAAAGTCGATAAATAACGTTAAATAATCGAAAATACTGGTGTTCAACATATTTTTTATCAAATGTAGGTTTCGGCTTATACGCGAGTATATACTGTACTTTAAAATAAAAAATTGACATTTAGCAATTCCATGCATAAAAATTATTATGCGTATTTTTTACGGGAATTATTATTAAAAAAGATAAGAATCATAAAACGAGTACTTTTTAATTATTAAAATATATGTCGCCTTTCAAATAAATATGATTCAAAAGGAACAACTTTTTTTCTTTATAAATAAATTATAATTGTACTTTAAAAGTTACTTTTTCTTATAACAAGCATAAAATTTAAAACTTATTTTATTTTTTCTGCTCACATTTTAGTAAGTCATTATGAACAAAAACAAAACAAACACTCTAAAACTATTTATAAAACAGGGACATACTTTCTTTCCTATTTTATTATTTCTTATTATTGATTTTTAATTTTTTAAGAAGCTTTATTTTCGCCAAAACTAAAGCAAATGGTATGTAGAAATAAAATCACAAAATGAAATCTTAATAAAGAAAAATGAATAAATAATCAAAATAAATATAAAATATTAATGGCTTCTCCAAAGAAAAGACAGATGTGAGAGGGTAGATATGCAGCGGGAGAAAATCAACAGTTATGAAAAGGACGTGATAAAAGAATCCATTTGCGATCATTATATTTATTCTTGATTTATTTTTCTGGTAAGGGAAAAGTAAATTAAAAAATCTTTCATCACTTCAAATATGACAATGTAAATAGTAGAATAGTATTTTATATTTAAACAATTTTCAAAATACACTTTATTTTTAGACGAAATCTTACTTAAATAATCGATAAAAATAAATGTCAAATAATATAGTTTTAACGGTAAGAATTGGGGACTAGGTATAATTAGGTACTGGTGTTATATTTCTTTTTTTTATATACAGGGTGGTTCAAAAGGTCATGTCCAAACGGTGATATCTTGCTCTTGTGATATCTTAGTCTCTAGTGTACGATACACCCGTTCCATCGGCCATGGGCCTCATGGCATGGACCGCCGAAGCAGCGGCACGTGTACGGGAGACTCCTGTCCAATTGGAACGTGTTTGCTATTCCATGAGGCGCAAATGTGAAGTATGCATCACGGCTCATGGCGCAAATTTTGAGCTCATGTTATGATATGTAACATTTTTAATTTGTATTTTGTACTTCGATTAGGTTTTTTGTAAAATAAAGGTCTTTTTACACCGTTTGTTATCTTTTCTTTGCGTCATGGTCAAGATGCAAGATACCGTCACGATTGCGTTTAGGGCCACCAGTTCCTATATAATTCTTGCTCCTCCTGATCTGACATACCCACACGTGCCGTTTGGACAGGACCTTTTAAACAATCCTGTATAACGCTAAATTCTTCGTTTAGGACAAAAATGGGAATATTATGTATATTTAAATGTATATTTATATATATTTAATACATAATTATATATAAATATATATAATATAATTATATATATAATTAATAATTATTAATAATAATAATAATAATAATATATTAATATATATATTATATATAGAATTAATATAATTATATATAAATAAATATAATAATTATACATAATATTTATTATATATGTATATTTAACCCTCTAAGTGTTTGGGGCGTAATATTCCGTTCACTAAGCTGCAGGTTTCACAGCAATACAAGCAATATTTAAGATAATATAATTCTGTAGATTTAATTAATTTTAAATACATTGAAGAATGATTAATACTCTCAAGGATTGCATTCATATTTGTAATTGAGATTTTTTTATAATGTTGAAAAAATCATATTTTCTTAACATTTAAAACAAAATGTAAAGAAAACAACATTACAATTTTACCCTTTCGCAAGACGCTCGGAGGGTTAAATATACGAGAGGTAGAGAGTGATTATAGCTACACTTAAAAGGGTTTACATTTGTCCAAAATAAAGATGGTAGCTTTATAAAAACTATTGATAAAACACTATTATAAAATTAGCAGTTATGAAAAATACGTGATAAAAGAATCCATTTGCAACCATTATATTTATTCTTTATTTATTTGGCTGGTTAGGGAAAAGTAAATTAAAAAATCCTTCATTCAAATATGACAATGTAAATAATAGAATAGTATTTTATATTTAAGCAATTTAAAAAACACTTTATTTTTGTACACATTATTTACACTTTATTTTTAGATGAAAACTTACTTAAATAATCGATACAAACATGTCAAATAATGTAATTTTTACGGGAATAATTGGGGACTGGGAAGAATTAGACACTGGAGTTATATTTCACTTTTTTTAATATAATGCTAAATTCTTGGTTTAGGACAAATACTGTATATACGAAAGATATATGGTGATTATAACTATACTGAAAAGTGTTTATATTTGTCCTAAATAAAGATGGTAACGTTATGAAAAAAATTGATAAAACACTATTATAAAATGGACAGTTATGAAAAGGACGTGATAAAAGAAACCATTTACGATAATTGTATTTATTCTTGATTTATTTTCTTCGTTAGGGAACAGTAAATTAAAATACTTCAACACTTCAAATATGACAATGTAAATAGTAGAACAGTATTTCATATTTAAACAATTCTAAAAATACATTTTTTTATGAAATACTTAAATAATCAGTGAAAATGCATGACAAATGATAGTTTTAATGGGAAGAATTAGAGACTGGGGTAAAATTAGGTAAAGCGTTATATTTCTTTTTTACATAGATTTCGTAAGAATCACTACCTATTACACTCTATCTACATATATCTTTTTTTTATGGACCCGATAACTTCCGTAATTCTGCAGAAATATCTTCCATGCTGCACAAAAAATCAAGGGTCGGAAAATCTGGGTCAAGTTCGTTAATGGCCACAGTTTAAAGTTATTATTACTTCTAGGAAAAGTGCCAGAAATTTATGCATGACAGAGTTTTGATATAATTAAAAATGGCCTCAAGGGGCGTACAAAATAAGGTTTTAAGAAGAAATAAATTCATAACTTCGTCAATTCACAAGATATATATTACACTTAAATTTATTACAAATCTTCTTAATTTTATGTACAACTTTTATATTGACAACTTTTTGATAGGACCAACTGTTACACAAAAAAGGGGGGGCTTGTAAAATAATCACATCTCCATTAATCTGCCACTAAGGCGAGAAAAAAGTATAATTGGCGTACGGAAAATTTTTTACAAAACTCAAAGATGCTGTTTATAGGGTTACATTTAGTTTTTGTTTTTAGTTTTTGTGTGTGAAATTAGTACTTAACTTCGAAATCTACCTGCGTCTGTAGGCCGAGCTAGCAAGATCTTTTTTAATATAGCGCTAAACTACTGCTTCGGGACAAACATTATATATAGGAGGAATAGATAGTGATTATAGATACACTTAAAACTGCCTGTATTTGTTCTAAATAAAGATGGTAATGTTATAAAAATTGACAAAATATTACCAATTGCCTCAAATCTCAACCGTGCTTACTAATTATTTAATACAATATGAACTGTATTCAACTTTGTTTCTTTTTTCTTTTTTTTTTACAGTTTTATATAAGTGCAGAGTCATATTTTTGAGATTTTAAAATTATGATATTCGGTAAAGATTATTCTCATGATTTAAAGTTAAAAACTTTAAATAGTTCAATAAGTTAAGATTTATAGTTTTCGATTTTCTCGTCGATTAGTAATACCATCCGTGTGTAGATTTATAAGGACAGCTGTGCAGCTACCGCCCAATTTGCTTTCTGATTAATAGCATTTTCTAAAAAACCGACAACATACACTATTTTCTAGTTTTCATGGAACATTTTCCTTTTAATTTGTGCATTTTACCTCAAATCTCTGAAAAATCATTAATCAGAGTTAAAGTTTATTCGAATTTTGTAATCTAGCTGTATTTCTGTGAAAGTGTGTAGAATAGCCGGCTGCTAGTTCTTTTCCGCATTTTGCACGCAACTTCCGATTTGTCTATCAGTTCTCGAATCATAAAAATTAAATCAAATATTATTTTAATTTAGTCAATCTAATTTCTTAGCGCGATTTTGTTGAAATTATTATGTCACTTCTGGCAACATTGCTGCAGCAGTTTTCCAATATTTGAAGAAAAGTTTAGAGTGCAGTATGTAAACATATACCTAAGAGATTACGGTAAGTCTAAATACATAAGTCCTAAATGATAAACGCTAAAGTTTGGCAATATTTAAAACAGGATCGATATAGCTCGTGTATCGAAAAAGAAACACTAGTGTCGATGGCAACAGAAATTATACGTTACCTGCGACTATGTTCATCGGACTTTAAAATCAAACTTCGATGTTTGAACATCAAAAAGCGAAACAATATGGCTTCAATAATTCAGAAAACCATCAAGCAAATGTTGTTTGAAAGGAGAAATAAATTTCTAATATCTACCTGTAAACAGCAAAATTATTATTAAAAATTCATTTTTAAACAATAAGACTGATTTTAACTTACAAAATATTTTGCAATATTACAGAAGAGTTTTCTTTGTTTTATATATCTTTAAATGTAAAATATTTTCTAATTTAACAATTAAATAAAAATTAACATTTAAAAAATCTATACATTTTACACAAAAATTAAATTCCATACTGTTTATTTAAAATGTCAGTCTTTAAAAAATCTGACTAAATTCAAAGTCATATTTATGTTGATGTGTATTTATATATATATCATATCACATTTATATGTATGTTTTCTTTAGTTTTTATTCGTTAGTAGAAAATATTTTATATCAAATGCCTTTCTAACTTTAAACATTCAAAAATATAAAACTTATTTTTACGTGATTGGGTTAACTAATAAAAAGCATTCTTAAAAACTTTTATGAAAAACGTTTGTGTAAAGATATTTTGTAGGCCATTTCTTTTTAACGGTGTATTCTCAAAGTGGTACACATAAAAGCAGGTCCTATTCTATCATATATATATATTAATATCTCATTCGTAGTATATTACAAGAGCATAAAAAGTGTATGCATTAATTATAAGTTTTAATCTTTGTTCTATCCTGTCTCCTATAATTATGTATTTTAAATTTTATGCACGTTTGTGGACAAATTAACTGTTACTTAATTATTACAATATTTAAATTGTTAATTTAAATTTACTAAGCGTCATAATTTTATTTATTTATTTATTTTTATTTAATTATAAATTTATTTATTTAAGTGATTATGCACGCCTGCGACAGAGACAGACAGAGATCAATATATTAATATGTTATAGTATTGTACATTTATTTATGTGAAACATTAATTAATGAACCATGCATATCATCATTTTACTTAATTACTTTTTTTATGCTTTATGTTTTTTCATACTTAATGTTTTAAGTTTTTTTAATAATAGTTATTACTATTATTTAATAAATCATTTACTTATTTATTCTTGTATTTTGTTACGCATATATTAACATATTTTTAATTATCATTTATGTATCTCGATACATTTTCTGTTTTAAAGCTTAATCCAATAATAAATGTAATATTTATTAATATATTTATTTTAATTGTATATTAGTTTTTATTCCAAACAATGTATTTTGCTAATTGTTCCATGTAGCGAGACATGCCACGCCACCTATAATTAAAATTACAGTGACTGTAATCTGAAGTGAACTGAACTAAGCTTTGAGATGTGAGTGTGGGATGTGAGTGTGGGAGAAAGCGGCGGTGCGCTGCTTCTGTGTTAAATAAATTCTTATATCAAGTAACCAGCGCCTTTAAATAATTTGTGTTATAGTGTGAGTTATTAAACATGGTCCGTCGACCCAACGGAGGAGTACAATTAAAATAATTCGTGTGCTTTTGATAACAAGAACAAATTCGAACAGTATGTGATTTAGTTCTGTTTGTGCTTAAAGAGGTTTAGTTCACCTTTTTTGTGAGAGTGTCGTGATAATTTGTGCCTAATAAGAGAAGTTTGTGACTAAGGAGAATTCAATGTTGAGATATTATCTTTTATAAATATGCCCGTGGATTTATGCAGCTATACTTCGTGATTGCCGCAGCGACTGAGGTAAGAGCAATTTTCCTAGTTTTGATTTAGTTAAGTTATGTCTGTTATTGATAATTTAAATAAAGACGAGCTTAAGCTTGTCGTTGAGGAATTAGGTTTAACTGCTCCTGAAAGCAGTAAAATTATAGAGTTGAGAGATATTATAGAGAAAAGTGAGCATTACTCAAATGAGCAATTAATGAAAGATGTAGTCAATTCGGTTGTTGAGGAGTATAAGTCGCGAAAAGAAACTGAGAAATCTAAACTAGAATTAGAGAAAATTAAATTAGCGCAATTAGAAAAAGAGTTAGAAATAGCAAATATTCGCAAAGAACCTTCCCAATATTCTGAATTTGAAAAAATTAAATTAGCTCAGTTAGAAAAAGAATTAGAATTGGCCAAAGTGCGTAGAGGTTCACGCGAAAATTTGTCGTCCTTAACAGAAAAATCGAAAACGGAAATAGTGAGCAATAACCTAGAAAGTTTTATTAAAAGTGTTAAAACATTAACTATCTGTGTGCCGACGAGAGCTGAGTCATTAACCTTTTCTTTCAATCACTTGAAAAAGCGTTCAAAACTAAATATGTACCCGAAGAGTTTAAGGCAGAAATTCTTCTAAACATTCTCGGGAAAAAAGCGAGTAATTTAATGATTTATTTGTCAGAGGAGGAGTTGATTAGTTATGATAAATTGAAAACTATAGTCTTAAAGGAATTTCAACCCACAGCGCAAGAGTGTTTAAATAATTTCCGGAAAACGCAAAAATTACCGTCAGAAAATTACGTTCAATTTGCATCTAGGTTGAAATCAATTTTTCTATATTACTGTAGTCTGCGTGAAGTAAATGATTTTAAATCATTATGCGATCTGATTGTTTCAGACAGAATTTTCAATTCGTTAGATCGCGATATAATGAATCATATTGCAATTAAACAAGCAGAATCATATTTTAAACCACAGCAACTTGGCAGAGAATGCGATATTTTTTTATCGCTTAAAAATAAAAACAGAAATGAATCAAATTCGAGAAATTTCGTAAGTGAAAATAAACAAATAGCGGGAAATAAATTGCGAAATGCACGCCTTGAAAGGGGGGTCTCAAATGTTTTCCTTTTCGAAACAAAAAATAATAAATATGTTTTGTGTAGAACTATTGCGTATCATGCATTACATTCTTGTCCGCAATTCAAAAAACTTTCGATAAAAGAAAGAGTTGAAGTTGTGAAATTAAATAAAGCATGTTTCAAATGTTTAAATTATAATTGTTGCGTACAGAAATGCAATTATAAAAACTGCGATTGTGGACTGTCCCATAACAAGCTCATTCATTTTCCGAGGGAAGAAAATGATTTGAGTAATAATCAAAATAAATTTCGAGGTCATGTGTTTCAGGCAGGTGCAGAAATAAAAGCTTCAAGCGACGAAAATTTTTCCTTCCCTCCGAGCCAGACTGTCGCCACTAGTTTCGAAAGAAATAAAACAAAAACTGTGTTATTGAGTACGGCTCGCCTTTTCATGAAAGATAAATTTTCGGAATGACAGGAAGTTAGATGTTTATTGGATGTCGGCTCGCAATCGTGTTTGATAACTTCTCAGTGTGCTAATCGGCTGCAACTTAAAATTAATAAAACAAACACTTTAATTTCGTGTTTAGATTATTCTTCTATCACAGTAAAGGGTTGCGTAAAGACAAAAATCGGGAATAGAGATAAAAGTTTTGAAAGGGAATTGAATATGTTAGTAGTAAAGAAAATTAGAGATTTAATTCCGCAAAGAGTGATTAATGTAAATGTTGAGGTCCCAGATTTGACTATGTTAGCAGATTACCGATTTAATTTTCCTGATAAAATTGATCTGTTGATAGGTGCGGAAATATATTATGAATTATTAAGACCAGGACAAATATATTCTCAGAGTTCGAAATTACTTTTTCAAAATACTGTATTTGGATACGTGGCTAGTGAAAGCATAGAACAGGGAGATGAGGTTAAAGTTCATTGTGGGCTAATTCAGGAGGAGGATTTAAACAAAACATTAAAAAAGTTTTGGGAAGTCGAAGACATTGAGGTAGAGTTACCAAAAAATAAGGAATTTGAGGTATGCGAGAAACATTTTGCGCGTACGCATTCGAGAAATGCAGAAGGTAGATACGTAGTGAAAATGCCTTTAAGGGAAAATCCTTCGTGTTTCGGCCGATCTAGGAATCTTGCTCTCAAAAAACTCAGGTCGCTCTGGACTCGCTTATCAAGGGATGAGCAATATTTTAAACTCTATAAAGAATTCTTGAAGGAATACGAAGATTTAGGGCATATGAAACAGGTGAAAGAAACACAAGAACCGGATATTGTGTACTATGCTCCACTTCATGGTATATTTCGTCCAGAAAAATCGACAACTAAACTCAGAGTTGTTTTTAATTGTTCTGTCGCGACGACAAATGGGACATCCCTAAATTCATTACAATATAATGGCGGAGTCATCCAAAACGACTTATTTACAATCATGATTAGCTTCCGAGAACATATTTATGCTTTAACTGCAGATGTCAAGATGATGTATAGAATTATTAATATTGACCCTAGTCAGCACTCATTGCAGAGAATTTTATGGAACGATAATTTTGAAGAGAAACCAAAAATTTTCGAATTGCAAACGGTAACTTATGGAACGGTCAGCGCGCCCTATTTAGCAATGAAAACGCTCAATCAATTGTCAATTGATGAAGGAAATAATTTTCCAATGACAGCACCAGTTCTTCGTGAAAATATGTATATGGATGATATTTTGTGTGGTACACCTACGCTTAAGGAAGCCAAAGAGTTGCAGCGGCAACTCATAGCAATTATGCATAAGGCAGGTATGCAACTTCATAAATGGTGCACAAGTGATAAAAATCTTTCGCTGACACCTGGAGAAGGGTATAATTTTGAGAACAACAGTGAGACTAAAACGTTAGGGGTTTCGTGGAACCCAAGGGATGACTGTTTCTTATTTAGAGTTAAAATAGAATTGAGCGATTCCTATACCAAGCGACAAGTATTGTCGACAATTGCTAGAATTTTTGATCCGCTAGGACTTCTTGGCCCAGTTATAGCGAAAGCCAAAATATTTATGCAGCGATTGTGGATAATTAATATTGACTGGAATGACGAGCTCCCTGAGTCAGAATATCACGAGTGGCACCAATTTCTTATATCGCTTAAAAGTGTTCATAATATACAAATAAGTCGACGCATTATAATTGAGAACCCAGAAATTGTTGAAATACATGGCTTCGCAGATGCCTCAGAACGTTGTTATGGAGCAGCGGTTTACTGTAAATCTTATGATTCTCTAGGAAATGTGATGGTGAATTTAATAGCTAGCAAATCACGTGTTACACCAGTAAAGAGTCTAACTATTCCCAGACTTGAACTATGCGCCGCAGTTTTGCTAACCAAGCTGGTAAAATGAGTCTTATCATCCATGAAAGTAGTAGTTAATAATGTTTTCCTGTGGTCCGATTCAACTATTGTGTTAGCGTGGACTCAAAAGGAACCTATTGATCTCAAACAATTTGTGCAAAATAGGGTGGCTAAAATTCAAGAAAACTCTAGTCCTGAACAGTGGTGTCATATCTGCTCTGAACAAAATCCGGCTGATAAACTTTCACGAGGTATGGATCCAGATAAACTCATTGATTGTGACTTGTGGTGGCGTGGACCCATTTTTCTTAATAACACTAACTATCACCAAAATTCCGTAATAATACCAGAAGCTAATGAAGAGTTCAAAAAAGAGCTCAAAACAAATTCAAATCCTTTTAATGAAGTTAGAGTAATGAACTGTAATGTTACAGATAACTGTTTTGTTAATGACTTAATCTTAGTAATAATTATATAACTATTTTACGTATTCTTAGTTATATTTTCAGGTTTGTCATGAAGGCAAGAAACCCACTTTACAAGTGTGGTGGGCCTTTGTCAACCTCAAACTTGGAGCAGTCAGAGATTTATTTAATTAAATCTGTCCAAAGGGCAGAATTCAATGCAGATATACGTAGTCTGCAGACCAAAGGTTCGGTAAGTCCAAGTAGTAAGCTAAAAAGTCTCAACCCATACTTAGATGAATTTGGAATTTTAAAGGTTGGAGGCCGGTTAGATAACAGTGATTTAAATTTTGCGAGAAAACACCCAGCGATTTTGCCTAAGTCTAATAATTTTACTGTAATTGTTATAAATTATTATCATAAAAAATACCTTCATGTCGGTGCTTCAACATTACTTTCTTTTATAAGAGAAAAATTTTGGCCAATAAATGGTCGTGCAACATGTCGAAAGGTAGTTCATCAGTGCATCCAATGTTTTAAAGCTAAACCAGTTATTGCAAATCAATTAATGGGCGATTTGCCCAGGGATAGAGTCCAATTGGACAACTGCTTTAATATTTCGGGAGTAGATCGGTGTGGCCCATTCATGGTCAAAGTGGGATATGCACGTAGAACTATCTTGCAAAAAATTTATATCTGTATTTTTGTTTGTTTTGTATTTAAAGCTGTACATATAGAAATTGTTTCAGACTTAACCTCCGAATCATTTATTGCTGCATTGAAAAGATTCATTGCACGCACAAATGTGCCAAATTGTATTCGGATAATGCGAAAAATTTTATTGGTGCAAATAAGATTCTTAAGGCTTTTTATGAGTTAGTAAAAAAACCTGATGAGAAATTAGCAGCATATTTAACCACGGAAGGCATTGAGTGGAAATTTATCCCTCCCAGTGCACCCAATTTCGGGGATCTTTGGGAGGCAGCTATAAAATCATTTAAGTATCACTTTAAGAGAGTTATGGGAGGTGCTAATCTCACTTATGAGGAACTTCTTACTGTAGTCATACAAATTGAGGGAATTCTAAATTCCAGGCCTTTGAGTCCATTATCAGATTATAAGAATGATTTTGGAGTCTTAACTCCGACTCATTTTCTGATAAACAGGCCGTTAAATTCCATTATTGAGCCTGATCTAACCAATATAAGAGAAAATCGCCTCAAAAAATGGCAAAGAATAACTAAAATTCTACAACTTTTTTGGCGTAAATGGCATCATAATTATTTAAGTGAATTACAACAAAGGGGTAAATGGAGATTTGAAAAAGATAATGTAAGAATCGGAGATTTAGTGGTGTTAGTAGAAGAGAATTTACCGACAAATAAGTGGCCATTAGACAGAATTATTGATGTGTATTACGGTCACGATAACAAAATTCGAGTAGTTAAAGTAAACACTCAAAAAGGAACCTTTAAAAGGTCGATAAGTAAATTATGTGTTTTACCCATGCCTGATGCCAATGACAGTTAAAAAAAAAGTAATTGTATATATATGTGTGTTGTATTGATATGTTTTCAAAGGATTATATTTAAATTAACGTATATAGTGAATTTTTGTATTAATTTGTGTAATTTAGAGTACTTGGTAAAAATTGTTATTGAATGTTATAAACATGTCAATGGGGGCGGTATGTTCCATGTAGCGAGACATGCCGCGCCACCTATAATTAAAATTACAGTGACTATAATCTGAAGTGAACTGAAGTAAGCTTTGAGTATTGTGTTGAGATGTGAGTGTGAGAGAAAGCGGCGGTGCGCTGCTTCTGTGTTAAATAAATTCTTATATCAAGTAACCAGCACCTTTAAATAATTTGTGTTATAGTGTGAGTTATCAATCACTAATTATAAATACCTGTGTACTCATTTTAAATGTATCATTTAACAACAGATGACAACACTTTATTGATTCATTGAATAATGCAATGGGATTCATGTTTAAATGTAATACAGATGGCATCAAGCACCATATCTTAAAATTTATACCTGCTTATACTATACATTAATATTCCTTGGTCCATAATTATTTTAAAAACTGTTTTGGCAAAATGTACTAAGTATATCTTATACTTTTTATTATTTGCTGTATCATTCAAAGTCAGATTGTATCTTCAATTGGTATTATGTTTTACTTTAATCCATTTCAATCCGTATTTATATTTTACATATGTGTATTCTAGTATTTCTGGATTTACTGTGTGCGGTAGTCCTAATTTCGCATTCTATAGCATTTTATAGCTAATGCGAAGGTGAAACCGCACATTTTATTTGTGGTAATCAAGGTAATTAGGATGTGACGAATCTACCGTGGTTTCACAAATTTCCATTTTTCCTATATTTATTATGTTTTCAAATCCATATTACATATGTTATGGGGATCTATTTCATAGGCTTATATGGTGATTTATACATAATTTTTTATTTGAATAAATTAATTTATTATTTATACATTCACAATTTTTGTTGATAATTTGTAATGGTTTATAATGGTTACATATACATGAACACTATATGGCCTAAAATAATCGGGCACTTTCGAATTTACACGTTTTGTCGATTATCTAAAGTTGTCGCATTTTTCCGTAACTTCGGGAATATAAAGAACATGTTTGACCTTATACTTATCATAGAGGTCTGATTATGAGGACAATTAGAGGATAAACAACAAACTGAAGAAAAAAATAATATTTGATATCACCGTGTAAAATAAAATGCACGAAATAACGTGTTTCTGCAGCATATGACTGTGTGGATATTTTACAATATCCGTGTTCGTTTATGTAAGAATAGAATTTATACGTATGGAGATATAATAGTTTATTTAAAAAAATCAATAACTTTTTTAAAAAGTTGAAAAAAAAAATCTTGCCTTTTTTATGTTAATAGCATGCAATGTTTTGAATGAAATTTAACGACAGTTTCAGACAAATTGTCAAAATATAATATAAACAAAATAATACAATTATAATATAAATGAATTAAATATTTAATGAAATATGAGCAGTTGTGTGAAATATTTGTCGTAGGCGTATGCGCGAGATGAACCGAAGATTTTACTTTCAGGACTTGTAAGTCAATTGTATAGAGAAACTAATGTGCAAAGATCAGTCGAATATCTTGAAAATTCATAAAATAATCGTCGACGTGATAAAGTGAGCTCAATTTCGGTTACTTCTGTCAAAGGATGATGAAAAGTAGCCGGATGATAAGGAATTACCCACATGTCATTTTTTTTTTATTTACATCCAACCAAAACGTTAGTATTTAAGGAATGTCACCGACTTGTTCTGGAAGGATGATTCGATTTTCATAATTTTAGGTAGCTTTCATTACAAAAAGCTACCTATTGCAGCTGTTCGGAGGAAAGCTATTTCAAAACATTTTGGTATATTTTCATCGATCATGACCCCCAGACCCCGAAACCACCCTCCGTTCAAAATTGACATATATATATATATATATATATATATATATATGTCAATATATATATATATATATATATATATATATATATATATATCTGACCTTTGTCACACTGTAACTCTCGTATTTATGAACCGATTTGGATGTAATTCGGTGTGTACATAGTACATACCAATGTCTCGACCGAGTTCGTTGGACAGCTTCATCCGCCATTTTGTTTCAAAATATAGGCCATTTAAAGTTTTTAAAAAAAATTTAAAATTTGAAATGTGGTACCAAAACACAGAAACTGGAAAAATATTTTTTTCTTATGTATTTGGCCTTTATCAAAGATTCCGGAGCAGTTTTTGTTTCGTATATATCTTAAAAAATGGCTGCGTTATAGCACTTTGAATTTCTAGCGTGGCTGACATTTTGAAACGTCCTGAATTTTGTCACGCGATAAAAGGCGTATTTATGAACCGATTTCGATGTAACTTCGTTTATACATAGTACATACTAATGTCTCGACCGAGTTCGTTGGCCAGCTTCATCCGCCATCTTGTTTAAAAATGGCGGCCATTTAAATTTTTAAGAAAAATTTAAATTTGAAATGTGGTACCAAAAAATTGAAAATTGAAAAAATATTTTTTTCTTATGTGTTTGACCTTGATAAAAAGATTCGGGAGCAGTTTTTGTTTCGTCTATATCTTAAAAAATGGCTGAGTTATAGCATTTTGAATTTCTAGCGTGGCTGACATTTTGAAACGTCCTGATTTTTGTCACGTAATAATGGGCGTATTTATGAACCGATTTGGATGTACCTTGGTGTGTACATTGTACATACAAATATCTCGACCGAGTTCGTTGTCCAGCTCAATCCGCCATCTTGTTTCAAAATGGCGGCCATTTAAAAAATTTAAAAAAATTTAAAATTTAAAATGAGATACCAAAAAATGGAAAATGAAAAAGATTTTTTTCGTATGTGTTTGACCTTAATACAAAGATTCTGGAACAGTTTTTTGTTTCGTCTATGTCTAAAAAAATGGCTGAGTTATAGTATTTTGAATTTCTATTGTGGCTGACATTTTAAAACGACCTGATTTTTGTCACGCGATTTCAGGCGTATTTATGAACCGATTTGGATGTAACTTGATCTGTACATAGTACATACCAATGTCTCGACCGAGTTCGTTGGCCAGCTTCATTCACCATCTTGTTTCAAAAGGGTTGCAATTTAAAAAAAATTAAATTTAAAATTTAAAATGAGGTATTAAAAAATTGGAAAATGAAAAAGATTTTTTTTATGTGTTTGGCCTTGATACAAAGATTTCGGAGCAGTTTTTGTTTCTGAAAATTTATTCTTTTGTTTAGATCTTAAAAAATGGTTGAATTATAGCACTTTGAATTTCTAGCATGGCTAACATTTTGAAACGATCTTGTAATTGTCACGCGATAACACACGTATTCGCCTATTTCGATGTAAGAAGGCATGTGGATAGTATACACATCAATATCTCGACCAAGTTCGCTGGGCAGCTTCATCAGCCATCTTGTTTCAAAATGGCGGCCATTAAATTTAAAAAAATTATATTTAACGTGAGGTGCAAAAAAATTAGAAATTGTAAAAGGTTTCTTTCTTAAGTATGTGACGTGTCCTAAGAAGGCGGTAGCGATGGTCGAGGGTGTTAATCTTCGAAGGCTTAGCAATTTATATTCTCTTAGAATATGATAACATGGAATTTATTTTATAACACGATAAAAAATATTCTGGAGTAATGATAAGTCGCTATGTACACAACAATGTAAAATTTGTTGAACAAAGTTTATGTATCAGAAATAGTGTCTATGAGAAGGTGGCAGCTAGTATATTAAGTCCACAGGCATTGCATCACTTGAACGGAAAGCGCTGGTCTTGTCTCCGAGATAAAGATCTCCTTTTTCCGCGACGGCACCCTGGTGCCCTGTCGCCGCTGATTCGGGTATCACTCCCCGGTACTAGGAATCGTAAAGTCCGGCCCTTTCGGCCTTCAAAATCTTCCACTCCAAAAGTCGCTCATCCGACTCCAGCCAAAAATCTAATCTCCCCTCCGCATCCTCTCGTATCTATCTCAATTATCTTCCTCTAAAAACAATAGTGAGTTTTTCAGCCACTAACTGTCCGTTCTTTTTAAGAACCTCCCAGGGACCTTTACTGTTGTCTCCTGAGTGGACACCTTAAGAAACTCCTCTTTTTTGCACGAAATATCATATGAATATGATCACGAAATATCATATCCTTTGAAAACATATCAATACATCCTGCGATCATATGCTCTCGTGAGAAAGTATGTGAGTTCTCTTCCCACGCTCAAAGATCAAAAGATTACCGGCTGCTCCTTAGCATTAGCAAACTGTCACCGATTGTCAAATATCCAAGAGCGATGGTGACCCAGCTAAAAATGAACTGCAGTTTTTCTACAGAAGTGGAGTATTTTTGATGTTTTTCTATAGTCAACTATAGATTTTCTGTAGTGCAATCTCGACTATAAAAATACTTTAGAAATTCTGCGGCTAATGTGACGTAATTTTGTGGTCCTTTATTTCAAAAATTCTCTGTGCTATTAACCTCAAAAATACTATAGTTTAAGTGAAGTCATCATAAACTTTTAAAATAATGAGATTTTGCGTCTGTAGTAATACAGCAGTATAGAAGTAATTTTATTTCTTTAATTTTACCAGTTTCTCATCTTTCTCTTAGTGTTTAATTATTTTAGTTGGCCGAAGGAATAAATTTTATTGTTTAATCAGAGAAAAAGAAAATTTAGTTAAAATTAAATTTCAAAATCCGGGAGGGGAATGCCGTCCTCGGGCTACAGCGCCCTCCCCCCCCCCCACACACACAAAAAGAACACTGTTTTGAACCTGATTTTACGATAAAGTTTAAATACATAAACATAAAAAAAACTCGACCGAAATTAACTACTAAGAGTGAGATATGGGGGGGTGGGGGTGAATCTCTCCACCAACAGAAAATTCTTAGTTTCTGTTTAATTTTAAGCTATTACGGAATAAATAAATTTTACCATATTTGTCAAAATCGGAGAAAATAATATAATTCCGTTAATTAAATTTCATACTTCATGAACTGGCAATGGGCCTTCCACCCCCCACCCTCCTTAACGGATTTTTTTTTATTTCTTTTATTTTAAAATGTTGAAAAAGAATGAATTTTTACTATGCATTTCATAAAAAAAGAAAGAAAAAAAGAAAATTTAATTACTTAAATTTCAAAATCCAGGGAAGGGAAATGGCTTTTCTCCCCCTCCTCCTCCCCCCGCGCGCAACTGATATATCTGCTATACTCTCCGTCTTTTATTTTAAGTTTCTGGGTATAAATAAAATTTACTATATACAAAATCGGAGAAAAAGAAAATTCAGTTACATATATATGTTTCAAAATCCCGCGGCAATGACACTCCCCTAGGCTCCCCTCTTTTAATGGAAAATTTTTGGTTACCTTAATTTTTAAGTTACTTGCAAAGAATAAATTTTACTGTGTTTTTAAAAGTAGGAGAAAAAAAATTGTGTTACTTAAATTGAAATACCTAGGGACTAGGGAGGGGTAGTAGGTCTCCTATGCCACCTTCACCTAAACAGAAATTTCTTGGTTCTTTTTTTTAAGTTACTCGAAAAAAAATAAATTCTACTATGTTTCCAAAATAGAAAAAAAAGAAAATTTAGTTTGTACAATTTCAAAATCCAGGGAAGGGCAATGGGCCTCCTATACCGCTCCCTCAGCTGAAACTTTTTAGTTCCTCTTTTAATTTAAGTTACTCGAATTAAATAAATTTCACTATTTCAAAATCGGTGAAAAAAAAATAGTTACTTATATTTTAAAATCCAGTGAGGAACAAATGACTGTTCTAATTAATAATTATTGATATTTAATATAATATTAATTATATGTTACATAATATGAATAATATAATTTAAATAATTAATAATTATTAATAATATATAATAAATTAATATTATTTAAACAATATTTTTTATTCTAAATTCTGTCCGAGATGCAGATACATTTTGCGCTGTTAGCGAAACGAGATTGACCAATCAGAAGCTCACATTTCGCGAACTTTTCCCTGTTTTAAGGAAGCAAGCTTCCTGATTGGTCGATCTCGTTTCGCTAACAGCGAAATATCTATCTGGATTCCGGCGGGTGAAGAAGTACAACTCAACTTTCGATCTAGGCGGAATGTTTTATTTACAGACTCGTGATTCGGCTTTCGTCTTTTTTTCATAGCCCCTTATGTTCGTATTATGCTTTCGCGTTAATTATTATTATTATTTTTTTTAAATGAATGTCAATAACCATAACATTGCGAATATTATGTACCGAACTAATTTTTTAAAGAACTGACACCATGCCCGTTCGGTTTTTGCGTTCGTATAGTATTTTTTAAATCTGATTTGTCCGTATAATACTTTGATTATTCTTTTAGAATGGATATGTAAGATTGCTAAATTATGTACCGAGCTAGATCTCTCTTTTTGAAAGGACTATTATACTTCCAAAAAAGTGGGCCCTTTTTAAAAAATTCGGATATACTATTCAACAATAGAAAATAAAAGTCGCACCAATAAAATATTTCGGAGGAGGATTTGTATGGGCAAGATACTATTTATATGTATATTTTTTGGTTTTTCTTTAAAGAATAATAGAGGTGTAGCTAATTAAAAGCTAGTTAGTGTAAATTTAAGTAATTTATTGTTACTACAGAGGAAAAGAGTTCAATAATCTAAGTTTTTTATTGAATAGTTTTTTTTTTTTTTTGTGTGTATTGTTCGGCTTATTTAATGTAACTTTTCAAGTAGTGCTGCTGGTTTTAAACATTTTAAAACAATGTGCATGACTTATTAAATTGTGGAATAAAATTAAATTTTAAAAGTAAACAGAAAGTGTATGTTTTCAGACAGTGAAAAAATCTTACATATATATATATATATATATATATATTTAATCTGCCTACCCCCAACTACTGCTGAAGATTAAACTTGAAGCCACAGCGGTCGTCCAATGGCCTGGAACTAACCCTTCCCACTTTTCAATGTTTTTAATTTAAGTAATTTTTCTTTTAAATTTGTCCGGTAACTTCTTTAAAAAAAAATTCTGCCTGCAGTCGAGTGGTCAGTATTGATTAGTGTGTGTGCATGAATGTTCCTTCCTTAGTATACACTAGTACTTGGTATTCGATGCTCAGCAATTCTGCAAAGCAGCACTCAATAGACTGCCGTGTTTACTTGTGTAATAGTCTCACCCCTGATTTGAAGCAGAAAAAATCGTCAAATTATTTTCTTTTCATAAATTGAATGTAAGAAAAAATTATGAAAGATTGGGTTCGCAACGTTTGGAAGAAAAGGTCTTGAGCATTGCTCAGAAAACCAGCCATGCTGGTACTTGATAGTTTCCGAAGACATTTTGTTGATGTAAAGAAAAAACTTTCAGAAGGCAAAACAGATCTTGTGATAATTCCCGGAGGAGTTGCAGAGATTCTGCAAGACAATATAAGACGAGTATATGGATATTGGATAATCAATGGGAACAACGAGAAAATTCCCAGTGGAAAAGTAAGGCGCCCATACCTGGAACTAATGTGTAGTTGGACATTACAAAGCTTGACTTTAATGACAAGCGATATAATTTCAAAAAAATTTTAAGAAGATGGGTATCTTCGACGCTTTGGACGGAAGCGAAGATGACATTTTATGGAATGACGGAGATTCTTCAGACACCGACTCGCATTACAATAGTGATACTGAAACCTTTAGTAAAAGAAATTTATTATGATAATTTTTTGTTCAAATTTTCACAAAGATTATTTGTAAATTTTACATCTATAAAAATATTACCATAAAAAGAAAACGGTATTTAATAAACATCACATAATCTGGAAACATTTGGTAAGTTACTAATTTTATTATGTGTTTTTTTATACCAGTAATGTTTCAGCATTTCAGTGTACAATATTATGCAGTAGATTTCTCCGCATAATAGTTGCACCTAGACTTTCACAATAAAAATTTGGCAAAAAAAAAGTGCGACTATTATGAGAGTAAACACAGGTACTATACAGTATGAAGTCGATTTTTGCAAAGAATCTCCACTACTAACTTAAGAGGTTACTTCACCCACATGAAAACGCCTGCCCTGTAATATTAATCTTATAAGAATTTTTTTTTAAGGTATCTCATTTGCATTTCCATATTTTGAAATTATTCTGTATGCCAGCTGAGGTCGATCTTTACAACAGCCGTTTTTTGATTTTGTTTGCAGGTTTTTTTTTTTTCTGAGGCTATTTTTGTCTGAAAAAAGTTAATGTCCTCATAAAAAAAAAAAAAAAAAAAAAAAAAAAAAAAAAAAATGTATTTTAGAGATCGTCTTTAGTTATCCAATGCAAACAAAATCATGTAAAAACGTGGGAATGCAAACGAGACATTTAAAAAAAATCTCCAAAAGATTAAGATTAGAAAGTGCATGTACTTGCATGGGCACAGATGTCATATACGGGCGGGGGGGGGGGGGGGTTCCGACGCCAGTTTGCAGAAAGTTCAAGACTGGCAGCCGTCGTCACAGATTTTCTTTTCTGTTTTGCATATTCTTTTTCATCAAGCCATTACTTTGCTTCATATTATTTTTAGCTCTTTATTATTTAATACATAAAGTTGAGATTATTATTAACAATTCATAAAATACCTAAAAACACTACAGGTAAGTGATTATTTGATTAATTAACGCTTCAATTGTTAAAATTTTTCAATATTTTTTATGACTGATTTGTGAATTTAGTATTTTCATTCTGTGACAGAGTCACAAAACTTGCATTTTTTCCAATGTCTGACTGAAAAAAATAATTAACTTTTGATCTGCGACTGATTGATGAATTTTGAGATATTTTCATACAACTGACTGACAAATTTTGCAAATTTTCTTTCGATGGAAAGATATGATATTTGTTCCCCCTTAAATTACTTATAATCTTGACATTAATGTAAACATTACCCTTAATCTCCGATTCATCTGATATAAACAAACAGCCATTATTTGTGACATTAGTTGTAGATTTGTCCCCAAATCACTAATTTATAGGCATTTATTTGAATTTTTTCAATTAATAATATAGAATTGTGTTTGCTTGATGTTTATATATGAAATTATCTAAAAATTCAAGTGGGCACACCTAGAAAATAGTGTCAGAATGAACAAAGTAATAACTGTTCTTATGACGTAATGTTCTTTGAAAAAGTTTTGTTATGTGCAATTTTATTTAAGGAAGTTTTTTGATTTTTTTAAAGAAAAATTATATGTGACATTTATCGTACTTTATGAAATTTATATTTTCAAACTTGCATTGATATTTTCAGTTCTGTTCAATTTAAAAAATTTGACGTATTTATGTTTGCTCTGTTTTTTTTTTTTTTTTTTTTTTTTTTTTTTTTTTTTTTTTTTTTAATTGTACTGAAATCTATCGGAAAAATTTGAGTAAAATATTTTTATAAATGTGATCCTTCAATTTAAGTATAATACATTATTAGCATTACATCTATGTATATATATATATATATATATATATGATGTGGGAACGCTGCATCTCTTGACTGAATTTATCCCTGTGCATTTGTTATGGTGAATGCTTTTCATTATGGGTGTTCTCAAATCCAAAGAGGCAACTTTATAACATACGTTTTAAATTATTTTTGTTTGGAAACGCATGAAACTAGCAGGTGCTTGTGTTCAGAAACTATGTAATCGAAAGATTTTTCAGATGTTTTACTTTACTGCAGAAACGCGGAATTCCGCTTTTTCAGCATTATTATTCCTGGGATCGATGCAAATATGCATTAAAATTTGTTAACATTTTTTTTAATGAGGGAAGGGTTGTAGTGGGAGTGTAGGAAATATAACAAAAACGCGACTCCGAACCGCACCAAATTGAGCACAATTGTCAAAGGATCATGGGAAAAATGCAATTAATGTCAAAGGATCATGGGAAAAATGCGATTTTCGTCAAAGGATTACAGGAAAAAATGCGACTCCCGTCAAAGGATCGCTGGGAAACGCAATTTTCGTCAAAGGATCGCTGGGAAACGCAATTTTCGTCAAAGGATCGCTGGGGAACGCGATTTTCATCAAAGGATTGCCGGAAAAATGAGATTTTCATTAAAGGATCACGAAAAAGACACGATTTCCATCAAAGAATTGCAAAAAAACGTGATTTTTGCCAATAGATTGTGTAAAATATGCAAGTTTATTCAAAAAGTCTTGCGAAATGCTCGGATTTCATCGAAAGATCGTGTAATATGCGAATTTCTTCGAAGGGTCGTGGGAAAAACGCGAATTTCGCCAAAGAATCACAAAAAAATATGATTTTTGTCAAATAATCGCAGAAAAAATGCAAATGTCATTGAAAGATAGTGGAAAATATGCGAATTTCTTCGAAGGATCTTGTGAAAAAAAGGATCGTGTAAAATATGCAAATTTCATCGAAAGACCATGTAATACGTGAATTTTTTTGAAAGGTCACGGAAAAACACGAATTTTGTCAAAGAATCGCAAAAAAATGTGATTTTTGTCAAATGATCACGAAAAAAATGCATATTTCGTCAAATGATCGTGTAAAATGTGAATTTCTTTGAAAGATCGTGTGAAATATGCAAATTTCTTCGAAAGATCATACGAAATATGCAAATTTTGTCGAAAGATCGTGTAATATGCAAATTTCTTTGAAAGGTCGTGGAAAAAACGCGAATTTCGCCAAAGAATCACAAAATAATATGATTTTTGTCAAATGATCGCAGAAAAAATGCAAACGTCGTTCAAAGATCGTGGAAAATATGCGAATTTCTTCGAAAGATCTTGCGAAAAAATGTCATTTTCGTTAAAGGATTGTGTAAAATATGCGAATTTCGTCGAAAGACCATGTAATATGCGAATTTCTTTGGAAGGTCATAGAAAAAACACTAATTTTGTCAAAGAATCGCGAAAAAATGTGATTTTTGTCAAATGATCGCAAAAAAATGCGTATTTCGTCAAATGATCGTGTAAAATATGTGAATTTCTTCGAAAGATCGTGCGAAATATGCAAATTTTGTCGAAAGATTGGGTAATATGCAAATTTCTTTGAGAGGTCGTTGAAAAAACGCGAATTTCACCAAAGAATCACAAAAAAATGATTTTTGTCAAATGATCGCAGAAAAAATTTAAATGTCGCTAAAAGATCGTGGAAAACATGCGAATTTCTTCGAGGGATCTTGCGAAAAAATGTGATATTCGCCAAAGGATCGTGTAAAATATCCGAATTTTGTCGAAAGACCATGTAATATGCGAATTCCTTTGAAAGGTCACGGAAAAAACAAGAATTTTGTCAAAGAATCGCGAAAAAATGTGATTTTTGTGAAATGATCGCGAACAAATGCATATTTCGTCAAATGATCGTGTAAAATATGTGAATTTCTTCGAAAGATCGTGCGAAATATGCAAGTTTCTTTGAAAGATCGTGCGAAATATGCAAATTTTGTCGAAAGATAGTGTAATATGCAAATTTCATTGAAAGGTCGTGGAAAAAATGCGAATTTTGCCAAAGAATCACAAAAAAATGATTTTTGTCAAATGGTCGCAGAAAAAATGCAAATGTCGTTGAAAGATCGTGGAAAATATGCGAATTTCTTCGAAGGATCTTGCGAAAAAATGTGATTTTTGCCAAAGAATTGTGTAAAATATGCGAATTTTGTCGAAAGACCATGTAATATGCGAATTTCTTTGAAAGGTCACGGAAAAAAACGAATTTTGTCAAAGAATCGCGAAAAAATGTGTATTTCGTCAAATGATCGTGTGAAATATGCAAATTTCTTCGAAAGATCGTGTAATATGCAAATTTCTTTAAAACGTCGTGGAAAAATGCGATTTTTGCCAAAGGATCGTGTAAAATAAGTGAATTTCTTCAAAAGGTCGTGCGAAATATGTGAATTTCCTCGAAAGATTGTGTAATATGCAAATTTCTTACCACTTATTCATGTTATGTACCTACGATGACCCTCCCTTTACATTCACACCAAGGGGGGGGGGGGGTACTTTTCTAAATTTTGCCGACATGCATCATGTGACATATCTTTGGAAAGGTGTGTGGCTGCTTATTTGTATTAGCACCTTCGTGTCCCTCTCCCCGCCTGCCCCTCCCCCGTGGGAGGGCATTTTTCTAAATTTTGCCATAGCCCCTCATGTGACATATCATTGAAAAGGCCTGTGACTGCTTAATCATTTTATGCACTTCTGGTGCTCTGCCCACCACTTTGCCCCCCCTGGGGGGTACTTTCCTAAATTTTGCTAACACCTGTCATGTGACATATCGTTGGAAAGGCCTGTAACTGCTTAATCATTTTATGCACTTCCGGTACTCCTCCCCCCCACTTTGCCCCCCCAGGGGTGTACTTTACTAAATTTTCCCGACACCCGTCATGTGACATATTGTTCGAAAGGCCCTTGGCTGCTTAATCATTTTATGCACTTCCGGTACTCCGCCCACTACTTTGCCCCCCTGGGGGGCACTTTCCTAAATTTTTCCGACACCCGTCATGTGACATATCGTTGGAAAGGCGTCTGACCGCTTAATCATTTTATGCACTTCCAGTACCCCGCCCACCACTTTGCGCCCCGGGGGGGGGGCACTTTACTAAATTTTCCAGATACCCGTCATGTAACATATCGTTGGAAAGACCTGTGGCCGCTTAATCATTTTATGCACTTCGGTACCACACCCACCACTTTGCCCCCCAGGGGGGCACTTTACTAAATTTTCCCGACACCTGTCATGTAACATATCGTTGGAAAGGCCTTTGGCTGCTTAATCATTTTATGTACTTTCGGTACCCTGCCCACTGCTTTGCCCCCCTGGGGTGGCACTTTACTAAATTTTCCAGATACCCGTCATGTAACATATCGTTGGAAACACCTGTGACCGCTTAATCATTTTATGCACTTCGGTACCACACCCACCACTTTGCCCCCCAGGGGGGCACTTTACCAAATTTTCCCGACATTTGTCATGTAACATATCGTTGGAAAGGCCTTTGGCTGCTTAATCATTTTATGTACTTTCGGTACTCTGCCCACTGCTTTGCCCCCCTGGGGGGCACTTTCCTAAAATTTTCTGACACTCATCATGTGACATATCGTTGGAAAGGCCTGTGACCGCTTAATCATTTTATGCATTTCTGGTGCTCCATCCACTACCCCCCCCCCTTTGGAGGGCACTTTCCTACATTTTGCCGACACCCAAGCCTGTGACCGCTTAATCATTTTATATACTTCCACTGCTCCGTGCACTACTTTGCCCCCCTGAGGGCACTTTCCTCAGGGGGCAAAGTGGATACTCAGTAAAAAAAACTACATTTTTGAGGTCGATATAACTACAAAAAAACTGCAGTTGGAGAACTGCGGTGATTTGGTCGATTCCACTACAGAATTTTTGCGGTCAATAAAAATGCGAAATTAATGCAGAATTTTTAATATTGATATAACTATAAATTTTCTGTAGAATTTTTGTGGTCAATACAACTGCTAAATTACTGTAGTTAGTAAACTGCGGTAATTTTATAGTTGTATTGACCGCAAAAAATCTGTAGTGGAATCGGCCAAATCACCGCAGTTTTCAAACTGCGGTTTTTTTGTAGAATTTCTCCAGTTCATTTTTAGCTGGGGACTGAGTAGTTTCTTTCATCTTACCGCACGTCTCAGTGGACTTTACCATATGTTTACTCTGTTTTAGAAATGCATTAGTTCTTTCTATATGGCGAATCTGATATAGTTCAGATCTTTACAACCACCCCCCCTCCTTTTAAAAGAATATTTTGGCCGGAGGACGAAATATTCTGGAAAAGAGAAAGGTGACTCAAAATTTACATGAATGGCTCACATGCAAAAAAAAAGAAAAAAGAAAAAACTTTATTTGCCTGTCTGCCCCTCAAAAAAAAGTATTCATTATACGCTCTGTATAATATTTTACACTGTATTCTATTTCAAAACACTTCACATTATATTATTTTTTCAAACATTAAAAGGAACGATAATATACTATATACAATTTTCTTTTCTCTGCCCTACTCAAAAAATTTATTTGGACAATGTCCTTCCCTGGCCTTTGGACTCTGGCATATTGCTCAGGTTGCAAAGTATGTGCCCTTTTGAGCGGTTTACGAGTCATTTTGTTTTTGCTATTCCTATGTGAAAGCGCACTGCTATCCGTTTCTATTAAACTCTTCTTATCAGTGCAGCTCTTTAATTTTTTTATGGCAACTATTCTCGTAGCCCCAACTTTTCCGGTATTCTTTCGTTTATTTGTCGAATGCCTCTCTGAATTTTGCCGATCCTCTTGCCGTTCGCTGATTTCTTTTTGATCAATTTCCTTGTTTTTATCTAACCCTTTCCTGTTTTCTGTTTCCCTTTTAGATTTTGACAATGTATTTATCTCCATTATTTTAACTACCGTTGGCTTTCTCGGATTTTTGTTTATTTTTACCCTGATTTTGGCTTCTAAATCTATGTTCGTGCTTTTTTGTCCCGTTTTCCTGTTGCCAATTCCTTTCCATTATCGCCTTTTCAATCTATTCATGGAATTATGAGTGTTAAACTTTTCTCCTTGACCAGCAATTTTCCCGACCTTTAATCCTTTATTACTTTTCATTTTCGTATTAATTTTTCTATCACGTTTCGCTTTATTTGCTTTCGCTTGTTTTTTTATTTTTGGGGATCTCTATAAGTTCGTCCACCCTTGCTATTTTTTCTTTCCCTTTCGTAATGTCTTTCCAACTATCAGTTTCATTTTGTTGACCGTTTGTTCCTAAATCTAGTATTTGTTTCCCGGGTTTAAAATGCTTTTCTACTGTTTTGCTTAAATTCTGTAATTCGCACTTTTTATTTTTAACTGAGTTTTCACTCTCCCTTCTGACTTTTTTACCGACGTCATGCGACTTAACCTGCTGTTCCCTCATTTTAATCCCTTCTATCTGAGATGAATCTCTGAACAGCTTTTCTTGTCCAGTACTTTGCCTATTTTGTATGATTTTTACCGGTATTTTTGACTTCTTGTCTTCCCGAGTTATGTGTGTGTCTGAGTTTCTTTTAATCCTTAAGTTTTTGACCTCACCTGACAGCTGTTTCTCTTGGTTTTCTGACCCATAGACTTTTCTTTTATTTCGTTTTCGAACACTGTCTTTTGTTCTCTCCTCTTTCTCCAAGTTTGACGAATTCGTCGCTATTCTGTTTTTCGGATTACCGTTATAATCCTTTTCCGTAACGCCCGTTTGTTTTTCCAAATCCCTATCGCCTCGAAAGTTTTCTGACCTGGAAATCGATTCCTCACGCGACTTGACTATGTTTTGTGCATTTTTACAATCCGTCTTACTTTTTTCCTTAAGCTATAAGCTTCATTTTCAAACGGTATTTTGTCATTCTCATTCGACTCCTGTGCGAGCGGTTGTAAAGAAATTGGTTCCTCCTTTTCGCTCACGTTCAACTCATCGACTGCCGTGACGTTTTCCGGACTTGTGATTGACTCACCCCTTGAATGCACGGTTGAAAGTTTCGAATGCTATTGGTTTTGTTTTCTCTGGCCGGCTGTTTAGTTTTTTACGCTCATACGAATTGATTAATTCTTGTGTTCTGTTTCCAAGGATATAGTAATCCAAATCTGACTCGTTGTCTGTGATAAGTGCTTTAGTTGTTATCAACGTTTTATCCGCTAATTCTAACTTTATTTCCGCAACCGGAAGCTGTTGAAGTTCCCTGTCTAGAGGTTGTTTTAACCACTTAATTTCTCCGTTTAATTGCCCTTTATTAATGAATCTTCTTGGACAAAAATCATCCATGGTTCCGGTATCGCGTAACTTTGTAATTTCTACTCCATTTATCTTTCCCTTACTTAAATATGGTTCGAAACCTTTATCTAATTTCGTACTACACCTAACATGATGTACCGTGCTTATTTCTTTTTCCGATCTTTTTAAATCTGGATAGTCTCGTATCCTGTGTTTTGGACTTCCGCATTGAAAGCAAGTGCTTTGTTTTGTTTTTTCGAAAGCTTTTTGCCTTTCCCTATCGTCATTTTTCTCCCGCCAATTAAATTTATTATCAGCATTTTTCCTCGGGTCCCTTTCCTCGTAATTTGGGCGATCGGACCATTTTTCACTAACGTTTTCCGCATATCTCGGTCTCTCGAATCTTTTTTCCACGGGGCGTCTGGCATACCCTTTCCAGGACGTCGCGCCAATTATTGCTTCATACCCGTCCAAATCTTTTGCGAGTTTGTCTGGTTTTTCATACTCTGCCCACGAATCGATAAAATGATTTTTAGTTTCGATCGGCACTTTCCGTTTAATTTGTTCCGTAATAAGCAGGTCTTTTAGCTCCTCTAAGGTTTTGATGCCCAACCCATCAAGCCACCCGTCTTGAAAACTATTTAATTCGAAGATTAGGTCTTTCCATGGGGTGTTTGTATTTTTTTGATGCCTCATTAATTTTAAACGATAGGCTTCTGTTGTTAACCTATATCGTTCTAAGAGAATTTTTTTCACGTGAGCAAAATTGTCCACGCTGTCAGACAGTTCTCGTAAAATTAATTCTGAAATTTCTATGGGCAATAAAGCTAAAAGATGAGTTACTAGATCATCTGACTCGATCCCCGATCTTTCTGCCTGTCTCTCAAATAAATTTAAAAATAAAGTTATGTCTGATTTGTCTGGGTCGAACGAATGCATAATAGATTTTATGTTTAATTTTGGGCCTCTGACAGAACGATTGCTCGCGCTTGAACTGCTTCTCTCTGTGCCTTGCGTTAATCTTAATTCTTCTAGTTTGAATTCTCTTTCTTTCTGTCTGTCTGCGTTGTCTAATTTAGCTCTTTCTAATTCTAACTGTTCCTTTTCGCGGTCCCTTTCTGCCTTCTCGCGGTCTTTTTCTGCCTTTTCGCGGTCTTTTTCCCTAGCTAAATTTTGCTTCTCTATCTTGTACAATGTACCTGGCTTGCGTTAGCGCAAGGTCCTCGTCGTAGTTATCTGATTGCTCAATTTTTGGATGATTATTTGTATTGTATCCCCATCCTCAAGTGCTACACCCAATTCTGCTGCTAAATTCTGTAGATCAATCTTTCTGCAATGTTTTAATGCGGTCACCTTTGTCATAATGAAGTCTTATTTTTAACACAATTTCAATAATTTATACCAATAATTTCCTCGGAGAATTCAAAACCTGCTAATTAACACTATAAAATATGTTTACATAAACAAATTTTAAATACAAATGCAGGATATAAAGTATAAATTTACAATATCTGTGAAATTTTTTGGATACCTTCCCCTTTTGTTAAAAATAACCAATGTGCAAGATAAATTTTTCTGTTTAAAGTCCCTATACACACAGGATAAAACACAATATATAGTAAAATCTTATAGAAACTGCACACATATATTTCGAATAAACTTTTCAAATTTTTCAAATCTGAGCACTTCTTTGCAAACCATGACCAGTGTAATCAGTGTTCTGACCATAAATTTCTAGAAAATATCTTTATTCAGTAGTTTAACTAACATAAATTAATGTTCCTCACAATTTACATGTAATATTACACTACTTGCATCTCTAATTTAAAAAACTGTTCCCCTGAGCCTTTTTTTTCGGCTCGCTACTGCAATCTCCCCTGAAAATTTTCTCCGCGTCCTTTCTTAGAAACAAAATTTTCCTTTGTATTCGTTTCGAATACAAACCAGATTTTAATTTGCTCCCTCGCTTGAGCTATCTTAAATGCCTATGAATTTGCCTCTGTTATACATGGCTTGATGCCCTTATCTTAACGTTTACTTTACAAATTACAACAATTTTACTATCTCACAATTTTAGATCCCGAATTTAAAACATTTAAATTCTACTAAAACAAAATTTGAGAGCCATTCAAAAAAATAATGAGCCTACCTGCTCTGTTGTGTTGAGGTCCCGTCACAGTTGCTTTGGCCAGTGTGCTGCTGTTGAAGTATCAGTCACTCTCTTTGTGTCAGGTTCAGGCCTTTCCGAGGTAATCTGTCGGTTGTCGGCTCTCTCCGTTTGGCTTTAGGTGGATCTCCTGGATGTCCCTTTGCTCTCTCCTGGGTCGCTGGACTGTTGACTCCTTCGCAGTGTTGCGGCTATGACGTGTTGTCCTGCTGCTCGATGCTCAGCTCTCTTTGTTTTTAATCACAGACTGCTAACAATCTCATCTGTACTATTTTTTGCACATAAAAGTTCGTTTCGTTGGCTGCCACCAGTTGTGCCGTGTCCTAAGAAGGCGGTAGCGATGGTCGAGGGTGTTAATCTTCGAAGGCTTAGCAATTTATATTCTCTTAGAATATGATAACATGAAATTTATTTTATAACACAATAAAAATATTCTGGAGTAATGATAAGTCGCTATGTACAAAACAATGTAAAATTTGTTGAACAAAGTTTATGTATCAGAAATAGTGTCTATGAGAAGGTGGCAGCTAGTCTATTAAGTCCACAGGCATTGCATCACTTGAACGGAAAGCGCTGGTCTTGTCTCCGAGATAAAGATCTCCTTTTTCCGCGACGGCACCCTGGTGCCCTGTCGCCGCTGATTCGGGTATCACTCCCCGGTACTAGAGATCGTAAAGTCGGGCCCTTTCGGCCTTCAAAATCTTCCACTCCAAAAGTCGCTCTTCCGACTCCAGCCAAAAATCTAATCTCCCCTCCGCATCCTCTCGTATCTATCTCAATTATCTTCCTCTAAAAACAATAGTGAGTTTTTCAGCCACTAACTGTCCGTTCTTTTTAAGAACCTCCCAGGGACCTTTACTGTTGTCTCCTGAGTGGAAACCTTAAGAAACTACTCTTTTTTGCACGTGGATCCTGCGATCATATGCTCTCGTGAGAAAGTATGTGAGTTCTCTTCCCACGCTCAAAGATCAAAAGAGTACCGGCTGCTCCTTAGCATTAGCAAACTGTCACCGATTGTCAGATGTCCAAGAGCGATGGTGACTGAGTAGTTTCTTTCATCTTACCGCACGTCTCAGTTGACTTTACCATATTTTTACTCTGTTTTAGAAATGCATTAGTTCTTTCTATATGGCGAATCTGATATAGTTCAGATCTTTACAAGTATTTTACCTTGATATAAGGATTCAGGAGCACTTTTTGTTTGTCTTTATCTTAAAAAAGTGGCTCTGATATAGCAATTTCAATATCTAATGTGGGTGACATTTTGAAAAATCTGACTTTTTGCCTGCGAAAGCACTCGTATATATCAATCGATACCGATGTGAGTGAGCATGTGCACAGCAATTACTAAGGTCTCGACCAAGTTCACTGGTTAGCATCTTCCACCATGTTGTCTTAAAATGGCAGGCACTTTAAGAAATCGCCGAATTTGGCAGCCAAATATAAGTTACTTTAAATAAACACTAATTTCGCGAAATTCTCATTCATAATGATTTAGTATTGATAAAAATTAGTATTGAATCTCCTATATTCTGTTTCCACTAAATTCAGCTTCGTGTGTTTGAATAGCATAAGTTGCCTTTTTTAAAATAAGGAATATGAAAGCTACCTCTTCCTCCCGGCACTGGCCGGAAGGACTTTTTTTTCTTGGAATAGGTCTACTGTGTTGGTTTTCAAAAAGAACTAAAGCATCAATAAAAAAATCAAAATAAAAAATTTAAATTAAAACTACTAATTACAATTTGTGGAAAATAACTTATCTCTCAGCTACCTGTAGAAATCCACCGAAATTCTCGTCACAATACCACCGATTTCTTTATGAATTTCCAAGGTATTTGACAGGTCTTTTTAGGTAAATTTCGTAATAAATACTACCTACAGGTATTACATTCTCCCCTATGTTGGAATTTCTGAAATATTTTTGCAGATCTACGTCAATCATGACCCCTAGAACACAAAACAAACCCCAATTCAAAACTTTATCTATCTATCACATTTTATGGACGCGATAACTTCCATTATTCTGCACAAATCTCTTCCAAACTGATACATAATATGACGTTGCAGAATAGGTTGGTGAAGTTCGTTAACGGCAAAGTTAACTAAGGGGGTGGAAATAGGGAGGGTTTTTGTGAAAAAAGAAAAAAACTTTAAGTTCTTAAATATGATGCATAACAAATTAGTTTAAATTAATTTTCACTTCCCGGAATAAGGCCAAAAATTTATGTATGACAGATAATTGATATCATTAAATATGATCTCAAGGGGCAAAAAATAGGGTTTTAAGAAGGAAAAATTCGTACCTTCGTCAATTCACGATATATCAAATCCACTTAAGTTCATTATAAATCTTCTTAGTATCATCTACAACTTTTATTTTGACACGTTTTTCTTGGACCAACTCTTACAAGAAAAAAGTAAAACCAAAGAAAGTGTGTGTGGGGAGGAGGGGTGTGAAGAAGAAGAAAAATCATAACTTCATCAATTAGCAAGATATCAAATCCGCTTAAATTTATTATACATCTTCTTAATATTACCTACAACTTTTATATTGACAAGTTTAGTTAAGACCAACTCTTTCACTAAAAAATAAAAAAGGTAAATAAAAAAGGGGGGCAGGGGAGGGTTATATAGAAGAAAAAAATCGCATATCCGTTAGTACTCTTCTAAGGCGATAAAAAGTATCATTGGCCTGATGAAAATTTTTGACAACACTCTCAGATGCTGTATATAGGGTTGCATTATTAAACGCGCGCGTGTCACAATAAAAAGAATGTCAAAATTTAAAATATAGTGGGTAGTTCATTTAATAAAACTATTCGCACACGGTTTAAATTTATTATAGAAATTTTCTTAATATTATCTATAACTTTTGTAGCAACAAGATTTTGTTAAGATTAGTACTAATTTCATTACTAAAAATATTTTCAAGGGATGAGAAAATACGGGTTTAAGAAAAAATTATAGTATTAACATGATTGTGGTAAACCAACTCTTAAAGAAAAATGAAAATAAAAGTTTGTCAAAAGCGGCAAGATAAAATTGTTAAACTGGGTTTATCTCTAAACTTCACTTGCTTTTCGATTCTTCGATTTCGGTTCTTGGTTTTCGGTTGGCACTTCGAAATCTACCTGTACCTGTAGGCCGAACCGGCAAGGATTTTTGATATAAGTTGCTCTAAATAGTTGACTTGCAAATCATGAAAAATAAAATCTTTTGTACATTTCGCGCATGTGCGGTTAAAAAATATTGCGTACAAATGCTCATATTTTATCAAATATTTAATATATTTATATTCTAATTACGCTATATATTTTTTCCACTGTACTTTGCAAAAGTTCCTGAAAGTGGAACTAAATTTCGTCGAAAAACCTTCATACTATATACAAAAAACGTGGGAAAATATCTTGAACAAAAAACTGTTTATCTTCATGAATATACGTGCTATCCCTACACATATGAAAACAATTATTATACAACATCGACAACCACGTACTACAGCTACAGCTAAATTCAAGCATATCATTTTACAGGCTGATATAAAACATTATTTTTTTCTTCAATGTGTTGTTAGTCCCCTAACTGCTGTCATGTCGTTCACTGAAACCTTCGCTGAAAAATATGGGATCAAACATATTCTTTATATTCCTGAAGTTACAACAGAATTCTCAACGATTATCTAGATATTCAACAAAACGTCTAAAATCGAAAGTGTCCTGTGATTTTTGGCCATATAGTGTAGGTACAGGTAGGGTAAGGTGCCCTATTATTCTCCCTCATTCACTTTTAGGCCCTTGGAAGTTGTAATTTTCAGTGAAAATCTACAAAATTTGGATTTTACATAGAGTAACTACGCACTCACATAGAAACATAGACAAACGTCGTACAAAAAAATTTTAACAATGCGAAAAATTGTTTTTTCAAAAATATCTAAAAAATGCAAAAAAAAAAAAAATGGTCCCAATTTCGTCCCCTCAAAAAATCCGATACGCTGAGGCGTAACATTCAAAATTTATTTATAAGTGAGTAAGTAATTTAATTTACATTAAAGTAAGGCCCAAAGAAATGTACAAATTATCAGTGGAAGAATAACGTAACGAAACATTAGCCATCCAAACATGAGGAAAACATTGAAAAAAAGTCATGAAAAAGCATTCCTAATTTCGTCTTTGGGACGAAAATAAGAACTGCATGGGGGACGAAATTGGGACCACGCTACTTCCCAATATCACTGAGCTTCAGTAGATCTAAGATGAACTGAGCGTCCTAAAACTCACTATATGCTACTGTCAGCATCTTACCAACGTAAAATACATGCAATGAATAAGAAATAAATACTTACAGTACAGTAAATAACGTTCTACAAGCGACGCAATAAGAACTCGGGTCTTCTAAAAATAGGAAATTCGCCATCTTTAATTTATGTATGCGTCTTGGTGAACGAAACTTTCAACACTGACACCATTTACCTCCCGTCCCCTGTACCTTGCGTCATAAGTGGTGCCATTTTCGCAGAAGTGGAGAAGTTAATTGAGACGAAATTAGGAGAGCGGACGAAATACGAGCACTGTACCCTGCATATGTATATAGATATAAAACCAACATTTTGATCTCTCAAAGTATCTAAAAGATTATGAAAACACTTAAATTCAGAAAATTGTGTCGTCAATCTAAGATTCGTCCAATGAGAGAAACTGTATATAAGTGTATTAATTCACTCATTTAAAATTTATGCGGTCCCTTAAAAAATTACTAAATAAGAATTTTTTTAATGAAACCACACATAACATAATTACTAGATAATATTTACTATGCAACCCTGTGCGGTTGATAAAATCCAGTTTTTATGAAATTAATTAAATAAGATGTATTAAGCGTAGTGATAATATATTTTTTACGTAGCGTCAGAAAAGTTTTTCAAGCAAGGCATATTTTATGTTTCCTAAAAATAAAGATCACAATTACGATTAAAATATAAAATAATATTCTAAAAATTCACCATATTTTGTTAAAAAATATATTTAGTGTTTTAAACAGTAAAAAAAAAAAAAAAATCTAATTTAATTTTAAAATACCTGTTCTCAAAAGTGTTTCATTTTAGTTGAATTTGATTTATTCTTTAATAAAAACTGTTTTATGTCATTAGTACGAAATTTCTTTCCAAGTTTGTACACACAAAAAGTTGTAAGTATATTTTCTAGCGATTGGGTTCTGTAAGAAAAAAAAAGTTCTATGTAATACGTATCTTTAAAGACATTTGCCAAGTCTCATTTTTCAATGGTGTCTTTCACAAGTACAAGATTCAAGAAGAAATGTAAGAGCTATTTGCTAAAGTGGTACACATAAAAGTATGCCTTCTTCTAAAATATTGAAAAAAGATTTTGATGTCTTTACATCAAAGTACTCTGAAAGATAAAGGAAGCATTTAAATTCATGAAATCGCGTCATCTATCTCAAATTCTTTCAGAGAGTGAAATTTTACTTAAGGAAATGACATAAAGGAAAAGCTGTAGGAACATTTTTTATTAAATTTTTTTATGTGTTTTAACCTCAAATTAAAAATTTATTTTTGTGTATTGGAATATTAAAAATGCATGAAATTGCTCGTATAGACTACTTTAAAAGTTTTTTTTTTTTTAATTTATATCTCTGTATGCATACAGTATGTACACATGTATATTTGTAAATGTGCCTACCAGTGGTGGGAAAATAACAGGAATGATAAACAGTTACGTTAGAATTGTCATATGATAAAATATGGTTCTTGAATAATTGAAAGTATGTGTTGTAAGCTAACGAAACAAACTTAAAGTATATGCAATGGGTTAGCGAAAAATGCATAACCCTCATTAATAAGCTTAAAAATGCGCTCTACTGTTTCGAAATAAACAAAATTTAAAATACAAATAATCTATATGATGCGTTACTCATTAGTTAACATTTTGTGGTGGAAAAAATCTACTAATAAATGTATCTGTACCACCCATAAAAACGTATTATTCCCCATGTTTTAAATATTTGGCCATACCCTTAGCGATAGGAAATAAGTTCACCGGACAAAAAACTATTCATTCCTGAAGATATTTGCCCAACACTGTGTAAAACCGCTGTGGCCTTGATAACTTCCTGTATTCAGCAAGTAAGGAGTTTGCAAGGTTCTGAAAACACATCACATGCAATGCCATTGACATTCACATTCGAAGTCCACCGAAGTGGAGATTCCTTTGGGGCTATAGCTACAATGGCTGTCGCCTCGAGTGATCCTTATTATACATAGAAAAAACAACAAGACGCAACAATTTTTATTTCCATTACATATATTTATATAACTACAAAAGGACATTCACAGTTACATCCATGTCTTACCCAGGGACTCGAACCCGGGCCCTCAGCGTGACAGCAGCCTCCGCTTACTGAATCACATGCAATAATTTTGAGCAGGTGACGTAAAGTTTCTATTACACGGGATAATTTGAAGCGGCAAACATCGCCTATCATATAGCATAATTTAATGGATTTCTTTCAAATACTCTGAAACAAATTATAATTTCTACACCATTTTTTTAATACACATGCCGTGGTAAATTTCAATAACATATATCAATTACATGGCAATCCGAGTATATTTACGTTATTTGGAGCTTGGAAAAATGGCCAGTGAAATCAAATTAAGAAACTATTTCGAGCAATGTTGGAAAGTGTTAAATACATTGTGCTGCTGTGGAAAGGTGACTAATCTTTGTGGGGTGAGTTTCTTATGCAATTTCATTACGTTACTTAGATAAAAAAAAAACAGACATATTGTTAATGTATTTAATAATATTAAATATGTGAACGCATATAAGCATTTACCTTTGTGTGTGAAATAAAAGATTACTAAAAATTTTTGCATTACAAAGCATTTTTAATGAAATTTTGAAAATATATTAGAAGATTTCTGCAATCGTCGTCTATTCATCCTTTGCAGTCGATCAGCCCCCCCCCCCCCCCACACCCCAGGCACAGGCAACTCTTACGCGATTTCCTTCGGTTCGAAACACCCTTTTTATAGTAAACTTTTAGGTAGATTTCTTTACAAAAAAGCTACCTATTGCAGCCGTTCGGAGGAAAGCGATTTCAAAAAATTTTGGTATATTTTCATAGATCATGACCCCCAGACCCCGAAACCACCCTCCGTTCAAAATTCATATATATATATATATATATATATATATATATATATATATATATATATATATATCTGACCTATGTCACACTGTAACTCCCGTAATTATGAACCGATTTCGATGTAGTTCGGTGTGTACATAGTACATACCAATGTTCGAGTTCGTTGGCCAGCTTCATCCGCCGTTTTGTTTCAAAATGGCGGCCATTTAAAATTTTTAAGAAATTTTAAAACTTGAAATGTGGTACCAAAAAATTAAAAATGGAAAAATATTTTTTTCTTATGTATTTGACCTTTATACAATGATTCCGGAGCAGTTTTTGTTTCGTCTATATCTTAAAAAATGGCTGAGTTATAGCATTTTGAATTTCTAGCGTGGCTGACATTTTGAAACGTCCTGAATTTTGTCACGCGATAAAAGGCGTATTTATGAACCGATTTGGATGTAATTCAGTGTGTACATAGTACATACCAATCTCTCGACCGAGTTCGTTGGCCAGCTTCATCCGCCGTTTTGTTTCAAAATGGCGGCCATTTAAAATTTTTAAAAACATTTAAAACTTGAAATGTGGTACCAAAAAATTAAAAATGGAAAAATATTTTTTTCTTATGTATTTGACCTTTATACAATGATTCCGGAGCAGTTTTTGTTTCGTCTATATCTTAAAAAATGGCTGAGTTATAGCATTTTGGATTTCTAGCGTGGCTGACATTTTGAAACGTCCTGAATTTTGTCACGCGATAAAAGGCGTATTTATGAACCGATTTGGATGTAATTTAGTGTGTACATAGTACATACCAATCTCTCGACAGAGTTCGTCGGCCAGCTTCATCCGCCATTTTGTTTCAAAATGGCGGCCATTTAATTTTTTTTTAAAAATTTAAAATTTGAAATGTGGTACCAAAAAACTGAAAATGGAAAAATATTTTTTCTTATGTATTTGACCTTTATACAAATATTTCGGATCAGTTTTTGTTTCGTCTATATCTTAAAAAATGGCTGAGTTATAGCATTTTGAATTTCTAGCGTGGCTGACATTTTGAAACGTCCTGAATTTTGTCACGCGATAAAAGGCGTATTTATGAACGGATTTGGATGTAACTTCGTTTATACATAGTACATACCAATGTCTCGACCGGGTTCGTTGGTCAGCTTCATCCGCCATCTTGTTTAAAAATGGTGGCCATTTAAATTTTTAAGAAAAATTTAAATTTGAAATGTGGTACCAAAAAATTAAAAATTGAAAAAATATTTTATTCTTATGTGTTTGACCTTGATAAAAAGATTCGGGAGCAGTTTTTGTTTCGTCTATATCTTAAGAAATGGCTGAGTTATAGCATTTTGAATTTCTAGCGTGGCTGACATTTTGAAACGTCCTGATTTTTCTCACGTAATAACAGGCGTATTTATGAACCGACTTGGATGTACCTTGGTGTGTACATAGTACATACAAATATTTCGACCGAGTTCGTTGGCCGGCTTCATCCGCCATCTTGTTTCAAAATGGCGGCCATTTAAAAAAATAAAAAAATAAAAAAATTTAAATGAGATACCAAAAAATTGGAAAGTGAAAAAGATTTTTTTTGTATGTGTTTGATCTTTATACAAAGATTCCGGAACAGTTTTTCTTTCGTCTATATCTAAAAAAATGGCTGAGTAATAGCATTTTGAATTTCTCTTGTGGCTGACATTTTAAAACGACCTGATTTTTGTCACGCGATAACAGGTGTAATTATGAACCTATTTGGATGTAACTTGGTCTGTACATAGTACATACCAATGTCTCGACCGAGTTCGTTGGCCAGCTTTATTCGCCATCTTGTTTCAAAACGGTTGCCATTAAAAAAAAATTAAATTTAAAATTCAAAATGAGGTATTAAACAATTGGAAAATGAAAAAGATTTTTTTATGTGTTTGACCTTGATACAAAGATTCCGGAGCAGTTTTTGTTTCTGAAAATTTGTTCTTTTGTTTATATCTTAAAAAATGGTTGATTTATAGCACTTTGAATTTCTAGCATGGCTAACATTTTGAAACGATCTTGTATTTCTCACGCGATAACACACGTATTCGCCTATTTCGATGTAAGAAGGCATGTAGATAGTATACATCAATACCTCGACCTAGTTCGCTGGCCAGATTCATCAGCCATCTTGTTTCAAAATGGCGACCATTAAATTAAAAAATATATGTATATTTAAAGTGAGGTGCAAAAAAATTAGAAATTGAAAAAGGTTTCTTTCTTAAGCATTTGACCTTGATATAAGGATTCAGGAGCATTTTTTGTTTGTCTTTACCTTAAAAAATGGCTCAGATATAGCAGTTTCAATTTCTATTGTGGGTGACATTTTGAAAAATCTGATTTTTTGCATGCGACAGCACTCCTATATATTAACCGATTCCGATGTGAGTGAGCATGTGCACAGCAATTACTAAGGTCTCGACCAAGTTCACTGCTTAGCCTCATCCACCATGTTGTCTTAAAATGACAGGCACTTTAAGAAATTGCCGAATTTGGCAGCCAAATATATGTTACTTTAAAGAAAAGCAGCTTGGATAAAGCTGACTAATTTCGCGAAATTCTCATTCATTATATTGATAAAAATTAGTATTGAATCTCCTATATTCGGTTTCCACTAAATTGAGCTTCGTGTGTTTGAATGATATAATTTGGCTTTTTTTAAATAAGGATTATGAAAGCTACCTCTTCCTCCCGGCACTGGCCGGAAGGACTTTTTTACTTGTATTGACAACACTGCAGTAATACTTTTTGTACGCTACGAACTCATGCTAGTTACGCACCCCATCATACGACTGGGTATAAAGTACAACTGCTACTAGGAGACCTCGTAAACATTTGTTATATTTTCCACATACGAAATTCTCTAAAAAATTTACTTTTAAAATATAATGGTGAGAATAAAATATAAAATTAAAATCATGTATATAAAGCTTGAGGGGGGGGGGGGGCTATTTACCGACACTCGACCATCAAGGGTTAAAATTCATAAATTAAATCTATGTTTCTATATATCTTGTGGTAGTGATTTGTGTAGTACAGTGATTTCTTTCAGAATTTTTTAAAGTATTTCATAGGATTGTAAAATATATAAATATAATAGTCTTACATGTAAACATAAATGCTCTTCGGATTTGATGTTTTCCATTCAATGGCTTTCAATATATGAAGAAAACACCGAAGATTTATAGTTAAAAAAAAAAAAACATTTTAAAATATTTTTTCTTTGACACTGAAAGACTCGGTAACGATTTTGGAATATGTTAATAAAAATATTCTTACAACTGATCCTAAATTGTATTACTGCTAATTGATTTGTTAAATGATATTAGTAAATGTATTTTTTTTTTGTTTGTTTTAATCGAAATATATTTTGTACAGATCAAATGACCGGTTTGTGGCACACTTAGTGACAATAGTAGATTTTCATAGTGCTGCGTTAAATTATCATTGGGGAATGCGTGTTCAAAAATATATCATCCTAGTATGCATTTATGTTCAAAGTATAGCGTCACGTTTTGACTTGTTTTTGTAGGGACATTTTCTATTTAATAATTAAAACGCAGTACATTTGAGTTATAAGTACTTTAACATTCATTTAATTTGGGTCACTAGAATGTTACTGGAGCTCCCTGAAAGAAAAAATTACTTTTCTTGAACTCCATATGCTCAAATACAACTCGTTGTTTTTAATATTTCTTATAGTTTATCAATCGATTCTTATTAATAATTTCCTCTATGTGCGTATTTTTTAAATTGATGATTTGCGTATAACACGAAAAATAAAATAAATGCTTTTTCTAATATGTAATAAACATAATACATTTTGTTCAAAATGACGTATATACAGGGTGTCCGGTCTCAACGGTGTCCAATGGCTAATTCCTAAACCGTTAGTCATAGACATATATTTCCAATTACAAAAATGTTTAAAATAAGGTACAGAAGTGTTTTTAATGCGATTTGGGTCAATAAAAACATTTTTTAAAAAATTACGAAATTTAAATTTTGATACGGTCTCCCGATCCTATAAGTTATATTTAATAAAATTTTCCTTTTACACTGACAAGTAATACACAAAATAGTCCCGTTATTCTACGATTAAAATTGACCGAGTAATAGCTGTTTAAAGTTGGAGCATATTTTTTGCTGCAAATTCGAGGTCATTCACAAATTTAGTCGAAATATAATTTCGTCAGATATATTAAAAAATGGTTGAGAGTAAAATTAACATTACAATATAAATTTAAAATCTTTAATAATTCCGACATATTAATGCAAAATATACAATTTGTAATAAACATTTAAGAAGAAAGAAAAAACAGAATTTTTGTTAAATAAAATGATGCTAAATTAACAGCCTCAATTCTTTACAAAATGATACGTATTTTAAAATATTATTAGATTACACAAGCCTGCAAAAGTTGGGTTATGCCATATTTTTTAGCTTTTAATAATTGATTCTTTTGTATTCTGTACCGCTGAATCTGCAATTGACCTTTATTTTTAAGCATCATATCAGAATTTTTCGCAAATTTCAAAGTTAAAAAGTTCAAAGTTAAAATTGAATCTCCCTCCTCATCTCATCGGACCCCTTAGCTATTTAGCTGTAAGAATCCCAGGATAAGCAAAAATATCGAATAAATTATTGAATAAAATTAAATAAAATAAAACAAAAAAAGTTTTACATATGTTTTTTAGTATGAGATTTTCGCTATATTTTAACTTACACATTTACGATTTGCAAAAAAAATTCTAACGTGATGGTTAAAAATGAAGGTCATTTTCAGATTCAGTGCTAAAAAGTACGTAAAAATCAGTTATCAGAAGTTAAAAAACACAACCATCTCCTCTACTTTATAGTATCCGATTTTTGTTATTCTTTAAATTTGACAATTTATGATTTGCGAAATATCCAGACATGATGTTTAAAAATTAATGTAATTTTCGGATTGAGTGCTAAAAAATGCATAAAAGTAAAAAAACAAAACAAAAAAAAAAAAAAAAAAAACAATCGCAGCCTTCTATTATCTAATCTAAAACTTTTTCTTAAACTTCTTGGCGGTGATCTATCCGAAATTTTTTGTGTTATCCTGAAAAATAAGTATAAATGGTAACCACCGAAAATCATAATAATATTAGATTGTTATTGGATTTGTGCAAGTATGTAAAATGTAATCTCGATAGGATTTTTAAAAGTGAGTTAAAGTTCGAGTACAAATTTTGAACTGGAAAAACATAAATATGATCGTTGAAGTAACATAAAAACTAAAAAAAATAACGTAATTTTTGTTAAAAGAATTCATAAAAGAAACAGTCTCAAATCCTGACAAAATAAAACATATGTTATTTTAGGCAATCTGAAACTTAATAAATGTTAACTTAATCGTAATACTTGTACAATTTTTTTCAAAGCGCAGATACACATGAAATAAGATCTTCGAATACTTAAAGCACTTGGTATGTGACCCCTCAAAGCCTAGCCGAACTCATTTGTTTTCAGAGCAGAAAAGTGGCATAAGTCATGCGTTTTTAAAGTTTCATAACTCGCTCAATTTTAGAATTATATGAATGGGACTTTTTTTTTGTCTTACTTGTCAGTGTAATAGGAAAATTTCACTAAATATAACTTATAGGACCGTGGGACCGTATAAAAATTTAAATTTCGTAATTTTTTAAGAAATGTTTTTATTGACCCAAATCGCCTTTAAAATATTTTTTTACCTGATTTAAAGCATTTTTGTAATTGGAAATATATGTCTATGACTAACGGTTTTAGGAATTAGCCATTGGACACCGTTGAGACCGGACACCCTGTATTTAAAAAAGAAATAAAAGAAAGCGCGTATTAAATGCACGCATATTTCAAAAAACTTCAAAAAAATATTTTTTTAATACTTTTCTTTTAAAAAAGCAATGTTATATATTGTTCCTCGACAGAAGGGTTCTTGATTTTTCCGTTCCAAAAAATATTTTATTATGATTTGTTTCCATAGAAACTAAGTATTTTAAAACATTTTGCAGATCATCTGATGGAGTTAACAAGCTCGGAAATAGGATGAAATACGCTACAGCTTTTAGGGAAAAATCTTTTAAGAATATATTCAGTTGCATCATCCAGGTTGTCCCGCAGGCAAATACAAGAAAAATATGTTTTATCTAGAAAAAGAAATTGTATTCCCATTAAATTTCGCTGTTATGTATTTCATAAAGTAGCGTTGTAAATTCTATATCTAGAAGTAGTAGTACACCAATATCTTTTTCCCTTTTTTAATACTAAACATACCGGGAATTTTACTCAAGTTTTATAAAAAATATTTTACACTGGAATTATTTGTTTGATACTACTTAATATCTTAGTTTATAACTGATTCAGACTGAAGATCTCAAACCGAATTATCTTCTTTCTCTTATTAAACATAATAAATTAATTTTTTTATTAATATTTTTATATATGAAAAAAAAACCTTGTTAGTGTGCTCTAGTAGCATTTTCTATTTGTTATTTTAAAATGTATGGTCTCTTAAAAGAGTTGTTTTTTATGAGATGGGTTCGAACTTCTGAAGAATTTCGTCTGTTCTTTCGGAACTAATGGAAATTTATTATTATTATTTTTTATTTTTTTTATCTTTCTTTTTTGTATTTTATACTATTTTGTATTTTAACGTCTGTTAAACTATTTAAGATTTTTTACACTTTGTTAGGTACTTTTCCGTTATACGGACACCTTGCCAAAATGTATGTTAATGCGCTAATTATTTCAACTCTGATCATGAAACGGATTCTTATATCCTATTTTATCCATGCGGAACATTGTGGTTTTCTATTTACGAAACGTGATTCACGTGACTGATTATATTAGTGAGTTTTATTTTATTACTTTATTGTATAATATTTATTTGTTCACTTATTTTAAGTATATATTTGTGATTTAATAAAACAGTTCGTAAAAGTCTGTAATTTTCAAATGTATAATTTTAAAATGCTCACTTTATTGTCGACAATATTTTTTCTTTTATTTTTCAAATGTTTCAATTCACATCATTTTCATTTTGCGCCAACTATTACGCGTGGCGACAATGGTGTCCATATAACGGTTAAGTACCCTTTGTTACATATTTTATTCAAAATTTTTAATTTTCTCTATTTTCATGCAGTTTTAATTACACTTAAAAAGTTTCGTCCAATGGCTCTCTAGTGCATCTGCAAGTCAAAATAGCTCTCGACTGTATGTTAATGTTATATACGTTCTCAACTTTAAAGAAAAATCAATTTTCGTTTTTGACGGAAATTAAATCTTTATACAGAGTATAATTATGGGCAAAAAGATTTAAAGTGATATCTTAGTTAATAAGAAATATATGAGGAAAAATGTGAGAGCGCGCACGATCAAAATATATTGAATCCTAAAATTTCAAAAGCGACTTTCTAGAAACTACGTTTTTCAACATCGGTAGCATGATAACATGAGCATTTTTTAAAATTTTTGGATAAAAATTGCGCTCATTTACGCATAATTAAATTGTCTGAGAGCCATCGAACCATTTCTTGAAAATTTTAATTTTTCGTATTTTTCCAATAAGTTGATTGGATTGTTGTTGGATTCCAAAATTGTACACGGAAAAGGAAATTTTTTTTCAAAAAATTGCAGGTTTTTGGTTTTCAAAGATTCAAAAATTTGAGCCTATGACCCTTAGCTATAACTTTATTTTATAAGAAGCTGAGATTTTAATATTATTTTGTTTCTAGAGGTTGTTAGGATGTTGCCCATCGAACCGGGATATTTTGGTTCAGGTCAACTGCTGGTTTCCGACATAATATGTGGCCAAATTTAACAACAAAAAAGATTTTTGAATAGTTGAAGTAATATAAAACAACGTGGAATTATTAGGTTTGCAATTAATTTTACTCCCATCCACACTGTAAAAAAAAAAAATCTGTAGTTCTACAGATGTAAAAATACATGCTTACTAAACTTTCACCTGTAACTGTACGAAAAAAGCTGCAAATCTACAAAACTAGTTTTTGTAAAGCTACAAAAATCTGTAACTTTACAAATGAATCTGCTAAAATTTCAGTAATCTTACTAAACTTTTATTTGTAACCCTGGCTGCAGTTACATGAAAAGTTCTCGGAATCCCAGTTTCCAAAAAAATTCTTAGTAACCTTACAGCTTTTTTGATTTTCGGCACAAAAGTGTGTCTGTTACATGAAATTTTGTTGTTGACGTTACATGAAAAGTTCTAGGAATCCCAGTTTCCTAGAAAAACTTTAGTAACTTCACAGATTTTTTTTTACAGTGCAGAAAATTCTTTTCCCCAAAATATGCTCATTTTCGCCGCCGAAAACATATGTAACCGCTTAAGTTGCCTGGCAACTGGGGAATCTAAAAGATACATACATGGTTCTATTGTTCCCTTGTTTTTTTTATGACTACAATTAGACTTCTTTCTTTCCAATGACTTATCTAATAATGAGACATATAATAATAATCTGAAGACTGCCCAGAAAGTTAATGTTATCTCGGAGCCCCCCCCCCCCCAAATCTGCTTACTCTGTTTAGTTTAATTTATATTTTATTTATTATTTTATAAAAAAAATTTCTCGTTCGAATCTAAATATTTTCATTCGGTATAGGTCAAATGAACGGTTGTTGATATAGTTAGTGTAAAGGGACAACACAATATGACGCTCTGGTATTTATTTTTTTTTTGTTATTTTAAGGAATTCGGAGAGTTTTTAAAATTTATTTCACATTAATATTATTATGCATATATTAATGTAAAAAGCTGTGTATACATTTTTTTAGTTGGAACACAGAAATTTTCATTAAACCTGTCGAATGTTTGCCTGTACCTTAAATTTTAGAAAAAGAAATTTGAGGATTTGTTATAATAATACAAAAATAGTTGTATCACTTTAGCTTCCACACCGTTAAGGAGGTATCATTAAAATTATCAAGAAGAACGTAAAGTCATGCGTCAATCAGATTATGTAATATTTTTCAACGCATTCGTACTACTATAATAAAACTTCTTAGCTTAATAACGTAAAAAACGATGATTTATTGATGAGCAATAATTTGTAAAATATACAACATGCTTGAAAACACAATTTCAACCAAAGTAGAAGAAATAGCTGAAAGTTTTGTACATCCTGAATATGAACTATAGATTTATCATATAATTCACAATATACAAAAATTTAGAACAGTTAGTGAACGCATAGCACTGTTAAAAATTCAGCGTCAGCAATTTCCATCAATAAACGGAAACGCACTTAAGATGTTTTGTGCAGCCCTGTATATAATTTATATACACTAAATGGTATACAATTTTTCTAATTTAAAAATCTTTCCACAACTGAAAACGCACCTCCATCAATTATTGTTCATACAGAGAAAAATATAACTGATTTATTTTGTGTGCCCCTGTATATGAAAGATGAATGGCACATCGTATTCAACATTAAGCACCTTACAGAGCACCTCGAAGTTATATATCAATTTAAATACTTTGAAATAGTGTAACATGAACAAAATACACCACAAACAATTTTTCTCCATACACCGTAATGTAACCTAATTCTTTTTAGTGCCCCTGTAAATGATCGTTACTGTATCTATACCATATTCGATAGCGATCATCTTGTAGTGCACTTTAAAGATATATATATATATATAAATTTCAAAGTGTTTGAAATTACGAAACATCATTAAAAACCACCGCAAACGATTTTTACCCTAGACCATAGTGTAATGAAATATTTTTTAATGTCCCTGTAACGAAATTATAAATGCTACACACTACATTTTGCAATACCTAACATTCAATAGTGAATATCAATAACATTTTTCAAGTTCATGGCGATGCGACTCTATTGACGCCAAAAATAATTTTGGTCAGCTAGAATCGGCAAATCACCCACCGTGCGCTGTCACGTCATTCTTTCTGAAAATATTTTCTCATTTTATATCAGCGCTCTCAGTATACCATGCTTTGGAGGATCCTTCGCAGCTAGTTTTGAATACCATATGCATAAGAAAATGCTTTCTATTATAGAAAGCATAAAGAAAAATGAAATATCGACGAGTTAGAGGCGCGCTTTATGACAAAAAATAAAAATATATTTGAAAGAGGCACTATAAAATGAATTTCTCATTTTGAACTGTGTTTTCTTATGTGTGTTCCGATGACGAAATATCATAATGAAATATCAAATTACATTGTTGATAAGTACATTGTATTGTTGATAATTTAGAAATTTTAAGTTCGTGTAGAAAGAACAAAAATTATCTTTTAATATATTTTAATAAAATCAAATACAGAAATTATGCGACATAAATATTTTTCAGTCCAAAACAAAATGTTTTTGTGTAATTTCGTGCATGAACATTTATATAGATATATAAAAGTTCGATTTATTTTTAGCAAAATGTGAATTTAAAAATATTTCAGTTTGCATATACAAGTATTTTTGGAAAATTAAAAGATCATAAAAGCAACATGCCATTACACCCTATAGTTTCCAAATGTTCAGGACCAACTTATTTTTATAAAAGGCTTGTGTTCCCTTTTTAAAACAGATTTTACCAGATTCTAGATTCGCTATTAAATCAGCGGAAGATTTTACTCAGAAAATCAATCAGATACAATTACCAGTTACAATTACATTATGACTAGTCTTGATATTGTTTCATTATATCCGTCAATTTACACGCAAGAAGTTTGTAATAAGATTTGTGATGATATTGGACAGATAAAAGATTTAGAAAACGATATGAAATGAACAATAAAAGGAGGGCTTAATCTGATCATTCATAATAACTATTTTACATTTAATGTTAAACATTATAAGAAAAATCCTTGAGCCCAAATGGGTTCCCCTATTTCGGGTTTATTACCAGAATGTACTCTTCGGCCATTAAAAACTGAAGTTTTTAACGAATTTCAACTAACGCCCAACATTTGACTTAGATATGTTGATGATATTTTTTTATAATTTGGCAGTACAGTCTTGACGAACTTTAAATATTTACAAATCACCTAAATTCAATTAACAATACCATTATATTCACTATTGAAATTGAATATAATAAAACTCTTTCATTCCTTGACATAATGTTAACAAGAACAAATCAATCTATCGCCAGATCTGTTTTCAGAAAAAGCATAGCTAACCAGGCTACCATGCCGAAAAATGCATGTTCTCTATTTACGTATAAATTTCAACCTACCGATTTTTCGTAAGACGGGCTTTTCTAGTATGCACAGAAAATAATTTGAAAGATGAATAGATAATATTCGCAGAAATGCTCAAAACAATGGTTTTAAAGTTCGACATATTAACAAATTAATCGTGGATATTGCCAATAATCAGTAGTCTGAACGTAAATTTGATTTACAAAAATATAAACTTAATACTATGCAATATATTGCAAGCTTTTTTCGAGAAATTAAAATATAGTCTTAAACGTTTCAATGTCTGCTTAGTAGCCAACTCACTTCCGAAATTGAAGGATATTATTCGCTCTAAAATTGACCCAATTAATTGAGAATTACTCAGGAGTTTAAGAAATACAATTTATTAGAGCAGACGGATCAAAGAATTACTATATTGTCATGACTAGCACGAAATTTAAGTATAGAAAAAAGAAGCATATAGCTGATATTAAATGTAATAGAAAAAACACAGCCGTAGCAAGATTTATCTAGTTGAAACCATCGAAACAAATTTCATTGAAAGTAAAATAATTTTTCTCTCCAGTCTATACTATCCATTCATTATAAGAGAAACCATAGAGATTGTAACGCGCAAAAAATCAATATGTAACGATGCAGCATCTTACCAAAAATATGGCTCGAACTACTCAATGGTTATGAAAATAAAAATAAAATAAGCATCCAAGTAAAACAAAATAATAAAGTGCATAATAAAGATTACGTAGAAATTTGAATGACGGCGTTTCATAGACCGAGCAATCTTAGAATATTTTTATTTATTTGTTTTGAAAATGACACGGGGAGATTTGAATTATGTAAACAGTTGAAATAGCGTGCAAAAATGCAATATGTAATGATGCAGTATCTTACCAAAAGTATGGCTCGAGCTACTCAATGGTAATGAAAATGAAAATAAAATAAACATCCAAGTAAAATAAAATGATAAAGTGCATAATAGAAAGAATACGTGGGAATTTGAATGGTGGAATTTCATAGACAGTACAATTTTAGTATATTTATGTTTATTTGTTGTGAAAATGACTCGGGGAAGAGACAAAATATGTAAACAGTTGAAATCAAACGTATTTTTACTGGTTTTAAACTTTTAATTTACACTTTTTAGCATGTGAAATTAGTAAATTAATGTAATAGAAATTCCTTTTAATTAATAGGCGAATTATGATTGCACACTAAAGGATTTATTTTTTCTTAAACTAAACTAAAAAAAAATCTTATGTTAATGTCTGTGTTAAAATGTTGATAATATTATTAAGAACAAAACACACGAAAGGTATATATGCATAGAACTGAGAGGAGGAAAATCTCACTAAATAATTCGTTTTCTAATTTTATCTTCGATTAACAACAATTTATCAAAAATATAACAAACATTTTAAACTGCGCTGGATTTATCCTAAATATTTTTTAAATTCATCCTATATACTATTTAAGATATCAAAATTATGTTTTATTGGATCTCATATATTTACTTCGAAAAGTATATAAACAACCTTATATTTCACTAAGACTGTAAGTATTATTTCATTCTAAATGGCGAATAGCGTGAAACCTAGAAAACTATTTCAGAGGAACTGATGATAGTTAATATGTTCTAATCAAAGAAAATACCATCAACTGTTACATTAAACATTACTGAAAATTATGTTCTGTGTGAAGTCTGTTTAAACGAACTATAAATGCTATATTCTCCGATTTCTAGAAGCAGCATGCCATAGAAAATCTCAATAGTATGTAAAAAATAACGTAGAAATAGAAGTAAATTTACGAGAATTGCAATTGGCATATATATACAGGCAGACCGATAGGCATATACATGAACCAATAATAATAATAATAACATATCTATTACTAAATTTATTTGCCTTATGCGTTAGTATACTGTTTTCATGTTCTTATAAGTTTTCTAAACAGGCTTTTTTCTACAACATCGTTAGTAATATATTTATTTAAATGGCTACAAGCGAAAAAAACTAGAAAAACCCTTCCGGGGAAACTAAGCTTAGTTGATGCATTTTGAAAAAAAAAATCATATCAGCTACTTCATTATACATTTCTGAAAATATGTTCTCATATTATATCCTTGCTGCGAGTACATCGTAACATGCTCTGGAGAATCATTCGCAGCTATTTATGAATGTCATATACACATAAGAAAATGCTTTCTATATTCCAAAGTGAAACGAAAAATGGCAAAAAGCAGACGACTAAAGATTGATTTTTCAGACAAAATATAAAAATTCATTTGAAACAGGGTATCTACAAAAGTAATCAGATTTCGATTAATCTCTTGGTTAAGAAAATAACTTTGAATATGTATTTATTGTGAAATATGTCTTTTAAACTTTAATATTAATGAGCATTTCTTTGATAAAATAAGAAAACTTAACTTTATACAAAATTTAATAGCGTCTTTCATAACCAGTAAGAGTTAAACTTTCTCGGGTTCTAATCAAACTGAATTTTGAGTAATTCGGAGCATACAAATTATTTTATATAGTGAAAGGGAAATATTTTTGAAAAATATATATAAAAAATGGATTTTTTTGTTTAAAATATAAAATATCTATTTTTTAAATTTATCTGCTTTATATGCTACTATACTAATTGCATGTGATTATACATTTCTAGACAAGCTTTTTTTCCCCCGAAAACCTTTAACGATATCTTTATGCAAATGGCAACAAGAACCTAGAATTCTAGAAAATTTATTTTGGCTTTGTAGCTGCGTTTTGATGAAAAGAAATCCAATTAGCTGTTACATTATACATTACTAAAAATATGTTCTTCTTTTATAGCAATTCAACCAAAAGATTTAATTCACAGCTATTTAAAAAATGTCATACACATAAAAAATACTTACAATTTTCAAAAGTGAAAGAATAGACATGTTAGGCAAGTGTTTTGTGAATAAAATAATTTTGTGTGTATTTTTCTCTTTATTTTGAGGCTATGTTTTGTCGTATATTTACAATGAAATGTTTATGTATTTACAATGATTTTTTATATATAAACTATGAAAACATATAACAGCATACAGGCTGTTTAAAGTAAAAGACTGGATAAACTTTTAAAGATAATAGTAAAACATACTACAAAAATATTTTTGTACTAGAAACCTTATTTAATCAGTCAGAAAACATGGTGTTTCATTCAAAACCGAACCCATTCGTTAATTTTTTAATAATGGATGTATTTTCACGACTCTGTATCAAAGATACCTTGATCTGCGTGAAATTTAGAGATATCAAAAAAGTTGATGGAAATGCCCACTATTCGAAACTTGAACCACCATATACTAAAATGTAGTTGACGTTAAATACATTGTTACTGCCAAAAGACCTGTGCACTGCAAGCATATATCGTAAGGGAATTGTAATAAAATCTGCACACAAAACAAAATAAGGCTATGGAAAATGCCATTAAAATACCTTCGTAATTCTTAAAGTCATAAACCAAGCTCAGTATAGTGTGAAACATTTTTGATAGAATGAATGGATTGTATCGGTGTTTATCTATTGAATAGTTCCTCTTTATGACATAGTGGCTTATTTTTAAATTACTATTGAAATCACTCTTTATAATATACCTATTGTTCAAGTGATAAATGTTATGTGTTAAATGATTGTTGGAATTTTATATAAGTTTTATAAGCATGTACAGTGGTATGGAAAAAAAAGGTAATCATGCCCTACTAAGTCAGCAACAAATTTCTGTAGAAGAATGTTACTGGTACTAAACGATTGGAAATAAGGTCTACTTTAAAATGATGTTCATTCAGTATGCTTAGGGGGGGGGGGGGGGCATCTACATATAAAACCAATCCAAACTTTGTTTTTTATTAGAAATACATAGGTTTGACACCGTAAATAAATTCTACACCCATCAATTAGACTAAATAAAAGATTTCATGAAATTCGTACGATTAGTTTCAGAGAAATTAATTATTTTAAAATGATCCTATTTTAGGAGCTGTATCCAAATTGAACTTCGGTACTCAATTGTTGAAATATTAAAGAATGACTAAGTCACTTCTACTAATGTATTTTTTCTTGCCAATATGGCCATTTCACACGATTAATATGTTTCTATTATTGCCAGCTCAAATCTTTCAATAAAATGAGTAAAATATATATTTTGTTTTTTCAAGTTAAACTTTTCTACACATCATAGACGGCCTTTAACCCATCATTTTGAAGTTTTTAAATCATAATTCGAAAACTAATATAAGTCTATCAAAAAACTTGTAGGTTGCAATTCATATTTTTGGAATGTCAATTTCATAATACATATTTTAAGAATTTAAAATTACAAATTAAATGTATTTATGTTTGAGTTTTTTAGTATTATAACCACACCAAAAACTATCACATTAGTTTTATAATTTCTGCAGGATATTAATAAAATATGAAAATGTAATTTAACAGCAGTTCTAAATTTTGAATGTTTATATCTCAAAAACTTTTCATACAAATGACTTGAAATTTCGTTTCTGGACATAGTTTTAAAATACATTGTCAAAATTGTGTGTTGAAATTGAAAAAAAAAATAAAGTTTGTTTTGGTTTTGATTTGTAATTTCCCCCCTAGGCAAGTTTTACATAAAGTATTTAAAAGCACACTTTATTTCCAATCGTTTGGTACCAGTAAATTTCTTCTGTTATAATTAGTCGCGGAGTTATTAGGGGGTGTTTACTTTTTTTTCCACGCCTGTTCTTCTTCTTACAAAAACCGTCGCTACGATTTTGTATCTACTAAATAGCGACAAGCTTGGAATCTAGAAAAATGCTTTCGCCGGAACTGAGCTCAGTTGATGCATTTTGATAAAACGAAACCCCAAAAGCTGTTACATTATACATCTCTGAAGTTCTCGTTTTATATCTGTGAAAGAAGTACACCGTAACATGCTCAAGCCGCATTTTATGATGTCATACTTATAAGAAAATGCTTTATATTTTCCAAAGTGAAACGAAAAATGGCAGCGACAGAGAGACTAAAGATTGAATTTTGTAACAAAATACCAACACATATTTGGAACAGATATTTTATTAAAGACGGTCTTATTTCGAATATTTTGCTTTATTATCAGGCTTTCTTTGGGTGTGTATTTATATAGAAATGTCATATGATTTTCTGTATTATGGAATTCCTTTAGCAGAAAACTAAATTGTTGAATAATTAGATTTAGAGATATTTTTTCTGCCTCATATTTTAAAAATAAGGGATAAAAATCATTATGTTGAAATAAGAAATTGATACTAAGTAATTCCATGCAAAAAAATTACTCCACATAATTCATGTACCAGTTATTCAAAAAGAAAAAAAAACAAATACGGAGTACTTTTTACTGTTAAAATATAGCGATTCCTTTAAATAAATATAATACAAAAGTAACAATTTATTTTTTTAAAGCAATTATAATTGTATTTTAAACTGTTACATTTTGTTATAGCATAAGAATATAGTATAAGTATAAACAACGAAATCTTGTTTTAAGTTTTCTGCTCAGATTTAATAAAACCTGAAATGAACAACAACAATAATAAAAAAAAAACTGCAAAAATATTCGCAAAAGCGAGAAAGTTTCTTTTCAACTTTATTATTTCTCATTATTGATTTTTAATTTTTTATGAAGCTTTTTTTCGCCCAAAATAAAGCAAATGGTATGTAAAAAATAAATCACAGAATGAAAGCGTTCTGCACTTAATAAAGAAAAATGAATAAATAATCAAAATGAATATAAAATATTAATGGCTTCTCTAAAGAATAGACAGATGTGAGAGGGAAGATGTGCAGTGGGGAAAATCAACAGTTATGAAAAGGACGTGATAAAAGATCCATCTGCGATCATTATATTTATTCTTGATTTATTTTACTGGTTAGGGAAAAGTAAATTAAAAAATTCTACATCGCTTCAAATACGACAAGGTAAATAGCGGAATAACATTTTATATTTAAAAATTATTTTTAAAAATTATTTTTAAATATTTTACTTCTAGATGAAATCTTACTAAAACAATCGATTATAAACATGTCAGTAATATAATTTTAATGGTAAGAATTCGGGACTGGGAATAATTAGGTACTGGCGTTATATTTATTATAGCAAAATAAACTAGTTGGATGTGCCAATCCCAAAACTTTCTTCTATCTCATGTCAATATTTCATTATAATTAGTTTTATTAGTATTTTTATTAGAATTATGCATAGCTTCATACACTTTTTGATGGTACAATATTTAAAATTGCACAAAAATTTCTATCATTGCGCCCCCTTCCGGCGGAATTTTTCCAAATTCAGGGAGGACCTTCTTGCCATGGCCAAAAACATATACAAAGAATTTGGTTCAATTCTAGGAATAACTTCATACACGTTTCAATGGCATAATATTCAAAATGCATAAAAATCGCACAAAATTCGCTATTGCAGCGCCCGCTACAGGCGGAATTTTTCCAAAATCAGGGTGGACTTGCTTGCCATAACCAAAAACTTAGAAAAAAATTTTGGTTCAATTCTATCCATAACTTCATACAATTTTTTATGGTACAATGGCGACACACGGACATACGGACACACGGACACACAGACTGACAGACAGACATTTTGTATAAACATGATTTTTGTGATCTCTGAGCCCTAAAACGTGTAAATCCGTCGAAAACTGGAGGTCGAAAAATATTTCGATTACAATACTTTCTTCTATTGAAATTGAAGAAAGTAAAAACATGTCAGTAATGTACTTTTAATGGTAAGAATTGGGGACTGGGTGATAATTAGGTACTGGTGTCATTTTTTTTTTTTTTTTTTTTTTTTTTTTTTTTTTTTTACAGAACGCTAACTATTTGTTCAGGACAAATACAATGCATAGGATGGATAGTTAGTGATTATTGCTAGACATAATAGTCTTTGTATTTATCCTTAATTAAGAAAGTAGCAATATAAAAAATGTGACAAAATACTACCAATTACTCTTAGTCCCCTAATTTCCTGCGTTTTTACTATTTTTTAAATACAATATGAAATGTATTTTTATTATTTATTTTTTATTTTTACAGTTTTATAAATTGATAACATAAGTACAGAAGTCATATTGTGGGATTTTTAAACTATGAAAATCGGCAAATATTATTCTCATGTTTTAAAGTTAAAAATTTTAAAAAGTTCAAAAATTTAAAATTTAATTTTCTCAATTCTCTCGCCAATTATTAATAGCATCCGTCTGTAGGTATTTGTAAGTGCAGCTGTCACCTATTTTGCATTCCGATTAATTGCACATTCTAAAAAAACATCAACATACATTATTTTCCCGTTAAAAATAATGAACCATTTACAGTTTAATTTGTGGATTTCTTCTCAAATCTCGGAATTTTTCAAAAATCTGAGTTAAAGATTATTCGAATTTTGTAATCTAATCTGTTAAAATACAATGTAAATTATCCGGTATGCAGTTGTCTTCTTTAGACAGAACTTCTGATTTATATGTTTGTACTCGAATCATAGAATATATATATAATTTTAATTTTATTTAGCCAATTTAATTTTTTAGCGCGATTTCGTTGAATTTATGTCATTTCTGACAACATTCATGCAGCAGTTTTTCAATATTGGATGAAAATGTTTAGAGTGCAAAATCTAAATATATACATAAGACAACACGGAAATTCTCCATGCTAAAGTCCTAATGAGGAACGCTGACTTTTGGCAATATTGACAAGTTAAAAATTGCACGTCAAACGTGGCAAATGAGGTGCATTTGTACTATAACATGTTTTATAAATATTTTTTCAACCGAATATCGTACTGAATGTATATTTTAGTGCACTTCATAAGTGCATATCCATTTCATTCTGTTCGAAAGGCTGTAACATCATTCACATTCACTTTATAATTTTTCACATCGGCCATAATGTAATAGAAAACTTTTGACTGCCCCTGTAATTAAACTATACATCCGATTTTCATAAAATTTGAAATGACTCGACAAACTTTTGCAACAATTATATATTTAAAATTTCATACCATTCGGTTGGGTAGTTTTTCTTTGTTATATGCGGACGGACAGACGGACGTACAGAAGGACAGACAGACGTACAGACAGACGAACGGACTGAACGACGACTATAGGGGCTACGTATTTATATAATTATAAATGCAGCTAAAATACAAAGTAGATATCGCTCCAGTATCGAAGAAGAAACGTTAGTGTCGATGGCAACGGATATTTTAAATTTCATGCAGCTCTGTTCAACTGACTTTAACATCAAAATATGTTGGCTGAACATCGAAAAGGGCTGTAATTTAGCTTCGATAAGTCATAAAACAATCGAATAAATATTGTTTTAAGAAACAAATAATTTTTTAATTTCTAACTGTTGAACAAAATTATTATATTGGATGCACTATGTATATGCTTCAAGTTGATAACATTATCTTTCTTTAAAATTCATTTATAAGCATTAAAATTGATTTAAACTTACAAAATGTTTTGGTTATTACAGAACACATTTTTATTTTATATTTTTTTTAGAAATAAATCATTTAGTAATATAACAGTTATATAAAAATGAACATTCTCAAAAATCTATACACTTTATAGAAATTCAATACTTTTCAATTAAAATATCAGTCTATATTCTGCCTAAATGCAAAGACACATGTTAACATAAATCTATCCTTTAGAAGAAAATATTTTTAATTAACCCTTTATGTACTGAATTATGAATTCATGAAAATTTTATCTTCAAAAGCATTTTTCGAGAATTTTTTAAACTACATTAGAAGATTTATATAATCATTTTAGAAGGATTGAAGGATTTAGAAGGATTCATTTCATCTGAATTTATAGGGATTTTGTGCAATATTTATAATCCCACTCAAATCTTTTATTTTAAATATTTTTCTTAGTATTTTTTAGAATTAGGAAATGTACGAATATAATATTCTTACAATAGAAATATAGAAATATTCCCGAGAAATCTCCCCCCCCCCCTTCCCAACGCCAAGAAAGCTGAAAAGATGCAAAAGAAATTATCCTTTTAAACATATTTTTGTTTTGTGTAACCAATAATGCTTTTGGAACAAGATAAAGTAATGCATTTATAATTCATTCTATATTGTATTATTATTAATCGATGTATTAAATGAATTTTATAACAAGTTATTTTAATGGTACTTGTAAGTACCGACAGTACATAAAGGGTTAAATTGTATTCTAACTTTAAACATGCAAAAATGTATAAACATATTTTAAACTGATTGAGTTTAGTAGGAAATATAATTTTTTAAATATTTTAGGAAAAAAGTGTATTTCAAAATATTTCCAAAATATTCAAAATATAAGTTTTAACGGTGTCTTGTCAAAGTGATATATATAAAAAGGGTTTTACATATACTCTATTACATATATTCATACAGGGTGTCCACGATTAACCGTTAACCCCTTAACTGTTTATTTAAAAATAAGGAACCGGTACCACTTTATCTTAATTAAAATATTTGGCTTTCGACAAATAAATAAAAAAAAAAAAAAAAAAAAAAAAATGCCATTTAAGAAACCAAATATTACAGTTAAAATTAAATGGTTTTCAAAAGCTTTTAGTATCGAAGATAGTAAACTCTTTATGCGCAAGCGGTACTAAAAAAAACAGTTAATGGGTTAAACGACTCTATTTTAAAATTGCCTACAGAAAAAACTATTGTTCAGAAAGGTGTAAAATTTTATGGAAGGCATAAGGAAGGAATGGGAATTTAAACGAAGAAGAATTTAGTACAAGATTTCTTCGCCAGAGGGCAATTTTTAATAAATTACTCATTTAGCATTTATTTATGGTAATTTACGAATTCCGTTTATTAACTCTACCTGATTTTAAAGATAGCATTTCACTACATTCTCTTAGCATTATCCAGAATACACTTCGGTCAACTGTGGAACATGCTATTTTATGATTGTAGATGGTACCTGAAAATGATGGCCGTCATGTGGAATTTTTTTTTTGTAATGAAATTTGAAAACTATCGTAAATGTCTGCTAAATGTGTGATTCATTATAAAAATCCCTCTAGTGGCTAAATTTTAAACTTCTCTGTTTTCGCTGAAACAAATTAACCATACCTTCATTGTGTCCTTCACAAATTTTCACAAGTTTCGTTTTTAGACCATTTTAAAATAGGGCCGTTTAATTATGGACAGCCTGTAGATGGGTAGATAGATATAGATGTAAATTACATACATACTCGTAAATTGCCAACATTTTGATGTCTCAAAGTACTCTGAAAGGTTATGTAAATATAATTAAAAAAAATGTGTCATCAATCTAAAATTCCTTCAAAGAGACGAATTCCACATAAGTGTTTAATATAATTCATACTTGTAAAATTTATGCGACACCTTGAAGAAATTACTTAATAAGAATTTTCAAAATCAAAGCATGCATAACATAGTTACTAAGTGATGTGCACTTCGCAACTATGAGAATTTGATAATCTCAAATTTTTATGAAATTATTTAAGTAAGGTTTATTTATTCATAGTGATAACATAATTTTTTTTTCTAACTTAAGAAAAGCAAGGCAATATTTAATGTACCCTAAAAATAAAAATCACAATTAAAAATAAAAATAAAATAGAAAGTAATATTCTAAAAATACACCACATTTCGTTAAAAATTAAATTTAATGTTTTAACCAGTAAAATCTTTCTCATTTCATTTTACAGAATTTGTTCATAAAAAAAGTTTCATTTTAGTTGACTTTTATTTGATTTTATAATAAAAACTGTTTTATATGAATAGTACATTATTTCTTTCTAAGATTCTTACGTACAAAAAGTTGTAAGCATATTTTCAAGCGATTGAATTCAGTAAGAAAAAGTATTTTTAAAAGCTTCTATAGCATACGTATCTTTAAAGATATTTGCCAAGTCTCTTTTTTCAATAGTGTCTATTCAAAACTACAAGATTCAAGAAGAAGAAATCTAAGAGCTATTTGCTAAAGTGGTACACATAAAAGTATGCCCTCTTCTAAAATATCAAAAAAAGATTTTGATGTCTTTACATCAAAGTACTCTGAAAGATAAAGGAAGCATTTAAATTCATGAAATCACGTCATCTATCTCAAACTCTTTCAGAGAGTGAAATTTCACTTAAGTATATCATATCAAGAAGAAGCAGTATGCATATTTTTTATTAAAGGTTATTTATATGTTTTAACCTCAAATTAAAAATTTATTTTTGTGTACTGGAATATTAAAAATGCATGAAATTGCTTGTATAGACTGTCTATTTTAAAATTTTTATTTCTGTGAATTTATATCCGTGTATGCATAGTATGTACGCATTAGGGTGGTCCTTAAAAAATTAACTTTTAAATTTTCGATGGGGCACCCTCCTATTTTGATCTATGTATAAAAGAAACACTTCCACAAAAATTTCAAAATTTTAAAACATTTTCTAAGCGTTGCTACCAAGGTTTGAATGTTTAAAAAAAAATTAAAAATTGATATATTTTGTAATCTAATAATAAATTATTAATACAAATCCATTGTCATTGCCAAATTGAGTCATGCTATGATATTAGGCTGTAAAGACTGTCATTTGTTTCAAATGTCAACATATTTGCACAGTCTATTGTCCAAACACAGACAGGAGTATTTCATGTCTACACACTATTTCACCTCAACTTGGCAGCATTGTGAAAGGTTGAGAATCTAACATTCTGCCATGAAAAATAGTTCCCTGTCATTTTTTAATCTTAAATAGCTAAACTGCCTAGGAATTTATTAGATAATGTTTATAAATTATAGAATTTGATTTTTTTTATATTCGTAAAATGTCGTACTAAATGGCCATATTCTTATCAAAAGCAGAGCCCAAAACTTAAAAAAGGGTCATTCCATGTCAATTCGAAAAAAAAATTTAAGGTTTGTAACCCAACCCCCAGGGATTTGGATGAAACTCGGTGTATATAATAATTCTATTATGATATGAATACATCAGAAATTTTTCCTCCCTAGACCTCATAGTTTGTGAGATATCGGGGGTCCAATTTTTGGATTTTTCTCAAATCGCACATTTCTGAGTCTATATTTTTAGACTGCAGTTCCATTTTTAAAAAATTGTTTCTCTGGATCTAAAATGCGAATCATCTTAAAAATACCACCGTAAGTACATAAAAAATGCAGATTTTATTAAAAAAATATTTAAAAAATTAATTTTAAATATTTAGGGTCAAAAACTTAAACCAAAGTTGAAAGTTATGTTCCAAATTTTTGTGACTTTACGAAAAAGGCTCTACACAAAAAGGCAAATAAAATTTCCAATTTCTCTTTGTTTTAAATAAAATTTAACTCTTTGGGCTTTCTATTTAGGAAATAAAAATGATGTCTTTCGCATGGTTTATGCAAAAATTTTGACTTATTTTGGGATGCTGTATCTATCAAGAGACAGAAAATTTTAACTTTGCTTACGATACCTAAATAATTGCTGCACATTTTAAATTTAAATTTATTAATCAATTTGATTTATTTTCTAAAATGAAACCTTAAAATCAGACTGATTTATTTATTTTTATAACAGTAGAAAATTTGTATAGTATTGGTACTTATCACACGTTATCTGAAATTGTGTTGTTCTCAAACTTATCGCATATGTTTGTCACATAAATGTACATCTATCATTGGATTCAGTGATATAGTATTTATATATATACTTTCACAATGGTAGTATGTAAAGAACATGTACAATATTTAATGAAGGGGGGGGGGGGTGGATATTGAAATCATTGATTTTTTTTTCTCATTTTACTCCGAAAAAACAAAAGCAAAAACTTTACTTTGTAAATAAAATAAAAGAAGCACTTATATTAAATAAATTCAACAAATCATAAGAACCACAGAAATTATTTAGGTACCACAGTTTAAATTAGACATATTAGAGATATATTATTTTTCTTGAATGGTGCAGTTTCCTAAAACAGGGCAAAATTTTACATAAGCTAGGAGAAAGACTTCATTTTTATTAAAATTGAAATAATCATTAATTAAATCTAATACATTAATTAAAATTGCTTATAAATATTTTTAAAATTTAGATTGTTGTAAATTTCCAATTTCTTTTCGTTTTAAATAACAATTTATACTTTCGGCTTTCTAGTTATGAAATAAAAATGATGTCTTTCTCATGACTTATGCAAATTTTGCCCTGTTTTGAGAAACTGCACCAATAAAGAAAAAAAAAATCTGCCTAATTTTAGCTGTGGTTCCTAAATAACTACTGTGATTGCCATGACTTGTTGAATATATTATTCAATGTTTCTTTCTTCTTTTATTTTGCAAAGTAAAGTTTTTGCTTTGCTTTTTTTTCTTCTGAGTAAAAAGGGGGGAAAAGTCTGTGACTGCAGTCTATCCTCCCTCCATTAAATTTTGTGCATAATCCTAATGTTTTAATTATTTATTCATTCATATATTTTCTTTTATTACAAGTATTTGTTTTTAATTTAAACATTCCTTAATTTTCTTTTTACTATATAACTGTAAACAAATAATCTTTTGTGGTATAGAATAAGAAAATGCAATAATGACTTTTTACCAATCATATTTTCAATACGTTTTTTTCTGTGTGTGTATGTGTGTTTGAATTAAAATACTTTATTTGTATTTAACTTCTTTTTTTTTAACTTTCTATCTTATTATCTTGGATAATTTTAATCATTTTAAATATGTTTTTTATAGTTTAAATACCTTATATTTAACAAAGCCTAGTTCATTTCTACAGGATGAAACATATTTCTACATCTGCCTTGTATAAACAAATTCTGACAAAGGCAGGGTAATTTTTTTTTAGTAAAGGCAGGTGTTTTCGAATCTCATAATCAAATTATTATTAGTCTGCTGTTTCTCATAATAGAAGGGTGATCTATTTTTCCTTGTGCTGCAAAAGAAAATAATAGATGAATTTGAAGTAACTAATTATGCTGCACACCGTCATGACAACTTCTGAGAAACGATTGAACTAATTGAAAAGTTTTATAATTGTAATGAATATTGAAGAATCATGGCTGTTAAGAAAATGTAGTAAGCATTGCTAAGAATGTATTATGAACAAAAGCGATTGATATTATGTATATCTACATGAGTTGTATTCTCTTTTTAAACAGGAATTTCCAAAAAATTTGAGGATTATGATTCTAGGTATTCAATCCAGTATTAGCAGCACTGTTCCTTTAAATAAATTTGTGACAAGCTAAGTAAAATATTTGGAAAATGTTATTCCACTCTTTTATAACGAAATTTAATATCTTAAAAGATACTAAACCAAACTTTGGCCCTCAAAAAGCTATAGTTTTGATGGATTTCAGCAAAATTTTACTTTTTTTTATTCAAGGTAAGGTTTAAAGTTACCATTGGACCAAAGAAGCCGCACTCTTGATCCAACTGTTATGTACACTCAATCTCCCAATATTAGATTATCAGCAAGCAATATACACATTTTATCTTATGATATGCAACATGATGTCACTCTTGTATGTTTAACACAGAAGGAAGTGATAGCAATTGTAAAATAGATATTCCCTGATGTAAAGAAAGCCTTTGACTTTAGTGATGGGTGCTCTGGCAATATAAAAATAACAAATTTTCATAAACCTTTACCAAAATGAAGAGAATTTCCCCTTAAGATATTTAAAAATTTTTTCTGGAGGAGGAGGAAGGAGGGGGGATAGCCACCAATTTTGAAATACAAAGACATTTTAGATTCTAAATCACTAAGATCTTCCTAATATACCGATATCTTGTTAGGTTATTAAGTTTGGAGTTGCAGTAAGATAGGAAAATTGAAATATATTTTAGAATGTTCTCAAAGTTGCTTATGCATAATAAATATAAATTTTAAATTGCACAAAGAAAGAATGTTGAAAAATAAGTCTAAGTGATACTGCAAAGTACGTCATTTATTTCTATATTTATATTTAGCTCAATTATATTTTTGAATTTCAATCTTTTAAATATAATGTTTAATCTGATTTTTTAGCTTTAAAAATTTGCATATAATTTAACAAATTCTTTATTTGTTACATAAAAAAAATTACAACGATCTAAATTTTTAAAATATTTATGAGCAATTTTAATTAATGTATTAGATTTAATTAATGATTATTTCAATTTTAATAAAAATGAAGTCTTTCTCCTAGCTTATGTAAAATTTTGCCCTGTTTTAGGAAATTGCACCATTCAAGAAAAAAAAAAAATCTCTAATATGTCTAATTTAAACTGTGGTACCTAAATAATTACTGTGGTTCTTATGACTTGATGAATTTATTTAATAGTGTTGAATTTATTTAAGTGCTTCTTTTATTTTATTTACAAAGTAAAGTTTTTGCTTTTGCTTTTTCTGAGTAAAATGAGAAAAAAATCAATGATTTCAATATCCACACCCCCCCCCCCCCCCTTCATTAAATATTGTGCATATTCTTTAGATACTACCATTGTAAAAGTATATATAGAAATACTATACCACTGAATCCAATGATAGATGTACATTTATGTGACAAACATATGCGATAAGATTGAGAACAACACAATTTCAGATAATGTGTGATAAGTACCAATACTATACAAATTTTCTACTGTTATAAAAATAAATAAATCAGTCTGATTTTAAGGTTTCGTTTTAGAAAATAAATCAAATTGATTAATAAATTTAAATTTAAAATGTGCAGCAATTATTTAGGTTCCGTAAGCAAAGTTAAAGATTTCTGTCTCTTGATAGTTACAGCATCCCAAAATAAGTCAAAATTTTTGCATAAGCCATGCGAAAGACATCATTTTTATTTCATAAATAGAAAGCCCAAAGGGTTAACTTTTATTTAAAACAAAAAGAAATTGAAAATTTTATTTGCCTTCTTGTGTAGAGCTTTTTTCGTAAAGTCACAAAAATTTGGAAAAATAAACATAACTTTCAACTTTGGTTTAAGTTTTTGACCCTAAATATTTAAAATTAATTTTTTAAATATTTTTTTATTAAAATCGGCATCTTTTTATGTACTTACGGTGGTATTTTTAAGATGATTCGCATTTTAGATCCAGAGAAACAATTTTTTGAAAATGGAACTGCAGTCTAAAAATACAGACTCAGAAATGTGCGATTTGAGAAAAATCCAAAAATTGGACCCCCCATATCTCACAAACTATGAGGTCTAGGAAGAAAAAATTTCTGATGTATTCATATCATGATAGAATTAGTATATACACCGAGTTTCATCCAAATCCCTGGGGGTCGGGTTACAAGGTCTGGTTGAATTGACATGGAATGACTCAAAAAGAGTTTTCTGCAAGCGTTCCTTTGACTGTTCATTGTGATTGAAAAATTTCAGAAGACATTTTAGGATCTAAAACAGCAGACAGATTACCCATTATTGTTTTCAGATAACGGTACTGACCATTTAACTAGCTGTTCCAAAACTTCAATCAGGAACAGGTGAGGCAATGGCTTTTGCTGTTAACGAAACATTGGAGTTGTGGGGATTACAAGCAAGTAAAATGTATGACTTTTGATATAACCTTTGTTAATACCCGATTATCAAGAGAAGCTTCTTCGCTTCTAGATTAGAATATGAACAAAGAAATGATTTGGATTGCCATCGTCACATCCTTGAAATTGTGCTTGAGGAAGTTGTTGTTAAGTCTCTCGGAGGTTCCAGCGGACCAGACATACTGTTATTCAAACGATTTAAAATTTCGTGAATGTCTATCAATTATGGCATATTTCAGACTACCATAACTGACAATTTAATTAATGAAAAAAAACTCATAATGGGCCCGAAATTACAGAATTTGCTCAAAATCATCTTAATGATTTTCAACCAAGGGACGATTACAAGGAACTGATAGAGCTTACCATCATTTTCTTAGGAGGAGTACCCGAAAGAGGTGTTTACATTAGAACCCCAGGTGGATTCAATGGGGTTCCATGGATGGTGAAGGCCATATACTCGCTCAAGATTTATTTATTTAGAGATCAGTTTAAACTCTCTAAGCAGGAAGAATCTGGAGTTCGTCAAGTTTGCTCGTTTGTGGTGAAAATCTACGTTCACAGCTGGTATCAGGCCCAATGATTTATTGCTCCTGGAGAACTTGAAAAAAGACGAAATTGTAAACAAAAACATTTCCTTGTGTGTTTTGAAGAAGTTCCTTGAACATGTCTGTACTTCACAGAAGAACAATTTGCTTTTGCATTTTTCGATGGTAATGCCTTTTTTGAAAGTAAAAGAAAAATTTCCAAAATGACTTGCAAAATTTTCTAACAAGCAGCACTCTGAGGTTTTTTTAAATTATAGATTTACCTTCAGACATTTTTGAAACAGATGTGACTAATTGGAATGAAAATGAATCCTACAAGACATGTAACAATAATGGGTAATCTGTCTACAATTTCATATCCTCAAATGTGTTCTAAAATTTTGCAATCCCAGTGAGCAGTCAAAAGAACGCTTGCCGAAAACTCCTTTTTTAAGTTTTGGGCTCTGCTTGCTCGGCTTCTGATACGAATATGTGTATTTAGTATGACATTTTACGAATACCAAAAAATCAAATTCTATAATTTATAAACATTATCTTATAAATTTTTACGCATTTTAGCTATTTAAGAATAAAAAATAATGGAGAACTATTTTTTAAGGCGGAATGTTAGATTCCCTACCTTTCACAATGCTGCCAAGTTGAGGTGAAATAGAGTGTAGACATGAAATACTCCTGTCTGTGTTTAGACAATAGACTGTGTAAATATGTTGAAACTTGAAACTAATGGCAATCTTTACAGCCTAATATCATACCATGATTCACTTTGGCAATGACTATCGATTTGTATTAATAATATATTATTAGATTACAAAGTATGTCAATATTTAAATTTTTTTAAATATTCAAACCTTGGTAGCGACCCTTAAAAAACGTTTTAAAATTTTAAAATTTTTGTGGGAGTCTTTATTGTATACATAGGACAAAATAGGAGGGTGCCCCATGCAAAATTTAAAAGTTAATTTTTTAAGGACACCCTAGTACGCATGTATGTTAGTAAATGTGCATGATGGCTCTGGGAAAATAACAGGAATGATAAACATTTATGTTTGAATTGGCATATGATAAAATATGGTGCGTGAATAATTGAAAGTATGTATTGTTCTCTAACTAAAGAAAGTTAATTTGCAGGGTGGTCAGAATTAAAACGCGCCTACTCAGATCTCCCAGTATATCGAAGTATATTCAGTGTAAAAGGATTAAAATTTTCAATACATACTATAGAAGAAATGGATTCTACAAAAAAAATGAAAAAAAAATTATAATATCAATAATAATGATAATAATAACATATCCGTAAAAAAAGTAACGGTGCTGAAACCGACATTGTAATTTCAATTTTACATTGTAAAAGCATTTGCATAAATCCATGTTTGCAGGTTTGTTCACGGCAAAAAAGAGGATATCAAACTGATGAACGCCGTACCGCATGTGATGGTTTTTTATGAAAACAAAGGAAATGCTGCAGCTGCGCTTCGACTGTTCCGCCGACTTAAGGGGGCTGGTCACTCAGCTTCGGAATTCTCCTCAGTAATGTAAGGTCTATGGACTTTTGATGCATTCGTATATATATCTTCTTGGAAACTCATATTTTAAAAATCTTTTTACTGTGTACTCTTCCTAAAGGATGTCTCTTTTTTTTTCTTAATTTTCAAAATATTTCTAAAATCTATGCTGAATTTAATATTTCATGTGTTAAAAGCGGGCGAAAAGTAAGTAAGATTTTATCACTTCCTATAAAATTAAATCTATACTTTAGAAATATTTTGAGAACTAAGAAAGAAACAGATATCTTTTAGAAAGTGTAGACAAAAAATAGAAGTTAAAAGTATTAATTTCCCGAGGAGATATTTTAAATATACGAATTTATAAAATGCCCATAAAGTTTACATTAGTGAGGGGAAATCGGCAGCTGAGTGACTAGACCCGTTAATAATTTTCGCAAAGGAATAGTTATTCCACAAGATCTTGGAAGAATGATCACTCGAGTCAAGAAAACTGAACATCTTGAAGTTCAGTCGAGCCAAAGACACAAACTGGTTCATTGAGATGTCACTGAAGATATTGCCGGTGATATTTTAGAACAGTCGATGGATAATATTGTAGGCTTTTTGTAGTACACGTTGAGCGGCACGACACTTGGTTGTTCTCTATAAGACAGTATGGAACGTACTGAGAAAAATAGCGCATTGTTTCCTGTACGAAATCAGTCATAACCAACAGTTGCTGGCTTTCCTCAGGGAGACGCCACTGACCTTTGCATTGAAATTTCTTGCTAGAGTTGAAATGTATGCATCTTAGCCATGGCAGGTTTTATGAAGCGATGAGAGCCCATTTCCACGTCTGCGGAACATTGCATTTTGATAATATTTTACAAAAGTCAAAAGTGATGCGCTACCTAAAGATATTAAATAATTTCAAAACTTTTCCTTGCGTTATTCTTCTAATTTGAAAAGATAACTTTACCACTCTGTTAGAAGTTTTTCATTTCGCTTTTTTCAACTCACCCTGTTATACACTGAGTAGTTCAATATAGAGATATGTATGTAGTAGGGGTGTTTTAATTCTGGGCATCCGGAATAAGTAACGGATTAACGAAAAATACATCACACGCTTCAATAAGATCTAAAGTGTCTGTTTTGAATTAAACAAAATTGAAACTACATGTAATAAAATTGATGCATTTGTTAAATGTTAAGTTAAAATTTTGTAGTGAAAAATTCTGCTAATAAATATATCTGTACCAGTTAGAAAAAACACATTATTCGTCATGTTACAGATATTTGGACAGACACTAATGGATAGGAAATAAGTTTACCTGGCAAAAAATTATCACCCCTGCAGATATTTTTTAACCACTGTACAAAATCGCTGTAGCTTTGATATATTTTTATATTTAGCAAGAAAAGGGGGAGCTTGAAAAGACGGTCAGTCAAATGGAATTCACAAACACTTTTAATTTATGTGGGAAAGTGTTAAAAACATTGCTCTCCTGCGGAAGAGTGATTAATTTGTGTCCGGTAAGCTTACTATATTGCAATTTCATCACGTATTTTGTTAAAAAGAACAGACATATTGAGAATTTATTTAATAATATTAAAGAGCAATATGAACGCATATCTACTTTTACGTCTGAAATTATGAATAATTAGAAAATTCAAATTTCTAAGTATTTTCATTGAAATTATGGAAATATATTAGAAGATTTGTGCAATCATTAAATGTTGAAATATTTCGCCTGTTGAAATTTTTAAACTAAATCTGTATCTGTGTATATATTGCATAGAATTTACATTTATTCCTTTCACATACTGTTTTAAATATTTCGGAGGATTATAAAATACATAAATATAATAGGCTTACATGTGAATATAGAAGTTCTTGGAGAACTGAAGTTTTTCATTCAATGCCTTTCAATATGAAGAAACGTAAAAATTGGGAACAAAAATCATTTTAAAATATCTTTTCTTTGCACATCCAAAGACCAAATAACGATTTTGGAACATGTCAATGTAAAAGTCCTACAACACTTTCTAAGCTATATTACAGCTGTAGTAATCGGAATTTTTATTTAATATCATTTAACTGTCTTGTTAAACTTATTTATGTGTGATTTATAATTTATGTATTTTATTAAAAAATGTCTAGTTTGAATCTAAATATTTTCATTTTATACCAGTCTAAAGACCGGTAGTTGGTATATATAGTGGTAATGTTCGATTTTTAACGGTACTACTGTACTACGGATTTTTAACGGTAAGAAAATTAACCAGTCAGGAGACGCGCTGAGTCTCATAGTACCGGGTGCTTTTTAATTGTAGTGTGGAAAAAATCTCCAAACGGTGAAAATGGGCCAGTGTACAAGGAGTTATAAAGATGAAATAAAACGTTTAGAAAAATTACTTGTTGAAGTTTCAACTGATGAAGAATCGATAAATGAAAATAATGATGAAGCTATAACTGACAAGGAACAGCTTAGTGCACATGAATTCTCTTCAGAAGGAGAACTTGATTTAGATGGATGAATTAGATTACAGTTCGAAATTAAGAGCTCCACCAGAAAAATATGTCACATATAGTTTGTTGCGAAGGGTAGATAACACAAAATAACATGTAAAATATGTGAAAAAAATGTCTACGGCGAACACGGAACCATTATGTGCAATTTGTGTCAATAACCTTTATTTTTGTAATAATGATTTTTAACTTTATATTTAAGTATTTCAGAAATATTCATAAAATAACATTATTATAGTTAATGTTACAAATTAATGGCATTATTTAAGTAATCTTACAAATTTTCATAAAAAATATATTTTTAATAAGTATATTAAGTTATTTTTTAAAAATAAATATTTTTCCACTTTTTAGATACTTTTTTATAAAGCATGTTTTCTCATTATTCCTATTTATATTTTATAAAATGTGGCAGCAAAAACTATAAGTTAATCATGAGTTATTAAATGTTTTTAAAAGAAAAGTCTTTACGGACCTCTGAGACCCATCACGCGGTCCCTTGTCACTATTAATGGAGCGCGTTCTCCCGGGTTAAAAAATATAGGGTGTCCACTTTCAACTGTTTTCAAAAGCTAATTCCTAAATCATTAGTCATAGACATATAGTTTCAATTGCAAAAAAATTTTAAATGAGGTGAAAAAGTATTTTAAAAATCGTTATACCAATAAAAATTTTGTTTGAAAGTTACGAAATTTAATTTTTTATACGGTCTCCCGGCCCTAAAAGGGATGTTTAGAAAAAAATTTCCTATTACACTAACAAGTAAGACAAAAAAAAAAGTTCCCATTCATCTAAAACTAAACTAACTGAGTTATGAAACTTGGTATGGCGTGACTTAAACCAATTTTCTTCATCTGAACACAGATGAGTTAGGCCATGGTTCGAGGGATCATACATAAAATGCTTAAAGTATTACATAAATTAATTTTGCGTGCGCACTTTAATTGAAATTAGTCACATCGTAGAAGTATTACGATAGGGTTAATTCGTATTAAGTGTCAAATTGATTAAAGTAATTGTATTTCAACATATGTTTCATTTTGTAAGCAAATGAGACTGTTTCTTTTCATGATTTCTCTTAACCCATTGAGGACGAGCCTCTTTTACATTTCTTTAATTCTTCGACACCTGTTTTTTCCACATTGTAATTTTGATTTGTTTAATCGCTCAAAATCTGAGATTAGATAATGTAAAAATTTCCAAACTAAAATGCTGGTATACAAATTTAAAAGTTTTGTTAGCCTTACATGGCAAGTTTTCTTACCAACCGGCTTCCCATTAACACGTTCACGCCGGCACCTATATTTATGTTTTTTGCTGTGAGGTGGCGCTCGAATTCATGTTTTGCTTCATCAGGCGGCGCGGTACTTTCGATTATTCAGACACTGTATACAATGACACGCCCATCTCATATTCATTAAATTGAACTCAAATATAACAAGCAGAGTTGATTGTGAATGTCTGAAAGTTCGTAAGGAGTGAGCAAATTACTTAGAGACATGATTTTATTGACTGCATATGTACAAATTTATTATTAAATGTCTTAAAATCTAAAGAAATATGGACAACATGATATAAATCCATTTTCTGTAAGGTAGAATCCACGCCCTTAGTCAAGGTTATCTTTTGAATGAAAACGAGAATTCTCGTTTCCCGTCGTGAATGTATAAGGCTTATAATATTGAATTGTTTTTACTACTGAATTTTCGAATATTCAAGTGTGACCCATCTGTTGTGCACACCGTCTATGGCATAGTCGAGTGTGACCCACCTGTAGTGCACGCCTTCTATTTAACAGTGGAGTGTGACCCACCGGTGATGCACGCCCCCCGATGCGACAGTCAACCGTGACCCACCGATGGTGCACGCCGCCCGATGGGGCAGTCAAGCGTGACCCACCGGTGATGCACGCCGGCGTGAACGTGTTAATGACGAGCCTCCTTTACACTTCTTTTAATTCTTCGACACCCGTTTTTGCCACTTTGTAATTTGGGTATATTTAATCGCTCGAAATCAGAGATTTAATAATATGAAAATTTCCAAATTAAATACTGGTATTCAAATTTAAAAATTTTTTTCGCGTTACCTAGCAAGTTTTCTTGCCAACCGGCTTTAATGAGTTAATAAAAATTGTGCTATTTTTTCGCTTATATTTTTCATACAAATTTTACATTTTGCGTTAATATGTCAAAATGAAAATAGATTTCAATTATATATTGCAATGTTAATTTGATTCCCAACTGTTATTTTTTTTAAATATCTGTAGGTTATTTAAGGTTCTAGTAAATTTTTAATGTCACCTATTTCATAGAAAAATGCTGCTTCAACTGTAAACAGCTATTCGATCAGTTTTAATCGTAGAAGAATGAGACTTTCTTTGTCTTACTTCTTAGTGTAATAGGATATCTTTACTAAAAAATAACTTATAAAAGCGGGGTACCATATAAAAATAAAATTTCGTACACACTCAGATTTCACGAAATTTTCTATGTTTTTGACGAAAAGGTTTCTTGGGAAATGCTCCGAGCGAATATTTCGTCAAATTGATGAAATTACTTTCTTCACTTGCTTGACGATATAAATTTCGTCCATAGTTCCGTCAAATGAGGGCTGGTGGTGCCATCTATCGAAAAGTTTGGAAGCTCCAGTATTTATTGACAGGGGGAAGAAAAAAATCACTTCCCGTTTTCTTCGGCGTGGGAGACCTTTGCTCTTCCGACCTCGCTACTGCGGACTCGTAAAGATGTGCTTTTAGATTGATGTAATGAATTCTGTAGCGTATTTATATTTTTATAAGGTAGATTGTAATTTTATCGGCGCTGCTATAAATTCTGAAAGCTTTTAAGTAAGGCCAATTTATTATTATGGTTTTCTCATGTCAATGAATAATTATAATATGGCTTGATTAAATAATTTATTAGTGAAATTTTCTTTGCTCAATGAATGATTAGAATATAGTCTGGTTAATTTGTTGCTCGCAAATAACGAATTTTGAAGTGCATATTGCGTGAGATTTTATCACTTTGAGTAGGTGGATAAGATTTTAACACTTTACTGTTTATAAAAGGGGAGAGGGATCAATTATGTTTATTTTTAATTTGATTGAAAACAGAATATACTTCTTAAATAAATAATACAAAAAGATATCCTAGAAGTTTTAAATTTTATTGACCAAATTTTCTTTTTGAATAGTTTTGAAGAACACAGGAAATTTATTCTTTTCGAATTAGAACATAACGAACAACAACATATAAATAAATAAATAAAAATAATATTAAGCATTCCTAACAATTCTAACAGCTAAAAAAATAACTAATGAAGAAACAATAACTAACTATATTTCAGTATTTTCTGAAAAGCACTAAAATGTGCTGTTTTAAAATAAATTATTAAAGGACTAACATAAACAAGCAAATATCTGCTTGCTAAAATCGCAGGATTTGAGGAGGTACAGCAACTGTGTCCTTAAAATGCATTGAGTCTGATCGTGATTGACGCAAAACTTTCGTCAAATATTTGAGAGTTTACGTTTCGTTAAAAGTCACGTGATGTTGAGAGGAAATTATCATCAAAAACGACGAAATACAGCTCAAGGATTTCTGAATCGCCAAAAGTGAGAGTTTTATTTCTGAGAGTCTAATTTAAAAAAATGTTTTTATTAACCAAAATCGCTTCTTTACCTCATTTAAAATATTTTTGCAATTGGAACTATATGTCTAGGACTAACGGTTTAGGCATTAGCCATTGGACGCTATTGAGAGTGGGCATCCTATATAATCAGCCTTCTATGCATTTATGTTCAAAGTATAGCGTCTCGTTTTGACTTATTTTTGCAAGCAAATTTTCTATTTAATAAATAATTGCGGTACGTTTAAGTTCAAACTAATTTAAAATTCGTGTAACTCGGGGCTATAGAATGCTACTGGAGCTCCCTTCCCTGAAAGAGAAAATTACTTTTCTTGAATACTCAAATCCAATCTCATTGTTTTTTTTTTGTTTTTTTTTTAAATATTTCATACAGTCCATCAATCAAATATTATTAATAATTATCCCAATGCAAGTATTTTTTAGAATAACACGAAAGGTAAAATAATTGCTTTTCCTAATAGCAATAAACCTATGCAATATATTTTATTTTTATTTATTTATTTATTTATTTTTGATGACGAATACAAATTTTTTTTAAAAACGCTTATTAAATACACATATATTTCAAAACATTGAAAAAAGTACTTTTTTAATACTTATATTTTTAAAAATAAATGTTATATATTGTCCCTCGACAGAAGGCTTTTTTGATTTTTACATTCCAAAAAATATTTTATTATGATTTGTTTCCATAGAAACTAAGTACTTTAAAACATTTTGCAGATCATCTGATGAAGTTAACAAGCTCGGAAATGAGATGAAATACGCTACAGCTTTTAGCGAAAAATCTTTTAAGAATATATTCAGTTGCATCCTTCAGGTTCTCCCGCAGGCAAATACACGAAAAATATGTTTTATCTAGAAAAAGAAATTGTATTCCCATTAAATTTCGCTGATATGTATTTCATAAAGTATTGTTGTAAATTCTGTATCTAGAAGTAATAGTATACCAATATTTTTTTTCCTTTTTTTAATACTACACATACCGGTAATTTTATTCAAGTTCTATAAAAATATTTCACAAAAGAATTGTATGGAAATGAACTAATTGTCATTCTAATTAAATTTCAGATTGAATTTCCTTCTTTCTTTTATTAAACTTTAAACTTAACAACTTAACTTTTCCTTTTCTTTTTCTTTTTTATTAATATTTTCATGTGAAAAAACCTTGTTAGTCTGCTCTAGTAATATTTTTTATTTGCTATATTAAAATGCATGGTCTTTTTTATGAGATGGGTTTGATCCTCGGTAGTATTTCAACAGTCCTTTCGGAACTAGTCGAAATTAATTCTTTATTAGGTTCGTTCGTAATTATATAAACACGTAGCACCTATAGTCGTCGTCTGGTCCGTCCGTCTGTCCTCATATAGCTACCTAACAGCGCAAAAACTACCCAACAGAATGGTTTGAAATTTAATATATATACTCGTTGCAGAATTTTATCGAGTCATTTACAAATTTATGAAAACCGAATGAAATCTATAAAAGGTATTAATAAAAGTTTTCTTCATTCTATTAAATCCTATCATAGATAATTAATTCAATGATATCCCATGTTAGGTAATGATTCTAGGTTGTCATGGAAATTACTTCCTATTTAAGATGGAGTCATATTATTTCCGTATTACTGAGTTACACATAATCATAATAAATTTGTATTAATGTATTTTGTATAAGAGTGCAACAGATATTGCACCAAGATCTGAATATTTATAAAACTAATTATAGTACGAACGCACTTCATTTGCCACGTTTGACGTACAATTTTCGACTTGTTTTCATTTTGTGTATTTTAAACTGCTAAACTACTTAAGATTTTGTATACTGTTTTTATTTATTAATTCACAATTTTTAATTTTTCTATTTTTCTATAGCTATAATTACATTTAAACCTGTTACTCTTAAAGCTTTCTAAGGCCTCTGCAAGTGAATTTACTTTTCTACTTGATATTAAGTTATCCCGCAACTAGGGAATCATACATTGTTCAGTTTTTTTTTAGGGTTTCGTTCATCTCACAAAACCCTTATAAGTCTCGCTTCTCTGTCTGTCCGTCCCAGCGCTCGTACTCGGAGACTATTTAAGTTACAGACTTGATTTTTTTTTCTTTTTTTTCTTTACATAGAGCTGAACATCCCGTCATACCCTGTCATACGTAAAATTAGGAATAATTATGTCATTTTAATGAAATAAATTAATGTAATAACATCCGACCCTTTTTACGATTTCCAAATACAATCTGAATTCCAACCAACTTTCCGTGACCTTGGTAGTCTTATGGTAAAGCGGGCCCCACCAGTGGCCGAGAGGTTCTGCTCTCGAAGCTGGTAGACGGGAGATGCTGCGTTCGAACCCAATCGCGCCCGTCGGCCTAATCGTTCGGAGTTTTCGTGGTTTTCTTCGAGCCTTGGATTCCCAAGCGTAAATACGGGTTAGGTTCCCTCAGAAAGACCCCCCACGTAGGGCATCCCCCCCTTTGGGACTATATCCTTCGTGTTGATAATTGGCCGTCATAAACACAACCAACCAACCAACCTATGGTAAAGTGATATTTCTAATCGAAAGGTTCTAGGTTCGAAGCATATCGGCGGAAGTAGAAATTTTTAATTTTTACATTTAATTGTCCCATGGTTTTAATTAAAAGGAATTTCGTATTTTTTAGCCATTTTACGGGGTTTTGGAATTTTAATAAACGTTAGCATCCTTTTTGGCGCCATTTAGTAAGTGTTTAGAAAGTGAAAGAATTAATATTGATTTTTTCGGAATTATTTCAGCATTTTAAATATGTTTTAAACAATATATTCTCTAAAAAAATTACTTTTTGTTTATACCTCTGTTAAATTTTTGAAAATTCTGAATTTAAAAATATTTGGATTTTTTAATTTGATTTAAATAATTGTACATGAATATTTTTAATTTGGTTTTAAAATATTTTTTAAAATATTTTAAAATTAAATATAATAGTGCTGCCATTTTTGTAATGGTTTGATAATTATAAATTAACAATAGTGATTTATGAATTAAGGAAAAATGGTTTTAAAAGAGATATTAAACGAAACCCTCTGTGCGAACTGCGATCACATTGCGATTTACCATCACACTGCGATTACCCTTTTTTTTATAACTATGGTTAGACTTTTATCATTTCAGTGGCTCATCTAATAAAACACTCATCTGAAGATTTCCCCAAACGTTTGTTAGACGTATTTCAACTTATCCAACAATGTGTTTGCGCGAAATTCGTTGCTCCTCACAGATTATTGTTCATTCATATCTCAATTATAAAAGCAAAGCATAGGTAAAAGGAAATTGGCTTACCTTGTATTTATGTTTGTATCCGCGGTTTATCTGGTATCCATCATCATCAGGGTAACATCATCTGTAAATTCAAGTCGTTTCCCATTCTAATTCATTGCTGATGGATATTCTGTGTTATTTTAAAGCACACGTGATTATTTTTGTGACTTGTAAAAAAATATGTAGATTGAACTTTTAAAAAAAGAAACAGAATTTAATTAGTTACACTTGCAGCATAAAAATCGCCGCATCTCTCCTTTTGAGAGTCTGGAATAGAAGTAAATGTATAAAACATACATTATACATTATTGAAGATAAAAACAGGAAATTAGCATCAGTAATCTTGATATTACATTATTTATATTTATAGTAACTTAAACAGTTTAGATTATTGATTGTTCAAATGTCTTAATTTCTTGGATATGTGATGAAATGTTTATACAAAGTATTTATTTAGAATCGTAAACTTCTTTGTTTTTAATTACAAGTTCCTTTCATAATTGCTTTTATGAATCATGTTGATAGATGAAAAGCAATTTTCTGAGTTTGATTTATTTAATAGCCTTCATTTGGAGATTACATTTCGTAATGTCTGTCAACAAAGTTGGTGTTAACTCGGACGCCCTTCAAAACTGCTTACACTATTTAGCACTATTTAGTTGGATTTATATTTTATTTATTTTTCTGAAGAAATTTCTGGTTCGATTCGAAATATTTTCATTCGTTACCGTTCTAGTGACCGGTTGTTTTATATTTAGGGCAAAGGATCAAAACAATTTGTCGCTCTCGCATTTTTATTTTAAGAAATTCGAAACGTTTTTAAAATATATTTTATATTAAATTATTATTCATTTATAAATGTAAAAAACTATTTAGAGAAGACTGAGGAGGGTTGACCGTAGGGGAGGGGCTTGATGCATCCGTCAGTTTTCATATTTAAAAGAATTTCAGTGTTTTGCCAATAGTTGATAACCAAAGCTACTGAAATGTTCCCCATTCTAAGCTGAATTTAACCAGAAATTCTCCAATCTAATTATGGAAATGCCGCGAAATGACGCAGCATTTCAGACTTTTCGCTTTTTGACGCAAAGTTTTTCTTTTGCAGTATTGTTTTCTCTATAAATACGGTTAGGTCTTGTATAGTTTGTTAAGTAAATGGAATAAATTATCTAATATTAATATTAATGGGTCCAATAATAAAAACAGCGGGCAAGTGAAACAAAGATAAATATCGTTCTTAGTAGTCAAAGTGTTAAAGTATATTTTACTATCTAAAAATACACATCAACTAAAAAAAGAAACATTTTATTTATTTCCTGAATTTAAAAAAAAAGTGACACTCAGCAATACTAATCCAAGTGAAGATGATATTAAATCCGAACAAATTTGTTATCTTTATATAAAAAGATCAAGAAAATGATACGCATATCTTAGATCATTTTGAATTGTATTTGTTTCATTGTATTTGTCTTTGTTTCATGAAGATAATTGAAACAAGTGTGTAAAAATCGACTGTAAAGAGTTTTCAGCTTAAAAAGTGTTTTTTTTTTTTGTTTTTTTTTTAGAAATATTTTTAAGATTTTCTCAGATTACATATATCATAGAAATTTAAGTAAGTAGGTTTTAAGTAAAGTAGAAATAGCATTAAGCTTTTATTCCCGGCGTAAAAATTGTACGATAAATTAGGCTAACCATAACCACGTGCTATACTTTAAAAAGTGACTATATGGGGCAGCTTGACACAATCAATGTCAGGGAGAATTGACCAGATGTTCAGAGTTCCTTAATTAAGTGTTTTTATAAATATTTCTTTTATACACTGCACATAACGAAAGGCTAATGGGTATATTACTAAAATTGTGTACATTTATTCTGAAAAGCTACAGTAAAATGGGGTGATAGAAAAGCAACGTTTAAAATTGATTAAAGGAAGATGTGAAAATTGCTATAGAAGGAAGAAAAAAAATTAATGGAATATAAATTGAAAAGATTATAGGAACTTTTACTTCATTTAAATAGGATCCATAGTGGGTAAATAGAAAGAATCGAAAAGACCTGAATGGATGATAGCAGCAGCCATAAGGAATGATAAATGTTCATGCCTCTGCAAAAGAACAAATCATTGATCAAAACACTTTGGGAAGGTATGTAGACAAATTTATCCAAGATGAACACGATGATATGAAGCCAAACTATGTAGCAACTAGTTTGCCAGGTTGAGTGTCACAAAAATTTGGTGTTTAAAACGGAATTTTTTTTACTGTGCCTTAACTTCCGTCTAAGCATGTTTGTTTACATATCACATTTCCCCAAATATTTTTTTAATAATTATTAAGCCTTGTAGCAGAAATTTACTCTGCCTTGTTTAAAACTGACTTTATTGCTCTTAAATATTTCAATATAAAATAAAGTGGATCAAATATCTCATATAGTAGTCAAGTTTCCCATTTGTGGGGAGCCTTGACCAATTATTTTCTCATGTTTAAAATCAATCATTTTTCAAGTTTCTTATATAGTACACTTATTTCGCAATTTTATTTTGATAACTCATTGTATATCGAATAAAATGACATATGAAACTTTATTCTAGGTTCAATATTAAAAAAAAAATAAATAAAAATCAGTTTGTAAAAAATGGGTAAACCCTCCCTAGTCTACCCTATACATTTTTGTAGTTGGTATATTAAACAAGTGCATAAGTGTGATCGAAGTTTGTACAGAGGGTTTCCTTTAATATTACTTTCACAACACTTTGTCTTTTAATTTTTAAATCCAAATCGTTAGTTTATAATACTTAATATCTTCCAATAAGGACACAGATGTAGCAACATTAAATTTAATTTAAAAATTATTACAATTGAAAGAAAATTTTTAATGAAACTAAAATTATTAAAATTATTTCAAAGAATGACTAATATTAATTTATATACATTTATAGAACATAAAGTCAAAATATGAAAATCCATATGCACATAAACAATCGCATGTAATCCTAAGACTAATAATGACACTGATGAAAACATAAAATACAAAGATTCATTTTTTTAAACAGTGCGTATTCTACATGCATGAAAAAGTTTTAAGAAAGAATTTTTAAAGTAATGACGCTAAACAAAAGCAATCATTCTAAAGCGCGAAACAACTTTTAAAATATTATGAATAAATATATTAAAATTAACAATTAAAGTATCAGTACAAATTTTTAGAGATGTTGTACAACAAATTTCATGCATCCTTATTTATTTATTTATTTATTTTTATTGTCGGTTTAGTGGACAAGTAGCGCTCATATACCGTTTTGTGTTGACGTTTTGACGAATTCCATATACTTTAGAGACTGCTGCACAACGGACTTCATACATCCAGGTATTTGTTTTTCGGTTTAATTGGCACGTAGCGCTCATACATCGGTTTGTGATAGGAGTTTTAATGAATTTCGTTAATTTTAAAGACTGTTGCACAAGGAATTTCATGCATCCAGTGATGTTTTTATCGGTTTAATGAGCGCCTAGCGCTCATACATTGGCTTGTTATCGGGGTTTTAACGAATTTCATACATTTTAGAGACTACTGCACAACTAGCTGAGACTAGCTTAGCTTAGAGACTAGCTGACATAGGAGTGAAAATTTGATTGGCGAGATTTTGGCTATCAGTGGCACCCGCCCAACACAAAAGTACCGAAATGTATTTTCATCCACATTTTATTTTAATTAAATTTTCAAAAGCATATCAACATTGATTATTTTGGTTATATGTAGGCTCGATATTTTCCCAATATTGTATTCATCAGATATTAGAACAATGAAATATCAGTATTTGTTAAATACTGACTTTACTTGGCCAGAATTAAAGTAAAACGCTAATACAGCAAAATACATGTTTTAATTTGACAATATTGGAAATTGCAAAATCATTTATTGTAATATTGGTGAAAATTAGAAAAATGTAAATACCAATTATTTGTATTTTTTCAAGTTTATATTCGCATTATTAGCCGAAATATAGGTAAAATATAGCGAGTATCTGTCAAATATTCCTTTTCTACTCGGACTGTTTTCCTTGTACTACAATGCGTGTCTACATAATGAAATTGCATATTAAAAATATTTTCATGGGAAAACATAAATATTACTTTCAATAATTTTATTTTTGTGTTTAAAACACAATATATATATATAAACTGCAATCTCACTTTTTTGAAAACTGCATACGGTACATTTGAAATTTTCTGAAAACGATGTTTTAATAAAATATTTTTATCTTTTATAGAAAAAAATAGTTACGTATTTCAGTAACAAAAATTTGTAAAATATTGAAATAACATTATTATATGAATTATGGAAAGACTTATTCAGAAGTGCTTTTTTGCTAATGACCCACCCAGGACGTTGTTTTATCTTTTCTTTTCATCTGTTCTTATATTCTATATATTTTTTATTATTCCCAAACCAATAACTTTAATGACATTGCTTATCGGAAAGAGTCTGATAATCAGCATTATTGGAAATATCCCTTGAGATTTTCAACAAAAGAAATATTTTAACCTATATGTGCAGGATTCCCTATACAGTCCTGCCCTCGCTCCCACACATAAATATCAGAACGGCGACAGCTATAGTCATAAACAGTGTATTTATGAGTAATGTGGCTATGTTTTAATTGATGAGGCCACATACTGCTCCAGTTAATGGCAGACTGTGAAATTGGCAATCCTATATCGAAAACAGTATGAGATACTGGGAAAAAGTCAGTTATGACGCTACAGAATACCCTCGTCTTAGTATGAAATGATGACTTATGTTAAAAAGTAATTTTATTAGAAGTCCTGAAATGTAAATTTTTTACAGCCAATCAGCAGCTTCTATACACCACTAATTGCGGAAGTGTAGTGGAATCTAGCAGACACACATTTGCTAATAAAACTAACAAATATAAACAAGTTACTGTTTATTTGAATAAGATAATATCAAGTCAAATATGCTCAATGTGACCACTATATGACAGCAATGGATCATGGTTTCTACATGCTCCCTGCATTTGTGCATTTTGAAAACATTCTGCATCTATAGGGACTACTTTGCATCACTATTAAAACATTAATAAGAAAAAAACTTATAATGTGAAAAAAATCTATTAAAATAACGGTATTTGTGCCCTGTCTTTAGATCAAATTTCTTTTATTCTTTTTATTACAATAGTTTGCACATTTGTGGTATCTTCCACGAGTTTTGTTTAACCCTTTGAATACTGAAGTCAAAAAACGCACTGGCATTCAAAATACGGCAAACGCCCGAAACTGAAATATTGCTGCGAGATTTTTTTCACCCCCTTTCTTTTGCCTTCCTACCTGTCAGAAGCACAATAAGTAAGCAGCTATCTTCGAAAGTAGTACTTATTTTTCCCTACTATTCCTCGTAAGAGCCCTCCTACGAAAGGGTAATCCTGCTCAAGGGAAAGTTTTTATTGTACTAAAGCCCAAATATTTGTGCATGTTTTATGTTTCAGGATTTATTCCTGGCATGCTATTTCTGAGAGTTTCTCGAAATTAGCTTCTTACATGTTCGAGAGTAACTTCTGTCTAATAATGAAATTTTTCACAGGGTGAATACAATTTCTTGCTTTTCGTTTTACTGTATATTTTTTTCACGATAAATATTTGCAGTGAACTAAAAAAATCCCTTCAACAAATAACATTAAAAAAAATCTACTTCTGTTTTCAAAGAAATTTATGAAAAAATATCACAATATTTCCATTATACGAGTATTTCTAAATTGACTAACTGTATTTAAGAGAGATTTTTTTTTTAATGTTATAAGACAAATCGTTAAAAGAGAAACATTAGATGCGAACTAAAAAATAATAACTAATGAATGTTCTGTTCGAAAATTGCTTTACAAGTGACTTCAAAAATAAAAATTCTACTTTTTGTATTATATTTGTAAATCCGAAGAAAGTACAAAATTTTTAATGTTGAATTTAAAAAATTATACAAGGAATAACATTATTGTTATTAAAAAATATATATTATTGATTGATGGCGTAAAAAAAATGATAGCAAACGATTTATTTTTGATTTTTAGCATTTTAAAAGGTCATATTGATTTTCTATTAAGCACTAAACACATACTATTTATGAAAACATAGTACCTAAAGTAACTGTATCTAGAAATTAATATCTCAAGTATACAAATTTAATTGTTCTTAACAAAATTTCAACCTTTTCCTACAAGTTAAAGCTTTATAAATTTTAAATTTTAACGCCAAAAATATAATAATGATTTGAATTAATAAATAATAATAACTTAATAGCTATTTGTCCCAAAATTTATTTAAATAGTATTATGTAATATATATATATATATATATATGTATATTACTGTACATATTTTTTGATCTTGCAAACTTGTAATAAAAATAAAATAAACATTAAATTCTTATAATGATAAATAAATCCTTATATTTATATAAGGATATTTATATAAGGAATTATCCTTATAATATCCTTATAATGAAAGATTTTTTAAAAGTTATACAAATAATTTTATTGTGAAGAACATACATTTATTAGATAAGATATTTGCAAAAGATATAATTTTTTTTTTTCAAGTTTCCAAACACATTGAAAATACATTAACTAAATAAAGGAAAAGCATATAGAAAACAAAATTATCTACGGAAAAAAAAAATATATTCTTTTTTTATTTCTGGAAGAAGGACATCCTCAATTTCTTATAAATTTGTAATAAATGGATCTAAGGTTCGCTATTATAGATCCTAGGAAAATCTTTTTTTCCTAATTCTGGAAAAGGGACATTATTTTCAATTTTTACAAATTTGTGATAAAGGGATTGATCTGGTTAATATTCCTGAAGTTAGCAGACTATCTTTTTTTTTTATTATTATGGAAAATGGACATTGTCAATTTTTATAAATTTGTAATAAATGGATCTAAGATTCATTATCACTGCCAAAACTAACTTTTTTGCGCCCGGGGCAAACATGAATTCCCCCCCTCCCCCCTCCCATCCTGATGCACAATAAAAGTTATCGACTTCTGGTACCCTATGCGGAAAAAAAAAATTTAAATGCGAGCTAGAAATATGTAAACAATGGTCCCATAGGATAACATTAGCTTGAGCGTTAAGAGCCTAAACTAGTTACGCGAAAAAACTGGGACGCTAATGTTAAACCTATGGGAGAATTCTTTTTAAAATTTCTCACTTGCATATATATTAATATTTTTTTTTTCTTGCTTAGAAGAGCTGAGGTTGAATTCTAAACAGGGTCAGTGTTTACTTTTCCGATTTTGGTTGCAGATTTTTTTTTTTTTTTTTTTTTGTAAAGTTACTTTCACTTTCAATACAGATTCCGAAATCTCAATGTATAGCAACGCTAAAGATCAATCCAAGCTATCTTTAAAAAAATATATATATATATATATATATATATATATATATATCATTTTAAAATATTAAAATGCAAGCGAAAATTTTGAAAAGAAAAGTCCCATAGGTTTAACATTAGCTTGCAAGTTTCTTTATATTTCATATATATATATATATACATATATATATATGCAATTTTGTATGAAAATACAAACAAAATCTTAATCCCCCCTTAAGTCCCATAGGTTTAACATTAGCTTGCGAGTTTCTTTATATTTCATATATATATATACACTTTTGTATGAAACAACAAACAAAATCTTATTCTCCCCCACCCCTTCGCTTTTCGGTCTCGCGCACGGGGTACATTCCCCCTCTGCACGCCCCTAGTTTCGGCCCTGTTCAGTAATATGGATCCTAATGGATGTAATGGATTTTCTAAGTTTCTAAACATATAGAAAATACAGTAACTAAAAAAGGGAAAATCATATATAAAACAAAGTTATCTAGATGAATTATTATTATTATTATTTTATATAATTCTGGAAAATGGACAATATTTTCAATTTTTACAAAATTTGTGATAAATGGATTCATTTTGTTAATATTCATGAAGACTATCTTTTTTTTTTATACTGGAAAATCGACATTGTTAATTTTTATGGATCTAATATTCTAATATTCATTATCAGGGCCAGAACTAGCTTTTTTTTTTTTTTGCGACCGGGGCGGCAAACATGGATTCTTGCGCGCTCCTCCCCACATCCTGACGCACAATAAAAGTTATTGAGTTCAGGTACCCTATGCGAAAAAAAAAAAAAAAACTTTTAAAAAATAAAAATAATTTAGTAATAATTAAAATGCGAGCTATATGTATTTGCATCCTCGTTAAAAATTATTGCTAACGCTTCTTCTTGCGTTAGACTTTTTCCTCTACGATACATTTTATGTACCGTATACAAATAACTGAATAAAATGCAAATAACTAAGTTAAAATTCAAAAATAATATTATTGTAAAATACAAATATCAATAACGCATGAAGTTTAGCAAACATATCATGTATCACAATAGTGAAAATGTTAAAAGTGTTTTCCTTCTGAAATTCCCCATTCGTTCATTGCAATAATCCCTCATCAATCACTCCCCTCGCACTTACTCCTGGACAATAGCTGGATATTTCCGAGGGGGGTAGAAACGGAATACCTGTTTCTCAGGCGCTCGGGCGGTCTCGCCGTAGTTTCACTGTCCGGGCGTTTGAGGCGGCTTCGTAGCGAAAGGGTTAATGAACGTTAAAAAGTAATTTGCTATGTTGTCCTCATAACGAAGTAATAAATCTCAGCCTGTATGTACGATGATTATGCTGAAACGTCAAAATTGAATTCGTTTTTGAGTCTTATATGACAATGTACATTAATCATTGCAAATATGTATGTATGATTTAACATCAATTTAGGTTAAATCCTGAGTAGAGTGTTTTCATTTTTAACATACCCTGCTGGATCAGTCGAAAGAGTAAGTGGATTTCTTTCTTTTAGGTAGCTTTCTTTACAAAAAAGCTACCTATTGCAGCCGTTCGGAGGAAAGCGATTTCAAAAAATTTTGATATATTTTCATCGATCATGACCCCCAGACCCCGAAACCAACCTCCGTTCAAAATTGATATATATATATATATATATATATATATCTGACCTATGTCACACTGTAACTCCCGTAATTATGAACCGATTTCGATGTAATTCGGTGTGTACATAGTACATACCAATGTCTCGACCGAGTTCGTTGGCCAGCTTCATCCGTCGTTTTGTTTCAAAATGGCGGCCATTTAAAATTTTTAAAAAAATTTAAAACTTGAAATGTGGTACCAAAAAATTGAAAATGGAAAAATATTTTCTTCCTATGTATTTGACCTTTATACAAAGATTCCGGAGCAGTTTTTGTTTCGTCTATATCTTAAAAAATGGCTGAGTTATAGCATTTTGAATTTCTAGCGTGGCTGACATTTTGAAACGTCCTAAATTTTGTCACGCGATAAAAGAAGTATTTATGAACCGATTTGGATGTAATTCGGTGTGTACATAGTACATACCAATCTCTCGACCGAGTTCGTTGGCCAGCTTCATCCGCCATTTTGTTTCAAAATGGCGGCCATTTAAAATTTTTTTAAAAATTTAAAATTTGAAATGTGGTACCAAAAAATTGAAAATGGAAAAATATTTTTTTCTTATGTATTTGACCTTTATACAAAGATTTCGGAGCAGTTTTTGTTTCGTCTATATCTTAAAAAATGGCTGAGTTATAGCATTTTGAATTTCTAGCATGGCTGATATTTTGAAACGTCCTGAATTTTGTCACGCGATAAAAGGCGTATTTATGAACCGACTTGGATGTACCTTGGTGTGTACATAGTACATACAAATATCTCGACCGAGTTTGTTGGCCAGCTTCATCCGCCATCTTGTTTCAAAATGGCGGCCATTTAAAAAAATTAAAAAATAAAAAAATTTAAATGAGATACCAAAAAATTGGAAAATGAAAAAGATTTTTTGTATGTGTTTGACCTTAATACAAAGATTCCGGAACAGTTTTTCTTTCGTCTATATCTAAAAAAAAAATGGCTGAGTAATAGCATTTTGAATTTCTCTTGTGGCTGACATTTTAAAACGACCTGATTTTTGTCACGCGATAACAGGCGTATTTATGAACCTATTTGGATGTAACTTGGTCTGTACATAGTACATACCAATGTCTCGACCGAGTTCGTTGGCCAGCTTCATTCGCCATCTTGTTTCAAAAGGGTTGCCATTTAAAAAAAATTAAATTTAAAATTCAAAATGAGGTATTAAAAAATTGGAAAATGAAAAAGATTTTTTTTATGTATTTGGCCTTGATACAAAGATTCCGGAGCAGTTTTTGTTTCTGAAATTTTGTTCTTTTGTTGATATCTTAAAAAATGGTTGATTTATAGCACTTTGAATTTCTAGCATGGCTAACATTTTGAAACGATCTTGTATTTGTCACGCGATAACACACGTATTCGCTTATTTCGATGTAAGAAGGCATGTGGATAGTATACATGAACACCTCGACCAAGTTCGCTGGCGAGATTCATCAGCCATCTTGTTTCAAAATGGCGGCCATTAAATTAAAAAAAATATATATATTTAAAGTGAGGTGCAAAAAAATTAGAAATTGAAAAAGGTTTCTTTCTTCAGTATTTGATCTTGATATAAGGATTCAGGAGCATTTTTTGTTTGTCTTTACCTTAAAAAATGGCTCAGATATAGCAGTTTCAATTTCTATTGTGGGTGACATTTTGAAAAATCTGATATTTTGCATGCGACAGCACTCCTGTATATTAACCGATTCCGATGTGAGTGAGCATATGCACAGCAATTACTAAGGTCTCGACCAAGTTCACTGCTTAGCCTCATCCACCATGTTGTCTTAAAATGACAGGCACTTTAAGAAATTGCCGAATTTGGCAGCCAAATATAAGTTACTTTAAAGAAAATCAGCTTGGATAAAGCTGACTAATTTCGCGAAATTCTCATTCATTATATTGATAAAAATTAGTATTGAATCTCCTATATTCGGTTTCCACTAAATTGAGCTTCGTGTGTTTGCATGATATAAGTTGGCTTTTTTTTAAATAAGGATTATGAAAGCTACCTCTTCCTCCCGGCACTGGCCGGAAGGACTTTTTAAAATTATTAATGTGCAATCTTGTTGAAAATTATTACCCCCTATTAAATCTGGTTCGAATTATTGTATGAAATTTTGACTGATATCAATCAAATAGCAATAACATAAACTAATAAATTATGTGCTTAAAATACGATTAGGAATGTTCTACATATAGAAATTTAAACTTATTTGTTAGCAAAATAAGAAAATACCTAAGCATTAGAAATTGCGAATGTCTGATGGTGGATATGGGCATGATGGCAAATGTTCGAAGAAACAAGTTTAGGTATGAAATAACAAGAACAAAAAGTCATGTGCCAGGCATAGATTACGAATCACTTTCCAAGACATCCACGATATTTTAACAAAACTTAACTGTTTAAGAAGGTTGAAGATGATGTCCAGTTCAACAAGTTATAAAACGTATAACACAATTGAAAACGGAATGTCAGCAATTTCTTTACATATTACGCACGTAAAGTGACAATTCTGGTTCTTACTGATCTCGGAGAAAAGACTTATTGTGCCCATGTGAATTGTAAGTATTTGTATGCTGAAAGTATGGCGATTGTTCATCTTATGAAAATATACACAATCGGTTTTCTATCAAATCTCTTCATCTTTTTCTCTAAAACCTTAAAAAAAATATTAAATTATAATGCTTTAAGTTCTAAATTAATAATAACAGATAACCAGATATAATCAAACCAACACTGTTGCCATTTAGAAAAACTAATTTCAAATCTAGAAACAAATGAGCTACTCTTGGGGCGTTTCATTAAAAAAATACCGGTTGACATTCGATTCTGCTCTTGAAATATTTGTAAAGCATATTAAAGCCTTTAAATATTTAGAAATGTATTTTTCATCTTTTTCATACCAGATTCATACTGGCTCATGTTTTTTTTGTGAAAAAAGGAGTTAATTGTTAATCTAATTATATAAACAAGGCAGTGGATCCATACATAGATTACGCTTCATTTATAAATTTTGTTTAAGCGCCATCTATTGTTGGCCAATATAAATGAAAGAAGTTTTGATTAAAATTGTAGTTTTTTATAACAAAAATGTAAGACGTAATGATATAATTCGAGATCAATTTTTTAAAGTTTCGGTTATATCAGTTGAAAATTTCGTTTAATATAAATAAAAGGAATATTATTGATACGATGATTTCTATGATAGAATTTAAATTTAATTTTGTTGATTTTTAAGAGCTTAACATTTATCCGCTTCTTTTTAGAATTTTATTTGCATTATAATTGAAATGAGGTTATTTTAAGATGTAATTGGAATAGGGGAGACTGGGGCACAATGGATCACTTTTGTAAATTTTGGCTGTTTACTCTCAAAGCAATGTTTTTTTGTGTTTCAAAACATGCATGCATCAATGATTTCTCTGCCTCCTGATTAATCTGGTAGCGGATGAGACAGGAAATCTCTCTTGTTTAACCTTCGAATATTTTATTCTGGATTAAACAGGAGTATATACATAAGGATTTTTTGGTTCGTATCAAATTTTAATAATGAAGGGCTTTTTGCCACAGATCTCTTGCCACAATGTCTCTTGACATATGAGACTGACGTCTCTGAAAGAATGTCCTTCTTGATTCTCTAATTTCAGAAAAGACTGATGTCTCTCAAAGGATACTCGCTGGCCTGGGCCCTCTGCGAATATTTTCGACCAAGTCCACACACAAAGTCCTGTCGCCCTTTTTCTAGCGACCCCAAGTCTCCAAGAGCTAGGAATTATCGCCGGCCTCTCCGTCCGCGATCAAAACCAAGAGTCCCCTCTCACTCTTAAATCCATCCCCTTATCTCCATCTTCTGTATCTGCCCTCAAACTGCAAGGGATCTTCTCCTCCAATCGGCTAAGTCCCCGCGTTCTCATAGGAGCCTCTTTGTTCCCCCACTGGCGTCCGTTGCCATTTCGCGTCTCCGAGATGCTGAAACTTTCTCCCCTAGGAAGTCGCTTGAAAGAGAAAACGATATATAAGGGATGGACCGTGGATAATTGCTAACGTCACGAGACATTGGAACCAGGACGCCTCGAAATATTCTCTTATTGTACATTAAAGATGAATGGGTTTTAACCCGTGGGAGCCTAGCTTGTGAAATCTTGCTACAGGCAAAGTTCTGTTAATTAATTATTTAACTACGCCAAGACTTTACAATGCATATTATCTATATATTAAGGCCTAAGTTGCACTCACTCAAAGCCAATAATTATACATGCTTTTAAAAACATGTATTTTTTTAAATGGCAAGTGACAAAGTGGGCCATTGTATCCCAAGCCATTGTACCGGGGTGCAATGGTCCACAACATGTGGCTCTATGGACCACAACTAAATTAAAACAATGCGTTTCTTTAGTACATTCGTTAACAGAAAAAAACTTGAATTGATTTAAAATGTCTTAAAAGGTATTATATTTATTTATTCATGGCCTCAGTTCATATATATAATGTAAAATTAATGAATATTAAAGTTAGCACATACTAAAAGATTTTTGTGTGTGGTCTGTTTTCTTGTAAAACTGTAGGATTTGGCATATTCATTTCAATATCTTGCACGTTTAAAAGAGATTCATGAATAGTAAAGGAAAAATGAGTACAATTTGCTTAGGTTTCTACCGCATGAATTTTACAAATAATTCCTTTTTTCTATTCTGTTAAAAAATCATTCACACCAAAAAAAGAAACACTATTTTTTAATTAATTTTTCGACTACTTTTTGCAATGTGATAATTCACATCATTAATATCCATTAAATTCAACACTATTTTTTGTTATAAATTTGACCACAATATAAGTACCAACTTTTATTTTGTTACAAAAAATAAGCACTACGCTGTGAAATAATTTCTTCATTATTTTATTCTGTATTGCTATAAACATACAGTTATTCAATATTTTTGATACATAATTTTACTCTCTTTCCTTGAAACATGTGGTGGGGCCTTCAGTTTTATCATCTTTCTCTGTAACAGAAAACGACATTGTTTATAGTTTGTTTGTTTTTTTTAGCTCTAACTAAAACGGATTTTTTCAAATAAAATTTTATCTTCCTTCGGTTTTGCTTCTTCATTAATATTTTTCCTTGTTGTATTAGTGAGAATTGCTAACGCACTTTTCTTTGGTTTAAATTAAGCTATGTGCAAAAAAGATTTTGGTAAAGAACGCAATTGTAAATGCGATATCATTTTTAGCTAATGATTTGTCAACTAGTTATAGAGTCATATATAGAGTGAAATTCGGCATTTTCAATTTTTTGCATGTTTCAAAGACAATGTCATCGAATGGTATACATGTATGAATGGTATATGTCAATGAATACGTCTGTTACTCTAGGCTTGCTTGACTTGTTTGTTGGCATAGCTAATGAAAAAGATAAATATATTCTTTTTAATAAATAATGAAAAATAAAATTAAATGTATCTTTCGTTACAGCAGAATTATGCTAAATTAATATTTTACGGATAAAATAATATAAAACTTTTGATCTTTACATTGCTAATTTACATTGACTGTGAAAATGTTTTTATGTAATAATATTACATATTTTTAATTAATTGGATCTTACTTAACACTTATAGCTTATCTATAATATAAATAGATACAAAATAATAGGTATGCGATTTTTTAATGCATTAATATAATTTTATGTTTGTAAATGCGTAGGAATTTTAAATTAACTAAATGTTTATAATAAGTAAATAAGAAAAAACTACAAATTGGTCTATGCTATAGCACTACAAAAATGTAGACTACCGCGAATTATGTGTTAATTTACTCACTAAAAATAAAACATTTTATTATTTTTAATTTCATGTATAATACATAATTTATAAAATCATATAGTATACAGAATTGGATACAGTGGGCCATCCCGGGGGTACCCCAGTTTTGGGCGGTCCATTGTACTCCGGTTTTGGGTAATCCATTGAACCGTAGTTCTGAGTGGTCCATTGTACCCCATATGAAAGTTTGACAGAAGAAAATAAAAAACAATAAAAACATTTTTGTGCTAAGCAAATGTCTTTCAAATCATAATTCTTCAATGAATACAATAAGATATGTTTCACTGAAAATATTTACTTTTACCTGCCACAAACTTCCTATCTGGAATAAAATAAAATTGCCAGTTAAGCACATAATTTTGCATTTTTATTCACCAATGTAGTGCTATCATCTGTGTGACAAAATATGAGGCATTCAAAAACGTTAATGATATGAATAATAGGGGTTGGCCCATTGTACCCCAGCCAGTCCCCACTATAAGATGTTATCATGATTGAATTAGTATTGCTGAAAATTATTTTTTCACATCCTCCCAGTTTCTCACATTCATTACTATTTTGTTTTCACTCCAAAGTTATGTCCAAATGTTACTATGCTAAAAATCGAAATTTCATCTGCATTGATGCAATTAATATACGTAGTATCTGGTATTATATATACGTAAATTTTAATAACATTTGATACAAATATAAATTTTATTTACAATGGAAGCAAAGAAAAAAATCTTGAAAAAAACAAACAAAAAAACATTGATATAATTTTGGTAAATAATGTTAAAAAAATAATCTGTTAAAAAATAATTCTGTATATCTGATCCAAACTCCTACATGCAAATCATTAACATGAGTTACACGTTTACCGATATAGGCTGCTAATTAATATTTTCTTCAGAAACGTATTTCAGATTTTTTGTGAATTTCAGTAGACAATAAAGCCTTGCTATTCTCATCCCACTTTAGCCATATGTGATCATTTTTCCTATATACAGGGTCTATCTAAAACGGGGTAAAAACTTTACAGGGTGATAGAGCGCAGCTATGCGAGCAAATTTTGTCATAGAATGTATGGTCGGAACGCAAGAGCTGAGAAGTTAAAAGATAGTTTTCCACTGATGCATTTAAAGAATTAACTCAAGAATGAGAGGAGATACTTCGGAAAACATTTCATTAACAGGAATGTAATTAATGTACATGCTCAAAGAAATTACTCAAAAGCTCTTCCGCCACCTTTAATGCGCGCTTCAAATCTGCGGGATAGGGACTGACGCACATTTGAAATGACACCCAATATCGCCGGTAACAACGGCAATCCTGTCGACTAGATCCATATTAATTTCATTGGGTCACTCGTAGATTAGGCTTTTCATATGGCCCTACAGGAAAAAGTCTAAACACGAGAGATCCGGCCATTTTGGTGGCCAGGCTATGGGACCTTCTCGACAACCCTGGGACAGTGGAAAACTACCTTTTAACTTCTCATTTTTAACTTAGCGTTCCGAACATACGTTTCATGACGAAATTTACTCGTATAACTGCGTTCTATCACACCGTGACATTTTGTCTACTTTTTTTGATACACCCTGTATATTTCAATGAAAATGTGAAATTGTAGGTTATTCACTGCTGAAAGCTACTTTGAATCTTGTTGATAAGCTTCCATTATAAAAACTAATCAAGTTGTTCGTTAGGTTATATATGGTTTTGCAGTGAGTGACATCCAAACGTAAATATTTTAATAGGGTTTTAAATATTGTCAAATATTTAAACAATTAATTTAAGAAATGTAAGATGTGTAGTAGACTCCATTTTTTTAATAGGGTACTCTTTAATCTTTATAGGGTACTATGTACTCTTTAATAAAAATACACTATTTACTCTTCGAATTACCAAAATTCTCTGTGCTTAAAAAAAAAAAAAAAAAAAAAAAAAAAAAAAAAAAAAAAAAAAAAAAAAAAGATGTTTTACACGTAATAGTTTGAAATATTGAAAAATATAAAATATCCCTTTACTTTTTTTATTTATGCAGTTTTGTGTATTATAGGTAATGCGGTGGAAAAGAAATTTATTTTAAGCAATTTTGTGAAAATTACATTTGATGGATTGGATAACCTTAGAGTCGTTATATAAAACACAATGATAATGCGGCTTTCTTTAAAATAATTTTATTATTAAAGCGTCAATTAATTTACGACTAAATTGTATATGATTTTTAAATTTGAAGTAATTTAATAATTAAATAATTTATTTAAAAAGAATTAATATGTAATAATTAAATATACCTTTCTAAGTATAATGATAATAATATCTCTCTATTCTAAAAAAAAGCAACTACCGCTGTCACCGCCGCCGCCGGTTTTGAATTTTTTGTGACCGGAGGTCTTTCTTCGTTAATATTAAGAAAAATAATGCATACAAAAATATGAAAATCGATAGTGTTATACAGAAATGCTTGATAAACACGCTGATGCAGACAGTTTTCAAATCGAAGAATTATTTTAAGAGATATTTAATGCTAAAGTTGGACAAAATCGTTCCACTAAAAAAGTTTTATAGTAGCAAAAACTATACATCGGAATTTAATAATTTTTAGTTCATTTTATACGTTATAATTTCCCGGTGCGCAGAATTGATTTATTTTTTTAATTTGACTCATTTTTCGAGGTTTTATATCTATTTTAAATTCAAATTTTCAGCATTTCGAGAGATATTTTTTACAGATTTTAGAAAGTGGTATTAATTTAAACTGTTGCCAACTGTGTAAACAGCAGAAACAATAATGTTTGCTTAAAAAGAAAAAAAAAATATATACGTGTAATAAATTAAAAATTTATTTACACGTGACTATTATAAACAGAAAAAAAAATTGGAATTAGAATTAAATAATTATGTACAAAAAGCAGGAACTTATTAAAAATTACGTCATAAAAACTATAATTACACGTGAATTTTAAGACAGTAAGGAATTTGTAAAATAATAAATTTATTAACATGCGTTAGAAGTCTTAAAAAGGAGAAATTACGTCATATTTACGTCACATTACAGTTATTACATAAAATGAACACAAAATAATATTGCAAAACGGTTTAAATTTACAAATTGCGCTAGACATTTATTTGATATTTTGAGAGGATACCTTTCAACTATTTTTCTTAGGAAAGCGCAAATAATATTTTATTTCTAACACAAGTATTTTCACGTGAATATTAAAAAGAGAAAGAATAGTTTGGTCAAAATTACGTCAGATTAAAAACGATTAATTTAAAATGTCTCATTTAAAAGAACTTTCTTTTCGCTTTGTTAAAAAATACCGGGAGACAAAGATTCTGTTTACTTAATTCCTTTTATATTAGCTTATTTTTAAATGTTGTTACACGTGTCTACGTCATCAAGTTATTTTGATTTCGACGTTTTATTTGTATTTTTATTAATGTTGTACTAATTTATTTGTTCTTTTGTTATTTAAAATAAAAATTATGTCAATTTGTATAATTTGGCGAGTGGTCTGGCGATTTATATAATTTGGCGAAATTAGTGGACGGGATAATCAAGTAGTACCGCAGCGGATTTAACGTTAAAATTTTCCCAATCAAAGAGAAATGAATAGAAATCCGTTTATAGGGAGATCGCCACTGTTTTTTAAATTATAAATCAATCTTTCGAAATCTTTTTAAAGTCGATCACATTAGCGTGCATTTAGAGTCTGCGGTGTCTGGACGGGGGTTGGCGAGCGTAGCTTGTAGGGGGCCGAGCCCCCTAGTGTGTATTAAAAAACATAACTATTTGTATTATCTCTCTATTCTAAAAAAAAGTAACTTGAGTAGTCACCGCCACCGCCGGTTTTGAATTTTTTTGTGACCGGAGGTCTTTCTCCGTTAATATTAAGACAAATATTCCATACAAAAATATGAAAATCGGCGGTATTATAGAGAGATATTTGATAAACACGCTGATGCAGACATTTTTCAAATCAAAGAATTATTTAAAGAGATATTTGATGCGAAAGTTGGACAAAATCGTTCCATTAAAAAAGTTTTATAGGAACAAAAACTAGACATGGGAATTAATTCATTTTTATATCATTTTATACGTTAGAATTTCCCGGTGTGCAGACTCCTTTAATTTTTTAATTTGACTCATTGTTTCAGGTTTTATTTCTATTTTAAATTCAAATTTGCAGCATTTCGAGAGATATTTTTTACTTATTTTAGAAAATGGTATTAATTTAAATTGTTGTCAACTGTATAAACAACGCAAACAATAATGTTTGCTTCAAATTAAAAAATTATTTACACGTGACTATTATAAACAGAAAAAAAAAAACTTTCAAATTAGAATTAAATAGTTGCGTATAAAAAGCAGGAACTTATTGAAAATTACTTCATAAAAACTATATTTACACGTGAATTTAAAAAAAGAAAGGATATTGTAAAATAATAAATTCATTAACATGCGTTAGAAGTCTTAAATAGGAGAAATTACGTCACATTTACGGCACATTACACTTATTATGTAAATTGAACAAAAAATAATATTGCAAAACAGTTTAAATTTAAAAATTGCGCGAGACATTTATTTGATATTTTGAGAAAATCTTTTCGATTATTTTTGTTAGAATAGCGGAAATAATATTTCATTTCTAACAAAAGTATTTTCACGTGAATATTAAAAATAGAAAGAAAAGTTTGGTGAAAATTACGTCAGATTAAAAACGATACATTTAAAATGTCTTATTTAAGAGAACTTTCTTTTTGCTTTGTTAAAAAATACCGGGAGACAAAGACTCTGTTTACTTAATTCATTTTTATATTAGCTTATTTTGAAATGTTTAACTGATTTTATTTAATCAAAGACAAAAACAGCCATTGTATCTTTACACGTGGGAATTTTATTACAATGGGAAAATTTTCCTTACAATTCCTCAATCAAAGAGAAATGACTAGAAACCCGTTTATAGGGAGATCGCCACTGTTTTTTAATTATAATTCAATCTTTCAAAATCTTTTTAAAGAAGATCAAATTAGCGTGCTTAGAGACTGCGGTGTCTGAACGGGGGTTTGCAAGCGTAGCTCGTAGGGGGCCGAGCCCCCTAGTATCGTAAAAAAAAAAAAAAAAAAAAAAAAAAAGGTTGAAGCCGTGTTACTTAGAAATGTGTGGCATCCGTACACTCATAATACAGAATAAAGTTTTAATTCAAGATTTATTAAACTGTTGTCATAAGTAACAGCATTGTGAGAAAATCGTATAAGCAGGTGTTAAGACTTCAAAGTCGAGCTTAAGTCTCAAATAAAGAAAGAGAAATTGTATGATGGACGAGTAAAGGAAATGACGTAAGCAGCAGAAAGTGATTGAAAATAGAGAACGGTAATTTGACAGTTAATACAAGTATATGATTCGTTAGTCCAAAAAAGCAAATAAAGGAGGTTCTTTTGTAGAGTGTTTGAAAACTATAGAGAAATATATGTCCAGGTTTGAAATAAAATAATATGGAAAACGTAAACAGAATATTGTTATGGTTGTATGTTTCGGCTGATTATATCGCCAGGGTTATAGGCTAAGAGGGGAAGAGAAATCTCTTTCATGGGTTTTTTTCTAAAATATCGTAACGTGTATTTACGCAACGTTAAATATTTACGTAAAACTCCGAATGGTTAAGCCGACGCGTGTGACATGGGCTGGAAGACAACGCGTCATGTTTGCCAGTTAAATCCAGAACCTCTCAGCCCCTGGTTGGCAAGAATGTTTTTTAAAATGAGTAATTAGCATAGTATTAAAAAGAACATTAAATGTTTTTATTACATATGTGTATTAATGAACGTAACTATAAGTATGGACATGTTTTTACATTCTTATTTCTTACTGAAGAACATTTTCCGGCATAAAAAAAGTCATTTTTTTACAATTGTAAATTAAAAAAAATTAACTCACTCAGAGTTCAACAGTATATGTTCCAGAAAATTTTCGTCGGAAATTTTAAATTACACACATGCATAAATCTCAATGTCCATGTCTTCTCAGAAAAAAAAAAAAAAAAGAAGAAGAAAATCATTCTTCATTCGAAAAGAAAAAAAAAAAGAATAATAATACTTCAAAGTTTCCGCAAACATTGTATGCATATTTCATTTGTAAAATGTCTCAAATCAAATATTCAAATATTGGAACTGCACTCTGATTTTAGCTCTCATAAGTTACTGAATATGTGTTTGGATAGAGTTTCCATGGAAACATCCATTCCCGCTGAGAACAGTAGTTATTGGTTATAAGAAGTGAAAATTGAAGATCTCTTAAGTAAAAAAAATATATGAAAATGTTCTTCGATTTTGAATGCAAAAATGTGGTCGTTAGATTATGAAAAAGATATGCAGAATCGATTGGTATGTTGATGATGTGTTTTGTGTTTCTGAAATGCGTCAGTGAAATCATATGTCCTATATTTAATTATGATTTAAAGTTTATCCATTTCGCTACTTTAACAAAAAATTCTTTACAAACTTGCCGAAAAAAGTAAAGAAAAATGCGGTCGTTTTATTTTTAAGACGATGTGTGGAAATTTATGATGTGTTATAATAAGTTCCTGTTCTACAAATTGCCATAAAAAATCAAATATCTTATTGTAAATTACGATAATTAACTAATGTATTTCGAGCTGTAAATAAGCCAAAGATTAATATCCAGAAATAGTGGCAATAAACTACATACAAGAAGTAAAGACTTCTGAAATTATTCTGAAAATAACATGCAGCACTCCCAAAAAGCCAGTATGGAGTCACTATTTTTTATATTAAAACTTTACGACCAAAACATATAACAACTATCCTTACACACTGTGACAAATAATCCATAACAGTAATAAAATTTTACAAAATTCGTAAAATTAATATATATATATATATATATATATATATATATATATATATATATATCCAAATATTTGGCAAGTCTAAAAAATTAATAATGAGCATTAAATAAGTATAAATATTTCCAAGGAAGCAATACACTCTTAAAGGATCTCAGGACTCTTAAAATTGAAAAAAAAAAACAGACAATTTTTGACATTTAATATCTTAAAATGTGTATGATTTTAAAACACAATTTGTTTTGGGATGAAAGATATAAGTATGTTCTTCCACTTCATGCAATTAAAAAATTGCAAGATGCTGAATCAGTAATTATAGGGTGCTTCAAACTGTCAGAGATTTATCCACCAGAAAATTGATATAACATCTTACGCGCACGATTGCAAAATAAATTTTGCAACTGGAATCAAATTTTTTATGCTTCTATTATAATAATTACAGTCATATTATAATTATTATAGTTATACTTCACATTATAATAATTACCCTGAATCTAAATAAATTCATATTTAAAGCATTTTTATGTTTTAAATACAAAGTTGTATTTAGACAATACAAACTGTTACGTAGATTTCGTATGAAATACTACCTATTGGCGTCGTTCCTATGTTGGAATTTCTGAAATATTTTTGCAGATCTACACCGATCATGACCCCTAGAACCCAAAACCACCCTCAGTAAAAAACTTTATGTATATATATATATAAGGAATACATGATGATTTGTAATTATATTATGGCTATATATATATATATATATATATATCACTTTCTTCTGGACACGATAACTTCCACAATTCTGCACAAATCTCTTTCAAACTGATACATAAAATAAAGGAGCATACAATCTCGGTCAGGTTCGTTAATGGACAAAATTGGACCAAGGGGATAGAAATAGGGAGGGGTTTTGTTAAAACCGAAAAACCCCCATAACTTCTTAATTTTTGTAATAATTTTTATCAAATGTCTTCTTAATATTGTCTTCAACATTTATATAGACAAGGTTTTGATAGGACCAATTCTTACAGCAAAAACAAATCAAAAATACATAGCGGTTAAAGAAAAAAATCATCTTATTAAGGGTGTATTCAAATCCAAATTGCTTATTTTCTTACTCATTTTTAAATTCATTTTTGCTCTCAAACGCATCCAATTGGTAGATTCTCTTATTCAGAAACTATATAATGTACAGCAATGATCGATTTTTTGATAGAAGCAGAAAATATTTCAAAAAATGATGTCAAAGCGGACATTTTGAACAGAATTTCCCGAAGCGATTCTGTTAGAAACGAAAAATATTGCCCTACTGAGAAAATAATTATTTATTAATCAAGTTTCAATTAATTGAAAGAAAAATAAAAACACATGTCGCTTAAAAATCTTTTCAAAAGTCACGTCAGCAAGTTTCATATTTTTTCTATTAAAAATGAATCTGAAAATGTGCCAGAAAATTTCGAGTTGTTGAGCATGGAAAAGTATTTTTTTGAATACCGCCTTAACATGATTCGGATAAAACCAGCTATTATATAAAAATGAAGTAAAAACTCGTGAAAAGCGGCCAGATAAAACTGTTAAAGTGGATTTATATCTAATCATGATTTAGTTTTTGGTTGTGCAATTAATATACTTAACTTCGAAATCTACCTCCGCCTGTTGGTCGGGCCGGCAGGCATTTTTGAAAATTTCAACAGTATAATCACCCACACACACACACAAAAAAAATGAAATAAAAAGTTAGTTTATACAGACTAACATGAAACATATGTTTAGAAAATTTCATGGAAAAATATTCAGAAGCTTTTTTGAATATCCTGTGGGTTATGCCCGAAAACGTCATTTGGAGGAAAATGACTGCAAAGTTCCGGAAATGTTTCATACATTGAGCGGGTATAATTCTAAAAGTCATAAGTATAGAAATGTCAAGGAAACGATTATATCAAATCATTTAGAAAAAATAGGAGTTTAAAATCTAAAAAAATAAATAAATAAATTCTGAAAATTTTGAAGCTTTAAGAGTCCCGAGGCCTTTTGATGATAATTTTAGGTAGATTTCGTATGAAATACTACCTATTGGGATCGTTCCTATGTTGGAATTTCTGAAAAGATTTTGCAGATCTACACCGATCATGGCTCCTAGAACCCAAAACCACCCTCCGTAAAAAACTTTATCTATCTATCTATCTATCTATATATATATATACATATATATATATATATATACACACATATATATATATATATATATATATGTATATATATATATATATATATATATATATATATATATATATATATATATATATATAACTGTCTTCTGGATTCGATAACTTCCACAATTCTGCACAAATCTCTTCCAAACTGATACATAAAATCAAGGGGAATAACATCTCGCTCAAGTTCGTTAATGCGCAAAATCGGACCAATGGGATGGAAATAGGGATGGGTTTTGTGAAAACCGAAAAAACCCCATAACTTCTTAATTTTTGTACATATCAAATCAGTTTAAATTTTTTATTACTTCTAAAAATAGGGCCAAAATTTATGTATCACAGATTTTTGATAAAATTAAAAATGGGCTCAAGGGACGCAAAAAATAGGGTTTTTGGTAGAAAAAAATTCCTAACTTTGTCAATTCTCAAGATATCAAATCCAATTAATTTTATTATACATCTCCTTAATATTATCTACAACTTGTATATTCACAAGTTTTTGATAGGACCAATTCGTACTGAAAAAAAAATTAAAATCGAAAACAAAAACAGAAAGAAAGACGAAAAGATTGAAGAAGAAAAATGTCTTCTTAATATTGTCTTCAACATTTATATAGACAAGTTTTTGATAGGACCAATTCTTACAGCAAAAACAAATCAAAAATACATAGCGGTTGAAGAAAAAAATCATCTTATTAAGGGTGTATTCAAATCGAAATTGCTTATTTTTTTACTCATTTTTAAATTCATTTTTGCTCTCAAACGCATCCAATTGGTAGATTCTCTTATTCAGAAACTATTTAATGTACAGCAATGATCGATTTTTTGATAGAAGCAGAATATATTTCAAAAAATGATGTCAAAGTGGGCATTTTGAACAGAATTTTCTGAAGCGATTGTTAGAAACAAAAAATATTGCCCTACTGAGAAAATAATTGTTTATTAATCAAGTTTTATTTAATTGAAAGAAAAATAAAAACACAGGCCGCTTATAAATCTTCTCAAAAATCAGGTCAGCAAGTTTCATATATATATTTTTTTTTTTATTAAAAATAAATCTGAAAATGTGCCAGAAAATTTCGAGTTGTTGAACATGGAAAAGTATTTTTTTTTAATACCGCCTTAACATGATTCTGATAAAACCAGCTATTATATAAAAATTAAATAAAAAATAGTCAAAAGTAGACAGATAAAACTGTTAAAGTGGATTTATATTTAATCATGATTTAGTTTTTGTTGTTGAAATTAGTATACTTAACTTCGAAATCTACCTCTGCCTGTAGGCCGGGCCGGCAGGGATTTTTGAATTCACCTAATATTTGCAGAATACTAATAGTACTCTGTCTATACGTACTGGTATTGCTTAATAATGTAATAATAGTACTTTGTCCCTACGTTTTTTTTCGCTTATCAGTTGGCCCACCCAGCGTTTCCTGGGCAAATGATAACAGAGTTGAATCCAGATATTTTACTCCGAGAGAGAATGTTCCACCTCCTCAGGGGACATAATGGATTTCAAGGGGATTTTGTACTTTTAAGCCATCACTAAATATAAATCTCAAATTTTCCAAGGCGGGCATTTACATGATCCGTGTCACTCAGTAATTCACCACTGTGTAATAATAATCTTAATTAAACCAAAATGTGTACGACCTTATACCTTTAAACTACTTTTCTATGAATTTATATTGTTAAATGAAAAGTTTCGCAAAAAAAAAAAAAAATGATGATGCTTAGGGGTAAAAGTTCTCCTATAAACACATTTTTTTTTTCAAGTACAGTCGTTTCATAGTTAAATAAAAAAAAAAATTGCACAGCTGAAATGATGGCATTGAGCTCACAGGCTATTCACGCTAATTTTATATTATACTCGTATTTAAAAGAATAATGCCCCTTGAAAAATAAATTAAGGGGGTATTACCCCCCGTTTCCCCCTTTATACTTAACCAATGAACCTCCAAATCTAATCAGGGAAGCGCTTATCAGAACAAATCGATATACCAAATTTGAAGCAAATCGGATAAAATAACCATTTAACAAAATTAAAGGGGGACCGCCCCTTTCCCCCCTTTTATATTTAACTAATGAACCTCCAAATCAAATCAAGAAAGCGCCTTATCGGAATAAATCGGTATACCAAATTTGAAGCAAATCTGAAAATTCTGCATCAAAATATCTTTTATCCAAATTAAGGGGTGTAGCCCTCCGTTCCTCCTTTAATATTTAACCAATGAACCCCCAAAACTAATGAGGAAAGCGCCGTATCTGAATGAACCTAGAAATTTTTTAAAAAGCAAATCGGATATTTCTATCCAGAATTATGGCGTTACGTACACGCGTACATACAGAACCTGAGGGCACATTAGCTCTCAGGCTTTGATAGCTTGTGAGCTAAAAAAATGGTTCTCGTTGTCCGAACTCTTAGAAATCTTTATCGGTTATAAATATGACTGTTTTGCAGCCAGTGTACAAATTTCATGAAAAAATATTGATATCTTATTATGACAGAAATATGTTTTCTTCTCATTTTTTAGTTAATAGGCTATCAAAGCCAGAGAGCTAATGTGCCCGTAGGTTCTGTATGTACGTATGTACAGTCGCGGAAAAAAAAGTAAACACCCCCTACTACGAGGGTGGTTCAATAATTATTGTCCCTACTGTATATGAAATATTTGTACTGTGATGGTTGAGGTGGAGTATCGAAGACTAATCTTTTAAATGCCTATATGCTCTTATTCAGAACCGTAGCTGCTATATTAACATAGTATTGGAGGGCGGGGTGAAGTTTTAAAGACCTATTTTTGAGGGAGTTTTTAAGGAGGGGGGTGAGGGTGAAATGCTGGTTTGGAGCTTATGAGGCTAGATTTGTGACAGTGGGTGAGATGTGGCTACATCACTATGATCCCGAGTCCAAACGACATAAGTTACGTCTTATCCACTGTCACAAATGAAGCCACATAAGCTAGAAATCAGCCTTTCACCCCCACTCCCCTCCTTTTATTCCTCCCTCCAAAACTATGTGAATAAAGCAGCTACTGTTCTGAAATTGAGCATATAGACATCTAAGACGTTAGGCTTTGATATTCCACAACAACCATCGCATTACAAATATTTTATATACAGTAGGGACAATAATTATTGAACCACCCACTTAACTCCTCAACAAATTATCGTAGAAGAAAGTTACTGGTTCCGAACGATCGGAAATAAAATCTACTTTTAAATGATGGATATAAAATTTGCTTAGGAGGCCATATCTACATATTAAAACGAACCCAAACTTCATTTTTTTCAATAGCAATACCCAATTTTAACAAGATATTTCAAATCTTCGGTTCAAACTATGCCTAGACACCAAATTTCAAGTCATTTCAGTGATAAGCATTTTAATAATAAACATTCAAATGTAGTGCTTCTAATGTTACATTATACTTTCATATTTTTATTAATATCTACTTAAATTATACTCCTAATGTGCTATTTTTTATGTGGAAATAATACTAAAATCCCGTAATACATAAATACGTTGAATTTGTAATTTTTATAATTTTATGATATGAATTATGAAATTAATATTCGAAAAAATTATGAATTGTAACCTACAATTTTTTGATGGATTTAGATTTATTAAGTCCTGCTTTATAGAAATCCAAAGTTTTACACTTTTCTTCCAAGTAGTTTTCAAATTATGCTTTAAAAACGGCAAAATGATGGTTTAAGGGGTCATCTGTGATAGAAGTGACTAGGTATTTTGAAATTTCTTATACTATTCTGTAATCTAGCAGAGTTCAATGACTGCTTGGGTGGTGCTTCAGTAGCCCTGATCAAGAAGGGAGCTCTCTCGGTCAACAATCGAGTACCGAACATCAGTTTGGATACAGCCTCTAAATTAGTCTCGTTTTCAAATAATTAATCTCTCGGAAACTTATCGTACGAATTGCTTAAAAAACTGTTTTTAGGCTAATTGAAGGGTGTAGGTTTCATTTATGCTGTCAGAATTGTGTACTGCTATTGAAAAAACAAAGTTATGGTTCGTTTTAATATATAGATGTCCCCCTAAGAAAATTTCATATACATCATTTAAAAGTAGACTTTATTGCCAATTGTCAGTAACTTTCTTCTACGATATTTTTTTGAAGATATTGTAAGGGGTGTTTACATTTTTTTTTTTTTTTTTTTTTTTTTTTTTTTTCACGACTGTGTGTATGTATGTATGTATGTACGTAACGCGATAACACTTGATAGAAATATCCGATTAGTTTCAATTTTTTTCTTGATTCATTCTGATAAGGCGCTTCCCTGATTAATTTTGGGAATTCATTGGTGAAGTATAAAGGGATGAATGGGGGCTATCTCCCCCTTAACTTAGGTAAATGGGTTTTTCATGTAGAGTTATTAGATTTGCTTCAAATTTGGCATATCGGTTAATTCTGATAAGGCGCTTCAATGATTAGATTTGCCAGTTCATTGTTTAAGTATAAAGGGGGGACAGGAGGCTAATGCCCCCTTAATTTAGAAAAATGGCTTTTTCTATCCGATTTGCTTCAAATTTTGTAAACTGATTAATTCTGCTAAGGCGCTTCCCTGACTAGATTTGGAGGTTCATTGGTTAAGTATCAAGGTAGGAACAGGGTACTAATGCCCCCCTTAATTTAGATAACGGTTTTTTTCTATCCGATTTGCTTGAAATTTAGTATACCGGTTTATTCTGATAAGGCACTTCCCTGATGAGATTTGGGTTGGATTGGGTTGATTTTTGACGGCCAATTCTCTACTCGATCGATAAAGGCCCAGGGGGGAGTGCCCTTTGTGAGGGTCTTTCTAAGGGAACCTAACCCGTATTTACGCATGGAAATCCATGGTTAGAAGACCACGAAAACTCCGAACGATTAGGCCGACGGGCACGATCTGATGACATTTGCAGGTTCATTGGTTAAGTATACAGATCGGAAACAGAGGGGTGGGGGCTAATCCCCCTTTAATTTAATTTTCGAGGGGCATTGTTCTTTGAAATAAGAGCATAATATACAATTAGTATGAATAGCCTGTGAGCTCAATGACAGCTGTTTAATTGGGCCCCTTCGGTTTTATTTTATTTTCACGTCGGGTCTCTTAACATAACAAAACAATGAAGTCCTTATCATCTGAACTCTCTGAAATTCCAATCCAATCGTTTATAAATAGAACTGTATCCAAACTCTCATTAAAATTTCGAGAAAAATATGCCTATTTAGTAGTCAAAATATGATCCGAAGCCTAGCGAAGTGTAGATAACAGATCGTCTTTAGGAGGAGCGAAGTGATCTGCAGTGTCATATTCTTAAAGAGTACACTGTAAAAAAAATTCCTTTAAAATATGGAAATTGTACTGAAAATCGAGACGTCAGTACTATTTTCGAATTTTAACGGATTTTTTTTCCGTAAATTTTGTGAGAAAACGGATTTTTTCTGGAATTTACGGGGAAAACTTTCGTTAAAATACGGAATTAGTACTGGCGTCTCGATTGCCAGTACAATTTCCGTATTTTAACGGAATTTTGTTTTACAGTGTAGTTAAAATTCGTATTTTTCAAAACCGGATACAACCTTGAAAAGAGGACAGTCTTAGATTTAAGTAGCTATCTTTTTGCGAATTGGTGCTTTTGAAATCGAGTTCTAGGGGAGCGTCGGGAGGAAAAGTCGACCGCGAAAACAACTATTTTTGAAAAAAAAATTCAAAGGGTTAAAAACAATATTTTTGGAACTGATTGAAGCGTTAAAGAAGTAAAATTACGAAATTTATGAATATATATCTTCTGTTTTTCCGTATGCCGAACGGTTAGCTGCGTTAAACGTTAAAACAAATAACAAAAAAAAAAAAAAAAACAAGATCAGCATTTGGTTCTTCCCTTCTGCATGCTCTGAAAAGTAAGATCTGAGCATGCGCGCAAGACTCAGCGGATCCTTTTTTTTTTTTTTTTAAAGATAGTTTTTATGAGTTTTAATTAATATCTTGGCTAATTATAAAAAATAAATAAAAATCTGATCATCAATTGCATTAAGACTTGCCTCGGATTATCATCACACAAATTTTGAGACATCTACTTGCGCTAGATATCGCTAACAATGGAATCCACCGACAGAGACAAACTAAACTCTCTTGTTTTACTAATATATATATAGAATATGCTTTCAATATTTTGTCTAATGTATTATTTAACTAAAATATTTTTATAAATAGAGTATGTAGTCTTGTATATGTAGTCTTCAAAATGTCTATCTAGAATCAGGTTTGTGTAGACATTCTGAATGTAGAATCATCATTTTTTTGCCGTTGTTATTGTTGTTTTGTGATTTTAGTATTCTGTTTAAACTGCTATGTAATTGAATTTGTATTTCATAAATACAGATAATGTACTTTGTGAAATACATTTCTACAATCAGAAAAAGTTTTCCTAATGAGTGCGTTATTTTTAGGAAACTTTATTTGTTATTCTATCTCATCTCCTACTTCAAAGTTCGAGCAGAGAAATACAAAAGTGCGTGATTTGCATGTGAAATTTAAATATTTTATTTGCTTAACAATTGCTGATTTCATATATTTCTGTTTACAAAATGTCTTCTCAATCAAAAACTTTGTTATTCAACATTCTAGTTGCTGTTTACTTTTGCCCTTTGTTTCTTGCCCTGATTTTTTATTGATAATTTGTCAGCTAAAGGATTTTCTAAATAAAGGACTAAAACAATGCAAAAATGTTCTTTCTTTTCAGCTTATTGTATTTTATTTTGCTTTGCTCTGCTATATTTTTGGAGGAAAAACACATACTGCATACCATGATTAAAATAAAAATAAAATAATTTAACATTTAGACCAAGAATATAGATAATCATTTTTAGAATGCCAAAATACGAGTAACGTTATGTATTTTTCTTTTATATAACAGTTTGTAATTTGAAAACAATGACAATTAAAAAAAAAATGATAATCTTGATCCATTTCTCATTGAATCCCAAGAACGTGATAATACATTATCTCGTGTACTAAATTACTTTAACTAACTTCTACTGAATTATTTGGCTCCTCTGTTGTAATACCAAATTTAATTACACATTTTCAATAGAACTACCCAAAAATATATTCATCAGAATGTCGTGAAACTTCGCGAGTGTTTTTAGAGAATATAGGGAATTTTTTCTCGAAATTAGATAGTACCAAAGGCTACCAACAAAGCGCGTTTAATATATTTACGTTTCATACAAAATATATAACATGAACTATAAAATGTATCCCTCTAATGAGGACAAAACATGAGTAGGGGAAAAAGGACAGTTCAGCGTCATAAGGTGGATTGTGGATTGGGAGGATTGAGGAGGAGGGAGGAATCCACCTTGTGGATGGAGGAGGAGGGAGGAATCCACCTTGTGGATGGAGGAGGAGGGTGGAATCCACCTGTTGGGAGACTTATCCTATAGTAGGAGGGGTTAAATGTTGGAGGGGGCTTAATTTTTGAGGGGGCTTAATTTTTGAGAGGGGCTTATTTTTTTTTTTCGAATCGACTTGGAGTAGAGATGGAAATATCGTACTATAACATAGGTCTTTTCGAGAGGAAGTATGAAGACACTAAATTTTTCGATGGGCTTAATTTTTGAGGGGGGCTTAATTTTTGAGGGGGCTTAATATATTTTTTTTTTTTCGAATTGATTTAGTATTAGAATGGAAATATCATACTATAACATAGTGAGTTAGGTGTTTTCGAAAGGGAGTTTGAAGGGTCTAAATATTTTAGTGGGGCTTATTTTTTAGGGGGCTTAATTTTTTTTTCTTCAAATTGACATAGATAGAAATGGAAATATCATACTATAACATAGAGATGCAGGTATTTTCGAAAGGGAGTTTGAGGAGCCTAAATTTTTTAGAGGGTCTTATTTTTTAGGGGGGGCTTATTTTTAGGGGGGCTTAATTTTTTTTTTTTTTTTTTTTTTTTTTTTCTGAATTGTCTTAGAATTTGAATGAAGATAAAAATGTCTTATGTTTTCTGAAAAAAATTTTTGATGCTGCCATCTGTATGCGGTAGTGCGAATTTATTATTGAAAATAGTATTTTATTTTTGAAAAGTTTTGAGGAAGGTTTAAACCTGCAAAATAGTCTCTTGGCTCGATGATATGTTGAAGACTTAACTAATCGAGCCAAGAAACTATGTCTATATGTTTATATTTTAGATGTTTCAAAACAAAAAATTGTATTCCCCCTTCTGTATGCGCAAAGAGAGGTTGGTTTCTTAAGATAACTCATTAATACCTATTTTAACTGCTCACTCTGCGAATTCTTTTAATGTGTATGATTTTTAGTTTAACTGATTTTATCGATTTTGTGAATGAGAGTTTGATTATTTTACGCACAAATGTATGATCATTTTAGAAAGCCGTGGTTTCGAACCTGCGAACTCCCATTCAAATTTATTTTTTGTAACCGATAAGCTATCCACTATCCAGACCGCGTCCCGACAATTACTTTTGAACACTAGATATTTTTAAAAATACCTACCTCTTCCTCTTTCTTATACTAGGGAAGTTAATACAATTTATGTTTAAATTGAAGAAATAATTAATTTTTTATATTTCTTTAATAAGGCAAGTCATTTTTTTTGATCGATTAGAAGGCTACCAAACGATTTGAATTAAACATTGTTTTTACCAGTATTAATCCTCTTACCTAATTTTAAAATTATACTTTTTCTTGTGAACCATATCCTATTCATTTAATCGTCTGAAATACACTTCCTAAACCCTGTTATCAGCGTTACTCACTATCTATCACAAACATCCGATAAGTCTAATCAGCTTTTTTCAACAGAAAATAGCTAATATGTAAATATTGATAACTATTGAAGAGATTATTTCACTTGTTTTCAGATTTTAAATGAAAGTTTGAAATATTTGTCAGATTTTCTATTTATCATTTATTATAAATTGAATCAACTCATAGTTTGTTATTGCAATAGATAATTATTTGATGATTCTACACTAGTTCTAATGAATTTTAAAACTACTGCTTCACTTCAACTCATTATTTTATACAGTTTAATAAATTTAGTTTGAATTAATCCATTGGTTTGTCATATATTTCACTGAAATAATAAAATTAATGTGTAAAACCTTAGAATGACGAATTCAGAAACGTAACATGATGAATCATATACTTTTTAAACATTACATAAAAACCTTTGGATTGATTCACTTCCTGTGAACTTCCTACACATACTTTTTTATGCCACGTGTTTTTCTGAAATTTTTGCACCAATCATATTACATGATTTGCACTATCGTAATAATTTTTTAACATGCGCCCCCCTATGATTATATATAAAATTGAATGAAACGAGACTTTTTCATTAGTGTTTGCTATTCTTTGAGTGTGTGAAGACGCTTTTTTCACTTAAGATAATATGGCTACTTTTCAAGATGGACATTCTACTATGTTAAGCGATGATGTATCAAGTTTCAATAATCAATATTTTTCATCAAGATTAAATGATCAAGACATGGGATTAATAGTACAACCTAAAGTAGAACCCGTTTCAGATGATGAAGCGGAATCCTCCTCATCAGAACTAAAGAAACAGAAGCCACCTTTTTTGTGTACTGTTTGCAGCAAATCTTTTTCACGAAAAGGCAATTTAAAACAACATTTGATGATTCATTCAGAAGAAAGACCATTTATATGTGACATCTGCCAAAAAGCATTCTCTAGAAAGGCTATTTTGAATCGTCATAAACTATCCCATTTAAAGATTCCTTCCCAACATAAATGTGAATCGTGCGGTGAAGCGTACTCAAGAAAGTATGACTTATTAAAACACATGAAGATCCACAAGTCCTCCAAAAACGATAAATGTATTCAGCGTAGTGAAATATTCAATCCCAACTCCGATTTTTTATATCATTTGAAAACTTCACAGAGAGTTAGATGCAAAATTGATAATTCATCCTCTTTAAAAGATATGTTTTTTGAGAAGGTTAAGCATTTTAAAAGGCAAAATGCGTTAAACATATTTACTAAAACTGTAATCAACTCTAACGAGGAGAATGTTACAGACTTTAACACATTTTTTAATAGTATTCATTCGGACGTTTTAAACGAATTAAACTACCAGATTCAAGTTAAAAGATCGATGAAATGGTATGCAAGTGTACAAGTTGCTGTATATCGTGTAACACAGGAGGGTGTATTAGAGATTGCCACACCCTATTTCCTTTCAAAAACTATACTTGAATTAACGAAACAAAACTTATCTGAACATGTTGAGGATGCCTTTGAAAAAATTATTAAGTCCTATGAGAAGTCTACCAGACGTGGTTTTAATTGGACATTAGATAAAATATTGAATTTAGAACTATCTACTTTTAAAATATAACATGATTCGAAATGTTTATACCTTTTTTGAAATATGTGTACTCATGTTTTCACTATTGTAACTATTGAAAACGACGAATAAATAATGTGTAAATGAAAAAGCTGTTGTCTGTTTATTTTTGTTAGAACAACTTGTGATTTTTAATAACTCATGAAGTCGTAACGACTTTACTTACTATTTTTTTTTTTTTTTCAATTTCTTATCAAATGAATAATGAGTTAACTATCTTTTATTAATTTCATATTGAAAGTCTGAAATTATCCATTGAAATAGTTATTTTGCAATATTTCTAATTTATCATAATTATTTTTAAAGTTTAATATATCACTCGTTGTTTGGATAAACAACCGTTATTGCTCAATAATAATAATAATATTATCATTTATTACCATACAATTCTTTAAAAAAAGCATAGAACCATTAACATAATATATTATTAACCACTTTTTTAAAAACTGTTACCTTGTGTTGCCATTGAATTCTTCAAAACAAAAAAGAATAAAACTAAAATCCTTATCATTAAATATCATACACCACTTATATAAAAATTGTTACTTTGTGTTGCCATACAATTCTTCAAAAAAAGAATAAAACTAAAACTATTAACATTAAATATCATATACTGTAAATATAAAAATTGTTACCTTGTGTTGCCATACTATTCTTCAAAAAAAGGATAAAACCATTGACATAATATATTATTCACCACTTAAATAAACTGTTTATATATATATTTTTTGTTTAGACTTAAACTAAAATTAATGACATTACAAATTCTTTTAAGTGTTTATCTGTAACCGACACTGATTTTTAACGTATATTAAGGGATGTGCTGTTTCTAAACATTCAGTTTCCAACTGATTTTTGTTCTAACTTCATCTAATGCTACCTTTATTTTTTGAAAATGGGTTCTGTAGTAAATATGTTAAAAAGATCTTCCGACAAAGTGGCTTCTTCTTCAAAGTATCAACGTTTAGAAGAACCTAATGATCCCACTTCCGCAAGTGAATTAAATATACCAAGATTGGAAACTCCTAATTTATTAAACACTGACTGTGGGACAATATCACGTGATTTATCCACTACTGATTACTCACCGAATGTGAAATCTGAAATCGATATGAATTTTTTTATCCCTAACTTTGGTGATGATACTACATCTTCCGAGAATTCATGCCAAGAGTCAATTTCTGTCGAGGACTATTTGAATATATTTTTCAAAGACATGAATTTTGAATCCGCTTTAACCTCGACCCCAGCTAGTAACATAATTTCACAAGACGAATCCTTTCAAGAACGTACTATTGACCAAGAGGTTTCTGATTCCCAACCAAGCAACCTTTCTAAAGCAAGTGATGAATTACAAAGCACAACCCCACCTACGAATGTCATTCCACAGTCTAAAACTAGCAAATCCAATCATCCCATTGTATTTCGAGAAGAACTCAGTAACTGTATCTTTTTAATTTTAAAGTTGCATAATAGACAATTTCATATTCATATTCGAGAATTTAAACGCAGTGGGCTTACTAGTGAAGAAATTCTAACGAAAAATGGTATTATTATGGATGTTAACAGCTGGTTCGAATTTTGCAAGAAAATTTTTTCATTTAATTTGAGATATAAAAGTTCCTCATTTGTTTCTAATAACATGATATTAGTGTTAAATTTTAATAATTCTATCATGCGAATTAAAAATTTAAAGAATTATTCTCACATTGACTTAAACGAGTATCAGTTGCTGAAATTAAAAGAAAAAATACATGATTTGAATAAGGAACTTCTTCAGCATATATATGTAAACCATATACCAAGCTTAATTAGGCAGAAATGTATCATTGGTCATATATCTACAGAAAATGAACTCATGTTGCAGTCTAAACTTATAACATGTATTGAGAATAATGTATTAACTATACTAAACCGCATTTTTGAATGTGATGGATGTATTTTTAATCAGAAATCTCAAAGCCCTCATTCCTGTTGTATACTAAATAATCGACAAAAATTTGAAAAACTAGGAGAGATGTTATTAACACTTATAGATTTAGATTTTGTTATTTCCTCATTTTTAAACGGAGTGGATTGTGTTAGTGAAAACTTTTTATCAAACATTCACGTAGAAACAATTCAAAACGAATTGTTTAAAATAATAAAATAAAATGTATTGCTATCCTTTTTAATACGTGTGTGTTTATTTTTCTAAAGTGTATGTTTATTTTGTTATTTCTTTTAGAACTTTTAATAGAGTGTTAGACTTAAATTTGCATATGTATATAACTAAAGAAATCAACAATTCTTTAACAATTAAAAAATTAACACAAGTTTAAAATATTAAACTAATAATCTTAATACTATAATTTCTACTTTCTAATATATATATATGAAACTTAATTATATAAAAAAGTTTTCAATAATAATAATAAGTTTAGAAAATTAAAAAGTTTTAAAAAACAAAATTAAGAAACTCATTAAAAAAAATATTTGAAAAGTTAAAAAAAAATAAAGTTTTCAAAATTAAAAAATCTTTACAAAAAAAAAATAATCATTAAAAAAAAATTAAAAAGTTTACAAAAGTTAAAAAAAAAAATATTAAAAAGTTTACAAAAGTTAAAAAAAAAAAAAAAACTCAAAAAAAAAAATTAAGTTATCAAAATTAAAAAAAAAAAATATAAAAACTTAATACATTAAGTTTTCAAAAGTGAGTTTACCTATTCGTATATGTATACATGCATGTGACTTTCATTATGTTTCAGTTTAATACTTCTTTTTATCCTATAAAAGTGTTAGATTAATATATACTTATAAAAATATTTGTAAGTTAAATTTAAAAAAAAGTAACTTATAAAAAAAATGTTTACAAAATTAAAAAAAAAACAAAATCTTTCTAAATAAAAAGTTTTCAAAATTAAAAAAAAAAAACATTTTAAATAAAAAATGTTTTCAAAATTTAAAAAAAAAAATTGTAAATAAAAAAAAAGTTTTCAAAATTAAAAAAAAAAGTACTTTGTAAATAAAAAAAATATTAAAAAGTTTACAAAAAAAAAAAAACTTTTTTTATAAAAAATATTTTCAAAATTAAAAAAAAAAAAGTAAGTAAAAAAAAAAAAGTTTTCAAAATTAAAAAAAAAATAATTTGTAAATAAACAAAAATATATTAAAAAGTTTATAAAATTTAAAAGTTAAAAAAAAACTTTGTAAAAAGTTTTCAAAATTAAGTTATCAAAATTAAAAAAAAAACTTAATAAATTATGTTATCAAAAGTCAGTTCACCTAACTGTATATGTATCTGACTTTCATAATTAAACAAGTTATCAAAAAGTTGAATTAGATTGCGAATACAAGTATACAATCAATCATATATCAATCAGTCATAGCAATTAACCAATCAATGATATCAATCAATAAATCAAACCAATCAATCAATCATATTAATCAACCAAACAATAATATCAATCAATCATATCGATCAATAAATCAAACCAATCAATCATATTAATCAACCAAACAATAATATCAATCAGTCATATCGATCAATAAATCAAACCAATCAATCATATTAATCAACCAATCAATAATATCAATCAGTCATATCGATCAATAAATCAAACCAATCAATCATATTAATCAACCAAACAATAATATCAATTAATCATATCGATCAATAAATCATATTAATCATATCAAGCTATCATATCAATCATATCAATCAATCAACCAATCATTCATATCAGTCAACCAATCATTCATATTAATCAATGATTCATATTAATCATATCAATCGATTAATCAAGATACTGAATACAAGTATTCATACAAATAAATCACATCAATTGCAGTTCAAGTATTACAAGTTAGTATAATAACATTATAAGAAAGTTTTGAATTAATACAATGATTAACTATCAATATTTTGTAACAGCACTTTTACAAAAGCAATGTATGAATAAATATTTTAGTTACAAAAAATATTTAAAATGCTTTTGAAAGTTAATAAAATTATTTTCCAAAAATGTTAAAAACATTACAAGCTGCTAAAACCTACAATTTAACAAGAATGAGTTGTCCTATATTTCCTTTGTATTTGCATGTCCTATATTTCCTTTCTATTTGTATTTGAGTATATGTATACGGATTCCTCCTTTTAATTATGTTTTGTAGTATACACTTAAAATATATATAGTATATATAAAACATTAAATTAAAATATTCTTTAGTTATTAAAAAGCTTAAAAAATCAGCAATTTTTTTTAATATTATAAGATAACAAAAATTATTTTGTAATTTATTAAAAGTGAATTTACCTATCACTATATATGCGTTTCATAAGATAAATCTTCTTTATGTTAACATCCTACCCACATTTTATTTTATAGTTATACACATCGAAACAAAAAAAAAAATAAATAAAAAATAAACAATCTATTATTAAATTCTTCAATTTAAAATTTTAATACATACATACTTAAACATTTATATAAATATAATGAACTCACCATGTTTGAACTCAGAAAAGAGATGATGAGCTTATCACGTGGTAGATTGTGACGTAATCAATTAGATATCACGTGCCTTCTTCGTGCCTTTTGATTGTCTTATCTACAATCAGATTGTATTATCAATCACGTGATCTAACTGATATGAGTCTATACCAAGACACTAGCCATTTTCACTTCAGTCATCGAATATGTAGGTCGTATATTTTTTTGAAAGTCTTTTATTTTATGGAATCTTCAGCAACATGATATCAGATATTTGCAATCAAAATCCTGTTAAAATCTTTCTCGCAATTGTGAACAAAGATTAATTTTCATATTGTTTAAGTATAATCATTGATTATTTAACTGGATAATAATATTTTTTAGAAGTAACTTAAATTTCTTATAAAAACGGAAGTATTTATTGCATCATTCATAGAATTCAAGTTTGAATATTAACCAAGTTTTTTAAACTTTTATAAACTCTTTATACTAGAATATATACTAGTTTTTACTAAGTACTAGTATATACTAAATACTAGTATAAATTATAAAAGTTTAAAAAACTTGGTTAATATTCAAACTTGAATTCTATGAATGATGCAATAAATACTTCCGTTTTTATAAGAAATTTAAGTTACTTCTAAAAAATATTATTATCCAGTTAAATAATCAATGATTATACTTAAACAATATGAAAATTAATCTTTGTTCACAATTGCGAGAAAGATTTTAACAGGATTTTGATTGCAAATATCTGATATCATGTTGCTGAAGATTCCATAAAATAAAAGACTTTCAAAAAAATATACGACCTACATATTCGATGACTGAAGTGAAAATGGCTAGTGTCTTGGTATAGACTCATATCAGTTAGATCACGTGATTGATAATACAATCTGATTGTAGATAAGACAATCAAAAGGCACGAAGAAGGCACGTGATATCTAATTGATTACGTCACAATCTACCACGTGATAAGCTCATCATCTCTTTTCTGAGTTCAAACATGGTGAGTTCATTATATTTATATAAATGTTTAAGTATGTATGTATTAAAATTTTAAATTGAAGAATTTAATAATAGATTGTTTATTTTTTATTTATTTTTTTTTTTTTGTTTCGATGTGTATAACTATAAAATAAAATGTGGGTAGGATGTTAACATAAAGAAGATTTATCTTATGAAACGCATATATAGTGATAGGTAAATTCACTTTTAATAAATTACAAAATAATTTTTGTTATCTTATAATATTAAAAAAAATTGCTGATTTTTTAAGCTTTTTAATAACTAAAGAATATTTTAATTTAATGTTTTATATATACTATATATATTTTAAGTGTATACTACAAAACATAATTAAAAGGAGGAATCCGTATACATATACTCAAATACAAATAGAAAGGAAATATAGGACATGCAAATACAAAGGAAATATAGGACAACTCATTCTTGTTAAATTGTAGGTTTTAGCAGCTTGTAATGTTTTTAACATTTTTGGAAAATAATTTTATTAACTTTCAAAAGCATTTTAAATATTTTTTGTAACTAAAATATTTATTCATACATTGCTTTTGTAAAAGTGCTGTTACAAAATATTGATAGTTAATCATTGTATTAATTCAAAACTTTCTTATAATGTTATTATACTAACTTGTAATACTTGAACTGCAATTGATGTGATTTATTTGTATGAATACTTGTATTCAGTATCTTGATTAATCGATTGATATGATTAATATGAATCATTGATTAATATGAATGATTGGTTGACTGATATGAATGATTGGTTGATTGATTGATATGATTGATATGATAGCTTGATATGATTAATATGATTTATTGATCGATATGATTAATTGATATTATTGTTTGGTTGATTAATATGATTGATTGGTTTGATTTATTGATCGATATGACTGATTGATATTATTGATTGGTTGATTAATATGATTGATTGGTTTGATTTATTGATCGATATGACTGATTGATATTATTGTTTGGTTGATTAATATGATTGATTGGTTTGATTTATTGATCGATATGATTGATTGATATTATTGTTTGGTTGATTAATATGATTGATTGATTGGTTTGATTTATTGATTGATATCATTGATTGGTTAATTGCTATGACTGATTGATATATGATTGATTGTATACTTGTATTCGCAATCTAATTCAACTTTTTGATAACTTGTTTAATTATGAAAGTCAGATACATATACAGTTAGGTGAACTGACTTTTGATAACATAATTTATTAAGTTTTTTTTTTAATTTTGATAACTTAATTTTGAAAACTTTTTACAAAGTTTTTTTTTAACTTTTAAATTTTATAAACTTTTTAATATATTTTTGTTTATTTACAAATTATTTTTTTTTTAATTTTGAAAACTTTTTTTTTTTTACTTACTTTTTTTTTTTTAATTTTGAAAATATTTTTTATAAAAAAAGTTTTTTTTTTTTTGTAAACTTTTTAATATTTTTTTTATTTACAAAGTACTTTTTTTTTTAATTTTGAAAACTTTTTTTTTATTTACAATTTTTTTTTTTAAATTTTGAAAACATTTTTTATTTAAAATGTTTTTTTTTTTTAATTTTGAAAACTTTTTATTTAGAAAGATTTTGTTTTTTTTTTAATTTTGTAAACATTTTTTTTATAAGTTACTTTTTTTTAAATTTAACTTACAAATATTTTTATAAGTATATATTAATCTAACACTTTTATAGGATAAAAAGAAGTATTAAACTGAAACATAATGAAAGTCACATGCATGTATACATATACGAATAGGTAAACTCACTTTTGAAAACTTAATGTATTAAGTTTTTATATTTTTTTTTTTTAATTTTGATAACTTAATTTTTTTTTTTGAGTTTTTTTTTTTTTTTTTAACTTTTGTAAACTTTTTAATATTTTTTTTTTTAACTTTTGTAAACTTTTTAATTTTTTTTTAATGATTATTTTTTTTTTGTAAAGATTTTTTAATTTTGAAAACTTTATTTTTTTTTAACTTTTCAAATATTTTTTTTAATGAGTTTCTTAATTTTGTTTTTTAAAACTTTTTAATTTTCTAAACTTATTATTATTATTGAAAACTTTTTTATATAATTAAGTTTCATATATATATATTAGAAAGTAGAAATTATAGTATTAAGATTATTAGTTTAATATTTTAAACTTGTGTTAATTTTTTAATTGTTAAAGAATTGTTGATTTCTTTAGTTATATACATATGCAAATTTAAGTCTAACACTCTATTAAAAGTTCTAAAAGAAATAACAAAATAAACATACACTTTAGAAAAATAAACACACACGTATTAAAAAGGATAGCAATACATTTTATTTTATTATTTTAAACAATTCGTTTTGAATTGTTTCTACGTGAATGTTTGATAAAAAGTTTTCACTAACACAATCCACTCCGTTTAAAAATGAGGAAATAACAAAATCTAAATCTATAAGTGTTAATAACATCTCTCCTAGTTTTTCAAATTTTTGTCGATTATTTAGTATACAACAGGAATGAGGGCTTTGAGATTTCTGATTAAAAATACATCCATCACATTCAAAAATGCGGTTTAGTATAGTTAATACATTATTCTCAATACATGTTATAAGTTTAGACTGCAACATGAGTTCATTTTCTGTAGATATATGACCAATGATACATTTCTGCCTAATTAAGCTTGGTATATGGTTTACATATATATGCTGAAGAAGTTCCTTATTCAAATCATGTATTTTTTCTTTTAATTTCAGCAACTGATACTCGTTTAAGTCAATGTGAGAATAATTCTTTAAATTTTTAATTCGCATGATAGAATTATTAAAATTTAACACTAATATCATGTTATTAGAAACAAATGAGGAACTTTTATATCTCAAATTAAATGAAAAAATTTTCTTGCAAAATTCGAACCAGCTGTTAACATCCATAATAATACCATTTTTCGTTAGAATTTCTTCACTAGTAAGCCCACTGCGTTTAAATTCTCGAATATGAATATGAAATTGTCTATTATGCAACTTTAAAATTAAAAAGATACAGTTACTGAGTTCTTCTCGAAATACAATGGGATGATTGGATTTGCTAGTTTTAGACTGTGGAATGACATTCGTAGGTGGGGTTGTGCTTTGTAATTCATCACTTGCTTTAGAAAGGTTGCTTGGTTGGGAATCAGAAACCTCTTGGTCAATAGTACGTTCTTGAAAGGATTCGTCTTGTGAAATTATGTTACTAGCTGGGGTCGAGGTTAAAGCGGATTCAAAATTCATGTCTTTGAAAAATATATTCAAATAGTCCTCGACAGAAATTGACTCTTGGCATGAATTCTCGGAAGATGTAGTATCATCACCAAAGTTAGGGATAAAAAAATTCATATCGATTTCAGATTTCACATTCGGTGAGTAATCAGTAGTGGATAAATCACGTGATATTGTCCCACAGTCAGTGTTTAATAAATTAGGAGTTTCCAATCTTGGTATATTTAATTCACTTGCGGAAGTGGGATCATTAGGTTCTTCTAAACGTTGATACTTTGAAGAAGAAGCCACTTTGTCGGAAGATCTTTTTAACATATTTACTACAGAACCCATTTTCAAAAAATAAAGGTAGCATTAGATGAAGTTAGAACAAAAATCAGTTGGAAACTGAATGTTTAGAAACAGCACATCCCTTAATATACGTTAAAAATCAGTGTCGGTTACAGATAAACACTTAAAAGAATTTGTAATGTCATTAATTTTAGTTTAAGTCTAAACAAAAAATATATATATAAACAGTTTATTTAAGTGGTGAATAATATATTATGTCAATGGTTTTATCCTTTTTTTGAAGAATAGTATGGCAACACAAGGTAACAATTTTTATATTTACAGTATATGATATTTAATGTTAATAGTTTTAGTTTTATTCTTTTTTTGAAGAATTGTATGGCAACACAAAGTAACAATTTTTATATAAGTGGTGTATGATATTTAATGATAAGGATTTTAGTTTTATTCTTTTTTGTTTTGAAGAATTCAATGGCAACACAAGGTAACAGTTTTTAAAAAAGTGGTTAATAATATATTATGTTAATGGTTCTATGCTTTTTTTAAAGAATTGTATGGTAATAAATGATAATATTATTATTATTATTGAGCAATAACGGTTGTTTATCCAAACAACGAGTGATATATTAAACTTTAAAAATAATTATGATAAATTAGAAATATTGCAAAATAACTATTTCAATGGATAATTTCAGACTTTCAATATGAAATTAATAAAAGATAGTTAACTCATTATTCATTTGATAAGAAATTGAAAAAAAAAAAAAAATAGTAAGTAAAGTCGTTACGACTTCATGAGTTATTAAAAATCACAAGTTGTTCTAACAAAAATAAACAGACAACAGCTTTTTCATTTACACATTATTTATTCGTCGTTTTCAATAGTTACAATAGTGAAAACATGAGTACACATATTTCAAAAAAGGTATAAACATTTCGAATCATGTTATATTTTAAAAGTAGATAGTTCTAAATTCAATATTTTATCTAATGTCCAATTAAAACCACGTCTGGTAGACTTCTCATAGGACTTAATAATTTTTTCAAAGGCATCCTCAACATGTTCAGATAAGTTTTGTTTCGTTAATTCAAGTATAGTTTTTGAAAGGAAATAGGGTGTGGCAATCTCTAATACACCCTCCTGTGTTACACGATATACAGCAACTTGTACACTTGCATACCATTTCATCGATCTTTTAACTTGAATCTGGTAGTTTAATTCGTTTAAAACGTCCGAATGAATACTATTAAAAAATGTGTTAAAGTCTGTAACATTCTCCTCGTTAGAGTTGATTACAGTTTTAGTAAATATGTTTAACGCATTTTGCCTTTTAAAATGCTTAACCTTCTCAAAAAACATATCTTTTAAAGAGGATGAATTATCAATTTTGCATCTAACTCTCTGTGAAGTTTTCAAATGATATAAAAAATCGGAGTTGGGATTGAATATTTCACTACGCTGAATACATTTATCGTTTTTGGAGGACTTGTGGATCTTCATGTGTTTTAATAAGTCATACTTTCTTGAGTACGCTTCACCGCACGATTCACATTTATGTTGGGAAGGAATCTTTAAATGGGATAGTTTATGACGATTCAAAATAGCCTTTCTAGAGAATGCTTTTTGGCAGATGTCACATATAAATGGTCTTTCTTCTGAATGAATCATCAAATGTTGTTTTAAATTGCCTTTTCGTGAAAAAGATTTGCTGCAAACAGTACACAAAAAAGGTGGCTTCTGTTTCTTTAGTTCTGATGAGGAGGATTCCGCTTCATCATCTGAAACGGGTTCTACTTTAGGTTGTACTATTAATCCCATGTCTTGATCATTTAATCTTGATGAAAAATATTGATTATTGAAACTTGATACATCATCGCTTAACATAGTAGAATGTCCATCTTGAAAAGTAGCCATATTATCTTAAGTGAAAAAAGCGTCTTCACACACTCAAAGAATAGCAAACACTAATGAAAAAGTCTCGTTTCATTCAATTTTATATATAATCATAGGGGGGCGCATGTTAAAAAATTATTACGATAGTGCAAATCATGTAATATGATTGGTGCAAAAATTTCAGAAAAACACGTGGCATAAAAAAGTATGTGTAGGAAGTTCACAGGAAGTGAATCAATCCAAAGGTTTTTATGTAATGTTTAAAAAGTATATGATTCATCATGTTACGTTTCTGAATTCGTCATTCTAAGGTTTTACACATTAATTTTATTATTTCAGTGAAATATATGACAAACCAATGGATTAATTCAAACTAAATTTATTAAACTGTATAAAATAATGAGTTGAAGTGAAGCAGTAGTTTTAAAATTCATTAGAACTAGTGTAGAATCATCAAATAATTATCTATTGCAATAACAAACTATGAGTTGATTCAATTTATAATAAATGATAAATAGAAAATCTGACAAATATTTCAAACTTTCATTTAAAATCTGAAAACAAGTGAAATAATCTCTTCAATAGTTATCAATATTTACATATTAGCTATTTTCTGTTGAAAAAAGCTGATTAGACTTATCGGATGTTTGTGATAGATAGTGAGTAACGCTGATAACAGGGTTTAGGAAGTGTATTTCAGACGATTAAATGAATAGGATATGGTTCACAAGAAAAAGTATAATTTTAAAATTAGGTAAGAGGATTAATACTGGTAAAAACAATGTTTAATTCAAATCGTTTGGTAGCCTTCTAATCGATAAAAAAAAATGACTTGCCTTATTAAAGAAATATAAAAAATTAATTATTTCTTCAATTTAAACATAAATTGTATTAACTTCCCTAGTATAAGAAAGAGGAAGAGGTAGGTATTTTTAAAAATATCTAGTGTTCAAAAGTAATTGTCGGGACGCGGTCTGGATAGTGGATAGCTTATCGGTTACAAAAAATAAATTTGAATGGGAGTTCGCAGGTTCGAAACCACGGCTTTCTAAAATGATCATACATTTGTGCGTAAAATAATCAAACTCTCATTCACAAAATCGATAAAATCAGTTAAACTAAAAATCATACACATTAAAAGAATTCGCAGAGTGAGCAGTTAAAATAGGTATTAATGAGTTATCTTAAGAAACCAACCTCTCTTTGCGCATACAGAAGGGGGAATACAATTTTTTGTTTTGAAACATCTAAAATATAAACATATAGACATAGTTTCTTGGCTCGATTAGTTAAGTCTTCAACATATCATCGAGCCAAGAGACTATTTTGCAGGTTTAAACCTTCCTCAAAACTTTTCAAAAATAAAATACTATTTTCAATAATAAATTCGCACTACCGCATACAGATGGCAGCATCAAAAATTTTTTTCAGAAAACATAAGACATTTTTATCTTCATTCAAATTCTAAGACAATTCAGAAAAAAAAAAAAAAAAAAAAAAAAAAATTAAGCCCCCCTAAAAATAAGCCCCCCCTAAAAAATAAGACCCTCTAAAAAATTTAGGCTCCTCAAACTCCCTTTCGAAAATACCTGCATCTCTATGTTATAGTATGATATTTCCATTTCTATCTATGTCAATTTGAAGAAAAAAAAAATTAAGCCCCCTAAAAAATAAGCCCCACTAAAATATTTAGACCCTTCAAACTCCCTTTCGAAAACACCTAACTCACTATGTTATAGTATGATATTTCCATTCTAATACTAAATCAATTCGAAAAAAAAAATATATTAAGCCCCCTCAAAAATTAAGCCCCCCTCAAAAATTAAGCCCATCGAAAAATTTAGTGTCTTCATACTTCCTCTCGAAAAGACCTATGTTATAGTACGATATTTCCATCTCTACTCCAAGTCGATTCGAAAAAAAAAAATAAGCCCCTCTCAAAAATTAAGCCCCCTCAAAAATTAAGCCCCCTCCAACATTTAACCCCTCCTACTATAGGATAAGTCTCCCAACAGGTGGATTCCACCCTCCTCCTCCATCCACAAGGTGGATTCCTCCCTCCTCCTCCATCCACAAGGTGGATTCCTCCCTCCTCCTCAATCCTCCCAATCCACAATCCACCTTATGACGCTGAACTGTCCTTTTTCCCCTACTAACATGTTTCTTGTTATGGCCACCATTATGTGCTAACATTTGGAGTCTTAAACATAGAACAGAATGATCTATCATCGTATATGGTGTTCAATGATTGGTTGCAGCTTATAAATGGTTGATTTGAGTTCACATAAAATAATAAATGTGTGATTGCACAAGAAATTTGCGCACAATGCATAATATGCTGCCATAAATATTTCACAGGAATATTATGGGATAATGATAGAGACAAGGTCCTTTAGAACTTTATTTTCTCTATAAAAATAATAAATCATCTTGTGAGACAACCCAGAACACTTGATTTGTGTGTTTAGCCTAACCCTTTGCATCACCGTATTCATATCTCACCATACCCAAAAGTAATTGTATATTTTCTGCAGTGAGTTTTAAAAGACAGTTTTATTGACTGTTAATATCTTCCCACTCTGCATTTAATACAAATTATTCGTAGAATGCCTCACGGACGGAAATACTGAGTTAATTTTTCATGTCACAATTTAGTTTATATTTTAATAATTTTCACACGGTTATTGCTAAAAAAAACTTTATAAATCTAGTGAAAGAAAAAAAAATCCTTTCCGGCTCTGCCTACAGACGGAGGTAGATTTTGAAGTTAAATATTAATTTCACCAACAAAAACTAAATCAAGATTAAAGATAAACAGAGTTTAACAATTTTATCTGGCCGCTTTTTATGAGTTTTTAAATTCATTTTTTCTGTAAGAGTCACGTCTGTGAGAGTAAGTTTCTGTAAGTTTTATCAGAATCATGTCAAGGCGGTATTAAAAAAAATATTTTTCCACTCTCAACAATTCGAAATTTTCTGACATATTTTCAGACTCATTTTTAAAAGTAAAAGTAAATACATGAAACTTGCTGACGTGATTTTTTGAAGATATTTTTAAACTACCTGTGTTTTTATTTTTCGTTCAGTTAATTAGAAATTGATTTACAAACAATTATTTTCCCAGTAAGACCTTTTTTTTTTTTTTTTTTTTCCATTTCCAGCGCTATCGCTTCGAAAAATTTCGTTCAAAATGCCCATTTTGAGAGTATTTAAAAAAATATATCCTGCTTTTATTAAAAAATTTACCAATACGGCACATTATAAAGTTTCTGATTAAAATAAACTGCCAATTGGATGCGCTTGAGAGGGAAAATGAATTTAAAAATGATTCAGAAAATAAGCAGTTTGGATTTGAGCACACCCTTAATACGAAAATGTTTTCTTCAACTCCTATTTTTGTTTAAATTTTTTTGCTATAAGATTTGGCCCTATCAAAAACTTGTCAATATAAAAGTTGTAGTTAATATTAAGAAGATGTATAATAAATTTAAGCGAATTAAATATTTTGTGAATTGACGAAGTTCGGAATTTTTTTTCCCTCAACCCCGCCTTTTTTTTTTTATTATTATTATTATTATTATTATTATTATTATTATTATCAGTATGAGTTTGTTTTATAAAAAACTTGTCAATATAAAAGTTTTAGATAGTATTAAGAAAGTTTATAATAAGTTTAATTGAATTTGATGTCTTGAGAACTGATGAAGTTATGAATTTGTTTCTTCATAAAACCCTATTTTTTTCGACCCTTGAGCTCATTTTGAATTTTATCAGAAATCTGTGAAACATAAATTTTTGGCTCTTTTCCTAGAAGTTATAATAGCTTTAAACTGATCTGATATGTATTATAACTAAGAAGTCATGGTTTTTTTTTTTTTTTCACAAAACCCTTCCCTATTTCGTCTCCATTTGTCCGATTTTGCCCATTAATGATCTTGGCCGATATTTTCTGCCCCTGGATTTTATGTGTCAGTTTGGACAAGATTTGTGTAGAATATTATGGAAGTTACCGTGTGCATTAAAAAGTGATATATATATATATATATATATAAAGTTTTGAACTGGGGTTGGCTTGTTTGTTTTGGGTTCTAGGGTCATGATCGGCGTAGATCTGCAAAAGTTTTCAGAAATTCCAACATAGGGGAGAATGAAATAGGTAGTATTTCTTACGAAATCTACCTAAAACTGAACCCATACAGAAGTAGATTTCCACACATTTAGCTTCATATGCTTTATAGTTTTGTATTAGAAATTTTGCAATATTTATGAAAAATATATCATTTTTCCGTTGCAGATATGAAACAAGCACCATTTTGTCATTATTTTTTAATTTTTATAGTCTAATTTTTTTTATTTGTTTCAAAAGATGTATCTTAAATCATTTTCTTCACATCGTGAATAAATATTTATTAAATCGGAGATGTTGCCGTACAAAAATTTAAAAGTGTGCATGTAGCAGAAATGTGTAGCTTAAATTGGGACACCTTATTTTTACAAGGCAATAATTATAAAGACTGTCAAGACTGCTTTGTTGTTCGTTCATATAAAAATCAATAAGTAAAAAACAGATTCGAACACAATGTAGTTCATCTCAAAGCTATAACCATCCCGAAACCTAGTCCTTATAAAGGAAAAAAATAAAAAAAATGTGAATTTAGCAAATAAAATCACCAGATGGAATTCCAGGAAAACGGCTTATTTAAAGAGAAAATCGGTTGCTTGTAAAATAATAAAAAAATTATTCTTAAGATCAAAAATTCTCACTCATATTGACTGCTTTTGTTCCCTAAGATTGTTTTTTTTTTAGTCAAAATATTATACGACTTCAAATTGTTGGAATCGTTTTCCATTTCAACAACACTTACATTAGTGATGACCAATCTTATTTGTACGATTGTTATGCTATACCTTCAATTAAAACTCTGAGCTATATGTTTCACTGTATCATTATATGCATCATACAAATTTTCCACTTAAAAGTATTTAAAAAAAATTATGACATAAAACACCTTTTCTACCTTTTATTATTAATGAGTTATAAAATAATATCGAAAATTATTTCGGAATAAAAAGTACCTCCTTAAAGTGTATTTCAGAAACAAAAGAATAATTGTGCAATTCAAACCTTTATGAGCCATAATGTGCCGGCTATTTCATAATTTTTAGAGTTTCCGGATTTGATCTTTGTCAGAAACGCATATTAATTTTATTAAAGTACACACAAATTCCACCCACACACATACTTATTTTATGTGTCCCTGCAAACGAACTATAAATTACAGCTAACTATACATTATTTATGTTATTATTATTATAAATAATAATATAAATAACGCATCACATTCAATTTTCAAACTTCGACAAAACATGGAGCGCGGAAAAAAATGGTCAGAAAAAGACGCCATAAATGGAAGTAAGGGTAATTAGGATCAGGGGTAATTGGGATCAAGGGCACTTCTACGGCAATCTCTAACAGATTTAAAAAAATGATTAATTATGAAGTCTGACTAGTATTCTACACGTGATTTTTTTTTTTTTTGAGTGAAAATCTATGTTCCTGTAGAAGAAATCAATGTTCTCCCAGAACGCAAAGAAAAACGTTGTCCGTCAAAGTGAGAATGTTTTAGCTAAAAAGGTCCCGTGTAAAAAAACTGTAGGAATATTGGAATATAGCTATGGATTTAAATTTAGAAAAAGGTTGTTTTTAAGACGAATGGCTAAGTTTTACAACAGACGAAGCTTAATGCTAATAATCTGTAAGATTCTAATTACCCCAGAAATAAAATTTTTGAGGTAAATAGGATCATAGAGTTTTTAGGTTAAGGGTAAATTGGGATCGCAAATTTTATTTTCTATTTAAATCAAACTGTGGTTTAAAATGCATTTTTCAATCTTTCAGTTTTCAGATCCTGTAAAATACCCCAAGTTTGGTTTACTTTACTGCACAGTTTGTATTAGCAAAACATTTATTTTACAGTTTTATTTTGCATTTATTCAAAATTTAAGCCTTCACTACATGTTTTAGGCCTAATTAGACCTTAACACTTTCACTGAAAATGAAATTTTCCTCCTTCACAACATATGAGATTTGAGAGATCCCTTTTCGCCCGTTGCTAACATTTCATGTTATTTTGAAAAAAAAAAAAAAAGATTTTTCTTGAGTTTTAAAAATTAGTTCTTTAGAAATTCAACAAGGCTATTAATTTCCAATGTAAAATTTTGCTTTTGCTTTTGTTTTGTAGGCAGAGTGTAAAATATATGAATATTGAAAATCCCTTAAAAAACGTTTTTTTTCCCAGCGTACTTATATTTCCAATACTGTATTTCTGAGAATAGCTCTAGTTGTAAAACCAAAAACTTCTTGCTGTAAAGCCCATGTAGAGATCTTTTAATCCCATTACCCATGACTGCGTATCTTGTAAAGCATGAGAGAAAATACCACTGATCCCAATTATCCCGTTTCATGAGCTAATTGGGATCAAAGAGGTACTTTTTGAAAAATACACTTGTATCTGGTGACATAGTACATTGAAAGTAATTCTTTAAACATTTCAAAAGACAACTACCTACTGAGAAAAATTATACATAACATTAGTATGTAGTCCACTTCATTCTCTGGATATTAATTCTCAAAGGTTAAATTGTCAAAAAAGTGATCCCAATTACTCCTACCTCATCTATATTTTCCAACTACAGGGAAACCTCCCTGTGCGGCCACCTCCATTAAGCGACCACCTCCCTGAACTACCATTTTCTTATAGAACGAAATTTATTCCCATAGGCTCAATACTTATTTTATCTCCATTCAGAGACCATGCCAGTTGAACTCCCTCCATGATCGACCAATTTCTTTGAAGAAAATGAAACAAATTCCGTTTTTTCCTGGTCGCTTGATGAATGTTTTATTCGGAAAATAATTGCGGAGAGCGCATTATTCATCAAACTTCTAAACTAAATTTATATTTTTTTATTATTATCAATCCGGTAACTTTTAAGTGTTTAAACCCCTTTGTGCCTTTTTAGGCAATGAATTTAACTCTGATGGCAAATTAAGAATGACGGTCAATAAACTCACCTGCCCTATTCTGTCAGGATACTCTCAAAGAAACAGATAAATTAATGAAATCGCCATTATTTGTTCTCATCCAAAAAAACTGCATTTATTTACTGAACTTCGAAATGACTTGGAAATAAAAGTTATAAAAGATAAAACGGCAAAATCAAAGCAGAGGTCAATGTATTCATTTTTTAAACTCTGCAGTAATTAACTTATGTAATTAACTTTTGTTTTGATACTTAAATTTTCATTTTTTTTTTCAAATGTGAAAAATAAATTTTAGTAACATTAATTGTTACCTTTTTCCAACAATTAAAATCTAGATTTAAACATGACCTCCATTTTCCTCCATGAGACCATCTGTCGGAGCGACCAATTTTTATTGGAACGGAACGCTTTAGGGAGGATTTACTGTATGTTGGAAATCATTAAAACTTATAATTTTCCAAACAAAAGCTGTCTGCTAGGATTTCATCGAAATAAAAATATTCCATAAAAATTATGTTTTTATTTTATACTCAAATCGGTTTTTCAGCTGATCAATCTCAATGAAGTTTGTAAAAAGAGTATTAAATAAAAGTAAATGTTTATGGCTACGGTCGTAACCGGCAGCTTTTGTTTTAAAGTGGATTATTAAGAATGTTGATAGTAATTAATCTAAATACTGACCAACTTATTATTATTATTATTTTGTATTATTTTCAAAAGTGCTCAACTGAAGAGATAAGTCTAAAGCAATATTCCACCAAAAGGTCGTGCCACAGTAAGAAATATTTATTCTAATACGCAAATTTAATTTAGAGTCATTTCTTCGGAAATAAAAACTAAATTTTCGGTCTATTAAAGACCCGAATGATTTTGCTACTCTTAATTCATTTTCTATTGATTCTAAATTACATCAAATTTGGTTCAGATTTATCTATGCTTTTCTTTGATCTCTCATCTTAGAGGTACTTATCTTTTAATATGGGAGAAAATTCCAGATGCATAATTTAATGACAAAACTGCGAAAAAGGCATTATTTAATATTTGTACATTTTGTTTAAGAATATTGTCGAAATCATTGTCCATCATTGAAAATCGCATTTATATTATTATTATTATTATTATTATTTATTATTATTATTATTACTATTATTATTATTATAAATTATAACTGTAAATAACGCAACCCATTCAATTTTGAGCTGGGAACATGATAAAGTAAACCTCAATAAATTTTATGATATTTCGTGGCAAACCAAGTACGAAATATAATTTGGTTAATTACTGAATATTTATAACTATATGAATATATACTGACTATACTGAATATATACTAAATTACTGAATATTTATAAATACCAAATTTGGAAGTATTTACCAAAGCAAAAAAAGACAGATGGCCCGAAAAACCGAATTCATAAATATTTTTCAGCTTTGTTAGAAAGCATAAACACAGATAATTTTCCGAATAAAAGCTATCCGCTTGGATTTCAAAGAAAAAAAAAAGTTAGCTCCTCAGATGATGTCATTAACTCTAAAGAAGTATTCGAAAAGAGGGCATGCCGTAAAAAGATAAAAAACCAAATTTAATCTAATACAAAAATCCAATTTAGACATTACTATTATTTAGTACACATGCATAATAGAGTAATTTCTTCGTGAATAAAAAAATAATTTTAGGTTTATATACGATCCAAATATTTATGACATTCTTAAGGGGTCTCAGGACTTTTAAAATTGGAAAAAAATGAAAAAAAAGGAGCATTTTTAACATTTAATATCTTAAAATGTGTTTGATATTACGACACAATTTTAAATGGGAATGAAAGATACAAGTATGCTCTTTTATTTCGAATATTTGAAAAATTGCAACATGCAGAATTAGCATTTACAGGGGGCTCCAAACTGTCAGACATTTGACGAGCAGAAAATCGGCATAACAGCTTATGCGCACGATTACAAAATAAACTTAGCAACTAGAATGAAAAATTTGGTGCCTTCTTATTCCTCAGATTATAGTAATTGCACTGAACCTAAATAAATTTGCATTTAAATCATTTTTATATTTTTAATACAAAGTTGTAATTAGTTAATGCAAAATTTAGAAAATTTCAACAATATAAACACCTAAAGAAATATTTTATTTTTACAATAAAAAGTAAATTTTAGGTTCAGTTTATACAGACTAACATGAAACATATGTTTTGAAAATTTCATGAAAAATTATTCCGAAGTTTTTGAGATATCGTGCGCGTTATGCCCAAAAATGTCATTTGGAGAAAAATGACTTCAAAGATTTGGAAACACCACTTCAGCTATTGAGCGAGTGTAATTCTAAATGCCATAACTTCTGTTCTAATGGAAATTTCAAGATAACAATTATATCAAAATGTTCAGAAAACATAAAAGTTTAACATCTAAAAAAAAATAATTTTTCGAAAATTTTAGAGCTTTAAGAGTCCTGAGACCCCTTAACTCATATTGGATTTATTCTAAATTATGTCAAATTTGTTTTAACTTTATTTATGTTTTTTTTTCATGTCTCACCGTAGAGGTACGTATCGTTAAATGCTGGAGAAATTTTCAAATATGTATTTTAATTATAAATCTGTGGAAAAGACATTACATAATATGTGTACATTTCATTCAACAATATTGTTGGAATCATTGTTTACAACTTGAGTGTTTCCTATCTAGAAATTGCAACTAACTATAAATTATTTATATAATAATAATTATTATAAATTATAACTATAAAGAGCGCAACTCACTCAGTTTTCAATAGGAAACATTATAAAGTAAACCTCAATAATTTTTATCAACTGCGGTGCAATCCAAGTATTTTTACCAAAGTTGCAGCGCGGAAGGTGAAATGGGAAGAATAACCGAAGTCATAAATATTTTTTAACTATGTCGGAAAGCACCAAAATGGGATATTTTCCGAATCAAAACTTTCTGCACTGTAAAAAAAAAAAAAAAAAACGACATTTTTACAGTACAAAGTACTGTTCATCTCGCGCACAAACTCGATCACAGTGAATGTGCTGTATCTTTCTTTGGTTTCCTGACTATATTAACATGGAAAATACAGTAGTTGCGTAAAATTAACAGCACAATGTGCTGGCAATTTGGACGCCAGCAGTTTGCGCTGTAAAAAAATGCGTCCAAATTGCCAGCACATTGTGCTGTTAATTTTACGCAACTACTGCCTTTTCCATGTTAATATTGTCAGGAAACCAAAGAAAGATACAGCACATTCACTGTGATCGAGTTTGTTCTGGCAAATTCACAGTGGTTTTTTTTTACAGTGTGCTTGGATTTAAGCGTTAAAAAAAAAAAAAAAAAAAAAAAAAAAAAAAAAAAAAAGCTCTCAGATATGTCATCAACTCTAAATAAGTGTTTGCCAAAAAAGATGTGCCGTAATAAAAGAATTTTTTTTTAAATCTAATACAAATATCTAGATTAAACATTACTATTATTTAAAACACGTGACTATGAGAGTAATTTCATCCTGTGCGGCTTATGTAGCATTTTGCAACCGACTTTCAGATATTTAGGCGACACCAGTACACCTCGACATAAAATGTAGTAGAGCAATCAAAACCATCCATCCGTTATATTGAAAATACCGGATTGCAGTCAGGGTGGCGAGAAAGACAGGCTCGAAACACATTGATAATTTCCCTTACGTAATGAATATAGAGAGTCATCATCACTTTTTAAACTGGTTTTATTGACAAAAACATAGTAGAACACTTCCAGTAGTTATTCCACCTACTCACAAAAATCGATCATCACTTCATAAGACTTTAGATGTTATAAGAATAGGATCTACACATTCGAACGTTCACTCCAAGCGACGCAGCTTAATTAGACAACCAGAAAAACGTAAAATCTTCTCTCCATAAGCCGATGTAACGATATTTGTACCCCGAACAACAACGCGCGGACGGTTACAGAACAGTAAAAGACCAATCTAGAAGAGAGGTGGGGAAGAATAGGACATAGAACAAATTACGATTCGATGGGAAAGGATGACGTCGAGAAAGAACTCTTTATACGGCGTCAGAATAAAAGTGCAAATAGCGCTGGCGGACGCATGGAATTGTGGGTAAAAGAACACGAAATAATAAATGATATTAAAACATTCGAAAGAAAGAGAATTTAGTTTTAGAATAAAATGAAAAAGTAATTTAATGGGTTTTATAAGATTAGGCGAATGGATTAAGGTTTTTTGAATAATAAAAGAATACGCAACTTTAAATGCATGAAATAAAAGACAAAAGATATTAAGATATTATTAAAGATAGGTAAAAAAGGAAAAACATTAAGAATTTGGAATAGTTTTACTAAGAAAAAGAGGCGAAAAGTTTTATTATTACATCTATGCCACTATTAACTCCTTTTCTATTGATTCTAAATTATGTCAAATTTTTTCAGATTTATCTAAGCTTTTCTTTTATCTCACATCCTAGAGGTACGTATATTTAAATATGGGTGAAATTTTTAGATATATATTTTAATGACAAAGCTATGAAAAAGACGTTACATAATATGTGTGCATTTTGTTTAACAATATTGTTGAATTCATTGTTTGCAACCTAGGTGTTTTCTCTCTAGAGCTTACAACTAACTATAAATTATTTATATAATAATAATGATTATTATTATTATTATAAATTATAAGTATAAATAAAGCAATCCACTCCATTTTCAATAGGGAACATTATAAAGTAAACATCAATAATTTTATCATTAGCGTGGTGCTTATTAAATGCATCATTGGTAATTTGACCTAATTTTCAACAAAGTTTTCTTGCTCTTCTTAATATCCACTTGAAAATACTTTTATTGTTAGAAAGGAAATATTATTTGCGCTGTCTTAGAATTCACAACAATAGTTGAAAATATCAGCTCAAAACATGAAATAAATGCCTCGCGCAAATATATTTTTAAATTTAATCTGTTTTGCAATGTTATTATTTCGTCATTTTAAATATTAATTTCTCTTATTTGCGACTTCTAACGTTATTAATGAATTCACAAGTCATAACACGTCGAATTCGACGAATGAAGATTTTTAAAAGAACTGATTGACAAAATTTATAAAAATAATCACAAAAAAACAATTATTAATAAATATTATATTGGCTACCCTAACTCTTAAAACAAATATTATTTTTAACTAAAGTTTTATTTTAACTGTCCAAATTTTTTACGTCATCAGTAATAAGCAATTAAGGTAATGAACGTATGAAGTTATTAATTAAGACTTTGGTATTACGTAATGAAAAATCATCGAAAATTGCGCCATTATCATACAATTATAATTTTTATTTTCAACGAAATCCAAAAATAACATCTTTTTCACTGTCACAAAATTTACGTGCATACATTTCATATTTCCTATTCACTATTTAAAAAATATTTTAACGCGCAATAGATTATTAATAATCATATTCCCAAATTTAATGTCACGATTCCCGGTTATAATTTTGAATGTAATACACATTTCATTTTTACTATGACATCATTTTCACCCACTCAAGCCCTCTGAGATGAGCACGTAAATTTCAGTATCAGCGGAATGAAAAAAAAAAAAAAAAAAAAAAAAAAAAAAACTGAAATGCTACATCTTCTTGAGTAAAAATGCCTTATTTTAAATCGTGACGTCATTCTCTATTCAAAAGTTTTTAAATTGTTATTTTTAATTATAATACGAAAATGGCATCCATAATTATATGGTAATTCCTATTATTTCCTCTTCTCTCTTCAACAATGAAAGTAATCCGATTGCCACCAATGTGACGAAATTTCATAAAACAACTTTAAAAATTAAAATTAAAATATAAAACTGAGATTGTTTAAAAAAAAAATAGCGAGTGCCCGGGCACATCTACAAATAAAGTGCTTTCATTAAAAAAAAAAAAAAAAAAAAAAAAAAAAAAAAAAAAAAAAAAAAAATCGATTCAGCAAACAGCTCAGGCCAAATGACTAAAAAAACAGCCTGGTGTTTTAAATATATAGATTATTTTACAATTTTTTTGTCTCTTTTAAAATTCACTTGTAAGTATAGTTTTTAAGACGTAATTTTCAATATTTTCCTGTTTTTAACACGCAATTATTCAATTCTAATTTGAAAGTTTTTTCCTGTTTATGATAACATAAATAAATTTTTAAATTAAAGGAAATCTCATTGTTTGCGCTGTATTTACAGTTGGCAACAATTTAAAATAACACCCTTTTCCAAAATATGTAAAAAATATCTCTCGAAATGCTGAAAATTTGAATTTAAAATAGAAATAAATCCTCAAAAAAATACTGAAAAAAATAAATTCAGTCTGAATACGGGAAACTTATAATGTATATCCTCATAAAAAAGGATTAAATTCCTATGTATAGTTCTTGCTCCTATAACACTTTGTTAATGGAACGATTTTTACAAATTTTAATATTAAATATCTCTTAAAATAATTCTTTGATTTAAAAACTGTCCACATCATCGTGTTTATCGAACATTTCTCTATAATGCCACCGATTTTCATAATTTTGTATGCAGTAGTTTTCTTAATATTAACGAAGAAAGACTTCCGGTCACAAAACATTCATCGATGACAGCGTTAGTTACTTGTTTTAGAATAGAGATATACAGCTATAACCAACCCTATGTTGTATAGTTATTTTTTCGAAATTTTATTATACTTTTAGCAACTTTTTTTTTTTTTTTCTTTTGTAAGATTACCGTCTTAGACCGGGAGGTGGCAGCACAGACAATCACCTCATCGAGTTCACGGCTGAAAATCTATAATTAGTTAAATCTCGATTCGCATATTGAAACGCAATCGGTCAGCCAAGTCATACTTGATAGAAAACACCTGAAAACCCGATTTTAGCGGTTGACTCGTATGTTTACCATTGTGTTTTCCTACACCCAAAGGTATGAAAACATGGAGGACTTTGAGCAGGAAAACACAATGGTAAACCTACGAGTCAACCGCTAAAATCGGGTTTTCATGTGTTTTTCACCAAGATAGGATTTGGCAGACCGATTGAGTTTTAACTAATTCTGAAATTTCAGCCGTGAACTCGATTGTCTGAGCTGCCACCTCCTTGTCTATTACTAATTAATATATTTACTGTACGGAATCCTTTGTGCGTGAGTAATACTCGCACTTGACTGTTTATTCTTTTCTCTCTCAAAACAAACTTGTGATAACTTCCCACAGTAACCTCGGTATGGGCACATGGTAATGGATGAGTACTTAAGGATAAACTTCCTAATATTTAACCCATTTGCATCATTAACGCGTTAATTTCAGGAATTTCAGAGGGTTTTTTTTTTTTTTTTTTTTTTTTTTTTATTCACACAAATTCCGAATTCACAAAAGAAGTTCTAAATAGTAATTTTTGTTTTTTTAATGTCAGTCGTTTCGTGATTACATAAAAAAATAAATAAATAAATAAATAAATATATCGTATTTGCAGGTATGGAAAGTAGTTTCTGAGTAAGAAACTTTTCCTAAAATGCGTGCATATATGCACTAATGGTGCAAATCAGTTAATTTCCAATATGATTTTCACTAGTGAAGTGAGACCTCCCCCACAAAATTAATTGAATTTAAATATTATTTTTGAAATGTCTCTTATTTTTAAATTTAAATTTTTATGCAGGTTGAAAAAATACGTTTGAGAAGAAATCACCCATTTTTCATATTTCACACTTTATAAAAATTTAGTGTTTGCTAATAAAAATATAATTAAAAAGCATCTGAGATAAGATATATTATAAAACTATATGAAAAATTACTTGAATACATCAAATTAAATTAATATTTACTTAAAGTCATAAAATACTTATAACGAGGCAAAAAAATACCTTTATTTATGCTTATTAGACATATTTCAGCGCTTCGACGGCAACATTCTCAATAATAAATATGATACAAATATTTTCGCAAAAAAATTTAAATTCAAAACTGGTAAACAAAAACCACGCGAACTCAAGTATAATGAAATTAAGTGCAGTGTTAAAAATGGATATTTGTAAATGTGAATTATTGAATATTATTGTTAAATTTGGATAATTTGGAATTCCCTAAAATTCGGAAAGAGATGCTCTACAGAAAAATGAAACAATAATATTAAATAATTCACGTTCACAAATATCCGTTTTTAACATTGCAGTTAATTTCATTATGTGCTTGAGTTCGCGTGGTTTTTGTTTATCAGTTTTCAATTTAATTTTTTTTTCGAACCTTTTTGTATCATATTTATTATTTAGATGTTGTCGTCGGAGCAATGAAACATGTCTAATAAGAGTAAATAAGGTATTTTTTGCCTTGTTAAAAGTATTTCACTACTTTAAGTGAATATTAATGTAGTTCAAAATGTATTAAATAAACATAATTTAAACAATATTAAAATAAGACGGACGTCTACAGTAAGTATTGTCTCTTTTAATTTCTGAAATGTAACACCAAACGAACAATAAATAATATGCATATCGAGTGGCTATTTTCAAGAAAAATGAAATAAATAATATTAAGAATAAAGGCAGGCATTGTCTGATACCCTCTTCCATATATATGTATTGACCAAAAAACAGTCGTAGCAACTCAAATTTAATAATCTATCCACGATCTCACAAGGTCGGATGGATCTAGCAACAACATCACTATGATGTGTTCAGGGTCAAAAGTCAATCACGTGGTGATCCCATGATAAAATATTAACGAAAATTGACATCCTAACACTGCGCCGTTCTGCAGTTACGATCTAAAAGCTGTGATAAGTGAAAGCATAAATATCTTGATAATTTCTGGGTTGGGATCTCCACGTTTTGTGGTAAGTTAATTTATAATTAATTTTTGAAATGGATTGTTTACAATTCATTGCATTATACTTAAGTTTTGGCTCGCTTATAAGAATGTCACCGCTAAAATAAGTTGACGAATGTCGTTTAATTCGTTCAAAGTCATTTTTGTGTCCTACGTTCTTAATATTAATTTATTTCTTTAAAGAAATTTGTAATTATAATTTTAAGTATATCTAAAAATACAGTTAAATGTTTTAGATGGAGAGATGGGGGCATTTTCCCCCTCCCCCTCCCGAAAAGGTGATTTTGAAGGTGTTGATTAGCAGTGGTATAGTCGTAAAAAAGCAGAGGCTATACGTCCTGTGCAGAGGGTATACGCTCAAGGCATAGGGTATACCCTAGTGTATATATGCTATAGCTTTCTTGAGAAACAGAGGGTATACGGTGTTCCTTAGCAAAATCCAGAGGGTATACGGCGTATACCCCCGTATACCCTCCACTACATCCCTGTTGATTAGATGAGGCACACTTTTGTATCCCGATAAGGCAATTTGTTTCTTTTTTCTACGATATTTTACTTTTAATATTATTTAACATCTGTTTTTACAGTCTGTCTGATTGATTTTTCTTTGAATTTTCTTTAAGAGTATTTTACAACAGAGATGAGTTAGGGCTCTTTTTTCAAACTCCGAGCCCGTCCAAACTCGACTATTAGAAACCACTGTCCAACCGAGCCTAAAATACTTTGTGCAATCAGATCATGAGCCGGATACGAAAAACACGCAGTAGGAATTTATTAATTTATTAGAAAGACATGAGTTCTGTCCCGCCCGAGCCTAAAATAATTTGTGCCATCAGATCACTAGAAAAACACGAAATAGAAATTTGTTAATAACATTTTTTAATTTTTCCCGGTTACTTTTCTCATTTAAAAATCTCTTTTTATATAGAAATAAATTTTAATTCTTAATTTTTCCTCATGACAACGTCTCTTTATTTTTTATGACCCCGAAAATCTGATTGACTTTTTCATTTACACATAACCACTGGGAGAAATCTGTAAAAATCACAATTATTTTTCTTTTGAAATATCATTCTACAACTATGGCACAAAGACAGGAGTTCTGTCCCGCTCGAGCCTAAAATATTTTGTGCCATCAGTGCTCGAGCTCGATACGAAAAGAACGCTGTGAACAATCGTTAATAACATTAAAAAAAAATCAATTAATTTTCCCATTTGAGAACCTCTTTTTATACGGAAATAAATATTAATATTAAATACTCTCTCATGACAACATTTCGCGATTTTCACAACATTGAATATCTGTTTAATTTTGTCTTTATTTACACCCAACCACTGTGAGAAATTTCGCAAAATCGCAATTTTTATTGTTTTAAAACATCATTGTACAAGTATGACGAAAAATATTTCTGCGGTTTTACACCATATCTGGGAAAGCAATCTCAACAGAGAACGAGGAAAAATAAGGCATAGTCTTGGTTTTTGTTATGTTACAGTCATTCAGGGTAACTTTGATCCATAGGGGGTAACTTTGTTCCACGTCCTAATATTCAATATGTTTGACTTTAAAGACTAGATAAAACTCTAGTGGTGCATTCCGTTGGCAAGGTTATAAACTGGGTTTGTACTCTTTATATTAAAAAATAAATTGGTAACATTATTCACAATTAATTAAATCATCCAACTATTACTCTGAAATGTGTTTACAAGTTAATTTTTAATGCTGTTTTGAAGTTGTTGTAATCCAATTAAATTTTCATAGTAAGTAACAATATACTCATTTATCAGACATATTATTATCTAAATGTTGTAAATGTGTTAATATTTTAAGATTATTTATTTACTAATAGTTAGTAAAATGTAAAACAAGAAGGCACTACTATTTTACCTCATATTTACATTTTCATCCTTTGAGACGGCTCAAAGTTAGGCTTAAGTTTATTGTTTACTGATTATAGGTACTACTAACAAATTATATTCAGACTAAAAAGTGCAAGTAAGTAGGTATTTAATTGAAGTATATGCAGATAATAAGGAGCATATCCGGATAAATATTGGAACCATGTCTTTCAATCAAACTTCCTGATCCCCCCCCCCCCCCAGATTTGGCTACCTACCTGACAATATATTTCCCCTATTATTATCTTATAAATATTGATATTTTATGAGATAAAATGATTTTTTTTAATATATATAAAATCTGATTTCTCAAAAACTACTGCACTAAATTTGCGCCATTAACTGAGGTTTATATAGATACCAAAGATGCATAGTTCGTATTTTTTGTATATATTTCTGTTTATAAAAACTATGCGGAATAACGATAAAAAAATTTACAAAAATAAAAATAATATCTTATTGTTATACGAAAATTACCATTTTGTTGTCAAAAATTACACAATGAATTAAAAATAAAGAATCGACACTTCTTTTCTTTTTACTAAAATATTTGGCTTTGTACAATCGAAAAAGTATGCCATTTAACAAACTAAAGATTAGAGTTAAAATTAAGTGGTATCAAAACGCTTTAAGTATCGAAGATAGCAAACTCTTTTGCCCGAGCGGCACTCGTGGAAACAGTTAAGGGGTTAATACTAGTACTTATATGTACTACTGTAACTATGGATATATTATTGAGTTAAAACATTGAAAATTGCCCCCCCCCCCAGATTTCTTCAAATGGCAAGGTTTTTTTTCATTTTTCAATTTGTGAATAAGTAAAATTTTGACTTTGAACCAGCCCGAATACTGGATTTAAAATCGACTACGAACCCGATTCAGGGTCAGGCTGAGCCCCGACTCAAAAACATAGGTTTATAAGGATAGTTTTTAATGTATTCATCAATTTGATTTTGTTTTATGATATGAAATGCTCATAACCAGTGTCATATTCGAAAAAAAAAAAAATCAGATGGTGTACGCTTTAGGCAGAGGATATATTATAACATTCATGGCTGGAGTATACGGTATTGGTTTATGTCAGAAATAGAGGATATACAGAGCTTCTTTAAAAAAATTAGGAGGTATAGGGTGTATACCTCCGTCTACCCTCCACACCCCTGCTCCTTACTTCATCGGAAATTTCTAATTGATATATGCGTATCAAAAAGCAAAACGCTCATTTTAATAGAGCTTATGTAATTTACTCGAAGAGTTACTTATTTTCTAGAAATGCAAATCTTGCATTAATATATATATATATATATATATATATATATATATATATATATATGTATATATACAGGGTGCAATATGTTAACTATCGCCGACCTTTAATTTCTCAACCGTTGGTCGTAGACATATAATTCCAATTGCAAAAACGTTTCAAATGAGGTAAATATTCATGTTGTGGCATTATTTAAAGTAAAAAAGGAATTTTATAAAAATTACGAAATCTAACTGTTTATATGCCCCCCCCCCCCGGTCCCTATAGTTATATTTACTAAAAGTTTACACATATCATAACAGATATAACACAAAAAGTTTGACATCTGTACTGCAAAAATTGACACAGTTATTAAATTTCAAAGATTGAGATTTCTGTACATGATTTTGTCTTTCATTGAGGGATCAGTTAAAAGATGAATTAAAGTAAGGCCATTTGACTACATTTCTTGATAAAGGAATATCTTTAATTCGCTGAATTATTTTATCTTCATTTTCAAAATCATCAAAAAAGGAGGACGGAGTGTGTGTTAATCAAGGCTTCCTTTAAAAAATCTCCATCGCAGAAAAGTTTACTACACTGCTCAAAACAATTAAAGGATATTTGAAGTTTTATATAAAATAAAGATATAAACGAAATTTTTTTTGCCGAAAATAGAAGAAGAGAATCACAAATGCAAATTTTTCTGGTTTTCAAACTGTGGAGTATGCAAATTTTGAGTTCGACGTCAAAAACGTCGCTCAGCGGCAGGGAATGAAATTTGACTTTCAACTGGATAAAAGAGAATGAAGACAAGGATGATCGGCATTCAGTGATTGCTTTGTTTCGATGAGTACGATGTCTCAGCGAAGTCATTTGACAGATTCAGAAGCTTTGAGAATTGTTGGTAGGTTAGAAGGGGGCCAAACTCAAGCCGAAGTAGCGCAAGCCATTCGAGTGTCACAAAGTGTCATTTCCAGGATCTGGAACCGTTTTTTGAGAGTGGATGTGCAGGCCGAAGATCAGGGCAAGGTCGTAGACGGGCAACAACGCCCAATGAAGATCGGTATTTAGCGTTAACAGCTCGAAGACACCGAACTATGAACGCTACTCTTCTCCAACAACACCTTCGCTCGGCTACAGGCACCACGATTTCAACTCAGACTGTCCGAAACCGGCTCCATGCTGTAGGTCTGTATGCTCGCCGACCGATGGTATGTGTTAGATTAACATCAAGGCATCGTCGCGACCGCAGGGAGTGGGCAACCGAGCATGTCAACTGGAGGAGAAATGAATGGAGCAATATTCTGTTTTCTGACGAGTCCCGTTTTTCTGTGCATCCGGATAATAGGCGTATTTTCATCTGGAGGGACCGTGGCAGTAGGAATAATCCTGCGTTCGTGCACGAAAGTGTCAGATTTGGCGGTGGAGGAGTGTTGCTGTATGGTGGCATCTCCATTGACGGGGGCACTGACCTCTACATCATTCGAGATGGAGCTCTGACTGGTCGCCGATATAGGGATGAGATCCTCAGACCTATTGTAGTCCCTTACGCTCAGCAATCGGAGATAACTTCATTTTAATGGACGATAACTGCAGGCCACATCGTGCAAACCTGGTGGAGGATTTCCTTTTCGAGGAAGGAATCGTTCGAATGGAATGGCCAGCGTGTTCTCCAGAAATGAATCCAATCGAGCACGTTTGGGACGCTCTAGGAAGATGAGTTTCTGGCCGCCAACAACCCCCACAAACTCTCCAAGAACTGGAAAGAGCTCTTCTGAAAGAGTGGGGCAGAATACCCCAACTCGTCATTAATAGCCTCATTGAGTCCATGCCTCAAAGGTGTTCAACGTTGCTGGCCGCCCGTGGAAACCATACCCCCTACTGAAAATGATTTTCTTTGAAGAAAACACCTTTTCTTATTCTTTTTTTCTCATATGCACAAATTGTGTTTTTTTCCTTTAGTACACAAATGCGCAATAAAATGCATTTTTTTCTGCCAAACATGTGTAATTTATTCTCATATAACCAACTATGTCTGTCGACCATGTATCAATCAGCTAAACAGTTTACCAGATACAAAATCCACCTAAAACTGCAATATCCTTTAATTGTTTTGAGCAGCGTATATACCGGGCAATGACATTCGCAGCCAAAAAATTTGCGATACTAATTTGAGAATCCTTGCTGATATATTTAATCGTAGATGTGGATAGTTTGTTTTTCTCCTTAATTGCACCGGCAATGAATTCTTTTTGTACTTCATAACTTTTTGGGGAAAGAAGTTTGTGATTTGTTCCATAGTGCCGGTTTGCAGAGAACAACATTCTGCAGACCACAGTCCCAGAACATAAAACGCACAGGGTCTTATCTTCTTTATTAATCATACCGTATTTCTCAGTCCACCTGTCCACCATGTTTGAAATTTTCTACTGTCTTGCAGCTTCTCATTGTTATACGAATTGGCCATAATTAAGAAATATTATTGTAACGTTGCTATCTAATCAATCTTATATTAGCAGCCTTGACAGTGAAGTTAGTTTAAAAACGATGAAAGCACCACTAAAATAAAGGCAAATCAGAATTAGCCACTGAGTTTACTGAGTTTTATATATAATAGAATTGAATCAGCAGTTAGTCATACATTACCCCTTGCCCCTCCATGAAACCGACACATAAAAGGATAAAAATATTCGTCAGCATAATTGTGAAATTATAGTTTTCATTTACAAACGCTTTAGGAATCTAATTATTATTTTTTTGTTATCGGAAAAAAGTCATATTTTATTAGTTTATTAATATTTTTCACATTTTAACTGACTAATTAATTAGAAAATTGCAGCAAAAGACTCGTGCAGATAAAGATGCGTTAAATGATGCAGGAATTTCAGAAACATTAATGAAAAAAATTATTTGATTTGTCAGATTTCTCTCTTTCTATGAGAATCATCGGCGCCACAGAACGAAATCGAGAAAGTGTGTGGGGTGGGGGGATGTTTCTGAAAGGGTAGTTCAATCATATGAAAAGTGCACAAGTACTAATTATAGAAAAACAAAAGCTATTTTAAGTCAAGCTCGTGTATTGATAAAAAAGAATAATGAAGTTCGGAATTATGGGGGTTTGACTGAAATTTAGATTTAGAACTTCAATTAACGGCGTTCCAAAAATATCCTCCCGTGTACCAGCTACGGCACGCGTGCCATAGGTTCGCCGTCCCTGGTATATGGGCTCTACCTAGCAAAATTCCTAGTATTTCTGGCAAAAGGCTTACTATATGCTTTTTGGGTCGCTAAATACGAATTTTTAACTTCCCACCAAAATTTCCCCCGGCACCCCCCCCCCCCCAAATTTTGGTAAAATGCCCCCCAAAAATGGTTTTTATTAAAAAATTCAATTTTTTTATTGTTTCAGGGAAAAAGTATCTAGAAATTCTGAAAGTAGACAAAATTTGCAACAAATTAGATATATGACATTATGACTTAGGATGAAGGGGAAGGGGGGATTTGACTCGGAACATGCGCCCAGTGGTGCGTGAACTAAGTTGCGCAATTCCACTTAACCACTCACACGTTTACATTCGCCCTCCCATCTCCCCTCTGAACCTTCTCTATAAAGATTATTTTAAGTTTTTTGTGTCGAGAATCCGAATTTTTAATTTCCCCCCGAGAATACCCCCCAAATAGTTGTTTTTAACATAAATTTCTTATTGTTTTAGGGGAAAGGCATTACGAAATCCAGAAACTAGACAAAATTTGCAACAAATAGGATACATGACATTATGACGTAGCATGAACGGGGAGGGGGAGGGCTGCCTCTGAACATGCACTGCGGCGCTACGTGCACTAAGTTATGAAGTCCAGGCAATAGGGGATTTTACCTGGAAAAATTAATACTAGTTCTGGATTTCGACACACTTTATGTTTTTTGGGTCGCTGAATCCGAATTTGTAACTTCCCACCAAAATTTCACCCGACAAGCCTCTTCCCCCCCCCTCCCAAAAAAAAATGGTTTTTGAGAAAAGCGCGAGGGGAATGTTCCGAGTCGAGGAGAATGTGTCCCTCTCTCCCCGTTTATCCTACGTCATAATGTCATATATCCTATTTGTTGCAAATTTTGTCTAGTTTCTGAATTTCGTAATGCTTTTCCCCTAAAACAATAAGAAATTTAAGTTAATAACAACTAATTTGGGCGGTTTTCGAGAGGGGGGGATTTTGGGGTTAAGTTAAAAAATCGGATTCAGCGACCCAAAAAACTTAAAGTAAACCTTATAAGGAAAGTTCGGAGGGGAGATGGGAGGGCGAATGTAAATGTGTGAATGGTTAAGTGAAATTGCGCAACTTAGTCCACACAGCACCGCGCGCATGTTCCGAGGCAGATCCCCCCTTCCCCTTCATCCTAAGTCATAATGTCATATATCTAATTTGTTGCAAATTTTGTCTACTTTCTGAATTTCTAGATACTTTTCCCCTAAAATATTTTTAATAAAAACCTTTTTGGGGGCTTTTTACCAAAATTTTGGGGGTTGCCGGGAGAAATTTTGGTGGGAAGTTACAAATTCAGATTCAACTATCCAAAAAACATAAAGTAAGCCGATTTACAGAACTACCATTAATTTTGCTAGGTAAAATTCCCTATTGCCTGGACTATAAGTACATTGACAGAAAAAAATTATAAACATATAATATTGATCATTTCGGATAAAATTCAATGATAAAATATTACTTTTTTTAACCTTTATATGAAATAATGTACACATATTAATAGCAAGTTTTGTAATAAAGTATATCAACAATAATATTACCAAGTATTATGAAAATTGGTATAAAATTAAGACGCATGGAGCATTTTGAACTTACTCAGTCGGCAAAAATTCTCATTTGAGAAAACAGGATTAAGTTTTATTTTGAGTGTAGATTAACGATTGTTTAAATTAGAAAAAAAGCTGTATCTCTACAAAAAATTATCTGATTTGGATATTTTTTTTTTATTTGAAAGTAGAAGATTGCCAAAATATTTTTTTCCAAAAAACAAAAAAAAATGATTTTTTTAAAGGTTTTTGCGAATTTCAACGTCCTCTGTCGCCTTAAAATGTAAAACGTTTTAATACATTTGGGAACCAAGACCGGAGAACAAATGTGTTCGTCATAAAACATCTCCATCGGGGTCAGCACAATGTCATGCGGAGCCCTGACAAATCAGTTAGGTTAGCGGTGCCAACGTCTTTAACTGCAATATTTGATAAATAAAAATCATTTTTTTTAAATTGCATGTATCATGCAAATACTTTTACGTGTAATGTGTATAGCCCATTTCAATTTCTAAGAATATTCTATCCTTTAATATACACACACATATATATATATATATATATATATATATATATATATATATATATATATATATATATATATATTTAAAAGATTGCTAAAAACATTTAGCTACCATGGTATATATTTAAAAAATACATAACATATACCAATATTAATAAGGAAAAATAGTTCAAAATGAATTGTTGACATTCAAAATGAAAAGATATCATAATTAAAAACATCATTTGGTTACTCTTATGACATTTGATCATAATAGTTTCAATTTATCATACTAGATGGCAGCACCAAAATTTAATTTGCATTTTGTCTGTAGCTTCTATTAGAGTAATGTTTTCAATTTTCAACACTAGATGGTACTAAATGCTGGTTTTTGGCATTATTGTAACATAATGGTTTTGTGATTTTTTGCTTTAGTTAAAAAATTTAAAAGTGTTAATAGGTATTTTAAATACTAATATTGTAATTATTTTCTATTTATATTATATTAATTGCATTTATCACGGTATTTCAAAATGGATTAAGTGCAACCATTAGGTTTTAATATCTGTGTTAACGTAACTGCAAAAATAACCTTAAACTTATCGTGCTTTTGGATACCATGTGCAGGAGTGTATTAGGATTAAATAAAACTGGGATTATATTAGGTATGTTGTGTAATATTACTATTTTTCATTGCTATAAATTAAATATTTCAAAGGTTGTACTGCTTTTTCCAATTCATAACATTTAATATTATTCTGATTTCACCTTGAAACTATTCTTTTGGTCATATTAGTCGTTTGAGTACAGGAGAGAAAAAAATTCAGCTTTTAGCTTTTTTTTCTCACAGAAAACGATTATTTTGCTTATATAATTGAATTCTGTACTCTTGATAACGTAATTCAATATGTAAGCTTTTCAATTATTTTTATCGGTATCCATATTTTTCTTTTTTTCTTCCATATTAATTCTCGTAATATAGTACAAGGGCCCATATTTTATACATAGCAGCTTTTATATTCTATGTTTTTAGTATCCATGTTAAGTGTGTTGGGGGAAACTGTATTATTGTCATTTCATTCATAATCACAATTTTTGATGGTGGTCGCTAATGTTTATTTAATGGTTATATATATATATTTGCGTTGACGGTTACTTTCTGAATCTTCACATCTATACATTCCCCGACAACTATATTAAATTTTACTATAAGAAATCAAGTTAATACAAATTTTTTTACGTGAAAAAATATTTCAAGAGAAACTTAGAGCAACGGTGACATACGGTGAAGGCGTATATATATAAGAAGCTGCCTTGCTCTCAAATTTTATACACGTTGAAGAAGACATAATGCTTATTAATACTTAAATTTTTGCGGTTTTTTTCTTTCTTTGCCGTAGCAATGATTTTTTATAACTTATTGTTTTTATAACGTTGCTTACGAGTAATACTAAAGAAACAGTCTACAAATAAAGAACGATTCACTCTGTCGTTAATAATATAGAACCGTTTCGCAGCAAAATCTTACCCTAACAATGTTAAATTAGGCTAATTTATGAACAAAATTACTGTTTTGCATCCTTGTATAACACCATTCTTGCTATTGTTTTTGTTATCATCGGTTATTTGAGCAAGGGGAGGGGATGCACTCTGTATCTATCTTTCTAAGGGGACCTAATACGTATTCACGGAAGATAAGTAATGTTCAAAGAATACCAAGGATAATTCCAAACGGTTAGGCCGACGAGCACTACATGGATATAGCACCTCGATCCTACTGGCTTTGAAAACAGAACATCTAAGCCACTGGAGAGGTTATAACATTAATGCTAAATTTATTCGAGTATTGCTGAAATGCGCATGCATGTAAAATATATTGATCTCATTAACTACATGTGATCAAAAATACATCAATACCAATATCCCTCTTTTTTAATAAGGTAATACATTTGCAAACATACAGTTATCTGTAATCTTTCAGATTCATATGCAGAATGTATCAAAATTCATGTGTAATCTTTAAGCTGTGCAACGCAATAAACAAATTTGGTATAGGAAACTAGGATCGCAATTCATTTATTCAGTTAAAAGCTGAGGGTTTCTGACTTCATTCCCCGTTCAAAATTTTGTTAATAAATTCAACAGCAACTAAGAAATTTACAACAAACTTACTTTTCTGTGTGGAAAACGTAACGCTATCAATAATAAGTAGTCGAAAGTTTCATCATTCACAAAAAAAAAAAAAAAAAAAAAAAAAAAAACTCTGAACTAAAGACCTGTGCACCCGAACCGAATCCGAAAATTACATTTGAAGTCAACCCGAAATCCGTCCAGAACCCGAAAAGCAATTCTTGGTGACCAGCAATCCGACCCGAACCCGAAATAAAAAGAAAGTAAATCAATGCAATTATGCAAAGTAATCTCATATCTTTTAAATAGAAAATGGACAAATCTATATTCTTTAATATTCAAATATAATAAAACCTCTGAATAGCGGGCACATCTGTTGTCGTTGAATAGAGTCCTGTTTCCGGTCAGGGTGTCTTTAACAAGGAGAGGCCCAACCTTGTTAATCACAGATTTTGATTATTTTAATATATGTTGTAGGGTAGAGACCCCTTAGTGTCAGGTTCAACGGATTTTATCCAACGCCCCTTAGTTCTTGAGAAACCGGGGGGGGGGGGTCTAATAATAGTAAACAACTTAAATACTTACTATGCAACCGCAATGATAGGTCGGTCGTAGCTCAGTTGGTACGGCGTTCGCTGGCTGCTCTGCTGGCCCGGGTTCGGTACTCGAACGCGCTACATTTGTTTTCTCATTTTTTGTTCTATAAATATACTTGTAAGTATAATTAATAATCGCATTGTCAATTAAAATTTATAATTTTGTATATCAATTGTAATTTTAACCTATTTAATTTTTTACTTTTAACTAAATAGCTGTATAAAACATCATAAAACTGTTAATTTTTTAAAAATCACTTTTAAAATGTAAATTAAAAAAATTAAAATGTATTTTAAAATGTAAATTGTGTCAATTCGTGATTTTAAAGAAACATCATTTACGCATTGCTTTAACAAAGGAAGTCAATGCGATAATACTATTATTCTGTTTTTAAAGTAACAAGCATAATTATATTAAAAATTAGCATCAGAATTAAATTACAACCAATTTTTTGCATATTAAAGATTTTTAAATTTGTAATATGTATGCTTGCGCTTTCAATTATTTTGCTTTCACCTTTATCTTCTTTCTGCTTTTATTTTTATTTTATTTGAATATTCTTTTATTTTATCATAAGTAGATGGCACCACAACAGATTTTGTCACGATTTTGAAATTTTTATCATTCAATAATAGATCCAATTTCTTTTTAAACCTCTTTACAGTATGAGAAATAATTGTTAAAAAATAAAAAAAATGATAAATTTGTGTTTGTAAACATTATAATTAATGTATGATATTAAAATTTGTAATTGAAATTATTAAATTATAATTAAAAGTATATTTATAAAACAAAAATTGAGAAAAACAAACGTAGGGCGTTCGAGTACCGAACCCGGGCCTGCAGAGCAGCCAGCGAACGCCGTACCAACTGAGCTACGACCAACCTATCATTGCGGTTGCAATGTAAGTATTTAAGTTGTGTACTATTATTAGACCCCCTCCCCCGGTTTCTCAAGAACTAAGGAGCGTTGGATAAAATCCGTTGAACCTGACACTAAGGGGTCTCTACCCTACAACATATATTAAAATAATCAAAATCTGTGATTAACAAGGTTTACAAGGCTCTCCTTGTAAGTTTCTTTCATTGAAAGGGATGATCCTAATTTCTTTTCTGCGAGTCGGGTTCATTCTAGAATAATTCTTTCGGGTCATGTTTAGTTTTCTTTTTCAATGCGAGTTGTAGGGATTTTCACAAAAAGTTTGAGTGGGGGTTGGCAAGCATAGCTCAGAGGGGGCAGACACCACTAGTTATAGTACATTATATTATAATATAATGGTTAGAGTTTTCTTATTGCTTTTCTAAGATGTGTTACAGAATTACTCGTCAACGGGGAATTTAGTTGCTCTGCAATTAGGAATCCCAGTTGTTCGCATTTTATAAAGATTGTCTCTTGTAACACCTGGATATGTTCGTTATGCCAGATATAGACCCATATGTTTTACATTAGGTGTTACAGGAATTAACCAAAACCACATAAATTATCAACATAGGTAAATTTATCATTATACACAGTATTATTAAATAAAGATTTTATTTTATTTTCTCATAATATGGCAATTAAATATGAGATTGTCAGAAATTATATTTTGGTGGTTTTCGAATATGGTCATTCTAATAATGCTGAAAAGAAACGATTATTTTAAAAATATTCTAAATACTTAATTTTTTAATAACTGCTTTCAATTAATATAATAATACACTGTAAAAAAACGGGCTGAACAACGAAAATTGTACTGGCAATCGAGACGCCAGTACTATTTCTGTATTTTAACGGAAATTTTACCCCGTAAAATAAAAAAAAACCTGAAAATTTCCTGTTATTTTCGGGGGAAATTTTCCGTTAAAATACAGAAATAGTACTGTCGTCTAGATTGAAAGTACAATTTCCGTATTTTAGTCCATATTTTAGTCCTTTTTTTTTTTTTTTTAAACCTATGATCTTTATGTTATGGTTGTTCAAAGTATTCTGGTAAAAAAAGTACTTAAGTTCATTAATTATACTACATGTAACTCTTGAATAACCGACGTGTCAAATTATCAGTATTGGTTTAATATTTAATAAATTATATTTTACTAACTGTTGTTTTAGAAGTTAAAATTCGTATTGCCATGTTGTTTTTTCTGTTGTACACTGTTTAAATTTAATCAAAGTATAGTCTGTAATAAATGTATAGATTTGAAAATTTTAGGCTCCGTTTTAATGTATATATGCAGTGTATTTAAAATAACAAGCCTACATTGTTGAAAACCTTATATTAATCACAGCTGTATTTTTCTTATTTTATATAATTTTTAATTAATATTACAACCCGCTATTTAATTTTCTTAAACTTTTTTTTCCATTTCATATTTGCTGCCTTCGTTTCATTCCCTTAAAAACAAACAGAGGAAGTTCCGCATTATAAATGGAGAAAAATCCAGTTTTGTTAAATGTTAAGAAGATTTTTAAATAATGAACACAATTTCGATTATCTTAATTGTGGACATTTCATCAGCATTTTATACAGCGCGAATCGGTAAATGCTTCAGCAAAATCATGACTTTATCAATTCCAAATCGCTGCTCTGTAGTAATTATTTATCTCAAGTGTATATGTCATTGCGCTCTTTCTAATCTCTTTTGACCTGCATGTTCAATCTTTAGTCATGTATATCAGAAATCAATCTGACTTTCTGATAAACGGTGATCGACCGTAGACTCAGCTCTTAAAACCTAAATGATAAGGACATTTATGCTTACTGAGTAAGATTATTTTTGTTTTCGTCTAGATATTTTGATAAATAATCCAAATATTATCTCAAAACGAATAGCCTGTTATTTATTTCAAGAAATATTTAGTGGTTATTGATTTTTCTAAGTATGGAAGCAGTTACACAATAAACACATGCTTACTCATATTTACAATCACATACATTTCAAATATGTAATTTGTTTTATTGATCTGTTCGTTTTGTTATTTTCAAACTATCTATCAATTTATGACTTTTAGGAATTGAAAAAATAACTTTCACTGAGATATTATGGGTTTATATTAATCGTATCATACGTGAATTATTTTTAAATATATGAAATATATATTTTGCACTTAGAATAGATTTAAATGGGTTATTAAATGCAAGTAATGTTGAATTTTTAAATATTTTTCATTAATTTAAAATATATATATACTTTTTGATCAAATTTGTGTTTAATGGACGGTGGACGTTAAAAATGTATTTATTTATTTATTTTTTTTAATTTTCATTATAGAGATATGAAAGTTTGTGAAAATATACATTTTACCATAAGTACATAGAGAATCTTAGAAGAAATTGTCAACCTTATTATAATTTTAAGATTTTTTAAAAACATTTGTATTTTAAAACGATATTTAGAAATGCTCCATGCGTCTCAATTCTTGAGATATTTTGGCGATTTTGTATTTTAATCACTTAAAACTCTATTACAAACAAATCTGCGTATCGATTTCTTAATCCCTTGAATTGCTCATTTTTTAAAGATTTGTTTCTGAATTTACCATCGATTTTCATCAAATTTTTGCCTTTTAATAAATTAAAAATCAAATTTAATTATCTTAATGAAGTCCAATTTTAAAATGCATACGCAGTTTCTTTGTAAGCGATATCAGGGTTCATCCTTATCAATTTCATAAATTTTGATAAAAAATTCAGACTCATGGAGCCTTTCAAATATCTAAAAACGTTGAAAAATCAGTTTTGAGAGAAATAGATTTAAAGTATATTAAAGGCCCGAAGATATGTTTGTGTACAAAAATCAAACTCTTGTAACTTTGCAAAAAGTAATCGCATCTGTATGAGTTTTTCACAAATTGTTCAGAACAAACTGCAGGATAATATTATGCACAAAAATAATTTTCGATTTTTGCGCAAATAAAGAAAGGTCCACGGTCCGCTTAAACGTAATTGCAGATTGCGTTTGAGAAAAAAAAATCACTTAGAAGTGAAACAATATAGTCAAAAGCGCATTTTACAACTTAACATTTGAAAAGGTTCTTTCTTTTAATGTTGCGTTTCACAATCATTTTTAAATTTCAACTGAGTGTTGTACGCGATAAAAGAATTAAAACAAATTGCATAGTTCTCTAATTGTTGTTTTTAGTGCAACCATATATGAGGATACCATGCGTTAAATATTCAAAGGTTTTAAAATATATCTTCAAATATATATTTGTTTGCCGATAAACATGGGCTTACTTTCCAACAAAAAAAAAGTACCGGGGCTCTAACATTCTGTAGTAATAACATCCGTAGTGTACCACGCCTTACCCCCCCCCCCCCCTGTCACTTGCCACTCGCATATATATATTTCATACAATATTTCCAAAATTTAAAGGGATTTCGTTTTCAGCAAAAGGAGGTTTTTAATAGGTATTGTTACATCTGCATGCATTTGTATAGAATAAAATTTAACAAATAGATAGAACAACAACAACAACAACAACAACAAATAATTCGGAGTGGAGCATTACCTACTTGCCCATGAATTATTTTTATTAACTTGCAAAACAAACATACAGCGCTGTTCCTGTAGATTCGATGCGCAGATAAGCTCTGATGCGTTTAGACTAATAATTAAATAGTCACTAAAAATAATGAAGTACTAAAGCTGCGCTACCGTGATCTTCGGTGCAAAATAATTACTATATCGAAATGAAGGGTAAGAAAACGTTGGGATTAAAATGTCCTGTGTGTGTACAACACCCTACTTTACCAAGTAAGCGCTTTGGCAGGAACGGTCGCAAAGTATTGAGATGGAAGGAAAAGGAAAACATAATTTCGGCTTCAGTTTTTTGGAAGCACTGTTCCGCTGAGCTCCGGAGCACAGTATTTATGAGCTCTGGTGATTTGTGACCAACATTTAACTATTCACTAAAAACAAAGAAGTACCGGAAGCTGTACGAATTGTTCACAAATTTTCTACTTTATAAAAATAAATAATCCAGAATTAATAAACCATTACAGATTTAAATTATGTCAAAGAATCAATATAAGAATTAAAAAAAATCTTTTAAACAAAGTGTTTAGAATATTAGGTTAGTGTTGCGTTAACCCTCTCACAAACCTGGAACTCATTGGAAACGTTAATTATTCAATAACGAAAAAAAGTATTTTAGATTATTTAATTTTTCTTTAAAAAGCCATTTTATTTATTTAATTAATTAATTTTTTTAAATGATCTATCTTATATGACCATACATCTTCCTATATGTCATATGTCGTCCTTTTACGCAGTTGAAAAAAGCATTTTAATTATGATAATTTAAATGAGGCTTTTTTCCTTTTGATTTGTCTAAAATTTCTCTGAGCAGGAGTGTTAAAACGCGTTAATTCGTCGTTATTTGAAAACTTTATAATTCTTCATGCGATTATCTTTCATTTAATTTTTGTAGGCAAGATTTTGTACTCGCGACATTTTTATCTAGTGATATAATTTGTACACGCAATATTTCATCCGTGCGATAACTGGTACGTACGAGAGATTCACGCAAGATTTTGCCCACGAGAGATTTTATGCTGCGATATTTTGTCTACCAAATTTCGTCACATTCCGACAAGTAATTCTTTAAAAAGTAAAACTCGCTTCAAGGGATAGATTTTTATCTATTGTACTGATATTTGCTTAACATACACTGTTAAAAATTTTGCAGCATTCTGGCAGGTCATTCGACCGTTTTTTGAAAAAACGGTTTCATAACCAAAATTTTACTATATTCTGACTATAAAATGGTCAATGATATGGTCAGAATAGTGTTAAAATTACGGTTGTGTAACCGTTTTCGGAAAAAACGGTCAAATGACCTGCCAGAATGCTGCAAATTTTTAACAGTGTAAGACAGTTGACGTACTTTACTAACAGTAGTTTAGCACAACAGATTTTTTGTGGGCGCTGCCCTTTATTATCCGTATACAATATAAATTCCATTGTTGCCAATATCGCTCATTTTGACTGACGATGGACCAGAATATTTTTCAACGTTTTTGCATTTTTTCAAAAATAAATAAATAAATAAATAATGCGAGATGCGACTGCTGTTTTAAAAACATAAATTTGTATCATGTACCACAAGACCATATCCAAAATTCATGATGGTTGTCTTTTGTTACGAGTCTATAAGATACGAGTAAGATAGAAGCTTTAAGGAGGTAGGATACCTTTAATACTTACAAAATTCTCGAAATTTTTTTATACATATTTTGATTCTGTAATCATTTCTGAACAATATGCAAAAAACCGCATTAAAAAATTCCCATTATTTTACTAATTATGGCAGTTTTATTAAGACTATATATTAAGACTACATAGCATAATTAAACTTTGAGTTGCGTTTTTTCAAAGTGATGAATTTTGATACTGCGCGCAGTGTTACTAAAAAACTATGCAGGGCAATCAAAAGAAATTTTCAAAACCTATATTCATTTCTATATTATGTACAACTTAAAACCAGAAAAAGGTAACATTTTATTTTTTTTTTCTGTTTTTTTAGTTTGAAAGTCTTTTTAAGTGAAAATTTTTAATTTTCTGTTAATTTTTTAATTTAGTCAATATTTTTTTCAAATATTCTCGTTTTAGTATAAAGGTAACTCTATTTTATGTATTTATTTTCACCAACATTTCCTCTTTATATGCATATTTTCGGATTTTATCATGCGCGCAAGATTTTTTCTCTTATTATCATATATTTTTAAACTTATCATTTTAATATTTATTTATTTATTTACAAGTATATATATATATATATATGTAAATATGAATTTAAATATGGTCTTTATATTTAAATTAAGTTTGATTTTTATATTTGATTTATTACACAAGTTTTTAAGCTTGGAACATAGTGATATTTTTACTTTTTCGACGTGTTGAAAGGTATCCTACCCCCTTAAGATAAAAAAAGAAAAGAAAATAGACAGAGAAAAGAAAATAGACAGAAACACTTACATACTATTTTTAGATCCTATTGAAATTGAAACGGCACCGCCGTTAGACCAAGAACTTGCCTACAATACTAGAACTTGCCTTTACTAAATATTGAGCATCCGTTCAAAAATTATGCATGGACGTTAAATCGGCAAAAAAGAGAGATAACAGCCATATGTTTTAATCTCTAAACTGTCAAAGATAAAAAAAAATAAAAAAAAATAAAACCGGAAATACTCATTTGACTGGAAATTATTTCTTAGGGGATCATCTTGATACTAAAATTGTACCGAACTCTGAAATTTTCATAAAGAAAAGATACTTTTTGACATAATATGTGACATTTTCGGCAAATTTTAACTTTGGGTACGAAACGGAAAGTCATTCGATAAAGCAGTTAGGGATGTATATGATGGTCTAATATTTTGAATTTCTAATATTAAATTCATTTGTAATTGTCAAAACACATATTGTACTGGCATAACAAAATTAAGCATAACAAAAAACTACTTGCTGTATTATTTACTTGTTACTTTAGATATGTCTATTTAAATCTCCTAGAAATAAATTTCTAATTTAAAAATTTCTAGAATATAATTAAAATTTTTGACAAATTTATTTTAAGAAACATATATTTTCGAAATAATTACGAATTAATCTTTTGATCTATCTATGATTCTTTTAACAGAAATCTATTTCCAGAATCTCCAAAATGCTAATCTAAAATTAAATTCGAAATCCACCTAATTCCGCCTAACCACCTGTCCACCTATTCCACCTAGCCAAGTAGTTGTTCAGTTATTCTTAAAAAAAAAAAAAACAAACAAACACCGATTGCAATAGCAATTGCAATAGGAATTGCAATTATAGCAATTGCAATAGCATTAGAAATTTGAATAGCCATTGCTAACAAATTACAATAGCAATTTCTTTTGAAACGATCAATTTAATTTAACAGTAGCAATTCCAAACTTTATTAATTCTTAATTACAAAAGGACTTCCCGCGACGTATCGTAAGACAAATTTTATCGAAAATTCCAAATATGATGTCAAAATTAGATATTGATTTTAAAAATATCAAAATTTGATAAAATTTCAGTATGAATACATAATTTTCAGTCAAATGGCTATTTTTCTTTCCTCTGACAAATTGGAGATTATATTGTATGGGAGGTATTCTGTTTTTTTTTTAGCGACTGTGCATAAAAAAGCAATGTACAAATGAATTGTATAAACTGGGTTGGTTAAATCGATTAAAAATATAAAACGAATGACAAACAGAATCTTTTGAACTTAAGATCATAATTTTTCTTTAGCAGTAAGTGGCATTTACTTTTATCTTTGTAGATCGAGTTGTTGAAAAATCATGTTAGCGCATTCAACTACTGTGTTTCAGATCTATTGAACATTTATGATACTTATATCCAATGCCATTTTCATATACAGCTTTAAGGCTTATTTTCAACCCTTTTTGGCAAATTTGCGCTCTTTTAGGTTTTCTCCGATAGAAATCAACTTATCAGAAAATCTTGTTCGTCAAATTATGTGAAGTAGGCTTTAATAAATTCGTTTAAAAAAACTTAAATGTTTCCTACTGTTCTCATCCTAAAAATAATAATAACATACTGTACTATTATCACTGTTTTATAACAATTTTTAAGACATAAAATTTTCTATTATTTTCGTTTCTATTTTCCGTGATTTAGATTATTTTTCAAAAATTTTTATTCTTTGCAACACGTAGAAAATGCTTAAATATTAATTTTCGTATCAAATGCAGTAGTTGTCCCAATACTTAATGTACACCGATTTCGCTTTTGTGAAATACTTGTCCACAGAGATTCCTTTTGGAATTAGTCATTTTGTTTATTAAAAGAATTATTATCCAATTTATTCGTACAATAAAGGAATTTGGTTTTTCTCAAACAAAAATTAGAAAGAGCCTGTTTTTTTAATCAACCTACTGATAGGGGAGAGTAGCCGAATTTGGACCACTTCACTTATTTTCAGGTGTAACTCACTTGATTTTTGGAATATATGCAAAATATCATTACACAGGGTCAATATATTCATCTACTAACTAAATAAACATTTAGATCAATTTCTTTTTGAAAATGTTAACTTTTATTTTAATTTGAAAAAATTGTCAAAAGTGGTCCAAATTCAGCAACTGGTCTCCTAAATTGGACCCCCAGTCTTCTAAATTGGACCAAATAATATCAGGTTGTTTTAATGACTAGGGAATATAACTAATTTTATTAAAAGCAAAGTTTGCGATTAATGAAATAATCAAACAAAATAACAGCAATGAAATATAATGAAATCAGATATCTGAAAATAAGAGTAATTGTTTTAAATCAAAATGCATTCAAAATATAAATCAAAGCTATCAGTAATTAAGAATAGAAATTATGGAACTAATTGTCAATTACTTGAATATCATGTAAGGACTGATGTAGAGATTATACATGAATATAGTTTATTGTTTTTGTTTTCCTGCGCACATAACATGGAACAGTATATGGCAATCTGAACACTGAATCATTTCTGATATTTTATTTTTCTTACAAATTAGGCAAAACCAATAATCACTGTCTAGATTTTTCTTTTTAGATTCTGAATTATCAGACTTTTTTTTTTTTTTTTTTTTTTTTTTTTGGCAATAGAAATTTTTTTTACTTTATGTTTGTAGTTCTTCTCTTCCATCATTTTCTTGCTAATTGCATTACGCCTATTTTTTCAAACTCGATTTTCCAATTGCTTTTATGCTGTAAAAGCTTCTTTTTTTTTCTTTTCATTTCAAAGTTTAGTTTATATGGAGATGATGTTAACACAACTGTTTTCTGGCTCCCTCTGTGTTTTTATTTAACTGAATTTAGCAAGAGAAATAACATTTCTAATGATTTTTTTGCTTTTGAGGAGGATTTGTAACTGCAGCCTTGTTGCAGGTCAATTTCTTCGCAACTTATATGTCTGCTTTTTGTTTCCTATATCTTTAACAGTTTTTGCTGATACGGGTGTTTTTCATACAGACAGTTTGTCTATGTCTTTTTCAACATTTTCATCAAGGTTTGAGATTTTATGCGTTTTAATGGCAAAAAAGTATAATTCCACCCCCCAGAACTGTAAAAAGTCTTCCATCACAAATATCGTAGGAAATGCGTAGGAATAAAGAATTCAAAGAAAATAAATACAATTACAAGATAAAAGACATTGCAAACAAAATTTATTGCATAGACATGTAAAAATATTTTTATGTTTATATAGGTCTAAACTGTATAAAAAAATTAATCCAGAAACACAAAAAAAATTTGCATGATGATAGTAATCCATTATAAAATATAATAAAAATAGTGTACAAAGCGTGCCATCTTCGAAATTCATTATCTACTTTTCAAATTTATGACCGCATATCTGGTCCAATTTAAGCAACTTAAATTGGCCCAATTTCGGCAACTGCGCAAATTTTTAAAACAGTTAGTTTCGAGACTAAGAACAAAAACGAAATCAAACAAATCCGCGTGAAAAATATGCGCAATGAAGAGATGAATTCATATATGTATATGAAAACCTAACAACTTACCTTAGTTTTAAAATATTCACTTACGTTTAGTAAGGAAAAAATAGATAAAAACAGCTAACTTTAGATTTTTTAAAATTGTCTGAAAACAGCACGTGGTAGGCGGTTGCTGCTTCTAATCATGAGTGACGTCATTCTGATGAGTAGGATTTCAGCGGTAGGTGGCGTCTCTTCCTGTAATTAACGGCAGAATGGCAACGGTCCAGTTAAAGCGGCGGTCCAAATATGGCTATTCTCCCTTAAGTCTCAAAGACCAGTATTCGCTAAAGGAAATCTTAATTTTCTTTTGCAATTCTCCATGTCCTTTTTACAAGCTCCCGGTATGCTATTTTTTTTCTATCAGCACATAAAGTGTCGTCTCCAAAATATGTTGTATTGTTACGTTGTATAAGCCAGCCGTAAAACAAAGCGGATGTATCATTGTACGGAATAATTTCTACTGCAATTTTTTTAACTTCTAAGCGTCGCACATTTTCAATTTTTGTAAGGTCGTATTGGGAAAAAAGTACTTTTAAATACAATTTGTCTGAAAACTGCATCTCCATTTATTTTTGAGATTTTTTTTTTTTTTTTTTTTTTTTTTTTTTTTTTTGTAGTTTTTAGCGTCACTTGTTTAAGGCTGGCAACTCAAGTACCCCATTTTTGTAGAACGTAAAGGAAAAATAGTTGGGAAATAGAAATTATATCTTTTTGTTGTTATTTTAAAATAGAAACTGAAAAAAGGGGTAATTAAAATACGTGCTATTTTGAAAAATTATAAATGAATGATTTCTGATGAAACATATGGAGCTATTATAAAATAAATTTAAGTATCTATATTACAAACAAATGAAGGCATATAAATCATTTTATAGCGTTTTTTTTTTTTTTTTTTTTTTTTGAGTTTCTTGAATGACGATATCTCTTTTTTGGATTTGTGTATTATTCAGCGATAGTGACGTCATATGATTACTTTACTGTAGGTGTTGTTTAATACTGGATCATAAATGAGGAATTCCTCAGCTGATGCTGATGACGTCATTTTATACAAAATGTGGTTTAAGTCTTAAAACTGAAATATATTTTGTACAATCTATCTATCTATCTGTCTATCTATATATATATATATATTTCATCGGGGGTAACACTAAATTCTGAAAAAGCAGAATTCCTGTTTTCTAGTCATTGATACTTTTGTGCCCCTTAATAAATTCGGTTATTACATTTAAAATACTTACATTAATTGTTTACACTTTATTTCGCTTTACTTTAGGAATGGCAAAGTTTAAGTGGTTTTTAGGTCCTTTGATTTGCCTCATACTCGGGACCACATCCGCAAGACCTCCAGAATGTGAAGAGCCCCCTTTATGGTCCATTAGTGGTCGCCAGCCTCTGATGGAATCAAGAGGGAAAGTTACCTTGCTGGCTTTGCTTCAGGCTTCTTGACAATTCTGTCTTTTCCAGGCGTCCATGTAAGTTTCTTTTAAAATATGTTTTTTTTTTTTTTTTTTTTTTTTTTTTTACGTGAGAAAACAACAATAAAACAGATAATTTGATAATTTTGGTACTACTTAGTTATCCCGTCGACCAATTTCGCCAAATTATATAAATCGTCAAACCACTCGGCAAATTACACAAATTGACATAATTTTAATTTTAAATAACGAAAGAACAAATAAATTAGTATAAAATTAATAAAAATACAAATAAAACGTCGAAATAAAAATCACTTGATGACGTAAACACGTGTAACTTGATTAAAGTCAAGTGAATGTGACATGTACGATTAACCATTATTGGCATTTAATGTTATTAAAGAATAAAGTGTTTTAAAAGGAATATTAAACGAAACCCTCTGTACGATCTGTGGTCACACTTACCCACTTGTTTTTTATTTTTTGTTTTGAAAAACATTCCATCCCATGACTGTATAACAATATTAACGAGATAAATAAGTTTTGAACGATATTGGGGGTACCACGAAATTTACTCTGGATTGTAGATTTCTTACTGTCCTTCTTGCTAAAATTATACAGAAAATCACTCCAGATGCAGACACAGAATTTGTTTCAACTTTTTTCTCATGCAGAAGTATGTTAGGGAAAGAATGGCTAGAATTCTTTGACAGGAAATTCACTGCAGAATTTAAATGACCATTTAAATATCAATTTTAACCACAGTGGCTTTATTGGCAGTCCACAAGGTTTTTTCCTGCACTTTTCAAAGTAATTTTTTTTTAATTTAATCGAATGTAAATAACTGTTGCTAAAAATCAATGAACATTGTGGCTATCACTTAGTCTTAACATGATTCGCCTAAAAATAAGTGGTAATTTTCCTTAACGTTCCTTTTTTTTACCTTACCATCCATTCCTTAATATCCCTTCAAGACAATGTTATACCAAAATTTTGTATTACAAATACTACATTGTTATTATTTCTTATTTAAATGTTCTGTTGGTACTATGCAAATTCATTATAAGTAAAATTTAGAAAAAAAATAATAAAAAGTTAGAGAGGTAAAATATATGCGCCTATAAGTTTATAATGTTATTTTATTAATATAATTTCAACAAACTTTTTTTCCTGACAGTTAAAATTTTGTGAGAGTGCCTCTTATGCTTCTTCAACAAGTTATGTGATCAAATTAAGAATTTTCAGGGCATTGTCATCATGGCTTTTCAGGATTTAATCCCAAATTTCTCCTCAAATCAAATCTCCTGGAATCACCACTTCATGAGGGGTTAAAAGAACTAGTGACAAATGAAGAACTGAAATTGAAATTAAAAATTATAGCATAAAGAATTTTGACGCCAAAAGCAAATAAGGAGTATGACATCCAGTATTATGAATTTCATCAAAGAAACTCCTCATTGTGTTCTCATCATCATATTTAGCCAAAAGTACATTCGGGGTATTTGGCAATCTATTAACATTAAAAAAAAAACCGATTGTTAATAGTGTAACGCAACAACTTGAGACTGTTGATGGCAAGATTGGTAAAAAAAAAAAAAAAAAAAAAAGGATAAATTAGTGAAATGAAATAAAACTCTGTCCTGTTTCTAATTATAACATATGGTTTAATTTTTATAATTTTTTTTTGCTTATTGTACTTTCAGCAAAACGTCAGTATTTTAAACACATATAATAACTGTAATAGAAAAGCCTCCCTTTGTTTATGAAAGAGGGTTGCTGATTGAAATGGTTTCTTTAAACATGGACTGTAACCGAATAAATGTTGGGGAATTTTGTTTTAGACTGTTATTTTGATATGCTTGTTAAATTTCTGGCATTCGCTTTAAATTGTATTTTCTGACTAACTATTTGAAATAAATTACGACCGGCACATACTTATATGCCAACAATGCTATTTTAAACTAAAAAAGTATCATAAGCAACTGTTGTCTCTCTTTAAATAATGACTTTGTAAATTTAAATTGTCTGTGTAGCAAACCGTTCGCGTTGTGGTATATTTCTAAAATAAATTTGAAAGGTAGCCTTTAATTATGAAACTATTATAACAGTTATTCCTTTGCTGTCGGCGAGTTGCTATTTTTTCTTACATAAAATTTTAATTTTCCTACATTTTAATTTTTTTTAAATTATCTTTTAGGCTGGAGACGCTTCTGAATCATTTCCGGTCTTACGGCTTGAACGACCTGGAATTCATTATTGTAAACTCTAAACTCTCCCACTCTCAAGAACGGCTGCATGAGTTGAAAAACCGTGTCAGCTTTGAAGTACTTCAGGAAACTGAAGAAGAAGAAGTCTGGAATCTGATGGAAGGTGGCAAAGATGATATGTATGTATACGACAGGTGAGTAACTAAAATTAAAACCTTTTAAATTTCTTAATTCATGCAGTGTCCGGATTAATATGAAAGGTTTTTCCACAAGAGCATTTAATGAGTTACTTTACCTAACTAGTTTAATAGTCACATATGCATATTTTTAATTTTAGTAGTAGTAAAAAATTATGGGAACTATTATAATTATTTTCCACTTCTATGATATAAGGATCAGAAAATTTTATGTGCTTCTTGCCACTTGCAGTTTTCTATCTTCTATTTTGTTAATTTCAGCCATCTTTCATTTAAAAAATAAATACGTATAGGGTGCCCTAAAATGAATCAAATATTTAAAAAAATCTATCATAAATAAACCTCATTCTTTCGGGAGATTATTGTTTGATATCAAGGATTTTCACACTCTTGTTTTAATTCCAAATATCACTGATAGGTAGGTCACAGGTTCAAGCTGTTAAAATTCTCAAATTAAGGTATATGACTGAGTCTAAGTTCACTCAGAGTTTAAACCACATTCTGTTTAGCTGCTAAAACGTAAAAGAAATAGCTTCTCTGCAGTAATTGCAATATTATTTGAACAGTATGACTCTTTCAGATAATGCAACGACTTCTATCGGAAATATTTAGAATTAAAACAATGAGGTGTAGTAAAGAAATTCCTCACATCGCAGATTACGCTCATGCAAAAAATAACTTCAATTACAGGTACATTAATATAATTTTCTTCTGTTTTATGAGCCTTATTTATTTTAATTTCATTTTTGGAAAAGCAAATCGTGTGCGCAACTTATTAGTAAACAAATGCAAATTATATCATCTAAAAAGCAGAATATTTTGAAATGAAGAAAAAAAGAAATGTAGTACTATGAAATTGTACTATAACGAAAGGTAGTAGATTCGTCTTGAGATGGAATTAAGCTGAATTCAATGTATGGCTAAAAATCGGCTTGGAATCGATAAAAAATTGTGTTTTAGCTTCTCTAGGTTATGGATGCGCCTGAAATTTTTAATAATATCCCTTTGTACTGAGTTGTTTTGTTAATAAATATTTTTCTTCAACAGGTGTGGACGTCTTACACATTACATACCATTCCCTTTAAGCATATTAAACGAAACACCATTGGTGGCGAATGCAATCCTTACAACATACTTCCGCAGTCCATGTGGCGATAACTGTGTTCAAAACAAAACCATGGATGTGGAGGATTTTGTTAAAAATTTGGAAAAGAGCATGGAACCATCGAATGAAACTGAAATGGTTTGTATTTCTTTATATAAGTAAATTAAATATAACAGATGTTTGTAAAGCATACCAGTGATTTATCGTTTCTCTTAAGAACAAAATATAATATCTATATAAATTATAAATTATTTAAAACAAGTAATATACAAAAAAAATTAAGTCAATTCCTACTTAAGTCATCAAAGAAAAATTTAATATAATCCCTTAAGCTAATATTAGTTTTTGTTGCATTAAAATGTCTCAATTTGTTGATTTTATATAAGTAAGTAAACCCTATTGGTTTACAATGGAAGTCTATGGGAATTTGGCGAAATATTAGAGGTATCGCCAAGTTGGCGTTACTTTTGGCGACTCATTTTGGTCGACAAATTTGGCAATATATCACCAAGTCAGCGATAAACTTCGTGGTATTTGGCGGCAGAACAGGTTCCCACCTGTTCAATAACAAATGGCCACCATTTTTTCTCCCATATAAACTAAAATTAATTAATTAAATGTAATTAACGAATTAATATTTGAAAAAAATTGTGTTAACATCAAGTGTATTCCACTACAAGTTAAAAAAAATGTATTTGAACTTGAATGGATGAATAATAAGTATTTTATTAACGATTGAAAATTTGAACAAGATATATATAGGGAGAGTGTGAATTAATAGTAAGAATTGAAAAAAATAAAGTAAGTCATAAATTTAGCAAATTTAATTTTTTTGAAAAATGACAATTTGCTTAAAATTTCATTGTGAAATTTACATTTCAGGAATCAATCCATCAATATGCCGATATACGTGCATGGATGAATGCATGCACATATCTGCCAAATGTCCATTTTTGAAGTCAATTCGTACTAAAAATTACTTAAAAAATGAAAATATTCAGGTATTTAGTATAAAACAAACAAATATTAAATATATTTTCTGGTTCCAAATTTGTCTATTTACTTCACAAAAAGTGTTGTTAATTCCATATTTACTCAGTTATTAATCATAGAAGTACAGTTTTAATTTAAAAAATATTTCACAGGCAATAACTATTTTGACACTTTTTTGCACATCTAAACGTACTACCAAAAAAAAAATGTTATAAATTGTAGCATGTTGTACGATCGCTCTACCATATATTTTATATTCAGTTTAATAATTTCTTACACATTACAATGGATAGAAAAGTAAAAATATAACCCATTCTTTTATATCATTTTTTATAGTGAAAATTTTCAATTCCCACCCAAAAACGTCAGTTTTCTGTTTGCCATTTTTAAACTCCTATGCTTGTTGCAAATTAAAAATATATGTGTATGTATATTTGTGGTTTGTTGAGTACTTTACTTAATGATTTTAAAGCTAAGATAGTTAATAGGAATTTGTAATAGGTATTGCATATGTTTTCATATGTATTTTTTAGAAAATGGTAGTCGCCGAATTTTTGACGCACTGCATTTGGCGATGTTTGCGACATTAAATGTTTCTCATCTAGTGTAATAAAACACATTTAAATAATTGCTTTTTACCTTTAATAATAATAATAAAAATAATTAACTTATTTCAGCAATTAATCGAATATTTTATATATTTAAAAATATGTATGAACTAAAAAATATATATTTCGTTTCAAACTGAATTAAAAATACCTATCAATAATTGATGTGAACTATAAAAAAAAAAAAAAAGTGTTGAACTCGGAGACATTTATTAAGGACGTAGCTACATAAATTTTGAATATATGTATATGCTCAGTGCATAATGTGTTTATATTACAGTGTGTGTTAAAATAAATTTCGTTAGCTTCTTATGATTGTTCTCTTAAGCTATCACATTCAATCGTGAGTAGGGGTTTAGAAAGTGCAGCTATAAAAATGAGATTTGACATCTCTATTTATGAAAATCTTCATTCATTTATACAATCATCCGTGGAAATTAACATGTTAAAAATATTAGCATTGCCTAAATGTCAAGTCCAAAAAAACAAACAAATTTTTGTATCAAATATTTTATTCAATACAAGAAATCAAGTAAATAGCGCAATATAATATTTCAATTTTGTACAGTAAACCTACTGAATATTTTAATCAATTGGAAATATTGGTAATAGATAAATTAACTAATACTCTAAAAAATAATCTTTCGGATCTGGTTTCAATTAAAACAAAGCAACCTTTCCAACAAATTACTAAATTATATATAAAAGAAAACTATGCAATTGCATATGTAGATAAATCTCCAAATAATTATGCAATCATGTGTAAATCTTATTATCACTAACTATTGACGTCCTGTATTTCTTCTAATAATTATTTAAAAAGAAAAATAATTAAAACATAATTGTAAACAATAATAAAATTCATAGTTATTATAAACTACTATATATATTCTATACAATCTTTAATTATCCTTATTTAGTTCTTATACCCAAATTTCATAAGACAGCAATTAAATTTACAACTGTCTCTGTTGGATGCAATACTTATAATAATAAAGCTAACAAACTTCTATTAAAAAGGCTTAATCAAATACATACACTTACAACAACAATAGATCATACAAACTATATAAAAAATAGCTATCAACTGGTTAATATTCTAAAAAATCTTAAATATGTAAAAAATATAACGACGTATGATTTCAACGATCTTTTTAATAATACATATATTTAGATCTTCATAATATAATAAATATATTATTTTAAAAATATATCAACATCAATTGTATCTATCAATAAATATTGATACATGTTATTTTCGAAAACTAACTAATTTCATTATTTATAATAACTATATTTTTCAAGGTAATACAATTTATCTACAGAAAGTCGTTATACCACAAGGAACACCTTCAAGTCTGCTATCAGATTTATGTATATATCACCTTATTGTAATAGTAGTGCTCATTTATATCGTTATATTGATGACATCATTTTAATTGCTAATGATCAATCTAATATTTCTCAATTTCCAGTAGAATATCCTATTAATTTAGAATTAACGGAAAATCTCTTATCCAACAATAAAATTAACTTTTTAGATTAAAAAATTACACTAAAAGAAAAGAAAACAATAACTGATCTATATGACAAACGTACAGAATTTAAATTCTAAGTTAACATATTTACTCATTTTAAATCATATCTTCATAATTCAGTATGTCGTAATATACTCCTCAATATGTATATAGAATAAAGAGTTTGTGTTCTTCTCATCCCATTAACCAAAATATTAAAAAACTAATTTATAATGCATTAAATCATGGTTTTACTAAGACAATCACTTATTCTTTAATATACAATTAGCTCATCAATGTTATCGCTAATAGACATGGTTGTGTGTGTTAGACACAATTAACATACAGCATACTTTTTTAGTGATATAATAAAAACTAAAACTAAATATCTAAAAAATTATAAAAGCATGAAATAAAAATAAATAAAAAATTATAATATGATGCCTGGATGGGTAGATGTTAGAGTACGGAGGAGGGCGGTGTTGTATGGAAAATTTTTCCGCAATGGATAATTTATTATTTATTAAAAAGAGGATATTTCTGTAATCACTACTTAGCAATATTACATATTTTATTACATGTGTTGATTCAGCACACTTCAATGATGCCAACATTAAAAGTTTCTTCTTCTTTATTAAATACTATTGGTCAAAATTTAATTTTCATTTCAACTTTTAGCCCATTGAGGACAATATCATATCATATCTCATACTTCGAAAATTCTCTTACAATGTAAATAAAAATGTATGCATTAATTAATTGTTTTATTCTTTATTCTTTCCCCTATTCCAAAATTAAATTACGTACTTTAAAATTTAAGACAATTTAATTATTATTTTTTATATTAAACATTATAGACTGTTAATTTAGTTTTGTACACTAACTTAATTTATTTTTATTTACTAATTTAGTTAATTTAAATTGTTATGGACTGTTGTGGAAATTATAATTAAATATTACTAAATTTAAATTAATTATTTCTATATAATATTGTATATTTGCATCCATTTAAAAGTGAATCATTTTTAATAACTTATTCATATCAAATATTAATATTTATTTATTTATTTATTTATTTTTGGCTCTTTTTCCAATTGATCTTTAAATGTATTATCTTGTGATAGACGACAGCACCATCTCTGATTCTAATAGATTTGAAATATTGTATTTAATATATTTTATTATTGCGCTTTTTTTCTAACTCCATGGATGAATTACTAGTAATATACATATAATAATTCTGGCAACAAGTGCAAATCATTTCTAAGCATATAAATTTGCTGTGCCATGGATGGATTCCTTGGTACCTCAATTGGTTCTTCAGTTAGTAAATGCTTCCTTAAATCCATTTTAATTATTATTTTAAAAATTTATTGTTACTTTTTGGCTTCTTTTTTCGGGATACGATTACCCAAATATTGCATTGTTTGGCTTGTTATGGCTTATGCAATTGTGAAACCGTGCATTTTATTTGTGGAACTCGAGATAATTTGAGCATTTGTGCCTTGGTCCACAAAAATTTCCATTTTTTTGACGTCAACTGTATTTTTGATTAATGGTTTTAATTGTTATGATGATCTGTTTCATTTTTTTATATAAAGCTTAATACTTCATTTTTAATTTCCATAAAATATCATTTAGAATTTCTATATTCACAATTGTTGATGATAATTTGTATTGGTTTATTATAGTTATATATATAATCATTATAAAATATTACAAATTATCATCTGTTTTAAATATATAAATTATAAATTAATTTTTAAGACAAGATTCAGACATTATAAATTGTAAAATTGCAACAATAAATTATTAAGTGAAGTAATTCTAAATGAAAATTTAAGACAAGATCCAAACATTTATAAATGAAGTTTTAAATAAGATTCAAACCTTATAAATTTTAAATTTGGACGAAAGATTAACATGAACGGGAAGTTGAATGCATAAAAAACATTGGAAAATAGAAATATTTGACATATATAGTCAAACTTTTTGTAATTAAAACATTTAACAAATGAAAAAATGACCAGAAAAAAAAACGATATTATTCATAGTACCATTTAACTCATTATCCAAAATTCAGTATATCAATGTGGAAAATATATAAATTTACTACGAAATAGTACAAAAACAATGCAAAAAAGAGAACGAAACATGAATAAAAATGAAACTTAAGATGTGAAACTCGTCTTCAGGTGTAATATTTTGACATCATATATAAAGTACAGTTGATTTCTGAGAGAGAAATTGGAAGCAATGCTTTAAAGCCTATTTCTCTCATTGCCCAATCAATCATTTCCAACAGATATAGACATAAAGAAGCCAGACATCCAGACATAACAAATATTGAAAAAGGAACATGTAAGTGAAAAACTTACTGTTTTAATATATAGTAATGATAAGAATTTTGTCACGAAACCGAGCAAAAATTACTGATTATCCATATAATATTAACTGTTATTTGTCATTTGTAAAGACAATTTTATATTTGCTTGAAATAAAAATATTAAATATTTTCTTAACCACAGCCCACAAATGTCTTTACAAAGTTTTCTTATCGATTTCTGTTACAATTGTCATTTCATGTGTTTGTTTATCATTCATTGCATAAAAACTTTCTTAATCTTTTTCCTACCACACTCAAAAATAATATTTTCAAAAAATCGATATTACGAACTAATGAAGGAGCAAACAAAAATATAAAATTCGAAAACTTACCGAAACTTTATTAATTTTCTTTTAACAAAATAGCTTGCATATACGACGGTATGGCAAAAAATTACTACTTTAAATTCCATAAAATTGTTTTGGAATTACTAATAAATACGAACTATTATTCAGCGATATTATACAGTGTGTCCACGTATAACCTGACCGACCTTTATTTTCGCAACCGTTGGTCCTAGATGCATACTTCCAATTACAAAAATTGTCAAAATTAGGTACAGAGTTAAGATAGAAAAAGTTTGAAGCGAAAAAACAATTTATCGAAGAATTACAAAATCTAAATTTTTATTCGGTCCCCCGGTCCTATAAGTTATATTTAGTAAAAATTTTGTGTTACACTGACAAGTAAAGCAAAAAAAAGTCCCGTTATTCTACGATTAAAATTGACCGAGTAATAGCTGTTTGAAGTTGGAGCCTATTTTTTGCAGCAAATTAGGGGTCATTCACAAATTTAGTAGAAATATAATTTCGTCAGATATATTAAAGAAATGGTTGAGAGTAAAATTAGCATTGTAATATAAATTTGAAATCCTTAATCATTCTGACATATTAGTGCAAAATATACAATTTGTACAGAACATATAAGAGGATAAGAATAACAGAATTTTTGTTAAATAAAAGGATGAAAAACAACAGCCTCAATTCTTTACAAAAATGATACATATTTTAAAATGCTGTTAGATTACACCGTCTTTCAAGTTTTGGATTATGTCATGTGTTTTAGCTTTTGAAAATTGATTCGCATGTATTTTTCAGCGCTGAATCCGAAATGACCTTCCTTTTAAACCATCACGTCAGGATTTTTCTCAAATCGCAAACTTCAAAGTTAAAAAGCTCAAAGTTAAAATTGATCCCCTTCCCTCCCATCCTCATCGGAACCCTGAGCTGTTTAGCTGTAAGAAACCCAGTATAAGCCACAACATTGAACAAATTATTGAATTAAATAAAATTAAACTGAATAAAAAGTCTTACATCTATTTTATAGTATCAGATTTTTCGCTATTTTTTAACCTTGAAATTTACGATTTGCGAAAAATCCTGACATGATGGTTAAAAGGGACGGTGATTTTTTTATTTAGCGTTAAAAAATACATAAAAGTAATTATAAAAGTTAAAAAACACAACCATCGCAGGTTTATGTTATCTAATCTAAAACCATTTCTTAAACTTGTTGACGGTAATCTATCCGAATTTTTTGTGTTATTCTCTAATATAAGTATGTATAAGATGGCAAGCGCCGAAAATCATAATAAAATTACATTGTAATTGGATTTAAGTCAGTTTGTAAAATTTTAACTTCGATTGGACATTTGAAAGTCAGTTAAAGTTCGCGTACAAATTTTAAACTGGAAATACGATCCAAGTTAAATAAAACCTTATGAAAATAACATAATTTTTGTTAAAAGAAATCATAGCCTCAAATCCTTACAAAATACAACATATGTTAAAATACAATTACTTTAACTAATCTGAAACTTAACTAATAAAGTTAATTCAATCGTAATAGTTGTACGATTTCTTTCAAACCGCAGATATCTTGAAATAAGTTTAAGTACGTTATATACGACCCATAAAAGCATGGTCGAAATCATCTGTTTTGATATGCAAAAAAATGGTATAAGTCATGCATTTCAAAGTTCCATAACTCGGTCAATTTCAATGTTAGATGAATAGAACTTTTTCTGTCTTACTTGTTAGTAAAATTTTTATTAAATATCACTTATAGGACCGGGGGACCGTATAAAAATTTAAATTTCGTAATTTTTTAATAAATGTTTTTCTTGACCCAAATCGCTTTAAAAATAATTCTTTACCTTATTTAAACCATTTTTGTAATTGGAAGTATGCATCTAGGACCAACGGTTGTGAAAATAAAGGTCGGTAAGGTTATACGTGGACACACTGTATAAAAATCATTGTGATTAAACTTGTAGAGATTTTTTTTCATATTTTTCACACAATTATTTAAATAAAAAAAAAATATGTCATGTCAAATTAAATAGTAAAAGTTGGTTAAATTTAAAAATCTGAAAAATTGAAAGTAAAAATGATTAAAATTGAATTAAAGATGATTAAAAGTAACATTTTCCAAACTGCAAGTCTACTTTAGTAAATGAGCAGAAAAAAGATGTGATATTATTTGCAAAACTACGACAAATCTGAGATTTGGTAAATTTTGGTAAAACATAGGTTTAGATATTGATTACTCAGGTTCATGGGAAAAAATGTTTTAACAATGGATGGATTTTTCAGGGTTCATTCATGGTCATAATGAATAATTAGGTCAATTATAAACATCATATAAATTTTTTGTTTAGGTAATCATTATTAAGGCTTTTAAATTAAACAAATTTTATTTTTTACATATCCGTACAAATTTCTAGGATTTTTTATATTTTTCAATCACGAGAGGTGCCAGTTGATGATCACCAGAAGCATTTGCACACAACAGAACAGTCAATCTGTCTTTATTTTTCTTAAATTCCCCTAGCACATTTTTCATTTTCTCTTGCTAAAGAGAGCTTTTGCTTGCTCAAGCAAACAGCACCATAAAAGGCCGGTTTCATCGGCATTGTAAAATTGATAATTGGTTAATTCCCACCGTACAACAAGGTTTCTAAAAGTGTGCTTACATCCTTCGGCGGCGTTTTTATCAGCTTATCTGTTCTCTTCTGCTACATGAAGCTTTCACATTCTGTGCCGAGTTTAAAATTTTTGAAGCCAACCATTGGAAAACACACAGACACTTTCTATCTTCAGATCAAGATAAAACTTTTTTGCTTGTTCTAAAATCATGGGCCCAGTCACAGGTTTTTCCCTCTGATCGTTTTGCACTAAACCAAGTGTACAAAACCCCATCAAGAAATTCAAGCTTAGGCTTCTTCAAAATCTGTCTTGATTCCGAATTCTTTGACGTTGTACACTCAGCAGCAAACTTCTTCAGTTCTTCTTTTTGTTTTTTAATGTCGTACATTGTCGAAGAACCAATATTCAAACCACGCATCATAACGTTTCTGTTTTCGCCTTTTTCGAGACGATTAATTTTCTCTCGTTTTTGCTGTATAATGAGAGTCACATGATTACGCTTATTAGTAGTTTTATTATCATTTGATGAACTCGTGCTTGGCTTCGTGAACATTTTGCAGTACGCAGTTTTTTTGCAAACGTAATCACTCTAGAAAACAGGATACGCGGTACTGAAAAGTACAACCAGTCACGATATACACTGAGCGAACTAAACTGAGCACACAGTAGCGCCCACCTAGTGATCAAGGTCAAGAGACGTCTGAACCCGGAGTGAACTGCCCACAACCGACCGATCCCAGAAAAGAGAAATCGCTGAAGAAAAAAAACGCGGGTTTCCATACCGCATTATAGAATGCCGGATAAAAGAGCTTCTATTGTATGTAAAAGTCTCAGGGGTAAAATGTGAAGGGAAATTACGGTAACAGTTAATCTTTACTGATTTTCATGGGATAAAAGTAACTGCATCAGGACATTATTTTATGAAAGCAAAGTACATTTATTAGAGAATAGGTGCTGTCATAATCGAAGATATATTCTAGATAAGTTTTTGCTATTAAAATCCATCAAGTCCAATAAAATCAAATCTGTCCGATAAAAAATATTCCACATATTTAACTGAATGTTTTCGTGCAACAAATCAGCGATTCTAGAGGAGGTAATCGTAATAGTTTTGGTTGTAATTAAAAAAATCAGGAATACTGATTATTTTTAAACTTTCAGATTTGTCACTTACATTGTTTTACTAACAATATCTTTATATTTAAATCAGAATAGAACGATAATCTGATCATATTTTTATGTGTTATTAAAAATGTATTTTCTAATTAAATATTTCATTACAGATAAATGAAGCATATGTGGAAACAGAACAGCCTGATTTAAAAAATGAAACCTATAATGAAACTTATAATGAGACCTACATTGAAGCATTTACATCAAATGATTTACTCAGTGTAATTGACCCTGTACACGAAGAAATCTATGCATCAAATAATTCTTTTTCCTCTAATATAACAGACTATGATTATCCTGAATACGATAATACTTCTCCTGTAAATAGCACTAATAATACAAGTGTTGATAAAGCTAAGAATTATTTTAACAGTATTTATAAACTGTTTTTTAACAATGAAAGAAATATCGAAGAAAAGGAAGGTACTAATGAAACCTTTGCTAGCGTAACTACTAATACTAGCCTTTATGAACATTCCTCGGACCATAACTCTACCCATGAGCACAAAAAGCATAAACACAATTCACATGAGCATAAACACAATTCACATGACCATAAACACAATTCACACGACCATAAACACCATCATTCTCATCATAAACACGACTCAAAAGATACAAAAAAATCTGATCGTTGTTTAGAAGCTGATTACCAAGTATGTAAAAGTTGGACAAAGAGACGTTTGTTACATGCTCAGAGATGTTGTTCAAATAAGAGGAAACAAGTTGAAGCAGCACATCCCAGATCTTGCGAGAATTTCGGAAAGAAAAGGTGCAAAAAGATCCAGTCGATCTTAAAATGCTGCATTAAAACCGTTTATGTCGAACCTTCTTCAGTTGCGCCATCAAACGAAACAACAACTGCACCCGGAGAAGAGACTGCAACAAAGTCCGAAGATGAAACGAAACACCAACAACGAACAACCCCTGCAATTTCTGGTATCGTTTGCTGTAAACCAGTTGATGAAGGTATATTAATGGAATGTAGATTTGGCAATATCGAAAGGTGCGAAGAAGGTGAGTATCAAGAATCGAATCCAAGTGAAATGAAATGAGAAAACCTTCCTTGACGAAACCAGCAATCTTCTGAGGGTGGAAAACCACTAAAATCTGTTATGCCATGTCAGTCTGTTCTATGACAGAAGCTACCCTTGGAAGATGTAAGTCTACTAAAAAATCCTTCTGAAGTCGTTTGATGACGATAGGGATGGGATTTTATTTTCGCAATGGAGTGTACCTACAAAAAAAATTATGTCAAAAACCAATGTATTAAAAATTCTTAACATTTGAAAAGTTATTATAAATACAAAATATAACTTTAAAATTACGATATTTAGGTTTCATTTAGCGAATTGGGTTTTAAAATTTATATAACGTAATCTGCATCTTTAAGCATTTACGTAAAAAAATATTCTAAGTAACTTTTCAAATAATATAAAAATTGGTAAAAAAAAATTACTAATGATTGTTTATTCAAACAAATGAAGATTTCACAATGTGCTTATAGATTGAGATTTTGGTTTTAAAATAATGGTTTGGAAAGAAGGATTACTGAAAAAGGAAAACTTGTTTGTGGAAATACATAAAAAAAACAAAAAAGATTCACAACGTACATGTACTTTCATAAGTCGAAAATTTTACGATATTTAAAATTAATTACTCAATTTTTAACTCTTGCAGTTTTAAAAATAGTTACCTCAAAAATTCTATTCAAAAACATAAAATTTTAACCGTACAAATTAATTATCCTTTAATCATATAAAACTACGTAATTTGAATTACTGAATTTGTACAGATTAGGCAGATATCCTACAGTGTAAATTCTTATTGAAAAGTAATACGTTTTCATGGAACGAAGAAAAAAATTAATAGCACAAAAGTTTGTTAAAATAAAATTTAATTAGAATAAAATTTACTGTGCAAAATTACATAAATACAAATGTATATTAAGAGGATACACTTCATTGCTTTTGTTAAGATTTAGCTATATTTAATCACTTTATATGAAGCCAGTGGAATAAATCCTGGCGGAATTCTACTGGCAGATGAATTTGTGATTGATATGTAGCTATTTATTTATTTAATATTAAAACGATTAAAGAACTTTCTGACTCGAGTCACGTAAGGTTTAAAATACATTTCAACACCCTTACGAAGTAGAAGTTATTGTGTGAACTTTTTTTACTGGCACAAAACCATGTAACATGAATTTTCCTAATGCAAAATGAAATAATTTGCAGATTGATTTAAAATATTAGGAATTTGATTTGTATTTTATAAAGAAATCTAACATGGTAACATGCAAAAAATGCATTATAATGTATTTATTTTTCAATTAATTTTAATTTGAATGCGAAATTTTTTTGTTAAATATTAATTAGTTTAGTAAATTTTTATTGTAAACTAGTATACGTATTTATATACGGCATATTGTCTTGAGCGTTTATGCATCGTTTACATCGGAAATTAGATTTTTATTGAAGTATTTTTTATTCTTTTTTGATGACACCAAATGAAACTTTTAAGAGTTTGGTGATCTGATGTACCCAGAATAAAAAAGATAAAATAAAAATCTTTTTTTTATGTAAACTGGATGAACTTGCATTTTTCATTCCAAAGCAAATGTAAACAAATGCTTAATGAAGTTGTTAAAAATGCTTCGAATTTAATCTCTTTTTCCTGTAATTTATTTTTATATTTCGTTTGTTACGAAACTAGTTTTATCGTTACAGAATAAATCTATTTTTATTTCTGAAGTGTGTGGAAAATTATTATTTTATACTTTGTTGTAATTTTTTTTTCTACAATGAATTAAGTGATGTCCGTTTTGTAGGAAACTTGCAATGGGGGATATTCCATCTACGCTTTGATCACGTGGTGACGGTAAAAACTTCTAGCGTAAAGAAGGGAAGTCTCCGTAGGCGTAATGAAAAACCCTCGCCAACCAGTGAAACAGTTCATGCGGAAAGCAGTAGTAGCCTCCCTTCTTATCAGTTAGAAGTTCTTTGGGTATTTTACCGGTATCACGTGACTTTTTTCAGCCTCGAACCTAGATTTGGAATAAAGTCCATTTAAATTCATTGAGACGTAGATTTATGCAACGAAAATATTGAAATTGCTTCAGTAGTCCACCAGAAAAAGCATATCAATGTCAACTGTTTTCTATGTGACTTCGCAGGTGTTGTCCCTTCCATAAAATCAAGAAAATAAATCTCTGTATATCTAACTCGTATGTAGTTCTTTCGATATTAAGGTTATCTAATTATGTCTAATTGATTAAAAATAAGAGAAAGAATTGAATACAGGGTTAGCCTGAATGTTTCAAAAGTAATACGGGTTTCAAAAGACTGTTTACTTACAGGTATATAAAGTAAAAAGACGGGTAATACCGGGTGAGCCAAAACTTCGTTACGATTTTAAAAACTCATACAAAAGGAAGAAATTATGATAAAGGAGTGCGATTTGCAAGAAAGGGCTCACAAGGCAGTAGGTTTTTTTTAGCAGCAAAAAAAAAAAAAAAAAAAAGGTTAAAAAATCCCATGTAGTGGGCGCTGTCTACCCTAAACACAATAAACAGGACAACAATATGCTCCATTCATTTGTTCTTCCAATAACAAATGTTCAACATGACCTCCAGAACATTCTACGACACAACTGTTGTCCTTTTCATTGTGTTTCGGGTCGTCAGCGCCCTCTACACATGAGTTTTAAACTACATTTTTTTTGCTTCTAAAAGAATTCCGCCTAACTTATGAGCCCTTTCTTGAAAACCGCACTCCTTTATAACAATTTCTTCCCTTTATTGTGAGTTTTTAAAGTTGTAACGAACTTTTGGCTCACACGGTACATGAAAAGATATATACATTCACCAAGTTTCTGGTACATACTCCAAATATTCAATGTGTGCGCCCTTAGGCACCCAGCACAAATCCCAACGGTAAAATCCAGTTCCATCCATACGTTCAATAGCATGTTTCTGTCAATGTCCATCACAGCAGCAGTGATGTGTTCCTCCACGTGAGCCACGAGGAGCGATTTCAAACTTGGTGAGTGTGTTTATTTTGTCACGTATCACCCGTCACTGTAGGTCATATTTCCTCCCCTATATCCTGCGATTACCGCATTCCTTACAGGGCATGGCCCATTTAGGGAGTATATCTATAAATTTCATTGGTCAAGCTCCTCTGCATGCGAATAGGGCGATTTAGCAAATGCCTCTCATTACTACTTCTATTGCCCACTTACCTCACGATGGCATATTCGGTGCCCCTTATCAATCCCTATAAATTGGCTAAGTAATATTTTATCGCGTCGATCACTTCGTATAAAATTAAAAGAAATTTTTAACTTTTTAATGGACCTATCTAACAATTAGTTTTATACCTCTTACCTTAAACAGCACTTACTATCTACTACTACTTACTATCTAACTACTTCACTTTGGACTTACTATCGCCCTCGTCGCGTTTATGGTGATATGATCTACGACCATAATCTGTAACATAGACGTGGTTTCCATGTCTGAGACATTTCCATGTCTGAGACAGTTCCTCTTTGACAGTGAAATACACAGTGTTTTGAAACCCGATGAATTATTTAGGCTAACCTTGTACTTTAAACGGAAAATAATTAAGCTTTCTTCGTTACTTTACTATTTAATCGTTAGTTTATGACTGGGGTCTATAATGTTTCATTTTGTAACCCACAATGAGCTAAAGTGCGAAAAGTTATTTTGAAAATGAAAATAATAATAATATTTTAAAAATTGGGTCTAAAATTGGTTTTAATGCGAAACAAAGCACTGGTTTGTGTGATGTAAGCATTTAAAATTATTAATTTTAATTTAGTAATACTTATAATATTGACGGTTTTAAACTTTTAGGCTAATGTCAGACGTGCACGCTTTTTTCCTTACGTATTATCCCTAGACAATGCTAGCGGAACTGAGTAGGGATAATACGTAAGGAAAAAAGCGTTCAAAAAGACGTCCGTCTGACATTAGCCTTAAGGTATTATTTAAGCGCAACAATTTAGCTTACATTTCTTTATAGATACATATATACCTTTTATTTGGCAGAAGACAGACACATTATGAAAAACCGAAATTATACAAAAAATACATTTGATTACATCATGGAGTTGGTTGCTTTGCAACAAGACTGCCCTCCAGCGGTAATAATGAAATATATAATAATTTGTGACAATTATTCTCTGCATGTGATTTAAATTCCTTTAATGAAATAATAATAATAATAATAGTAATAATAATAATTATTATTATTATTTTATTATTATTATTTTTATCATCATAAGCAGAAAGTTTTGTATTGTGTCAATCTTCTAACACATGAACGATACACACACACTCTCTCTCTCTCACGCACACACACACACATATATATATTATACAGATTTTATTTGGTTAAATCATTGCTTTAAAAAGTAATTTGTAACAGTGTATATTAAGTGTTTTCTTATGCTAATAATAATTCAAATTTTAACTGTATAAATTTAATTGATCTGCCATGAATTAGACTGATTTTCAATCTTCATATTTCTGATTCTCTTAACAACAATGTCCATATTCACTATAATACTTTTTTTTATTATTTCAATATACTATTACTATAAAACACGCATACTACAATATATATTAAAACACACATACACATAAATAACGCCTGCATTCAACAGTTAAATTCAACCGCCGCGGCGAGCGGACCATCTTCTTCCGCACCCCTTTATTCTTCTACTCTAGTCCGACTCTTTTGCGGAAGCAAGATTCGTACCACGTCCCGAGTGACATTTGCATATGGATGAATAAATACACACTTTAATATATATTGTAGTATGAGTGTTTTATTCTAATTATCGTAGATCGATGTAATAGTAAAATCTATTCATCGTTGTCCAGTCATCCAAGGCTGTCGTATAGATGGCTGGTGACTTCCCCAACATGGTTTATTAGTGAGAAATTGCAGACTCAGGCGTCGGCCAGAGTAGCTCAGTGGTTAGAGCAGCAAACTTGTATACTGTGGTCCCGGGTTCGATTCCTGGCTCTGGCTAATTTTTCACTCCAGTTCGGTTTATTGTATTTATTGTTTGTATGTATGTATAATATTTATACTATTACTATATTTATCGGATTTATATATTTAGAACTTTTAATAACAAACAGTATCTACAAGTTAATTTACAAGATGAAATAGGGTTAGCTTTAGTGTAGATTTTAAGCTAATCTTAAAAAGTGCATATTTTTGAAGGAATAATGCACAGTATGTAATTTTTCTTATTTTTTTTAAAATCTTCAATACAAAAAAAGATAGTTTATAATGTTTACTGTCGTTTAGATATATATAAAAAACTGACGATAGCGGGGAAAAATAAAAATGTTACTTGTATTCTGGGATGAAATTCATTTTACATGAAATTTTAAGAAAAACTTAGTTTAATTTTTCAAAGTAGTGTGAACGTAAAATGAAGTTAAAATCCGATGAATGTTTTTTTAAAGTTTTATGAGCTATTATCTAAAAATTCTTTACTGCGCAGTTGTGACGAATGCTGAAGTTGTAACTAAAATAAAGTATTTAAAAAACTCCCGGAGCGTCAATGTCCAGTCTCTGTATATTCAGGGCCACTAGTTAGAGCGCTCAAACAAACTTATAACTAGTATGTTGTGGCTATGATAAAACTTCATTCTTTACCACTCTAATATAATAATTGATAGTAGCATCAACGATTATAAATATATAAAACAGTGCAGAATTAACCAATTAACGCCCAAATTAACAAATTTTGATAATTTTCCTTGAAATTGATACGTGTGGATAGAAAAGCATAAATAAAAGAGAGTATTTCAAAAGAATTTAGAAAAAAATTAACGATAACCGTAATTTTTAAGTCGTCCTTATTTGATGACGCTGGGCGTTTGTATGTAAAAATCTAAAATTTTTAAAAATGAAAATTTTTTTATAAAATTATTTAGTTTTAATATATAAGCAAACTAATGGGCAAAATAATGTTAAAAATAAAAATTTATTTTTAGATGAGTAAGAAAACATTTTTCTTTTTACATTTTTAAGATTAATTTTTAGTTTGAAACAGAGGAAAACATTGTATGCATAATGCATTGCATTTCATACAATATATTCTTGGCTTTGCAGAGCTGTTATCATATTGGCAACGCATTTGTTTCTCCCTTTTGCCAATAACATTCTATATTTTGTCGTATTTTATATCTGGAAGCAAACTGGATCAAGATGTTATCTGCCTTTGTACTTGTCTTTCCAGAATTGCATTTATCGGCTCCTTTTTTAAATAGGTTTCTGCAATATACCTTCTAAAATCTTTGATTGCCATTAATTTATTACCATGGACCTTTTTATAAATGTCATAGCCATTTACATCAGTCATACCCACCAGCATAGTAATAATGCAAACATATAATTTCTTTCCCCGTATGGTGAAAAATGGATTTTTTCTGAAAAATTCCCATTTTTCTAAAATAAAAAGCTTTATTCTTTGAACTAAACTGTCTGTCATAAATCTTGAGCATATTCCCGTGAATACGGATTCCAAATTTCATCAAAATCGGCCTTGTAGTTTCCGAGAAAACGGGTCTTAAAGCTCTCATATTTCCCATAGGATCGCACCCAGTCTTGCCTTCCCTTAATCAAGAAATTATACTACTTACCTAAAATCAAATCAGCGAAAAAGCAGTAAGATAGCTGCCAACTTTTACGCTTTTTTCCTACCACTATTTTTGATCAGAAAAATTTGCCTTATTTAATCCTATGTTTTCGATGATTAAATGAGACAAATTTCACTGTTAAAAATTGTGGTAGAAAACAGCGTAAAATTTCGCAGCTATGCAATAAAATGAGTTCAGAACTAGAAAATGTAGCCTTCCACTTCAAAGTCACAAACAATATTCACAGCATTTGTGCCGGCTGTTTTGCCCAGTTTCTGCATGGCGAGGACACTATACAGCAAAAAAAAAAAAAGATCACAATTAAATTCATCTAAACAATACCTGTACAAGAATTACTTTCAGGTGCGTGCATGTATATAATTTATAAGTATTAATAATACATCAAAATACCTTAAAATACATTAGAAAAAAAACAGACTATTGTCAACCTTCACAGGCCGTCGCCAGTGGGATTTGAATGTTATTATTTTCTTTGTGCTTATTCGAGAATTGTGTAGAAGAAAATTATTTCAATTTAAAAGTTGTACGTCAGGTGAGATGCCAGAAAAAGTTATTCAAACTTTCAACAAAACGAGCTTTCATTTATTATGCAGCAAATTTCTCCATACTCCATAGATATCGTACGATAGTGCATCGTTACAAGATGTATCTTTATTGGCGATTATTTCAATTGATTCTCTTATAATAGCTTCTTGGTAATTATTTGCACGGAGTATAATTTTCGGTTTATTAAAGTCTGTTTTTATAGGTTGAGTTTGAGCTAATCTTGACAATGCAGCATGGGGTCTATTTAATCTGATATCTGCTTTATGCTCTTTAATTCTATCACGAAAATTTCTCATCGTCATACCAACATAAATAAAATATTTACTATCTTTTTTGAAAGGTATAATGTATACTCCGAATCTATTGATTGCTTGGTCGGGATCAATTTTAGCATTTAACAGATCTTTTAACTTTATCAGAGGGGCTGCGATTAACTTTACATCATATTTGAAAAGGGTATGCCTCATATTTTCAAAAAGTCTTAGAATGTGGTTAACTTTACAAAATTTAAATCTTTTATATAGAACTGCGCTTCATTTTCCATAATCTTCCACTTCAAACCTGTTTATGATTTTTTCAATAAAACGGGATGGAATTTTATTTTCTATTGCTATTTTTCTAATTGCATCTAGCTCTTATTTTAGGATATGGCTTGAACAAATTTCAAAAGCTCTTTTTATATACACTGCTCAAAACAATTAAAGGATATTGCAGTTTTAGGTGGATTTTGTATCTGGTAAACTGTTTAGCTGATTGATACATGGTCGACAGACATAGTAGGTTATATGAGAATAAATTACACATGTTTGGCAGAAAAAAATGCATTTTATTGCGCATTTGTGTACTAAAGGAAAAAAACACAATTTGTGTATATGAGAAAAAAAGAATAAGAAAAGGTGTTTTCTTCAAAAAAAATCATTTTCAGTAGGGAGTATGGTTTCCACGGGCGGCCAGCAACGTTGAACACCTTTGAGGCATGGACTCAATGAGGCTATTAATGACGAGTTGGGGTATTCTGCCCCACTCTTCCATAAGAGCTCTTTCCAGTTCTTGGAGAGTTTGTGGGGGTTGTTGGCGGCCAGAAACTCGTCTTCCTAGAGCGTCCCAAACGTGCTCGATTGGATTCATGTCTGGAGAACACGCTGGCCATTCCATTCGAACGATTCCTTCCTCGAAAAGGAAATCCTCCACCAGGTTTGCACGATGTGGCCTGCATTAAAATGAAGTTATCTCCGATTGCTGCAGCGTAAGGGACTACAATAGGTCTGAGGATCTCATCCCTATATCGGCGACCAGTCAGAGCTCCATCTCGAATGATGTAGAGGTCAGTGCGCCCGTCAATGGAGATGCCACCATACACCAACACTCCTCCACCGCCAAATCTGACACTTTCGTGCACGAACGCAGGATTATTCCTACTGCCACGGTCCCTCCAGATGAAAATACGCCTATTATCCGGATGCACAGAAAAACGGGACTCGTCAGAAAACAGAATATTTCTCCATTCATTTCTCCTCCAGTTGACATGCTCGGTTGCCCACTCCCTGTGGTCGCGACGATGCCTTGATGTTAATCTAACACATACCATCGGTCGGTGAGCATACAGACCTACAGCATGGAGCCGGTTTCGGACAGTCTGAGTTGAAATCGTGGTGCCTGTAACCGAGCGAAGGTGTTGTTGGAGAAGAGTAGCGTTCATGGTTCGGTGTCTCCGAGCTGTTAACGCTAAATAACGATTTTCATTGGGCGTTGTTGCCCGTCTACGACCTTGCCCTGGTCTTCGGCCTGCACATCCACTCTCCAAAAAACGGTTCCAGATCCTGGAAATGACACTTTGTGACACTCCAATGGCTTGCGCTACTTCGGCTTGAGTTTGGCCCCCTTCTAACCTACCAACAATTCTCAAAGCTTCTGAATCTGTCAAATGACTTCGCTGAGACATCGTACTCATCGAAACAAAGCAATCACTGAATGCCGATCATCCTTGTCTTCATTTTCTTTTATCCAGTTGAAAGTCAAATTTCATTCGCTGCCGCTGAAGCGACGTTTTTGACGTCGAACTCAAAATTTGCATACTCCACAGTTTGAAAACCAGAAAAATTTGCATTTGTGATTCTCTTCTTCTATTTTTGGCAAAAAAAATTTCGTTTATATCTTTATTTTATGTAAAACTTCAAATATCCTTTAATTGTTTTGAGCAGTGTAATAAGTAAATTGTGCTAATTTGTAACTTATAGGTGAACTGCAATCAAAAGGAATAGTGGCATAGGATCTGTTAGTCTTCCTAAAAATTGTGCGATCAAGATTCTGTTTAGTTGTATTTCTCAAAACCTGGACATCCAACAATGCAAGTTTTTGATTTTCTTCTATTTCTAGCATGAATTTTATTTTGTTGTCTAACATATTGTTCTTATCTAAAAGGTGATCTTTGCTGTGATTCCATATAATGAATACATCATCAACATATCTGAACCAATAATCTGGACACTGTCTTACAGTTTCCATGATTATATTCTCAAGCGGGCGTAGTTTAAACTCTGCAAGTAAACCTGAAATAGGGGAGACCATTGGTGTGCCATTGGCTTGTTTATAAATTTGTGTGTTGAATACAAAAATGTTGTTGTTGACAATTAAACTCAAACCTAATTTCACTGTATTTTTAATACATTGTGTAAACGTAGGATCAGAATCGACCAGACATTCAATATTGTTAGTGACTTCATTGATATCAATGGATGGGTACAAAGGTACCACATCTAGACTAGCCATAATATAAGAAGTTTCAAGCTTTAGACTTTTAATTTTTTCAATAAATCAAGATTTAAATTATTTACTCAATTCCGTTTGTCCAAATGACCACTTTGCATTCATTGACCACTGTACCTGTCCTCCGTATATATATAATTGAATTTAAATTGCAAATTGAGAAAATAAACACTAATCAAAATATTTAGTTTCAAGATAAAAAAGTACTTTAAATATATATTTTTTTAATTTGTATCTTCGAAAATTCGTATCTTCGCTAGATTAAAATTTTGAAAATTTTGCATAATCATATTTTCTCTTTAATATATAACGCAATTGCGTGCTTACCCTGACTAGAAAAAAATCTTCATTATTTTATACGCATTTAAATTCAGATTATGAAGGTGAAACTTATAAAATAGGAATTTAGGAAGTACAGTATGGAAATAAAATTCACTTTTATAAACTTTAAAAGCAGCGCATTGGGTATCCAGACAATAGAACTCTTCAGGATCGTGGAATTTCATCGGAGAGGCACACAATTTCCAAATAACTTCTCTGTTCTATAATCGAGAGCTTTTCATTTATTAATATGCTCGATGACGCTTAAAGTATTTCCACAAAATATAATAGCTCAGGCATTTCAGAAAGGGATTTTCTAAAATTTTAATATTCATATGCATGGGAATACATATGAATAGAAATATTCCTCCGAAGTAAATTGATTCTCCCCAGGAAAGTTCTCAAGGAATTCCAAGTAACTGAATTCTTAAAATGATTTTAAAGTAATGAATATGTTTATGAGATGGTTTTAAATACATAAGTAAATCAATAAATTAAATATATATATATGTTTTTGGTCTTTTTTTATTTATTGTTATATTTATATCTGATCAGAAATTAAAAAAAAGAAAACTTCTTATATTGCAGATACATATATAAGTTACTGCATGTGTATCATTACAAAATATTTTTTAAACAATTGAGATCGTCTGTATTGTATTTATTTTAAACGGAGAAATTTTTCAGTTAATTAGAATTATACTATGCCTTTTTTAATGTATACAAAACTCCAAAATCACAAAATTTTCCCTGTAATATATTTAAATTTTACTATTAAAAAATAAAGTAGACTTAGCTTCATACTTTCTATAAACTTTCAAATTGTCTCGTGTGATACATGAATGTTTTAACAGAATATCATCATTTCACTTTTTTAGATTGCTTATAATTTTACTGGGGTAGTAATCTACCCAATAATAGTTCTAATAAATCTTATTGACTTTCTTAAAAAATAGATAAAATAGTCGTACACTTAGTGCTGCATAGGACCCAGTGGCGGGTGGCTTATTTTCGAATTGAAAATTCGTCTTAATTAATCAAAATAGTCATTAATGAAGACATTAAAAAAACTGTTCTATGATGAATAATGAACATACATTGCGAAATATACATATGAAGTATGACTAAGTATACAAACTACGCACACGTACTATTAAAAATGGACTAAACATAATTTTTCATCCAAATATTTATGCTAAATTTCTAGTCAAAACCTCTGTTTTTAGAAAATTTCAATAAATTTTTTTAGGTCATTTCTGTTGTTCTTAATTACCCGACAATCCTTGACATCTTCTACTTATCTTCCTCTATTCTAATCTGTTTAAGTTCTAGTTCAGATAGTTATAGTCCAGGGGAAATGTACCAAAAAAGGGGGTTACCTTGCAAAAGGTCGGGTAGAAGATTTTTTTTTCTGGATTGTTTATAATGATGGAAACATGGAAAAACCAAGTTTTCTAACAAAATTTCTTAAGGCTAAATTTTCTGTGGCCAAAAAACAACAAAATTTTGGGACTTTTTTTTATTTTTTTGAAATATATTGAGACCCGTTGCCGTAGCATATTATATGTCAATTACAATATTAAAGAAAATAAAATTCTCTACAACTTTTATATTTACAACTTTTTTATACGGCCAATAGCGCGCTTGCTATTGAAAAAATTGTCCTATTTTTGAAATGGCGGACAGTGCGCAGTACGCCATTTCAAAAATAGGACAATTTTTTCAATTTTCTTAAAAACCGTGAAAAACGTAGTTCTGCCCCGATTATTCAAATGTTTCCCACAGATTTAATCTTGTATGTCAACTTCTATATATTGGTAGCAGTAAATTACGTGTTTCAAGGCCAAAACTAGCCTTTTTTGTACCCGTGGCAAACATGGATTTTGGCGCCCCTCCCCCCTTAAAAAGAAAATTTACCACGAGAATTTTAATAAATCTCTAATAGCCGGATTTTGAAAATTTTAAGTGTGTAATCATTAAATACGTAATTCTGAACTACGTAATCAGCTTTGTAAGATATTGATTCATTAAAACCTTGAAAACAGAACCGAAAAAACCCGAAATACATTCCGCTTTAAACAGGTTTTCCTCTTAGCAGGTATAATTTTTCATATTCTTTCTCTTGAAAATATATATATATATTTTTCTTTAAAGACCGCATTCCGTAGAGATTTCATTTTCAAAGATTTTACGGTAGTTGTTGTATTGAGGCGTTTCAAGTCACAGTTATATGAATTATGAGACTAAATTAGTCACACGAAGACATTCGCAAGGTAATATTAACCTATGGAAGCGTTCTTGACAAATATCTCGCTTCCATTTTATTACTTTTAAATATTTTTTTTTTTCGTGGGATACCTGAGATCAATATCTAATGTTGTACATTTTCGGGTTTGGTTGCATTCTTTTTTAATGTTCGGACATTTTCATTTTTGGAAAACTGTTTGGAACCCGTTCCGAAATTTAAAGTATCTTCATTAAAAAATGCAACTAAATTCGAAAAATTAAAAACGCACAACGTTAGATATCGACCTCAGCTATCATATGAAAAAAAAAAAAAAAAATATTGAAATTCAAGCAAGAATTCTGAAAAGAATGCTACCATAGGTTTAACTTTAGCGTGCAAATGTTTTCGCGTGAAACTACATTAGTCACGCGAAGAAAGTGGAAGAAAGTGCAGGGAAATGCTGATAAATGTGAAGTATTAGGCTTTATACCTCTAGATGATCCAGATATCTGTTTTATTCAGATAAGGATATTGCTTTGAAACAGGATATTAATAATCCTACTACAGTGCCATCAAAGAGATAAAAATATTGTTAAATAGCTTGTAGAAATTATTATTATTAAAATACATTTTTTTTTCATTCAGCTTATGCAGTCCTATTGCCTACCTTAATTTGTGTACGGAAAGTGAAGTTGAACGAGTCAGGGGATCAATGGGAAACAAAAATGTTTATATGGCCTACAATCATAAATAAATTGGTATTTCATTTGATAAATGGTATTACTAAGATCATTAAATAAATATACACTGGTTTCCAAACAATAAGGAAAAACAACAAAAATAGCGATTACTCAAAATGATACCAGTAGATTTTAATAAAACTGAGCCACAATGTACAACACATAGTAAGGTATCAAATAGCATTAAAATAAATTACCAGACGATTGTGGTGTTTCAGAAATTAACGCAACTATAAAATAAACAAAATAAATGAGCCAGTTTGGTATAAGAAAAGTACCTTTAATATGGAGTATGATCACCCCTAGAAGCAATACAGCACATACAGGGATGTGCGATACTATCAATTATGCGATTGATAAGTTCGCAGGGAAGTACGAGCCATTTCTCTTGTAAAGCAGTTGTAAGCGTGGCAACGGTCTGAGAAGGGGTATTGAAAGCAGCGACACATCTTCCTAAGGCATCACAAACATGCTCGATGGGATACAAGTCCAGTTATCGATCTGGCCATTCCATGCGCTGAATTGTTTGGTGCTGAAGATAATCTTCTACGATGTGACCCCTGCGCGGTCTAGCGTTATCGTCGTGTAACAGAAAAACATTAACTATTGCACCGGCATAAGGGTGCACATAAACATCAAGAATGTCATCTCTATAGACGTGAGCATTCACAGTTCCACATGGAAAGACATGGAGGTCTGTACGTCCGCCCAAAGAGATACCATTGTTGTGGTTACTTAGAACCACTGCCATATTTTCATTTAATTTCATTTAGAAAATATTTATATTAATCTTGTATTCATTTGATTTTAATATCCGCATTCCAAAATTATTTTAATTCCCTTTTTTTCAACTCTCCCCTGTAAGTTTTTCTTTCTGGCATAGCATTTCATTCATTTTAAAATCATAAACGTCGTTTTGAAATCTGTACTTCCGGTAAAAGAATTATATGGAAAATTCCATATCTTTCTATTTGTGAAGTCATATCCTTTTGTAGCTCCACCCCTTAGTCAATAATATTTAAATCAGTTTAATTCGCAATTTCAAAATTTCTAACTCTTTACTACTGTTTGGCATCTTATCTCAGTGAAATCTATCAAATTTCCTTTTCTTAAAGCAGTTTTTTATATTCTTTAGCATTGCATTTTATGCCAATGCATGGCGCCTGTATGTTCGTTCAGCCAAAGTTGGCGTGTTTCAAGGATTATAGCATCCCTTTACTCCACTTCTCGGAGAGCTCGCGCGCATTCAGTAGTGCAGTGGAGTTGGGATTTCAATGCAGATTGGCTGCCTTTTTTTGCCGTTCTGCGAAGAAATTATGTCTGCGCCTGCATGAGTGTTCTATCAACGAACGCAGAGAATGGATGGATGCCTTTTCCCCTTCTACAAAAAATAATAAACGGATTTCGTATCTACAGTAAGAAATATTAAAAGTGCAAGAATATTTCGGCTGCATAGTTTCGTCTTTTTTTTGTTTGGCGAGATGCTTTGATCAGTTACTTCTTATTCTTCTGTAGGATGTGGATAAAGAATTCTGTTGACGTCATTATTATTATTTTTTATTCAAGTGTTGCTTTTATTTCGAGTCGTAGAATTATGATGCTATAAAAATCATCTAAATGCCTGTGTCTCCATACTCCCCAAAGGAAAGAAATTATTTTATTTTCCTTAGTAAGAATGTAGATGTATGTGTCGATCATAAAAAAAGTACATCTAAAAGAATAAGATATGTACTCTATGATAATACGCTATGTTCTGCAAAAAAATTGCTTCACAAATAAAAAAAATTTGCAAGGAAGATTTTTCATTTTGTTTATTTTCTTTCTGCAAATGTCTCCATCATTTTTCTGTTCTTTCGGGTCAATGCAGGTAATGCTTTTACCTTTTTATTTTTTTGTTCTTAATTTCCAAATGTATGATAAGTAAATTCAGATTTTCTTTAATTAATGACTGTTGTGTCAAAGTGGTCTTTTGTGGCCGCAACAAAATGTTAAATATACACTATACTATCGATCCTAAAAAAATGATTTGGAATTTCAATATCCAAAATAATTTTACAATATTATTCTATCACCTCCTGTCTTCCAAACACAACAACCATCCCACACACAGACACTTCCTCCTACATATGAATCTCTTTCACGACTGTTTGATGGATGATAGCGTTTTCCATGTTCTCTCCAAATCAATCAGCGCCAATTGTCGCTTTGGAGGCTGAAGTGGAACTCATCCGTGAAGACAACACGCCTCCATTGATCAGCTATCCAGTGGACATGTTGACGTGCCCACTTTAAATGTTCCCTCCGGTGACATGAGGTGAGCGGCACACAAATGTCTTGTCGCATCGCATAAAGACTACCTTCATGAAGCCTTCTACGCACAGTAGGCTTTCATACCAACATTCCACTGGCTGCAGCAAGGCAGAATCTAACATGAGAGGGTGTTGCTGTTCTATTCTTACGTGCACCTAACCGCAAATATCGCCATCGGTGCTTGTCGTTGCTCTTGCCCGTCCTTGGCTAAACCTTCTGGAGGGCGAATCAGTGGTTTTAAATTGTTTCCAAAGCCTATGAACAACAGAAAGACTCAGATTTTGCCATCTGGCAACCTTTGTCTAACTTCGACCTACCTCCAATCTCCCAATAGCTCTAAGTTGCAGTTATACAGACAAATGATACTTCGAGGTCATACTAATGCATTGGCTATATCAGTTTTCTTATATCGTAATCATAGCGACCCCATCGGCCGTACTCTCTAGCATGCATTTTTATGCTCCTCACAGATGACACAATCCGATTGCAGCGCCACTAATTTGAATTTTGTAATTTTATTCAGTATCTTTTAGTCAACATATGCAAATTTCACACGGATAGGTTTATTTTTGAACGAGTTATCGCTCTTTTTGTGATTTTTCCTTAATTTTTGGAAACCAGTGTAGTTTCAAAACAGTACATAATACAGAAGATTAGAATATCCCACAAAGCATATTTTTCATCAATCAAAGTAAGTTTTTCTGTTTGAGCTTTAAAGCAATTAATAGATAATCTTAATATTGTTGCATGCTAAAATGATATAAGGGAACGTCCACTGTTACTCTTGTGACCATTCGAGCGGTTTTTTACAAATACTTCCAATTATTTTATTGTAAAATATAAGTAAGATAAAAAGGTGATATAACCAGTGAAATTCTACTGTGCTCCACTCATTTAATATATATCTAATTTGAAATAAAAAGCATTTTGCTTGTCTATATAATAAATCAAAATTTTGTTACTCTTGTGTCCAGAGTGTCATAAGAGTAACAAAATTTTGATTTAATATATAAACAAATAAAATGCTTTTTGTTGCCAATTAGATATATATTACGAGAGTCGAACACAGTGATATTTAATTGGTTATATATATTTTTATCTTAAATATATTTTATAATGAAATAATTGCAAGTATTTATGAAAAATTGCTCTAATCGTCACAAGATTAACTAATGGACGTTCCCATAATCTCTTGTTATATTTACTGTTATAAGTGGAGAAAAAAATTGACAATATTTTTTAAAACTAATCTTTTAAATATTTTTATGAAGCTAGTGATCTCAAATATTTTATTGAAAGAATTTTTAAATTTTACAAGTGATAAATGCATAACATTAGTTAATGAAATAATCTGTTGTCATTTTTATTGTAGCTATAAGGTAAAAGTATTTCTTACATAAAATATATTTCTTTTTGCGTCCCCCCCTTTTATATGGAACCACAATCCAATGTTTACTATCTTTAAAACAGTAAAACATTAAAACATATATTATCAATAATTGGTAAATAAAATATGCCATTGTAGTGTGGAATAAAATATGTTTTTCACAAATTTTCATACCTATCCAATTGATAACTGGAAAAATATATATGCGTTATAAAAGTAATTAAATTATAAAATTATTAAAATTTTTAAAATTAAACAAAAGTTCTTTCTTAATTGAAACTATCGTGCCAATAACTTACTAAATATTGAAGTATTCTTTTAAACAATGCTTTGAAGTTAACATTATATACACTTAAAGTTACTGTCTAAATAGGAAAATTCTCTCATTCATCTACACTCTGCTCTACTTTTAAAATTATATAAATTTATTGAATATAAAATGTCTGTTGAGATGAAAATAAAGACGTGAGTGTGCAAATAATAGGTAATTTACCGCTACCTATTTTTAGAAGTCGACATACACAATTAAATCCGCATGGAACATTTGAATAATCGGGGCAAAAATACTTTTTCCGCGGTTTTTGAGAAATTGAAAAAAATGCCTTATTTTTGAAATGGCGTACTGAGCTTGCTATTGAGTGTATAAAAAAGTTGTAAATATGAAAGTTGTAGAAAATTCTATCTTCTTTAATATAGCAATTGACAAATAATATGCTACTGCAACGAGTATTGAGATATTTAGAAAAAATCTAAAAAAGCCCCAAAATTTTGTTGTTTTTTGGCCACAAAAAATTTAGCCTTAAGAAATTTTGTTAGAACACTTGGTTTTTCCATGTTGGGATCATTATAAACAATAAAAAAAATAAAATCTTCTACCCGACCTTTTGCAAGGTAAAATGTACATTTCCCCTGGACTATTATGATCACGGTGAGAGCGGCGCTAGTTGCGGTTAGTCATAGTGAAAAGCGTGCGAGTTCGCAACATAGGTAATTACGATTAAAAGTGAAGCCTGAAAAGCAAACACAAATTTGTATATTTCTAATATCAATAATAATACGGAGTCTTTTGAAATGATTTTCTTTAAATGAATCATCTAATATCATATTAAAAACTTAAATTCTTAGTATTCTATAAATTTTATATCTAATATTTATTGTATTATATAATATATTTAATAATATAATTAATTAATTATACAATTTCGGCTATAATATGTAACAAAAGTGTGTGGATTTAATGACTAACAGGAATTTCATATTATTTTATATGCATTGGCATTCAAATTATGAAGAGATGAACTTCTAAAATTAGAATTTACGAAGTGCGTGCAGTATTGAAATCATTTAATTTTTATAAACTTTATAAGTGTTATATAACTTATATTCTGAGAATAGAATTCTGAAATTTTACCAAAGAGGCAGAAAATTTCCGCATATTTTTCTGTTCCATAATTGAGAGCTTTTCATCTATTAAAATACACGCGGACGCTTAAAGCATTTTCACGAAATATAATAACTTAGGTATTAGGAAAGTGATTTTCTAAAATTTCAATATTCATATGCATGGAAATACATATGAATGGAAATATTTTTCCTAAGTAAATTGATTTGCCCCTGGAAAGTTCTCAAGGAATTCCAAATAACTGAATTCTTAAAATGATTTTAACCCTAGAACTACCGAAAATTTTACTCAAGTTTTATAAAAATATTACACATCAGAATTCTTATTTAAAACTATTGAACTTATTTACTTAACTCATTATTGTCTGGTTTAGATATTTAGTTTATTTTAAAGAAATTTCTGGTTAGAATAAATATTTCGAATGTACCCATCGGGCCCATTGGACCCGTCTGGTAGACGGAGGGTTAAAGTAATGAATATGTTTATGTGATGGTTTTAAATCCGTAAGTAAATCAATAAATTAAATATATATATATATATATATGTTTTTGGTAATTTATGTATTTTAACAATTTTTTTATACCTATTTATTTCTGATCTGAAATAAAAACAAAAGAAAACTTCTTATATTACAGATACATATGTAAGTTACTGCATGTGTATCATTACAAAATATTTTTTAAACAATTGAGATCGTCAGTATCGTATTTATTTTAAAGGGAGCAATTTTTCAGTTAATTAAAAATATACTATGCCTTTTTTAATGTATACAAAACTCCAAAATCCCAAATTTTCCTGTAATATATTTAAATTTTACTATTAAAAAATACAGTAGGCTTGTAATAGTGTTCAGTGGAATGGTTCGCTTAAATGCAAAAACTCCAACCATAATACAGGAACTATGAAAATTTATTCAACATTTTAAATTTAAAGTTACAAAAGAGATCTTTCTCATAATTAATTAAGAGTGAGAGATAGAGTAAATATTTTACAAGGTACGCCTGGGCGTGACCCACAGACCGTGAAGGTCTTACATCCTTTTTCTTTGGAGATCAAAAGTTGAGAGGGTCATTTCACAAGAATCATATCACACTCGTCGCTACACTTCGCCAAATTCAAACATTGGCACCCTGAACGAACTGTGGACAAAGGTTTTATTCGCGAGTCAAATGATTATCCCAAAAATCCAGCAACCCCGATGAGAACAATGAAACGCGTCATGGAAAATGGTTGCCAGTCCACAAATCCTGGGAATCATTATCTAAGCGAAATGATTACGTTAAAATGCCCGCAACATACAATCGAGAAATGCCAAGAAAGGCATCTGGTAAAACCAACTGACAAAAAGATTTAACCTCCATGCAACGTGAATTTAAAAACCGCATCTCATTTCGATGTGAGAGACTGCAGAAACATCTGGGAGGTGTTTATATTACAGACTGGCATTCGCTTAAACAAGTGTTACTTAAAATTACATACTGCAGATCGAGAAAAGGGAAAGATGCAGTGACTCGCATAAAATACATTCCTTTCACATTCGTTGTTAAAAGATTTTCAACGGTTCCATCTTAGCAGTGATAAGGAAGCTTTTCTCTGCATGAAATTAAATGAAGAGATATTGTTACTAGCAGCTGCAGTGGAACAGACAGATAAGGGAAAAAAAGAAAAAAGAAATGAATCTTTGAGCGGCGTGAAATAAAGATGTTTTTAGAAAAAGAAAGAAACCACATTAATAAAATCTGGATGTTTTTGAGAAATGAATTTAATCACCTATTTCATTATAGGAAAGAGGGGGGGCAGGCTAATATGATCTAAAAGTAAGAAAGTTATGTTTTAAATTAATTTTGAATAAAAATGATACTTATGGGACAGAAACGCTGTCACATAACTCACCCCCACAACAGAAGAAAGCTGAAACGTGTACGTTGCAGCTTTATATCTACTTAAAATCCTTTGTCCACCTTCGCACTTACAGAATATGTATCATGACAAAATAAGTAAAATTAACTATTTAAGTTGATATCTACCAAGAAACTTATTTTAACTTGTCTGTGAAACTATTTCCCGTTAGCTCCTGTAAAATATTTTATACAACTATAAGTAAGTAGAAAAAAATATATATTTGCTTGCTTTCAAAACAATTCACAAGAATTGTGTTATGTCCATGACTGAGCGCTCATAATATTCAAAATAATCTTTTTTTTTTAATTAAATATTCCACAAAATAAAACGGCCACATTAGTTGATAACACAGGATCCTATATTTAATTTTTTTGTGTGTGTGGCGCTGGTATTGTGGCGCTGGTACCAGCATTTTAGTCATGTATCTATTCATATAGAGAAGCATTTACTGTATTTACGACTTCTCAAAAATTTGATCTTGCATGAGATCATAATATTAAATAAATGCAAGCAAATAAAAAAACAAAGGACAAAAACAAACCAGAAAAAAAATTGTTACTTTAAGGAAAGATGAATTCTTTCATAAATTGAAGCTTATTTGTATTATCTTAGGTTGCTTCATTACTGGCATAAGAAACTCACAAAAATTTGTGCATAAAGCACAGGACTACCAGAGACAAAACTGTGCAAGCTGCACGCGCTCAAACAAGTGTAGCCCTAAATATTGAAATTTTGTGAATTCTAGTGGCATCAGCTTATGGCTTCTGCCTTAAATAATAAGGGGTAGTTTTTTTTAGATTCCTGCAATTTAACTAAGTCCCCGGTTTCCAAAAAAAAAAAATCACAGTATGTTATAATTTAGCAATTTTTGAATTTTTACACTGCCATCCTGACTTTCCGTGTATTGATCAAAATTTAACCCCTGGCAAACTTATAAAAAAATTAATAATAAATATTATTAATAAATATATTACATAATAAATAATAAATATATTACATACAATTTTGTATAGTGTAACAAGATATCTTGCTCGATCTGCCACCTCCAAGTAAGAAGTATCCAATGAAAGTGTAAAAAAATGTTACATGTTAACAGTAAACAAATTCGAAATGTATGTGTAGTTTAATATGTCATGTGACGGATAACTCCTAGAAACATTAAAATCTTTGTATAGAGACAAAGTGATGATGCCATTGATATGTTCTGACATTATGCACACAAAAAAAAACTTGCAAAAAAAAGTATTTTAATATTGAAACACGATGTAACATTTAAAATATAGAAAAGTAAAAGGTGAAACTGTATGTGTGTGGAGGGAGGGGGGGGGGGACTCCCAAACTCATGAACTACTTGTAATGCAACATATGAACAAAAGTGTACGCAAGCATACACAACATGTAAGTAAACACATGAACAAATTTTATAATATCACATGAACTCAATGTATTAATGTCTCAATGAACTAAAATTGTAATGTAATTGCCAACAAAATAAACAGACAGTATATGTGTAATAACCCAAGACACTTGCATACGAGTGAGATTCAATTACATAATAAATGAGTTATCATCAAAATGCAATGAATAAGGGTTAATAAAACAAATGAACTACTTGTAATGTGTGTGTAAACTCTGGTTAAACTCTAAACCAGCCAGTGTGTACAATTCAATGAACTACTTGTAAGAAAAAAAAAAACAAAAAGAAATACTGCCGAATAAATCGCTAGCAAATTACAATGTGTAAAAGCAAATGAACAAAATATGTAAATCAACACATGAACTAGTGTAATGTATGTATAAGAATGGACCAAAATGTATTAAAAAAAAACAACTGTTGTGAAACACAAACAAATATCCAACATATGAACTACATGTGAAAGAAAACTGTTGAATAAGTGGTTGACTAAGGGTTAAAAAGAAAATAAAACTGCATCTGGTAAATTCATTACTGTCTTGAGTTAACAGAAGCGTGCATAAAATGTATAACTCTACGCTAAATATTGTAGAAGCTATGCAAGCCAAACATGTTCCAAGAAAAGAATGAAAGGAAAAAAAAAACATATTGGTAGCCAAAAATAACAAGCAATGTACCTTATGTGGTATGAATGTATGTATCCGTCATAAGACAACTGTGAGACTTGAACTCGCAAAAAAAAAAAAATAAATAAATAAATCTGAAGAAGAAAAAAAATGCCAAAGATTTAGTTTAATGAGTATATGTGAATAGCCCTTTAAAAAAATAAAGTGTACCTAACAGCTCACATTATGCATGTGGCTACATTTTATAAAAAAAACTCTTACCGATATCAAATACCATGTCAGTTATAATAAAAAAAAATACATTATGTTATAACTCAAAATAGCAACGAGTCACCAGCCGCGCGTAAACAATGAAGTCTAACAGTACATTAACTGCATGTGTAAAACTGTACACCCGGTTAATTATCCCTTGCAAAAAAAACTTTAAGATGACTGTGTAAACAATGTACAACAGTTACATTATGTTATAATTTCTGCAAAACTTTTAAACACACGAACTAAAAAAACACTTGACATTAAAAGAAAGTCTATCTAAAAACAACTACGAAGTTGTGAATGCAGTGAAAAAAAAAATTCAATTTTTAAGCTAAACACAAATGATGCTAAAAGAAACGTATACATGCACAGACGGCACTGAATGTCCTTAACCATGGTGAGTATTAATTGAAATATAACAAACTTCAGCAAAACTGAACGAGTCAATGTGTGTGTGTGTGTGAAGTACCAGGCCAAACATGACATCCCAAACCATGTGCATGAGAGGGAAAAAAAACATGTGTGATTAATACCTAACAATGCTATCTGCCCATAGCAAGTTAGAAATAAAGTGTAAATTAGTGTAAAGGTGTTATCCATCATCAGCATTAGGAAACAATTACAGGTGAAATTTTAGCAATCTAAAAATAATTTATAAAACGTAAACAATACTCCAATTGTAAAATTAATATTAGTGTAACTCTATCAATCATGTTAGAAAACATATCCGATCCCTGATTAAGCTAGCGGCCAACTTGCTTAACCATAGATCGAAATACACACCTCAGACATTTTGCTATCCCATGGAAAATAGCGCAATGACTGAAGTATCCCACATAAACCATGACAGAAGTACAAGCAAACAAACTTACACACAAAAAAACCAAAAAAACGATGTATTAATGTGAATGCATGTCATTGAGAAACATAAAAAAAAAATAACAGTTTAAAACTATACGTCAAACCTATGTTGTACATCTTATGTATTTTGCAAAAGCAAACGAGAGCCAAAAAAGAAAAACATATTTTGTAACCATGACATGATGACTCGAGCTATGTAATATGCTTAAATAAAATGTATGCCAGGCTAAACTAATCTAAGCTTACTAAATATTTTGCCAAAGTTCACAATCCAACAAAATATTAATGTGAAAGATAACTAATCTAATATATTTTTTTTAACTTATGATTACGCCAACTGTATGTAAATTTCTAATCAAGTGCCCACATCTAACTGAGAAAAAAAAATGTTATGCTCACCTCCTCTATACTTATTTTAAATTGCCACGAATATGCAGATCCAACATATTTCACATTACTTTTAATCAGTGCAAAAAAATTTTTTAATAAAGTCATAAAACATAAAACTTTCTGCATAGAAAAAAAAATAATATATATTAACTCTAAAAAGAAATTTCAAAAGTGTGTCCGAGATCTACTAGTGTAAAAGGTATTTAAAAGTAAGTCATTTACAATCTAAGATAAATATATCTATAGAATATATATATTTTTTTTTTACAAACTTTAAGAAAGGCTGAATGACAACATCTTAACTAACAATAAAAAACATTTAAAAATCCCCAGAAAACTACTCATAAAAGACACTATACTGAATAATTTGCAATATGACACAACATATTATTTAAATCATACCGTTAACAGACAGCATACGAGCCAGCGTATTTATGTGCAACAAATGATAAAACAACAGAGAAGCGACTTCAAGGCCTAGAGATAAAATAAAAGGAATATATTATCTCTGAAGTGCGTCAATGTGTCAATGCAAGATACTCAGGAAGTTTCTAATATGAATCAAATGCAACAAACTTAAAAAAAAATTGCTACCCTTTTTTTATCCCCTTAGAAATGCATCCCAATTATTCGTAAATTTTACTTTACACATCAACTGCCGATCTGTAAGTAACAACTTATATTTTTAAAAGCAGATGAAATATTACCTAACATATTAAATATTCATAACAGAGATAAATACAAATACATCTCTTTTCAATCAAAATAGAAATTAAATTAAAAATAAACACACCTTTCGTTAAAAATATGTCATTCATAACTATAATTAAAAACAACAAAATGTGCACAGATAAATTAGATAAATTTTAAAAGGCTATTGTTTGTGCAATAGCGACAAGGAATGCAAGCGCAGTATGTTTCACGATAAATGTTAAACCCAGAAAATCCTTGTCATGCATGAAAATAAAGTATCATTAAACATTAATAAAATAACTGAACTTAAACAGCACTTACCTTTTAAACATTAACCTGCAAAGAGCAGCTTAGAATTATAGCTGCAAGTTTAACGGTTAAAAAAAAAAAAAAAAAAAAAAAAAAAAAAAAACAATTTTTTTTATAAAGCCGATATCTTCTCTCTTCCGGCTATTACATTTTATAAGCAGCCTTAATAAAAACTATATGGAATAGTATGGAGTAATAAAATTTTAAACACGTATGAATATAGAAACATTTCTCATAGCATGAAAAGAGATGAAACTGAAAAAAAATATAAAAAGGAAAATACTGTATTAAGGGGACGAGGGACCTTAAAAATATTTTTTTTTTATTTTTGTAAATTTCACCTTAAATATTACTCAAAGGTACATTATATGCATTATGGCATGCATTTATTACAAAAAAAAAAAAAATTAAGTCATTTCTGAGAAAAAAGTGGAATTTTACGCGTTGTTTTAGAAATCTCCGAAATGCCCCATGCGCGTTCCATATCAATGAAAATCCCCAATATTTTTTATAAAAGTTTGGTTTATATATATAAAAAAATCTGTGCATCGAATTTTATATATTTGAATATAAAGGTTAAAAAAAAAATTTTTTTGAAAAATTTTGAAATTTTTCGAAAAAATTTCAAAATTTCAGAATTTTTCATTTTTTTTCTTTGTTTTGCAAATTTAACTTTAAATATTACTAAAGGATACATTATATGCATTACGGCATGCATTTATCACAAAAAAAAAAAAAATATTTTTTAGAAAAAAATGGCATTTTACGTGTCGTTGTAGAAATCTTCGAAATGCCCCCTGCGCATTCCATATCAATGAAAATCCCCAATATTTTTTATAAAAGTTTGGTTTATATATATAAATAAAACTGTGCATCGAATTTTATAAATTTGAATATAAAGGTAAAAAAAAAAAAATTGAAAAATTTTGAAAAAATTTCAAAATTTCAAATTTTTTTAATTTGTTTCTTTTTTTTTTTGTAAATTTTAATTTAAATATTACTCTAGGGTACATTATATGCATTGTGGCATGCATTTATCACAAAAAAAAATTTAAAAAAAATTATTTTTGAGAAAAAAATGGCATTTTACGCGTTGTAGTAGAAATCTTCGAAATGCCCCCTGCGCATTCCATATCAATGAAAATCCCCAATATTTTTTATAAAAGTTTGGATTATATATATAAATAATTCTGTGCATCGAATTTTATATATTTGAATATGAAAGTGTAAAAAAAAAAAAAAAAAAAAAAAAAAAAAAAAAAAAAAAAAAAAAAAAAATTTTTGAAATTTTTTCGAAAAAATTTTCGGACGATTTCGGACGATTCTGGGACCAGAATCGTCCGTTCCATTACCTGTCCCGGGTTCGAATCCTGGTCCGGACATTTTTCGCCCAGTTGGAAATTTACATCTAATATGATTTGTTTACCAATTAGAATAATTGTGTTAATATTAATCTAGTGTAATTTCGTATCCAGCGATTTCTGGAGTTCCATTATCTGAGATTTATTCTGTTGAGCTGAACCAGGTTTCAGACCAGATGCTGTAATCATCAAGGTTAGCTGGGTGAAAAAGTTCGACCAGAATCGTCCGGGATAGCTCAGATGGCAGAGCACTGGCGGCTTCAGCCAGGAGGTCCCGGGTTCGAATCCTGGTCCGGACATTTTTCGCCCAGTTGGAAATTTACATCTAATATGATTTGTTTACCAATTAGAATAATTGTGTTAATATTAATCTAGTGTAATTTCGTATCCAGCGATTTCTGGAGTTCCATTACCTGAGATTTATTCTGTTGAGCTGAACCAGGTTTCAGACCAGATGCTGTAATCATCAAGGTTAGCTGGGTGAAAAAGTTCGACCAGAATCGTCCGGGATAGCTCAGATGGCAGAGCACTGGCGGCTTCAGCCAGGAGGTCCCGGGTTCGAATCCTGGTCCGGACATTTTTCGCCCAGTTGGAAATTTACATCTAATAAAATATATAAAATTCGATGCACAGTTTTATTTTATAAACCAAACTTTTATAAAAAATATTGGGGATTTTCATTGATTTGGAATGCGCATGGGGCATTTCGAAGATTTCTAAGACGACGCGTAAAACTCCATTTTTTTCTCAAAAATATTTTTTTTAATTTTTTTTTTTTTGATAAATGCTTGTCATAATGCATATAATGTACCCCTGAATAATATTTAAAGTGAAAATTTCAAAAAATAAAGAATTGATTTTTAAGGTTTTTTAAGGTCCCTCGTCCCCTTAATTAAAATTAAGATTTTTAAAAAGTAGAAAAAATGTTCATGTTGAAATTTGTAGTGTATTCTTAATTTTTTTTTAACACTACATAAAAATGCACTTTTTAATTGTAGTAATTAACACAACTAGTGTCACGCTAAGTTCACCTTGCGATTTTCATCTAAGTCACAGAAAAGCACATACCTTTTAAATGATGCGTCCCTGTTATTGTAAGTGAGAAACACTTTTTTTTTTAGATTTCGTTGCGTAAAAACACATTTTGCCAAGAAAAGAAAATTCTATCACAAAGGCAATGTTCGGAGTGAAGCACGATGAATTTTTGACATTGTCAGGTACACTTTTTTGTAGGAATCACTAGATTTAACTTTTTTCTTTTTTTGCAATTTCACAAACAAACTCAAAAAGAATTGTGATGAATACGGACATGATTAGGTACCCTTTTTTTTGTCGGGTACACTGGTTCCGAACCATTACTCTTCTTTTTATTTTTTTGTTGACACACTTTTGAAGAAAACACAGATCACTTGTAAAAACTCGAATCACTGATAACACACAAGTAGAAGACTCCGGGAGAGATTGAGCACAGCGCTAAGTAGTAAGCAGTCTTGAATTAAAAAAAAAACAGCGTCGCTCATCACAGGCACGTCAAACAGGCAACCATAGCTTGTCGCTTAAGTGGAGAGGTGATGACATACTCTTGATTCCAACATCACAAGACACAGAGACAGGAATGGCAGGAAACTTTAAGAAGACAACTGTCCTTTTAATATCTAACTGGAATTCGTCGAAAGCGGAGCATACATCCATTTTAACAGTGGGGGGGGGGGATTTCTCTCTCTCAACTATATATATATATATATATATATTTTTTTTAAGGTTGGAGAAAACTCCGGCCGATGGGCCAAATTTATGTAATAGTGTTCAGTGGGATGGTTCGCTTAAATGCAAAAACTCCAACCATATTACAGGAACTATGAAAATTTATTCAACATTCTAAATTTAAAGTTACAAAAGAGATCTTTCTCATAATTAATTAAGAGTGAGAGAGAGAGTAAATATTTTACAAGGTACGCCTGGGCGTGACCCACAGACCGTGAAGGTCTTACATCCTTTTTCTTTGGAGATCAAAAGTTGAGAGGGTCATTTCACAAGAATCATATCACACTCGTCGCTACACTTCGCCAAATTCAAACATTGGCACCCTGAACGAACTGTGGACAAAGGTTTTATTCGCGAGCCAAATGATTATCCCAAAAATCCAGCAACCCCGATGAGAACAATGAAACGCGTCATGGAAAATGGTTGCCAGTCCACAAATCCTGGGAATCATTATCTAAGCGAAATGATTACGTTAAAATGCCCGCAACATACAATAGAGAAATGCCAAGAAAGGCATCTGGTAAAACCAGCTGACAAAAAGATTTAACCTCCATGCAACGTGAATTTAAAAACCGCATCTCATTTCGATGTGAGAGACTGCAGAAACATCTGGGAGGTGTTTATATTGCAGACTGGCATTCGCTTAAACTTAAAATTACATACTGCAGACCGAGGAAAGGGAAAGATGCAGTGACTCGCATAAAATACATTCCTTTCACATTCGTTGTTAAAAGATTTTCAACGGTTCCATCTTAGCAGTGATAAGGAAGCTTTTCTCTGCATGAAATTAAATGAAGAGATATTGTTACTAGCAGCTGCAGTGGGACAGACAGATAAGGGAAAAAAAGAAAAAAGAAATGAATCTTTGAGCGGCGTGAAATAAAGATGTTTTTAGAAAAGAAAGAAACCACATTAATAAAATCTGGATGTTTTTGAGAAATGAATTTAATCACCTATTTCATTATAGGAAAGAGGGGGGGGGGGAGGCTAATATGATCTAAAAGTAAGAAAGTTATGTTTTAAATTAATTTTGAATAAAAATGATACCTATGGGACAGAAACGCTGTCACAAGGCTTAACTTCATACTTTCTATAAACTTCCATATTGTCTCGTGTGATATATGAATGTTTTAACAGAATATTATCACTTCACGTATTTGGATTGCTTATTTTTTTTACTGGGGTAGTAATCTAACCAATATTAGTTTTAATAAATCTTATTCACTTTGTTAAAAAATAGATAAAATAGTTGTAAACTTAGCGCTGCTTAGGACCGAGTGGCGGGTTGCTTATTTTCGAATTGAAAATTCGTCTTAATTAATCAAAATAGTCATTAATGAAGACATTAAAAAGACTGTTCTATGATGAATAATGAACATACATTGCGAAATATACGTATGAAGAAGACTAAGTATACAAACTACGCACACGTACTGTTAAAAATGGACTAAACATAATTTTTCATCCAAATATTTATGCTAAATTTCTAGTCTAAACCTCTATTTTTAGAAAATTTCAATAATTTGTTTTAGGTCATTTGTGTTGTTCTTAATTACCCGACAATCCCTGACATCTTCTACTTATCTTGCTCTATTCTAATCTGTTTAAGTTCCAGTTCAGATAGTTATGGTCACGGTGGGAGCGGCGCTAGTTGCGATTAGTCGATAGTGAAAAGCGTGCGAGTTTGCAACATAGGTAATTACGATTAAAAGTGAAGCCTGAAAAGCAAACACAAATTTGTATATTTCTAATATCAATAATAACACAGAGTCTTTTGAAATGATTTTCTTTAAATATTAATTTATCATATTAAAAACTTAAATTCTTAGTTCGGAGTATTCTATAAATTTTATATCTAATATTTATTGTATTATATAATATATTTAATAATATAATTAATTAATTATGCAATTTCGGCTATAATATGTAACAAAAGTGTGTGGATTTAATGACTAACAGGAATTTTATATTATTGTATATGCATTAGCATTCAAATTATGAAGAGATGAACTTCTAAAATTGGAATTTACGAAGTGCGTGCAGTATGGAAATCATTTGATTTTTATAAACTTTATAAGTGTTATATAACTTATATTCAGAGAAGAGAATTCTGCAATTTTACCAAAGAGGCAGAAAATTTCCGCATATTTTTTTGTTCCATAATTGAGAGCTTTTAATCAATTAAAATACACGCGGACGCTTAAAGCATTTTCACGAAATATAATAACTTAGGTATTAGGGAAAGCGATTTTCTAAAATCTCAATATTCATATGCATGGAAATACATATGAATGGAAATATTTTTCCTAAGTAAATTGATTTGTCCCTGGAAAGTTCTGAAGGAATTCCAAATAACTGAATTCTTAAAATGATTTTAAAGTAATGAATATGTTTATATGATGGTTTTAAATCCATAAGTAAATCAATAAATTAAAAAAATATATATGTTTTTGGTAATGTACGTATTTTAACAATTTTTTATACCTATTTATTTCTGATCTGAAATAAAAAAAAAAAGAAAACTTCTTACATTACAGATACATATGTAAGTTACAGCATGTGTATCAATACAAAATATTTTTTAAACAATTGAGATCGTCGGTATCGTATTTATTTTAAAGGGAGCAATTTTTCAGTTAATTAGAAATATACTATGCCTTTTTTAATGTATACAAAACTCCAAAATCCCAAATTTTCCCTGTAATATATTTAAATTTTACTATTAAAAAATAAAGTAGGCTTAACTTCATACTTTCTACAAACTTCCATATTGTCTCCTGTGATATATGAATGTTTTAACAGAATATTATCATTTCACGTATTTTTATTGCTTATTTTTTTACTGGGGTAGTACTTTAACCAATATTAGTTCTAATAAATCTTATTAACTTTCTTAAAAAGTAGATAAATTAGTCGTACACTGAGCGCTGCATAGGACCCAGTGGCGTGTGGCTTATTTTCGAGCTGAAAATTTGTCTTAATTAATCAAAATAGTCACTAATGAAGACATTAAAAAGATTGTTCTATGTTGAATAATGAACATATATTGCGAAATATACGTATGCAGAAGACTAAGTATATAAACTAAGCACACGTAGTATTGAAAATGGAGTAAACATAATTTTTCATCTAAATATTTACATTAAAGTTCTAGTTTAAACTTCTATTTTTGTAAAATTTCAATAATTTTCTTTAAATCATTTCTATTGTTCTTAATTGCACGACAATCCCTGACATCTTCTACTTATCTTGTTCTATTCTAATCTGTTTAAGTTCTGGTTCAGACTGTTATGGTCACGGTGAGAGCGCGCTAGTTTCGATTAGTCGATAGTGAAAAGCGTGTGAGTTCGCAACATAGGTAATTACGATTAAAAGTGAAGCCTGAAAAGCAAACACAAAATTGTATATTTCCAGTATGAATAATAATACGGAGTCTTTTGAAATGATTTTCTTTAAATGAATCATCTAATATCATATTAAAAACTTAAATTCTTGGTTCAGAGTATTCTATAAATTTTATATCTAATATTTATTGTATTATATAATATACTAGCCGCTTTCGCCGCTACGCTGGCCGGTTTTTCTAAAGAAATCTTGAATGAAACAAAATATATCTGTGAATTTGATTATGCGTTTTAAAGCAATATGGACATTTACCTGGTGTATCCAACCGAATTGCTGAAAGCAATATGAATGTCATTACACTATTAGGGAAGAGTAGCAATATTTGGACCGCCGCTTTAAATGGACCGTTGCCATTCTGCCGTTAATTACAGAAAGAGACGCCATCTACCGATAAAATTCTACTCATCAGAATGACGTCGTTTATGATTAGAAGAAGCACCCACCTACCATGTGCTGTTTTCACACAATTAAAAAAAACCCCTAAAGCTAGCTGTTTTGATCTAGATTTTTCCTACTAAACGTAAGTGAATACTTTATTACTAAGGAAAGTTGTTATGTTTTCATATACATATCTAAATTCCAATTTTATTGCGCATATTTTTCATGCGGATTTGTTTGATTTCGTTTTTGCTCTCAGTCTTGAGATTATCTGTTTTAAAAAAATGGCGCAGGTGCCTTAATTGGGCCAATTTAAGTTGCTTAAATTGCACCAGATATGCTATCATAAATTTGAAAAGTAAGTAATAAATTTTGAGGGTGGTACGTTTTGAACCCTATTTTTTTTAATATTTTATAATAGGTTACTATCTTCATGAATGTTTTTTGTATATCTGAATCTATTTCATTATACAGTTTAGGCCTTTACAAACATAAAAATATCTTTACATGTTTATGCAATAAATTTTCTTTGTAATTTATTTTATCGTGTATGTATTTGTATTTATTTTCTTTGGATTCTTTATTCCTACTCTGTATTTGATTTACATAGTTGAATTCAAGCATTTTCCTCCTGGAAGATATTTGAGAGTTCCATGAGGGGGAGGGGCAGGTGCAGACTTTTACAGTTCTGGCGGATGGAATTACACTTTTTGCCATTAAAACGCATAAAACCACAAACCTTCGGGGAGAGCAGTTATTTCAAAGCTCCAAAGTGGGGGACTCCTGAATTCTCATTGTTTGAGTATATGTTTTGCGTTTGATTAATCGAAGCGCATTTTTTTTCCAAATAGAGCATATTTTTTAAATACTTTTTAAATGTAATATTGAAAATGCTGAAAACGACGAAGCCAAATTATCTGGAAGGAAAACACCAGTGGCAGCAAAAGCTGCTAAAGATATAGGAAACGAAAAAGATAGAGTAAGTTGTGAAGAAATTGACCTGCAAGAAAGCTGCCGCTACAAATCTCCTCATAAAGCCAAAAAATCATTATAAATGATATCTCCCTTGTTAAATTCAGTTAAATCAAAGTACAGAGGGAGCGAAAAAACAGTTGAGTTTACATCTTCGCCATATAGGGTAAATCTTGAAATGAAAAAAAAAAAAAAAAGAAAGAAAGAAAGAAAAGACAAAAAGGAAACTCTTACAGCACAAAAGCAATTGGAACATCAAGTTTTAAAAAATAGGCGTAATGCAATTGGACAAAACATTATGGAAGGGAAAAACTACAAACACAATCTAAAGAAAACTTCTGTTTCAAAAAAAGGCTAATAATTCAGAATCTAGAAAGAAAATTCTAGACACTGATAATTGGTTTTGCCTAATTTGTAAGAAAAATAAAATAGCAGAAATGATACAGTGTACAGATTTCCAAATACTATTACATGTTATGTGCACTGGAATAAAAAAATGAATAAACGAAATTTATGTGTAAGCTTTGCATGACTCCTTACATGGTATTCAAGTAACTGGCAATTTGTTTCATAATTTCTATTCTTAATTACAGATAACTTTGATTCATATTTTGAATAAATTTTGATTTAAAACAATTACTCTTATTTTCAGATATTTGATTTCATTATATGTCATTGCTGTTATTTAGTTTCATTGTTTCATTAAGCGTAAACTTTGCTTTTAATAAAATAAGTTATATTCCCTAGTCATTAAAACAATGAAAAATTATCAATCAAATTATCAATATCATGAAAAATTATCAATGCAAGCCTCATCAAAATCTGTTAATTGGACTTATTGAAAAGGCTGATCGTTCATAATAATTGGGTACGCCTGATTCTATAACCAAGCAACAACAAATGATATGTGCTTTATACTAAAACATTCACTGAAAAATTAACTAACCGATCAAGTTGCATTGTTTGGTCCAATTTAGGAGACTGGGGGGTCCAACTTAGGAGATCAGTTGCTGAATTTGAACCACTTTTGACAAATTTTTCAAATTAAAATAAAATTTAGGATCTTGAAAAATAAATTTATCTAAGGATTTATTTAGTTAGTAGATGAATAGATTGACCCCGTGTAGTGATGTTTTGCAGACGTTTAAAAAATTAAGCGAGTTACAACTAAAAATAAGTGAAGTGGTCCAAATTCGGCTACTCTCCCCTATACCTTTTATTGAGTCATACAATATTTAGACTGTTAAGGACCAATTTCTTTGGTTGATCTGATAGTGTAGGATTCGGTAAAGAACAATAGAACAATATGTAATATACTAAAAGCGTTCATGAAAAATTATCAATGCAAGTCTCATCAGAATCTGTTAATTGGACTTATTGAAATGGCTGACTGTTCATACTAATTGGGTTCGCCTGATTCTATAACTTTCATCTATAATTCTACAATCAAGCAACCTAACAACCAAGCAACAGCAAATGATAATTGCTTTATACTAAAACATTCACTGAAAAATTAACTAACCGATGAAGTTGCATCGAAATCCACTTAGCAGAATCTTTTAAACTGGAAAATATACCGAAACCTTCCCTAAAAATGATCTAATTAACAGTTTAAATCCCATAAAAATTCATTCAGTGGAACCTTTAAAAAAAGCAAATCTTTCAAAATTGGGTTCATCTGATTTAGAACTTTCACCATGATTATTTAACTAAGCAACGTGGAACGTTATGTTTTATACTAACATCTTTTCTGAAAAATTATCTAACTAACAATATGAAAACTAACAACAATGTAACTAACGATGTCAAAATCTATTCTGCAGAACTCAAGATATAAGCGGCCGGAATGAAATTTCTCTTTGCATTATATATATATTGAGATAGTTAAATATAAATTTCATAATCGCGTTAACCTGATTGTAGAACTCTCTGGGAGGTAGGGATAGGTATATACTGCACCACTTCTGAATTTTTTAAGGAACTCAGCTCAACTTCCATAACTATAGCATATATACTCTCTGGTATACCCTATCTCTGTGGCGTATATCTTCCAATTTTCTTTACTGTACCACTGAAAACTTTTTCCTCATAGCTCCTTAACTAAACAACACAGAATGATATGATAAATATTGAAAAAATCCCTTAAATATTATCTCACTTACTGTGCATTTAATTAGTTGACTAATTAGTTCTACAAAATTCTGTTTAGTAGAATCTGAGTTATAGTCATATTTACAATATTTATTATTCATTAAACCTTTTTTCTTTACATTTGAAATAAAATCAGTTACTGTTTTGGTATTTCCCTGTTATGCCAACACAATTGTCACCAAGCGTAATAGTTGGCACAAAAATGAAATGATACATTTGAAAAAAAAAATATTTTGTTGATAAAAGAATGAGCATTTAAAAAATATAACTTTTGAAAATTACAGACTTTTGACCTACCATTTTTTTAAATCGATAAAAATAATGGTACTAATTGGTTATCCCGTCGACGAAACATCTATTGCCAAACTATAAGATTAAATGCCAATAATGGTTGATCGTAAATGCCACATTCACTTGACTTTAAGCAAGTTATACGTATTTACGTCATCAGGTGATTTTTATTTCGACGTTTTAAATGCAATTTTGTTAATGTTATACTAATTTATTTGTTCTTTCGTTATTTAAAATAACAATTATGTCAATTTGTATAATTTGGCGAGTGGTTTGGCGATTTATATAATTTGACGAAATTGGTCGACGAGTACCAAAATAAATACTTAAAATATAAGAATAAATAAATATTTTGCAAATAATAAAATATAGTCAATTTAAGCTGCAGTCTTGAAATTGTAAATGTTTTTTACTACTGAAGCATGGCGTACGTAATACGTATGTCTCACATTGCAGTAAACATTTCATTCTTTCAATGAAGACATTCATGGTTTTTTGAACAAAACATTTTTATATGTATAATTCCTAACTTCTGAAGTAATTTTATTGTAGCTTCCTCATCATCAGATAACTGCGAAATGATAAAATCTATATCAGTATCAGTAATAAATATTTTCTGTTCAAAAAATAATAAATTAAAATGTTTTGCGAGATTATGATGGAATAAAATAAATTCCACCATTAAAAATTCCTGCATAAAAATATTCAATTTCAATAATTAGCAAATGTTAATGTGTGGCACGGTTTGCAATAAAAATCGTTTGCACGATTAGGGTTGAAATAAATGGCGCGATACCATACATTTTGGCATGGTATCGCGACGAAAATTAGAACGAAAAAATACCACAGTTTTTTTTTGTTTTTTTTTTTTTGTTTTTTTTTTTTAAGTTTTAGTTTTTGAGGCGTTTGAATTTTTTTTCTAATTGTGGAAGTTGTTTTTATTTAAGCAAAAGGATTGGTTAAAAAATTATTCAATTTGAATTTTTTCCCTTGAAATAATGAACAGAATGAAAAGAATGAGTTTTTAGAAATTATCACTTGAAAAATTCAGGTTTTGGCGCCAAAGATAGTGCCAAATTAGAAAAATATGAAATATCTCTCTGGCTTAAAAGAATTTAGTTTGTACCATTCGATTCAGCATACAAAAATACACCAAAATATGTTATCAGTTGAAAAATAACTATAAAATCAGATTTTTAAGGAATTTTTTAAAAGTTCGTTCTCTTTTTTACCCCTCTTAGGGGTGGGATTTTGGAAAATCCTTTCTTAGCGGCACTCTATATCATAAGAAGTATTTTTACCCCGATTTTCAAGATTTTAGGTTTAGTAGTTTTGGCTGCGCGTTGATTAATACAAAATCCAGAGTTTCTTTTATATATATAGATTTAATATTATAATTATTTAATTATGTAATTTCGGCTATAATGTGTAACAAAAGTGTGTGGATTTAATGACTAACAGGAATTTCTGATTATTTTATATGCATTAGCATTCAAATTTTGAAGAGATAAATTTCTAAAATTAGAATTTACGAAGTGCAGTATGGAAATCGTTTAATTTTTATAAACTCTATAGGAGTTATATAACTTATATTCAGAGAAGAGAACTCTGGAATGTTACCGAAAAGGCAGAAAATTTCCGCATATTTTTCTGTTCCATAATTGAGAGCTTTTCATCCATTAAAATACACACGGACGCTTAAAGCATTTTCAAGAAATATGATAACTTAGGTATTAGGGAAAGCGATCTTCTAAAATTTCAGTATTCATATGCATGGAAATATATATACTTTTCCTAAGTAAATTGATTCGCCTCATGAAAGTTCTCAAAGAATTCCAAATAACTGAATTCCTAAATGGGATTTTAAGCAATGAATATCTTTATGGGATATTTTAAAATCCTTGAGTAATTCATTAAATTAAAAAAATACATATGTTTCTATAATTCATGTATTTTATCAATAACTAGCAGAACTACTCGGCTTCGCCCGTGTCAATTATAAGAAGCCTTCCAGGTAAAATTAATTAAAACGAAATAATACGGCAATCACAATAACTGAAATTTGTGCATTCCCATCCACAAATCGTTATAAAGACAATAAAAAACATGGCGTTATTATCTTGCAACCATAGTAAAATCCCTGAGCTTTAATAACAGAATGCACGTTTTCTTTGGCGGGTATAAGAGAAAAATATATGATTTTCCTGACAATACGAAAAAAAAGAAATTCCTCCAAATCGCGCAGCACTTAGTGAAATTCTCGTTTGTATGGTATTATCTACATTATAAAGTAAAAACACTATGTCAGTGCCCATAAATTGTGCCCCATAAATTGTAACCCATAAAATGTGCCTTTACTGCAATTTTTCTAACTTTTAAACATCACACAATTTCATTTTTTTACAATGTCGAATAGAAAAAAATTCTCTCAAATGAAATTTGTTTTGAAAATTGTACCCCAGTTTTCTGATTTTAATGGATTTTAAAGTAATTTTTAAGCATGGATATTTTTAAAGTTGAGTGCAACCCGATTACCAAAGATGAACCTATTTATACTTAATGCAATAGCATAAAGAAAAGACATGTCTATGAGTAACGCTGGTATCATATTTTCGGTGGCAACAACCTAACACAACAAATTTCCATTTTATTGCAGCTTAACGTCTAAACATTGTACATTCGATTGTTCCAACGTATTATAGAAAACAAAAGTACTTTCAGTGATATTTGTTTGTAATGTTTATCTCAATTTACGAATTTTTTATGGGTTTTAAAATAATTTTTAAGCATTCATATTTTTTAAATATGCTTGCAACCCAAATTCAAAAGATTAACTCAATTGTTCAAAAACATTGTAAATAATTCAGAATTTGTTTGCTTTCGCGTAATATTCAATAACTAAATTCGCAAACGAAATTAAAATGCCAAAAATAAAATAAAATAAAACACGAATTTAACAGCTATCAAATCAAACTACTCAAAATGACCTGATAAGTATATAAAATTCAAATGGGAATTTCGTTCCGGGTGCATATAACTTGAATTCTTCAGAACGGACTTCTATGCGACTTGCAATATTAGTTCTTTTTTTGGGAAGATTTTAGTGCGTAACATATTGTTTTCCGGTGCTTAGTCATAGAATTATAGGGGAAAGTTATATAATCATGTGAACCCAATTATGAAGGATTAGTCTTATTAGTTGAATGAAAAATGCAGAACTATTTTTATCTCTAAGTATATTGACAGTTTTATCTTCGGTAATGGGACTGTGCGCTAGTGTATTCTTATTTTAATGAGTGTCCCTGACACCTATTATGGCATGCACCTTTGTTTAAAACAATATAGAATGACTTATGTTTTAAGCGACTATCTGGGATGAAACTTGATTACAAAATACTAACCTGCAAATGCTTAAGGTACTTCTCCAGTTCCCTGCTTGCTCAACAACGCGGAACTTTCTGACACATTTTCTGACTCATTAAACACAAAGGCTTAAAATTTGTAGGCCTGACTATTAAAGTGACTTGGAATTGAAATTAGTTTTTCCTTTTTTCATAAATAAATTACTTATCGAGTTATGAGCAATTGTGGTTACGTGACGACCGGTTTTTATCCTTTATTGCACTGTAGCGTCCGAAGTTCAGTTCAAAACGCCAACTGAAAGATCTTATACCTTTACCAACAAATGGAAAATATCTTTCGATTACATAGTTTCTAAATAAGAACTCCTGTCAGTTTCATGCGTTTCCGAACAAAAATTAATTAAAAAATATGTCAGAAAACAGCTCATTTGGATTTGAGAACAGCCATAACTTTATGAACAGCCTTAACTTGAAGTTTATGAAAAAACTCACATTTTTAGTTTTAATTTTGGAACTCGCGAAATTTAAATTCAGAAAAAGGATGTTCTTTTGACACATTGTGGTAATTTTTTTTAACTTTTAAAATTAAAATACATGTTTTGTTTTTTTTTTTGGCGCGCGTAACAGAAGTATACAATACATTCAGAATACGGGGGAAAATGCAAAAAAATACAACCAAATGAGGTAGTAGTTACTAAAATTTTATTTGGAAAATTTGAAATTTTATTGAAATTAAATCTACAATGATTAAATGAAATGATGTCATTTTCCATAAATTTTAAATCAAGACATCTGTCAAGATTTTTTTTTTTTTGAAAATGTAAATAACCGCTCTCTTTTTGCTATAAATCACAGAAAATGTTAGCACTGAATCTAAACCAATACAACACTTAGCGATAACGTATAGCTATAAGATATGGCTGTAGTGTACAATGGAAGTAGTAAGCAAAATATAGGAGCCATATGTTTACAATGAGTTTGATTACGCGTTGAAAAGATTTGATAGAATGTGACGTCATATCTAGCCTTATTTTTCTTTTCTTAAATTGTTCTCATAAAATCTGACTGTTTGTATTAAAATAGATGCTTTAATAAAAAAAAATAAAAAAAAAACATTCAAATTGAGGTGCTACTTTATTTTCCCGCTCTTATAGTTAAAGTTTTTATTTTATATACAAACAAATGTAAATTTTCTGCGTAGAATGACGTCAATATCAAACACGCAAAAATATAGCAAGAGAATCTGGATTTTTATTGGCAAATAGAAACAAAATACACGCGTTATCCTTATTTTTTTCACATTATTGTGTCATTTTTTTCGGGTCTGGCAACAGGAAAGAAACGTTTGAATTAAAAAAGATTTAAAAAGAGATATTTCTATAATGTTAAATTATGGAAGTGGTAGAAAAAAGGGATAACTAGTGGTCTGATAATTTTTTTAAGTAGACAGTGATCTTTTCCACGTTCTAAAACGTATGTACATCAAGTTTCGTGCAAATCTTTCAAAAATTAAAGATTTGTATAAAGGTCATACACACAGAGAACGGCTTTTATATATATATGCCTATTTATATCTGAACTAACATAAAAAGTAGAACTTCTATCTCACAGATACATTTAGTGCGTGTGTATTATTATATAGCATTTTTGAAACAACTGAGCTCGTCACTATCGTATTTATTTTTAAGGGAGAATTCTTCCATTTAATAAGATTACTATGCCTTTTTTAAATTTTATACTAAAATCCTCAATGCTAAAACTTTCTTTGAATCTTATTTAAATTTTACCTTTTAAAAAATAAAGTATGTACGTTATAACCTAATAGGAAAGTTTCAAATTTTACAGATGCATGTACAGTAGAACCTCTATAATCTGAAATATTGGGGACCGACCAGCTTTAGGAAAATCGAAATTTTCGGATAATCGAGAATGCTTCAATTTTAACATAAAGGAGAAATACATGCGATATTTCTTGTTATAGTAACAGGTACTTATTAAGTTTCAATTTTAAGATAAAGGAAAATTTATGCGATATTTTTTGTTATTGTAACAAGTATTTAACAAAATTAAAGCTGTAGCAAAATAGAAACAAGAATAAATTAATTGAATTTTAATTTTGAAATTGAGTACCTTTTACCTACATCACAAGGGTTTGAAAAAATGTTTTGTTTGCCGCAGTTTCGATTGCCTTTGTTTTGAAACTATATCCCGGAGTTTTTAAATATTATTAGTTCACCAGCATCACTGTCTTTCTGCTACCACAGCCATGCTAAACATTTTGTAAAATATTCAAAAGCTTCAGAATTGCTAATTTGTTGGTTTTCTTCGTTCCACTCCACAGCTTACGGGAGCTCACGTGAAATTCAAAGGAACTCTAAGAAAGGGGGATCAAAAATGTTTATATATACTCTTAGTTCGGAAAGGACCGCTTGCACACAAGGAATTAGATAGCAAGGGCGGCGCCAGGGGGGGGGGGGTCCGGGGGCATATCCCCCCCCCCCCGTCGGGCATAATTGGCTCCCCGTCGGGGTCAAATTTAATCGTCGTCGGGGAAAATTTTTTGACTTGAGTGTAGGGTCCTGCATCGGGTCGGGCAACCCTATTTTTCCCGACCCGAGTCGTGTCGTGTCGAGTCGGGTGCATATTAGTTTTTTAAGAAAGATCTATTGTTAGTTTATAGAAAACCTGACCCACGGATAAGTTTGCCGCTGATTTTTTTTTTTTTCGTCGGATTGGCTTGGCTATATTTTTTTCGGTTTCATATGAGTTTTGATTCTTACACGTAGGTCTTGTTTAAGCTAATTTTTCAAAAAAGTGCCTAGAATTATATCTCAGATTAGAGTCCTGCATCGATTCAGGTTGCCCAATTTTACCTACACCCAACCCGACCCACGGCTCGGATTGAGGATAACATTTTTCATTGTGGTTGGTTCGGTTTCGGGTTGAGTTTTGATACTTACGCGTAGTAATGTCAAGTGTCCCGATTTACGTGGAACGTCCCGATTTTTCACCATATCCAAATTATGTCAAATTTTCACGAGTTCAATCAAAATTAAAGTTTTGCCCCGAGATAACTCGGGGTTAAAAGCACTGTTAAACCATACCTGTCGCCGGTGAAGTGGTTAGTATGTGACGAGAAAATTTAAGAATTTAACCACAAGTCGGTTACAGTCTGTCGAAACAACGACCGGATGTTACCGAAAACCTTATACATTTTGTCTAGAACTCATTTTCACTCCTGTCCAATGTTTAATCGATTGACCGCAAACTTATCCTCCAAATACGATTTCAAGAAGAGACAGGACGTGGAAATTCATCTGCTCACTTCGATCGTCTTATTAAAAAGCGTAGGGTACGTATTTTTTTTTATATAAATGAATGAGTAAATAAAAAGATAGTTTTGTAGAATTATTCAAGCTAACTTAGTATCAAACTAAAAATTCCTTCTTTGTTCATTAATTTTAATATAAAATAGAGTCTAATTTTATAATAATATGAATATTAATCTCTATTTAATATATAGAAGATAAATGGGAAGTATAAATGAGAAAAAAATTATATACATACATAACTTCATTGTAAACTGCGGGAAGATGTATATATAAACAACAACTAAAATATTGTGTCGGGTTAGATAACCGGATTCTACTCGAACGTGTTGGCCATTGGCTCTGCTGCGGATCGGGTTGATTAGTGTTGCCATTTTCGGGTCATTTCAGATTAGAGTTTTGTTTCTTGGGAGTCGATTCGGGTACTCCAAACTTTTCAAAGAAAAGCCCAATTATTGTTGAAATGATAAAAAAATACTTGTATATGAATGAGTCTACATATGCATTCATTATTCGAAATATAAAATTGATTTTAGAGAAATGATTGTAGACTATTTTCCTGAATTGTTTTAAATTATATGGATTGATTTTTTTTTTTTTTCATTTCATGCTTAGGGTCAAGTTGTCGGTTCGACAAAAAATATTTTGCCAATTTCGGGTCGGGCACAACTCGAACCGTGCAGGGTTGTAATTAACAATTCGTGTTTAGGTTCGTAGGTTTTCGTTATTTAGGAATTTAAAAATTCGTGTAAATCAGAATATTCACTTACTTGATAATTTGAACTTTATTGTATTATTAGAATGACCAATTTTAATTAATAACTTATTGTTAGTTATACTTTGTAGGAGTCTGTATGAGCCGAAATTGCCAGGTTCGGGCCCGGCCCGACTCATAGAAAGAAAAGTTCGGCCCGGACCGGTATAAAAATAAAAATTTCGTCCCGAGCCCAGCCCGGTAAAAAATTAAAAGTTCGGCCTTGCCCAGCCTGCTATAAAAGCTAAAAGTGCGGCCCGAGCCCGGCCCGGAAAAAGTTAAAATCTTGACCCGAGTCCGACCCAGCCCGACGGAATTTATACAAAACATGGATTTTTACGTCGATTTTCTTAAAAGGAGGATTTTTGACCAAAAATACTTATTTTAGCTTTTCTTTTCATGTTTATAATCTTCATTTTTAAAGAAGTGTCCTATGTTGCGATATACATTTTTTTTAATGAATCTCTATTTGTATGTAAATGTTTCAGCTATAATTAATATCGTTAATCAATATAATATATATTGGAGACTTAAAAATCTGAAAAATGCTATACAGTAAAATCTCTTAAGACGGAATCGCTTAGGAAAGAAAAAAATGCATTATAAACAAGTTTCCTTCTTAGCGGGTGTAAATATATTATATTATTTTTACACGTATTATTATATTCATTTTGCATGGATTTCAATAGATTTTTCCTTATAACACAGGATTCCGTCGTAGGCTGATTCTTTTTCATGCGTTTTACTGTATGATGTTATTGCCGGTATGATATTATATAATCTACTATTTTTTTAAATGAATACATTTTAATGTTTGCTGATAATTGTAGAATAATGTCGATTTAAAAATATATACACTTTCTGCAAAAAAAATTGGGCCGGGACAAATTTTACTGATTTTTGCGCGGAACAGGTCATGCCGAGACAATGATTTTCATACGGACTGTATTGAGACGGGGACTGAAAATATCGCCTTTTGAAGACGTAGGAAGAATGAAACCACGCTTTTTCAAGAAGGCTCACGTTTTGAGCACCTTATCGCCAGGGTAACGGTTGGCGCGGGGATGAATTCAACAATACGCACCCTTTCTTCTTCGTGACGTCATACGCGTAGCGAACAGCAGCCCCATTCTTTTGCTGAGAGCAAAGATATATTGTTTTTTTTTTGTTGTTGTTGTTGTTTTTTTTCATTTGTTTTTAAGCAAATCTAAAATTCTATAAAGCAGAGAAAAAAGTATGACGAAATGTTATTTCACCGTTGTTTACAGTTTAAACCTTGCTTAAAACAAAGAGCTTTTTCGGATTAAAATGCTTTTAATTTCACAATATATATAATTCAAACATAAGTTATTTTTTTCAGTTTAATAATATTAATTTATTTCATTAATTCACTATGTTCGAAGAAATTGAGAACGTATTTTATTTTTTAGGAAAAATAAAAACAGACGTAAAGATTTTCTTGTAATAAATATAATTCTATTAATCATGTTTTTATGACACAATTGAACTTAGTTTTACTAGCATTACTACTGAATTAATTTAGTTTTTTTTCTTTTTTCTTCTTAATTAAGCGGCCTAATTGTGTGACGTGTCGATTGCATTAATAAAACATATTTTCACTGAAATAATTCATTAAAAATTAATTGTTCTTAATTTAATTGCGATTAGAAGTTAATAGGAAGTTAAAATTAAAATCAATTCGATTACAATTAGATTGAACGATGAATCATAAATTATTTAGCTGTATCCTGCAATTAAATCAATCAGCTAAAATAACTGCAAGTTTATGCACGCAATTAAATCAATTACTATTACATTTTAATACTGTTAAATCTTTATCACTATTTGAGTTTTTATGTAAAAAAACATTGGTCTGCCCCTAGAGCACAAAATTAAAAATCTTTAAAATTCTTCAGTTTTTTATTTTAAAATTTTTGCCATATTTTCAAATATTATTTCGTCCAAGTTGTTTAATTTGTTATTTTAAAATAGTAATTCGTCATATTTGAATAAATCATCTAAATTCCTCTCTCGAATGAAATCCCCCCCCCCCCCCCCCACACACACACACTCCATTTTCCGTCATTCTGTACACATATTGCACTATTTATTAAGTTGAAGTGGGAATAAAATAATGATCAATCGTCTGAGGCTACTTCCCATCCCGAATTTTCTCTTCTCTATTCTCCACCCTCTCCTCCAGCACACTATTTTTTGACCATTTAAAATTCATTGTTGTCTTGCAGAAAAAGATTAGTTAAAATTGTGTCTGAAATGTTAACTATCTCTTCGCTTATCCATAACAGTGCATAAAGTTTACTGTTTTGCTCTATCCGTTGATTTTTAAATAACAAATAAATAATTTACCATAAAAAAAAGCAAAGGAAAGAAATAGAATGAAAGATAAGGGGGGGGGGGGGGGAATCAGGATTAACCTTTTGTGCACACGCTTTCATTCTTTTTTTTTCTTTTTCTTTTTATTCTTTACATTTTTTTAAATTTCTGTTTTATTTATTAATTTGGAGTAACTATAAGTAAATTACCAATACCAATTATTCAAATTCTGCCCCCCCCCCCCCAAAAAAAAAGGTTTTAATTTTTTGGTTTGTTTTTTCTATTTGCTAATTGCTAAATTTAATTATTTAAATCTACAGCCCCTCACTATCATACACAGTTAAAAAATTTCTCCAGTGATTTTATTTGTTACTTTGAAGTAACAAAAGACAATCATTCAATATTCCTTCTCCCCCACCTCCCCTTAAGAATTTCATCTCACATTAAAAAGGCAATTTCTAAACATCCTGGTTAGGGGGGATTGGGGTTAATAGTTTTTTTTTTCCTTGTTTGGCCTATTTTCACTCGACTTTGGGGACTGTTTCTGCAGAATGATTTGGTATTAAATTTGGTACCGCAGAAAATATAGTAATTTTCTGCCACATGTATTTTTTTAAATCTGCGTTTATATACATCAAAATGCGCTGGAACTGCATTAATCCATCATCCCCATAAATGCATCTTTATATGTAATTAAATATCTAGATTTATGAAGGTCGTGAGTTTTTGTTTAACAGGTATGGAATTAATAATACTCAATTGAATGAAAATATAGATTTTTGAGGGGATCAAATAATCAAAATTTTAGTCTATATCATCAAAAGTAATAAAGGCGTTTGATAAAACAGAGTATAAGAGTTCGCAATGCAATTTCTTTCGAAGAAGATTTCTTTTCATCAAGAACACATGATTGAAAATATTTCTTTAATTTAGGTAGGAATGTTGTTCTAAAATATGATAGTTCGTCTTCTGCCATTTCGGTTCAAAACAAAACACAAGACGACGATTGGCGTTAGAGCTGGCGGAACGTTCTCGCTTTCGCCAACTCGCCAAGGCTGGTGCTGAAAACGTGAGCCTTCCCGAAAAAGCGACCCGTCACGGTACGGAACTTTAAATTCTGTATTCTCTATCGTATCAGAAGTTGCATAGAATCACTCTGTCTGGTTTCAATCAATATACACTCTACAAAAAATACACCAGTTGAAAGTGTTTCTTCAATTGCTATTATTATTAAAACACGAAAATGTCTGTTTTGATTTGACCGTTTTCCTCCAAAATATTGAAAATTCATTAATCTAACATAAAAATTGCCTGAAGTTGTATTTTCGTCTAATCACAGGAGTGTTCCCGTAACTGTGCTCCATGTTAATTTTACGTTCCAGCAATTTGCTGTCTGTGCTTTTTACGTTTGACGAAAGGTTTACTTGAGAGTGTATCTAATATTAATTGCACTTTTTCAAAAACGGCTGAAATGCAAAATAATGAAAATAATAAAACGCAGTATTTATAGAGTGAGTATTATTATCATAAAATTAATGTTAATTATTTAAAAAACTCTAGTTTGACTAATTAATTTCACACCATTCCTTTATGGATAAAAGTATAATTCAATACGAAGAAAGGAAGCTATTTAATACAGCAACCTGTTAAGATGGAACGACAAAGAATTGGAATAACTTACCAATTTAGACAGGTTTTAATCTTAGCATTATAATTGTATAGCATTGTTTTAGCCGATATTGTGGTTTTTTTTTAGTTTAAAGCATTATTCCGTTACACTGGTTCCGTTTTAACAAGTTTTATTGTAGTGCTTAGGATGTTTCGATTTTCAAGCGCCTGTCCAGCTTTTTTTCTCTCTCTGGCCCGTTTTTTGCGATACTAGACCTGGCAACACTACTTACGAGCCAAGCTCGAGTTAACTCAATTTTACAAAAAGAAAATCTAAGCTATTGTTTTAGATGAAAAATTATGTTAAATATGAATGAGTCGCTTTACATGTTTATTTTACTTGATAAAAGATAGAATTCATATTAGAGATATGATTGCAGGCTATTTTTTTTTCATAACTGTATTAAATTATAGGTATTTTTGTGTCGAGTTGGGTTCGGGTTAAAGTGTTTTGGTTTAGGGTCAAAAGAAAAATTGTTGTCGGGTTTTGGGTCAACGAAAATTTTTTGGTAGGTTTCGGATTGACTTTAAGTTGAATTTTTGGGTCGGATATAAATAATCCAGCAAGCGCGGGAATCTAGTTCAGATAAAAAACTAAGTATTTGAATATGAATGACTTCTTACATGTTTATGTTTCTACATAAAAGATAACATTAATATTAGAGATATGATTACAGACTATTTTTCTATAATTACATTATATGTATTTTGGATCAATTTTCTCCGATTCCGGGTTTCAGGTTGGGATTGGAATTAAGTATTTCGGGTTCTATCGGGTTACGGGTAGACGGAATATTTTTGGTTGGGTTCAGTTCGGGTTGAAGCTTGGTTTTAAATTAAATTTGCAGGGCTGCAAATTTTATTTATTACCCCAGCGGGACCCTAATTAGGTGTAACGTTTAACTGCTAGTTTTCATGATGACACTTTCACTAACACATTTAAATAATTTTGAATAAAAATATTTTTTGATCACTGCATGCGTTTTCAATAGGGATTTGTGAACTGATTTCTTTCAGTTACCTCCGATATTAAAATGCATGGTCAACCCGCCCTGAACACGAACCGCGTATTGAAAAAAATCGGTTAACGACCTTACCTGATGCGGGACTTTTGTTTCTAGGCCTTTGCATTTTCTTAAAGGGTGGGGTGGTCCGCCTCATAACCGGAGAACTGTTCCATACGTTGTCGCTCACACACTGCTTTGTATGGGCCATATATATGCACGTAAAATCTGTAATATTAGATGACCTGTTATTGGGAGGTTGCTGAGTGGAAAAAGTGTACGAGACAGAGTTTTTGCTTTCGGGTAATGCTCAAAAGTGTGGAAACTTTTTCTTTTGTGGATTCTTCCACCGGCGCCTATGAAGATTAGGTAACTAATAGGGTGTTTCCAAAATAACCTGAAGAGCTATTTTCACTTTATTTATCTACAATATTCTTTGGCAAGCTTCGAAATTTGTATTTGGAATAAAAATGTTTTAGCTCTGTGCAATTCATCTCTAATTTAAATAGCAGTGTAAGTGTTATAGACCTGCGCGTTTCGGGATATGCCAAAGCCGGACGCGAAACATATTCCACCTCTTATTTAAAAAACGAAAAAAAATGTTTTACTGTTCATTTAAACCAATAATAAAGGAAAAAAGTCACCACGACATGGCAAAAAATTAAATACAATTCCGGTCCGGCCCGAATCAACAGAAAAAAAATATATATAAGACCCGGACGTGTCCCCGGAAGAATGAAGTTCGAGCCCGGACCAACTTTTTTAAAGCTAAAATTTAGCTCGAGCCCGTACCGAGTTTTCAGATAAAATTTAATCCCGGCCCGAGTTTAATGAAAGAAACTTTTACCGAGCTGGAGCTTCGGGACAAGAACGGTCTCATAGAGATCTCTTATACAGTAGAGCTCCGATTATCCGGGCCGGTCGGGACCGAGGCCGATCCGGTTAATGAAAAATCCGGATAATTGGACAACTTTTAAAAACACCTAATGGCAATGTGTTTTAGGTCACTCCCCTTCACACTTTTTCCAGGCATACGACAGACAATTGTGATAGTGCACGTTTTAGCGTTTTAAGGCGTGTTTAGAAGTTGTTGTTTTTTTTACTTTTTTTTTATTTTATTTTCTACAACATTGGTTCAAACTTACACTTAGACGTACGCATAGAAATTATTACATGTATATATACATACACTCTACAGTACGTACATTAAAAAAAATTCATTGTGATAGGGAAAAGAAATTCTTGATAGACTTCTGCTTCCTAGAGGGCAATTACTTTTTTCTGCGTGGGACTTTCGCGCGTTAGAAGTGAAACTTCTTAGGTTCTAGAAACAGTTGATTTTATGCATTTCTGTCTTTGCATTTGTTGGCGATTTTATTATTTCCTGATAAGGAAATCGTTATTTAATGGTTAACTTTTGTGATATCCAGCCAAATTCACCCTGCCGCGTCTAAAAAAGTTTATCTTAAAATTTTTTGGAGAAGGTTGGAAAAAAAAAACATATCGCTCACCCGCAAGAAAAGTAACACATCTCGACAAAACTAAATGTCACAGGAGAGGCAAAAGAAAGTTTTCTTGATTTTATTATAAAATGAAATTTCAGCACTTAGCTCTGTATGCAGGACTCAAAACATGCATAAAAGCATAAAGCCCTTAAGATTAAAGACGTAAGATGAGGTCTGGAGGGTTGGGTAATTTTACCTCCTCACACAATCCACCTCTCTTCTGTGGTCACAAATGGACATATAGCGTAATAAAGGGAGTTTCCGTATAATTATACTTATGAAACTGTTTATGTAGCAAAACACACTTGCGATAGACATATTAGTGAAATAAAAGGCAAAATGAATTTTTGCGAGATGTGTCACTTTTCTTGTGGGTGAGAGATATGACCCTTGGTCGATCCGGTTTATTGGACAACCCGGTTAATCGGCATTCGGATAATCGGCATTCGGATAATCGGCACTCTACTGTAGATATTATAAATTCGCCCCCCCTCCCTGTCGGGGATACTGTGCCCCTCCCCCCCCCCCGTCGGGCAAGTTCTGGCACCGCCCCTGTTAGATAGTAAAAAAAAAAAAAAATCTTTAAAAATGGATTTTGCACACGAGGAATGTAATCTTAAAAATGGATATCGGTTAACCGAAAGTTTCGGTTAAAAGAGTTTCGTATAAAAGAGGTTGTACTGTATACGTTAAAGCGTGTGTAGCTATCAAGCTACGCTTTGCGTATAGATGCACAAAGCGTGAGTATCTATACGCATTATTTTCGAAACAAATGAGATCGTCACTATCGCATTTTTTTTTTTTTTTTTTTTTTTTTAAGATAGAATTTTTTCAGTTAATAAGAAAGACAAAGCCTTTTATATTTTATACAAAACTCCTCAATCCCGAAACTTTCCCTGAAACATATTTAAATTTTCATTTTTTTAAAATAAAGTAATAATAATCCTAATAGGAAAATTGTTTATCTTACAGATACATATACATATTAAAACGTGTTTATCATTATAAGTGTTTTCGAAACAAATGAGATCATCACTGTCATTTTTTTTTAAGGACGAATTTTTCCAATTAATTCGAAATCACGATGCCTTTTTTAATTTTACAATTAAAATTCCACAATTTCAAAAACTTTCCCTGTAACTTATTTAAATCTCACTTAAAAAAAAAAAAAAAAAAAAAAAAAAAGTATTATTAAAGTAATATTAAATAATAAATAATTAAATAAAAAATAATAAAGTAATATTTTATTCTACAACGTAATAAAGTACAACAATATTAAAACCCAATAATTCCTATAAACTGTTATGTCTTGTGTGATACATGCATAATTTAATGGAATATTTTCATTCCACATGTTTTCCCGTGTTTTTTATAATGTTTATTATGACTTTACTTCACATGTTTTTATATAATAAAGATTAAAATTGAAGCCTGAAAATTAAACATCTGTATACTTCTATTATCAATAATAAAATGAAGTCTTTTCAAAATGGCTGGTTTGGTTTGTATTTGTGACGGCCAATTATCAATACGTGGGATATAGGCCCTGGGAGGGGAGTGCCCTTCGTGGGGGTCTTTCTAAGGGAACCTAACCCGTATTTACGCATTTGAATCCACAGTTTCGAAGAAAACCACGAAAACTCCGAAACGGTTAGGCCGACGGGCGCGATTGGGTTCGAACCCAGCACCTCCCGTCTACCAGCTTCCAGAGATGAACCCCTCAGCCACTGCTGGGGCTCTTTTGAAATGGTCTTCTTTAAATAAATCATAAAATATCATATCAGTGACTTAAATTTTTAATTCGGAGAATTATATAACTATTATGTCCAATATTATTTAACCATATAATTCGTTCACTATGCAATTTTGGCTATAATATGCAATAAAAATGTGTGAGTTTACTGACTAACAAAAATTTGTGATTATTTTATAAACATTAGCATTCAAAGTATGAACAGCGAAATTTATAAAATTAGAATTTACGATGTACAGTACGGGAATCATTTCATTTTTATAAACTTTATAAGTGTTATAAGACTTATATTCAGACGGTCATACTCTGGAATTTTATAAGAGAGGCAGACAAATTCCACAAATTTTTCTGTTCCATAATTGAGAGCTTTTCATCTATTAATATACACGCGGACGCTCAAAGTATTTTCATGAAATATAAAAACTTGGGCATTTGGGAAAGTGATTTTCTAAAATTTTAATATTCTTATGCCAATGAATCGAAATATTCTTCCGAGGTAAATTGATTCCCCCCAGGGAAGTTAATAATAAGTTATAAGTAACTTAATTCTTAAATGATTTTAAAGACCACTGTGGGATATTTTAAAATCCCTAAGTAATTCCTTAAACAATATATACATATTAAATAATATATATATATATATATATATATAACATATTCGAAACAAATGATATCATCATGATTGTATTTTTTTAAAGAGGGAAAATTTTCAGTTAATCAGAAATCATAATGCCTTCTTTTATTTCATACAAAACCCCATAAGCCTAAAACTTTTCCTATAAATTTAACTTTAAAAAACGCAAAATTTAAATTATTAGGTGTTAGTATACGTAATTTATTATTAAAAAATAAAGTACGTATACTAAGACCTAATAATTTCTATAAACTTTAATATTGTCTCGTGTTCTACATGCATAATTTAACGGAATATTATCATTCCACACATTTTCATATGTTTTTAAGGTTTATTTTTTTATTTCACACATTTTTATATAATAATGATTAAAATTGAAGTCTGAAAATTAAACTTTTGTATACTTCTAATAACAATGACCATATGAAGGCTTTTAAAATGGTATTCTTTAAATAAATCATAAAATATTATATCACAGACGTACATTTTTAAATTCGGACAATTATATAACCATTACATCTAATTTATATTACATAATATATTTAATCATATAATTCAGTCATTGTGCAATTTCGGTTGTAATATGTAACAAAAGTACGTGGGGTTATCTACTAACAAAAATTTCTGACTGCTTGATACGCATTAGCATTCAAATTATGAAGCTCGAAATTTATAAAATTAGAATTTACGAAATGTAGCATGTAAATAATTTCATTTTTATATACTTTATAAATGTTATAAGGATTATATTCAGATAAAATAATTCTGGAATTTTACCGAAGATGCAGACAATTTCCGCATACTTTTCTGTTCCATAATTGAGAGCTTTTCATCTGTTAAAATACACGCGCACGCTTAAAGTATTTTCACTAAATATAATAACTTAGGCATTCGGTAAAGAGATTTTCTAAAATTTTAATATTCATATGCAGGGTAAAACATATGGATAGAAATATTTCTCCTAAGTAAATTGATTCGCCCCAGGAAAGTTCTCAAGGAATTCCAAATAACTGAATTCTTAAAATCGATTTTAACTCAATGAATATCTTTATGGGATATTTTAAAATCCCTAAGTAATCCTTCTATACATAAAAAAAGTTTTGATTTGGAAATGGACCAATGAAAATCTGCGTAGATATTCCGGGTAGAACTCATCCAATTTAAATGCTTAAGCCAAGGCCTCCTTATCGAAATAACAGGCCTCGCAATCGCTAAGTTTCCTTTGTCCGCTGTTCACGTGGTTAGAAACCACACAGTTTTCCGTGACTAGCGCCATCTAACGTGAGAAACAGAAATATTTTTTAATTTGTTTTCCATTTGTCTTTTACCATTTTCTTTACGATGTGCTTTGTAGTTTGCAAATGATTGTTGTTAATCTTAAAATTTTCATATGTTCTAGACATTTTATTTAAAAAATGAACTTATTTTACTGTTAAACAAAAAATGTTTACTGCTTTATTCCGTTATGTAAATAAATGATGATAATAATAGTAATAATAATCAGGAAAGAAAATTATTTTACCATGAATTTCTCAGTGATATTAGTTATTGAAATAAATGGATAGCATCTAGATCCGGAAAATGTAAAATATTTCATTTTCTCTTTTATATTTTCAAATATGTGATTTATTTTATTTCTGCTATTTCTTTTCTTTTCACAATTAATTTCACCTTACAGTATTAATTTAACATCGCTCCTTCAATTTGTTTCAATGCACAGTCTCATTTATTTATTTATTTATTGGCCTATCATTTATTTTATTTTTGAAGGTATGGGGGATCATTTCAGTTTAACATACTTTAGATGAAAGCTTCACTGTTTTTTCATATAAAGTTTGTATGTATTAATCTATGGAAAGTTTCATAATTGGCTCCACAGCCAATTGGCATATCTTGGCGGGCATAGTTTGGTGCGTAATTAATTTCCTTGTTTTATCTCACATATGTTATGTAAGTTTTCCTAAAATGTATCAAAGTGTTTTAGGAAAGTTAAAACACGCACAGATACACATAAAAACAGACTGAAGTCATAAACACTTAAAAAATTGGAAAAATAAAGTTTAATAATCACTTAAATTTATACATGTCCCTCAACTTTCCGCAAATACCGTATTCTTGTCATGCTACGATTTTGGTGTTTGTAAATCTTAATTTGAGTATTCTTCCTGGCACAGATGTCATATTCGCCCCATATTGGCGCGATTTTTTTAGGTTACCAATTTGGCGAAAACATCAACAGCATAAACAACATAGTCCGGGTTACCACATCAAGCAAAATAACGACACTTTGGCGCAAGTTAAGTACCCGTTGCCTATATGATATTGGCGTCAGAAAAAAATCGCGCCAATATGGGGCGAATATGACATCTGTTCCTTCTTCCTTAATCAGACCTAGAGCCAATTGGCGTAAGTGTAGTTTCACGCAAAATTAATTTTATTTTTAAACCGTATACTTGATACCACATTATTCCAGCATCGCGTTTTTGCAGTCAACTTTGACTGTGGAACAGATTACAGAACATTAGCTAATACTACATTATATAACAATAAATCGGTATTTTTCAAGTATAGGGGCCTTGGCGAGAGAAGAAAATTTGGCAACGTAATTTCTGGAAGCATATTCACTGTTTCACATAAAGAAACATTATTTTCCAATATTTGTACAATTTATTTAATATAAAAAAGGCATTTATCTATTTTATATACAAATATAAACAAATCGTATATAAAAAACAATAATAATATCTAGAAACTAAATTTATACATGTAAATTCGGCACAGATGTCATATTGGCGCGATTTATTTTCTGGCGCCAATGTCATATACGCACCGGATACTTAACTGGCACCAAAGTGTCGTTATTTTGCTTGATATGGTTATCCGGATATAGATGATATGGTAACGAGGATTTCGCAAAATTGGCGTCGGAAAAAAATCGCGCCAATATGGGACCGTATATGACATCTGTGCCGTACATTCTTATAAAACAAGCTGACAGTTCATAAGTTTTGTTTTCATAACTGTTTATATCAATCGGCAACAAATCGCTCTTTCCGAAGCCCAAATTGTGCCAAGATTTAAAAAAAAAAATAACCCGCAAAGTCCTATATACTGAAAATGGTACTTGTTATTTATCCCGTCGACCAAATTACTGTCGCCAATTTGTAAGATTAAATGCCAATAATGGTTTGCCATAAATTAATTAATTTTAAGATTAAATGCCAATAATGGCCAATAAAACCAATATTTCGACGTTTTGTTTGTATTTTCATTAATGTTATACTAATTTATTTGTTTTTTCGTTATTTAAAATAAAAAATTTTGTCAATTTGTAGAACTTGGTGAGTAGTTTGGCGATTTATATAATTTAGCGAAATTGGTCGACGGGATAATTAACAAGTACTCTGAAAAAATATCAATAAATCTTATATTTAAATCTTCATTTTTGATATGTTTCATTTTTTAAAGCCAGAACATAATTGTGCGAAATATTTTTTTTACGCCTTTTTTTTACTGGAATTCGAAAAATATTTTATACAATTTTGCCAATAACACAACATTTTCAATTTTTTACTATGCATTTGTTTATGGAGTATTACCAGGAGTATACACCAGGTGGCGTAACTTACGGGACAAAGTCAGCTAATAAGTTGGCAATAATCGGGAACATTTTCACCCATAGACTTTCTCCGGATCGTCAAGTCTGTTTTATGATAAGGGAGTCTTGGCTTAAGCATGGCCATAGCCTACTGTGATATATAACGGCCCGCGCATTTCGCCGAAAAAGTGAAGTCGGATCCAACTTCAAACCCTGAACCAAAACTTCACAACATGCTCTTTGTTTACATTTATACCCTGCCCAGATAGGAGCTTGTTTCTCATCGTCGAGGTTTCAGAATCATATATCGTATTTTCATGTAATAAATTAAATATTTATATTCTTCAATTTCCTTCGATTTAAAAGGCTATTTTACACAAATTGTAGCATTTTAGTGTTACACATACTTTTAAGATTAGCAAAATTATTTATTGTTTACCTTGATCGTTTGGTTCATTCATGAAAAATGTCGGTTCTGTTATTCTTTTTTGAATGTCCCGTATTTATATAAAAATAGCTTTGTTTCGTATACACATTTTAAAATTAAAATTTGATTTTTATCAAACTACAGTTCTCATAACAGACTTGAAGCAGCTATTTTTGATTAATTTATTGTTACCGGTAAAATATTTGTTTTTAATATCGCCCGAACCAAGAAGAAGAAGAAGAAAAAAAAAGCCGATCTGTCTTAAACATTAAATATTCTTATTTTTAATCAGAGAAAGAAATGGTGATCACGGATTTAAATATCGTTGCAATATTCTATGTTATCCTTAAGTAATTTTGATTAAATCATGTAAGGGTATTTGTTACTTAATAAATTAAATTTATTAATTATTACAAGGAATTTTATGAGTATTTTAATATATTAAAAAAAAATTTCCATCAGTTTTATTGTTTCAGCAGTGAAAATAGTAAATAAATGGTACTTAGTTATCCCGTCGACCAAAAATCTATCGCCAAACGATAAAATTAAATGCCAATAATGCTTGATCGTAAATGTCACATTCACTTGACTGTAAGCAAGTTACACGTGTTTATGTCATCAAGTGATTTTTATTTCGACGTTTTATTTGTATATTTATTAATGTTATACTAATTTATTTGTTCTTTCGTTATTTAAAATAAAAATTATGTCAATTTGTAAAATTTGGCGAGTGTTTTAGCGATTTATATAATTTGGTGAAATTGGTCGGCGGGATAACTAAGTTGTACCAAATAAATTTGTGACATTCATGTTTTAGACTAAGCATGTGTTTTTTTATTTACATATTTTTATGTCTGTTGGTTTAACAGTTTTAAAGAGAAACACATTATATTGGTCACTTAAATAAATAGAACTTTACATTTACATTGATATGGACAGTTTATAATAACCCTTAACAGCTGTATTCGAATTAGCTGTCATTTCTAACCTTGATTGGAATGTCAGCAGAATTGTAAACGTAACCATGCGACATGACGTAATTTTGGTGTTTGTTTACACATTTACCCTTCCCAGGTTATTTCAGTTACGGTCAGAGTGAAATTTCAATTTTGGGCAGGGTATCAGAGTCCTCTGGCGAGCGACTTCATACATTAAACAGAAATCAGTCTGCCTGTAGTAGTATTTAAGTATGCCTTGAGCATGGTCTTTCTTCGTTAATATAAAAAAAAACTGTCGTATACAAAAATATGGAAATCGGTGGTATTATAAAGAAAGATTTGATAAACACGCTGATGCAGACAGTTTTCAAATCGAAGAATTACTTTCAGAGATATTTAATGTTAAAGTTGGACAAAATCGTTCCATTAAAAAAGTTTTATTGGGGCAAAAACTATACATGAGAATTTAATCATTTTTAGATCATTTTATAGGTTATAAGTTCTCGGTGTGCAGATTGCATTTATTTTTTTTTATTATTATTATTTTTGGAGGTTTTATTTCTATTTTAAATTCAAATTTTCAGTATATCGAGACATATTTTTTACAAATTTAAAAAATGTTATTAATTTAAACTGTTGCCAACTGTATAAACAGCGCAAACAATAATGTTTACTTCAAATTAAAAATTTATTTACACGGGACTATTGTAAACAGAAAAAAAAATTAGAATTAAATGATTACATGTTAAAAGCAGGAAAATTGTGTCATAAGAACCATATTTACACTGGAATTTTAAAAGAGAAACAAAATGTTAAAATAAAAAAATCATTACTATGCGTTAAAATCTGTAAATGGAGGAAATTACGTCATATTTAAAATGGCAAAAAAATATGGCAAAACAATTTAAATAAAAAAATATATCTGCGCGAGACATTTACTTGATATTTTGAGATAATATTTTCAACTATTATCGTGAATTCGAAGACAGCGCAAATAATATTTCCTTCTAACAACAAAAGTATTTTCACGTGAATATTAATAAGTGAAATAAAACTTTGGTGTAAATTACGTCAGATTTAAAACGACACATTTAAAATGAATTATTTAAAAGAACTATCTTATAGCGCTGTTAAAAAATACCGGGAGACAATGACACTGTTTACTTAATTCATTTTACGTTAGCTTATTTTCGAATTTTTAACTAATTTTTTTAATTAAATACGAAAACAGCCATTGTATCTTTTAACAGCAGCAGATATGGTCTTAAAAATTCCCAATCCAAGAAAAACGAATGGAAACCCGTTTACAGAGAGATCGCTACTGTTTTTTTTTTTTTTTTTTTTTTTTTTTTTTTTTTTTTTTTTTAATTTTAATTCAATATTTTTAAAGCCAATCAAATTAGCGTGCTTTTTGGATTTTGGTGTCCCTGAACGGGGGTTGGCGAGCGTAGCTCGTAGGGGGCAGAGCCTCCTAGTTCATTAAATTAAAAAATACATGTTTCGGTAATTCATTTATTTTATCAATAATTTTATATAAATAAAAATATATGAACTAACGTAAAAAAAGAAAACTTCCTATCTTATATTACAGACACACTTATATTTTAGTGCTTGTGTATTATTATATAGTATTTATGAAACATCTGAGATCAATCGTTACTATCTTTTTTTAAGAGAGAAATCGCTATGCCTTTTCATTTTAGAGAAAAAATTCTCTGTAACTCATTTAAATTTTACTTTTTAAAACATAAATTACGTATACTAAAACTAATAATGTCTGTAAACTATGAGGTTGTTTCGTCTGATACATGCCTATAGAAACGAAATATATTGTATCATATATTATATTTTTATCGTGTTTATTTATATATTTTTTAATTTCACACGGTTTTAAATAACAACCAGCAGCCTTCATCCGCTATGCTGGTCGGTTTCTCTAAAAGAATCTTGAATCAAATGAAATATATCTTGTCGAAATGGAAAAAAAATATATATAATCGAATTTCCATAATTGTTCTCTTATTCGTATAATCTTACTTTATCCAGTTCAAAGTCGATGGATGTTGGCCACATAGTAGATAAAATAGCTCTAAAATCACTGAAGTACCTGTGTTTAACTATTTAGTAGGTTTGTTATCTTTTATAATATTTCAGTTAGTTAATATTTTAGTTTAGTTAGTTAAAATTTTAGTAAATCTATTTTCTAGAATTTCATGCTGCTAGCTAAAACGGCTCTCGAGATATGGCAAAAGCTCTACAATTTTCCCTCCCTCTTTTAACCGCCTTAGGGGGGATTTCGTAAAATCGTTGAATTACGTGCCTATTCTTTTTTTTTCTTTCTAAAGTTATTTTCTGGAATTTCACGATCCTACCTAAAACGGCTGCTGAGATGTGCTGAGAATGCTAAAATATTCTAACACCTCCCCTTTTAAACCCCTTAGGCGAGGATTTTGTAAAATCGCTGAAATACATATTTAAGTATTTTTTTAGTATATTTATTTTTCTGGAATTTCACGCTCCTACCTAAAACGGCTGCTGAGATATGGCCAGATGTTTTAAAATTTACGTCCCCCCCCCCCTTTTAACAACCTTACGGGGGTGGTGGATTTTCAAAAAAACTTTCTTAGTGCTCCCTTATGTCATAAGAAGTATTTTCTACCTGATGTTCATGCTTTTATGTCCTGTAGTTTGGACTTTAAATTGATTATGCGTCAGCCAGGACAAACTCTTTTGTATATAGATAATTAAAAGTGTATCTTGAAAAGTAAATGCACATTTATATACTTCTAATATACTTTGTATACTCTAAATAAATAGTAAAATATTAGATCACAGACTTAAATTTTTAATTCGGAGAATTATATAACTATTATATATTATATTACTAATATTATTTAATATATTTAATCCTATAATTCTTTCATTATGCGATTTTAAATATTATATGTAACAATACTGAGTGGATTTACTGACTAAAAATTTCTGATTATTTTATATGCATTAGTGTTCAAATTATGAAGAACGAATTTTATAAAATTAGAATTTACGAAGTGTAGTATGGAAATCTTTTCAGTTCAGACAATAGAACTCTGGAATTTTACCGAAAAGGCAGACAGTTTCCGAATGCTTTTCTGTTCCATAATTAAGAGCGTTTCATCTATTAATATACACGCGTACGCTTAAAGTATTTTCACGAAATATAATAACTTAAGGAAAGCGATTTTCTAAAGTTTTAATATTCATATGCTGATGGATCGAAATATTCTTCTTAAGTAATTTGAATTGCCCCAGGAAAGTTATCAAGGAGTTCTAAATAACCGAATTCTTGAAAGGACTTCAAACCAATGAATGTGTCTATAGAGTATTATAAAACTTATAGTAAATCAATTAAATTTTATAAAATATTTCTGCTTGTAATCCAAATATTTTTGACAACAAGTATGTATGTCTTTAGATAAGTATAAACATAGAAACGAAAAGCTTTGAATTTGACTATTTATAGGTTAATGCATGTACATGCACGTACATGCTATTAAAAACGCTCTAAATAGTATCAATTTTCTTCATATGCTATGGTATGTTATTGTTTAAATTGTTTCATTCGTACACGGAAAAAAATAGGAAATACATTCTTGGTATGTAATAATAATTATTAAAATTGAAGCCGAAAAATTAAACATTTGTATCTATCAAATATAACTAATAATACGCAGTCTTTCAACATGACTTTTTAAAATAAAACATAAAATATTATATCAGAGACATAAACTTTTTATTTGGAGCATTATATATCTTTTATATATAATATTATTTGTATTATATAATTTATTTAATCATATAATTCATTCATTATGTGATTTTGGCGTTAATATGTAACAAAAGTGCGTAGATTTACTGACTAACAAAAATGTCTGGTTATTTTATATCCATTAGCATTCAAATTATGAAGAGCGAATAAAAAAAAATTACGAAGTGCAGTTTAAAATTATTTAATTTTTATAAACTTTATAAGTGTTATAATTTCATTTTTATAAACTTTATAAGTGTTATAAGACTTACATTCAGGCAATAGAACTCTGGAATTTTACGGAAGAGTCCACATAGTTTTATGTTCCATAATTGAAAGCTTTTCATCTATTAATATACACGCGGATGCTTAAAGTATTTTCATGAAATATAATAACTTAGGCATTTGGGAAAGAGTTTTTCAAAATTTTAATAATCATATGCAGATGAATCGAAAGATTATTTCGAAGTAAGTTGACTAGTCCCAGGAAAGTTATCAAGAGGATCAAATGAATGAATTTTTGAAAGGATTTCAACGCATTGAATGTGTTTATGGGATATTTTAAAATCTCTAAGTAATTCATCAAATTTTACAAAAAACATGTTTTTGTATTTGTAAATGTAAATGTAATTGTAATAAAATGTATTTGTAAATGTAAAAACATTTTATCGATGTTTAATATCGACTTATTTCGGAACTAACATGAAAAAGAAAAATTTTCTAATTTACACACACACACACACACACACACATATATATATATATATATATATATATGTGTGTGTTAGTTCGTGTGTATCATTATATAATATTTTTTTAACAAATGCGGTCGTCACTTCGTATTTATTTTACTATTATTTCGGATCGTATTTATTTTATTATTATTTATTTATTTATTAAATTTTTCAATTAATGAGAAACCACGATTCCTTTTTTATATTTTATACAAAACCCCTCAATACCAAAACGTTCCCTGTAACTTATTTAAATTTTACTTTAAAAAAATATATAAAGTACGTATACTAAAACTAGTAGTTTCTATATACTTTGATATTGTCTCGTGTGATACATAATCTAACGGAATGAATATTACCATTCTATTTGTCTTCATATATTTCTATAATGTTTGTTATTTTGTTATTTTGTTATTTTACATTTTTTTTAATATAAAAATGATTAAAATTGAAGCCTGAAAATATCAATAATAATATGAAGTCTTTTGAAATTGTCAAAATGATTTAAATAAATCATAAAATATTATATCAAAAACTCATATTTTTAACTCGAAGAATTCAATAAATTTTATATCTAATATTTATTATATAATATATTATATTCAATCATATAATTCATAATTAATTCATAATGCAATTTTGGTTATACTATGTAACAAAAGCGCGTGGATTTATCGACTAACAAAACTTTCTGATTATTTTATACGCATTAGCATTCACATTATGAAGCGCGAAATTTATAAAATTAGAATTTACGATGTGAAGTATGGAAATCATTTCATTTTTATAAATTTTATAAGTATTATAAAACTTATATTCAGACAATAGAACTCTGGAATTTTGCCGAAGAGGCAGAAAATTTCCGCATACTTTTCTGTTCCATAATTGAGAGCTTTTCACCTATTAATATACACGTGGACGCTGAAAGTATTTTCACAAAATATAATAAGTTAGGCATTTGGGAAAGTGATTTTCTAAAATTTTAATATTCATATTCCGACGAATCGAAATATTCATCCTAAGTAAATTGACTCTGCTCGGGGAAGTTCTCAAGGAGTTCTAAATAACTGAATTCTTGAAAGGGTTTCAAAGCAATGAATGTGTTTATGGGTTATTATGAATTTTATAGGTAATCAATTAAATTTTATACAATGTTTCTACTTGTAATCTAAATATTTTGATGATAAATATATGTCTTTTAGACCGGTAGAAACACAAAAACGAAAAGCTTTGAATTTGTTTATTTATAGATTAATGCATTCATATTCTCTTAAAGACGCTCTAAACAGTAAAAAGTATGTTCCTTTGCTTTGGTATATTATTGTTTAAATTGTTTCATGTGTACACGTGAAAAATTAAGAAATGCATTTAAATAAAAAAATATTGTTATTATTTATCATCGTTATGTAATAATAATAATTATGATAAATAATAATAATAATATTCTGATAACAATATATCTATATAATGACAATAATAATAATAATTAGAATAATAATAATAGTTATTATTATTATTTTATAATATTTAATGTAAGTTTTATTTAATAATATATAGAAGGTATACTTTAAGAATACAATATATAGCAATGTTTTTTATTAAAATGCATTATCTGATTTTTCTCTTGTACAAATGAAACCGTTTAAACATTATTATTATTATTATTATTATTATTACTATTATTATTGTCGTACAACATTTAATGTAATAATTATTTAATGAACAGAAAAAGTACTATATTAAATACTAATATTTTTCGCAAAGATCCAGTACAGAAGAATAAATAAAATTTGCAGATGAGGCAGATTTTGTATTTTTTTTTTTCTAAGATTACTTAGGCAAGATGATATGCTTAATGGAAATAATTATAAAACTGTATGAGAAAACTGTTGTACCGACAAAATCAGCAGTTCAGACAGTTTTTAACGGTTTCCTCATATTGAGTATGGAAAAGGGTTAGCTAAATAATTATAATAAATAATAATATAAAATAGCAAAATAGTTATAATTAAAATTATATAAAAAGATTTCTGCATTAATAAAGATTGCAGATGAAATAGATTTTTCATGCATCATGTACTCCAGCATCATGTAATAAACATTTGATGCGGAATGAAAATATTTATAAAACTACAGAAGAAAATTTTTGTATCAATGAAATCTGTAGATGGGGCAGATTTATAATTTTTCTGAGCTTTATGTAAACTAAATGTGTTGCTGTGTAAAAATAATTATAAAAAATGCATAAGAAAATTGCTGCATTAATAAAATTTGGAAATTCGACAGATTTTTAATGCTTACGGGAGCATTACGTAGAAAAGAAGGGCTGGTGAATGAAAAAAATATTTCGAAATGTGTCGGAAAACTGCGTTATTGGTAAATATGAATTATGCCTCTGAGTTTCAGAAGTTAGTGATTACTTCAGTTTTATTTTAATTCTGTAGAGCATTTTAAATAAGTATTCGCTACCGGTTGGGCATTTGAATGGCTGGGATGAGGCCAACCTGTAACACCAAATGTTGGCCATCCTGAGATTAAAATATCTACAAAAGGCATTCCATAAAAGCTGAGTTATTTCTTTACGTGCTAGAAACACCGCGAAACTGAAATTTAAAACTGCAGCCGATTTTTTCAGACTTTTAACTGTACGCTTATAAATATTCTAAACGGAGAAAACGGTTTTATTTTTGTAGTTTCGTGCTTGTTTAAAGAATTGTTTTTATTTGCCCTACATAAATGGAGATGAGGGTGAGGGATTCAGAGTTAAAGAACTAATTGCGTTGTGCCATAAAATTTTGCTATCGTTTGAGCAAAACAGCCCGAGAAACAGTTAAGTTAATGAAAGAAGCTTACAAAGACAAATGTTTTAGTGAGCTTTCGATTTTTAGATAGTATGAGGATGTCAGAAAAGGACGTTTGTCTGCAGAACTGGCTCCTAAGCCTGACCGACTAGAAAGTGTTGTGAATGGCCGAAACGTTAACACTGTGCAGGCAATCTTGCAAGAAAGTCGGCGAATGACATGTGAGGAGACAGCGGCATCAACTAACATTTCGAAACGTCGATATTTCGCATTCTACGCAACAATTTACATCTTCGCCATGTTCGTACGAGATAGGTCCCTCGTCACCTTAGTAAAGAACAAATGTTAAAAGAATTCACTAATGTTGTGAGTGGAAACAGATGCTTCAATATGATGCGAATTTCCTAAAGACTGAAATAACAGATGAGGAATCTTGGGTGAATCATTTTGATCTATTTACAAAGTCCACAAGAAGTTTATGGAAACATACTGATTCTCCACCTCTGAAAAAAATCCGACAGACCAAATCTGCTGAAAAGGTCATGATGATTAATTTATTTGATGTTAAAGGAGTAATCTATCAGCATGCGGTGCCTACAAAACCTACTGTGAATGGTCAATATTATCTTTCAGTTTTGAAACTTTTGCGACAAGTATCGAAAAAGCCTCGTGGACTGGTAGGGAATTGGAATTACATAACGATAATGCTCGCCTACATGCCGCTACTTCTGTTCAGCAATATCTTTGTAAATTCAATATTAAAATCATGCCACATGCTCCTTAAAGTCCAGATCTCGCACCATGTGATTTCTGGCTGCTTCTGACGGTGAAGGAGTAGCTCCGTGGCAAAAAAATTAATACAGATTCTGAAGTTATTTCAGCAGTGCAAGGTTCTTTGAAGCAGCTTCCAGAAAAGGGTTTCTCTATTTGTTTTTAAAATGGGTTGAGCGATGGAACCGTCGCATATCATCTGAGCGAAGGTATTTTGAAAAGAATTATGCATTTTTTTCTGTAAATATATTTCTTGATTTTTTATGATTTTGCTCTGTTTTTATGGAACGGCCTGTGTACAACGTATTATAGATGGTGAAGTTAAGAATATTAACTAGCTGGATACAAAGTATCAATGTTTACTGAATGTTTGCTTCACCGCAACCATTCACAATACATTTTGGCCATTTTAAACTCAGGACGGCCAACCGTAAGTATTTAAAGAAATTACTTGAAATATTTATACGTGATTATATGCAGTCTAAAATATACCAATATAATTATATGTCACATATATACCAATTTTTATACCTGTATATGAAACGTTGGTGTAAGAGAGGGGGTTATTGAATATTAACCAGGTGGATACAAAGTAACAATCTTTACTGAATGCCTGCGTCAATTTTAAATCCACAATAGATTGTTGCGCTTTTAATCTCCGGACGGCCAACAGTTAATATTATACCGATTGGCCCGTGCAAACCACAAATTTTGGATTTCAATATCGCTGCCAGTTTTGCAGATATAGAGATGAAATTTTTGTGTTTAATTCAGGAATGTACATGGAAAAATTTCATAATTGAAAAAATTTCTCTGTAGAGGCCGTATAAAATTTAGCTTTTGTATTTTCTCAAATAGACCCCTCATGGAGTTGCAACATATCTCATTAATTTTGTACCTTTTTTAGGAAACTTTGCAATTGGAAGTATGAACCAAGGGGCAATATATAAGGAAATAGCTTATTATTTCGATCTTTATGAATCACCCTGTATAATTGTAGTATTTTACATAACATACTCAGAAAACGCTTGATATATAACAGCTTTATATTATTTTCAGAAAAAAACACACAACAAAAAGCATCTAGGAAGAAAAAAAAAAGCTCGTTTTAAAACCCAACCATTCCTGTCTTTCCAGAAAAGTAATTTGTTTTTGCTTTTGTGTTTTTAAGACACATTCCAAAGAAAAAATTAATATTTTCTGTCTCAGTATTGCATTTTTCCTTTTGAAAAGTGATTTTGTATATTACTGTTTTTTTTTCTAACAAAACCTGAATCCTGCAATCTTCTCTCATAAAATTTTAGATGTTCGATATACGACAACAACACTGTCAAACATCTGAAAAAAGTACCATGTACACCCATAATCTCGAAAAAAACTAATATTCTCCAGGAAGTTCAAAAAGGTTTACTTCTCTTGCTAGTTATTCAACGACCTATTGCTTTCCATTATTTATTGTTATTGTTAGAACATTTCTTGCAGCTGCAGATTATGTACTCTAGGATAGGAAATATATTTTTATGCTATATTGGTACTTTTGCTGCGGTGATAATTTATTTCAATGAAAAATATTTTTATAATGAAAAAAATAAGAGTCTTGCCATTCTATTGCAGATTAAGAAATATAAGGATAAATCGCAAAAGATTCTAAAACTTAATATTTTTAAATAGTTATAAATATTATTTCATTTTAGACGATCTTCTTTCCTCTCCTTACGCAAAAAAAGTACTAGGAATTTCTTAATAAAGTATCTACCATTCGCATTCAAAAATCCATTTGTAAGAAAAATTTAAAAAAAAATCTCAAGAATGAAAATGTAGAATATATAATATTTAAAACTTTAAAATTTAAAATTGGTTAATATAAATTCAAAAAGTTGCCAAAAATTAAATAACGCTGCAACCATATATATTTTGAATGGAAAAGAAACATAAAAGGGTTTTAAGGCGAAGGTGGACCTTCAAATCGACCAAAACCATCCAAAATTTCGAAAATTATTTTTTGTCCCCAAAATATGAAGCGCTTCGCAAGCTACCGTATTCAGGTCGAATTTTTGCAATCGCATGATTTTTATGGATTTTATTAATATTTTAAGAAAATTTAAAGGGCCGCGCTGATCAGCTGATCTTTGTTTACATTGTGTTTGTACTTTGTTTACAAATGTTTTCAGCCGAATTTTTTTGCCCTAATTAACTGTAAGTTTTTATTTATGAACGCTAATTGGCAACAGTTTGATTTATTGATTCTGAGTTTTGTTTATGATCGTTGTATCTTAATTATAGGCTGTTTTTTCACTCTTTGAAGTAAATTTTCGTTCAAAATCTGATAAAAAGCTTTCGCTGATTAGTTATAAGTAACAGTAAGCAATTGTACGTAATACAAACTAACTTTTTTTATTCGCTATGGATACAATTAGCTCCCGCTGGCGTAAGCCTAAAGGACGTCCGAACAAACGAAGGAAGGCTGCTGTTGAAAATGCTTCGAAGCGTAAATGTTCTAAAATTGGAGCTAAAGTAACTGAACAGACTGCTTTTGAAAGTGTAAATTATACAGTTGTTGATGAAAATGCATGGACATCATTACTCAGCAAAGTTTCATGCGATTTGTGTACGTCTGTGAACTGTTTGAGAGTTGTTGTGGGACAAGCGTATGGGTTTTCAAAAAATTTAGAACTCATTTGTTCTGAATGTGGCCATTCCTTTGGAAAAACATTTTCAAGTGCACGAGAAGAATGCTCAAGGAAATTCGTAATAAACCAAAAAATTGTACAGGCCTTTTTAAGCATGGGTAAAGGTCATTCAGCAGTCGAAACTTTTGCCATGATTTTAAACATGCCATGTATGGATAAGAAAACATTTTCTAAGTGTTTAGAAGACTTGGCTTTCAAAAATGATTCTATGAAAAAACAAATTTTGAAATTGTCTCGAGATGTGGTGCGAAGCACATATATTGAACAAAATTCACTGGATAACAGTGATGATTCTATTTTAGATATAGCCGTCTCATATGATGGAACTTGGCAGAAAAGAGGCCATACGTCTTTGTATGGTATTGGTACTGTCATCGATATAATCACGGGGCTCGTTCTAGACTTTGAGATATTATCAAAGTACTGCCCTGAATGTGCCTCCGTTGCAAAAGATCTGGGAGAAAACAGTGCGGAATTTGCTATTTGGAAGGAAGGACACAAATCCTACTGCCAAAAAAATTTTGAAGGTTCATCAGGCAGCATGGAGATGAGCGCAGCATTGAAGATTTGGAAGCGATCAATTGAAAATAATAAAATGCGCTACACTACAATGTTATCAGATGGTGATGCTAAAACACATCAGCATCTTAATGAAAATTGTGTTTATGGCACAAACGTTCCAATAAGAAAAGAAGAATGTGTAAATCACGTTTCAAAAAGGTTAGGAACGGCTTTAAGAAATAAAGTAAAAGAGCTGAGGATAAAGGGGATTACAATTGGTGGACGCAGACATGGTAATTTAAAGGAAGAAACTATTTTAAAATTGCAAAATTTCTACAGAAAGGCGATAAAGGACAATGCTCCAGACATTGAAAAGATGAAATCAGCTATTTTTGCTACATTGTATCATTGTATGTCATCAGACAAAAAGCCAGTACATAATAAATGTCCAGTTGGAGCCAACTCATGGTGTTTCTATCAGCGGGCGATAGCTTGTAATGAGAAACCTAAAAGCCATGAATCGATGAAAACTCGCTTGTCTGAAAACGTTGTAGCACATATATTACCTGTGTACCAAAGATTGGCCTCGGATGAAATCCTTCAACGCTGTGCTTCTGCAAAGACTCAAAATTCTAATGAAACTTTGCACAGCTGCATTTGGCAGAAGTGCCCAAAAGAAGTATTTGTGTCAAAAAAACGGTTGGAAATTGCAGTAACAACAGCTGTGAGTGAGTTTAATTTTGGGTGCATGGAGTCATTGAAAGTAATGTGCAAAGATACAGAAATATGTAATGAATCGATGACCATAGCAAAAAAGCGAGATGTTCGCAGATCGAAACAAAAAGAGCGACGATCATTAGAATCTAATAAAAAACCTGTGATGCAAAAAAAAATGAAAAAATTAGCTCTAAACGCTAAAAATGAAAAGAAGGAAGGCATCACCTATGGTGCCGGAATGTTTTAGTTATGATTTATAGTGTTTTTGCATGTGAAAAATTTGTTTTTATGTTTATCATTATCTATATTTTCAATTTATGTGTACTACAGTTGCAACTAAGTTTTATCCCATGGTCTGACAGGTATCTTCAAACAAAAGTCACCTTTTTCTTTTTGAAAAAAAGGGGCATTGATCATTTATGCTTTATGATCAACTAAAACACCATTACTGCGTAAGTACCTCATAAAACAACAAATAATTTTTTAGGAAAAATATGTTTTTTTTACATATTTATCATTCAAATGTTATTGTATGCTTATATATATGTATTGTAAGTAATATTCATTCAGTACATGGTATTTAATGTTGTTTATTATTGAAATACTGAAATTTCTAACTTAAAAGTTGATTTTCTCAAAATGAAAATTTCCGAATAACGTCAATTTTCAAAATGTTCCATGCGCATCCCTAATTCTCCAAGTTCTTCAAAATTTGTTGTGTATTTACCTTATGGTGTATAAAATGAATATTAGCTAAATAAATAGTACTTCAGAACTCATAGGCTGTAAATTCTTTAGCGAAAGAATGATTTACAGAGTTTTTGCACAATAAAAATTGTTTCTTCCACTTATTATTATTTTTATTAATTTTTATTTTCTATTCAGGCTTACAATTCCAACTAAGTTTTACTCGTAGGTCTGAAAGGTAACTCATGGATAAAAATCACCTGATTATATGCAAAAGAAATGCGCATGGAGCATTTTTGGTTAACCAAAACGATGCGTTACCGCGAAAGCTTCTCGTAACGATGAATACTTTTTTAGTAAAAATATGGTTTTTTTACATATTTATCATTCAAATGTTATTGTATGCGTATATATACGTATTGTAAGTAATATTCATTCAGTATATGGTATTTAATGTTGTTTATTAATGAAATACTGAAATTTCTAACTTAAAAGTTGATTTTCTCAAAATGAAAATTTCCGAATAACGTCAATTTTCAAAATGTTCCATGCGCATCCCCAATTCTCCAAGTTCTTCAAAATCTGTTGTGTATTTACCTTATGGTGTATAAAATGAATATTAGCTAAATAAATAGTACTCCAGAACTCGTAGGCTATAAATTTTTTATCGAAAGAATAATTTACAGAGTTTTTGCACAATAAAAATTGTTTCTTCCACTTATTATTATTTTTATCAATTTTTATTTTCTATTCAGGCTTACAATTCCAACTAAGTTTTACTCGTAGGTCTGAAAGGTAACTCATGGATAAAAATCACCTGATTATATGCAAAAGAAATGCGCATGGAGCATTTTTGGTTAACCAAAATGATGCGTTACCGCGAAAGCTTCTCGTAACGATGAATACTTTTTTAGTAAAAATATGGTTTTTTTACATATTTATCATTCAAATGTTATTGTATGCGTATATATATGTATTGCAAGTAATATTCATTCAGTATATGATATTTAATGTTGTTTATTATTGAAATACTGAAATTTCTAACTTAAAAGTTGATTTTCTCAAAATGAAAATTTCCGAATAACGTCAATTTTCAAAATGTTCCATGCGCATCCCTAATTCTCCAAGTTCTTCAAAATTTGTTGTGTATTTACCTTATGGTGTATAAAATGAATATTAGCTAAATAAATAGTACTTCAGAACTCATAGGCTGTAAATTCTTTAGCGAAAGAATGATTTACAGAGTTTTTGCACGATAAAAATTGTTTTTTCCACTTATTATTATTTTTATTAATTTTTATTTTGTATTCAGGCTTACAATTCCAACTAAGTTTTACTCGTAGGTCTGAAAGGTAACTCATGGATAAAAATCACCTGATTATATGCAAAAGAAATGCGCATGGAGCATTTTTGGTTAACAAAAACGATGCGTTACCGCGAAAGCTTCTCGTAACGATGAATACTTTTTTAGTAAAAATATGGTTTTTTTACATATTTATCATTCAAATGTTATTGTATGCGTATATATATGTATTGTAAGTAATATTCATTCAGTATATGGTATTTAATGTTGTTTATTATTGAAATACTGAAATTTCTAACTTAAAAGTTGATTTTCTCAAAATGAAAATTTCCGAATAACGTCAATTTTCAAAATGTTCCATGCGCATCCCTAATTCTCCAAGTTCTTCAAAATTTGTTGTGTATTTACCTTATGGTGTATAAAATGAATATTAGCTAAATAAATAGTACTTCAGAACTCATAGGCTGTAAATTCTTTAGCGAAAGAATGATTTACAGAGTTTTTGCACGATAAAAATTGTTTTTTCCACTTATTATTATTTTTATTAATTTTTATTTTCTATTCAGGCTTACAATTCCAACTAAGTTTTACTCATAGGTCTGAAAGGTAACTCATGGATAAAAATCACCTGATTATATGCAAAAGAAATGCGCATGGAGCATTTTTGGTTAACCAAAACGATGCGTTACCGCGAAAGCTTCTCGTAACGATGAATACTTTTTTAGTAAAAATATGGTTTTTTTACATATTTATCATTCAAATGTTATTGTATGCGTATGTATATGTATTGTAAGTAATATTCATTCAGTATATGGTATTTAATGTTGTTTATTATTGAAATACTGAAATTTCTAACTTAAAAGTTGATTTTCTCAAAATGAAAATTTCCGAATAACGTCAATTTTCAAAATGTTCCATGCGCATCCCTAATTCTCCAAGTTCTTCAAAATTTGTTGTGTATTTACCTTATGGTGTATAAAATGAATATTAGCTAAATAAATAGTACTTCAGAACTCATAGGCTGTAAATTCTTTAGCGAAAGAATGATTTACAGAGTTTTTGCACGATAAAAATTGTTTTTTCCACTTATTATTATTTTTATTAATTTTTATTTTGTATTCAGGCTTACAATTCCAACTAAGTTTTACTCGTAGGTCTGAAAGGTAACTCATGGATAAAAATCACCTGATTATATGCAAAAGAAATGCGCATGGAGCATTTTTGGTTAACAAAAACGATGCGTTACCGCGAAAGCTTCTCGTAACGATGAATACTTTTTTAGTAAAAATATGTTTTTTTTTTACATATTTATCATTCAAATGTTATTGTATGCGTATATATATGTATTGTAAGTAATATTCATTCAGTATATGGTATTTAATGTTGTTTATTATTGAAATACTGAAATTTCTAACTTAAAAGTTGATTTTCTCAGAATGAAAATTTCCGAATAACGTCAATTTTCAAAATGTTCCATGCGCATCCCTAATTCTCCAAGTTCTTCAACATTTGTTGTGTATTTACCTTATGGTGTATAAAATGAATATTTGCTAAATAAATAGTACTTCAGAACTCATAGGCTGTAAATTCTTTAGCGAAAGAATGATTTACAGAGTTTTTGCACGATAAAAATTGTTTTTTCCACTTATTATTATTTTTATTAATTTTTATTTTCTATTCAGGCTTACAATTCCAACCAAGTTTTACTCGTAAGTCTGAAAGGTAACTCATGGATAAAAATCACCTGATTATATGCAAAAGAAATGCGCATGGAACATTTTTTCTTTTTGGTTAACCAAAACGATGCGTTGCTGCGAAACCATCTCGTAAAACGATGAATACTTTTTTAGTAAAAATATGGGGTTTTTTAACATGTTTATTATTTAAATGTTATTGTATGCTTATATATATGTGTTATAAGTAATATTCATCCATTATATAGTATTTAATATTCTTTATTATTGAAATACTAAAATTTCTAACTTAAAAGTTGATTTTCTCAAAATGAAAATTTCCGAATAATGTCAATTTTCAAAATGTTCCATGCGCATCCCTAATTCTCCAAGTTCTTCAAAATTTGTTGTGTATTTACCTTATGGTGTATAAAATGAATATTAGCTAAATAAATAGTACTCCAGAACTCGTAGGCTATAAATTTTTTATCAAAAGAATAATTTACAGTGTTTTTGTACAATAAAAATTGGTTTTTACACTTTTATTATTATTATTAATTTTTATTTTCTTTTTATACTTTCAATTCCAACTAAGTTTTACTCTTGGGTCTGAAAGGTATCTCATAAATAAAAATGACCATATTATATGCGAAAGAAATGCGCCTGGAGCATTTTTAATTAATTAATTATTTCAATTATTAATAATTAATAATTACTAAAATAATTAATATTTTTTTGTAAAATTTCTGATATTTTTATGTAACTATAAATTCAATCACATATTTCATTTTCAAAGAAATCGGTTGGAAAAAAATTTTTTTTTTTTTGAGAGTCCACCTTCGCCTTAAATTGTTATAAAAAGATCTGGTATGACGCATAATATTTGAAAAGAATGCATTCAATAGCCATTCCCTGAAAAACAAGACATTTTTCGGAACATATTTTGAAACAAGATGGCGGATGAAGCTGGCCAACGAACTCAGTCAAGACATTAGTATGTAACATTCTATGAAAAATTTCATCCAAATCGGTTAAGAATTCGAGAGTTACAGCATGAAAAAATTCAGATATAAATAAAGTGGATTTGGTATCTGGGAGTCATGATCGGCGAAAATATAGCAAAATTTCCTGAAGTGTTTCCTTCGCACGGCTGTAATAGGTAGCTTTTTACTTTTTGTAATGAAAACTACCTAAAAGTATCCACAATTGGCCACCACTGTGTATATATATATAATATTAATAATATGTTTAGAATATTCTTTTGTTTAGTAAACAGGTGTATTTATTGTGTGACAAGTGCTGTGATGGATAACTATAGGTAGCTTTTTACTTTTTGTAATGAACACTACCTAAAAGTATCCACAGATTTGGCCACCACTGTGTATATATATATAATATTAATAATATGTTTAGAATATTCTTTTTTTAGTAAACAGGTGTATTTATTGTGTGACAAATGCTGTGATGGATAACTATTTGCTATCCCTAGTGACTTAAGCAAACTTGACTAAAATGATGAATCATTTAAATGTTATAAGAACCTAATATATTAAATTTAAAATGAATAAGAAAAAAAACACATAATAATTTTCAAAACTGACATTGAAATGTTATTTTCCTTCGAGTGTCTGAAGGGAGTTTAAAGTTCTTTGTGGTCGAGGGCAAGTGCTTTTTAGTTCATTGCTGCAACTTTGTTCCATTAGTAACTATCAGACTTATTCCACATATTTAAGTACCACAAATAAAGAGAAAAATACTATTTTGGGTTTAATCGAATTTCTTTATAAAGAAAAGTTTTACTTATAAAAATAACCCACACAAAAAGAAATTATATGGAGTGATGGACCATCCTCTACGTTTAAATATAAATCCATGACAAAACTCTTTATCTGTGAAAAGTATGGAGGAAAATCATTGACATGGAAAACAAGTAGTTGATGGGGAAGATGATAACATAAATACGCGTGTACCAAAAGACGATGAGTAAGAACAAAATGCACAGAGTTCAGTTCAATCTGCAAAGGATTTTTTTTGATTTAGCAGGCCATCCTTCACAGAGCACGAAAAATTCTACATTTGAAAAGAGGAAATTAAAAAAGTGTACATAAGGAAAATCCTTGGAAAAATAATAACTAAAATCAAATGATTATCAAGTTTCCATATCACTGAACACAATGTAAGGAACATACTTTATCACAACTAATGCCAATCAAAAGAAGAGAAATTGAATCAAACACTTCAACAATCTTAATTTCCAATGAAGATCTAAATTTTGGAAAATAGATTACTTTGAATTAGGAGGGCAAGCTTTATCCAGAAAAATTTATTAAACTAATGATACATTTTTTGAAAATGCCATAGGAATGTTAAAAATCTGAGATAATTTCAAATGGCTCAAACACTGAGGTGAAATTTCATACAATCATGAAGAAATAGTAAATGCTAATTAAACAATTTGTCGCCATGACTGAAATTAAACCATTTGTTGCATTGACTTTGTCAATGCGATTATTTTTTCTAATAGTAAATGCTTAGTAAATGCTCCAATAAATATGGAAACTATGCATTTGAACTATGCATTTAAACTTCTAAAACAAAATAATAAAACTTGTTTTGTCATTAATACCTTGTTTTTATTATTTTGTTGGGTTTTTTATACAATTTCTATTCATAAAAAAATTATATTAAAAAGTAATTTTTTTGTATTTTATATCCGTTTCTCCATATTGATGTAGAAACTTCAATAAATGAATGTAAAATCAACTTTTCAATTAATGTGCAATTGATTTATTTTTTTCTTAAAATTAGGAATTCGCAGATTGTTCCACACGGGACAAGAATGTCCTGCAAGGGACACCTATTAGAAAAATTATTACTTAATTTATTACTAAATTACTAAATTACTGAATTACTAAACTTAAATTATTACTAAAATTTACTCTTTCAAACACATAACGCAAATATAGTTAGTTAGGAGTCTGAGCATTTATTGAAAAAACTTACAGTCGTACAAACACAGCAGAATCAGAGGATTTCTTGTTACAAGCAAAACATTAGAAAACTCGTCAATATTGTGTACTTCACGGGAACAGCTTTAATGCATTTTTTTTTTTTTTTTTACTTTAAAAACGTGAAAAAAAATTCTTTTGCTGATGATATCACATAAGTAGAGTACGTACTCTGGGTCAGCAAAAAAAAAAAAAAAAAAAAAAAAAAAAAAAAAAAAAATTTAAAATGAGTGTCATAATTGCAAAAGTATTCATGTAAACTTAGTCTAATTGTCCCACACACGACGGTGGAATGGCCCACAAGCATATCAAATGTTGATTCCCTTAAGAAATAAACTACAATTTGTGGAATAAATAAGACAAATTAATTAGGTTAAAATAAAATTATAGATTAAATTAAACAGGTTAAAACTTCATTAAAGATATTTTACACAATCTAAAGAATGAGAAATGTGAAAATGGATTACACAATGATTAGTAAAAAACTCTCAGCATTAAGATTTTGATTATATATCATGGAAAGAATATGATAAAGAACTTTGGCATTATACACTGGTTATCAAAAATTAAGGAAAAGTCACAAAATGTTAATTTTCAAATACGCGAACACTCAAAAGGAAATAATATAATTCGAGCAATTACTATCTCTACATCACAGCTAGCCCATATAACATCTCATTCAGGTCACACATGGTCATAAGTGTCACAGTCACTACGGTGAAGCAAAAAAATAGAAAATTCCATACATCTCATTATGAGTCTCAAATTATCACTATATGTGACTCCACTGAGAAGTCAATGTGACTGCTGCTTTGTGACGAGTCACATGTGACTTTACAATGTAGTTACATTGTGACTCTCATGTGACTGTCATTTTTAGACTCAATTTCAAAGTCATCGTGAACGCTGCATTGTGATAAGTCACCAAATAATGTCACATTAAAGTCACATGATGACTTTTCCCAAAAGAGCACAATGGTGACTTCACAGTAGTATCTCTGTCACATGAAAGTCATCATGTGACTTTAATGTGACATTATTTGGTAACTTATCACAATGCAGCGTTACGATGACTTTGAAATTTAGTCTACAAATGACAGTTACATGAGAGTCGCAATGTAACTACATTGTAAAGTCACATAGTGACTCGTCACAAAGCAGCAGTCACACTGACTTCTCAGTGGAGTCCCATATAGTGACCATTTGAGACTCATAGTGAGATGTTATTTTTTTGCTTCACCGTAGTGACTGTGACACTTGTGACTATGTGTGACCTGAATGAGATGTTATATTGGCTAGCTGTGTTGTAGAGATAGTAATTACTCGAATTATATTATTTCCTTTTGAGTGTTCGCGTATTTGAAAATTAGCATTTTGTGACTTTTCCTTAATTTTTGATAACCAGTGTATATTGAAATTGATATTGGATTAACCCGAGAGTAGTCGCGTCTTTTTTCAGTACGTTATTAGTCGCGCTCGGTTTTTTTTTTTTGCCGCCGGTCTCCTGCATACAGAAAATAAAAAAAAAAAAATAATAAAAATCACGTAATATTCGAATATTTCATTTAAATGAAGTTATAAATATGCAGTTGATTTAAATTATACAATTTATTCATGAGATTTGGAATAATGTGAAATAGTAAAAATGAACTGATATTAGTGATTGTTCAGCCGACTTTTCCGCCAATTTCAAATTTGCTTGTAAAAATGTACCTGAAGGAAAAACAAAGATGTCTTGTTACTTCACTATGGTGGTGGAGAAGCATTTAAAATCAGTTACATAATAGGTCTTCATTGTATTAGTAAGGCGATATAAATTAAGAGAAGATAATTTATATGGGCAGCAAAATGACTGACACGCGATTACGGGCAGGTTAATGAAAAAATATATAAATAAACTATTTTTTTTTTTTTTACAACTAGGATTAACTCTGTGTTTTTGAAACCATATTAATTTCGGTTAGTTTTAAAAAGATTTTTAAAAAGCAAACCAGTAAGCATTAAACATTTTATATGAATGCAAAAAATATGAATCGTGTTTCCATTTTAATAGCAATATAAATTAAGAGAAGATAATTTATATGGGCGGCAAAATGACTGACACGCGATTACTGGCAGGTTAATGGAAAAATATATAAATAAACTATTTTTTTTTTTACAACTAGGATTAACTGTGTGTTTTTGAAATCATATTAATTTCGGTTAGTTTTAAAAAGATTTTTAAAAAGCAAACCAGTAAGCATTAAACATTTTATATGAATGCAAAAAATATGAATCGTGTTTCCATTTTAATAGTTCATTTCAAATGTATTTTTCACCATGCAATAGTCTCAAATACAATTTAAAGAGTATTTCAGAGATTCTATGGAAAAATTCTATTTCCAAGGAAGAAAATTTACTATATATGCGTTATTAAAATATTCAATGTAAAACAAAAATCGGATCTTATTTTTCAGTGGCGTATTATCTTTCAATGTTAAATAGTTGTGAATAAATACAAAATCTCGAGTTATTCAAAAGGTGGCGTCTCTATACGTTTAATTTTTGCTAACCATCTTATATAAGAAATACTTCGGGAAGAGTTCCACAACCTGTTTTTTTTTTTTTTTTTTTTTTTTTAGCGATAAATGTTTCGATGTGGTTGCTGCGATTGGTTGATTGCCTTTGGGGTTGATTTTTTTACTACTGGAAAAGACTTTATTTATGTTTTTTTTTTTTTTTTGCATTTAACATATTTTTTCGAGAAAATTTATAACTTTTCGTTTTTTAAACGGTATTTTACTGTAGATGTAATATTATGCAAATAAATTTTTGTGTACTTTGATATGTTTTAAGGTGCATATAACATTAATGTGTATAATGTAATGTTATGTTTTAATTTGACATACATAATAAATAGATAAAAAAATGAAATATATAAAATTATAAAAATATATAAGTATAGAGTATCTATTTATAGGTGTACTATACATTACGTATTTATAAGTATAAGTATAATATACATAAAAATAATACATATTTATTTTCTTATTTTCATAACATATCACATATATAATATTTCTTAAATAAATATATGTTTATAAATATTTAAAAAATATGTTTTCTCACTATCTTGAAAAATTTGGTAATAAGCTGAAATGGCCTTTTGGCGTCATTTTAGATTCCTTCGCCAATCGCGCCAATCAGCACAGGATATGGAATTCTTCACAATACTTCCTACCCGACTGGTGATTACACGCCGTTTCCTTTTTACTATAAATTTGATCAAAATGTCGTGAGTTTACCTTCTTTTGTACCAATGAGTAACAGTTAGATAATGTTTTAAGCTATCGATTTAAATGATCTTATCTTACTGAGGTTGCACACAAAAGCGCACTATAAATAAACAGATCACAATACTAAAATAACAGAGAATGGTACTATAGTATGTGCTAACAGTTAAATAGACGCATCAAGAAATTATTAAATGAAAACTTTTAAGTTGGCTTTAGAGTTCTATAAGTACAGGATATCATAATTCGATAGTATCTAATACTGCTGTTATTGTTTGCAAAGTTTGTTCTAATGGAAGATTTACTCTATTACTCTATTTCTTAGTTTTATCTGTCTCAAGAATGTACATATTTAGAACAACATTTCTCCGTAGCTATAAAAAATATTATATGTCCAATAATGCATTAATAAATGATTTGTGTCAAAAAAAGGCAACATTTCTTTCGCCGCAAGTGTATTATAGTATATCATTTCAAATGCTATTTTCTTTATAAAATATTTAATTTCAGCGTAATAAAAACTTAATACTTCCAGAGTCTAATAAAAAACAAACAAAGAATGATCAGAAACATCTATTGTTAAAATATCTGGTTGTTAGTTAAATGATATGTGTACTACATAAAACATAATCATGTTAAGCATTCTGTTAGTAACAACAAGATCAAAATTAACATTACATGCCATGACTTTAATGATAAATATCTTTTCTTCTAGTTAAAACATCAATCTTCGATGAAATAGAACACAAAAATGTGCTGTTAAATACTCTTTGCTAGATAGTTGTAATGTATTAGTCTGCGCTATTCATACAAAGAAGTTCGTAAGCGAATGATAAATAAATGGCACTTTTGGTTTGAATTTCAACATTTTTGCTTTAAATATTGGATGGTGATCTGCTATTGTGCACATTTTAAATCTTCAATTTTGGTGGCAGATGTTTTTATGACATCACTTTCTACTTCCGGTTGACTTCGGGTCGGGTTTAATAAATCGGTTTTCAAAGGATAACCCACAATATTTTTAAAAGGAAAAAATATAATAATAAATCTCATATAATAAAACTCCAGTAAACACTGGATACGTAATTACACATGATTAATTAAAGTTATATTTTTCCCAAACTGTTTGAATATGTGTCCACGATAGGATTCGAACGAGGGACCTTTTGGCTGATGCCACCAATATTCTGTCACTTGAGCTATCCTGGACAAATCTCGTAGACATATAACTTACCCAAAACTATAATGATTATAACATCTGGTTTGATATCTGAATCAGCTACACAGAATAAATCACAGGTTATAGAAACTCCAAGAAACGTTATATACTTAATTATATCCATAAATCTCATTTAATAGAACTCCAAGAAACGCTGGATACGTAATTACACATGATTAATTAAAGTTGTAATTTTTCCAAACAGAGTGAAAATGTGTCAATGCGAGGACTCGAATCAGGGACCTTTTGCCTAAGACAATGCTTTATTAACTGAGCTATCCTGGAAAATTCTGATGGGCACATAATTCACCCAGAACCATAGTGATTATGACATCTGCTCTGATATCTGAATCAGCTACACAGAATAGATCACAAATTATGGAAATTCCAAGAAATGTTGGATACTTAATTATATTCAAAAATCTCATGTAATAGAACTACAATAAATTCGCGATACGTAATTACACATGATTCATTAAAGTTGTAATTTTTCCAAAATGTGTGAAAATGTGTCCACGCCAGGATTCGAACCAGGGACCATTCGGCTGAAACCACCAATACTCTGCCAATTGAGCTATCCTGGACAAATCTCGTAGACATATAACTCGCCTAGAACTATAATGATTATAACATCTGGTTTGGTATGTGAATCAGCTACACAGAATAAATCACAGGTTATGAAAACTCCAAGAAGCGTTGGATACTTAATTATATTCATAAATCTCATGTAATGAACTCTGAACAATGAACTCTGGATACTCAATTACACATGATTAATTAAAGTTGTAATTTTTCCAAACTGGGTGAAAAAGTGTAGCTAAAAAAGTGCATTCTATGTAGCTGATTCAGATACCAGAGCAAATTTTATAATCATCATGGTTCTGGGTAAATTATGTGTCTACGATATTTGTCCTGGATAGCTCAGTTGGTAGGGTATTGGCGGCTTTAGCCAAAAGTTCCCGGTTGCGAATCCTAGCCTGTACACATTTTCATCCAGTTTGAAAAAAAAAATACAACTTTTAAAAGTATATATTTCAATGTAACTGAGTGTATATATAGGATAAATCCCACATTAGAAATATAATTATAAAGTAATTATCCATAATTATTTTGAAATGGGTATTAATTTTCTTTTATTTCATGTTGATTTTGTGTTAAAGTGCTTCGGGTTTGTATCGGGTATCGGGTCAACAATTCTTTTATTTTTTTAGAGGTTGGTATTAATAAGGTTTAAATCTGGTTAGCGGTATAGATAATTTTCGAGTTTGGTTGCGGTATGAAAAACCGGTGTACGACCCTAGAATTAAACCTGGGCTTCCTGGGTTAGAGGACATAGGTGAAAATCATATTTTATTATGAAAAATTCTCACGGATTTTATATACATTTAATATATACATTTTGGAGATCCCACTAATAACCCCAAAAAGCAGTTTAATGTCAAAAATTACAATTATGTATTCAAATAAAAATTTTAAATTAACTTAAACTACACTTTGGCATTAGACGCATCCAAGGAGTTAACAGCCGAATAAACGCAAAAGATTTGCTATTTACGGGCAATTTTTGCTTCTGATAATTTCAGTGATCGAAGCGCGTAGTTCGATTACATGTCTGTTAAATTTGTGTTTCATTTGTAGTATTTTATTATTTTAATGATGAAGTTTTAATTTTATTATGGAGTATTTGACAAAACAAATGCTGAACTATTTATATTTTTTAACTGCAAACGGGATAATCTTTTGTAATTGTACTTCATGCGATATAGATATATTTAATAAAAGAATTTATGCCTGAAAATTAATTTAAAACCAATAAAAATTTAGTATATTGAGATACAGTTTTAAAGTAAATTGCATTTGAAAGAATGCTTTTGTTCCTTTTCGACGGTGCAAACATTGGAATTGTGCGACGTTTGGAAGCTACACAGTTGCATTAAAAATTAGATTAAGTTACTGCCAATGTCAATATCGCATCAGCATCATTTTGGAATATTTGACGAGAACAAATGCTGAACTATTTTTTAAATGCAAACAGGTTAATTTTTTGTAATAGGATTTCACGCGATACAGATAGATTTAATAATAAAAATCCATGCCCTAAAATTAATTTATAGTCCATAAAATTTATTGCATTGAGATACAGTATTGAAATAAATTACATTTGAAAGAACATTTTTGTTCCTATTCGATGGTGTATACATTGAAATTGTGCAATGTTTTGAAGCTAAAGAAATGCATTTAAAGTTAAACTTATTGGCTTATTATATTCTTATCTATTTCCAACCTCAATATAAGAACAGAGTAATTTGCTGATATGTTTTCTCTTAATCATATAGATTTGTAATATATCAGTTTTAACAATAAACAAGTTTTTGATATCATAACATCAATAATCAGACTTCAATAAAATATGCAAAACTAAGTTCAAAATGGCTTGGTTTACGTAATAGTCAATTTATTACCCAATATTTACCAAAAAATCTTCCCATGTTTCTTCTTCTTTTTCAAAACAAAAACTGTTATCACTAATATTTAAGAAAATATCAAAATTTAAAATAAGAAAAACGTCACCATGTCCTATTACATTTTAATGATATCGGAATTTTTTCGACTAATTGTCAGGCAAAGCTATTTCAAGTTGCTGTCTTTAATAATAGAAATCATGACACAACAGTTAAACATGCTTCCATTTTTTTACATTTAAATTTAACATTTTTTATGCTACAATACAATAAAAAAGTGTTAAATGAAAACATATACCGAAGTCTTTCAGAATTATTCAACACCTGAAGCTCGAATACATGGGAATCCAATTATAAAATATATTTCCCCCAGAGAAATGTTTTGACATTACAGAGAAAAATTCACGTTGAATGAAATTGTTTTTCATATCTGAGATATTTGTAAGCTATGTTTAAGACATAAGATTTTGACAGCTTTATCAATATATTCCAAATAACAAAAGCACAGAAAAAAATAACTGACAAAAAAGATTTGAAATTCAACACCAGGACGAAAATATATTAAATCAAAAGCGAACAGAGATATGTTACATATCTTTTCTTATATATGACCGTAAAAAATCCCGTTTTCGTTGTCTCATTCTTGTTTTCATTGCAGTTTTATAGTATGTATTGTGTTGCGTTATTGTCTGAAATTCCAATTTCAGAATGTTTAAAGATTTCACGTACACATATATATGTTACACACACACACACATATATATATATATTGATAAGTGTGTGTGTGTACGCATTTATTTATTTATTTATACACAGGGTACTTCAACCAAATAAGGCGATGCTTGTAATAAGGCCAGCAGCCTATATCTCGTAGGAAATGACCTTAGGCCGAGAAATGACAGCGTGTATCTAACAGTTATTTGTCTTTGACATGTGCGAAAAGTTTCGGCCACAACCAATACCGGCTTCGTCGTCATTTTTGGACCATTGAATCTTGCAACACGTCACGCTAAAAACAGTAAATAAACTGTCATACGAAATAATTGTAAATTAATGATTAAAATGATGTTCAAGACAAATTAACTAGGAATGTATATTAGTTTCAGAATGAAATATTCTGCATCTTTAATTCTGTTTGTGTTTGAAAGTAAAATATGTGGAAAACAAAAATCCCCTAGTAGGGACAGGTAGTTTAAGAGCTGGTCCTATTAGAGATACACCATTTTCATCGTATATTGTCATTTACAAAGCTAATAAAAATCTTTAGGTGAATATAGTTGTAGAAAACTACGAAATCTAACAAAGCGGTGGTAAGGATCGCTCAACAGAGTGAAGGTAAATGCAATCAGCAGTTTTTGCTGTTCGAAATGGCATCCAGTAAATAGGGCAGACACAAAATGCTGTTTTATAAGGAGAACACTTTATTTATTTATTTTTTTTTTTTACTTTGATCTAATATCTCGAAAATATTTATAAATATTACGACTAACAAAATTTAAAAGGTTAATTCGGATGTAACACAGTTTATTGCTATCTCAATCATTAACTTGAAATAATTTCGTACAGGTACCCCTATATAGTAAAAACACCATAAGGACATACCCGAATAGTGCACACCTCTATTTATAAAACGCTTTTTTATCCCCACTCCCATAATGTACAAATTTGTATGCTTGTATCACTCTGAATAGCACATACTGCAAATTGCGAGCAGTATATTTGTCCACGAAAGATGAAAAATGATCCTTTTCGCGAGAAATGAAAATTTAAATAAAAAAAATCATCAGTAGTGCAATATGTTTACTTATTTGTTTGGAGGTTGATTTGTAACACATTTTAGGATACTGTATTTTATGATACAAATTATGATTATTGCGTTGCGAATACTTCCAAAATAAATTACAATCAGGATACAACATGTATGTATGAAGGTATTTCACATTGTCAGAATATTAAGGTTTTATAACAGAATCCTTTTAATTTTAATGTTGGAAAGTGTAATGCAAACTATTTGTAACACGAATTTTCATTTCTTATTTTAACCCTTTATGTGCTGAATTATGAATTCATAAAAAATTTATCTTGTAAAGCATTTTTGTGGATTGTTTAAACTACATTAGAAGATTTACATAATCATTTAATACATTTTAGAAGGATTTTAGAAGGATTAATTAAATTTGAATTTATAGGAATTTTGTGTACTATATATGACCCCACTCAAATCTTTTATTTTAAATATTTTTCAGAATTAGGAAATGTACAAATAAAATGTTCTTACAATAGAGATATTTCTGAATTTAATAACCCTCCCAACGCCAAGAAAGCTGATAAGATGCAAAGGTAAAAAAAAATAATCCTCTTAAAAATATTTTTGTTTTGTGCAACCACTAATGCTTTTGGAACAAGATAAAGTAATGTATCTGTAACTCATTATAAACTATATTACAACTAATTGATGTATTAAATGAATTTCATAACAAGTTATTTTAATGGTACTTATAAGTACCGCCAGTAGATAAATGGTTAAATGAGTGTCTGATAACCTCATTTACAACTGATTTGAGCTTGATTTGAGTGATGATATATTGTCTAATTCTAGTGCGCGTAAATGTATTGTGTATGTGACAAGGGTGCCTTAAAATTTTCTTTTATTTTGCATGAAAATATTTTCGTGTAATCTTAAACAACTTCCGAAGAAAGAAAAAAAAAAACTAGATTTTTACAGATTTTCATTTTTCTAGAAAAAAGCATTCGTTCTCAAAATTCAAACAATGTTTAATTTAATTATACATCAACATATAACATCTCGTATCACATGGCGCCACAGTTTATACTGCTAAAGCAGGTTGGTGTAATGTAAATAAGGAATATAATATGTTGCCGAGCAAAACCTAAAATGTGATTTTTTTTATGAACAAACAAACGTTTTAATAACCGTAATAAATATGCCCCTTAAATTGCTTTTTATTTAAAGTTCTAAGCCTATTTTTTCGAGAAATGAGTTATAAAGCAAAGGACAAAGAAATTTGTAAGCTCAAAATAAGTTATCAAATTTTACATTTCATTTTGTATCATTTACCTTTAAAGATACCTTTAAAGATTATTCTAAAAACGTCAAGATATATCATCAGAATTTTCTTATTGTTAGAGGCTACTGAGTACTGCTTATTCTGAATGTAATGTCTTTTTTTGTGTTTTATGTTTCGAAAAAGACCAGAAAAACAAAATAAAGATTATATTTAAATGAAAATATTGAAGAAGTTTAATGTTTCGAGAAAAGTAAAATTAGGTTTTCGGATGCTTGTCAAACGCTTTAAATTTTGTAAAATACCAATGGCAGAGATCATAGTAAATAAATAGAAGTTATCAGTGGATTACTATTGACAATAGCAAATACCTGAAATTGAAATTATTATTTTAATGTATTAATACACCATTTAATAGTATGTCAAAAATATATTACTAATAATTATATTATTAATAATGCTTGAATAGAAAGAATTTTCAAAGATTTTCATCCAGAATTTACTGTAATTTTTCGGTCTCTTTTTACAGACTTTAAAATAAAATGTCATTTCACAGAAATATCCAGGTAATTGAACACAATGAAATGAACTTAAAGCAAGTTTTTGTGGTTTTGTAAGAATTTCAAAATAGGGGATATCCCTGAAATACGGTCCAATTTCGAGCTAACAAGGTGTAAGTTACTTAGAGGTTTTACTGTATATACCTGTATACATGTGAAGAGCTCAGACGGTAAAGGTGGTAAGTGACTCAATAATCATTTTATGAAAATAAGCTGTAAAGTTCTAAATCTCTATTTCCGTTTATTTTCAAATGTATTCTTTATCAATTAAAATCTCTGTTAGTATTAGCTTTTTTCAAATAGTAATTTAACAGATGGTAGAGGACCATTGTATGTCTTCAATTGTATCATTAACTCTTTTTTTTTCTTTTTGTTCCATAACACCTTTATCAACTGAGCTCTTCACACACACACACATATATATATATATGTATATACCGGGTGTTTCAAAAGTTCGGTGCGAAAGTAAAACGCTATAAAAAATATCTAATCTATCTGTCTATAGAGACATGCGGTTCACAGAAAAGAATTCAGCGTGATATAGGGTTTGATATGACATCAAAAAAAGGTTCAAAATCGCGACACTAGGAGGCGCTACTGTAGATAATTCCATGGAATAGTTCCATATTGCTCATACAACGCAAGATTTGGATACAAAATGATGTATATGCAATATTCTGTAACGTTTTTGTAGCCAAATCTTGTGTTGCATGAGCAATATGGAACTATTCCATGGAATTGTCTGCAGTAGCTCCCAACAACTGTGGCGATCTTGAACTAATTTATTTGTTGGTGTCATACAAAATCCTGTATCACACTGAATATTTTTCTGAAAACCGAATGTCTCTCCGACAGATACATTTTTTTTTATCGCGTTTTTCTTTCGCATCGAACATTTGAAACACCCGGTATATATATATATATACAACACACACAGTAGCCACTCGTTATATCGCACGTTTCTTTATATCGCTGATTCATGTCTCTTTCTTTATATTTCGCTACAAAACAATAACATGTTAAAACTAAACCGAATTTTTGGAAGTATGTCAATTAGATTCATGTAATTATTTCTAGTTCTTTTACCAGAAAATTATAATATTTTTATAAACTAATGTTTTGGCGACGTAGCTATTTCTTTTCTTGTCATCTTTATTAATTTGTATATTCCAACCTTTTATATAACGCATCGGGTTATATTGCACTTTTTATGTATTATCCTGTATACATAATATAACGAAGAGGTAGTAGAGGTAGTCTATCATCTTCGAAATCAGATAGTTGAATTGTTTTAAAAAAAGAGTAATGTTTTTAATATCAATTGTGTCCACATTTAATTTCTTCACCGTTTTTTTTTCTCAAAGTATTATGACACATATTTCATTAATTTGTCATATATGCATAACAGTAAATTTTATTGACCCATATTGGACCGCTGTCCTGTAAATAGGATATTTAATAAAACATTTTTAAAAATAAATTTGGTAAGGATTTTCTGGATGCATTTTGTTATGACGTTTTTAAAATACATAAAAGTATAACATATAAACAAAAAAATAACCAATTAAAATTTAATTGAAAAAAAATTATTTAAAAAATCCTTTAAAATTTATGAACTTTTAATCTAGAATTTTACCGTTATTATTACATTTTTATTTGAGAAGTCATAGAGTATTTTTGTACAACACAAACAATATTTTTAAAGTAAAATAAAATATTTGCTCATATAATTAGTTTACGTATACATTTTATATGTCCTTACTATGTGTTCTACTAATATGTCCAGTTTATAGGACAGCTAGTTACTTAAAAAATCAAAAACTTTATTTCAAAATTTTGCTAGTATCTACTTTATTACACCATATTAATGATATAATCGAAGATTTAAAAATTTTCAAAAATATTTAATCGATGTGGTCCAGCATGGGTTAAAATTATTTCTTCGACAAATATTTTAAAAATTAAATATGAAGTTCAAATATAACAAAAAAAATTTCATAAAACAATAATATATTTATATTACTAACACATACAGGAACTATAAACTTTACTTAGCCAAATATTTTTAGAATATCACAGTGAATCCCCAACCTTATCTTGATATTCTCCTAGAATTCTCCGAAGCGTGACAAAAGCTCTTCGACCATTCACGCTTCAAATCCGACCCCAAATCTTTAGGAAAGAGAGCTTCATTTGAGAAAAGTATTGGAGAAACAATTGTCTCCGGAAACCCTCTGTTTCATCAATAACGCTAACTTTTAAAATTTTGCAACTTTGAATCATAATGAAATAACTTATATCTTATAATTCGAGAGAATATCTTATAAAACTTTAATCATAATGAAATAGCTAATATTTTATTACTTGAGAGAATGTTTTATAAAACTTTAAAGTGTTAAATTAAAAATCAACATTTTTCGTTTATTTCTCAGACTTATAAATATTTTTTATTCTTTTACTTTTCCACCAGTATGTTTGAATTATGTTTAAGTTTTTATTAGTATACAGTTTTGATTAATTTTTAGTATTAGTGAAGGAATTGTATACGGAAATCCTCTGTTTCGTCAATAATGCTAACTTTTAAAATTTCCAAACATTCAATTATAATGAAAAAACAAGTTACATTTTGTTACATGAGAGCATATTTTATTAAACTTGAATCATAATGAAATAACTTATATTTTATTACTTGTATGTTTTATAAAACTTTAAAGAGTTAAATAAGAAATCGACTTTTCATTTACTTCTTAGGTATATAGTAAATATTTTTATTCTTTTACTTCTACCAGTATGTTTAATGTATGTTAAGTTTTAGTATTAGTGAAGCAATTGTTTACGAAATTTTCAGTTTCATCAAAAATGCTAACTTTAAAAAATGTCCAACTTTCAATCATAAAGAAAAAACTTACATTTTATTGCATGAGAGAATATTTTATTAAACTTGAATCATAATGAAATAACATATATTTTATTACTTGAGAGAATGTTTTATAAATATTTAAAGAGTTGAATGAAATATTCGCACATTTGTTTTATTTTTCATTTATAAAAATATTTTTATTCATTATTTTTATGTATTTTCAGTACGTTTAATTTATGTTTAAATTTTAATAAATGTTTAATTTTTTGTATTAGTCAATGTCTTCGGAAATGACCTGCACCATCAATAATTCTAACTTTAAATCAGTATGTTTAATTTTGTTTTTAATTTAAGTTTTAATTAAATTTTAATTTTTAGTATTACTGAAAGAATTCCTCCGGAAACATCCTATTTCATCATTAATGCTAACTTTTAAAATTTTGTAACTTTGAATTATAATTAAATAACTATCTTACAAAGTATTTTATTTTACAGACTAATTGTATCTGAAATTCCAAAACTTCTTAATTTTCACTACTTGAGAGAATGTGTTATAAAAGTTTAAAGAGCTTAATTAAAAATCAACATTTTTCGCTCATTTCTCAGATATATAAATATTTTTATTCTTTCTCTTTTAACAGTGTGTTTGTTTTATTCGAACTTACCATTTAATAATCGAATTTAATGAATTTATCATAAATTAGAAATTTATACATAAAATTATTTTTAAAAACCCTACACTATCGTTTAAAAAAAACCCCAAGATTTTTCCATATCACTCAATGAGATAGAGTAAGTGAGCAATTTGCAATGCATTAAAACTTGTAAAATTAAAAATAATGGACTTACTCCTCTCATGCTGTTGTATAATTATTTGATAACATATTTATATATGTCTTAATATTTCATTGATCCGGTAAAAATACACAAAAAATCGTACTGAAAGAGTTCCTCCAGAAACATTCTATTTCATCAATAATGCTGACTTTTAAAATTTTGTAACTTTGAATTATATTTAAAAAACTACTATTTTATTTTACAGATGAGACTAATTTTATCTGAAATTCCAAAACTTCTTAATTTTCTCTACTTGAGAGAATGTGTTATAAAACTTTAATGAGTTTAATTAAAAATCGACATTTTTCGCTCATATCTCAGATATATAAATATTTTATTCTTTTTCTTTTAACAGCGTGCTTGTTTTATTCGAACTTACCATAAAATTAACGAATTTAATGAATTATCATAAATTAGAAATTTATACATAAAATTATTTTTAAAAATCCTACACTATCGTTTAAAAAAAGAAAAAAAACAAGATTTTTCCATATCACTGAATGAGATAGAGTAAGTGATCAATTTGCAATGCATTAAAATTTGTAAAATTAAAAATAATGGACTTACTCCTCTCAGGCTGTTGTATATTTATTCGATAACATATTTATATATGTCTTAATATTTCATTGATCCGGTAAAAATACTCAAAAATTCACACTGAGTGAAAAAATGCCTTTAACTATTTCTTAATATTTTCAAGTAATAAAATGATTGATTAAAAGCATTTAAGAAACTGGTGTTAAAATCGTTTCTTTCTTCTTAAACATAGTCAGGATTTGTTATTTTTATAAGAGGAAAAAGTGTAAATACTGTGTAAAATACATGTGAAAAAATAGACATTTCTACATAAATATAAAAATATCAAACTGATTTTGATATCTAATATGTTGAGATGTATAAAGCCATTGCAGTTTTCAAACCTTATATAACGTCATCGAAAATCCAAAAAGGTAGGTAAAGGTGTCAACATGTCTCATATAACTTATTTTTTAAATTAACCTACTCCAATATAAATTTCAAATGAAAGGTATAAAAGAGATAATTAAGATATATATAATGTATATAATGCTTGTATATTTATGCCAGATATAAGAATGCATAAAAGCGAGATTGAAACTTTATATAAATTCTACTATTATTTGTCGAATTCGGGCTTCTTTTGCTTTCAGAATTTGTTATTAACATATTGCACCATAACTGAAAAGTGCTAAAATTCAATTTTTTTCTTTCTCTGTCTGGCTGCCTGTCGCCTGTTGTATGTTATACTCTAACTCTCATATAGATACTCAGATTGCAATGAAAATTTTATGTTATATTGATTTTTACTATAGTGAAGTGTCTAGCATTTATAGATCGTTTACAGGGATACACAAGCGAACTGCATTAGAGTATGGCCTATGTGGAAAATCGTTTCCGATGAAATTTAATGATGCTACAATATTTTAAATGTAATGAAATTTACATGCACCACTGAAATAGATTAAAACATACTCTCTCGGATGTATATCTTTTATAAACCGTTTAAATGGACGATTGGATTCCATTCCATTATGACGTATAGCCCTTTACGACCCAGATTGCACGATCGTGCGGGTTAAACATTCATTTATTTTTTTGCTTCTGAGTCGAATGTAACAGTCGTATGTAATAAAAACCCGAATCGAACGATCGTTGTGGTTTTCTAAAAGACTAAAGTATCATTTTTTATCAACAGATAGCGGTTGTAGTACATGTTTTACTTTCAGCTGGCATGACTAGCTTTGTTTACAAGTACAAGGGAGACAGCTCATCGGGTCTTAAAGGAATAGTAAAAAATTGTTTGCGATGCATTTAATGATGTTGCGATACTTCAAACATAATGAAATTAAAAAGGACCCCTGAAGTGCACTACAACATGTTTTCGATAGATTAAGAAGTGAGTGGCATTTATCTTTATTTACAAAGATGCACTAAAATATTAGATTACAGGAAGGATTGTAATAGATTCAATTTATGACGAAATTAAATTTCTTAAAAATATCCTGTTAATGTTGAATAGTGTCTCATGATACATGCATGATGCATGATTTTTCCTTCTTATATTAATTTCCTTCAAGTTTCAAAATAAAATGCATAACGATTGCTAGTATATAAATTGGTACATATTGAAAATTCTAAACTTAGAAAATATAAATCTATCTCTTTTCGTTTATGTTAATTGCGTTTTCTCGCAAATAAACTTCGCTCATTTAAAAGCATCAGAAAATTTTATGTATTTTGTTTTATATGTATTTTTCTACCTTGCCTTTGTTAATCTTGTTTTACCTTTTCATTATATTTCAATTTAATATCCTGGTAAAAAATACAGAGGAAAATAGAATATTCCCATAAAAAAAATATATATATATATAAATAATAGTAAACTTTACATATCGCATAATAATCTTGCCTATAATAATTTCCGTATTTAGCATTATCGTTTGTACCTACACCAAATTTAAGTATTTGAAAAAAGTATCACAGAAAATACAGTTTCCGTATCAAATTCAAAGGCGTTCATCTGAGCTAGTTGTTAAACATTGCAGTCAGTGATTTCAAAAAAGAAAAAAAAATGCGTTATTCAAATTCTTTTTGTCTGAATGAAGTATCCTTATATGATATTATAAATCGATACTTCTGCTTTTAATATCTGAAACAAAATTAACAACATATTAATACAGTTCATCTCTGATAGGCTAACTCCGTGAAGTCAATCGTTCAAACAATAGATTCCGCAGCTTTATATAGACAATCTCCGCAACACGACGTTTGAGTAGATAGCATGAATAGTCATAAACGGTACTTAACAGGTCCCCGTGGATGATCCTTGAGAATCCAATAAAGAGAACGCACCGTTACCACCCTTCTTTTACAACCTGTCAAGTTTCTAATACTGCTAAGTCAGCTTTTATGGTGTGTTCCTCACCCTCTCGTTAAATTAGAAGAGGAAGATAGAACACGTAAGAAAGAGTCAACAAGCATTATTATCCTGGCCTCTATCAGGCGAGATTTTCCAGTTAATTCACATGTCGCCCTAAAGAATCATCATGTAGGAACGAAATAATTGAGACACATGGAAAAACAATTGTTTTTTTTTTTTTTTTTTAAACATCCTTTAACACAATAGGTTGAATTACAAAAAATATGTATTTATACAAACAGATAGTTTATGTACCTCGATACTATTTCATTATTCAAAAAAGCTAAAGTTATTGCACGTAGGATAAAATATTCTGTAACAGTAATACAAGTACATTTCACGTGCATTTTATTACCTTAATATTAAAAAAAATAATTGTTTAACAATGAAAGTACAGCTTGCAAGTTTCATGAAATTTTTCATAGAATTTGATCTGCGTAATTATAAATATTTTTATTTCGTCAAACATACATTCAGATTAACATCAGATAACATAATATGCTTTACATCTTCACAATCTGTATGGGACATGAAAAAAACTAAAAAAGTGTCATTTTATTTATGAATATAATGTTAATTTTTTTAAATACCTAAACTAATTTCTATCATTACTGGCAGAAATGCTTTGTGTAGGCTTTTTAAAATGCAATTTATATTACATACGCACAACTTTATTATTATTATTATTATTATTATTATTATTATTATTATTATCCTTGCTGTTCGTTGAATTGTTATACTTTATGTGACTTTCAGGTTTCTGTGCGTATTTATTCTTAGAATATACTATATATATAACCATTAAAAAAAAAAAAAAACATTACAAACCACCAACAAAAACTGTGAAATTATGAATAAAATGAAATTAACTAATTGACAACAATACAGTTCAAATACACTCAACATAAATTTCAAAATCATAGTAAAAAAGAACAGGAAATTAATAATGGAAATTTGTAGCACCTAGACAGAATCGCCAGTCTCAAATTTTTTATTTTATATTTTGATATTTATTCTTTTATTTAGAATGTCTTATTTTGTCATTATTTTGTCCATTTATTCATTAATGCTTCATTAATGTTTAAAATATTAGACGTTATTTTAATTTCCAAATCTTCTTCAATGTTTAACTTCTTAACAAATCAATGCCTTCACGCTTCCCAGTTCTGTATTTAATTTTTTTCGAAATTCCAAGAATTTTTAAAATAAATAAAATAATTGAATATTTATAAAGTGTCAGCAGTAAGTTAGGTATGTATTCCTATCTTAATGCCCTGGAAGATTATCATAAAAACTTTAATTCTTAAAGTTCTATCTCGTTTGTAAGTGTTTTCGTTTATAAACATCCCTGACACATCATTTCTTCACGCTTCAAGAGTGACCCCAAAAACTTTAGAATAGAAACACATTTGGGACGAAAACTGCAATCAAAGTCAGTATTCTTTAAATATATCTTCCTTACCATCGATGTGTAACTATGAAAAGAAATGTTTTCTAGAAATAGCAGGATATTTGAAATTCGGAAAATAAAAAGTTTCAGATGTACGTAAAAAACTAAACAATTTTGGAGATTAATCTTTAATTTTGCGTGTTAAAGTTTCACAATAATTACATTTTATTCAATTCAAATGTCATATGAATAGTATACCTGCAGCATGAAATATTTGTTAGTTTCTAGGATTATAATAGAGTGCCTTTTTTTCCTTGATGAAAGGTGCAATTTAAATAAATATAATTTTACAATTTCTAAAGGGATATCTACCAAGGAGGTTTTTAAAAGAAAATATTATCCGAAATTCAAACATATATTGTAGCTCTTTTTTAACACTTTACAACTTAGTTAAAAGTATTAATGATTTCGGTATGTCTTTCGATCTGTTCATCTGTCTGTTGTCTGTCTAGTTATGCTCTAACTCACGTACATGTGCTCGGTGTGGCATATAATTTATGACAAAATTTTCTTTCGAGTTCAAGGAACCCGCTTTGGTCGTCAGAAGTTAACAAACAGATAAAAAAGGATAGAAATTATGATTAGAATTTTTGCTAAGTATGTCACCTGTCTAAAAATGTTATGTAATCAAATATTTAAAAATAACCATTTACAAAAAATAAATAAATAAATAAATAAAATGAAAAGTATTTTATCTCGCGATTTTCTCTTTTTAACCGACTGCCAAGAAGGGTTATGTGTTTCACGCGTATCTGGGTATGTGTATTTCTTTATACCCTCGAAACAGCCCAACGGCTGGATGAGGGTCTCCATCGATTCGTCTTAATCGTCTGATGGTTATAGGCTAGGTTTTGTTTTTATAAATTGAAAATGGCGGGTGTAAAATACAAAATGGCAGTAGAGACGAAAAACATTTACGCACCATATTGAGTGGCATATCATTGGATAGGTCTTTCAAAATGAAGACGATGTTTCATTGACTATTTTGCAGTCAGAAGCTCCGTTTAAATATTACACAACCTGGAAGTTGTATAGGTAGGATCTCTAGCTTTACTGCAACTCTAGCATTCATAGACATCTATAGGCCTCATCAAAACCGTGTTTATAGATAGGAACTAACAATTAACCACAACTTTAAAGTCATCAATACAAGTAAATAAAAAAATAGGCAAGTAATATAAAAAATAGTTTCACATTAATGAGAAATAATTAATTAATATGCTTTTTACGCAGTCATGTTTTTTCCTTTTTTAAATTTAAATTTCACTTGTTACTGTACACTGTAAAAAAAAATAATGCCAGTTTTCCGGTAGGAATCGGAAAAATAGTTGCCCTTATCGTACCGGAATAATTTCCAACCCAATTTCCGTAAAATACCGTTTTACTGACTATTTCCTTATTTTTACGGATTTTATACCGAGCTGGGTCGGAAATTATTCCGGTACGATAAGGGCAACTATTTTCCGATTCCTACCGGAAAACTGACAGTATTTTTTTTTACAGTGTATTAATTTTACTTTTTCAGGAAAAAATAAATAAAGTTTCTGTTAGCAAAAGAAAAACAAACAAAACAAACAAAAAAGTAAAACAGTTCTACAGGATTTCTTAAAAATGCCATTCTAAAATATTATTTGATACAAGTGATTAAAGAGTACACACATTATTAAAAGTATACATATTTTATGTTGCTTTATTTTGTAGGATTTTTTTTAAATAATGTGTTTTTTGTCAGAACAAAGGAATTTTTTTTTTACAGAATTATTATTGCAATTTGAATCTACCGAGTTTCAGGTACTTAGCTTGAAGACTTCTTTAAAATTTTCTGATTTTTTTTTTCTTAAAATAATATAAAAACTATCCTAATCATAGCTCTGTTAACTGTATTAATTATAAAATTATTTACTTGAAATATTTATGTTGCGATCATTCAGCGATTGCATTATTTAAAAAAAGGGTGAATTTTTCTGAAATTAAATTCTGTTGTTTACTTCACAGAAAATATGACATTTTATGAGCGGCTGTAAGATTTCATTTTTCTAATTACAAAAATTTTGTTTTAAATTGAATGGTTCTGAGTTTTGGGTATGTTAACAAACTTGGCTTATGAAACCGTTCTTTAATATTAGAAATGGCATAAATTTAACACGAGCATTCAGTATTTGTGCTATAATTTTTGTCCTTTCCCATTATTGCAATTTAAAAAAAACTTATCTTGAAAAAAAGTTCTCAATACAATCCGTTCACATAAATGCTCCAATTGATGGAGTTGTTTTAAATAAGTAAACTCATACAAATTTCGCCTTAAGTTTTTCTATGCCAATCGGTTAATTAGTAATTTAAATTTATTTATTAAAATTTAGGAGTAGCAGGTTCAAAATCACTCTGTAATGTATAAAATTAAACTGAAAATAATTAATTTAAAGCAAAATTGTCATATTTCGAAAAATATTATGTGCGCGTGCCTGGTAAAGATAGAATCTTTCCTTCGAAACCACTTTCATATCTATACATTTGTTTTTGTATTTAAGAGGTTAATTCTTTACAACACATATTTTGTACCACATTTTTATAATTTATTTTATGTTAATTTATAAGAACTTTCGCATAAAAAATACAAGAAATTTATTATATTAGTAGCAAATTACAAACAAGTCTCATAAATTATGATTTGAATCATCTTATTATACTTCTGACATATTAAAATTAGAATTTTATTACATAAATTACATGAATTTAAAAGAGTGAGAAGAAAATAATAAAAAAAAAAAAAATGCTTGTAATCTGTAATTGTAAACATTAGATGATTAATTTTAGAAGTTCTCGAATTGAAATCAACTCGCTTAAGGTACAAATATTAATGGATATATATTTTTTAATTATCTATATGAAAAATACATGTTGCTTTAAATGTAATTTGTTTTTAATTTGAATAAGAAGTTCATAATTTTGATTTTTATTAATTAACAATTTACAAAAGAGCAATATTTCAGCAGTGTAGTGCAAAATTTTTTTATGGATTTTTTTTTTAATTATTGAAAAGCAGATGGAAAATATTAGATAAATTCTGTACATTTTACAGGATTAATTTTTGTATGCTGCCATTTTTCACTCGATGTAAGTAGGAAATACAAATCTCACAAAAGTTTATATTGCTAAGAGTTACTTTTTCAAGTTACCAGTTTTCAAAGAGAATGTAAGAAAATATCAATGTATGAACTTCTGAAACAACATGACAATTTTTCCTATAAATAAGTAATTTATTCGTCTTAATCTATTCGTTCATTGAATAACGCAAGAGCTTTTAATAGGGTCTTTTTAATTAGGTTAAAATTAAAAAAGCATTTATAATTTAAGATAACTGTACTCTTACAATACAAAGGAATTCAAGTACAAAACATTGTCATAAAACACAAATAATCGCAAATGTTTAAATATTATTTGTGATTTTCTGATATTTTTTATGACAAAGTTTTGATATTTTGTTTACTTAATACTAGTTCCTCTTTTCTCACATTATATGTAACCTGGTGACTATAACAAAACTTACGATTTAAAAATTCGATAATTTTAAAACTACTGATTAGGATGACTTGATATTTGAGCAGAACAATCGTGAGGCAATGGAATTTTGTTTGGAGAAGGAAAAAAAAATCAGTTCCAAAATGTGCCAATAGATGGCGCTGTCAGGGTTCACATTGCCTGGAGAAATGCAAATTACTAATATGTGACATGCGTACCGCAGATATAGCTGCCATAAAAATGCAGAGCACTAGCTCTTTGCCTGAATGCTTCATCATGACTCTGACTATGAAGGATCGCGCTCTGCTCTTGAAGCTTTTTTATAAGAACGTTGATCGTGCACTTACAGCTATTAGGAAGTTTCGGACATTAAAATCCATAAACAGGTGTACAATAACCACAGATGGTCTGCGAAAAATGATTGCTAAATTTGAAGAGACCGGTTCATTTGATGTTAAACGGGGTAGAGGAAGGAAACAAGTTTTGGCTGCGGCAGTGGAAGATGTGGCTACAGCATTACAAGAACAGACAAACAGTGAGGCTGGAATCAGCAGTGCACGGGGAATTGGCTGAATACTGGATATGCCAATCAGCACGGTGTGTAAAGTCCTACGGAACATCTTGCGTTGTTATCCGTACAAGAAAACTCGTGTGCAGGAGTTGCTATCTGCTGACATGGAAGCACTTTAGTTTTTTGCACCACAATTTCTTGCCTGGATGGAAGTGGACAACGGATGACTATGGAACATTCTGTGGTCTGACGAAGCCCACTTTCATTTGTAAGATTCTGTAAATATGCAAAATTGCAGGATATGGGCGACCGAGAATCCATCCCAGCTACAATCATAACCTCTTCAGTCTGAAAAGGTCACTGTGTGGTGCGGAATAACGGCAGCGTTTATCGTCGGTCCGTTTTTCTTCGAGGAGATCACACCTGCGGGTCCCGTTACCTGCTCCGTTACTGGCAAGCGGTATGAAGCACTTTTGCGTAACCATGTCCTTCCGGCACTTCAGCAGCGACAGTGTGTGGATCGCACAATATTCACGCAAAATGGCGCTCCTCCGCCCATTGCTACTATCCTGTGAAGCAACTACTGAGTGCTAATTTCGGATATGATAGGATCATAAGCCGCCATTTTCCAACAACGTGGCCTCCATGTTCCCCCGACTTAAACCCATGTGATTTCTGATTTTGGGGGTACCTGAAGAATGTTGTTCACAGCGGGCGGATTCAGAATCTTGCCGACGTGAAGACAAGCATCACACACCACACCCATTACATCAGTACAGATATCCTCCGATTTGTTGTGGAGCATGCCGTTTTGTACTTCCAATTACTAGCGGAACAAGGCAGAGGGCATATCGAACAAATTATGCCTTAATAATCAGTAAGGTGTTTGTTCCATGAAGCTCTTTTTTTATTTTTTTGTCATTATCGCTGTTGTCGCTGTAAACACGTATTCTTGTCTTTTCGATAATAAATTTTTAGTAAATCCCTGAACTCTATTTTTTCCTTTTGGCTAACAACATTCCTGTGTTTAACGATTATATTTTTGGTATTTTCCCTGACATTATGCTGACAACGTCATCTATCGGCACATTTTGGAACAATTTTTTTCCTTCGCCAAACAAAATTTCATTGCCTTATGATTGTTCTGCTAAAATATCAAGTCATTCTGAGCAGTAGTTTTAAAATGATCGATTTTTGAAATCGTAACTTTAATTATAATCACCCAGTATATTAAAAAAATTACATCTTTCCAAAATTACATATCTATTGGAATTACTTCCTCAAGTTATTGGAGAACATTTCAAAAACAATGTAAAACAGTATTAGTATAAACTTATAGCAGTAATTTGGGCAGTGTGTAGTATCAGCTTCTAAAACAACATTATTATTTTAATCTATGTAACTGTTTTAATACAATCCTTTTCCTTCATAACATAATTTTTTTAATATGAATTTTTATGATACCATCATGTATTAAGCACGCTGTATTTTCAACATATGGAAAAAGTACTTACTTCTAAAATGTTTATTTTCTACAAGTTACTTTCTCACATGGCAATTAATAGTTTGCAAAGATGGTGTAAGACAATGTCAATATACCAACAATAGCTAACACAACATGATTTTTCTAATCTAAGTAACAGTCTTAATACAATAATTTTGATTCCATTACGTACTTTTTTCTTTCAATATGAAAATTTATAAACCCTTTATATATTAACCATGCTATACTTTCAAATTAATAATAAGTAAATATTTCTAAAATTACAATATAAATTTTCAAAATTAATGAAATACAATGTTGATGTATCAACATCTGAAACAACAAGACATTTATTCTTGTATTTAACTAATATAAGGATTTATTTAAGGTGCAATTAACTCTTTTTCCTTAAAGTATTCTCAAGGTCTCATGCATTATCAAAAGTTATTTATATTTTTATGTATTAAACATATTATATTAACAAAATTAATTGAAGTCATTCGTTTCTAAAGTTGTGTTTTTCTACAACTTACTTTCTGAAATTACAATGTAAGTTTTAAGAAATAATATTTACCAATCAATATATATTTATAAAAATAATAAATAATATCATTCTATCAACTGCTAAAACAACTTGACAATTATTCTTTCGTTTATCATATCTAAACAAATATTTATGGTACAATAACGTTTCTTCATTCATGTACACTCTAGGTGTCACTTACTATCAAATTTAATAATCTTTATATATGTTAAACTGACTATATAAATTGCACGTTTGTAAAGTGCTTTTTTCTTTAAAAAAAATTAATTTCTCAAGTTACTTTTTAAGTTTTCGACGATAATGTACGAAAATATCAACGTATCAGTTATTAAAATACCATGAAAATTATATTCGTATAAATAAATAATCTAAAAATTCTCTAATTACATTTTTTTTTTATCTCCACAATATAGTAAACTTCCTTTTCAGTGTCAAATTATTTACAGTTTTAAATATTAACCATGCTACATTTGAAGCATATAAAGAAAAAGGAAACATAAGCAAAAACTGTCGATAGATCACAATTAAAATAATACAACTTTATGTAAATTATTATAAAAACAAAGCAATTTATAGTACGCGTTTCGAGGTGGAAAATATAACAGCCCTTCATCAGCTACTGTAAACACGTGTCCTTAAAGGGGATCGTGCTCTCCTCTTACCCTTTTCTGTTCATTTGTGAACTTGTCCGCTTATGGACACGTGTTCACAGTAGCTGATGCCGGGCTGTTATATTGTCCACCTCGAAACGTGTCCTGTGAATTGCTTTGATTTTATACATATTTAAATAAAGTTTTATAATTTTAATTAATATAAAGAAAGCGCCTATTTCTAAAAGATTTGAATTTCTATGAATTAATTTCTGGAGTTGGCGTTCACGTTTTCAAAGACAATATAAGATAATATCAATGTATCTATTTTTAAAACCACTTGGCAATTCTTCTTCTAAGTAACTAATCTAAAATACAATTTTATTACAATATTTACCTTCTTAAAGTATTCTTTCTTTTCAGTATCAAATTAATAATCTTTTTTATATATAAAGCATGGTGCACTCGATATGTTGCCGAATTCATCAACAAAATGAATAAAAAATTTCCTTCCGGCCATTCCCGGGAGGAAGAGGTAGCTTTCATATTCTTTATTTTTTTTTTAAGCCAGGTTATATTATTCAAACATACGAAGCTCAAATTAGTGGAACCCGATTATAGAAGATTCAGTACTAGTTTTTGTCAATACTGAATATGAATGAGAAGTTTGCGAAATTAGCCTGCTTTATGCAAGCTGATTTCGTTTAAATTGATTTATATTTGTTCGCCAAATTCGGCGATATCTTGAAGTGTCCGCCATTTTAAAACAATGTGATGGGTGAAGGCTAAATCCTGATCACATGCTCCCTCACATCGAAATCGTTTGATATATGGGGCATTCTCACAATCTTTTGACTTTTGGGAATAAAAATCTGGCGAAATTAAACTTGCTAAAATAACATTTTAATCTGATAGACGAATGCCTTAATGATTCAAAATAAAGAAAATATGGTCAGCAGCGAAAAAAGTTTTATTTAACTGAGGTTTAAGTTAAACTTGCGAGTTTAATTTTCTTTACCATTTTACCACTAAAACTTTTTATCTTCTTCTAAATTTTTACTTATAATGAATTTGCATAGTACCCACAGGACATTCAAATAAGAAATAATGACAATGTAGTATTTTTAGTACAAAATTTTGGTATAACATTGTCTTAAAGGGGTATTAAAAAAGGGACGGTAATGTAAAATGGGGATGGCATAGGAAAAAAGGGATGAAATGGGAAAAAAGGGACGGTAAGGATGGAACAGCAAGGAAAATCCACGATGCTTGAAATTGATATTTAAATGATGATTTAAATGCTACAGTAAATTTCCTGCCAAAAAATTTTAGACATTATTTCTCTAGCATACTTCTGCATGAGAAAAAACTTGAAAAAAATTCTGTGACTGCATCTAAAGTGATTTTCTGTATTTTTCTGTATAATTTTAGAAGAGTGATGGTAAAAAATCTAAACCTAGGGAAAGAGTTGAAAAAATAATAACAACCCTAAAAATGTGTGCAGACTAATTTTTAGCTACTTATTTATATAAAACAATAGTTCCAGTTTCTGAAAAAAATTACGTCAAATTATTTTTATTGAAACAATTTTATCCAGTCAGCTCCAAACTTAAAAATCAGCATCAGGGACACGGGACGGTATAGGAGTTTTCCAGGTGTTTGGACCCCCAACATTGTCCAAAACTTGTTTATCTCGTTAATATTGTTGTGCAATCAAGCAAAGGGATGTTGCCAAGAAATAAAAAAAAAAAAACACAAAAAAGTGTATTAAAATAAAAATTATTGTTCAGGAACATGAAAGTCAAAAGATTGTGAGAATGCCCCATATACGAGTGATGTCGCATGCAAAAAATCAGATTTTTCAAAGTGTCACCATATTAGAAATTCAAACTGTTCAAAACATGGCAGCCATTTTTTAAGATAAAGACAAAACAAAAAATTCTCCGGAATTCTCGTATCACGGTCAAACAATTAAGAAAGAAACTTTTTCAATTTCTAATTTTTTTGTACCTCATTTTAAATTATTACTATTTTTTAAATTTTAAATGCCCGCCATTCTGAAAGAAGCTGGTCTATGAATCCGGCCAACGAATTTAGTCCAGGCATTGGTATATACTATGCACATGCCTTATCAAATCCAAATCGGTTAATAAATACGCGTGTTATCGCATGACAAAAAGTCCTTCCGGCCAGTGCCGGGAGGAAGAGGTAGCTTTCATATTCCTTATTTTAAAAAAGCCAACTTATATTATTCAAATACACGAAGCTCAATTAAGTGGAAACCGAATGTAGGAGATTCAATACTAATTTTTATCAATACTAAATCATTATGAATGAGAATTTCGTAAAATTAGTCAGCTTTATCCAAGCTGCTTTTATTTAAAGTAACTTATATTTCGCTGCCAAATTCGGTGATTTCTTAAAGTGCCTGCCATTTTAAGACACCATGGTGGATGAGGCTAACCAGTGAACTTGGTCGAGACCTTAGTAATTGCTGTGCACATGCTCACTCACATAGGAATCGGTTGATACATACGAGTGCTGACGCAGGCAAAAAATCAGATTTTTCAAAATGTCACCAACGTTAGAAATTGAAACTGCTATATCAGAGCCATTTTTTAAGATAAAGACAAACAAAAAATGCTCCTGAATCCTTATATCAAGGTCAAATACTTAAGAAAGAAACCTTTTTCAATTTCTAATTTTTTTGCACCTCACTTTAAATATATATTTTTTTTAATTTAATGGCCGCCATTTTGAAACAAGATGGCTGATGAAGCTGGCCAGCGAACTTGGTCGAGATATTGATGTATACTATCCACATGCCTTCTTCCATCGAAATAGGCGAATACGTGTGGTATCGCGAGACAAATACAAGATCGTTTCAAAGTGTTAGCCATGATAGAAATTCAAAGTGCTTTAAGATATAACGCGTTAGGTTGACCACCTGGCCGGGACGCATGCTGCATAGCACCTCGGGGCCCAGGGTCAAGAAAACAGAGATGGGCACTGTCGGCCCAGATCCTTCTTGGATTGTATAGCCACAGAGTTTAGTTTAGTTTAAGATATAAACAAAAGAACAAATTTTCAGAAACAAAAACTGCTCCAGAATCTTTGTATCAAGGCCAAACACATAAAAAAAATCTTTTTCATTTTCCAATTTTTTAATACCTCATTTTAAATTTTAAATTACATTTTTTTAAATGGCAACCCTTTTGAAACAAGATGACGAATGAAGCTGGCCAACAAACTCGGTCGAGACATTGGTCTGTACTATGTATAAACGAAGTTACATATAAATCGGTTCATAAATACGCCTTTTATCGCGTGACAAAATTCAGGGCGTTTCAAAATGTCAGCTTCGCTAGAAATTCAAAATACTATAACTCAGCCATTTTTTAAGATATAGACGAAACAAAAACTGCTACGGAGTCTTTGTATAAAGGTCAAATACATAAGAAAAAAATATTTTTCCATTTTCAATTTTTTGGTACCACATTTAAAATTTTAATTTTTTTTTAAAATTTTTAAATGGCCACCATTTTGAAACAAATTGGCGGATGAAGCTGGCCAACGAACTCGGTTGAGACATTGGTATGTACTATGTACACACCGAATTACATCCAAATCGGTTCATAAATACGAGAGTTACAGTGTGACATAGGTCATATATATAAATATATCATGGAAGACGGTAGTATTTCGAGTGACGCAGCCTTAAGCCTAAAATCGTATCGTATCGTATCGTTAAAATCGTATCGTATCGTATCATAGAATTCGTAGATGGCGGAACTCATATATACAGCTAACTCGACATCAAAGAAAACGCGAAAAGCCGCCTTTTAATAACTCAGCAGATATATGTCTTATTGTTCTGAATTTTCTAGAACAGTGTTATATCTGCAGTCTAATCGTATACTGAAATTTTTGCATTTCTACGAGCAGTATATTTTGAGATCTAAATAGCCATTTTTAAAGTTAAAACGTTGGTATAATATCGAGGAAGTTCCTAATTTGAAAATCTCGAAAACGGTTCTAACGATTATTTTTAAATTGATACATAATATAAATGTGATTAAGGCGAGGTGAATAACACTTTTCTTTTTTCTGGGAAAACTCTCGTTCGTTAAATAATTCGATTTTTTTTTCTCTCTTCAATGACACGGGCGATTTTTTAAAAATCAAATAAATATGTTTCAGATGAACCAAATAACAATTTACTTGTTTCCAGCAAGACTCTTGTTCCTTTTATAATGCGCATAAAAAATCGGACTATATTTCTTCGCCATTCTATGGAAATTTCACCGAAAATGCATGACACTGTATTCATACACACGCTTTCTTTTTAACCACTTTTGGGGAGAAAAATTTTGTCTTCCCACTGGCTGAGTGGCTAAGGGCCATCGTTTACTGACCTTAAGATAGGCAGTTCGATACTCCCCGATACGTGTTTTCACATGTGAATGTTTTTTTTTTTTTTTTTTTAAGTCTGCTAGTTGACCATTATTCTCAGTTCCTTTGTAATTTTTTTAATTGCTATTAAGTTAAATAAAATTACAATTATAATGACGCCAATTTGATGATGATTATTTCTTGGCAATTTTTCAATAATAAAAATATTACCATAAATTTTATAAATATATTTAATTTCAATCACTTTACAAAAAATATACATTAATAATTATTATTTGAATATAAATCACACGATCAGAAACGTAAAAAAATAATTCATTTCAGCTCTTCTTTTTATAATATCATTTTTTATTATTATGACGGTCAATCAATATATAATCACTGACATCCATAATATTATTATTATTATAATTATTATTTTCCTTGCATAAAAGCTATTGTGATGTAATAATTCTTTTATAATAAATAATTTAATTGAAATGTTTTATTTATAAATATCAATGAAGTCTGATAACCCCGAGACAATTCTTTGCAATATTTACAGTTTACATAATAAGCATATCAGAATTCTGGTGTCGCCATCTTTTGACGCAATTGCGTAGTATTATAGAGAAATGTTTGATAAAAATGTTGAAGTAGACAGTTTTTAAATCGAAGAATTATTTTAAGAGATATTTAATGTTAAATCTGGATAAAATTGCCTCATTAAAAAAGTCTCATAGGAAAAAAAAAATATACATGGGAATTTAATCATTTTCATTCAATTTAATCATTCAATAGAAACTCGAAGTTTGCAGAGTGCATTTATTATTCTTAACTTGCCTAATTTTTTGACGGTTTATTTCAATTTTAAATTAAAATTTTCAGAATTTCCAGAGATATTTTTTACATATTTTAGAAAAGGTTCTTTTAATTTGTTGCCAAATGTTAAAACAGCGCAAAGAATAATATATCCTTTAAATTAAAAATTTATTCACACGTGACTATTATAAACAGAAAAAAATCCTTTTAAATTAGAATTAAATGATAACGTGTTAAAAGCAGGAAAATATTAAACATTACGTCATAAAAATTGTTTTTACACATGCTTACTTAAAATGAAAGAAAATTATAAAATAATCAATTATTTTCAAATTAGAATTAAATGATTACGCATTAAAAGAAGGAAAACATTGAAAATTACGTCATAAAAATTATATTTACACGTGAATATTAAAAGAAAAAGAAAATTTTTAAATAATAAATTCATTGATATGTGTTAAAAGTCGTAAATGGAGGAAATTACGTCATATTGGCCAAAGTGGCCAAAACAGTTTACAAAACACATTGCAAAACATATTGCAAAACAGTGTAAATTAAAAAATATATTTATATGAGAGATTTATTTCAAATTTCGAGATGATATTTTTAACTATAGTTGCTAATTTTAAGGTAGCGCAAATAATAATATTATCTTTCTAATAATAAAAATATTTTCAGTTGAATGTTACAAAGAGAAAGGAAAGTTTGGTGAAAATTATGTCAGATTTAAAACGTTACATTTAAAATCTCTTATTTAAAATCATTTTCTTATAGCGTTGTTAAAAAATACCATAAAGCAAAGACTCTGTTGACTTAGTTCCTTTTATATTTGGTAATTTTCAAATGTTTAACTAATCTTATTTAATCAAGCAGGGAAACAGCAACTAACATCAGCTGATTCGGTTTTGAAATCCCTCAGTAAAAGGGAAACCCGTTTACAGTAAGATCGCCATTGATTTTTTAATTATACAGAGCAGCCTCGATTATCCGAGCTAATTGGGACTGTTAGTAAATCGGAATCGGAAATCTTGGTTAATAGAAACTGTGTGTAAAAACTCGCCGTGCTTGCGAATTTAACATATCTTTAAAAAATATATATAGAACGTTTTTTTAAATAATAAAAGTAAATATATGTAAAGTTCTGTTTCACAGCTTAACAAATTTAAAAAGAAAATCAACTACCAGTAATAAATTTTAAAATGCAAATTGAAAAATTTACGAAAGTTCACACAGCCACTGGAAACAAAGCATTGTTCGCTATTGACTTCTCAGGGTCCAATGTTTCTTTGGAGTTGAGGGCTTTTGGGGGCAGAAGGGCCTGTATAGCACGGACAGTGAGCTAAAGAGTGTGGTTATTTTTAAGGCTCATTCAAAAGGGAAAAAAAAATCAGACTTTGTTATCGGCTCGGTTAACAGAAACCTCGATTAATCGAAGCTCGGTTAATCCAGGTTCTACTATAATTCAATCTTCCGTAATCTTTTTAAAGCAGATCAAATTAATGGACTTTAGCACAAAGTCACATAGCTGATAACTGCCATGCTTGTTGGCCACCTTTTTTTCAAAAAGTTTGCTTCACCTTATTCAATTAATGAGATATCTCCGATAAAATAAGTCACATTTTCCCGTTCTAAAATACTGGTATCCAAAAATCGTAGCATGTAACTGACACTACAAGTACTCATGGAACTAGACTATTTTAAGTCTGATTTTTATTATAGACTATATAAAATTATTAAAAAAATATATTATGATAGGAACTAGCGGACTTCGTCCGCTATTTACGTTACGGATATAAAAATCATGTTTTTTTTTAGGGAAAAAGAAATAAAAACCCATTTGACGATAGGTTTATAAAGACACATTTTGTATTTGTTATATTTCCGGGGATGAGGAGAGGGGGGGGGGGGCTATTTTGATTAAATATCGCAATTAGTCTACATGGCAGATATAATTATGATAGACACTAGCGGGCTTCGCCCCTCTATGGCGCCTTATGGGTCCAGCTTCCATAACTCAGAAACTACCTTTCGGACATCAATGCAACAGATTCCAAACGCTATAATTAACTTAATAATCACCCTATATAGCATTAAAGTAAATTTATGAGTACTGCATACTATTTTTTTATCGTAATTTCTGAAGAGAAAAAATTATTTCGGTTACATTCTTAGGTACTGGTCTGAAAAATTTTGAAAAAGGGGGGAAGGAGGGGACATGAGACTGCTGTTTGTCAAACAACACAACGGGATCTGGCTTATTCAACTTGGTTTTTGATGACTTCAATTGGAAGGTGGTTTGTTTAAAAGAGTGCGTTCCCTGCCCCATGAAAATTGGAACTATTGGTGCTACATCTATGTAAGGATTTAATAATTATAAATTAACATTTTGGATTTATTAATTTAAGGATAAAGTGCTTTAAAGGAATATCAAATGAAACCCTCTGTGCGATCTGCGATTATACTTACCCAGTTGTTTTTATATACAAACTGCTATAAGGAAAATTGTAATAAAATAGTAAAAATTAAATCTGCATTAAATTCCATAAGTATCTTTTTTTTAATCATTTTATCACTAACCTCAAAAAAGTAATGATATCAATGCAAAAACCCTTGATGGGTTAAAAGTTTCTGACGCAGCACTTTATCTTATGCTTTAAGAATTTTAAATATGGAACTTAAAAATACTGATATCAAATTTTGAGTGACGTTATGCTATTTCTTAAAAAATATATTTGTATTTATTTCACCATTTTATTTTTGTTTTATTTATAATCGCATGTGCAAAAGTTATGTTCAACATGAAAAGCTGCATAAAATTTTATTCGCTGTTGCTTTATCATTTACATCTCTCATAAATTCAAAATATGTGTTTTAAAAGATATGATATAAAATTTAAGTGACGCCTTGATGTGACTTTAAAAGGTTTGTTTTTTAAAATTCAATTTAAATTATTTTTGACTTGGTTAAAATATTTTTTTTACATCTACACAATACTTTTAATTTTCCAATTCACTGTTAAATATATCACTTTCATTGAATCTATACTATGCATTGAAATGTATTTATTTCAATAAATTGATTTATCTTTTGTGTCACGCTATTCAAAATTGTGAGTAAGATTTATGTAAATGGTTTCTTTGCGTCATTGTGTCCAAACTACATGAAATGTATGAAAAAGGATAGTTTGACGCAAATAAACCATTTACATAAATCTTACTCACAATTTTGAATAGCGTGATACAAAAGATAAATCAATTTATTGAAATAAATACATTTCAATGCATAGTATAGATTCAATGAAAGTGATATATTTAACAGTGAATTGGAAAGTTAAAAGTATTGTGTAGATGTAAAAAAAAATATTTTAACCAAGTCAAAAATAATTTAAATTGAATTTTAAAAAACAAACCTTTTAAAGTCACATCAAGGCGTCACTTAAATTTTATATCATATCTTTTAAAACACATATTTTGAATTTATGAGAGATGTAAATGATAAAGCAACAGCGAATAAAATTGTATGCAGCTTTTCATGTTGAACATAACTTTTGCACATGCGATTATAAATAAAACAAAAATAAAATGGTGAAATAAATACAAATATATTTTTTAAGAAACAGCATAACGTCACTCAAAATTTGATATCAGTATTTTTAAGTTCCATATTTAAAATTCTTAGAGCATAAGATAAAGTGCTGCATCAGAAGCTTTTAACCCGTCAAGGGTTTTTGCATTGATATATATATATATCAATTTTGAACGGAGGGTGGTTCCGATGTCTGGGGGTCATGATCGATGAAAATATACCAAAATTTTTTGAAATCGCTTTCCTCCGAACGGCTGCAATAGGTAGCTTTTTGTAAAGAAAGCTACCTAAAATCAGATCGTTTCAAAATGTCAGTCACACTAGAAATTCAAAGTGCTATATCTCAGCCATATTTTAAGATATATACTAAACAAAAAAATGTTCCGAAATCTTTATATCAAGATCAAACACATAAGACAAAAATATTTTCCCATTTCTGATTTTTTAATACCGCATTTTAAATTTATAAGTTTTTAAAAATTTTAAATAACCGCCATTTTGAAACAAGATGGCGGATGAAGTTGGCCAACGAACTCGGTCATTCGTATGTACTATTTACACACCAAGTTAAATCCAAATCGGTTCATAAATACGCGTGTTATCACGGGACAAATATCAAATCGTTTTAATATGTCAGTCAAACTAGAAATTCAAAGTTACACACTGCTATAACTCAGCCATTTTTAAAGATAAAGATGAATCAAAACATGTTTCGGTGTCCTTGTATTAAGGTAAAACTCTAAAAAGAAAAATATTTTTCAGTTTTAGGCAGTTTTCATTACACAAAGCTACCTATTGCAGCCGTTCGGAGGAAACCAATTAAAAAAAAAATTTGGTATATTTTCGTCGATAATGACCCCCAGACACCGAAACCACCCTCCGCTCAAATGTGATATATATATATAATCTTTGTCATACTGTAACTCTCGTAATTATGAACCGATATGGATGTAACTTCGTGTATACATAGTACATACCAATGTCTCGACCGAGTTCGTTGGCCAGCTTCATCCGTCATCTTGTTCCAAAATGGCGGCCATTTAAATTTTTTTTAATTTAAAATTTGAAATGTAGTACCAAAAAATTGAAAATTGAAAATTATTCTTTTTCTTTTGTGTTTAACCTTGATACATAGATTCCGGAGCAGTTTTTGTTTCGTCTACATCTTAGAAAATGGCTGATTTATAGCACTTTGAATTTCTAACGTGGCTGACATTTTGAAAAGACCTGATTTTTTGTCACGCGATAACAGACATACTTACGAACCGATTTGGATGTACCTTGGTGTATACATAGTACATACCAATGTCTCGATCGAGTTCGTTGTCCAGCTTCATACGCCATCTTGTTTCAAAATGGCGGCAATTTAAAAATATATATATATTTTTAAATTTTAAATAAGGTACCGAAAAATTGGAAAATGAAAAAAAAAAATTTCTGTATGTGTTTGATCTTAATACGAAGATACTGGAACAGTTTTTGTTTCGTCTATATCTAAAAAAATAGCAGAGTTATAGCATTTGAATTTCTATTGTGGCTGACATTTTGAAAAGACCTGATTTTTTGTCACGCGATAACAGACATATTTACGAACCGATTTGGATGTACCTTGGTGTATACATAGTACATACCAATGTCTCGATCGAGTTCGTTCGCGAGCTTCATACGCCGTCTTGTTTCAAAATGGCGGCCATTTTAAAAAAAATTAAATTTTTAAATTTTAAATGAAGTATCGAAAAATTGGAAAATGAAAAATATTTTTTTTTTGTATGTGTTTGACCTTAATACAAAGATTCCGGAACAGTTTTTTGTTTCGTCTATATCTAAAAAAAATAGCTGAGTTATAGCATTTGAATTTCTATTGTGGCTGACATTTTGAAAAGACCTGATATTTTGCCACACGATAACAGGCATATTTACGAACCGATTTGGATGTAGCTTGGTGTGTACATAGTAAATACCAATGTCTCGACCGAGTTCGTTGGCCAGCTTCATTCTCCATCTTGTTTCAAAAGGGCTGCCATATAAAAAAAAATTACAAATTAAAATTTAAAATGAGGTATCAAAAAATTGGAAAATAAAAAATATTCTTTTTTATGTGTTTGACCTTGATACAAAGATATCGGAGCAGTTTTTGTTTCGTCTATATCTTAAAAAATGGTTGAATTATAGCACTTTGAATTTCTAGCATGGCTGACATTTTGAAACGATCTGATATTTGTCACACGATAATACGCGTATTTATTAACCTATTTCGATGTAAGAAGGCATGTGGATAGTATATAATAATGTCTCGACCAAGTTCGCTTGACGGCTGCATAAGCCTTCTTGTTTCAAAATGGCAGCAATTAAATTAAACAAAAATTATAATTAAAGTGAGGTGCAAAAAATTTGAAATTGAAAAAGTTTTTTTTCTCAAGTATTTTACCTTGATATAAGGATTCCGGTGCATTTTTATTTTTGTCTTTATCTTAAAAAATGGCACAGATACAGCAGTTTGAATTTCTAATGTGGGTGACATTTTGAAAAATCTGATTTTTTGCTTGCGACAGCACTCGTATATATCAACCGATTCCGATGTGAGCGAGCATGTGCACAGGAATTACTAAGGTCTCGATCTTGTTCACTGGTTAGCCTCATCCACCATGTTCTCTTCACGATATCGCTAAATTTGGCAATCAAATATAAGTTACTTTATATAAAAGCAGCTTGGATAAAGCTGACTAATTTCGCTAAATTCTCATTCATAATCATTTAGTATTGATAAAAATTAGTATTTAATCTCCTATAATTGGTTTCCACTAAATTGAGCTTCGTGTGTTTGAATAATATAAGCTGGCTTTTTAAAAATAAGGAATATGAAAGCTACCTCTTCCTCCGGCACTGCCGGAAGGACTTTTTAATTTATTTTCACTGCTTTTTAAATTAATTTTTTTTTAATTTTTTAAATGGCTGCCATTTTGAAACAAAATGGCGGATGAAGCTGGCCAGCGAACTCTGTGGAGACATTGGTATGTGCTATTCATACAATTAATTTCATCCAAATCGGTTCATAAATACGAGAGTTATCGCATGACAAAAATCAGATATATATGTATATCGGTAATGTTTAATTAAGGGTTATATATATATATAGACGATATACACTGTGTAAAAAAAGTAGAAGGAGACTCGATTTTTCTAATTTACTTAATTGTGATTGACATTTACGGTCTGATATTTTTAAGGGTATCATCTTATATACATCCTTTTGTTATGACATAAAAAATTGATTGCTACAGCAATTAATTTATAGAAAATTGAACATAGTTAACTATCGCACTGTAAAAAAGTAGAAGGATAGTTTTGAAAAATTGAATTTATTGGTCTCTTCTGCTATAGAAAAGGTAAAGAATTATTACTACTATATTGTTTTTGTCAAATATATATATATTTCTTCATTTTTATTTTTATTTTGGTTCTCTGAATTCCTAAAGGAATACGTTTAAATAATTTTCAAAAAGGTTGAGCCATAGCATTTAGAAAAAAGGTAAAAAGCATCAGGGAGATTGCTAAATTGCTTAATGTTCGTAAAACTGCAATATCAAACTATCTTAGAAATCCAGAGGATCATGGTACTAAAAATAAAGACACGAAGACCTAAAACACTGACGCCTCGTGATGAAAGAGACAATATCCGAGAGTAGAAAAAGAAAAATTCTACAATTTCAGAGGTCCGAATACAAGCAGGACTAACACATGTGTCACGTCAAACTGTGTATAATTATATAAAAATATCCAAAGTCTTCATTTTTTAGAAGCGACAACACCATCCAAGTGGACAAAAATGCATGTAGCTAACAGCTTATCTTGGGCGAGAGACCACGTGTCTTGCAGCAGGGATTGGACTTCTGTCATTTAATCAGATGAAAAAAAAGCTCAATTTATATGGTCCTGATGGATACCAGTTCTGTTGGCTTTGCATCGAGAATTAGGAAGAATTTTATTCCACTCGACGGATGGGTACTCGACTTTGGTGGTCTGGCTAGCAGTCGGATATTATGGCAGGACGAGTCTGGCCTTTTTGAATGGTAGACAGAGCCATAAAGATTACATCTGATTGCTGGAATCTAAACTTCTTCCTTATAGTACAGATTTAGGAGGAGGAGATTGGATATTTCAACAAGATGGAATAGCAATTCACACAGCTATTAGGGTTAAAAATTGTTTCCAGACAAATAAGGTTCATGTTTTGCAATGGCCAGCAAAACATCCTGACCTGAACATATTTGATAACGTATGGGCAACATTAGTTCGTCACGTATACAGTGAAAGAAAACAGCCTGAATGTGTTGTTGAACTTTGGAATGCACCTAACGAAGTTTGGAGCCAATTTTGCCAAAGTGAAATATAAGCACTCAGTGATATGCCAAATTGAGTATTTCAAGTGATAAAGGCAAATGGAAAGAAAACTTCTTACTAATACTTTAATTTTCATATAAAATACTTATGTGTCCATCTACTTTTTTTACAGAGTTTCATGCAAGCAACAGAAACTATCTTAGGAAAATCAAATTCTATTCGTAATTTATTTTTGATTGCTGTGATTTTATATTCATTTAGTTGTAAACTGTTACGCAAATAAAGAATTTTGCGCTAACTTAATTAGTTGTGCTTTTTTAAGAAAAAAGTCTAGTGTCCTTCTACTTTTTTTACGCATTGTATATAGACGATATCAAGTTGGCATATATGTACATATATAATATATACACACTGACGGAAAAAAAATCCCAACACCAAGAAAGACTTGCGTTAGATAAACGAAATTTGGTAGCCGTGTTTATACATCTGAAAGATGACATCGATTCAAATTTCGCGCTTCGCGCATAAGTGTGGCGCTAGTGGCGCCACTCAGAACTTGCAGATATGGTTTACTTTAAATGCGTGCTGTAAAGTTCGTGGGCGTTATTTAGCTACGAAACGTGACGTATTGAGTTGATGTTAGCCAAGAATGCCTTCAACAAGACGAAGAAGCCACTGTCAACAGCTCTCCGAGTTGGAACGAGGTCGCATAATCGGGCTACGAGAAGGTGGATTTTCTTTCCGCGATATTGCAGAAACGCTTGGCTGGAATATATCCACTGTGCATGATTGTTGGAAACAGTGGTCAATTGATGGTGCTGCATCAAGAAGACCGGGTTCCAGGCGGCCACGTGCACTCTTGAGAGGGAAGATCGCCGTATTCGGCGTTCGACTGTGGCGCATCGTACTGCGTCTGCGGCAGAAATTCGAGCTGTAGTTGGTACCACAGTTACACAACGAACTGTTAGAAATCGGTTACTTCAAGGACAGCTCCGAACCAGGCACCCTGTAGCGTGCATTCTACTGACTCCAAGCCATTGCCGTTTGCGACTCCATTCGTGTCAAGCCAGAGCTCATTGGTGGGTGGAGTGGAGATCTGTTGTGTTTCTTTTTCATCAGAAAACACAACAGATCTCCACTCCGTCCTCCAATGAGCTCTGGATTGACACCAATGACGTCGCAAACGGCAATGGTATGGAGTCAGTAGAATGCACGGTACAGGGCGCCTGGTTCGGAGCTGTCCCTGAAGTAACCGATTTCTAACAGTTCGTTGTGTCACTGTGGTACCAACTACAGCTCGAATTTCTGCCGCAGACGCAGTACGATGCGCCACAGTCGTATGCCAAATATGGTGATCTTCCCTCTCAGGAGTGCACGTGGCCACCTGGAACCCGGTCTTCTTGAGGCAGCACCATCCCTTGACCACTGTTTTCAACATTCATGCACAGTGGATACATTCCAGCCAAGCGTTTCTGCAATATCGCGGAAAGAAAATCCACCTTCTCGTAGCCCGATTATGCGACCTCTTTCCAACTCGGGGAGCAGTTGACAGTGGTTTCTTCGTCTTGTTGAAGGCATTCTTGGCTAACATCAACTCAATAGGTCACGTTTCGTAGCTAAATAACGCTCACGAACTTTACAGAACGCATTTAAATTATACCTGTTCTGCAAGTTCTGAGTGTCGCCACTAGCGCCACACTTATGCGCGAAGCGCGAAATTTGAATCGATGTCATCTTTCAGATGTATAAACATGCCTACCAAATTTCATTTATCTAACACAAGTCTTTCTTGGTGTTGGGATTTTTTTTTCCGCCAGTGTATATATATATATATATATATATATATATAAATCACATTTCAACGTAGGATGGTTTTGTGGTCTGGGGTCGATGAAAATATACCAAAATTTTCCGGGAGTGCTTTCGACTGGACGGCTACAATAAGTAGCTTTTTACTTTTTGTAGTGAAAGCTACCTAAAAGTACCCATTTCTAAAAGATTTAAATTTCTATAAATTATTTTCTCAAGTTGGCGTTTAAGTTTTCAAAGACAACATAAGATAATACCAATGGACAATTTCATCGTAACTGACGTAACACTTGATCGTCGAATTTTGTTTTCAAAACTGTGCAAAAATTTTACTAATAAAGCTAGAACAAAATTTTCCAATTTAAAAATGCTTCTTACTGACTTAATTACCCAAATACCTGCAGATTATTTCAATCTCTCCTTTAATTTCAATAATTGCAATTCAAAATTGTGTAACTGATGTAACATAAAATAGGCAAAAAAAAAAAAAAAAAAAAAAAAAAAATCCTGCCTTCATTGAAGTGTAAAAATTATTAAAACCATATCGTTAAAAAAGTGATTTAATGTTCTCCAAAGTAATAACAAGTTATAATAGAAACTTGTTTAATTAATTTCTGAACAAGAAAAAAGAAATATTGCATTTATACATGTAACTGACGTAACTTTTATTCTGTAACTGACGTAACATTATGACTTTACGAAGACAATAATGGTGCTTAACTTAGTTTGTAAACAGTAATATACAATGCCTTTTATTAGTATTTTATTATAGAACATAAAAGCTTTCCAATCATACCCTTAAATTAGACATATGATAAATTTTATTCCCCCCCCCCCCCCAAAAAAAAAAAATGAAAATTTTCTGTGGAATTGCCCCAATGTATCAATTTTTATAACAACCTTATCATTCTTCTCCGAAGTAACTGATCTAAAATACAGTTTTATTACAACATTGTACTCCTTAAAGTACTCTTTCCTTTCAGTATCAAATTAATAATCTTTTTTTATATATTAAGCATGGTACGCGTGATACGTTGCCAAATTGCTTAACAAGATGAATATAAAAAGTACCTCTTTGATAAAGATTAAGATTTCTATAAATTACTTTCTCAAGTTGGCATTTAAGTTTTCAAAGACAATATAAGATAATATTAATGAATCCATTTTTAGAACAACCTTACAATTATTCTTCTAAGCAACTAATCTAAAGTACATTTTTATTAGAACCTTATACTTCATAAAGTACTCTTTTCTTTCAGTATTAAGTTAATAATCTTTTTTTATATATTGAATTGCTTAAGAAGATGACAGATAATTTTTCTGAAGTAGATAAATAATCTAAAAATTCTCTAATTACAATTAGTTTGCTCCACAAAATTAATTTCCTTTTAAGTATCAAATTATTAAAATTTTAAGCATTAACTATACTGCATTCGCAACATGCACAATAAATTTGTATATATATATGTATCTCTCTCTATATATATGTGTGTGTAAATCTACAAAACTAGTGTTTCTAAAATCTTCAGAAATCTGTATGTTTACTAAAATTTTATCTCTACTTTGTACAGAAAAAATATGTAAATCTAAAAAACTAGGTTTGGAAAGCTACAAAAATATGTTTATTTACTAAAATTTTATCGGTAACCCGGGACAATTACATATTTTTTTGTTGTTGTTGTTGTAGTTACATAAAAGATTCTAGGCATCCCAATATCCTAAAAAAAATTAGTAACCTTACAGATTTTTTTTTCTTTTACAATACAAACGTGAATATCTTGCATTAATTTCTTTTGTTTCAGTTACACTAATAATTCTATTTTTCTAGAAAATTCTTAGTAACCCTATAGATTTTTTTACACTCTATAAAGAAAGTAATTTTTCCTAAAAGTTTTAGATTTCTATAAATTTCTTTTTTAAGTTAGCGTTTAAGTTTTCAAAGACAATATAATATAATACCAATGTATCAATTTTTAAAACAATCTTACAATTATTCTTCAAAGTAACAAATCTAAGATAGATTTTTATTACAACCTTGTCTTCTTAAAGAACTCTTTCCTTTCAGTATCAAATTAATAATCTTTTTATATATTAAGCATGATACACTCGATATGTTGCCGAATTGCTTAACAAGATGAAAGATATTTTTTCTGAAGAAGATAATGTAATTATTTCTTGAAGCAGAAGTTAGACAATAATAGGCAATTACCGTCTGATCATCCAAGTGTAGTAAGTTTTTCGAAGAAGAAAAGACGTTTATCTTTGATAATCATTTATTGTAGCAATATAGATTCTTTAAATACATGGATGAAAAAAAAGGTTCTTTGTTGTAATATAATACATGTTACTTTGACAGTCGCATTAACTATAGTAAAACTGTTAAAACAGAATTGCGAATGAATGCAAACATTCCAGTCTGTTTACATTTAAAGTACTTTACTTAAATTTGAATAAGCTGTTTAAAATGATAAATGGCATAATTTCTGAGGCAAGATGTTTTATTTATATGTTAATATAATTTTACAAAGAATTTATTCATGTCTAATACACCAAAAGAGACAAATCAGACAGAACATTTATTTTTTGTACATTTTTGCTTAGATTAAATAATCTTTAAAATTTTCAAAATAACGCTTTTAACAAAAATCAACACACTAAAGCTGATACTTATCAAGTTGTAAAATTTTAATTAGAAATTTATTTAGAGAAGTCTCTAATGAATAATTTTCTTTGCTAATGTAATGATTTTTTAAGGAACGGGAGACAACGAGAGAAGTATGTATCTGTAGAAGTATGCTATTATAATTCTATTACAAAAGTAGGCATTAGTTAATAAGAACAAAGACACAAAAGTTAAATACCGTTACACGAGAATCAATTATTTATTAAATAATTTTCTTTCAGTGGACAATGAAAACAATTTTTATGACAGAAGCGGCACATGTTTCATATTTATCATCAGAAGAATTTTTCGTCTGTTTCTCGAAATATATTTCTTAAGAAAAAAAAATCATAACAACACAATGTTTAGTTTTTATTAATCTGTCACCAAGTAAAAATTAGAAATTATTGTACATTGTAAAAAAAAAAAAAAAAAAAAAAAAAAAAAAAAAAAAAGCTGTAAATCTGCAAAACTACTTTTTGAAAGCTACAGAATTTTTTATACTTACTTGTAAAAAAGAAAAGATGTAAATCTACAAAACAAGTTTTTGTAAAGCTACAGAAATCTGTATGCTTACTAAATTTTTATTGGGAACTCGGTATAATTACATGAAATATTTTTGTTGCAATTACATAAAAAGTTCTAGGCATCCTAAGCTTCCTGGAAAATTCTTAATAACCTTACAGATGTATTTACAGAATAAACATGAATCTGTTACATGAATTTTTTGTTGTTGTTGCAGTTACATTGAAAGTTCTGGGAATCCGTTTCCTAGGAAATTCTTAGTAACCTCATATATATATATATATATATATATATTGCAGTGTACGCCATTTATAATTTTTGTTTTAATTTTTATGTATAACGACATATTATTTTTCTATTAAAATGTTTGACAAACTGGGATTACATTCAATGTTATTGATTTTGCCCATGTTTAGCAAAAGTGTTGCAATGTACTTTCCGAAATTCATATTTTTTCATACTTTTAGTGGAGTTAATTTAGTTGGAAATACTGTATATTCTTTAAAATAATTTTTAATTATTTATTTTTATATCAAATAATCTAATTACGTAAAAAGTGCACTGATTTTTCCTTTCAATAATTGTTTTTAATTTCTCACCTTTTCAGGTTTTTTTTTTTTTCATATAATACTTTGTCATATCGATGTAAAAATTGCGTATATGATAATCTTTCAAGAATCTTTTATTTCAAATAACGTGAATGGAAATCTGTTTGTTCTCAAAAGGTTTTGAAAAGAAAATCCAAAATAAACGAATGGTAAGATTCTTTTTTAATTAAAAATAATTATGTGATTAGTTTTATTTTTAAATCCTCTTGAAATCTCAGTTAAAACATTTCTAGTATGGTGAGTTTTAAGAGAAAATAAGACTAAATTTGACTAATAACTTTTTAAAAAATCTAATATATTTTTATGAAAAATAATTCATTTAATTATGTAAATCTACTTGTTCATTGAAAAAAGAAATGAATATCGACAAGACAAACGCAAATAAGCACAAAAAGAAAGAAGTACTCATAAAGTAAACACTTTTTTTCAAATATCTTTCTTTTGTTCTCGATTTCAGAATAATGCACTACTTCAGTTTCTGTATTAAAAATATTATTTTATTAATGATTGTTAACCACTATTTTAAAATTTTATCAAAATAACCGAACGATCAGATTGGAATTTTTTTTATAAAGACTAGTTATTTTTATATAAAAATTACTAAAGATGAAACATAATAAACACATAAAATATTTCATTTTATACTTGACTCTTATCATTTTTATATGAGGTTTCGAATCAAATTGTAACTTGCTCTAAAGAACAAAATACTTAAAGAAATATTAAGAAAAATTTTATTAAAAATGAATATTTTACTATTAAAACATTAGCATAATTTCAGATACACAACAATGCATATTAAAATAAAATGAGTGATAATAACAAAAATAACTAAACAGTAAGGTCATTAGGCCTACACGCAATGAGATTTCTCATTCATTTGTCTCATTTAAAATATATTACGCATTTATTAAAACATAAAATGTCAAATATAAGAAAAAAAAATTATTAAGCTTTTTAGTCAAAAATGGTTTGTCTTTAAGAAACTGGATTATATTTGTGATCTAATCAAAAGGATACCATTTTCACATTTATGTAAAAAATGTTTTGAAAATGACTATCAAAAACGTTTCCGAGAAGTTTTAGTAGTAGTCTTTTCTCAAACCGAAATATATATTTTCGACTACTATCAATTTTTAAGTAAACATTTTTATGTTCAAGAAGTATGTTTTACGAATAAATATGATAAATTGACAGCATCATCATTAAAAATAGATTAATATTATTTTGTTAATCTTGTTGCATAAATTCAATTATGCAGCTGAAAATATTTCGCTAAGAAAAAATAGAATCGTTAATCTGATATTCTGAACTGACAAAACTGATTAATATATTATAAAAGTACTCGGAAACGTTTTCGTAAATGAGCATTATAAAAACTGTTTAAATATCGAAATAAATTGTTTTCTGAGTTTTCTAAAGATAACGCAAGCTGTTCGGCATCGTGGGTAACTCGGACGAGATTTAGTGTGTATTTTAGTTCATTGTTATAATATATTTTCATGGATTGAGAAACTTTTTTTTTTCCTTACTTACCTCCGAATCGAATAGCTTTTAATTTTTTTTTACTGGGGCAAATTTGTGATAAAAAAAACATAGGCCGTTCTTTCTCCCTCCCCCTTTTTCTTGATGAGATTATAAATATGTCAAAACTAAATTTAATATCAATGAAAATGTATATATATGACACTATATAATTTTTAATATATAATGGTTACAATTATCGTTTAGATGCATTTATTGTTTCTGATTATTAAGGCGCACACGTATCTAATAAGTTAACAAAATAAACAGGAGTTAATTATGCTTTTTATGGTCAAAATCATATTAAACATATTACATTTATTAAGGATTAAGGATTTTTTATTGGAAGCATTAGCTTGATCGATTTTTGTTGCAATGGCGTAATAATAAAATAGAATGAAAAGAAAAACATTCAAAAGCATCATTATTTTTTTGAAAATAACATATATCTTTAGAAGAACAAGATAGATATTTTTATAATTCTTAGGATCAAAAGCTATACATACAAACGAAAATTAATGTAAAAGTACCGAAAATGAATAATATGTCTATACAGCGTAATATTATCATTTATTATTTTTATGATTTATGGTAACATTAATATATATATATATATATATTTAACTTGATAAGCACAAGACAAATATTTAAAGATATTTATAAATCAAAGTTGATACATACTATTGAAAAGGAAAATAAAATGACAGCAACAACAAAAAAGCTACACCACACAATATTAACATTTCATGAAAAAGAACCCGTCAAAAGTTGTCATTATAAACTTTTTGTTTCTTAATCAAACACATTAAATTTAAATTTTGTTCCTAGAACTGAGGACTATGTGAAACTTTTATAAAATGAGATTTCAAATCTTTAATGTCATAAAAAAAAAACTGTCTAGTTTTTTTTTTTTTTTTTTTCAAAATATACATATTATTGCATTTTTCAAAATTATTTTGTCCCTTTTAAACTAATAAAATTATTAAAAAATATCGATTAAAATAAATAAATCTAAAACAGAAAAACTGCAAGCCATTATCTCTTTTACGGGTAAACCCCCCATTTCTCATTGTGCCTCTCATTTCCTCCGTGTTTCAAAAGCATCTACCCCCTTAGAGTTCAAAGAATGCCGCCTAGTTGTCGCCTTGTCTCACCAGATGCCTCTGGCCCCAGCCCACCTACCATAAAGCGCATGCGTTCCCTCAGAGCGAGGGAAACATACCTCGTGTACTGGGGCTTAAAATCTATTTCTCATACAGACTAGGGCAGACACATGCGCGCTTATGTGTTAGAATCTTGATTATTAGTAATATTATGGATTTAAACGAGAACTTGGAGAGATATTTAATTGATTTAATCATGCTTGTTTTTAAATATTCAGCCGCTGGTTGTTCCTGCTTTTTAATGAATATTCATGACTTAAATTAGTGATATACAGCTATTATTGAAATGATTTACATTTGAAGTGCTTCGTCGATGTTTATTTTATGACAAGAAATAGATAATGTTTTGTATGGAACTGTTGATTTTAAATTCTTCAAATATTTCGTTGAAAAGTTAAAAATATATGTACGAAAATCAATTATAATGATGTGTTTGCATTAAACAAATCTTTAAATAAAAGCAAAAGACGTTAAAAAAATTCACAAAACACACTGAAATGCTTCTAAAGCATCTACAATGAAAATATTTTAAATAAATATTGTTGTTTCCATTATCATTCTGGTAAATTACTGTTTTATCACGTGTCTGAATAAAAGTATTAGAAATTAAACTTGCATAAATCAATTAAGGAAACATATTGTTTCGAATAATATTAGAATAATGCACGTGTTAGAAAATGTTTCGGAAAACATGGAAATTTATTAGATATAGTTCATGACTGAAACATGTTTCTAAAATCACGACTAATAAATGTAATCATGCATTCAAACTCTATGCAATAATTTTTTTGAAAATATGCACTAAATACGATTTTTAAGACTTAAATAACATAGTTATATTTTCAATCTGCTTATAACAATGGAAATGAAATACAGCTTTACATTTAGAGTCTAAATCTCAAAAAAGAGATTTCAACATCTCCGTTAGAACACATGTCTCAATAGCACATTCCTTTTAATTTTATTATGAAGGTTAGAATCTTCGGAAGTCATTCAAACTCTATACTGTTGATCTTGTAAAATGAAGGAAATGAAAAGTTTCCTTTTGCTTCCTCGCAAATGGTCATGCTTCAAAAATAACGGATTCACAGCTCTTTGGTTTCACTTTGCACTGTTGTGGGTCAAATACAGTTGTGTTTTCTGCAGCCATGGTAAGAATGTTTATTTATTTATTTATTTGTTTTACTTTATGTACTTATTGTAATAATATATTGTAAAATTTTATTTTCATATTTTGATGTTTTCTCAAATTATCAAAAATTATAAGTTTGGAAATAACTATTCTAATAATAAGTTCTATGCAATGTTTAAATATAATATGTATAATACATATTCTTCATTTCTAAGATATTTATTTCTGTTTTAATCCTTATTTAGAAAATAACTGGAAAATCAATTTTTTTCCTTGTGCATTAATTTAAGCAAGATTTATAAAATAAAATAAATAAATAATACACTATTCTTCCGCAAAAAAAAAAAAAAAACAATAAGGCTGAACAAAAAATTCTTCGTGCGAAGATCACAAAAATATGAGAAGAAACTTTTTTTTTTGTATTTTTCTTTATATATTTTATATATTAATTCTTTATATATTGTTATTAAAATTGAATTATATATATTATATATATAATTCTATCTTAATCCTTATTTAGAAGAAAACTGGAAAATAATTTTTTCCTTGCGTATCAATTAAAGCAAGATTTGTAAAATAAAATAAATAAATAATGCACCATCTTTCGTGAAAAAAACAATAACGCTGAACAAAAAACTCTTCGTGCGAAGATCACGTAAAAATGGAAAGAAACTGTTTTTTTTCTGTATTTCTGTTTATATATTTTATATATTATTTCTTTATATATTGTTATTAAAATAGAATATATATTATGTATATAATTCTATATTAGTCCTTATTTTGAAGAAAACTGGAAAATAATTTTTTTCCTTGCGTATTAATTAAAGCAATATTTGTAAAATAAAATAATAAATAGTTCAAAATTCTTCCGTGAAAAAACAATAATACTGAAAAAAAAAAAAAAAAAAAAAAAAAAAAAAACTTCGTGCGAAGATCACATAAAAATGGGAAGAAACTTTATTTTTGTATTTCTCTTTATTTATTTTACATACTAATTCTTTGTATAATTACACATATATTATTATTAAAATAAAATTATATATCTTAAATGCATAATTTTAGTTTAATCCTTATTTAGAAGACAACTTGAAAATAAATTTCTTTACTTGCGTATTAACTTACTCAAGATTTACAGAATAGAATGAATAAGTAGTACACCATACTTCCGCGAAAAAACAATAATGCTGAACAAAAAACTCTTCGTGCGAAGATCACATAAAAATGATAAGAAACTTTTTTTTTCTTTACTTTTCTCTTCATATGAAATAAGCATATTAGATTATAAATCTAAAATTTTATTTGTACTATTATTTACTGGCTATCTGGTAAAGCAAAATGTTTCGGGTGTAGTAAAACTTTATGAAATGTCTTATATAAGTACACTTTCGAAATAGTTTTAACAAAAATTATGTTCCTTTTATATTTAAAAAACAATGATTAGGTTTAAAAAATAGACATGAAACATTTAAAGAAGAATAAAAGAAGAAGGTGTGGAAGATATTTTGCTTGATGTATTTAATGTAATTAAGTATTATATATATATATTATTATTTAGCTGGCCAGAGTCAGCAAAATCATTCTAAAATGATATAATCAGATATTAGATCTTGAAAATGTCTGCTTCAACCCTTAAATGCCTGAATTTTCAAAAATCTTTGTAATAATGTTTTTCGACTTTTATTTTTTAAATAAATCATGGGAAAAATACTTAAAAAAAAATCATATTTTGTTATAAGTATGGTTTACGGCTAAAAAACAGTTTGTTACTAATCGGCCGTACTGGTCTTTAATTGAAAAAATAATTTTCCTTGATAAAATTCTATAACATTAAACACACAAGAATTTTAGGAACTATAATAAAAACTAAGTTTTACTGGCTCACTGCAAAACAAAATAGGGTATTTCGCAAGCTTCCAAACAAAACAAAAAGGACAAGTAGCAACAATTGAAAAAATAAATCTATCTTTATTCTTAAACAGCACAAATGTTGCCTTCTACATGTTGAAAATCGATTTAATAATATTTTCAGAATGTATTTTATTGGCAACATTAGGCATTAAATCTTCAATATTATTCTAATAGTATTTTAGAAGCCTAAATTGGGTATGTTGCCGAAAAGCAACACCCGAAATTTAAGGGTTAAGTCTACTTGATGCAATATTCTCTGCAAAATATAGTAAAATGTTGATATCAATATGTTTGATTTTTTTTAGGATAGTAATATTTATTTTTATTTAATTCTAAATATATTCATTTTTAGAATATAGCTAAAAAATATTTTTTTCACAAAAATTGAAGCATGAACTTTTAAATGAAGAATTATTTTTTATATTCCTTATTCTTTGATAAAATAATAATAATACCGTTTTGCTACTAATTTTCAGTTTAGCTTTTTGAAGATTTGATGGAAGAGTTATGAATATTTATTAGTTTATCTTTGTATAACATATTGATATTAAATGATAAATATAATATTTTATTTGTACAACGATTTACTGATTATATGGATATCTTCTACCACTAATGTTTTATACAACCAGTTATATTTAGAAGTATACTTTCAAAATATTATTTCGAATGCTTTCGGTGACAGATAAACTATTTACTAAGTATTTTAAAATCTACTTGTATTAATGGAAAAATATCTCTTTGATCTTAAAATATATGTGCAAAACTTATCGTAGGAATATGTTCAGAAATATTTTTATAGAGCTATTTTGTATGTACAGTAATCACCAGAACCACTTCAATAAGATCGCAACGAATTGTTTTCATTTAATATATTCTTTAAAAAATAAATCTGAATATTTGAATGAATAAAAAAATGAATATCTGTAAAATATTGAATGTTTATCAAAATGTTTATTTAGAAAAATATTTTTGATTCTAAAGTACAGCAAAACCTTGATAAATTGCCAGTCGCTTAAAATGTCCCTCTTTATATAACATCATTTTTTCAAAGTTGCAGTCAAAGAAATAAGTCAATAGTGCTAAAAAATTCCTATAAAAGTCGGGTAAAAATGTAAGACCCTATAAAATAAACACCTTTGAGTTAAGATTTTCTCTATTGTCCCCATTTTACTAAAATTGATTGCAAAATGATAAAATAAATAAAATTTTTAATAAAAAATTATGTGAGAGCGACAACGAATTCGTTGGGGGAAAAAATAACTGCAATTCTCAATATAAGCTATATGCACTTTGCCAAGTTTTTTTCTAACATTTTTTCTAAAAAAAAAAAAAAAAAAAAAAAAAAAAATCTGAAACCGAAAAAGGAAATTCTAATAAAATTAGAAAATGAAAATGTATTCTATAATCGAAATAAAAACCAGACTTATTTTGGTAATGTTTGCTTTATTTACTAAATTCTTATATATTACAATGTACTTTAATAATTATATAATTTTCCACTTAATAACAGATATAGTATTTTTTAGTGACAAATGCTAGATGATTTTCTATTCTTAATGCACATTTCTGCATTAGTGTATTCTTAGAGAACATTTCCTGTATCATGGACTAATTTTAATTCATTTCAAATATCATTCTCACTGAAATTAATATAACCAATTTAACTAAAATAAATAAAGTAATTCACTGTATTGTTATTCCGCTTAAAGCGTCACAATCATTAGCTCTCAAGGGTTAACGACTGAACGAGATTTGAGGGTAGTTTGTTTGGAACATATAAATATGTAAATAAATAAACATATTGTATGTATGGTGAATAAAAGTGTCTGAAATTTTTGCTAGGGCACAATTAAAAATAAAAATTATTAAACAAAAAAGAAGAGCAAATTTAAAAATATATATATATTTCCTACATAGTTTAAGCCCGAGAAGGGACAGATATTAAGATATTTCATTCAATTAGTTCGACATTTAATGTTAAATTTTTGTAACAAATTACTTAGGCCAATTGAAGATTAAAAAATAAAAATAAAATTCGTACAATATGATACTTAAAACATCCTAAAAAATAGATTCCGTTCAAATTAAATCGAAATAAATCTTAAACATTTTTCCATTTTTAATTGAAAATATTTGTATTGCAGATTATGTATATGACAATTGCACATAAAATAATAAGATGCATGTAAAATACAAAACTTTAAAAAAGTCTAAGATTTATTTCGATTTCACTTGAAGGGAATCTAATTTTTTAGGGTGTTTTAAGTATCATATTGTATTAATTTTATTTTTATTTTTTAATCTTCAATCGGCTTAACTAATTTGTTACAAAAATTTAACATTAAATATAGATTTAATTCAATGAAATATCTTAATATCAGTCACTTCTCGGGCTTAAACAATGTAGGAAATATATATATTTTTTAATTTGTTCTTCAAATTATATTTTTGTTTAATATGCCAAGTTTTATAATAACTACTGCATTTAGATAAACTCATTTGACAATTAATAGAGGGTATCATCATCAGGCTTTGATGTATGCGGTATTACATCACAATGTGCGATGCAGTTCATCTCGAGCATGACATATATTAAAATCAATAGTTTTTCGCTATTCTGTTTTATATCAGCTTTTTGCGAATAGTCGGCTTAGGAGCACGCGGGTTCTCGTCGCTGCACCGATGGACAACAGAATTACGAAAAACCGAAAAAATTATACAAAAATCGCTATCACAGCGCCCCTTTTAGGCGGAATATATCCAGTACAAGGAGCACCTGCTGGCCATCGCGGAACACATACACAAAAAAATTGGTTCAATTCTATTCATAACTTCATCCACTTTTCGATGGTAAAATAAAGAAAATGACACAAGAATCGCTATTAAAGCAACCCATGTTTCTCTCTGGGTTATAATTCACCCATATGCAAAGGCATTTTACCATTCGTTTTGACACTGGCATCAGGAAAACGTTTTTACGCTTTAAATTTATAATATCATTAGACTTAGTAAAGAATAAAAAATGAGTGGCATCAGGGACAAAAAGATGGGGGAAAATATGAAAAAGATATGATCTCCATAGGCTTTTCTATGTTAAATTAACATTGAGAAGTGATGCTGGAAATAAATAAGTATTGCGGTGCCGTGCAATACTTAAATAATTAAAAATTGTTTTATTTAATAAATTGTTGAAAATGAAAAAATACTTTTAATTATAAAACAAAAAATCTTTCCTATGAGATCAATATATATAATATACATACTTTGCCAAAAGTAAATTGAAGCACTAAATGATTTTTTTCTATTTTGCCTTTTTTGTATCAAGAAAGTTTCTATTATACTGTTATATAGGTTACCGTAATTATGAAATTCAGTTGAATAAGGAAGATTAAAATTCATTTGAAAGCAAAAAGTTTTAAAGTGACAAACAAGCAGTTCTTTATCTAATAAACGCATCGGCACATTCACAGACACACGCACATATACATACACGTAAACAGACGCACACACACACACACAGACACAGACACATGCATCTCCACACATACACACACAGAGATATATATATATATATAGCGTTATTGCCAAATCACTGACCAACAGCTAAATCGGAATGCAAAAATCGCATTTATAGTGCCGGGAAAAGCTTGAAATTCATGATATTAAAATTATCAGAACTCGGCAATTTATTATTGTAAAAGATGAGGGTGAGTGTTGTTGCTGGTTCTAATCCTTAGATCATTTGCATTTACTTTAAACTGTACCAAACATCCCATTGACCACATAAAAGTTTAAATTTCAGAACTGTTAAAAACTAATTTTCAGACGTAAATGACTTTTAAATAGATCAATATTCGAAACATTTATACAACTGGAAGTAAATCATTTACAATCAATCGTTTAGGTATTAGGTATTACAAAATAATACGAGGGATGTATGCATGCATAGGTATGTGTGACTTTATAATACTAGGAATAAACGTATTATATTTATTTTTCATCATTTAAATTAAATGAAAATGTAAAAGAATAAATTAAATAAAATAAAATTAGTAAAAGTAATTGTTTAAATCTGCTGTTCACACACTTTAATGATCTTGTAACCTTTTGAAATAGAAAAAACATGCTTTGGAACAGCATATACCTCACTTATGGGTAATTCCACGAGCACTTGTCGTGTAAGTCACATACTATGCTTGTTAGCCACCGTTATTTTATAAATGTTTGCTTCACCTTTTTCAATTAATGAGATATCTTCCATAAAATAAATCACATTTTTCCGTTCTAAAATACTGGTAGCCAAATATCTACTATGTGACTTACACGACAGGTGCTCGTGGAATTGCCCTTATAATTTTTTCAATTCGAATTATCATTGTTCATTATGAAAATCTAATCAATCATTTATGAAATATTTCTGTCTCGTATGTCACAGTTTGTGATCAGTAAGATTCTTACGATAAAATTGTATTTTCTTCACCGTGCAATTTTACGCCATCGAATTTTTTTCTCTCCATTTTATATTTGAAATGAATCCTAAAAGGTACTTCAATGTCGCTTTTAACACTGATACATCCACTTCTAAATATCACACAATTTCAATTTACCGTCATCCAATAAGCAAAAAAAAGTTTGTTTCAAATCCGTGGCTCAATTCAGCTAGTTTTACGACTTTTTAAATAATTTCAAGAGACTTATCTATTATAAAAAAAAAAAAAAAAAAAGTCACTAACATTTTCACATCTGCAGAAATGAATTTCTTGTGGTCGGAAGTCTTTCATTGTTAATAGTAACAAAACTGCTGCATACATAAATATGAAAATTAGTAGTATTATAGAGAAATGTTTGATAAACACGGGGATGCAGACAGTTTTTAAATAGAAAAAATATTTTAAGAGCTATTTAATGTTAAAGTTAATGAAAATCGTTCCATTAAAAACTTTCATAGGAGCAAAAACTATGCATAGGAGTTGAATCATTTTTTCTGAGAATCTACATTACAGGCTCTCGGTGTGCAAACTGTACTTATTTTTTATTAATTTGACTAATTTTTTGATTTATTTTTTCAATTTTTTATTCAAAATTTCCAGCATTTAAAGACATTTTTTTTAATATATTTTAGGAAAAGTTATGATTTTAAATTGTTGCCAATTGTAAAAACAGTGCAAAGAATAATATTTGATTTAAATAAAAAAAAAAAAAAAAAAAAAAAAAAAAAAAAAAAAAAAAAAAACTTACATGCGACTGTAATAAACAAGAAAAACCTTTCAAGTTAGAAATAAATGATACGCGTTAAAAGCAGGAAAATATTGAAATTCATAAGAATTGTCATAAAGAATTGTATTTACACATGAATATATTAAAAAAATAAAGAATTTTTTTAAATAATTGAATTCATCAATATGTGTCAAAAGCTGTTAAACGTGGAAATTACGTTGTAAAATGGATTTAACAGTGCCAAACAGTTCGAATTTAAAAATATATTTGCACGAGACATTTATTTCATATTTCGAGATGATATTTTTAACAATTGTTGCCAATTCTAAGACACCGCAAACAACAATATTTCCTTTATAGCAATAAAAATATTTTCATGTGAATATTAAAAACAGACAGAAAACTATAGTGAAAATTACGTCAGATATAAAACGATACATTTGAAATGTCATGCTTAAAACAATTTTCTTATAAGGTTGTTAAAAAATAGTGAAAGGCAAAGACGCTGTTGACTTTATTCATTTTATATTAGAAGATTTTCAAATGTTTAACTAATCTTATTTAATTAAACACCAAAACAATCATTAGATATTTTAACAACAGTTGAGTCGGCCATAAAATTTCTCAGTGAAAAGAACGAGTGGAAACCTCTTTATAGGGAGATCGTCATTGGTTTTTTAATTATAAATTAATCTTCTGTAATATTTATAATGTCGATCAAACTAGCATGTTTTTAAAGTCTGTGGTGTATCAACGGGATTTGACGACCCTAATTTCTAGAGGACAAAGCACCCTAGCGATTAATATAAAAATCTATCTAAACAATTAAGATTTGTTTGCTACAACAATGCAAAGTATCTAAAGCGTATGTGTAAGAATTTCCACAATTGGTAACTGATTGTACATGTTTGTTAAGATCGAATCAAAAAGTAAGAAAAATATTTTTTCACATTTTATTTTCTTTTTAGTACCATCGATTAATATTTCGTAATTGTGTTCAATTCCACCAGCTGCCATCATGATTACAATGTCCTTTAAAATCAACGGAAATACTATTACATGTTCTAAAACAAATTTGTTCAAAAATGCAAATTGGTTATGGGCCTTATTGGGAAGATCAAGCTTAATATCAGATTAATCATAAGGTATCGAAATTTTTCACTAAATTTAAATCTGACAGATATGATTAGGATGAATATAAAACTAATATTACGTTTTACTGAATTGGTTCAAATATACGTTGTATCGAGATATGCCCAGAATTGTCTGTTATCTTATAATACACGTTTTCGCAACTGTAAATTTATGATGTATGATAAAGTGTCCTAATATAATAAATAAATATAGTAAACATTTATGGTCTATATATGTGTGAAAATCTAAATCCTCTTAATCGTGTTCAGGAGAAATAACTTTACGTGATGAAATAATTAAATAAATAACAAGAAAAACAATCTAAAATGAGATGTGTGTCTTAATTCATTTCTATATTAGAAATAGGTTGGGAACAGAACATTGTAACCCTGAAAGAGAAATAATAAAATAAAAATATTTTCGCAACTAAAACAACCATACTTCTAATAATTAATAATCCTCTTTAATAAAAAGCTACGCGTTAATGACAACTGGCATTTTCGCTAGTCGTTGACACATATTTATCTCGGAAAATGAAAAATTTGAAGTTACGGAAAAAAAATTAATAGCTCGAAAAGTTTTTGTCAGAAAATTGTTAGACAAACTGCGTTATAAAGGTAAAAAATCGCATTTTTCTTGATATAAATTTCAAATCTAATGATTATGTCGTTTTTCAAATATTGAATTTCAAAAATTCCAAATTTCACAATGGAGTATCACCTCCAGAGAAACCTCCATGCGTAAAAAGATAATGATAACGGCAATGTTTCCTAACGTGTATTCTGGTTACATCACGAGTCACAAATTATAGTAGCTGTATAAGTCTGTTTAAAAGTGAATTATGATGTCACGAGTGCATGATTTTTATTTAATTCTCGACAAATACTAGATGCGCCATTTCTTTTTATTTGTGAATAATATAGGGTAAGTCACGTATGACTTCATATTTGAAACGAATGTATGGTTAATGCATGGCTTTTACAAGAGAAAGTGCTATCATGAAGGGCTTTTCATGAATTCACATTTATTATTAAAATTTTTTTTTTCAAGAACAAGACTATATTTATTTGGGCTTAAGAAACATTTTTTTAAATACTAGTATTGAAGCGAAATTTAAAAAGGCTTTCAATGCATTAAAAAAGATAGAACATTTGCGCGAGATTCATATTCCATACAGTGTTTAATTTTAAAATTGATTTTCCTAATAAAAAACCCCGGGAAACGTTAGGTATTTTAGCTAGTTCTTAATATAAATAAATAAATCTTAATAATAATAATTTCCCATAACTTGAACAACAAGTCATTTCTGATAAGTAGAGTTACCAAATGACCTGTCTGACGCAGTTTGGGATGTTCCGTTAAAAATCTGCAGCAAACAATCACTTAATCAACCGTTTTTAAAGATAACGGTTCTTTTACCTTGTATTAAGCATGTATGACTCTGTTATTGATCATTTTATGGTTAGAATAAAAATAAATTATATATATGTAACAATTTTCTATAAAAAACGATCGATTGACAAGCCAGTTTGCAGTAAATTTTTAACTGCGTAGTATAGATTGTAAAAAGTTTTTGCCTATTCTCCTATCAAGAAATTTCTTTTAAAGAGTTTTTCTATCAGGGATAAATAAATGCTCTTACATGTTCGAAATCGTGTTAGATGAAAATAAAATTTCTGCTCATAAATTGTTTTAATGTAGTGTCATTTTATTGCGTTATTATGCAAAATAAGTAGAAAGATATCTCATAAAGCAAAATTTGTATTGCCTTTTAAAATTTTCACACCTGTCCTTTAATTCTAATTAAGAAAAAAATCTGAATATTTAAATTCTGACATTGAAAGAAAATCTGAAACTAAACAAACCTATCGGATTAAAAGAAAAATCATTCATTTCTAAATTTATTAGATAATAAAGCACAAAGCATAAACAGCTTCGAATGAAGTTTGGGATCAATTTGTTGAGATTTATTTTATTTTATTTTTATTTATCTTTTGTGTATTCCCTCGTGGTGAAATTTCTATTAAATAGTTTATGTCTGATATAAATTGTTTTATATGTTAGAAAACATGTAAATAATAAACATATTTTTTTTCTCTATAATTATTTTACATTCTGTATAATAGTCGAGAATTTGCCGTTTTCTGTTTAACTGAAATACGTAAATATGTATTTTAAGAAAATAGAAAATAATCTTTTAATAATCTTTAAAATTTTTATCCACGTCCCTTTACCCCATTAAAAAAACTAAATTCCAGTTATTAAATTTTGAAATCTTTCTTTTATATTTAAAGAAAATATACAACAGAAAATAACATCAGATTAAGAGAAATCTATTTGTATTTCTGAAAATACAAAAATAATCAAATGCAAAACAGAAACAACTTCATATAAGTTCAAATTAAATTTACAAGTTAATCACCTGCTTTTGACGTTGAGATTCTTCATCGATTTGTAATGCGCTTTTATACCTAAGGCAACTAATCAGAATGCATTAGGAGTATGTATTGAACGCGACGTTCTTTTATTATTCATAGTGTTATTGTATACTTAATGGGGACTGTCCCAAAAATGTCGAACGACCTTGAATGTTAAGAGATTGTGTGTTTGTTCATACGTTCATTTGCTATTTAAATATAAAAAAGAATATATAATTTTATTTTTATTGTAGCAATGCTTTGTGTTACACATTTTATTCTAGCGTTAGCATTATTATAGGAGGTATAATACAAACTTCAGATTCTTAATGCATAGTTGTTAAAAAATATACAATACAAACTTCCGATTATCAATACAGAGTTATTAAAACTTGTATAATATAAACTTCAGATTTCCAAATTAGAGTTATTAAAACATATTACCTACCAAAAAATTGCGATATCTTCTTTTTCCCTAAAGCTAACTTTGGCTATTATATGACATTCCACTTCGCATATTCATAAATACGTTTGAAAATTAAATAATTTTTAATGAAACAAATGGACTGAAATATACCTTTGCAATTTATTCTTGTGATATCCACACTTCTGTATATTTTTTTTTTCAAAAAAATACCGACTGACGAAACATTATTATATGTTGTTTTAAACGTTAACAATTATTCCGAGTTTTAGTGTATTGGAACTGAAAAAAATGCACTTTACTCTTCAGTCTTAAATGTCATTACATCACCTTTGCGTCAAACATCTAAGTATATTTACATTTATAAATTTAGAAACTTTTTACAGACGGTTTACTAAAACTATCTTTTTCTAGAACCATCATTAATAAGTTTCCTTATTTTTAAGAATTTTACAATGCATTAAAATATTTCGATTTGTTAACAAAATCTCAGCTTCAACACTTTCTGTTAAAATTAAAATTTTGGGCACTTTATAAGAATTCAACTTTAAAATAATAATAATAATAATAATAATCCAAAAATTACATTAGAAATTAATCCGAAACCAGAATAAAAACTCATTGATCCGAATCCCGACCCGAACTTGAGGCACTTCAACACGAATCGACCCGAAATGAAAATGAAAATAACGTATTTTAATCTAATTATGGCAAAATATACAGCAATTATATCTAGAATATAAATTTTATACATTTTGTAGAAAATAAATATATATATAATCGTTTATTTTCATATAAATAATTTATCCAACTGAAAAGATATTATGGACTATCTTTTGAAATACGTGTTAGGAAACCCCCATACGCCGGAGGCAAAATGTAATCCGTACCCGAAACAGCTATCAGTTTAAATTACACCATTATATAAGTTAAATTACTCCATAAAATTAGAGGCAGCATGTTGCCACCAATATTATGGAGTAACGTTCCTAAATTTTTTACAGTGTGGATAACTGGTTACACGGAACACCCATCCTAATGTCTGCTATTCCATAAAAAGACGTTTTTTAAATTTTTTGTGAGGATTCATACCCATAAATCAATTTTCTGTCTAAGTAAACTGAATGGGATAATGCAGAACACAATTAAGTATTAAAATATATATATATATATATTATAGACTATCTTTTGAAATACGTGTAACAAATCCCCATACGCTGGAGGCAAAATGTAATCCTAACCCGAAAAAGCTATCAGTTTAAATTACACCATTATTCACTGGTTATCAAAAATTAAGGAAAAGTCACAAAATTCCAATTTTCAAATACGCGAACACTCAAAAGGAAATAATATAATTCGAGTAATTACTATCCCTACAACACAGCTAGTCCATATAACATCTCATTCATGTCACACGTGGTCACAAATGTCACAGTCACTACGGTGAAGCAAAAAAATAGGAAATTCCATACATCTCATTATGAGTCTCAAATGATCCCTATATGTGACTCCACTGAGACGTCACTGTGACTGCTGCTTTGGGAGAGTCACCATGTGACTTTACATTGTAGTTACATTGTGACCCTCATGTGACTGTCATTTGTAGACTCAATTTCAAAGTCATCGTGAACGCTGTATTGTGATAAGTTACCAAATAATTTCACATTAAAGTCACATGATGACTTTCAGGTGACAGAGAGACTACTGTGAAGTCACCATTGTGCTCTTTTGGGAAAAGTCTCCATGTGACTATAATATGATATTATTTGGTAACTTATCATAATGCAACGTTCATGATGACTATGAAATTGAGTCTCAAAATGCCAGCCACATGAGAGTCACAATGTAACTACATTGTAAAGTCACATAGTGACTCCTCACAAAGCAGCAGTCACACTGACTTCTCAGTGGAGTCGCATATAGTGACCATTTGAGACTCATAATGAGATGTATGGAATTTCCTATTTTTTTGCTTCACCATAGTGACTGTGACACTTGTGACCATGTGTGACATGAATGAGATGTTATATGGGCTAGCTGTGTTGTAGAGATAGCAATTACTTGAATTATATTATTTCCTTTTGAGTGTTCGCGTATTTGAAAATTAGCATTTTGAGGCTTTTCCTTAATTTTTGATAACCAGTGTATAAGTTAAATTATTCCATAAAATTAGAGGCAGCATGTTGCCACCAATATTATGGAGTAATGTTACATAATTTTTTTACAGTGTGGATAACTGGTTACACGGAATACCCATCCTAATGTCTGCTATTCCATAAAAAGACGTTTTTTAATTTTTTGTGAGGATTCATACCCATCAATGGATTTTCTGTCTTCGTAAACTGAATGGGATAATGCAGAACACAAGTAAAAAAAAAAAAAAAAAAAAAAAAAAAAAACAAAAAACGAATTTAAATTTTAAAACTACAGCAGTTAGAATAACTGATTTCCCAGTAGAGTGTTAAAACTTTTACAACTTTAGATAATACTAAAATTTTGTGACAATGAATGAGTTTGTACGAAACCTAAACCCCAACCAAAAGAAAGAAAAAATATATATATTATTGATAGATTATTATGACATTATATCAGGACCGTCTGCAGATTAAGAACTTTTCAGTTATAAACAGAAAAGCTTGAACTCGAAAACTTGAACATTGAAAAAAATATAGAAACGAATTCTATAACCTTCTTCGTTTTAGAAATGGTTAAAAATGTATGCGAATTACCCTTAACTCAAAAAAAAAAATCACAGGATCATGTAATTAATATTATAATTTTTTCACCAATCAGTTACACAGCAAAAAATATTACTTACATGGAAATTCAGAGTAATCTAAACAGAACAACAAAAAGCTTACTTTCGTGGAAACTTAGAATAACCGTAACAGGATAACAAAAAGCTTTAAAAAATCTCACAAATATGATTATTAGGCCATATATATCTTAAAAGAAGCAAGCATATAGGCTCTAGACAAAAATTTGAATAGTATAAATTATAATGTTTTCTTGCTGAGACCCATCCTCCGACATTTAAAGTATTGACGGAAAATAAAAATTAAAAAACAAATAAATAAACATTCATTGCATCTTTAAAATAATTTTACATAGTACGTCTGAAGCAGAATTTTAAAATTAAAAAAAATCATTAAGATATTTAATAAATCTAAAAAAACAAACAAACACATTAATATGAAATAATAAAATCCACTACAATAGACGTTTCAAGCTTTATACAAGCTCTAGTTTATATAACGCTTGAAATGCGTACTGTAATTAATTTTATTATTTAATATTATAGTATCGTTTTTTAGTTTTATTAAACGTATTTTTAAATCCATTCATCTTTGATTTTAGCAAAAGTTACTGCTCATATTTTCAATGGATGACCATCATATCAGTAGTCATCCTAAAACTGAAAGAGAGGTTTTTAGTGCCGGGAAACTAAATATTCATAACATTCAACATGTTATAATTCGGTAAGATTTGATCGTAAAATAATGGGCTTTTTTAAATGTAATTCTTATAGAAGCAGGGACACATTTCTTCAAATGTACGTTACATGGAAATGGGGTGCATAAAAATTTGAATTTTGTATTTTAGTATTTATAAAGCGCTTTGAAGAACAACTATCATATCTAAAAGTTATATGGGAGACTAAGGAGGGTTGACCATACGTGAGGCTTGACCCAGCCAACAGTTTTCATACTTAAAAGAATTTCAGAGTTTTATCATTAGGTGTCAACCAAAGCTACTGGAATGTTCAAACAACAGTCTTTGTTTCGTACAGATAACCGAAATAGGTGTGGAAAAATTAATTGTGAGGCGTTTTCAACCTTAAAGTTGTGTTTTTTAGAAATATATTGTAAACTTTTTTTCATATAAAATGACCCAGTCAATGTGAGGGAGCGTTGACGAGATGAAATATTTTCATTATGCACTATGAAAATCTTTAGAAAATGGCTATATCAATTTATAATATTTTATTAATATTTTTTATTATACACTATGCATAATGAAAGTTTAATTGTTATACATAAAAAAGAATGTAAATTTATTCTGTAAAGCCACGGTAAAATAGGGTGATGGAAAAGATAATGTTTGAATTAAAGAAAGATGCGAAAAATTGCTATAGTAGTCACTGCAAGAAAAAAATAAATGAAATATAAATTGGAGAGTTGATAGGTTCTTTTTTCATTTAAATATTACTACAATAGGTAAATAGAAACAGTGTAAAATAGTATAAAGGACTGGAAAGTATGAAAGCAGCAGATTTAAACCTTTCTGGGACAGCTTGTATGCTTATGAAAGCACTTAAATTTGATTCCCAAAAGCCACAATGGCACAAGAATTTTGTTAATTTTTTTTCCATTTAATATGTATGTGAAATATACCCTTTTTCTTATTTACAAATAAATTTGTTCATAAATTCCGGTACCAGTCATTTATTTCAACATTTTAGTACTGAAAGTGTTTTACAAATGAGAGTGATAAAGAAGATAATGATCAGTTAAGTGCACATGCGGCTGCAAAAGAACATAGCATTGATCGAAAAACTTTTGGAAGATATGTAGACGAATTTCACCAGCATGAATACAGTGCAATGAAGCCAAACTATGTGACAATTAGAGTTGTCAGGTCGAGTGTTACAAAAAGTAGGAAAAGGATATAAAAAAAGCAGAACAGTGGCTATAAATTCAGGGCATAATAATACATGAAACCCTATGAAAATGGAATCTGACTCTAACTGTCTTAAATGTTAAAATTTCATTTTCCATGCTGTACAATTATACCTGCTCAGACGAAATTCTGTTTAAAACAATTTTTTTTCCTCTGACTTGCGATTGCATCTAAACAGATTTGTTTAAGCATCATATTTTCAAAAATGTTTTTTGTAATAATTAAAGCATGTAGCATAAAGTTATATTGCCTTTTTAAAACAGATTTTATTTCCCTTCACAAATATTTCAATATAAAACAAAGTGGGTCAAGCCTCCCATATAGTGGGTCAAGCCTCCATTATGTGGGGAACCTTGACCCATTATTTTCTCATGGTTAAAATTGATAATTTTTCAAATTTCTTATATATTACACTTATGTAACAATTTTATTTTGATAACTGATTGTATAACGAATAAAATGATTTATAAAACTTCAATCTACGTTCAATATTTAAAAAATTAAAAATCATTTCGTAAAACGTGGGTCAACCCTCCCTAGTCTTCCCTACTTGATTTGTATATTTTTCGTAAGAAGCAAGACTTAAATTCTAACAAAAAAAGTTGCGGAGCTCTACTTTTCTCCAGTAATAACAACAATAGTGTAAGCCCCCCCCCCCCTCCCCATCCCGTCATCCAACCGCATATTTATATTTCATACATTATTTCCGAAATGTAATATATATATATATATATATATATTCACTATGTATATGTACAATTATGTAATATAAGATATGAACAGAACAATATTAAAATCGGGAGAGAGGAATTTTGAGAAAATCCTACTCGCCAGGATTTCTTTATATCAACTAGCAAAACACAACACGAAGCACTGTTCCGGTAGGTTTCGGAGTACTGTGTTACGACTAATTTTTAAATATTCGCTAAAAATAAGGAAGTATTGTAGCACCACGTGGAGCTTAAAAAATTGATCACTAAGAATGTTTTACTAACATGAAAAAAAAATAGCGACTAAATGTATAACACGACCACGAGTAAAAGTGGCTGATACGTTGCAGTTCATTCTGACATTCATCGTCGCTCTTCGGAAACCATTGAGACAGAAAACTATTGAGTCTACACTTCCGAGCGCTAGATAGAAGAATTCTCAAACGTGTACGTGACGCTAAGTGTGACATATGTAAGCGCTTTGGTTGAAAAGGACGCAAAGAATTGGAGATGGGAGAAAAAGGAAAAAGAATTTAGTTTTTGGTTTTTTGGAAGCACTGTTCCACTGGGCTCTGGAGTGCAGTATTTATGAGCTCCGGCAAATTTTGACCAAAATTCAATCATTGACAAAGAAGTACTGGAGCTGGACTTCAGTACCTCCGGCGCAAATTAAGCACTGGTAAGATGTAGTATGTTTTTATCATGAGTTGGTTAAGAGATAATATTCATTACATGTATTTGGAATCACATAGTATGTCAAAATTACAAATAGGATCCCGTTACACTATTGTATAGTTAAAAGAATAATTTTAGAAATAAATTATTTTCGGGTTCGCCATAGTTTAAAATCTTATAATAAAAAGGTGCTTTTTTCATACTTACTTCATGCACAATAATCTAAATATAATTCTTTAAGTATCGATTCTATCGGTATATTTTTAAACACTATGTGCTTTTAAACAAAAATAAATGTTTAAAATTTACAAGTATGTAATAAAACGTCCCTAAAATTTGCAATGCCAAAAATATGAAGCTAGAAAGAAATGTTAGGTACCAGTTCGAATTTCATTTTTCTCTGGTAAAGGTTTAGTTTTTCGCAAGAAAAAAAGAATTGAAATATGATTGAAAAAAGACTGTGTTGCAAAAGCCTGTGTAGCAGTGTCATTTCCCGAAAAAAATATCATACAACTCAATCTTTTGGGAGAAGATTATTTTTCAATAAGAATAGTTGAATGCATAGTAAAACTGTATATGCGTTCCTTTTACTATGGCATATTCACAAACTTGTCAGACTGCACATAATTTTTATTATTTATAAAATATTAATAGTTATAATCCATTACAAATATAGTTATAATCCATTACAGAGTTTAAGACATGAATATTGGTCTATGAATTTATGTATTACAAATGATTTAATTTTGTTAAAAAAATAGGTGTTTTTTTATTATTATTTATAGGTGAGAACAGGCAATCTATATTATAAAGCACAAAATATGTTCAGGAGTAACTCTGATGTCATACCAAAGTTGGGAATCACCAGAATTGTCAATTGCGTTTAGTTTTATTTTTTTTTAACTTCTAAAGCTCGCACAGTAACAATTTTAACGCCATGGGATAGGAGAAAAAGAAGTAATATCAAATGCAATTTTTGAAACTTTATTTCTGTTTAGTGGTATTTTGCAGCTTTAAAAACATGTTCAGTCGTGAATTTTTAAATATCTACTAGTTGAAACCCTTCGAATTTGACGAATGAAAATGTTTAAAAGAACTAATTTATAGAATTTATAAAAAAGTAACAAAATAATACAATAATTAATCAATATTATATTGGCTAGCCTAACTCTTAAAATAAATATTATTTTTAACTAAAGTTTAGTTTCAACTTTTCAAATTATTAAAAAATTTTAAATTTATGGGTACAGTAACATGCGATTAAGATGATGAAACTATGAAGTTATTTTTGAGGCTTTGATCTTTGGTATTATGTAATGAAAAGTCAACGAAAATTGCGCCACTATGACAAAATTAAAATTTTTGTTTTCAAAAAAATCTAAAAATAATATCGTTTTCAAAATCACAAAATTTATATGCATACTTTCATATTCATAGTCACTATTTTAAAAATATTTTAACGCGCAGTATGGATTATTAATAAATGTATTCCCAAACTTGATGTCACGTTTACCAGTTACAATTTGCATGTAAACATTCACATTCTTTTACTTGATGTTCTAATCTGATTTCCGTCGAACTCCAGAAATTTACTTTTAGACGCATTCGTAATAAAACGTTTAGTTTTATCAAAGAAAATGCTCATTTCATTTTTATGATGGCATTCTTTTTACTCACCGAAGCCTTCTGATATTAGCGTATCAATTTCAGTATCAGCGGAGTAAAAAAAAAAAAAAATATTCAAACTTAACAGCTTTATGAGTAAAAATGCGTATTTTAAATCGTGACGTCATTTTCTGTTCAAAAGTTTTTAAAAAGTTACTTTTAATTGTGATACGAAAATGGCATCAGTAATGATATAGTAATTAAAATTGTATCCCTTCTCTCTTCAAAAATGGATGTAACCGGATTGCCACCAGTGTGAAGAAATTTCATAAACGTCTTTTAAAATGAAAATGAAAATGAAATTTAAAAACGGGATTATTTTTAAAAATAGCAAGTTTGGGCATACCTACAAGCAAAGTGCTTTCATGTAAAAAAGTAGTTATCAAAATCTGCTCAGCAGAAAGATCAGGCCAAATGACTAAAGAAACAACCTTGTCTTTTAAATATATAGATCTCAAAATAAACTTTAAACTTAATATGGAAGATTAACCTGTTTACATTTAAAACTATGTTAATAACTCAGAATTTATTTGTTCTCATGGATTAATAATTTGTAATTAAATTCTCAAACGAAATTAAAACTTCACAAATTTAACCGATTCGTAATTGAGCTACGTGTATAAAGACAAAAAAAGCAATTTAACAAATTACAACGACCATTTTGAAAATGATTTTTTCAAAGACTAAAGTTTAAGACATAAAAAATCGCACGGAGTTGATCATACATTACGTACGCCATGAATTAAACATTAATAGTGTTATTACACGTAAAAATTCCAAGCGACAAAAATCGCCTGCGACTCGTACGTATTATCCACCTGAAACTTACGGATTATCCAAGCATTTCATTGGCTGTTCCGGAAAAGGCTTTTCCATCGTCAGATTTCCAAGAAATCTGACGACACATTTTAAATGAAATTTCTTTGTTAAACTTCTAAACATCCGACAATATTACTTTTTACACCGTCGGATAGAAAAAAAATGTACTTTTAAATGCAATTTGTTTGAAAGCTGTATCTCAATTTGTTTCTGAGTTATTATTATTATTATTATTTTTTTTTTTTTTTTTTTTAGTTTTTGTTACTTTTTTGTCATAGTGGCAACAGAAGGTATCCATCGTTGTTGAAAGTAAAGGGAATTACAGATTACTGTATAGATCAATCAGAAAACGAATAAAATGCGGATTAAACCAATAAAAACCTTCAGATATGCTTTTGATTTTCTACCCTGACAGAGAACAATTACCATTTTTCCAAACGGTTAAAAAAAAAAAAAAACTGGCATCTTATATAATCCTGCTGCAAAAAATCTTTTATTAACTGTCCCTTTTTGCAATTTATTGATTTTTAAAATCAGTCAGTCCATTTTAGGACACCACACTGTAAAAAAAAATCTGTGAAGTTACTAAAGTTTTTCTAGGAAACTTGGATTCCTAGAACTTTTCATGTAACGGCAACAACAAAATTTCATGTAACAGACACACTTTTGCGCCGAAAATCAAAAAATCTGTAAGGTTACTAAGAATTTTTTTGGAAACTGGGATTCCGAGAACTTTTCATGTAACTCCAGCCAGGGTTACAAATAAAAGTTTAGTAAGATTACTGAAATTTTAGCAGATTCATTTGTAAAGTTACAGATTTTTGTAGCTTTACAAAAACTAGTTTTGTAGATTTGCAGCTTTTTTCGTACAGTTACAGGTGAAAGTTTAGTAAGCATGTAACTTTACATCTGTAGAACTACAGATTTTTTTTTACAGTGCAGGTATGTACTGTTAAATATGTACTGTGACATACACTCCGAATTACGGAAGGTCAAAAAAAAATTGCTATAGAAACAAGTATGATTCGGGATTAACCACTGGCATTAGGCAAATACGAAAGTACCAGAAATGTTTATTTATTTATTTATTTATTTATTTTTTATTTTTTATTTATTTATTTATTTTTTTTTTTTTTTTTGTGTGTGTGTGTTGTTAGTGCGCAATCTAAGAAAATACACTAAATGTGGAAAATCTTAGAGTTTTGAATTAAAAACGATTTTCATCTACATTCTGTATACCGGCTAATATATCGGGATTCTGTAACTAGTGTTTCCAGATATACTGTCGGAAATAACGGGACAGCGGCAACTAAATCGGGATACAGAAAGTACAGTATATCCTGTTAAAACGGTACCTGTCTATAACGAGGTCCCGTCATAAATGACAAATATTCATGACCCTCTACGGTAGAAATATCACCCAAATATACCCGCTAGAACAAAAACCTATCTAAAACAGAGTCATATTCTGGCCACATGAGATTCCGTCTTAGAATGTTTTGCAGTATTATATAAATACAATAATCTTATACAGCAAAATGTGTGTAAGCGGAATCGCGGAAGGACCGAAAAAAATTCCGTTTTGGAAGGTTTTCAATTCAACAGTTATACACTGTAAAAATAAGTAAATAAATCTACAAAACTTTTTTTTTTTTTTTTTTGTAAAAGCTTCAGAAATCTGTATGTTTGCTAAAATTTTATCTGTGCACTGTAATGAAAAAAAGATGTAAATCTACAAAACTAGGTTTGTAAAGCTACATAAATCTGTATGCTTACTAAAATTTTATCGGTAATCCGGGATAATTACATTTCTTTTTTGTTACAGTTACATAAAAAGCTCTAGGCCAGTTAAGTTAGATTTAGTCCCCAGCTTCCCTAGAAAATTCTTAGTAAACTTAAAAGGTTTTTTTTTTTTTCACAGTACAAACGTGAATTTGTTACATGATTATTTTTTTGTGTTGCAGTTACATAAAAAGTTCTAGGCATCCCGGTTTCCTAGAAAATACTTAGTAACCTTATAGATTTTTTTTACAATTTAAAAAAATGTAAATTCAACTAAAGATTAAATTTAAAACGATCATGTTTTGTAAAATTTTAAGGAAAAATGTGGTTTTAGCATCACAGGAATTCCTAGTGAATCATAAGGTTGCAGTCTCTTAACGCATTAAATGCATCTAACAAAATATTCCTATGCAGCAACTGATTAAAATTGACATAAAAAATAATCACACAAAATTTTATAAAATAACTATAGAAATTTTTTTTTCAGATATCCAATATTTCCAATATGTGGAAAAATATGTTTTTAATCGATAGAAATACATCACGATTAAATTGTATCTCATTCTTGTAAATTATAGATAGATATTTAGGCATAACATCAATATTTTTATTATGTGTGAAACAGTGAATTATTTATAATATTATTTATAAGTTATATAGAGGCACGGCTGATTTTTATTAGATACTTTATTTCTATAATAACTAGGGGCCACTGCCCCCTACGAGCTACGCTCGCCAACCCCCGTTCATACACCGCAAACTCTATAAGCACGCTACCCGTAAGGCATGGTGACGTCACGGCGACGTCGTTGTGAAGTCACGCTGTGATTTTGTGACCGTCGATGTGACGTCACGTGACGTCGATGTGACGTCATATTGACTAGAATGCGAGGTCGTTATGGCCGTTTTAGAGGTCGTTTGTGACGTCACATTGTGACCACTCTGTGAAGTCACGGTGTGACTAATTTGTGAAAAGTGTGTCATTTGTGACTGTTTTGGCATTAACTTTGTGACGAACCTGTGACGAATGTGACAATGTTTTGAAGTCACATTGTGACCAATTTGTGAAATATGTGTCATTTGTGACGAATTTGTCATAAACACTGTGATGATTTCAAATAAAAATCAAATTTCAAATTAATTGCTTAAAAGACGCAAAGGCCAACATAGTGAAAAATATTCCATGCTGGGACTCGAACCCGGGCCATCAGTATAGCGCACTGACATTCTCCCGACTAAACCACATGGAACGATACCCAGCCTGGAAAATTTCTCACTATTATATGTTGGCAAGGCTACAAAAGCAGCACAAAATGGGATATTTATCGTGAGCCACCGACATGGGGCAAACACGAAACTTAATTAAATCCAGCATCGATTGAAACTATATTAATATTTGGAAATTTTTCCAGAGAGAACCATTCGCCTTGCATACAATATTTCAAATGAAAATCAAATTTCAAATTACATGCTTAAAAGGCAATTTTAATTTGAAATTTGATTTTCATTTTAAATATTGTATTCAAGGCGAAGGTTTCTCTTTGGAAAAAATTTCAAGTACTAATGTAGTTTCAATCGAAGCTGGATTTAATTAAGTTTCGTGTTTGCCCCATGTTGGTGGCTCACGATAAATATCCCTTCTTGTGCTGCTTTTGCAGCCTTGCCAACATGCAATAGTGAGAAATTTTCCAGGCTGGGTATCGTTCCATGTGGTTTAGTCGGGAGAATGTCAGTGAGCTATACTGATGGCCCGGGTTCGAGTCCCGGCATGGAATCTTTTTCACTATGTTGGCCTTTGCACCTTTTAAGCAATTAATTTAAAATTTGATTTTCATTTGAAATATTGTATGCAAGCCGAATGTTTCTCTCTGGAAAAATTTCCAAGTTTTAATACTGTGATGGTTCTTGTCATAAACACTGTGATGTATTTTAAAATGCACAATTTTGAAATAAAGTTTCGTTTGAAATGTAAAATCTTATCTTTTTACCATACTTTTTAGCAAAATATCGCTATTTTGGAGTACTATTCTTCTAAAATATTTTAAATTTTTCCACTTAAAAAACAATGCTTATTAACTGACATCTTCTTTTTATTAAGTTCTAAGCTTGATCTTGAGTACAAGCTCGATATTAAAAATGTGTAAGATTTTAATGAGTTGTGATTAGTCATTGCTTTATTAAATACGACATAATAAGCCATATTTATTTAAATTTTTTATTCCCGTGTATATTGTATTTTATGAATATGACCTAAATAGATTTGGTATGTTTTATAGGAAAAGACTGATCTGCGAAAAAGAAAACACAAGTAAGAAAAATTATGCGTTAAGCATAGATTATAAAACACTTTCCAACGCTTCCTGAATGCTTTAGGAAGACATCGTAATTTAGGGAAATAACGTAAATAAGATAACTAAGTAAACATTTTAGAAAACGCATAAAGCATTTGAAAAACTGATTTCAGCAGTTACCGTCCATAGCCAAATATGTTTTCTAATTCTTTTGACCAGTCCTGTATTGGATCTGTAGGTTGATATATATACCATATAATGGGGAAATTTAGTTTAGCAATAGAAACATAAGAGGTTGAAATTCTCTTTCAGCAATTTATACTAATATATGGAGAGATATTTAAATACTTTTGTACAATCCTGTAGTTTATCTAGAACCTTTATTACACGCCACTATTTAGTTAAAATTTAATTCAAACTAAGACACTTTTAAAACTGCTGAAATCACATTTCCAGAAATTATGATTTATAGACGGCCATGCATCCAATTCTTTACGTGACTCTGTATATCATTTTATCTATATTCTACAAACATTTCTTAGCAAATTAAATGCAGTTCTGCGTGAAAAAGAACAACTCATTTAAAAATCACCTTTAAACAATTTGCGCCCATACGCAGTAACCCTTTGAGTACTTTTGTATAGCCCTGTATATGAATTGGAGCATTTATATACACCATATACTGTGCATAAATATAGTGAATCATAAAAGCGCATAGCATAATTAAAAATGCATTTCCAGCAATCATCGCTAATGAACAGCACTTCGGATACAATATAGTATTGAAATATTTTGTATGTCCCTGTAAATGCTAGATGCACTTCGTATTATACATGAAATAATTTATAGTATGTAAACTTCAGCAACGTATATAAATTTCATTATATATGAAATAGATTAACATAATTAAAGCACGCCACAAACAATTCCCTCCACCCCTACGTCATTATGTATTGGAATTCCTTTTTTAGCCCTGTAAATGAACAATAACTATTCTATGCATCGCATATTCAGCAAAATGCATATTTAAATGCACTTCATAAATGCATATCAATTTTATTCTGTTTGAAAGCGGGTAAAATCATTAAAAATCCTTTGAAACGATTTTTTTCCCATAGGCCGTAATGTAACGGAATACTTTTGACTGTCCCTGTAAATGAACTAAACATGCTACAAACTTCATTAGAAATAAGGAACGTGCTATGGTAAACGTCAATATCTAAATGTTTCAGGGCAATCCGAGTTTATTTACGAGAGTTAGAGCACGGACAGGCGGCTATACAGAAAAACGGACAGGCAAATCGAAGTTAAACACTGTTAATCTGTTTAAAAAAATATTCACTCCTATATTATGTAAATAAATATGAACTTAAAAATATATATATACTAAAGTAGTTTAATCTATAAACTTCCTATTAGACACGAAAAACTTTTTATTTCAATATTTAAATATCATATTTTACTTTTAGTGCCAATAATTACGTATATCATAAACTTAGAAAATAATTTTATAATAGACGAAAATTTAATAACCGCTTCAGAATGTCTATAATTAAATGTTAGATTAAAATCACGAACAAAAAAAAATGCTTATATACAATTAAAAAAAATAAATATACCAATTTGAAAAACACTAAAAATAATAATTAGTATTTATAATTGTACTATTAAACAACAATAAATTACAATAGATGAATTAAATGTATTATCAGATTTAACAATATCTCACAAATCGTTGCATATGTTATAAGAAATTTCTATTATTTTATAATTTTGGCAAATGCTAAATCTGAAAACCATTGGTATGAAGATTTATGATTTTAAATAATAATTTAAAATATTATTACCACTAAAAGAAAAATCTTTGAAAAGTTTCACTACTGTAATACGTAAAAATACATTTTCCCAATATAATGCTAATTTCTAATCTGAAATAGTTTCGTAATATCATAATAATCGAAAATCATATTTAACTCCAAAATAATAATGTCTATAACTACTGTAAGTGTTAGTAATCAGGAAACACAAAACAGTAAGAAGCCGAAAAAAATTCCAAATCATTGTCTCAACATATTTTCAATCTCAAGTAACAGCAAATTAATCTTTAAATTAATTCCACTATGAATGCAGTTAAGAATCAGTCTCTGCGCAGCTGTTTTTTTTTCCTTTTCTTTTTAAGTGATAGCAGATTAAGATATTTTTCAACGCAGCATCGAATAGGAAAATGTTTCTGAAAACAATTGCAGAACAGTCCCTTACTAATATAACATAAAACTATTTAAGTCATCATAATATACAAAACAGGGATAAAACATTTAAATTAAATAAGACTTACATTTACGTCCCATTTATAATATCCGTGTATTTGTAATATTTTAAAATGTCGGGCTTCTTTCTCTTATTTTATAAAAAAGTGTTGTAGACTTCGTGATGTTCTAAACAGAGTAAACTTCCGGCGTCTTCTCTTCTATGCGCAGACGATTATGATTTTCAGCAGATGTTATTTTTTACCGTTATTTGTTTTTGAATACAAAAGATTTCGAACTCAAATGCGCAATAATTTTATGAGACTGTCTTTAATTAAAATTTTCTTTTTGAAGAATTTTCCAATGTATTTTATCTTTTCTTTTTATCGGTTCCAAACAATTCAAGTTACAATGGATTGTAAAGGTTCTTTTTTGTAAATAATAATAGTATTAAAAAAAATAATAATAATTAGAATTTATTAGATAAAACTTTGTTTAAATTTTTTAAATGAGTAAATATCAATTTAATGGTAATAATGAACCCCCACCCCCCTTTTCTTAAAGTAAAATTTGTTTCACACGTAATAAATACAAAATATCGCTCACCCACAAGAAAAGTGACCCATCTCGACAAAAGTAAATTTCACAGGAGAGGCAAAAGAAAATGTGCATGATTTTACTGTAACATGAAATTATAGCACTTAGCTTTGCATGCAAGAATAAAAAAGTCCATAAAAGCGTAAAGCACATAAGAATGAAAACGTAGGATGTGGTTTGGAGGGTTGGATAATTTTACCTCACTACATAATCCACCCCTCTTCTTTGGTCACAAATGGACATATAGCATAATAACGTGATTTTCCGTGTAGCTAAACTTATGAAATTGTTTGTGTAGCAAGGCGCACCTATGACCAACCTTTTAGTGGAATAAAACGCAAAATGAATTTTTGCGAGATGTGTCACTTTTCTTGCTCGTGAGCGATATGTTCTTAATAAATAAAAAAGGATTATCGAGGATAAAATAAAAGAATTCTTTGCCAATCTGCCAATCTTTTCATATTAATTTTCTGTAAAATAAAACAATTTGTAAAATAACTTTTTTTTTTTAAAGTCATATCTCTAAAATACAAATTTGAAATACAAATAATTAATTATTATGCGTTTTGCATAAATTTTGTATATATATATTTTTTTTTTCGGAAAATGTTAATTTATTTGAAAAGTCTGAAAAAGTAGAATTTTTTCCAAAATAGTTACTTAAAATAGTTAAATAGTTGTCAGGAAAAAAACTCTCTCAAGAAAAAAACTCCGACTAAACTCTGAAGACTCTTTCTAAATGCTCATTAAAAGCTGCAGACTTAACTGTAATAGAAAATTTTTAGTTTGAAACCACAGAAGTGTTTAGAATACCACTGGTTGGCAAAAAAAATAAAATAGTTTCCTCTCTGCAAACTAAATACTGTACAGATTTAATACTCCTAATTCTAAATATGTTATCCAAATTGCTTTAATGCTTGTATCGTGCACTTTATATATTATGTCCAACCCCCCCTTCGTGACAGAATTTACCATTTGCTATCCACTAATGTATTTTCATTCCTCATGCCGCTGTAACTCGGGACTGTTTAAAATATTTCTCTTCATTTTCAAAGATTTTAAAAGTTCATATTTTTTTCACACTGTGACTTACAATATGGTGGTTTTTTTTGGTCACATATATGACGTGATGTACGTTACATGCAATGACATAACAATGAAGTCTCAATTTTTTTTTAACTGATAGAAAAATATAATTTTACAGTAAATAACATGTTTTGAAGAATTTTTGTAATTTTTTAAAGTTTTCTAAGAAGTTCACATCTCAGTCACAACGTGACATCACTGAGTGGTGGCATTTTGGTCACAGATATGACGTGACCACAGTGACTTACAGTGACGTCACAACGACGTCACCGTGACCATGCATGCTATGAGGGTAATTTGATCGGCTTTAAAAAAGTTTCGGAAGAATGAATTACAATTGAAAAAACAGTGACTATCTCCCTGTCACCGGGTGGTTTTCGTCTTTGATAAACCAGATCAGTGAAACATGTGAAAAAGGGCTAATATAAAATGATTTAAGTAAACAGAGTCATTGCCTCCCGGTCTTTTTCAACAAAGCTATATAAGAAAGTTTTTTTAAAAAATAAGACGTTTTAAATGTACCGTTTTAAATCTGACATGATTATCACCGAAGTTTTCTTTTTCTTTTTAATATTCACGTGAAAATACTTTTGTTGATAGAAATGAAATAGTATTTGCGTTGTTTTAGAATTCTCAACACAAGAGCAAGGCGACTCTTGTAGGCACTTGAATAACATCTGCTTTGGTTCATTGGTTCAAAATATCTCAATTTGTTGATTTTCTGTAAGCAGTTAAAACTTATTGGTTTATAATGGAAATGTATGGGAATTTGGCGAAATATTAGAGATATCGCCAAGTTGCGTTACTTTTGGCGACTAATTTTGGCCGCCAAATTTGGCGATATATCGTCAAGTTGGTGAAAAACTTGAGGCATTTGGCAACAAAACAGGGTCCCCCTATGGTAACCCCCCTTATAGGTATGGAAATGCATTAAATGCTGTTCAATATGTATATAGATTAGTTTTAAGAGATTATCTCAAAATATGAAATAAATGTCTCGCGCAAGTATATTTTAAAATTTAAACTGTTTGGCAATATTATGGTTTGGCAATTTTAAATATGACGTAATTTCCTCCACTTACATCTTTTAATGTATATTAATGAATTTATTATTATACAATTTTCTTTCTCTTTTAAAATTCACGTGTAAATATAGTTTTTATGACGTAATTATCAATATTTTCCTGTTTTTAATACATAATTATTTAATTCTCATTTGAAAGTTTTTCTGTTTATAATAGTCACATGTAAATACATTTTTAATTTGAAGGAAATATTATGCTTTGCGCTGTTTTTAAATTTGGCAATAATTTACAATAATGCCCTTTTCTAAAAGTTGTAAAAAATGTCTCTCGAAATGCTAAAAATTTGAATTTAAAATAAAAATAAAAGCTCGAAAAATGAGTCAAATTAAAAATATAAATGCAGTCTGCACACCGAGAACTTCTAAAATATAAAATGATCTAAAAATGATTAAATTCCTATGTATAGTTTTTGCTCCTATAAAACTTTTTTAATGGAGCGATTTTTACCAACTTGATCATTAAATATCTCATAAAATAATTCTTCGATTTAAAAACTGCGTACATCGGCGTGTTTATCTAACATTTCTTTATAATATCACCGATTTTCATATTTTTGTTTGCAATATTTTTCTTAATATTAACGAAGAAAGACCACCTTTCAGAAAAAATTCAAAACCGACGGCGGCGGCCGCGGTGATAGCGTTAGTTACTTTTTTTTTAGAATAGTTTTCAAATGCAACGTAGGTAAACGATATTCCATAAGTTTGTGCAATACCAAAATTATAATCTGGCTTATCGCAAGGCTCAGTTCAGTCCTTATGATTCTTTATGTTTGGACGCTTATATCCCTATATTGTTATACACGTTTCCTTTTATCATCATATAGCGTTTCTTATATCATTATATATGGTTCCTTATATCGTGATATTTCTTATATTTTTAACACTGTAATAATTTGAGATGAAACAAAATCCATACCTTCATGTACTTGCTGTTGCTGAATTTGACCGACAAATTCAGAAGGGTGACAGTAGGCATAAAATAGATGAAAAACTACCATAGAACAGAACATGGGGTCTCAAACCATATATTGAATCAAAAATACAGGGTGTTCTATACAAACTCAGTTTGATTTGACTGTAATAATTTTCAGAAAACGGAAGTATATTATAAGAAAAATTTTAATAGACATTATCACCCATGTTGTAAACGTGATAATATAAAAAAAAACTGGTTAAGTTTCCATTATACTCGCTAGCTATATGCACTTGACTCTCCACATATTTAGCTGCGCTTACCAATTTTTACGGTATCATCAATTGCTTGAGCATCCCTTTTTTTTTCCAGAACTTTTCATGATGTTATAACATTTTACACAACAACAATATACTTATTGTTGCATTTTCATTGCAATGTTTTTATTTCTCTCAAATTTATTACCGTCAACACAATTACAGTTAGAATGAAACACTCTGTATTTGTGACTAAATAACTGGTTTGTGGCCCCATGTTCTATGTCAATTTTTCACCCACTTGATGTCTAATAAATATCACCACCCTCCGAATTTGTAGTCGAATTCAACAACAACCTGTATACTATCAAAAATCAGAATCTCAAGTCTTAATTCAGTCTTAATGTTTTTTTAGATCCTGAAGGAGAAATTCTACTTTATTGGCCTAAAATTTACATGATTTTTACGATTATGTTTTTCTGGTTACAAAGAAAATTATTACTTTCGGATATTTTACGTTATGGGAACGTCCATTCGTTACTCTTGTTACCATTAGAGCAGTTGTTGATAAATACTTCCAATTATTTTAATACAAAATATAATTATGATAAAAATTTATATAACCAGCTAAATCCCATCGTTTCCCTCTCAGGTAACATATATCTAATTTGTAACGAAATATATTTTACTTGTCTGTATATTAAATTAAAATTTTGTTACTCTTGTGACACTTTGATCACAAGAGTAACAAAATTTTGATTTGTTATGTAGACAAGAAAAATGCTTTTTGTTACAAATTAGATACGTTTTATGTGAGTAGAGCACAATTATATTTAACTGATTATATATATTTTTATCTAAATTATAATTTGTAATAAATTAATTGTAAGTATTTATGAAAACTTGCTCCAATGGCCACAAGAGTAACAGTGGACATTCCCTTATATTTATTGACATTTCATTAACATATTTAAATTAAATTTTTGTGTGTAAAAAGAATAATAATACGCTTTGTGCGATGGATAATATATTACAAGTTATCCCATCTGAATTTACTGAAATCGCGTGTAATAACCAATAAATTCGATATATTTCTTATATTATTCTCATATTAATTCATAATCTAATAATACTAATGCCTGATATCAGAATTAATGTTAATTTAATATTTTTTAATTAAAACATCATATGTCAATGGACTTATACAAAATTAAACAAATAATGCACCAACATTCTTTTACTACCAGAGAAATGAAAAAAGCATTTAGTAGCGCCCCCACTGTCAACGTTTCATCCTTCGTAGGTGACAGAAAATATTATATATTAAAATATGAATGAATTCTTTCAACGTGTCAAATGAAAATTAATCAGTGGTATACAACATATTTTAGAGTTTATTTCAGCATGTTTGTTTAAGGATGCATAGTAAACAAATGGAATTTAAAGGCTTACTATTGAAGTACTTGCCTGACGAGTTTTGTGTAATATAAATCACATATTTTCAATATAAAACACCAAATTCCAATGCATAAATGCGCAAAATACTTGTGAAAATTCCAAATACTTGTTACCAAATACAAGGTGTGTGAAAATAATGTTTAGCGTTTTCTTTTAAAAAATCCCACGATATTCTAAAAGAGAAATATTATTAATTTTAAAGGCATTGAGTGTTCATGAAAATTATTAACAAACTCTAAGGGAAAAAATTTCCTTTATAACAGTTTTAAGAAAAACCAAAAACATTTTTTTCAAAGATACTTCAGATTTCGTGGTCAATTGGTTTGTTTAATATTAAAATTCCGGTAGGATGTAATAAATGAAATAGGAACAAAAGGCTTATGCTGGAACTGGTGGATTAACGAGTTTTGAAAATTATTAATTCTATACTTAAAAAATTAATAAAACAAATGCCAATGTAATAATTCGTAAACCTAAACCAATAACGGACTATTATTCACTCATTTGAAAAAAATTAAATAATATAATTACCGACGTGAATTTTTTGTTCATCGTAATTAGTAAAGTATAGACAAAGTAGTCCCTACGGCCCAATGACTGTGTTTACAATTTACCAATCTCAAAAATACTTTCTGATAAGATGCACAAAGAAAATCAAAACTATTCAATGAGATAAGACTTATTCCAGATTTTATTTCAACATACTTTTCTTAACACGAATCTAACACGCAGTGCCACACAGTTATTGTAACGAAAATCCTTAAGATAGTTAAGAGTACCAAGATATCATTAGCTAGCTGCAGAGATATTAAAATTCGAAAAGGCCATACAGACACGCATTTGGAAGGAGAAATGACTTACTGTCATTGGCAATCCTCTATGGGAAGTACAGTTGAATTTAATAATATGTACTTAGCATTATTTATTATGTTATATACTTTACATTATACAAATTATATGTATTAGTTATTATAATGACTTAACACATTGGGTAAACTATCGATTGCCATCATGACAGCCACAAAAATTAGAATATATAGTTTTCATACATTTTGCAAATGTGACAGTCTTGATTGAAAATTACAAAACAATAGGATAATTTACACCAGCAGCAAATGAAAGAACGGACGCATTAACGCATTAAATTATAACGCATTAATATAAAGTACAGACATTTATACGCATTCTGTATGTTGAAAACGACTATTATATTCTGTTTGTTTCTAACCCAATACATGCTATAACTAATTTAAACGAAATGTCACAAAGGAATTCTATCAATGAGTTGCATTTCTTATTTCATATGTGTTCTCTGACATTTTGAGCTTCAGTATCTTTGACCCAAAGTAACGATTGCCGATAAAATTTTGGTGGAGGTATATATCTTGGTACCTTTTGCTTTCCTTCAAAATTTGATTACAATCGGTTTGTCGCACTTTGTGAGTGAGTTCACTTCTTATAAGATTAAATTTCCGATGTAAAGCAAACGGATAAAATTAGAAGAAATCTTGCAAAATTTCGTTACAACCAGCGTGTGGTACTTCGTGAGTATGTTCACTCCTCGTAAGATTAAAATTCTGATATAAAGCAAAGAGATTAAATTGGAAGAAATTCTGCAAAATTTAGTTACAATTGGTGCGTGGTACTTCGTGAACAAGTTCGCTCCTTGTAAGATTAAAATTGCGATATAAAGCACAGAAATGAAATGGAAAGAAAAGGTTTATGTTAATAACTTTTGCAGTTACCAGTTTTGAGGATTATTAATTACATATTTTCAAAATAAAACTCGAAGTACCAATGCAATAATGCAGAAAACTAAACCAATAGTGTACGAATAGTCTTTTTCTATAAACCACACATAAATTATATTTTCTGCTAATGTGTTCTTTCTAAGAACCCACAATATATATACAAAGGATAAAACAGTATGCATTATAGAACAAATTTTCAGAATGTTTCTAAATATTATTGTTAAATTAAAAAAAAAAAAACCTTTGATGTCAGTTAAAAGAAAAATTAAAACTACTCAAGAGATAAACCACATTTTACACAGATTTGTTTTCTATTAAAATCACGGTACAATGAAAACGACTGAATTAGAAAACCAAGGTTATGATGACAATCATGGATTGAAAAGTTTTGAGCAATAATAATCACACATTTTAAAAATAAATCCGCAAATACGAATGCAATAATAGACAAAACTAAGCCGGTAATCTACCAACGTTCTATTACTGCAAAGGTAAAACGTAAACTGTATTTAGTATGAGTGCAATTCCTCTCAAAACCTCTAAGAAAAATATTATGCACTGCAATTTAAACTCTTATTATGTTTCTAAAAATTATTAACAATCTCAAAAACTCTTTCTGATAACAGTTACAAGAAAAAACAAAACTATTAAAAGGGATAAAACTTATTCCAGATTTTATTTCAATATGTTTGTTTAAGATTAAAATTCCGGTAGAAAGCAAACAAATGAAATGGGAAGAAGAGGCTTATGATGGGAAGTGCTGGATTGACGAGTTTCTATCCACAGTTCATTATCGACAGAATAGAAATGAGATCAATTTGAATATGGGTATAATAAATCTCTCTTTTCGTGCCAATAATGGATTTTTGATTAATAAAAGGATATCCTAGTTGCAATTGATGCACCGAAAGTGGGATTTTCTAAAGATGTGGGAACGCGTAAATTAAAAGGAAAAAGAGGGATCGAATAGATTTTCAAATTTATCATGGTTTCGAGGGAATTAGAATAGTAAAAAGAAAGTTTGGGATAGATAGTTCTTTAATGATAGAAATATAATTGAATTTTTGTGCGAAAAGTATTTTAAAGAAAGATATTGATTGATTTCTGACAACTTTAAACATTTTCATAAAGCTACGATGAAAGAGTATGTTAGCATAAAAATCGTCACTTTTAAAAATAAATCAGTTGTAATAAAGTATGTCAATAGTAACATAAAATTATGATCATAGCATTTTAATGACTATTTATGTTTTAAAATAAGTTTAAGGGTTGGAGGCGTCCCTGTCACGTGTGGGGCAGCTTTTCTAAATATTTCTGCTGTTTTAACAATGTTATTACATCCTCAAATTTAAACAAACATGCTAATATGAAAATTTAGATTTTTTTGTTATTTTTAATGCATAGTGTATGTTTTAGCAACTTATATGTCGATAGATATAGGTTTTTATGTAAGTGTCAGTTTTTATGTAAGCAGGACAGTTTATTGGTTTTTCATGGAATGGCCCTGAAATGGGCAGATTACTTAGGTTTAGGATTTTAAATGTGGAGATTTTTATTATCTATTCTTTTTATTACTTACTTATTATTAAAACGGGAAGCTTAATAAGGTTTAGCGTTAAAAATGCGAAGATTTTTAAAAATATTAAAGGCTAATTCGATAAAATTTATGGAACAGCTTTGCTACTTATTTCTGCTGTTTTAACAAAGCTATTGTATCCTCAAATTAAAACAACTATTCTAATATGAAAATGTATGATTTTTTTTTTTTTTTTTAATGTATAGTTTATATTTTAACAACTTATAAGATAACAAATATAGGTATTTATGTAAACGTCACGTGCGGGAAATTTTGTTAGTTTCTAATGGAATGACCCAAGTTTGTTTGTCAAATCCAAAAGAGCTACTTTCTGACATATTTGTGAATTCGTTTTCCTTCGAAAAAGCACCAAATTGGTAGGTGTTTTTATTCAGAAACTATGTAATCGAATCGCGTTTTTATTTTTTCATAAAGGGAAACAAAAAACAAAAACCTTTCGGAAAATACTGCCAATGTGGGCGGTTTGAACCGGCTTTCCGGACGTGACAATGCTGTAAGGTGAAAAACCGGTTTGTCACGTGACAAAAATAGCTGATAACTCAATAAGTAATTTATTTAACCCTTAACCGGAAATGTACCGTCTGTGACACGGTTGCGTCTACATATCTGGCCTTAATATTTTCTCTCTCCGACATTCAAAATTTATTTTTATGCTGTTATATTAAAGAATTGGTCCTGTCAATGCATTACTATTAAAGAATAAATGTTTAAGTTCATTATTTGGTAAATTATTAAGTGTTCTGTTTGTGCACGGGATTTTGACGTTTCCGGTTAAGGGTTAAAATGGAAAACGTTATTCCATTTCAAATTGATTCAATAGTCAAGCTTGATAATTTTATGCCTTTTCGTTTTAAAAAATACTACGAAAATGTGTCAGAAAAATTTGCGTTTGCTGAGCAGGGAATTTTGACCGCCTTAATAAAATATGAATAACGATTAATAATACATCTTCATTCATGGCACATGTTAAGAATCGTCGTAACAACTCGATGAAAATCGCACGTTTAAGCCTAAAAAAATCCATATTTGTAATATGAATACAAGTCAATAAACATTCATCTTTTTTGCATACAAAGTTTGCTGAAATAATTCAGAAAATCCGGATATCTATGATTATTTAATTCTGAACGCAGAACAAACATTCTCTAATAAATATTTAAATATTTTTTTTATGAAAATAACATACAAAGCAAAGTTGACCTTTTTAAAATTTCATTAAAATATCTTCATTTTTGTTAAAGCTATATAGCAATATCCCCATTGAGCTTGAAGAAATTCACGCTGTAAACATTATTCATATATACACTGCTAAAAAAATTACATGCTCAAAAATATTATAGTTTGTTTTAAGCATAATTAATAGCACAAACAACTATATTAATTAAACAAAAAATAGTTAGAAAAATATTTATAATTTTAATTTGACGTATTACAAAATTGAAAAAATATATATATAGGATATGAAAAAGTGGTTAGCTTTTAAAAGTTTTCATTATTTGAAATCTGGACATAATTACAAACTGACACGATCAACTATCAACTGAGTGGCCATTTTCCCGAATTATTCTTAATATATGACTTGCCATGATTTTTAAAAGCCTTACCAACTGCTACAGTGGCTTTGGATTTAATGCTTCAATTATTGTCATTTTTAAATCATCTATTTTCTGGTATTGAAACACATAAAGATAAATTGTACAAACCAGTGTTGCCAACTTATATGGGCCCGTGGGGCACAAGCCCACCCAATAATTTGATCTTTGTGCCCACCCAATTAAATTTATTTAATTGGTTATTTATTTATTCACTGAAATGAAATTTGGTTTTTTTGACGTTCTCAAAGTAATTATGCTTGAAAAAAGTAAAGAGATCAATTAGACTTACAGGAGCACAGAAAGCGGATGTATAATTGAATGTTTCTCAAAAATAAATTTACTGCATATTTTTCCGTCTGTTTTAATATCTTGAATTGATCAATTAGGCGACTAAACTGCATGTTTTTTGTACTTTCAATAGGTGGTGATTTTCATGTTATTTATATAAATATTAAAGTACTTATAAAAAAAGAGCTTTTAAAAATATAAATTAATAAAATTTTTTAATAAATTATAATTAAATCATAATAATTTTATATTTTGCTTACAAAAAAAAAAAAAAAAAAAAAAAAAACATTATTTAACTTTGAATTATCATCTTTATTCATTCGTCGTCCTTCGCCTCTGTCTCCACACACACACGCGCTCTAAAGGGTTAAAATTATACGTGTTGCTTTACTCAATACTTTTTGAACCATCCAATATTTTTCAAAAGTTGGCGCTACTGGTACGAACTGTTATACAGGGTATCTCAAAAAGTCGTTTACAAACTTAACATGCTGGTATGTCATATCATGACGAACAAGATTTATATAGGAACTTGTGTTCGAAAATGCAAACTGCGACCGCTAGAGGACGACGAGCGCAAGTGTGGAGGGGAAGAAAGAAAAGATATCGAAAAAGGCATTAATATGACTTCTATTAAAGAACATGGTTCAATTGACAGAAGGTGTTCAAAATTCCTTCCATTCGCCGCAATGCATGCTATGCTTCGCAATGTCGACGCATGGATTCAGGGACCCGTTAAAAATGAGCAGGTTTGTCACGGCCACGTGCTGTCGCTTCCACGATCCTGGCGCCGAGATCCATGTCCAATGTTACGTGCGTCTCCTACGCCATGGACTTCATATGTCCCCCACAGACAGAAATCCAGGGGAGTCAGGTCGAAGGATCGCGGTCGCCGTGTGACTAGTCCACCTCTGCCAATCCAGATATTAGGATATGTCATATCGAGATATTCTCGCACAGTGTAGCTAAAATGAGCAGGCGCTCCATCATGCTGAAACCAGATGTTTCGGCGTGTAGCTGCTGGAACGTCACCCATCAGATCTGGCAAGACTCTTTCTAAGAAAATGCGATGGGTTTTCCCGTCGAGGTAGTAGGTAATAGCCAATTAATATGTCATCGATAATACCAGCTCAAACGTTTATATCGGCATTTTAAACGTGCACATCGGTTAATTCTGCGTTACTAAACTGATTCATCCTTCTCCTGCAACGTCCTTGCCTGAAATGATTACGCTTTTCACTCTCCCGTAAGCCTGTGCTCATCGCCCTCTAGCGGTCGCAGTTTCCATTTTCGAACACATGTTCGTATGTAAATCTTGTTTATCATGATATGACAGACCAGCATGTTAAGTTTGTAAATGACCTTTTGAGACACCCTGTATACATTCTCAAATCGGAAATGTTCTTAATGCTTTATGATCAGGAATGCTGGCTGGTCATTTCATAAACTAGATATGCCAGAGCTCAAACCATTCTAGTAGTTTTTGCTAAGAGGTATCCTGATGGAATAAACATTTTATTCCAGCAATCTGCTCTGAACAAAATATTTTCCTTCAGCTTCAACTGGTATACTTCCGATTTTTCCCGTCCATCAAGAAAAGTTAGAGCTGTTTAATCACCCTGTGAAAATCCAGCTAAGGCCACCATGGAACCTCCACCAAAATTTCGACTAAAGATTTTCTGTTCTTTTTTCCTAATATAATGAGAATAGTTCTTTAAGCCAACTGATCCGCCTATCTTGATTTTTTTTTCATCTGACCAGATAACTGTTTGCCATAACGTCGACCATGACATATGAAGCTGTGCAAACTGAAGTCATGTGGTGAGGTTCCAAATTTGGCTTAGTTTTTGTTTTCCCCCATTTCCTGCTAGGGGCATGTATAAAAACTCGTCTTACATTTCGAGAGCTCCCATTTAGCTTAAAAAAATCAATATTCTGGTAGAAGAAACTGATAATGCTTTAAAGTATCATTAGAAAACTTGAAATAAAAGTTATTTAACATATTAATTGGCAGCAATACAATTTAGACGGATTTATAGGTACATTATTTAATATATTTTTAAATAAACATTATAAGTTGTACAAAACAAAAACCTTTTTAAATGGATAATTAATTTCCAAGCTATAACTAATCCGCTTTCATGTTGTTGAAAGACATAGAGTGACAAAATTTTTAGTTCTGACATATTAGTTTGGTTATATTGGTGTTCATTATATTCGTACATTTTCTAATTCTATAAAATACTAAACATAATATTTTAAAAGAAACTGCACGGGTACAGTTTTAGCTATACCAGTAAACCTCATAAATTCCAATATTGCTTAAGTCCAGGCAATAGAGACCGTATAGGGACTCTACCTAGCAAAATTAATGGTAGTACTGGAAATCGGCTTTCTAGATGTTTTTTGGGTCGCTGAATCCGAATTTGTAACTTCCCACCAAAATTTCTCCCGGCAACACCACCAAATTTTGGTAAAAAGCCCCCCAAAAAGGTTTTTATGAAAAATTTTTAGGGGAAAAGTAGCTAGAAATTCAGAAAGTAGACAAAATTTGCAACAAATTAGATATATGACATTATGACTTAGGATGAAGGGGAAGGTGGAATCTGCCTCGGAACATGCGCCGCAGTGCTGCATGGACTAAGTTGCGCAATTCCACTTAACCACTCACAGGTTTACATTAGCCCTCCCATCTTCCCTCCGAACTTTCTCTATAATGTTTACTTTAAGTTTTTTGGGTCACTGAATCCGAATTTTTAACTTACCCCCAAAATTTCCCCCCCCCGACCCCCCCAAATAGTTGTTTTTAACTTAAATTTCTTATTGCTTTAAAGGAAAAGCATTGCGAAATTCAGAAACTAGACAAAATTTGCAATAAATAGGATATATGACATTATGACGTAGGATAAACGGGGAGAGAGGGGGCTGCCTCGGAACATTCCCCGCGCGCTTTTCTCAAAAACCAAATTTTTTCAAAAATTCAATTTTTTGGGCGGTTGCCGGGTGAAATTTTGGTGGGAAGTTACAAATTCGGATTCAGCGACCCAAAAAACATCTATGAAGTCGATTTCCAGTACTATCATTAATTTTGCCAGATAAAATCCCCTATTGCCTGGACTTCATCATTTAGTGCACGTAGCGCCGCTGTGCATGTTCCGAGACAGCCCTCACCCTCCCCGTTCATCCTAATTCATAATGTCATATATCCTATTTGTAGCAAATTTTGTCTAGTTTCTGAATTTCGTAATGCGTTTCCCCTGAAACAATAAGAAATTTAAGTTAAAAACAACTATTTGGAGGGGGGTTCGGGGGGGGGGGAAATTTTTTGGGGAAGGTTAAAAGTTCGGATTCAGCGACCCAAAAATCTTAAAGTAAACCTTATAGAGAAAGTTCGGAGAGGAGACGGGAGGGCGAATGTAAACGTGTGAGTGGTTAAGTGGAATTGCACAACATAGTTTACGCAGTACCGCGCGCATGTTCCGAGGCAGATCCCCCTTCCCCTTCATCCTAAGTCATAATGTCATCTGTCTAATTTGTTGGATATTTTGTCTACTTTCTGAATTTTTAGATACTTTTTCTCTAAAACAATAAAAAAATTGATTTTTTTAAATAAAAACCTTTTTTTGGGAGGGGGGGGCTTTTTACCAAAATTTGGGGGGGGGGGGAGTTGCCGGGGGAAATTTTGGTGGGAAGTTACAAATTCAGATTCAGCGACCCAAAAAACATCTAGAAAGCCGATTTCCAGTACTACCATTAATTTTGCTAGGTAAAATTCCCTATTGCCTGGACTATTATTAATTGTAATATACAAAATCTTTTTTAAAATTAGTTTAATAATTTAAGCACAAATCTTTTAACGAATTTCCAAAAAATAACAAAAAGTTGCTTTGGAGGGTAAAAAATTTCACTGTATCATAATTGTATATATAAAATAATAAAAAACAATAAATATGTAATACATCGCTTCCAGAAAATGATTCCACCTTTACATGCACCTTATACAAGCTAACGTGAGATTTCCTAGGTTCAATTCTGCGTTACCGGCAGACAATTATCAATTTAAATCGGAACACAAATAAATGAGCCTTTTAAAAGTAGTTTGGCGTGTATTTCTAGTTTTGAAAAACTTAAATTACTACATGGAAGAAATCTACACACATCGATATATAAATAGAATTATTTTTATAAATAATAATTTCACAAATGTGCCTGTAATACCATCATGTAACATTGTACCATCATGTGATATTGTACCACCTAGCAAACCATTGTAGCACATAAAGGAGATCCTTGTTTTTGAACATACCCGTACCCAGACTTACGTCACCCCGCGTTTACGTTGCCTTGCCAGGGAAAAAAATCCTTAATTAAGACCCACTTTGAACTTTTGAAGACTTTTGGTTCTATGAAGGGAAACTTTCCCGCGACAGTCAAGTGATAGTGACAAAAAAATAAAGTCACTAGAAAAATCTTAGAAAACTCACATCCTCAAATACTCGAACGGACACCTAGAAGAACAATAAATTGTAAGTTAACAATTTATGGATTTATTCGAAATTCTTGTATTGCAAACTCATTTTGTTTGCTAATATTAAACGTATGTAGCATAATCCTAAATACAAGATAATATGTTCATTAGATTTTGGTGAATTTTTATTACTTATCAATTTTTTACTTATTTAAATGTACCCCGGCTTACGTCGTTTTTGACTTACGTTGCTAGTCTTGGAACGAATTGCTGACGTAAGCCGAGGTATTACTGTATAAGAAAATTAATTCCCTTTCGGAAAATAACCGTACCTTTATGTGCCGTTTATGTAAATGAATGTGGGATGCGAGAAGTTCTGTTATTAAACCAGCTTGAATAATTATCATTTTGAAACAAATAAATAAACCTGAATTGAAAATGTTCTGTATTATACATTCAGATCTTCTTCTGTTCTATTCTTATTAAATTTTCTGTATCATACTGTTTCTTACAGAAGGGAATTTTATTATTAATTTAGGAAAAGTGCACGTCTATACTTCTTATGCATTGCAGTTAAATCCCGAAGATGCACAGTTCTTTTTTTTAAGAACTTTCTCATTGTTGATGCAGATAAAATATATATCCCTCTTTTAAGAAACAAAAAATACATTCTAAAAGATATCATCTTTCGATTGCTTGAAGATATAACTTTTGTAAGTTGCTAAAACTTTTCTTTGAAATTCTAGATATGCCACAAAATCTGGTATCTTCAAAAACTCCTTTTACTTGAAAAACTTTTCCAAATATCTTTCGCTTAAAAAAATATACTTGAGAATAACATACCACTTTCTGCAAAGATCTCACCTTTATGTGCACCTCATGTAAATGAAAGTGGAATGTGCGAAGTTCAGTTCTTGAGGGGGTCTCAAGACTCTTAAAGCTTCAAAATTTTCGAAAATGTATTTTTTTTTTTTTTTTTTTTTTAGATGTTAAATTCCTATTTTCTCTAAACATTTTGATATAATTGTTTTCTTGAAATTCGCATTAGAACAGAAGGTATGGTTTCTTGAATTATACCAGTTCAATAGCTGAAGCGGCGTTTACGAAATTTTGAAGACATTTTTCTCCAAACGACGTTTTTGGGCATAACGCGCACGATATGACAAAAACTTCTGAATATTATTTCATGAAATTTTCAAAACATGTATTTCATGCTAATTTGTATAAACAGAACCAAAATTTCCTTCATTGTTCAAAAACATATTTTTTAGATGATTATACTGTTGATATTTTCAAAATTTTGTATTAGCTAAGTAAAACATTGAATTAAAAATATAAAAATGCTTTAAATGCAAATTTATTTAGGTTCAGGGCAATTATTACTGAAGTGTAATTAGGCGCAGAAAATTTCATTCCAGTTGCAAAATTTATCTTGCAATCCAACGCGTGAGCTGTTACAGCAATTTTCTGCTCGATGATGTCTGGCAGTTTGGAGCCCCATATAAGTGCTAATTCTACATCTTTCAATTTTTTAAATATATGAAAGGAACGATCATACTTATATCTTTCATCTCAATAAAAATTGTGCTTTAAAATAACATGCATTTTAAGATATTAAATGTTGTAAATTATTTTTCTTTTCATTTTTTTTTTCAAATTTTAAGAGTCCCGAAACTCTTTAAGGCAATTTTTACAGACTTTTTCCAGATCCATTTGAATCTGGAAAACAATAAACATGGCTAATTTAAATATAATTTTCTGTATTATCTTTTTGTTCTTGCAAACGATTGTATGTTAAATTTAATACACATAATAAATATCTATGTCTATGCATTAAAAATAAAACACGAAAGTATATAATCCTGTTGAACATTTTTATAAGTAAAATTTCATATTTTTTTTTAACTAAAACAACAAAAAAATACTATAAAAATACTGTTTTAAATATATCGGATTTAGATTATTTGAAAATATGCTCTTTATAAGGTGCAGAAACCTTTGTTTTATTTTCTAGATATGTCTCAGATTCCGATATCTTCATGAAATGCTTATACATCAGAAACATTTCGGAATACATTTCGTTTAAAATAATACATATGAAAATAATACACCGATTTCCGAAAAGATCCTGCCTTTTTGTGCACCTCCTGGAAATGAACATGGGAAAAGCACTTCTTGCCGATAACTATCAATTATAATCGGGAAGACAAATAAACATGACTAAATTAAATACATATACTGTATTAAACTTTCTGTTACACAAACCAGTTTTATGGGAAATATAATAATAATACACATTATTAATCTCTGTTTCTTACGCATTATAGATAAAACATGAAAGCGCATATTCCCTTTTTCATTATTTGTGTGCAAGAACTTGCACATTTTAGATGTAGTTCAGAAAACACGCTTTTAAAGAAAATAAGATTTTAAAAATGATATCGAATTTAGAGTACTTGAAGATATAACGTTTGCAAGTTTCAGAAACTTTTGTTTCCTCTGGTAGCTATAGCGCAGGATCCGATATATCCAAGAAATACCTTTACATTAAAACTATTTCTGAATATATTTTTCGTTAGTATATATATATATGTAAATGCAATAATATACTACTTTCGGAAATGATCCTAGTATTATATGCACCTCACACATCTGAATGTGCAAAGTTCAGTTTGTAAAATGCTTACCACAGATCATTATCAATTTGATTCGTGAAAAAAATGAACATGTCTAAAATAAATATATTTTCTGTATTAAACTTTATATTACACAAAAGAATTTTATGGCTAATTTAAGAATAATACACATGAGAGACTCTCAAAAGGTGGGAGCATTAAACGTTAACTAAATGTAAATTTTCAAATTTTCAAATTTAAGGCCAAATTTTTTAAATAGTATAGTATTTTGTCTATAAACATAATATATAAATATTTTAATAGTATGTCTACAAAATTATACACAAACATTAAAAGGCAGCAACTATTCTGGAAAATTAATGATTAAAGCATTTAATTAGCAGTTGTGTACGTTACAAATTTTGGACATTTGCAGATGTTGGACTTAAAGATTTTGGACGTTGCTCTTAGTATTTAAAAAATTCTTAAGACTAAGAATGTAGTAAATGTGTCTGCATACATATACATATGTATAATTAACTTTTTGTTATCCAGTAATAATAATAATAAAATCAAATGCTTTGTTACGTACGGTACTTTCGGACATAACAAAATACAGAAAAATGCTTTATAGAAAAGTCCTTCTATCTTCAAAAAAGCAATAAATCAGCCTGCCATCTCTTAACGAAATTATCAAAAAATCATTCGTTTCCTTTATGCATTCGTTGTTTACCATTAGAACCACCTGGAAAAAAGTTATAACTCTTTTTCTTGATGGTACATTGGAGCAGTTAACGTTATGAATGTCCGAAATTTCCCTCTTTAGCATAAAATAATAAAATTTTAAGATATTTATACAAAGCTTTTACAATAAATTATGTCATTTTCTATCTCTGAATAGAATTAAAAACTCATGTAAAAGAAAATAAAGTCAATGATAATTAAAGTTATGTTTGAAAGGCTTAAAGTTATGACTTGTGTCCAGTGCCTACCTTTTGAGAATCGCCCACATTATCAATATCTGTTTCTTATGCATTATAGATAAAACACCAAAGTGCACATTTCTATTTAACATTTTTATGCAAGAACTTTCACATTTGTGATGTAGTTAAGAAAACCAGACTTTAAAGAAAAAAATTACTTTGAAAAAGATATCGGATTTAGATTATTTGAAGATATAACCTTCATAACTTGCTGAAAATTTTGTTTAATCTTGTAGATATGCCGCAGCACCCGATATCTTCAAGAAATGCTTTTACATCAAAAACTTTTCTGAATATCTTTCGTTTTTAAGAAAAAAATACATATGTAAATAATATACCGCTTTCAGAAAAGATCCCACCTTTATGTGCACCTCATGCAAATGAACGTGGAGATGTGCGAAGTTCAGTTCTTAAAGCGCTTCCTGCAGATCATTATCAATGGAGAAGAGGGCGAACTCTATTTGAATTTAAGGATTATCAATCTCCCTTTTTCCATTGACAGATTATTCTTGGTTACTGTCAGAGGGAGGAAGATTAGGGGTACAATCTTAGATCATTTCAAAAGAGATAAAGTTAATGGAGGTTTCCCCGAGGCTTTCGTTATAATAATGAGTAAGAAGATGAGTATGAGTGTACTTGAAGCCGAAATGTACTTGTATTTCAAGGAAACTTTGCTAGGTATGGTAATAAAGTAACATCTTCATCGAGTTTCTTTATTATGAATTGCCTCGTCACAATAAAATTATTTGTTGAGATTTAATAAATGACTGAATATTTTCATAAGTAGTTCACCTTTAATTTGCGTTACTAACTTACAGGGATATATTATAGCTTGTATTTATTTCGACTTTTCCAAATTGTTAACATTCGTTATAGTAAATGTGTATGAGGGTACTTCAAGCGAAAAGGTATTTGTATTTCAATGCGATTTTGCAATCTGTGTTAAAAAGGTAATATTTCTGCTGCGGCTTCCAAAATAAAAAGTGCGTCGTTCTAAGAATGTTACCAATTTTATGTTTAATAAATTACGGCATATAATATGATTGGGCCGTATTTATTTGCAATCTATTTTACCCGTACGTATTTTAAATGTGCATCGTTCCAAGAAAAGTATTGCTGAGATTCAATAAATGACTGAATATTTTGTTAATTAGGATTTAGGATATATTTTATTTGCGTTTCTAACTTACATATAGATAATGTAGTTTTGATGTTTTTAGACATCTCTCATTTAACAATTATTATATTATTGTACAGGATACTGTAGTAAGTTGCATAGGATACTGTAGTTGTATTTTTAGACATTTGTGATTTAACTGAATACTATTTAAATGAACGATTATCTCATTAGTTACGTAGAGAATACAACTACAGTAATCGTGAGACTGTATATTTACAGTGACTAAGTTAACCCAAAACATTCGTTATAATAAATGCGTATGAGGGTATTTCAAGCGAAAAAGCAATTGTATTTCAAACAAAAATTGCAAACTACCTTAATAAAACAACATTTTAATCGTTTAAAACCAATATATACATTGAAACCAATCTATTTTTGAGATCTAAAGAAGTATTTATAACAATAAATTTTCTCTCCTTGCCACTGATTTTTGCAAACGTTCCCGAGTATTTTTAAGACCCTATTAATTAATTTTCGCCACCGGGAATATGCGTTTTTCGGATGCTAACAAGTCTCAAGTAAAAAGTTTCATGATAAACAAAAACGTTTTTATAGACAAATATCATAAGTTAACAGCATTAACATTAACATTCATGTTGCTATTATGTTGCTACTCTTGTCTGTATGCATTGAATTATGCAGCTGAAAGTGTTTTATTGAGAATTGATAGCATCCCGAAAACTCATATTCCGGTTCGAGAAAACTGATATAAAAAAGTATCTGAGTGAATTGTGTCCACCAGATTTGTCCACGATTGCTCAGTTGGCAGAGCGATGCCAACATAAGCCAAAGGTCCATTGTTCATATCGTGGCCAAGACAATTCGTCACTCAGTTGGAAAACTACAACGCATATGATTTATTTACTAAATCATATTTACTAATTATTTACTAAATCAAATTTAAATGTGTGAATAATTGTTTTTACTAATTAGAACAAATATGTTAAAATTTATAAAGTGTAATTACGTATTCAGCGTTTACTTGGAGTTCCATTAACTGCGATTTAATCTGTTGAGCTCATGCAGATAATAGACAAGAAGCTCTATAAAAAGGTTCTCTGAGCGTTCTTGTGACAGTCAGAGTTGTCCAGATTTGGTCAGTTTTCAAATATTGTCGGCTTAAGGCAAAGGTTCAAATCCTGGCCTGATATTTTTTCGCTCAGTTGGAAAATACAACTCATTCAAAGATTGTTTGCCTTTATTCAAATAAATTATTGACAACCAGACTCTAATCTGCATTTATATGAATTTGATTTTTATTAACCATTTGGAAAAATGGTTATTGTCCTCTGTCAGGGTAGGAAATTAAAAGCTTATCTGAAGCGTTTTATTGGTTGAATCCGCATTTTATTCGTTTTCTGATTGGTCTATACAGTAATCTGTTTTTTACCTTTACTTTCAACAGAGATAGATACTTCTGTTGCCACTATGACAAAAAAGTAATAAAAACTATAAAAAAAAATTAATAACTCAGAAACAAATTGAGATACAGCTTTCAAACAAATTGCATTTAAAAGTACATTTATTTCTCTATACTACGGTGTAAAAGGTAATATTGTGGGATGTTTAGAAGTTTAAGAATGAAATTTCATTTAAAATTGGTCCAGGAATATTAATGTTTAATCCATGGCGTACGTAATGAATGACCAGCTCCGTAGAAGTTTAAAAATTTACAGTACCGAAAAATGTAATCCATGGCGTACGTAATGTATGACCAGCTCCGTAGAAGTTTAAAAATTTACAGTACCGAAAAATGTAATCCATGGCGTACGTAATGTATGATCAACTCCGTGCGATTTTTTATGTCTTAAATTTTAGTCTTTTAAAAAATCATTTTCCAAATGGTCGTTGTAATTTGTTAAATTTCATTTTTTTTATTTTTTACTCTTTATTTATTTATTTATTTATTTTATGGTTACAATTTTCGCTATTTCGAGACATTTTCTTTTTCTGAAACATCAAAGTTTAACATTACTTTTAAAATCGATTATAATAAAGTTTATGAGTGTGTAATTTTCTCTAGCATATATAAAATTATGAAGGAATGTACTTTTATTAAAATTTAAATATAATACACACACTTGTGCAATTTTCTACAATAGAGCAAATTTTAAAATTGCCCATGTTTGTAACATATAATACTCATTCGTAATATGAATCACTTTTACTGGTACATTAGTACACATAATTTTAAAATGAATTTTTCGCGTTAAATTTAGATTATTTAACTATAAATTATTCATTAATAACGTTTTTAATTATAAAATTAATGACGATGATTCCTAAATACCTTTTTAATTACAATCCTCGTCAAAACATTATTACGACAATAATAACATATTGCTAGAATATTAAAAACAACGCATGGAAATGTATTCTAAAATTACTGTTCTCATCAAAACATCATAACCTTTACGCGAAACCAGGAGTTTAATAAAAATACCTTATGTGGAAAAAAAATTCTTCAAAAACTAATCACAAACCCGCACTCCCTTTCCTGTTCCAGATTACGCAATTCTTCTTATGAATAAAACTGTTGTTCGTAGGGTTAATTTCAGGAGCATTAATGCTAATCACTTGCTCAACTACAAATTTATTCAGTTCCCAATTAAAATAAGTATTTTGAAGAGCGCTATATAATATATCTTTAAAAGTTTCAGAAATAGTTTAAATACGTATATAATTTACATAAAGTAACTATTACTTAGTTTTTTAAAATAAATTTTATGTAAAGCAAAATTATATTATTATTTCACTTGACTAATTAAACCAAAAAAATATTTTATAAGAATATAAACAGGATATATATTTAACGAATCATTATACAATTTAAATATTTATGTCAAAATCAAGGTATTTTTGCCAGGTAAAATTAAAAAAATATATTTGGCAATAGAATATTGAGAGTTGTAGTTTTTTTAAGGGAACTAATAGATGTATGGATTATAATAGATATAGGAATACAATACTGTGATGCTTACATTAGTTAAAAATATAATGTCAACTAAAGTATAATTCAAGCTTTTTAATTAGAAACATTTTTAAAAACATGCAGGAAATCTTTTTACGTTCATTTCTCATCAAAATATAATTACAAGAATACGTAATTATGAAATAGTTAAATATTTCAAGATTAATGTAAGCGACGCATGAAAGTGCATCTAAAATTACTTTTTATCCTCAAAGCATAATAACGCATATGCAAAAATAGAAGTTCAATAGAAATACTCTAGCTTGGTGCAACAATTATAAAAATGATGCAGGAAATCTTCTTAAGTACATTTCTCATCAAAATATTCTTACTTGAATACATAATTATTACGCAGTTAAATACGGCAAGAATAATACAAACGGCGCATGAAATTACATCTAAAATTATTTTTATCATCAAAGCTTAATATCACATATGCAAACCGAGGTTTAAGAGAAATACTCTCGGGGAGTTCAAAAATTATAAAAATGATACAGGAAATCTTTTAAACTACATTTCTAATCAAAATATTATTACAAAATGACATAATTATGACACAGTCAAATATTGCCAGATTAATGCAAGCAACGCTTGAAAATACATCTAAAATCCCTTTTCATATCAAAACATAATGTCACATATCCAAAACGAGAAGTTTAAGAGAAATACTCTCGCTGAGTGCAAAAATTATAAAAGTGATGCAGGAAATCTTATTAAGTACTTTTCCCATCAAAATATTATTATAAAAATACATAATTATGACACAGTTAAATATTGCAAGATTAATGCAAGCGACGAATGAAAATACATTTAATATTACTTTTCTCATCAAAGAATAATATCGCATATGCAAAACGAGAAGTTTAAGAGAAATACTCTCGTGAGCTCAAAAATTATAAAAGTGATGCAGGAAATCTTTTAAAGTACATTTCTCATCAAAATATTATTACAGAAATACATAATTATGACACAGTTAAATATTGCAAGATTAATGCAGGTGATGCATGAAAATACAACTAAAATTACTTTTGACATCAATATCACATTACACTGAATTGATACACAATGCATACAATTCGACAATAATATCACATATGCAAAACGAGAAGTTTAAGAGAAATACTCTCGTTGAGTGCAAAAATTATAAAAATAATGCATGAAATCTTTTTAAGTACATTTCTCATCAAAATATCATTACAAAAACACAAAATTAGGACACAGTTAAACATTGCAAGATTAATGCAAGCGACGCATGAAAATGCATCTAAAATTATTTTTCTCATCAAAACATAATATCACATATGCAAAACGCGAAGTTTTATGGAAATACTCTCGTTGAGTTGAAAAATTATAAAAATGAAAAAATGGAAATCTTTTTAAGTACATTTCTCATCAAGGTATTATTAAAAGGAAACGTAATTTTGATATAGTTAAATATTGCAAAACTAATATGCAAGCGACGCACGAAAATACATCTAATATTACTTTTCTCATCAAAGCATAATAATTTTACATATGCAAAACGAGAAGTTTAATTGAAATACTCTCGTCGAGTGCAAAAATTTTCTTGAAAAAACTCATCAAAAACTCTCCCTACCTTCCGTTCGAAAATTACGCAATTCGTTTTATGTATAAAACTGCTTTTCGTGGGACTAATTTCAGGAGCATCAATGCTAATCACGTGTTCAATTACAAGTTTATTCAGCCTCCGAGGAAAATAAGTACCGTGAAAAACCGCTATGATGCATCTTTAAAAGTTTTCCGACGTAGTTTAAGTGCATATATAATTTACTATATGAAGTAACTATTACTTAACAAACATTATTAACAAACATTAAGGAAAGCTTACCTTATTCTTTCACTCTAACAATTAAACCCAAAACAAAAATATACTGTAATGACACGAACTGTAATGTACGGTAGAACCTCTTTTATCCGAAAATCTTTTAATCAAAACTCTCGGTTAACCGAAATCCATTTTAAAGCTTTTTTATTATTTTATTTTTTTACTATCACATTCCTTGGGTGCAAAATCCATTTTGAAAGCTTTTTAGTTTAACAATCATATTCTTCGTGTGCAAGCGGTCCTTTCCGAACCACGAGTACATATAAATATTGTCGATCCCCTTTCATAGAATTCCTTTGAAGTTAACTATAGTTGAAGATATCATAATTTCATAAAATTTTCATTATTTATAAAAAAAGCATTTCAACCGAATTTTGAAAATTCGTGATTATTTTTAAAACAAATTTTTAGTATCGTATTTTATTAGTTAAAAATATATATTTGTTAAATCATAGTAATTTTACAATTGTATAAGACAATGAAACTTTTTATGACAATTCTCGTCACAATATTATTACGAGAATAAATAAATATTTCATAATTAGAAATTTCACAAAAATTTAAACAACGCATGGAAATATATGCTAATAATTATTTCCGTATAAAATTATCGTAACATTTATACTGAAATAAAAATGTATTAGAAATGGAGCATTCTCACAATCTTTTGATTTTCGGGAAAAAAATCTGGTGAAATTAAACTTGCTTAAATAACATTTTAATCTGATAGACGAATGCCTTAATGATTCCAAATAAAGAAAAAATGGTCAGCAGCGAAAAATATTTTATTTAACTGAGGTTTAAGTTAAACTTGCGAGTTTAATTTTTCTTACCATATTACCACTATAACTTTCTATTTTCTTCTAAATTTTTACTGAATTTGCATAGTACCCAGAGGACATTCAAATAAGAAATAATAAAAACGTAGTACTTTTAATACAAAATTTTGGTATAACATTGTCTTAAAGGGGTATTAAAGAAGGGACGATAAGGTAAAAAAAGGGAACGGTATAGGAAAAAAGGGGCGAAATGTGAAAAAAAGGAACGGTAAGGGAAATTACCACTTATTTTTAGGCAAATCATGTTAAGATTAAGTGATAGCCACAATGTTCATTGATTTTTAGAAACTGTTGTTAACATTGGATTAAACTATTTTTTTTTTTTATTTACCTCGAAAAGTGAGGAAGTTAGGAATAAACCTTGGGGACGGTAAGACTACCAATAAAGCCAAGATCTTGAAATTAATATTTAAATGCTGATTTAAATTCTGCAGCAAATTTCCTGTCAAAGAATTTTAAACATTCTTTCTCTAGTGTACTTCTGCATGAGAAAAAACTTGAAAAACATTCTGTGGCTGCTGTCTGAAGTGATTTTCTGCATAAGTTTAGCAAAAGGGAAGGTAAGGATGAAAAATCCAAGGACAGAGTTCAAAAAATAATATCAACCGTAAAAATGTGTGCATGTTAATTTTTTTGCTACATATTTATATAAAACAATTATACCAGTTTCGGAAAAAAATTATTCGAATTACTTTTATTGAAACAATTTTATACAGACAGCTCCAAACTTAAAAATCAGCATCAGGGACACGGGACGGTATAAGAGTTTTCCTGGTATTTGGTCCCCCAACATCGTCCACAACTTATTTATCTCGTTAATATTGTTATGCAATCATGCAATGGGATGTTCCCCAGTATATGAAATAAAAAAACACAAAACAGTGTATTAAAATAAAAATTATTATTCACGGATATGAAAGTCAAAAGATTATGAGAATGCCCCAAATACGCTAGTGAGTGGAAAAACATCTTGAAAAACCCATCATAAACCTCACTACTTTCAGTTTCCCGAATTACGCAATTCTTCTTATGAATAAAATTGCCTTTCGCAGGACTAATTTCACAAGCATTAATGCTAATCACGTATTCAATTACTTGTTTATTCTGCCTCTGGGGAACGCAAGTATATCTTGAAAGAGTGCTATGGCGTATCTTTAAAAGTTTTCAGTCATAGTTTCAGTGCATATATAATTTAATGTATGATAAGACAGATACTTAGAAAATTACTTAATAAACATTGGGGATTTGGACTGTCATAGAAATTTGTCAATCTATTATTTCAAAAAAAGTTTAATGTTATTAACAATTACTAGAATTATTTATAAATTTTGAAATATAAATTATACTGAATTAACTATAAATTTATTACTCAATTGCATCAATTGTTTAATAAAGAGCAGTTTAAAGAAAAAACTGAATTTTTTATAACAATAAGAAATTTGCTTGAATGTTTTTTGTTTTAAAATTATTTTACAGAAGATCCTAATGCTTGAAAATAAATATAATTTTAATTTTAATGTTCTAAAATAGTAACTATACAACATTGAATAAGATGGTAGCGAAGATTATAAAATTTCTTCACTCTAATAACCAAATTTTTTTTTAGCTTTGTTTACGATTAGAAGATTGATTAGATTTAAAAATTTCTAAGTATGCTTTAGGGAGAAATTACTACAAGTTTTATTCATAATTTCAGCAATTATTTATTAATTCAGTGTCTATTAAGGGGACAAGGGATTTTCAAACTCCAATTTTATTTTTTTAATTGCACTTTAAATACTATTCAAGCGTACGAATGAATTATGGCATATATATAATGCTAAAAAAAATCGATTATGCGATAAACATCGATGAAGGTTAAAGAGGCGATATTGTAATATGTAATAAAATGATGCATCGTGAGGTGTTGGCGATATCCAAATCGGTGATATTACGTAAATTGAGATAATCGTGCCGATCCGTCAGTGCATAGAATCAATCATGGATACACTGTAAAAAAAAAAAAAAATACGTCAAATTGACAGGAAAAAACTGTCAATTTTGGCGCCAGTAAAAAACCGTTTAATTTACAGAAAAAATGCTGTAATTTTTCATTAAAATAGTTTTTTTTCTGTAAAAAATACAGATTTGTTCTGCAAAAATTACAAAATTCAGCTTCTTTTACAGTTTTTTTTTTTTTTTTTTTTTTTTTTTTTACAGTTTAGCAGTCTTCAATTCAAAGCATTATAATATGGTTGTAGTCGTGTCGTGGTTGGACAAGGTAATGAATAAAAACAGTAGGTGTTTCTAAAACATTAACAAAAATTCGCCTTTTTGACGAATTTTTGACGAATTTGTGAAAATATCTTAGTAGATTTCTACAATTATTAAATTCGTTTTAAAAAGCATTTAGCAATTTTAAATTAATTAAATAAATCGTTGATTACAGGGGTTCCGTCAATTATTTCAAATAAGATTCTAATGCTTCAAAATATAATCTTTAAATTTTAATAATTTTAAATAGTAACTAAACAACATTGAATAATAGAGCAGCAAATATTATAAAATTTCTTCATTCTAATAGTCGAATTTTTTTTAGCGTTGATTACGATTAAACAAATAGTTTTAGATTTAAAAATTCCTAAATGTGTTTTGGGGACAAATTACCACAAATTTTATACAGAATTTCAACACTTATCTATCAGTACAATGGCTATTAAAAAGCAGTTAACAAAAGACTGTACTAAAAAAGTTAAGAGAACATCAATTCTTCCTTTTTGTTTCCGAATTTTTAAGTCATACTGAAGAATATCTTAATTGTCTAAGGATGGGCAATCTTTAATCAACATACATTTTTATATAGAGTCATGTAACATTGCATAATCCATTTATTTAGTAAAATAAATTTTGAATTACATAGCTTTCAATAAAATCACTTCTTTTTTTTTTAAATTAAACTTAACGAACCCCCCAAAATATAAATCACAAAATTAATTAAATCATAAGCTTGGAATGCAGAACTCTCTTTATTTTTTTTATCGTAAAGACAAACAAACTTTTCATAAAAAAGTATTTTGCTCTTAAATTATCTAAAAAGATCTGCTTTCTTTGTTCATCTTTATGAGGATAAAATATTAAGTATAAAAATATTTAATAAATTCTATTTCTATTAAAAATAAAATACTGTTCTTTTCCTAGACATATAGTAAATGCAGAATAATCAAATATAGAAATATAGAAATGAAATTATGCATTTTTTCATCATTTTATATTAAAGATTGTATAATTATCCAGAACAGTGTTTGTTTTCTTGTGATCATTGGAAGTGTAGTTTTGGCTTGTTTATTTCAGTTCTCGAACCGGAGGTAAATATTTATTATCAAGAAGTTTCTGTTTAAAGGCTTAAAAAAAGAACTTCTAATACATAGATTAAGGAAGGTTCATAACAAAGATAAACAAAAATTTGGACGATTTTGAGAACTTGAAATGAATATTTTTAATAAATTTTCCGAAGTAAAACATTACAATTTTTTTTTGAAAAATCCATTACTAAAATGCTTTATTAACAAACATTATGGTTACATTTATAACAAAAATTATGGTTACATTTATATGGAATTTATCACTTACAACTTATGTGATATTGCCAGTGTAATGCATTATCTATGCCAGTGTATGCAAAAATCTGAAAGGTTACTAAGAATTTTTTAGGAAACTGGGATGCCAAGAACTTTTCATGTGACTGCAACCATTGTTACAGATAAAATTTTACTAAGATTACTGTAATTTTCGCAGATTCATTTGTAAAGTTACAGGTTTCTGTAGTTTTACAAAAACTAGTTTTGTAGATTTCCAGCTTTTTTTGAACAGTTACAGATGAAAGCTTAGTAAGCTTGTAACTTTACATCTGTAGAACTACAGATTTTTTTTACAGTGTACCGGACGGAAAATAAGACACGCTTTGAACTAGAGTTGTCCTTCACATTTTAATGTGTAATGTTTTGAAAGGCTTATTAGCGACGGATTGGATTCCTTAAAAACGTGGAGTATTTCCCCTGATGCATTAAGGTATCATATGATTTTGACATTTTTCCAAGTGAATGAAAAAGTGGTAGGAGTCGAACCCAAAACCTTTCGAATGAATTTCCAATTTCGCTCAATCTGCCTACAGAACCAAATGAACCGGTAGCAGGTTTGTACAATTCGCTCAGACAACCATTTTGACGATAGAATCTGCTCTGCAATGTACACAATTCAACATCTACATCAACCAATGTATGCGTAGCTATACTTTATTATTTTAAATTTGAAAATACTGATTGGTTTAGATATAAGATTTTGATACACGATTTGAATTCAAACAAGTTGGAAATTGCACGCCAAACGTGGCAAATGTGGTGCGTTCGCACTATAATTAGTTTTATAAATATTTTTTGCACAGCATATTGTACTGAATGTATGTTTTAGTGCATTTCATAAGTGCATATCAATTTCATTCTGATGTGAAGGCTGTAACATCATTAAAATGCACTTGAAATAATTTTTTCCCATTTACCGTAATGTAACGGAAAACTTTTGACTGTCCCTGAAATTAAACTATAGATCCGATTTTCATAAAACTTTAAATGACTCGACAAAATGTTTTAACAATTATAAATTTAAAATTTCAGACCATTCGGGTGGGTTGTTTTTGATCTGTTATATGCGGACGTGCAGACGGACAGACGGACAGACCGAACGACGACTATAAGTGCTACGTATTTATAAAATTACGAACGCACCTAAATATGTTCAAAAGTGTGTTGGTTAAAGCGGGATCAATGGGCTGAGTGTTGGCAATTTAATCCATAGGTCTTGGGTTCGGATAACCGGGATAAACAGTTTTTGACGCAGTTAAAAAAAAAAATATCAAAATTGTATTATACCTTTACCAGTGAGTATTATTGAGTAGAAAATAATAAAGTGTACTAAGGTATATTTATCTGGTATTTTTATATAATAAATTAAAATGATGTTTTTAAAAGCAAAGATTGTGAATAATTGAACTTTCGTAAATTACTAAATTTCGGACTTTCCGCATAGTAATAGATATACGTTTTTCTTTGACTGAGCACACAGTTATGCATATTAAAAGTTCAAAATAAAAAAAACTTCACGTTTTTACAAAAATTCAAATAAAAACTTGACGTAATAACATATTTAAACAAAGAATTAAAAAAATATGATCGATGACTGAAGTTTTGAATCAAGGGCGAGAGTGCCACACAAAATTGAATTTTTGGAATTTTCATAGAAACATGGGGTTCAAAGTAAACGGTGAGAATTACTATTTTTAGTTTTATTTTATTTATTTAATTAAATATATATATAGCATACAATATATATATATATTTTCAAATATTTTATAATATATTTCCATTACTTGTTTGTTAATTCATTCCCCGATGCAATTTCTAGCTAAAAAAGTGCACAATGGTTTTCTAACAAGTACTATAAGTTAATGTAGGTATCAAGGATGTTAAAGCTGGTCGAATGACATCAAAGCAGACACATAGGAAATATATTAACTATACCTCACTCTACAATTCATAGTCAAGTTAAAAGTTAATTTTTCGGGATGTCACTCTAGCGTTTCTAATTTAATGATTAATCTAGAATCTACTGATAATATTACGTTTAGAAGCTATGTAATTGTTGAGTATGAGGTAAAATTTCTCTAGGCAGTATTGCTATTATTAAGATAAATAAAGAAGTCGAAGTAAGCACAGTCATTATCGTTGGTTTTGCTTATGACGGCCAATTATCAGCACGAGGGATATAGGCCCAAAGAGGGGGGGGGGGGTACCCTCCGTGGGGATCTTTCTAAGGGAACCTAACCCGTATTTGCTCTTGGAGAACCAAGGCTCGAAGAAAACCACGAAAACTCTGAACGATTAGGTCGACGGGCGCGATTGGGATCGAACCCAGTACCTCCCGTCTACGAGGTTCGAGAGTAGAACCTCTCGACCCCTGGTGGGGCCACAGACATTATGGTTATTTTCAAAATTTCGAAGTAGCGGGGACAGTGCGTTTAAAACTTTTATGAAAAAAAAAAAAAAAAAAAAAAAAAAAACATACCCAGTGGACATCGTTCTTTTTTTCCCAAGTCATTTAAAACTTGAAATTTTGTAAAATAAAAATATTTAAAATATACCCACGAAGGAGAAAAATGTTTTCAGTCATTTTAATTTTAGTTATTTGTCTAGGGAAAAGCCTGAAATTTGGTGTCTATGCAGTACCGCAATTGTTAAATTCCAGGTACAACTTACAGCGTTCCAAGAACTCCTAAGTATAAAACAATAGTTGAGGAAATTGTTATGTAGAACATGCATAATAAACATCGTTTTGGTAAAATTAATGTTGGATTGGTCATTCATTTGATACCTTTGTCTATTAATTTTCAAAGTTATAAGTTTTTAGAATTTGAAATGTAAATGATCCATTATTTATTTATAATGCAGCATTATACGTATTTAAAAAACTAATTACATTTAAATTAATAAAATTAAAATGAACTGGCACGCTAAAATTCATTGTCACGTGTAGGTATTTTGGGAATCTCATTTAAGTTTTAACTAATGTGAATGTGACACAAATAACCTAAAGGGCTAAAATATATTTTTGCTTAGATCGCAGATTATAATTCAGTTTCTTCAAAACAAATTAATTTTTGCTTAAAAGCTTAATAATTCATTCTTTGTTTTTTATATTTGGTATTCATATTTAATAAAAAGCGAATATTCTCTAAAAATGACGAAAAATAAAAACTCCTTATGCAAATTAGCATCGCATGGAAGCAGAATTACCATTATTATTAAGAAATATTACAAAAATGATAATTTAAAAAGGTATAGTAATAGACATTTTTATGGTATATCTTAGATTGCAGATAATTAAATCCTTGGTACATCAAATTGTATATTTATTGAGGAAGATTTGTAAAGTTGTAAAAATTTTGTCCGGGGGGGGGGAGGGAGGGGGTTGGTAAGTAAAATGTATTAAAATTTTAAACAGTAAAAATAAATTACAATTTATTAATTTTACCAAACAACCATTACCAAACAAAATTGTCTTTAAATAATCTAATTTATTTTTAACAATCACTTTTATAAGCATTTTTGTTTTAATTAAAAAATGTATGTCAAACGTAGTCTCATACTTTAAATATATACAGAGACAATTTTTTAATTCAATTAATAAATGTAATTCAGCCATAAAGGAACATAAACTCAGATCCATCCTTTATTCGAAACTTTATTTCCTTTCTTAATAAAATATCTAAACTGATTGGATGTTAAAGTATATATTCAAACTTTGAAAATTTGCATATACTGATACTAACCTTTTAATTTATTTTAAATGTCACTTGAACTTCTAAAAGTTACCCTTCAAACTTCTGAAACTAACTTCAGTTTCAGAACTTTAAAATTACATAAAGCGCTGTAAATGTTTTAGGTAACTTACTCGTTGCAGTTTGTAAAAGTATGTTTATGAAAAGTGTACGCATATTTAAAGTTGAAAGGTGCTATATCATTCCTTAGAATTAAATACTGTTTATATATATAATTTTTGAAGGTTATAGTTTGTGTTTAAAAAAATGCAATAAATTTTTAACGAATTTTCTTAGACTGGATTACTTTAAATGCCCATTACATAAAAGTACTTTAGAGTTTTGCAAAGAAATTTTCAATAACATTCATATTACTTTTATTATTATTATTATTATTATTATTATTATTATTATTATTATTTTAAGATAAGTCTTTATGCAGTAATTTTTTTGCAAAGACATCTTTTAAAACTATTTGTATGATTTGAAAATATAATTATATAAAAAATCACTTATTATAATTAAGCTAAAGTTATTCATTCTACAAATGAAAACAGTACATTTAAAGGCTTACAGATAATTTTTAATAAACAGGATGTCTCATAAAGAAAATAAATTATTTTTTATGAAGCTTTAAAAAATGTGTCTGTTGATCAAGATATGTAAAAAATTATCAACCTTTATTTCAAACGTAGCTATACCTTTCTTCCCTTCGGGTCGATAAAATTAGTAGCAAGCTTGCTTCGAGACAAAACACTGGGGGATCTTTGTAAGATAAACCACCTAATTCGGACATATGCTGCATAGCACATCAGAGTCCGCGATTGAGAAATTATTGGGAACTAAACCCCAAGATTCATAATGAATTGCAGTGTTGCAAATTTTAATTAAGTTTATTTCAAACTATCTAAACTGCCCGGCGTTGCCCGTGTCCGTCAAAAAACAGCATAAATTGCGTAAATTACAATAAAAATCGCGAAAAATTTTAAAATCGCTACACTATTTTCGAAAAAAACTTCATCGAAAAGAGAAAAAAAATTACTATATTATGCTAGAAGTTGTAACTGGATTCCCTTCACTAATGTGACAAGATAGTAGCAAATCACGAAAACACACTAAAAATCACATAAAAAATTCACAAAAAATTCGAAAATCGCTGTACAAAATCAGAATAAACTTAATTAAAAAGAGGGCAGGTTTTACTATATTAGGTGAAAAATTGAATGTCAAAAAATCGTAGCGGATCGTAAAAAAGTAAAAATCGCATTAAAAATCGCAAAAATTTCGAAAATCACTAAAGTAACATTTACTGTATTTTGATAAAAGTTTCAAATCTAATTCTTTTAATGAAAGTAAAGCCGTGAAACGCGTAAAAACGCTTAAAAATTGCGATAAAAATCGGTTAAATAGATAAAATCGCAAAGGTTTAAAATTATTATATTAGGCAAAAAGTTTTAAAACTAATACCTCTTTCGTATCTCAAAAAATCACCGCGAACTCTAAATAAATAAATAAATAAATAAATAAAAATAAAAAACGTTAAAAAATGTATTGAAAATTGTATTAAAAATCGCTACAGTCAAAAATAGCAGATCCAGGACATTTACCATATAGGGCCAATGGTTTGACACCAAAATCCTAATAGGCTAGAAGTTTGAAACAGTAAACATTTTTAAAATGTCAATAAACATTCTGAAAGCAGAAAAATCGCATTAAAATTCGCAAATTATTAAAAAATTGCTATGGTAAAAATTTACTATTAAGGGATAACTAACTGTACTCGAAAAATTTTCCATATTAGGCAAAAAGTTTGAAATCGAAATCAGTTTCCGAATGTCAAAGAATCGCCATGGGACTCGAAGAATGGCTAAATATCATATTGAAAACTGGATTAAAAATCACTAAATATTTGAAAGTCACTTCTGTAAAAATTTAATATTAAGAGGGAAAACATTGTAATCGGAAATCCTTCATGAATAACAAAAAATCGACACGAAACGTTAAAAATCTGTAAAATTCGCTGAAAATCGTATTAAAAATTGGTAAAATTCAAAAAGCGTAGAGGATAAAATGTACTATATTAGGCTAAAAGTTAGAAACCGAAACCCTTTTATCAATGATAAAACATTTTCGCGAAACTCGAAAAATCGCTAAAAATCACATTAAAAATCACAATTCAAAAATTGCGGGACAAAATTTACTATAGTAAGATAAAACTTTGATACCAAATTCCTTTTCCAAATGTCAAAAAATCGCCGTGGGAAAATACTAAATACCGCAATGAAAAATGCATTAAAAGTCGCTGAATATGCAAAAGTAGAATCGAACAAAATTTACTATAATGGGGTAAAATATTGTAATCTGAATTCTTTCATTAATAACGAAAAATCGACTGAAAACACTTTAATCGGAAATCTTTTAAGAATGACAAAAAATCAACATAAAACGTAAAAAATATCAAAAAAGGTTAAAAATCGGATTAAATTCGCATTAAAATTCGCTAAAAATCAAAAATCGTTGATGGCAAAATTTACTAATTTCAGCTAAAATTTTGAAACAAAAATTAATTTTCCGAACTTGAAAAATACTCCATGGGGCTCGAAAAAAACGCTATAAATCGCATTGAAAAATGCATTAAAAATCGCATTGAAAAAGTATTAAAATTCGTTAAATATTAAAAAATCGCAGAAGACAAAATGTACTCTAATGTGGAAAACATTGAAATCGGAAATCTTTCGTTAATGGATCTGAATGGGCACGTAAAAATCTGAAAAAATCGCATTGAAAATCACATTAAAAATCACTAAAATTTAAAATCGTAAATGAAGAAATTTAATATAATAGGTTAAAAGTATGAAACCAAATTTTATTTCCGAATGTCGAAAAATCGACATAGAACTTGGAAAAACGCTAAAAAATCACATTGAAAAATGCATTAAAAATCGTTAAATGTTAAAAAATCGCAGGAGTCAAGATCTACTCTAATGTGGTAAAACATTGTAAGCGGAAATATTTCATTAATAAAAAAATCAACGCTGAATGCAAAAAATCCCTCTAAAAATCGCTGAAATTCAAAATCGTAGCAGAGAAAATTCAGTACATTAGGCTAAAAGTTTGAAACAAATTTCCTTTTACAATCTCAAAACACAGCCGTTAAATGCGAAAAAAATTACTGAAAATCGCATTAAAAAATTCGATATCCCTGGTTCGATTCCTGCTCGGACTTTTTTGACCCACTTGGAAATTTACAACTGTTATGATTTATTTAACAATTGAATAATTGTGTTAAAGATTAATCTAATGTAATTTCCCATGCCGCATTTCTGCAGTTCCAAAAAATAACCTTCGATTTTTTATTGTTGTTGTGTTGATTCATATATCAGACCGGATACTGTGATCGTTAAAGGTTAGTTTGCTGAATTAGTCCTCTAGATTCATCGGGGTTCGCTCAGTCGGTAGAGTATTGGAGGCTTCAGCCAAGATATCCCTGGACAAACATATCTGTGCGTAACGCATACGTCATTCTAGAAATGGCAACACTTTGATATTTGAAATGAAATTTCGGTTTTGCAATTTTCGCAACTGCAAATTTTTAAACTTTTAAACGTCGCACATTTTTAATTTTTACATCATCGTATAGGGGGGGGGGGGGGGAATGTACCTTTAAATGCAATTTGTTTGAAAGCTCTATCTTAATTTATTTTTGAGATATCTTAATTTATTTTTGTAGTTTTTAATATTATTTTTCTAATCGTGGCAACAAAAGTACTCCATTGCTATTGAAAGTAAACGGAAAATAGTCGAAAACAGGAGATTATTGTATCCTTTTGTAGTCATTCTCTCATAAAACCTGAAAGAAAGTTGAAATGTATGTCAACAATATCGTCGGTTATTCCGCGATAATGACGTCATATGCCTACTTTTCTATAGATGAAATTTAAGACTGAATTGTAAAAGCGGATTGCTTTAGCGGATGCAAATGACGTCATTTTATAAAAAAGCTTTAATAAAAATAATAATTATTTATAAAAAAAAAAATGTTCTTTTAGCATTTACTTTAATTAGCATTTTATAAAAAAGCTAAATTCAAAATTATTCCCATTTAATAAAATAATATACAGGAAACACAAATCTACCAGAAATGTAAGCTCTGAAATTATTAGAATATATAAGGATGCCGTAAGCAGCAAAATCTTGGTCAAATAACTCTTAGCATGCGGCTAATAAGACAATATCACTCTTGATAAATTTCAAAACTTTATTTGATTGTATAATTCATATTTTTCATAAAAATAATTTTTTAATGCAAGTGGGCAATCTAAAAAATTTATTGCATATAAAAAAATTATTAGTTTTCAATTAGAATAAAATGTTTTCACCTATATTCTGTAACCCGGGAAGTCCGGGTACGATCCCTTAGTAGAGTTAAAAATACAATTATTATTTCATGCGTTCTTCATGCCAGTGCTATCCAAAGAGGTCTTCAAAGGTAACTTGATGTCCGGCCGAGAGTCTCCTGTTTCAAGCTCTAAAAAAAATCAATTAAAAAATATATTTTAGAATTTTCGCTTCAAAATCGATGATTTTTCATTTATTTTTCTTAGATGTCATTAACATTTCAAATGAAAATCAAATTTAAAATTTAAAATTGCGCCTATTAAGCAATTACTTTGAAATTTGATTTTCATTTGAAATATTGTATGCAAGGCGAATGTTTCTCTTTGGAATAATTTCCATGTATTAATATAGTCATTAATGTTTTTGGCTTTCCCCGTGCAAGCAATTTCAAATAGGTCAACCCAGAGAAAAATATAATGCTAAATTCTGTATGATTTCCGATTTTATTTTTTACAATGAGTGCGATTACGTCTACTACTATGAGTGGTATATATTTTGTATAAACGTATGTGGATATTCAGAGTATTATTGTGAAATATTATTCTTGATAGTTTCCAATCACGTGACTAAAGACGCGCTTTATTATTTCGCATCGCTTAAGAACCGCTCCTATTTATTAAACTGTTGAGCAAGCTATAATTTGCCGCCACTATTTATTAAACTCTTGGACAAGCCATTGCACAGTGGGTGATTTACCGATCCTAGCTAGCCAAAAGTCGATTTTTAAAAGTTTATCCTAGCATAATTTAATTTTTTCATGTTATAGGTGAGTAGTTAGGGCGTTGTACCCTGCTATTGATTTTGATATAAATCTAATTGTATGGTCCATAGACTAGTGCAAAGTTGGCGTTTTTTAGTTGGGAATGAATCAATCAATTTGAGTATAGTTTTTTAATCTGTTACTTGAATCGGAATAAAATATACTGCTGGATTACGGATGCTTCAAAGCAAAATTTGGACTTTATTTTATCGGATTTATGTGCATAGATTTTGCACATATCAGCTGTTATTTCATATTTAACGTCGCACAAAACTCTGTATTTTTTTACATTTTTTCTGTTTACTATAAAAAAGTTATATGATAAAGGACGATTAAGCTCTATTTTTGATACGATTAAATAGTTTAGATTATTACATTTCATACCAATTTAATTTGTCTGGCCTGAGGTGCCTCTTTAGTTTTTTGAATTGTTTTTAGCTTATTAAGTCTAAATATTTTTTTTTTTAATTTTAGTTCAAGTACCATTTTTTTTAATCAAAGACGGCAGAACTTAAGTTAGTCACATAAATAAACTTTTGCACCATTATGCAACGGCAACAAGATTAAAAATTTAACGAAAATGTGAATTTGGTTGAAAATGTTTCGTTTATGAAGGAAAATTACAATGAAGAGCACATGAAGTTTTGCTAGCACGAAATGTTTAAATTTATGTCCAAATTTGGAAAATATTTACCAGTTGTATGTAGATATCTCAGTAAAAAATGATGTAAAATATATTACTTGGCTGAAAATTTCGAGTAGTTACAAAATTGATCCAGACAAATTCGGCAAATTCAGATTTGATACAATGTAAAACATAATGTAGACATTTTCCTCGTGATATCTTACGATTCCATTTATTTACATAGGATTCCTCTGTGCAGAACTTAATATAAAGATACAACAGAATATATAACACAGAAATTTTTTTAAAGCTGTCGAATGTTTGTCCCGTATCTTAAATTAAAAAAAAAAGAAATTTTAGGATTTGTTATAATAATACAAAAATAGTTTTATCAGTTTAGCTTCCATACCGTTAAGAAAGTATCATTGAAATTATCAAGAAGAACGTAAAATAATGCGTCAAAAAGATTATGAAACATTTTTTAACGCATTCGGAATACTATAATAAACCTTCATAGCTTATTAACGTAAAAAACAATGTCTAAGTAAAAATTTGTAAAACATATAACTCGTTTGAAAACACAATTTCAACCAAAGTCGATAAAATAACTGAAAATTTTGTACATCCCCTGTATATGAACTATAGATTTATCATATAATTCACACTATGCTAAAATTCAGAACACTCTGGGAAAGCATAGCACAGTTGAAGATTCCTCGTGAATAAACGGAAATGTACTTCAGATTTTTGTGCAGCCCTGTATGTGATTTTTAGAATTTATACACACTAAATAGAATGCAATTTTTATAATTTAAAAAGTGTTGCACAACTGAAAACGCACTTTCATCAATTATTGTTCATAGAGAGAGAAATATAACTGATTTATTTTGTGCACCCCTGTATATGAAAGATGAATGCCATACACGTCATATTCAATAGTAAGCATCTTATAGAGCACCTCGGAGATACATATCAATTTAAATACTTTTGAAATATTGCAACATGAACAAAATATACCACAAACAATTTTTCTCCATTGACCGTAATGTAACATAATTCTTTTTATTGCCCCTGTAAATGATTGAAAAATGCTATCCATACCCTATTCTATAGAAAGCATCTTGTGGTGCACTTCTCAGATATGTATATAAATTTCAAAGTGTTTGAAATTATGAAACATCATTAAGAACCACCGCAAACGATTTTTCCCCATAAGCTGTAATGTAATGAAATTCTTTTGGATATCCCTGTAACGAAATTAGGACTACTACACGCTACATTTTGCAATACCTAACTTTTAGTAGTAAATATCAATAATATTTTTCAATTTAAAATCATTGCGACTATATTGACGACAAAAATCATTTTGGCCCACTAGAATCGGTAAATCACACACAGTACATTAGTTCAAATCATAATTTGGAAAAAAAAAAATTACAAATACATAAAAAATGTCAAATGCTATCATACGTTTAAAATAAGTATTTATAAGTATAGATAGGGCTACGTTTCTGAACTAGGTGATTTTTACATTCTTAACTGGCTTCCAACGAATGTGAATATCCAGTTTCTTGTATGCTTAATACATTTTTATGAGAAAATATCAACAGAAGACGTAATTTATTAAACACAAACTTTTAACTGTTTCAAAAAAAAAAAAAAAAAAGAATTATTATGTTCATAAATAAGATACAATAAATTTGAGTGAATGTAACATTAAAATATTTGGCATTAACGAACAGGAATAAATAATCTCCATGATGCTTTATAAATATGCTTTTTCATTATATTATCCCGAATTTTCCTTAAGGGATTGCAGAAACGAAACGCATATTAGAGCTTGGTAATTCTATCGTTGTATGTTTATATCACTTACAGGATGGTATTAGTAGTTATAGTACTAACAATGGAAATGATACAATTTAATCATTGCAAAACAAACAACAGAACAAATCAAGTACTGTTAAAGTTATTTTTTAGAAACAAACAATATCTTCAATCAAGTAAAAAGTTAATCCTTTTTGAAGTACGTACAATTTTTGAAGAGAGTCCTTGACGTGTCCTGAGTCCATAAACAGTGGATTTACCGTATCTTAATTTGGAATATATATATATATTAAAGACTTGAATTTGAAACTTTTAAAAGACTAAATGAAATGAATAAATATTTAGATTTTCAAAAGTTTCAAATTCAGACGTTAAATGTATGTATATTGCAAATTAGGATATGGTAAATCCACTGTTAATGGACTGAGGACATGTCAAGGACATTCTTTAAAAAATGTAGGACTTTTTACTCCACTGCAGATATTGTTTGTTTCTAAAAAATAATTTCCACTTTAACTGAGCTTGATTTGTTCTGTTGTTTGTTTTATAATGGTTAAATTGTACTGTGAGGCCTTACGGTTGCTTGGCGAAGCGTCTACTAAATATATTTTTAATGTTTTTAGTACTTTAAACTTTTAATAAATTTTGTTTTAAACTGTATTTAATTCTGTCTTATTTTATTTATTTTATTTAGTCTTTTAAAAATTTCAAATTCAGACGTTAAATATATGCATATTGCAAATGGAAAAGATGTTTTCAGAGAAACCAAGAATTAAATGTAATAATTCAATGAAAGTCAATGAAACTATAGGTCCATTCGGTTTTTGTAAAGTTTATACTTTTCTGCATGAAATTCAACCTTACAATATTTGGAATTTTGTCAGCTCTCTCCTCAACATATTTTGATGAAGTAAGCCCTAAAACGAATTGTAATCATGTTAATTTTATAGTAATCAAGAATAAAGAAATTTTCACTTAAAAAAGGAAAAAAAGATTAGCGTGTCTTCTTCGTCTATTACTTGTACTGATGCTTATATGGCAAAAATTCAATACAAATGTAATCTATTTTATTCGTTCGAGAATTAATTATTAACTATATATAATTAATTAAAGAAAATCAGTTCTATCAAACAGTTTAATATAATTTCTAAAACTATAATTTTGCTTGTTAAAAAAAGAAAGTAAACGAAAACAATATTAAAAGTATATATTAGCTTCTTTATATCGTATGTATTTTACTTTACGGTTAATTTACAATTACAGTTTACTGAAAGCATTTCCCAAATAACAGGCTACGGTAATGTGTTCTCAAAATTTTCAAAAGAATATTTTTCTTTCCTACATCTTTTCTTCTAATTATAGAGGTCAACCCTATTGTTAAAGTAAAACAAGAGCAGTTTTCTTTAAAGTGGTTCGGTATATTTATGTGCATGGCAAGTTAATTACTATTTTATAACTCAAGAATAACGGATGTTTAAGACAAACAATTTTTATTTTTATAGAAATGCAACCTAATAAAATTTTTGCACGCGACATTTTATTTATTCTGAGCATATTATTCAAGAAATCTGCAAAATTACTGAGCATAGTAGTCTGCATGTTTTCAATAAGAATTCAAGTTTCGTTTTATTTGAAAAGAATTTAAATATATACATTTTTTTAAAAAATTGTACTTATCCGAAGTAGGATATTCGAGAAATATACAACAATCTTGCATATATGTATGCTATAGAAATGCAACGTAATAAAATTTTTGCACGAGATAGTTTATTTATTCTGATTATTTATTCTGATATTCAAAAAATCGACAAAATGACTGCGCATTTTATAATCTGTATGTTTTGAATAAGAATTCAAACTTCGTTTTATTTGAATAAGAATTTAAATGTATACATTTTTTTTTAATTTATTTATCCGAAGTACGATAGTCTAGAAATCCAAAACAATCTTGCATATATCTATGCTATAGAAATGCAACCTAGTACATTTTTTGAACTTAATAGTTTATTTATTCTCAGCATGATATTCAAGAAATCTATAAAACTACTACACATTTTACTATCTATATGTTTTGAATAAGAATTCAAGCTTCGTTTTATTTGAATAATAATTTAAATATATACATTTTTCTTTTTTTTTTAAATCCGAAGTACGATATTTTAGAAATATACAACAATCTTTCATAAATCTATGCTATAACTATTTTATATATTATTCGTTGTAGGTGGACGTCAAAGTTGATTAAATTTTCTCTAACAAAGTAAAAATTATCTGGGCAAGAATTCGAACCTTGGATCTTGGCTATACGCTCCAATGCTCTAACCACCGTGCTGCGCAAAATATATCCAGCCTGATACAGTTCCCTCACATGTGTCGGTATTAACCGGATATGCAACATCGGCAGCTTTTTACCGATGAAAATACATACGTGTGGAACGCCAAAATACCATGTTTAAATATATTTTATGTACATATGAAGTTTCAACCTTAAATTCTATATTCGTTGTACATGGAAGTCAAAGTTGAATAAATTTTTTTCTAACATAGTGAAAAGCATCTAGTAAAAGATTCGAACCTGGGATCTTGGCTATACGTGGCAATGCTCTAAACTACAACCAATATGGTATTTCATATAGGATCTCCATATGTATATATAATACAGGTTGATTCAAAATAAAAGGGAGAAAAAAAACGTAACTGTAACTGCTGGAATGGATTTATTTTTGAAATACACATTTAACGTGAAACTATAACTACACAAGTTCATAAAAACGCTCGATGTGGGTCCTCACCATGAGGCAAACGTCTATGCGGTAATCAGATTTCTTCCACACTTTTGCAAGCATTTCCGGTATTATTGAGTTCAATACACCACTTATTCCCTGCTTTAACTGAAGTAAGTCTTGTGGAAATTGGACACGAACACTTTCTTCTTAACGTTTCCCCAATGAAAAAATTGTTGATTTTGTGGGATTTGATACAAATGTTTCACGAATGTTTACAACCACTTCATTTTTACTGGTTGTCCCCTACCTACCCCCAGCATTTACCCTTGCATAAGCAGCCCGTCTCCTCAAACAACTTCATTCACCTTATGATGTTGCAACGATAAGGTGGTTTATTAAAAAGTTTGATCTGGAAATGTCTGTGAACAACGACAACGGATGAAGTTTTGCGTATTTTAACAAATAGTAAGCTTTCTCTTTCGGGAATGCCACCATTTTAAATTATAGCGCCTCAAGTGACGATTTTGAAAAGATCAGACTTCTCGCTTTTGCTAGATAAAACTTGTACGCTTGTACTTTCACGTTACATTTTTATTTTCTAATTAAGTCTATTGCAGCAATTTAACGTTGCTTGCCTTTTTGTCCTATTCATTTGAACCACACTGTATAATTTTTCGTGTTTTACTGGGGTTCCATGTATAGGTATTTTCATCGGTAAAAAAACTCTCGATCTTGGAGAACCGATGGAAAATCGGTAAAAACCCCTGCATGATATAGACAAAAAATATGCAAAAAAATTTTTAACAAACAAAAATATCGATATATATCTCCATGAATATACATACATCCTATTCTTCTAGAAATGAATACATATATTGTACAATATTCGTATTTTCGTAAGCTATAGCAATAGATCATTTCCTGCATTTTATTTTACAGGGTGATCCCAAACATTATTATTATTATTTTATTTTTTGTTGACCCTCTAATTGTCCTTCTCATTAAACTGCCGTTGATAAATATTTATATTTATCAAAGGACATATTCTTCATAATCTTGAAGTTCCTGAAAAATCTGACAAATATATCTTTAAATATTCGACAAAATGCCTAAAATTGAAAGTGTTCTGTGATTAATGGCCCTATAGTGTAGGTTTAAGGTACATTTAGTTATAAAGCTGAACTTGCTATTCTTTCGAAATTTTGATTCGCAGTCCAAGATTTTTAACAATTTTTCGGAAATTCACAATATTTTCAAGTATTACGTATGCTAGACATTTAGCGCGTGATTTAACCCTTTGAGGTCGAAGTACTCCTCCCAGGCACAGACATATCTTACACCAATTTATTTGGTTAGCACCACTTAAAAAAAAGTTTTACCTGAATTTTGGCAAATCGCGCAGGAGAAATTTACTAAAAAATGTACTTTTCAAATATAGCTGTGCGAATTGAATATCAAAATAAAATCATGTATATAAATGTTGGGTGGCAATTTGCCGACACTTCAGTGCAAAGGGTTAAATAATTATTAATAATCCATAGTTTAGAAATTGGATAAAATTTATAACATGAATACATTATTTCAACGTGCAGTCGTGGAAAAAAAAAAGTAAACACCTAACTCTGCAAGAAATTATCGTAGAGGAAAGTTACTGGTACCACACGATTGGTAATAAAGTCTACTTTTAAATTATGTACATAAAATTTTCTTAGGGGGGCATCTATGCATTAAAAGGAACCATGACTTTGGTTTTTTTTTTCAATAACAGTACACAATTCTGACAGCAAAAATGAACTCTACTCTACACCCTTCAATTAGCCTAAAAACAAATTTTTATGCAATTCGCACGATAAGTTTCAGAGAAATTAATTATTTTAAAACGAGCGTATTTTAGGGGCTGTATCCAAATTGAAGTTCGATACTCGATTGTTGACCGAGAGAGCCTCCTTCTTGATCAAGCCATCTTAAATGCCACTCAAGCAGGTATTGAAGACTGCTAGATTTGAGGCTATCGTAAGAAATTTCAAATTATTTAGTCACTTCTATCACAGACGTCCCCTTAAACCATTATTTTGCAGTTTTTAAAACATAATTTGAAAACTACTTGGAAGAAAAATGTGAAACTTTGAATTTCCATAAAGCAGGACTTCATAAATCCAAATCCATCAAAAATATGTAGGTTGCAATTCACAAAATTTTCTCGAATATTAATTTCATAATTCATAATTCATATGATAAAATTATAAAAATTGCAAATTCAATGTATTTATGTTTGGGTATTTTAGTATTATTCCTAAATAAAAAATTAGCACATTAGGAGTATAAATTCAGGAGTTATTAATAAAATTATCGCAATATAATTTAACATTAGAAGCACTAGATTTGAATGTTTATAATTCAAAAACTTATCATTCAAATGACTTGAAATTTGGTGTCTAGGCATAGTTTGAACTGAAAATTTGAAATATCTTGTTAAAATTGGGTATTGCTACTGAAAAAAAAATAAAGTTGGGGTTCGTTTTAATATGTAGATGGCCCCTAAGCAAATTTTATATACATCATTTAAAAGTAGACTTTATTTCCAATCGTTTGGTACCAGTAAATTTCTTCTACGATAATTTCTTGAGGAGTTAGTAGGGGGTGTTTACTTTTTTTCCACGACTGTACATTTATGGTTTTTTTATTTCTTGCTACTTTTTAAAATCGCAAACTTTAGTCCTTGGATTTAAAATGAAATCTGTATATTTAACACACAGCAGTTTTCTTTTTTCGTGAACTACACTGAACTTTCTACTAAACCATTTCTAATAATTATTTTTTAAACTGGAAAGCTGTTTATTTGTACATAGCAGGCCGTGGCTTATATATATATATATATATATATTGTACTAGCTGACCGCCCGACGTTGCCAGGCACGTAATAATAACCTTAAAAATACCTAAAATTAACGTTGAATGATTTTATATATTTAAATGAAAATCTTATTAAACGATCCTAATTCTGATAGTCCCGCTACTTTCAGTGGTGTAAACTCTCGATTTTGTTAGATTTTTTTTTTTTTCAAATGAAATCTTCCCAAACAAATTTGTGTTTGGTGGACCCACTGCCAATGGCAGCATTCTAAAATCACTGTTGAATGAATTTACATATTTAAATGAAAATCTTTCCAAACGAACCTAATAACGGTAACCCCAAAGACTTCGGCAGATAAAAAGTTTTTTATTTTAATTTTTTTCTACTTTGGGTCATTTAATATTTAAAAAATTTCTTCGAAAGTTCTTTGAGTCATAAATATAATATTAGCAAAGCCTTTTAATAAATGTTGTCCTAAAATATTGATATTTAGTTGTAAAAGTGGTGTTTTTCTACTTATCATTTTTTCTTTTCATTTTTCGGTGATTTCGCAATTATATAAATACGTAGCCATCTATAGTCATCTTTCGTTCGGTGCGCATATAACATAGCAAAAACCACCCAACCGAATGGTCTGAAATTTTAAATATATAATTGCTGAGATATTTTGTCGAGTCATTTCAAATGTTATGAAAATAGGATGTATAGTTTAATTACAGGGACAGTCAAATGTTTTTCTTTACATTACGGACAATGGGGAAAAAATATTTCAAGTGCATTTTAATGATGTTACATCCTTTCCAACAGTATGAAATTGATATGAACTTATGAAGTGCACTAAGATATATATTCAGTACAATATGATGTTCAAAAAATATTTACAAAACTAGTTACAATACGAACGCACCACATTTGCCGTGTTTAACGTGCAATTTCCAACTTTTTTTATTTTTTTTTTCACTAGGAAATTCTACGGGATTTCTCAAAATTTTACTGGAACAGGAGCTATAAGGTTAGTAAGGTAATATTACAATTTTAGAGCAAGGGCGCAAAAATATGTTTACCTTATATGTGTAAATAAGAATACTCGATGTCTACCTATGATGTTTTCATAAGATTATTTTCCCCCTAAATGGTAAAATTTCTTAACCAAATTTATACCGGATCATTATCTAAAAGGTTAGTATATCGTTTTAAAATTTCAGAGTAATTGTATAAAATTAAGTATTTCATTTATTTAATTTATAATAATTATTGTTTTAATGAGATTAAGGTAAATCCTATGGCAAATGCTCGGAAAAACAGATATCCGTTAAAAGGGACTTTCGGAAATAAACTCTTTTAAAGGGTTAATATTCGTATTAAAAGAATTTGATTGTAGGCGTCTTTTGAAAGCTAAACCCACGCTCTTAAACATATGTGATTTGTGTTCTTATATTTCGATTAAAAATTGGAGGGGATGTTAATCATTTAAAAATATTCTCAAGTTGCGAAAGTGACTTACAGAAACGAACGTTTTGAAAAATGTTAATATTGGTATCTGTTAAAACCAATGACCACGTAAAGAATAATCAGCATATATATGGTTTGGTATATTTAGTTTGTTCGTATTCGATTTCGAAGCCAATGCCTATTTTTAACCACGGAACAAAAAAGACGAAATTCGCGCTAGTGACTTTCGGAAAAGATTTTTTTTTTTCCAAGGATTAATATTCATATTTTTCAAAACGTATTGCAGATTTGAAACAGGAATGAACGTAAATAGGATCTGGTGTTTTTCGATTTTAGTTGTTAGATTAAAAAGCAGATTCGGATTTTTAAAAATTGCAAGAATCGAGAAAATCGGGAAAGTTACTTACGGAAACGGACATTTCTAATGGGTTAATATTAATAATTTTTCAGTTGTAAACCAAAATGAACGTGTTTGTGTTTAGGTGTCGTTTGTTTGTTTGTATTTTCATTTACGAGGCAGATGCACAATTTTGAAATTCGTAGAAACATGTTCGCAAAAGAACTTTTTTTAAATGCCTAATATTCCATTTTTTGAAAAGGACTGGTGATTTCAAAATTGGAATAAATGTAGTTATGGTCTTGTATTTTGAGTATTTTGATAGATTTGTCAGTAGTGCTGAAACAGATTTTTAAGAATTGAGGAAATCTTGAAAATCGCGAAATGACGTGGCGTACGGCAAATATTTTTTTTTTCAAAGGATTATCAAAATTATTTTTAGAAAGCAAAGTTGACGATTGAAAGAGCAAAGTGCGGTTTTAATTTGTTTTAATCGGTTTTTCCGTATTTATTAGTTAGGTAGATGCGCGTTTCGTAAAATAGGGGGAAAAAAATAAAACATGAATTCGAAGTTTCGTAATTAAATTTATAGAAAGTGTTTACTTTAAAGCGTCCTTCTACATTAGGAGACCAACAAAAAGGACTTTTTTATGGGTTTTTTATTTTGTTTTGTTTTTTGTTAGAAAACTGCACGATGGATCTTTTTGAAATTTTAACAGTTTATTGTGCATATCTTAAGATATACACAAGAATTTTTTAATTAGATTTTGTTGCTTCTACTCTAAGTTATACACAAATATGTTGAACTACTTTGCAAAATTTCGTCTGGACGGTGGGCATGATAGCAGTTTGTAGAATTATCTGAAACACAAAAATAATTATTTCCGTAAACTTCGTGAGTATAACTTCCAGTTAAATTAAAGGAACTCATAAATTTATGCAAAAAAAGTTATGTAATGGCTGATTTAGAAAAAAAAAATAAAAAAATTCGTTCTTATTTGTTAATAACTTTTAAAAAAATAATTTTAGTAAAAGCTTTAATTCATATCGAAGGCAATTAAATAAGCTTTAATTAAAAAAAATCAACATGATATATTGAGTAGTTTTTTTTTAAATCTTGCCCACCGTGCCAACCACATTTTTTGATACGATGGGTAAGATTTAAAAAAAATGCTCAATGGATCAGTTTTTTCTTTTTAATTAAAGCTTGTTTAATTGCTTTCGTTATGAATTAAAGCTTTTACTAAAATTATTTAAAAACAAGTTATTAACATTTTTTTAATCAGCTATTACATAACTTTTTTAAATAAATTTATGGGTTCCTTTAATTTAACTAGAAGCTATACTCTCGAAGTTTACGAAAAAAAATTTATTTTTGTGTTTCAAATAATTCTACAAGGCGCTATCATGCCCACCGTCCAGACGAAATTTTCCAAAGCAGTTGAACATATTTGTTTGAACTTAGAGAAGAAACTTTTTTTGAACTTAGAGAAGAAGGAACAAAATCTAATATTCTGTATACCTTAAGATATGTACAATAAACTGTTAAAATTTTAAAAAAATCCATGATGCAGTTTTCTTACAGAAAAAACACAAAAAATTATTTTTTTTTTTGTCTCCTTGTTTTTCTTGTTTGTTTTTAATGTAGAAGGTCCCCTTAATGTCTTTTGAAAATGATTGTGGCGTTTAAAACGAAAATGTACGAAATTTAAGAGTACTTAAATGTACGAAATTTAAGAATACGTAAATGTACGAAGTTTAAGAATATACCATCCTTTTTGTGTGTTTTGTACGGTTATTTCATAGTGCGTTAAGACAAACCTCAAAGAAAAACAGACGATCTTGCACTTTGATTTTCTCTGCATAAATTCTTCTGATAGGTTGGAACAAACAATCCGCTCTTGTATTTTCCGATTTGTTTTATCGAAGATTTTTAAATTAATTTTTAGGTTGATTATTAAAAAATGAAAAATCTGAGTTCAAGTGCATCAGGATTTCCCACGGACTATCCTCATCCTAATTTTCAGGCTTCTACGTAGAGTGAAGGAAAAAAAATAAGTAATATTCAGATATTTGGCTTTTAAGACATTTTAAATTTGTTAAGTTTTTTTAATTTGTTAAATTCTGCTAAAAGTATTTGAACACGTGTTTTTAGTTTTATAAGCTAATAAATATTCATATTTCTATTTACTGTGACGTCATAAGATTATTGTTCTTTGGGATTATTTTATCCTTTTCTGGTTGTAAATTTACTGATGCAATTTTTTAGTTACTGTTAAAAAGAAAAAGAAAATAGATTTTTAATTTTAACCCTCTCGCTGCGCATACCGCGATTTCCTCGGGCAACAGAAAAGTAGCAAAATTTGCGCAATCCACGATTTTCGCGATATTTTTTCTTATGATTTAATTCTATATTAAAAAAGGGACTCTTTAAAAAAATACATAATTTAACTCTAAACTATATGTAGATTTGAAATATGTAATTAAATAAATGCTCAATTTTGTAACCTATTTTGATTTTTGAAAAGTGCGCAGGGAGAGGGTTAATAGACAGTATTTAAGCACCAAGCTAAAGTTCCGAAATTTTAAAGGAGACAATACTTAACCTGTAAAACGACAAAAAAGCGGTGACAATATTGTTTAAATTTATGGTAAACAAGATCATTCTAATATCATGCATCACGTATAGATTTTGAAACACTTTCCTATACGTCGCGAACCTTCGATAAATTATTACTATTACAAAAGAGAATTTTTTACAAGCCTTGTTATTTCTGGTTATTATTACTGGTGGCACCACCGGTAGTTCATGGACTTCCAGTAGTTGATCGAATTTTTGAAATATTGTGCTATTTCAGACGGAAATGAGTTTTATATGTGGCACTAGACATTTTTGTTTTAATGATGGTGCACCTTTTGTCACACTGTTATCAGCTGTCTTTTGTAAGAGAAGCCATTTTAAGACCCTTTTTTTTATTCCTACTATTAGTTCACACTCTCCCTATATTTATTTATTTATTTATTTATATATCTTGTTCAAATTTTCAATCGTTAATAAAATACTTATTATTCATCCTATCAAGTTGAAATAATTTTTTAAAAACTTGTACTGGATGACAATTGATGTTAATACAGTTTTTTCAAATATTAATTCATTAATTAAATTTTAATTAATTAATTTTACTTTTGCATGGGAAACAAAATGGCGGCCATTGGTTATTGAAGTATTTAATGCATCTTCATATCTATAAGGGGGGTTACCATAGGGGGGAACCTGTTCTGTCTCCAAATACCGCCAAGTTTGTCGCAAACTTGGCGATATATTGCCAAATTTGGCGACCAAATGAGTCGCCAAAAGTGACGCCAACTTGGCGATATCTCTAATATTTCGCTAAATTCCCATAGAGTTCCATTGTAAACGTACTTGCTTATAGAAAATCAACAAATTGAGATATTTTAATGCAACAAATACTAATATTAGCTTAAGGGATTATTAAATTTTTCTTTGATGACCTAAGTAGGAATTGACTTTAAAAACAAAATTTTTATATTACTTGTTTATTAGAAAGTGTAAAAATTTAGATTTTGATTAGATAAACACAATTACGGTAAGGTAAAATAATCCTCTTCCATCTTACTTATTTCAACTAATATTTTTAAAGGAATTATTTTAATCACAACTCAAGGACATTTTAAAGATTAATTTTTACGTTTTCGATTGACTTCTTTCGTCTGAGCAACCACTGGGAAAATGGCAGTAAAAAAAAATATATATATTTATTTATTTATACAGTAGAACCTCGATTATCCTGAGTAATTGGGACCGAACATCTTTCGGAAAATCGAAATTTTCGGATAATCGAGAATACTTCAATTTTAAGATTAAAGAGAAATATATGAAATACTTCTTATTATAGTAACAAGTACTTAATAAAAATAAAGCAATAGCAAAATAGAAACAAGAATAAATTACCTGAATTTTAATTTTGAAATTAAGCACCTTTTACATATATCACAAGAGTTTGAAAAAATGTTTTGTTTGTCGCAGTTTCGATTGCCTTTCCTTTGCAGGGAGTTTTTTAAAATTATTAACACTCCAGTGTCACAGTCTTTCTACTGTTCCAGCCATGCCAAACCTTTTGCAAAACTTTCAAAAGCTTCAGAATTGCTAATTTGCTCGTTTTCTTCGTTCCACTTCGTAGCTTACGGGAGCTCGAGTTAAATTCAAAGGAACTCTAAAAAAGCGGATTGAAAATATTTATATGTACACGTAGTTTGGAAAGGGTCGCTTGCACACAAGGAATATGATAGTTAAAAGAAAAAGCTTTCATAATGGATTTTACACACAAGGAATGTGATAGTAAAGAAAAAAAAAGCTTTAAAAATAAATTTCGGTTAACCGAGAGTTTCGGTTAAAAGAGTTTCGGATAAAAGAGGTTCTACTGTAATTTAGTTGTAATTTATTTTCATTTTTGTCCATTATCTGACTTTCATTAAGGATCGTAGCAACCATGTTAATTTACTTCTAAAACTTAAAGGAAGGAAACATACTAAAAACACCGTAGCACTCTTTATTTGATCAACTACTGGACGGGTCACTCTAGTATTTTAATTTAATATTAAAGGCGATAAAAAAGATGTATAGATCGGAGAGACATATGGTTTGCAGAAAAATATTCAGCGTGTTACGGGATTTTGTGTGACACCCACAAAAAATTAGTTCAAGATCTCGGCAGTAGAGGGCGCTACTGCAGATAATTCCATGGAATAATTCCATATTGTTAACACAACGCAAGATCTGGATCCAGAAAAATTTATATGCAGTATTCCATAATGCTTTGTATCCAAACCTTGTGTTGTGTGTGCAATATGGGATTATTACATAGAATTATTTGCAGTAACGCCCTCTATTGTCGAAGTTTTGAACTAATTTTTTTGTTTATGTCAAACAAAATCCCGTACCAGACTGAACATTTATCTGCAAACCGCACATCTCTCCGACCCACAGATCTTTTTTTTTTTTTTTTTTTTTTTTTTTAATCGCGTTTTACTTTCGCACCGAACTTTTGAAACACCCGGTATATGTATGTGTGTATGTATGATAAGAAATTTAGTTATTATTATTACTATGTATGCTCACACAAAACATTTGACCGCGTAGCTCAATTTTCATATTTTTTGAAAAACTGGATAGGTCATACAAACCATTTCAAAGTCATTGTCATATTAAAGTTATATACTTGTCCGTCGTGTGTTTTCATTGTCTTTTTTTAAATTTATGACTTTTACTTTCAAAGAAATTGAACAATGGTCGAGAATTTTGAGTTTTATGTTAAGGTACGCTGCATTAGTTTACGTGTTTACTACACACGACGTCCTATCGTTTATATTAGTTTTATAGGGATACCTCAAAAATTTTAATTGATCATCCTATACCAGGCGTCCAAATAAGTGAAGAACATTAGCAACAAAAATATTCAAAATAAATGTGAATTACACTCCTGAATTAGGTCGTGTAACCAGAATTTTCGCCCCAACCATGCCCGATTAGCAATAATTTATTTTTCGTTACGTATAAAATTTGCTCTCATTCGTTTGGGTTCGGTTAAGACTGATGATTATTGCAATTGTTCGGATGTGTTTCGGGTTGGGATTGACTTTTTCGATAAGGGTTTGGTAATACGTTTCAGGAAAAGAAAGCTCACGATAATATTTAGAAAAAAACAACAACTATATATTAGAATATAAATGAGCATATATACCGGGTGTCCCAAAAATTACTGATGGATTTTAAAATTCTATAACTTGCAAACGGTGACAGATATTGAAAAAAAATTGCAGGAGTGTTATGAAAGATGTCAGGAGTTTTTATGCTGCGATTCTAAGTTTTAGGTACAAAAGCATCGATAGATGGCGCTGCAAGCAATAACCGCTAAAGCCAGGCTCGATTTTTCGCCTCCCTCTTCTTCCATGCGGAAAAAGGGGATTAAATAGCATTGAATGATCCCGAAGTGCCAAAATCGTGTCTGGACTGAGCGCCTATTTCTCTCAGCACCATCTATTGTTTGAAATTCGAACTAAAATCAAGAATCACAGTACAAAAACTCCTGACATCATACATAACCCTCCTGAAAGATTTTTTAAATATCTGTTACCGTTTGCAAGTTATGGAATTAAATCCATCAGTCATTTTGAGGATACCCGGTATGTACATATATGCCCATTTTTCTACTAAAAGATAAAATTGATATTAGAGATATGCCTACAGAATATGTCTTGCTTAATTGTCATCAATCATGGAATATTTTTCTTTCATTTAGGGTTTTGATTTGACTTCAACTAACATTTTTGTGTCCGCGTCCGCTATAACCGTGCTCATGCTGGATTATAATATCGATAACAATACAAGTTTGCCTCAAACGCGAAGGTCAAAATTCATCCGCTGAAGATGGTTTTATACGAAAAAAAAAAAAAAAGCTACATATGGAGTAAAAATAAAATAAAATAAAAAGCAATTTAACAAATTACAACGACCATTTGGAAAATGATTTCTTCAAAGACTAAAATTTAAGACATAAAAAATCGTACGGAGTTGATCATACATTACGTATGCGATGAATTAAACATTAATAGTGTTATTACACGTAAAAATTGAAAGCAACAAAAATCGCCTGCGACTCCTCAGATTTCCTGAAACTTACGCATTATCCATCTGAAACTTGCGTATTATCCAAGCATTTCATTGGCTTTTCGGGAAAAGCCTTTTATTAATATTCCTGGACCATTAATATTCCTGGACCAATTTTAAATGAAATTTCATTCTTAAACTTCTAAACATCCCACAATATTACTTTTGCACCGTCGTATAGAGAAAAAAATGTACTTTTAAATGCAGTTTGTTTGAAAGCTGTATCCCAATTTGTTTCTGAGTTATTATTATTTTTTTTGTAGTTTTTATTACTTTTTTGTCATAGTGGCAACAGAAGTATCCATCTCGGTCGAAAGTAAAGGGAAATACAGATTACTGTATAGACCAACCAGAAAACGAATAAAATGCGGATTAAACCAATAGAAAGTTTCAGATATGCTTTTGATTTCCTACCCTGACGAGGACAATAACAATTTTTCCAAATGGTTTAAAAAAAAAAAAAAAAAAAAATCTTAATCGAGCTTAGTTACTGTACAATAGTCATATTAAAAATTTTTTAAATTACATTCAGGATAAACATAAAAATTTGTATTTAAAATATGAACAAACATTTGTTATTACTATTTGATTATTAAGGCAATTGTTTTCTAAGTTCAGTTATTCGGTATTGCAATATTCGAAGTAAGCATCCTTATCTGAAAGAAATTGCAAACAATATTTATGATAAATCAGTGCTTGTGGCAGTGGGGCTCTTTCCCATTTCCTTCCTAAAGTGTAGTTGTTGACAAAAATGATGGATGAGAATCCAGAGATTTATTATTGTAATTCATTCTGTAACTACATTACATGACAAATAAGCTGATTCAATAGAAAAATATATGCATTTATATATTAATAGAAGGAAGATTTATAGAAATATTGTACTTTTTTAATACGACTATGTTTTTTTATCCATTATTTTCGATTGTTGAAAAATTGCTTGCCTATTCATTTCATTGATACGATCATACACAATAGAAGAGTAATTATAAAGCAAAAAAATTATTATAGGAAAAAATATTATAAGATAATATTATTGTGATAGGCTAAAATTTTTCAGAAAAGACAAGTTTGATTATTACATTTGAGGACGACCCATATTTGGTTAGCCTTTATATAAGTAAGAGTATGGGGTATTTTATATTTAAGCTGATTCAATAAGAAAAAATATATGCATTTATATATTAATGGAATGAAGATTTATAGATTCATCGTACTTTTTTAATATGATTATTCTTTTTTATCCATTATTATCGATTGTTGAAAAATTATTAGCCTATTCATTTCATTGATACCATCATACAAAATAGAAGTGTATTAATATAAAGTACAAGTTATATTAATAGAATGAAAATTTATAGAATCATTGTACTTTTTTTTAATACTATTATGCTTTTTGTCCATTATTATCGACTGCTGAAAAAATCGTTTGCCTATTCATTTCATTGATACCATCATTCAAAATAGAAGCGTAATTATAGATAAAAAATAAATTACAGAATATATATTATAAGGTAATATTATTGTGATATGCTAATATTTTTCAGTAAAGACAACTGTGATTATTATTTTTTATCACGACCGATTCTTGCATCACTGAGATGTCTAGAAAATTGTTCACTTTAAATTTACTGCACAATAACTTTTTAAATGGTTGTAAATTAGTTGGTAAGTACCACAAGTAAGTACCATATAGTTGAAAATTGTTTATTAATTCTGCTTTTCTGAATAGCCGGCTGGCCGTGCTCTAAATCTCGTAAAAATACTCGGATTGCAATATAATTTTTATATGTTACTGAAATTTACTATAGAGTGTCCGTTATTGAAACTGAAATGTGTAGCAATTAGTGTTCGCTTACAGGGACATACGAAATATCGCCGTAACATAAGGTGTATGCGGAAAAATCGTTTGCGGTGTATTTTATTGATGTTACCATATTTAAAACATAATGATATTCATATGCATAACTGAAGTGTGCAACATTTATAGTTTGTATGCAGGAATATACAAAATATTTCCGTTACATAAGAACTATAGAGTAAATCGTGTCGGTGCATTTTATTGATGTTGCGATATAACATAATGATAGTCATATGTATTACTGAGGTGTACAAAACATGCTTTCTCAGGAGTATAGAATAAGTAGTATTTATAGTTCAATTACTGGGACGTTGAAACCGATTCCATTACTATATTATTATCTATCTAGAAACATCTTTTGAGGAGCATTTTAAGAGTTTTATTAAACTTCAATCATGAGAAAATTTAAAAGGATCACTAAGGTGCTGTACAGCATGATTTTTATAGATAATGAAGTGCGTAGCATTTATCGATTATTTATAGAGATGCACAAAAAACTCGCTTAAACAACTGACTATGATCTATAATTACTGGAAATATGTTTTCCTCTGTGGTATGCATTTAAAATAAATTTCAGGATATTTCGTGGCGTGCATAAATTCTATAAATCATATACAGAGCTACACAAAACATTTCTTTAACATTACTGACTATCGACATCAGTTGTTGAAAATTCATTTTTAGAGAGCTGTGGTTTTTTTTTATATTGCTTACGTAGATTTCTTATTTCATTGTATGAAAAAAATATATTTCTAAACAATATTCTGTTACTGTTGGAAAGTGTTTCATAATGTATGTCTGATGCATGTTTTTCCGCTATTCTTTAATTTCGTTTTTACTTTTATTTAATTTATATACATCGGAAAACCGCCTGCGATTTTTGTAACGAAATTAATAATAGAAACCGAAATGATATTGCTTTAACATTTAATGTCCCAAACTGTAAATTACTTAAAAATTTTTCTTCTAAAGCACTTTTACAGAATTTAGCACTGCACTGTAGAGTACAGAAAAAGTACTGTGACATTTTCGAATTGCCAATATTCCCCTTCTTGGGTGTTCATAACGTTTTACATTTAATGAACAACTCCTAGGACAGGTAGATGCAATAATTTAATTCCGAAAAAAAGCCCATTATAACGACATTAATATGCATTAATAACAAAGAACATGGTAAAAATGTTGGTTTTGGTGTAGTACAAATATGGAAGAGAATTGATCTTTTGATATGCTTGTAGTAGTAAAAATATTATTAAAATGGTTCCGCGACTCACCATTGAATACGCTGATTACCAGAAAATAAATGAGAAAGTTTCGAGTTGCCAATATTCACCATCATGAGTATTCATATTGTTTTACATTTAATGAACAACTTATAGCATAAATAAATGATATAATTTTTAAAAAAGTCCTTATAATGAGATAACAAAGGACATGGTAAAAATATTGGTTTTGGTGTACTATTAATATGGAACAGAATTGATCTTTTTATACACTTGTAGTAGGAAAACGAGTAAAAGTATGATTAAAATGGTCCCACTATTGAAAATGGAATACTCTGCTTACCAAAATAAATAAATAAATAAAAATATGAAGAAATTTCAAATCGCAAACATTCACCTTCATGTGTGTTCATAGGGTTTTACATTTAATGAACAACTTATAGCACAAGTAGATGCAATAATTTCGAAAAAAGTCCCTTATAATGAAATTCATATGCATTAATAATAAAGGACATGATAAAAATATTGGGTTTGGTGTTGTATTAATATGGAACAGAATTGATCTTTTTATATGCTTGTAGTGGGAATTTGTGTAAAAATATAAATAATCCCGCAACTGACATTGGAATACGCATATATATATATGACATATATATATATATGACATTTTCTTTTCCAATATAAAAAGTTATTCATAATTATTAATATTAACTCTGTAATGTAGCTAACGCAAAAGAGTCACTTTTAATAAATTGTTAAATTTATATTATATTAAATATTGTAAATTTAAAAAATAATTAATATTTCTTCAGATTTTCATGACTGACTAGAATCTCAGTATTTTAATTTTACCATATGATAGCATACCTCATATCACTTTCATGGTTAAAATAATTATACAAAATTTTGAGAAACTGTTAGTGTAACATTTTCCACCATTAATCTCTTCAGTTGTAGAGCTAATTTGTAGTATTATGTTTGTCATTGTACTGTACCTTCGTGAGATAACCTCTTCTCAGTTACCCTATCAATAATATCGATTGTTAAGCAGTACAGATTGCGCTATAGGTAGTACTTTTGGGATTTTATTCACCATCTATCACAAGTACAGATTTAGGGTGAAAACATCAGTGGGATGTTAAAATGCTATCTTCACCATTAAATTTGATTTAAATTCAACCTCAGTTACTTCCAATCGTGTTAAGAGAACGTTAGAATTATTATTAGAACCTTTGGAATATTAAATTCACAATCCCGATCATGTTAAAACAATGGAATATCTATATATAAATTTTTCGTTTGCAATTCAATATAATTGACTATTTTTGCATAGAAAATCTAAGTTCGAAGTCTAGTGTGATAGTTATGCAATTTTTGATCCCCGTGAGAAGTTTTATTCTGAGTATATTTTCAATTTTGAAACTGAGAAAGAAAATGGAAGATACACCTAAAACAAAACAAAACAAAAAAATAATAATATATTTCAATTTTAGATATCCTATGCAGTAAGAAATATATATATATATATATATATATATATATATATATATATATATATATATTTAAAAATATTGAAATAAAGGCCATAACTTTATCCAGGACGTTTCAATCGGATTAAAAGAGCTTACGAATGTCGTATTCTGACTAATGTAGGCTCTTAATAGTGAACGTCACTTGAGCAATAGACTTAAGTTCTGGGCTTAACTGTCAGTTGAGGTCGATGGTGAATACAAACATTAAAGAATCAGTAATACTAAATAGTGTTATTCAAAATTTTTTAGTGCTGTGTGACAATAATTTAATGATAATTTTGAATTAAAGAATGGGTGAATTATTTTACTTGAAGTGTTTTGAAACAATCTGAGGAAAACTTTAACACAATGAAGTCGGTATACAGTCAGGAATTTGGAAATAACTACTACCCACGTGAATGAATTTCTCATATCATACAATCAACTTAAAGAAACATTCCTTGGAAAATTCGCTGAAATTTACCCACTATGATAGAGGGCAATGTGAGCATTATGTAGAATGAAATCTACTCAACATATGAGAATGGCATTCTTCAGGGAATAGGAAGAACGTCCATGCATAAGATAGGTAACATAGGTAATCTTTAAATCAGTCATATGCAACCTACACGATATAAACGTTTTTTAAAGATCTCTTTGTCAAAAATTTTGAAGAAATTTAAGTTGCAAATAATAATGCCGCAGTAAAAAGCTAGTAATGTCAGTGCAACGTTGCGATTTTATTTATATTAAAACTTGCCTTATTTAAAAAAAAAATGTGATCGCTCTATTCATATATTCTGATAGCCAACTTTCAGTGAAAGAACACTAAAATCTGTAACAAAGCTAGTTTTTATAGAGCATTTCTGGCATAGGAAAAGCATGATTTACTTTCAAAACTAACTTGATATACTAATAATTTTGGTACAAAACTCGGTCTACCAGCATTTTCTCTCATGAACTAAATGTGCTTTGAAACTCACGTCCTTATATATCTATAGTAAATTTCTGTTCTCTCAGAAAACATCAGCATTGAATCGAAGTCTGAAAAAAAAAATCATTATATCATCGCTTTTTAAAAAATAGACTAAAATTATTCTTATCCTCTTTTTAAATAGTTTTTGAGACAACGATTAGATTGGGAAACGAAACAGTCTTGCTAGATTGGGGAGTTTCTTCATTAAAAATATCTACCCCCCTTTCGACCAGTAAAGTTCGCTTTATTTATTTTGATTTATTTATTTATTTCGTGAATAGATAAATCAAAAATTGGTAGTCGGAAAAAAGAATGATATATATCCCAATGATAAAAATCCCAAGCTGGCATCACAGAAACGATATCATAAATGTGGCTGAAGTTAATTTAATGACCAAAGCACTAAGCAAGAAACGATGGGGAAATATAGAGGAAACCACGCCCAACAATTAATTACAAACGTTTGTCGACGTCACCGATGATGACCATTTTGGAACTTACTATTTTCCTTCGAAACTGTTTTATAATCTGTATTATCTGCAAAAAATTTAATTTTGAATTTACACATTAGAATCTGTATTACTCGAAGGTAGATATATAATCATATTATACTGACGAATAACAGCTTTTATTGCTTTCAAAATTCATTAACGACACATAAAATTTTATTACATTATATCTATAACTACATAGTGTGCCACTTATGCTATTATACTTTCTTAAGGTCTGATTTTATGTGAATCAAAGACATTTATTCTGTGAAGTTTTATTACCGAACTCACATAACTGTATTAATAAAAGTTTCAAAGTATATATTATTAGCTTTTTATATATCACTATAAACGCTAGACCTGAAATATTTCAAGAATAAAGGGAGATAATAACTTTTATTTAGAGAAATGGTTTTACGTCTTCAAATACCATGATGCTTCTGGGTCATTAAATAAACTAAAAGATGGGCCATTACAAAGTTGTGGGACTTTAATTTAATAGCTTTATGTAGTTAAAATACACTCAAATATCACGAAATCATAGCGATATGTGTAATTTATGACATCGAAAAAATAAATTGTAGAATAAAGCTGTAAATATACAACTGCAATAAAACATAATGTTAAAGCAGTATGGCAGAAATAAAACCTTTCGGAAAATTTATTCGGAGATCATAAACTCACCTAGTTCCAAATAAATATTTTTATATGAAACAAAAAATGCTATTTAACGATAGAAGGAAAAAAGTATTTTCAAAAGTGCATATGTATAAAAGATATTATTAATTATATTTATTTTATTGCATGTTAAAATTTTTATTTAACATGTTGTTTAGATTTTTGAAATAATCTGTATTTTATACTACATAAAAATATTTTCTTAAATAGTAACGAAAATCTATATATCGACACAGATTATTTACAGAAATAAACAATCGCAAATTTGAGGTAATAAATTGCGTGAGTTAGAATGAATAACAGTTCGTTACATACTATATAGCAGTACATAGTTTCCACCACTGAAATAGATTATTGTAGTAAATCATCATTAGATCAGACTAACTGAAGTTCTAAGTCGTTCGGATTAATGAAAGGATTAAAAAATAAAAACTTTCTAAAATAATCCAAAGTATGCATTACCCTTATGATATTGAGAATTTTCCCAATGCTCGTATGATAAAACAAATGGTATTATCATATCTATATGATAATGTATCTGTTCGGAACGCTGACGTCATTTTGGAGGTGGCAACAGCAGATGGTTAAAATTTTCTTTTATTGAAACTTCTAAATATCGCACATTTTCACTTTTTACAATGTCGAATAGAAAAGAAAAACATTATTTCCTGATACAATTTGTTTGAAAACTGTGTGGCCCTTAAAAAATTGTATCCCAATGCATTCATTTTTATGTTTTTTAAAAATAATTTTTAAACATGATTTTTAAATCTCTCTCTGTCGGATGCAGGCAAACGATTACAAAAGGTAAATCTGAGTACCCTTAAATTAATATAAATATAATAGTGCAGCATTTTTTCCGTCTTATATTCCATAACAAAATTAAAACTTTAATAATTAAGAAATAAAGAAAAATAAAAACAACAACAAAAATTTAAGACGTCTAATCAAACTACGCTTAAGCCACTGAAAAGATCAGAATAAAAATAGGCTAGCGATCTTTGACAATTTCTTCGACTGTGAATTCCTAGCATGAGGCTAATACGAAGTTATCGCTTTAATAAATTTAAAAAGTTTATTTCAATACATAATTGCTATTTTTCATTTAAAAAAGATTGTTGGTATTGTTAGTGAAAAATCTAAAATAGGAGGAAGAGTCAGTAAGTAGGTCACAAACCGATATGAGAGGTCGGAAATTAACAGTAAATTGCTTCAAATTTACCAATTGGTGGCAGCACAGTCCAGCTGTAAGATGTCAATTTTGAATTTATGAGACAACAATTCTACAAGATGAGCAGGGGCGTTCAAAAGTTGTTGACGAAGAACGAGGTTGTCGCCTTGTTGAGATTGCGACTGAAGAAACAGTGCGGAAGGTTAAGGAAATTGTTAAAGATAACAGGCGAACAACAATAGGCAGCATTAGCAATTGCAACATGGTGTTCACATGGTTTAGTCTACGGCCGACTGATGCAGATGACTGATGCAGAAGACACAGATGGCTGAGAGTGCAGTGCAAAGACTTTTATACAGCAGGTATTAGAAAACTCATAAAGAGATGGGACAAATGTATCAAAGTAAATGACGGTTATATAGAGAAATAAACATGCCTTTTAAATATGTATCTTTGTTTCACTTTTTTTTGGCTTTTGTGACCTACTTACTGATTTGCCCTCGTATATATATATTATATGTAAAAAATCTGTTAGTGTTTTCAATTAAACAAATATAACCTAAATTCTGTAATATGGGAAACTCGCCTATATCCACTTGTTTTAAATGAAATTTAATTTATTTGTATGGTTTCTTCTTAGTAATGTATGCTATAACTGAGATTAAAAATAAGTGTATCTGTTATCACAAAAGTAAACGTCACTCCCATTACAGTGCATTACAGTTCTTGCATATCTAAAAAGATGTATACGCGCGTCTGTCTTATAATCTATGCAAGGAGTAACTAACATAATATCTAACCGTTAGTTTTTGATATATGGTACCAATTAAGATTATTTACATAAATAAACCATAACAAATTTTAGGTAATAAATTGCGTAAGTTAGCAGGAGGAATTGTTTATTACAGACTATATGGCAATGCATAGTTTCTAATACCAATGTAAATAGATTATTGCAGTAAACCATCATTAGATCAGACTAATTGAAGTTCTAAGCCGTCCGGATTAATGGAAGGATTAAAAAAACCTATTCTAAAATGGTCCAAAGCATGCATTACTCTTATGACATTGCAAATTTTCGGAAGGCTCCAATGAGAAAAAATATATTATTCTATTTTCAATAAAATTAAATTTAATTGTAGGATTACTACCAAACTACATTGATTATTGTAGTAAACCACCATTAACTCACTGTCGATCTCAAATCTGGGACTCCCGAGTTCGGGCGCAATGAGCCTGACAGGCGCCTGTTAAAAAATCGTCATTAGCAATAAATTAACGCAATTCTAACGCTCTTAAAGTTATGAGTGACCTTCTTTAGGATATACAAAGAGAGAATATTTCAAATTTGAATGAAAAAACATCGTTTATTACATGTAAAGTAAGCAACTCTGCTCTCTCCAGTGGCGGAGAGGAGAACGGAAAGAATTGTGCTGTGCCTATCAGGCCTATTGTCACAGACGAAGTCTTAAATCAGACTAATTGAAATTCTAAGTCGTCCGGATTAATGGAAAGATTTTTAAAAAATCTCGAAAATGATCCAAAATATGCATTACTTTTATGGCATTGCGAGTTTTCCGAAGGCTCGAAAGAGAAGAAATATCATGTCATTCTATTGTAAATAAAAATGAATTTAATTGTATGATTTCTTCTTTAACAATGTATGCTATAACTAAAAATAATTGTATTCGTTATCAAAAAAAGAAACGACTTTCACGCTACAGTGCATTGCAATTCTTGCGTATCTAAAAAAAAAGTATGCACGCGTCTGTATTATAATCTGCACAAGAGGTGCCTAATCTAATATCTAAACCGGAATATTTATTATTATAACTTAACATATTGTTTAGATTTTTGAAATAATGTGTATTTTATATTACATAAAAATATTTTCTTAAATATTAAAGAAAATCTATATTAGGACATTAATTATTTACAGAAATAAACAATCACAAATTTGAGGTCATAAATTATATGAGTTAGACTGAAGAACAGTTTATTACATGTTATATGGCAATGCATACTTTCTACCACCAAACTAAATTGATTATTGTACTAAACCATCATTAGATCAGACTAACTGAAGTTCTAATCGTCCGGATTAATTAAAGAGTTTATTAGAAGAAAAACCCTCTAAATGATCCAAAGTATGGATTACTCTTATGACATTGTCAATTTTCCAAAGCTTCGAATGAGAAAAAATATCATCATATATATTAAAGCGTAAACCTGATTCTGTAAGATTAGACTCAAAAATTCACGCATTTGCGCACGCGGGAAGTTAAATTTACTACATCTCCCATTTAAAGGAAAGGTAGAGCAGTTTTGGTTAGGTGAGTGGTTCAAAGCACCAATTTAAAGCTCTGAACTTTTGTAGACGACGCAGGTTCGAGCCCAACACCTGGCAAAATGATTGTTGTACCATTTTTGGAGAGATATTTCATTTCGATAATGACATATTGAGGGGAAGTTATATGGTTTTGATTTTATTATTATTTGAACGGTTTATCATTAAATAAAATTTAACACTCAAAAATATTTTGAAAAATAATTTTATATTTAAAATATTTAACCTAAGATATTTTGCATGTAATTATCAGTTAAATAATTTAAGCTCATCAATAACTTTTGTTTATATTTTTGTACCAATATCAATAATATATAGGTGTGTGAGTCAGAAGGAAAAGTTTGCCATTCTTTTCCCTAAAAATAAATAAATAAAACGGAAAGAAAGGAAAATATTCATCTAAGAACTATAAAATAAATTACATTGATATCCATGGTTTAATATTTAAAAAGTGAAGAAAAAAGTAAAGTAAAATTCAAATAATAAAAAATATATATTATATAAATCGTTAGTTGAATCAAGTTTCAAAATTAGGCTTTTAGAGAATGAGACTGATATAAATAAAATCCATGGCAGCTGTTAAAGGACCTGTAGTTAAAAAAAAAAATAAAAATAAAAATATACGTGGGTGGTTCAATAATTATTGTCCCCAATGTATGTAAAATATTTGTACTGCGATGGTTGATGTGGAATATTGAAGCCTAATCTGTAAAATGCCTATATGCTCAGTTTCAGAACCGTAGCTACTATATTAACGTAGATATGGAGGGAGGGGTGAAGTTTTAAAGACCTATTTTTGGGGGAGTTTTTAAGGAGGAGAATGAGGGTGAAATGCTGGTTTGCATCTTATAAAACTATATTTGTGACAGTGGTTGAGATGTGGCTACACCATTATGATCCCGAGTCCAAACGGCAGTAGTTACGTCTCATCCACTGTCACCAATAGCCCCATAAGCCAAAAATCAGCCTTTCACTTCCACTCCCCCCCCCCCTTTCACCCCTCCCTCCAAAACTATGTGAGTGCAGCTACGGTTCTGAAATGGAGCATATGGACATCTAAGACCTTAGGCTTCGATATTCCACAACCACCATCGCAGTATAAATATTTTATATACACTAGGGAGAATAATTATTGAACCACCCTCGTATATTGTTATTTTTTCAACAAAATAAATGAGACTGCGGTACGTAAAAATAAATGCTCTGCCCAGTATTTTTTAGTACATTTCTGATAAAACGATTTCTGATTGATTTCTCATTCTGCTTTTTTCACATTTCTGATTGATTTATCATTCAATCATAATTTATTGTAAATTATAAACTTAATGTTCTTTCACATCATTCAATACGTTAGACTGACAGCACCCTCTATCTCGCCTTCAAGAAATAGGAATCACTTATTCAATATAAAAATTTGTCACGATTTCAATAATTAATTTAAAAGCAACAAATTCAAAATTGAAGAATTTTTCTAATGAAACATTCAAGTTTTTTACCGTCAAATCTTGACGGGTACTATCCAGTATTATTCTATTTTAAATAAAATTAACTTTAATTGTATGACTTCTTTTTTAGTATTGCATGCTATAACTGAGACTAAAAATAATTGAATTTGTTATCATGAAAAGGAAAGTCTCTCACGTTACAGTGCATTGCAATTCTTGCCTATCTAAAAAAAAAAAAAAAAAAAAAAAAATGTATGCACGCGTCTGTATAATAATATGTACAAAGAGTACCTAATATAATATCTAAACCATTAGTTTTAGATATATTCTACCAGTTAAAAAAAAAAAAAATGAAATGATGATCTTCATCATATCAAAACCCATTTAAGTACAAATATTTATTATTTTAGGACTAAGTGAAGACTAAATGAAGTTTTAAGCCCTCCGGATTAATCAAATGGTCAAAATTAACTCGTAGAATGATTCAAAATATGCATTACTCATACACTGTTAAAAATTTCCAGCACTCGGTCCAGTCATTTGACCGTTTTTATCAAAAACGGTTACACAGCGGTAATTTAACACTATTCTGACCATATTATTGGCCATTTTATGGTCAGAATACAGTTAAATTACGGTTATGAAACCGTTTTTTTAAAAACAAAAATGGTCGAATGACTGGACAGAATGCTGCAAATTTTGAACAGTGTATAGCATTGCGAATTTTCCGAAGGCTCGAATGAGAAAAAAATTATTATTATATTTTAAATATAATATGATTTAATTGTATGGTTTCTTCTATAGTAATGTATGCTATAACTGAGTCTAAAAATATTTGCATTTGTTATCATGAAATGAAACTTCACTCACATTACACTGCATTACAGTTCTTTCCTATCTAAAAGGAAAAAAAAAATCCTTGCCGGCTCGGTCTACAGGCGCAGGTAGATTTCGAAATTAAGTACTAATTTCACCAACAAAAACTAAATCATGAATAACCATAAATCAAAAACCTACTTTAACAATTTTTTCTGTCCGCTTTTGACGAATTTTTAATTTAATTTTTATATAAGAGCTGGTTTTATCAGAATCACGTTAAGACGGTGTTAAAAAAAAAAAAAAAAAAAAAAAAAAAAAAAAAAAAAAAAAAAAAAAAAAAAACACTTTTCCACGTTCAACAACTCGAAATTTTCTGACCCATTTTCAGACTCATTTCTAATAGAAAAAGCACGAAACTTGCTGACGTGATTTTTGCAGAGATTTATAAGCGACCTGTGTTTTTATTTTTCGTTTATTTCATTAGAACTTGATTTATAAACATTTATTTTCTCAGTAGGCGAATATTTTTCGTTTCCAACACAATCGCTTGGTGATATTCGGTTCAAAATGCCCACTTTAACGTCATTTTTTGAAAAATATTCTGCCTCTATCAAAAAATTACGGTACATTATATAGTTTCTGAGTAAGAGAACCTACAATTGTGATGCGTTTGAAAGCAAATATGAATTTACAAATGAGTCAGAATATAAGCAGTTTGGATTTGAGTATGCACCTTTAATAGGGTTTTCTTCAACCGCTATGTATTTTTAATTTGTTTTCGCTTTAAGAATTTATCCTATCAAAAACTTATCAATATAAAAGTTGTAGATAACATTAATAAGATGCATAATAAAATCATGCGGGTTTCATATCTGTGAATCGACGAAGTTATGGATTCTTTCTTCTTCAACCTCCGCTTTTGTTTTCGTTTTTAATTTTTTTTTTTTCGTTACGAATTGGTCTTATCAAAACTTCTCAGTGTAAAAGTTGCAGATAATGTTAAGAAAATTTATAATAAATTTAATTGGATTTGATGTCTTAAGAATTAACGAAGTTATGAGTTTTTTTCTCGTCAAAACCTAATTTTTTCGCCTTTGAGCCCATTTTTTATTTTATCAAAATCTGCCATTCATAAATTTTTGGCCCTTTCTTAGAAGTAATAATAACTTTAAACTAATTCGATATGTATTATAATTAAAAAGTTATGGTGTTTTTTCGGTTTTCACAAAACCGCTCCCTATTTCCACCCCTTGGTCCGATTTTGCCCATTAACGAGCTTGACCGTGTTTTTATGCTCCTTGATTTGATGTATCAGTTTAAAGAAATTTGTGCAGAATTATGGAAGTTATCGTCTCCATAAAAAAGTAAGATATATATGTATGTATCAATCTCAATTGTTTCAATGGTATAATTGTGCAGAAAGTTTATATATATATATATATATATATATATATATATATATATATATATATATATATATTAAGTTTTTTATTGAGGGTAGTTTTGGGTTCTAGGGGTGGGTCATGATCGGTTTAGATCTGCAAAATATTTTCAGAAATTCCAACCTAGGGGAGAATGTAATAGGTAGTATTTCGTACGAAATCTACCTAAGAAAGTATGCGCCCGTCTGTAATACAATTTGTACAAGTAGTACCTAGTATAATTCATAGAATGTTAGTTTTTGATATACAATACTTGTTAAAAAATATTTCAAATGACGATCTTCATCATTTCAAATGACGATCTTCATCATTTCAAATGACGATCTTCATCATTTCAAAACTCATTTAAATACAAATATTTATTATTTTACCTTATGTAAACCAAGCTCTGTATAAAATTTTAAATTACTTAATTTAAAAAACAAATATTAGGAAATCCATACTGGTCTTTCCCAGATTACAAAACGAAGGTGAAAAACAATTTTTATTGAAAACTCTACTAGAAGTTTTACATTTGATATATTTTCTTAGATTATCCACTGACAACACCAAACATTATTTTTGTATCAAAAATATCAATAATGTATTAAAAAATTTTCATGAAATTAAAAATTTTTAAGAAAAACTAGCCGAAAAGTAACTGCGGTACATTTTATCTAACTCGGCCTTTCCGAGATACAGAATATTGGGGAAGGCAATTTTTTTATTTGAAAATTTATTAAAAGAGATACTTTCGCATTAGCTATATTACAGGATTTAATTACCGAAGTCATTTACAAAGATTTCGTTACATATAGCTGATTTTTTTATTATGATAATTTCAGTTGTGAACAAAGTCCATTTCTGATAATTAATATAAGATAAAGATATTTTTTTCGAATTGTCAATATTCGATACAATAAATATACACTATTTATTTTTTTTAAATCGTATGTTAATTAGATGAAATGAACTTTGTTCACATATCCCATTTTGCCCTACACTGTTAAAAATTTGCAGCATTCTGTCCAGTCACTTGACCGTTTTTATCAAAAACGGTTACATAACCGTAATTTAACACTCTTCTGACCATATTATTGGCCATTTTATAGTCAGAATATAGTTAATTTACGGCTATGAAACCGTGTTTTCAAAAAACGGTCGAATGGCTGGACAGAATGCTGCAAATTTTTAACAGAAAGAATGTCGAGTACATTTAAATTTTAAACTGAGGTTTACATTCATTTGCTACAAGATACATATTCAGGCATATGAATTCTTTAGAAAAACTTTATAAAACAAGTTTCACACTTGATATACATTTCATCAAATTACAAAAAAGTCCCTAAAGATTTATTTCTCTAGATCGATTGAATTCGCGGGGAATATATATATATATATATATATGTATGTCATTCTGTAACAAAAACTGCTATAGATATGTATATACGAAGTTTCAAACATTTATCAAAAACACTTTCAATAACCTACATAAATTTTTAGGACAGACATAAAATTTAAACAGGCCCTATCAGAGCATAAACATCAACGGCAAGAAAAATACCAAACATTCAATAAGAGAAGATGCACAGTGCCGCTATATAAAAGAGAAGATTCTTTCGCTTGCTTTGTAAACAAAGCAGGCTTTATCCATGGAATCCATAACATTTGTTGTGGAAAGAAATGTTGTCTTTCTTGAAAAGAAATATGAATTGAATTCCGTAAATCTTTAAAATAGTGTAAAAAACAAGAAAATCAATAAAGCATTATTTATGGAAGATTTTTTTTTTCTTTTAGATAAATCTGGTGAAAGATGTATTTGTTTTCGGTTTTTTCATAAAAGGAACGTGGTAAAAAATGAAGAAATATTATTTATTTTTGGAATTTTGAGAAGAATTTGAAATATGTTGTTTCCAAAATAATAGCTATTTTATTTTAAATAATTCATTTTAACTGTACAACGAAATAATGAATCCAGTATAGTTTGACATTTTAATAAAATATTAGCCTAGAATCAGAAAACAGTCCTAGATAAATTTTCATCCAAGAATACTTTGAAAGCTGTTAGAGAAATTGAAAATGTAGCAATAAATGTTCTTAAATTTTTAATATATCGGATGCTCCATAAACTCATTAAAATTTTACAAATACATAAATATGTATTGAACCAATAGAAATAAAAGTTATTTCTGGGAAAATTACGATAATGAAGCGGAGTTTTTAGTAGGACAATTAAATTGAAGAAAAACTGTATTTATATTTAACTTTCCAAACATTTTCCAACAGAAAATCTTATAATAAGTCTTCACTACACGAATTACATCATTTGGCTAATTAAGGGGATAATTTCCCTTCAACCGTTCAAAAATGCTAGAAAACTGATTTAATTTCCTTACCTTTTCACAAACTAACTAATAAAGCAAATTCAATGAAATTTTTGGATTGTTAAGTATAGCATTACTTTTTACAATAAACAAAACAGATTGATAAAAAATATTTAAATTGATTAGAAAAATTTAATTAAATAACCTACTATTTTTTTTTTCTTTTCGCAATTACTATATATCTCTGCGCGCATGATATCGCATGCTCATTTTAATTTAGTAACTTTAAATAGACTAGTTAGTCCCGTCAAGATTTGACGATAAATAACTTGAATGTTTCATTAGAAAAATTCTTGAATTTTTAATTAGTTGCTTTTAAATTAATTATTGAATGACGAATTTCGTGACGAATTTCTATATTGCATAAGTGATTCTTATTTCTTTAATTCGATAGATGGTGCTGCCAGTCTAACCTATTCAATGAAGTGAAAGAATTTTAAATTTATAATTTACAACTAATTATGCTTGCTTTTTATCAGAAATTTACCTAAAAACACCGGGTAGAGAATTTATTTATACTTATTACGACCTCATTTTTTATAACAATATCTATTTTTATTTATTTATATATTTAATAAAACTACACGGGCATTAAAACCATCCATGAATTTTATATTTATCTGTCCCATTCTCTAAAAACCTAAATTTGAAACTTGATGCAGCTAACGATTTATAATATATATTTTTTATTACTTGAATTTTATTTTACATTTTTATACATTTTTTAAATATTAAACCTGGATATCAAGGTAATTTGTTTTATAGCTCTTATACGAATATTTTTTTCCTTTCCATTTTATTTTTTTACTCAAATGAATTACAAACTTTTCTTTCTGATACACACACATATATATTCTTGATAATGGTCAGAAAATATAATGAAAATTTTAGATCAGCTCAATTTATTTAATTGATAATTACATGCAAAATATTTTAGCTCAAATATTTTAAATATAAAATCATTATTTTTTCAAAATATTATTGATTGTTAAATTTTATTTAATTATAAAGCATTCAAATAATGATAATAATAAAATTAAAATCCTAACTTCTCTTCCTAATAAAATATGTCATTATTGAAATGAATTATTACACATTTTGCTATGCTTGGGTTCGAACCTGCGTCTGTACAAAAGTTTAGAACTGTAAAGTGCTGCGTTAACCCACTACGCCAGCGGGAACACGTTTAACTTCCTTCTAAATCGAAGAGGTTCGAAAAACAGTTGACGCCTACGAATGTCTCGAATTTGAGTTCTGATCCCACAGAGATAGTTTTTCGTTTTAGTATTTATACCTTATTTTTTCAATGAAGTAGCTACAACTTAATATGCTAATTTCCTTCGTGTCTAACTATTGGCAATTCATAAGATGAATCACAGAGTCCATAACTTGTAGCCTCAAATCACTGTGTTTATCTTCTGTGTGTAATATCACCAAAACTATATGACAATCCCGAAATAAACAGTATATAGCTCTTAATATAAACACAATACGTTAATTGTTAATAATGCTGTAAGAGCCAAATAATATTAACTTTGTGAAAGAAAGAAAAGCTTGTTTACAGTATGATCTAATAGCAGACGAACTTAAGCGTGCAGCATTTCACGCCAAAGACAGACTCGTACTTACATACTGTGCATGCGCAACTGTAGAATTTTCATTTAAAATTACGGCTAATTAATAAAACATTTGAACAAACGAATGTACGATAACAAATCTGTGGCCAAATATATTTCATTTAAAAAAAGTTTGGAGTAATTTGATGCAGTAGTTTCTTCTCACGGACTGTCGAAAGAAAACGCTTAGCGTTTTAAATATATAGATTTCAATTTAAAGAAAACATTTCGCTTAATATAATGAGCTAATTTTTCTTAAATATATTCATTTATAATGTTTATAATTAATAATAAAGATAAAAAAAAAAAAGAAAATCTGCAAAATTTTTCGTATGTTTTTTAAAATAAAATTTTTATTATTTAAGATAATTCTAAGATTTTAGTTTATTATATGCAGAAGTATAATATTAATGTACTCAGAAAATTTTAATTATTTTTAATAGTTTCTTAGAAAACATGCGGGCAGTGATATATAGTAATTACAAAATAATAATAATAATAATAATAATAATAATAATAAAATAAGAATCAATTGGTTATTTTATTAAGTTTTCCTAATTAATTTAAATATTTTTAATGTAACAAGTAATGCTATAGGGGAGACCATGGCAAGATGACTATGTTAAAGATTTTCGTTATTTATTAATTTATTTTTAAGTATAATAAAATTAATTTTACATGAACTGTTAGAGTATTCCTTTGTAGTATTAAATATATTACCACTTAATTTTTAAATAAAAAAAAATAAAGGATAATTTTATTTTTTCATAATATTAACAAATCGTCATTTTGCCCCAGTACTGGGGCAAGATGGCAACACTGAAAAATGTTGAACATATTTTATCTTTTGAATATGTTACATGGTTTAACGAATGATAACTGTGTTTTTACATCTTACAATGTATCAAACTAAGCATAATGCATTGTAACGTAATGTTGAAGTGTTTAGTTGTGCAGCTAACAATAGAGACACATAAAAATGCCATTTTCATAATTTAAACATTCCTCATGCCACGACCCTTGGCATTTACAGCACTGGATCCATTCTTCTGTTGGTGAGTCACGCTATTCCTCGTCACAAGCAGGACATCTGAAACACCATCCTTTGAAGTTGATGCAACTGGACTGTTTGGCCTGGATTTAATAGACTTAGGCCTACAGGAATATAATTTGTGTTTTCTTACTCTCTTTTTAGCTTCATGAGCTTCTTTTCTCTGTTATTTTAAACGTTCCTGTTCTTCCTCCTGCTTTTCCCTTTGTTCTAACATTTCTTTGATGGGTGTGCTTGTAAGAATGCTTGAGCTCAGTGCTTTTCTTTTTCTTTTTCTCACATTGTGTTGCTTTAGGCAATAATTTGAAATCAAAAACACTAACGGGCTTTTTTGGTGCGTCGAAATCAGCATTTGCCATAAGTTCTGGTTTTTCTGGAGGGTTTATACGCTGATTTTCTACTACCAGCGTCTGAAGATGACGAGCTCATCATCTTGCCCCGGACTACTTGTTTAGAAATATTCGTTTTCATTGCCACGAAGGAAGGCGATTAATTGACATTTATTCATGGTAATAGGTAGTATTTAAACTAAGTTACTCATAAATATTAAAGAGAAACAATATATCTTACCTGTATCTGTAGCAGAGCTTATTTACACATGCATAAAAGTTATAACGTGGCAGCGGTAAACAATCAAAGCTTCACAACTAACACAAAAATGGCGATTTCAGCGTCTCTATACTATTGTTTAAAGAACGGCCGATAGGAGAGCTAGTAGTGTCCGGTTGACGCTGCCACTTAGTGAAAAACAGAAAAATTAAGACATTCGTCATCTTGTCCCGCTCTTTATCTTGCCCCGGTCTCCCCTACTTAACAATCCAAAAAATTTCATCAAATTTGCTTTATTAGTTAATTTGTGAAAGTGTATGGAAATTGAATAAATTTTCTAGCGATTTGACAGGTTGAAGGGGAACTGTCCCCTTAAGGGATTGTAGTAAGGTATCGTATATCTTTCACAGTACCCTGAATTGTACAGTTAAAGACTTTATACTTCCTTGGAAAGTCTGAGCACTTGTGGAGGTAAACTGATGTAGCATTTCTATTATAAAAGTCTCATAAAACTTTACCTGAATGAAAATAATCGATTTTTGCCACAAAATTAACCATATTTAAAAAATGCAGCTTCCTCTGAAATATTTGAAATATATGAAATATATATTTAATATTCCAAATAATTCAAAATCCTAAGAATAAACTTCTCACAGAAACCCTACTCTCACAAATACTTTTTCAATTCACGGACATTTTTCTGGCAGCAATGCTATCACGATATTTCCGTTAATAGACAAATATCCTCTTCTTTTTTTCTCCGTTATAGGCAGTACAATATACGTCAATTGAAGAAAACGTGTTCATTTAAAATATATTTTAAATGCGATTTTTTTTTTTTTATAACTTAAAATAAATTGTGAATACTTTGAAATGAATGAAAAATTAATTGCTATTTATTTTTAAATTAAAAGAAAAAGTTTCTTTTCTTTGATGTTGGTTTATTTATTTAGTTTTAAAATTAAAATAGAAATCTTAATCTATTGAATTTTTGGTTTTTCGTTTTAAAAGGAATTCGTATTTTAGTTTTAATCGAGAGAATGCGCATGTGCGCTAGGAATGAGCGGAATTTCTCCCTCTCATTCAGACTATCGGGAAGAATTAACGGAAAACGCATGTTTACTAAAAGTACGGAAATTTATTGATTAAAAATTATAATTAATTTAGTTTATACCGACGGATTTTTTTGGAAGTGCACTAAATTATAAATTTAACATGTGATAAAATAAATATAATTAATAATTTCTGTTATACGCATTCACTATTGAAAATGATTTTTATCTTCTATCATTGAATATCACGGGTAAAACATGTTTTGTAGAGTACGAAAATTATTTATTTAAAAAATGGGGAATAATTTATTGCATATAGTCTAGTTTTTCTGACTGTGCATCTAATTATACTATTTCATTCGCCTTGTTTTGAAATGTTAAATAATTTACGATACATCCGCTTAATAAAAGAACAGTAGAACCTCTTTTATCCGAAACTCTTTTAATTGAAACTCTCGTTTAACCGAAATCCATCTTTAAAGTTTTCTTTTTCTTTTTTTCTTTGCCATCACATTTCTTGTGTGCAAAATACCTTTTGAAAGTTTTTATCTAACTATCATGTTCCTCTTATGTAAGCGGTCCAACCGAACGACGAGTACATATAAATATTTTCGATCTCCTTTCTTAGAATTTCTTTGAATTTAACTTGACTTCCCGTAAGCTGCGGAGTGGGAGGAAGAAAACGAACAAATGAGCAATTCTGAAGTTTTTGAATGTTTTGTAAAAGGTTTGGTGTGGCTGGAGCAGCAGAAAGACTGTGATTCTGATAAAATATTACTTTATTATTTTTTATTTTTTATTTAATTACTTATTATTTAATATTACTTTAATAATACATTATTTTTAAAAAGTAAGATTTAGATAAGTTACAGGGAAAGTTTTTGGAATTGTGGAATTTTGTGTAAAATTAAAAAGAGCATCGTGATTTCGTATTAACTGAAAAAATTCGTCCTTTAAAAAAATGACAGTGATGATCTCATTTTTTTCGAAAACACTAATAATGATACACACGCTTTAATATATATATATGTATCTGTAAGATAAACAATTTTCCTATTAGGATTATTATTACTTTATTTTTAAAAAATGAAAATTTAAATATGTTACAGGGAAAGTTTCAGGATTGAGGAGATTTGTATAAAATATAAAAGGCTTTGTCTTTCTTATTAACTGAAAAAATTCTATCTTAAAAAAAAAAAAAAAAAAAAAAAAAAAAAAAAAAAAAAATGCTAGTGACGATCTTATTTGTTTCGAAAATACTGCGTATAGATACACACGCTTTGTGCATCTATACGCAAAGCATAGCTTGATAGATACACGCGCTTTAACGTATACAGTACAACCTCTTTTATACGAAACTCTTTTAACCGAAGCTTTCGGTTAACCGACATCCATTTTTAAGATCACATTCCTCGTGTGCAAAATCCATTTTGAAACTTTTTTTTTTTTTTTTTTTTTTTTTACTATCTAATTCCTTATGTGCAAGCGGTCCTTTCCGAACTAAGAGTATATTTAAACATTTTTGATACCCCTTTCTTAGAGTTCCTTTGAATTTCACGTGAGCTCCCGTAAGCTGCGGTGTGGAACGAATAAAACCAACAAATGAGCAATTCTGAAGCTTTTGAATATTTTACAAAAGGTTTGGCATGGCTGGGGCAGTCTAAAGACAGTGATTCTGGTGAACTAATAATATTTAAAAATTTCGTGATAGAGCTTCAAAGCAAAAGCAATCGAAACTGTGACAAACAAAACTTGGTTCAAACCCAGTAAAAGTACTCAGGAATTTCAAAAGTATTTTCATATTTAGGAATTTCAAAATTAAAATTCAGGTAATTTATTCTTGTTTCTATTACTTTATTTTTATTAAGCAGTTGTTACCATAATAAATATTGCATATATTTATCCTTAATTTAAAAATTTAAGCATTCTCGATTACCCGAAAATTTCGATTTTCTGAAAAAGGGTCGGTCCCAATTACTACGGATAATCGAGGTTCTACTGTACTGTATTATTTAGTGTATTATAGCCCTTTCTCACATATTATACGCGTAATTGTTTTCTTCGGTTTACATTATATCTTAAATTATGCAACAATTTTGTGCTAAAAATATAATTATAAATAACTGAAATAGTTTATTCGATAATTAGATAAAAGATAGAGTGTTTTTCTTTAAGAATAATTTTTATTCGGACATAAATGAGTGAAACTTGTTAACACCATATTGATTTAATATAGCAAAAAGTGCTTCCGGCGCAATCGGATCAGTAACTTTCTTTCTTTCTTTTTCTTAAGGTACAAACATTAGCTTTAATATAAATGGAACAAATAAGTCAGATTTCTAAGTTTGCTTTTTTTTACGAGAGAGGTAAGCTGTAAGAAAATTTTTAATACTATTTTTAATTTTTAATGTAATTGAACAGATGTAGCTTCGTTCTTCTTTCTAATTCCGAAAAGGTGTAAGATTAAAACTTTAAAAACAGTAAAAATAGTTTTATTTGACCGTTTACATGTTTCAACTTTACCCGAGACATTTTCAAAATAAATACATAAAAATATTCTAAAATTGCACGATGTATGATGCAATGATTTTAAACGCCTTTATTCATTTCTTTCACGTTCTCTTCTATTTTACGCATGCTATTTATTTATTTATTTATTTTTTACTTGGATGTTTATTTCTGTTTTAGTAACCATTGAGCAGCTCGAGACATAATTTCGGTATGTTAAATGATGCTGCATCGTAACATATTGGATTTTATGAAATTATGTAATTTTACACATTACATACGCCGATGCAGCATTATACATCTTTACCAAAATTATGGCTCGAGCTACTCAATGGTTACGAAAACCGAAATAAACATTCAAATAAAAATTAAAAAAGCATTCGTAAAATATTAGAGTACGTGAAAAAAATGAATGATGTCGTTTAAAATATACATGGTGCAATTTTAGAATATTTTTGTTTGTTATGAAAATAACTCAGGTAAAGTGGAAACATGTAAACAGTCAAATAAAACTATTCTTCTGTTTTTTCAAGTTTTAATATTACACATTTTAGCAATTAGAAATAGTATATTACACGGTGTTAATTTATTATAGATGCAGTTTAAAAATTTATTGAAATTGCAGTTTTAAATCTCTAGAGGCTGTAGTAGGGGAGAGTAGCCATATCTGGACTGCCGCTTTAATTGGACCGTTGCCATTCTGCGTTAATAACAGGAAGAGACGCCATCTACCGCTGAAATCTCATCATAATGAAGTCATACTCATCATAATGAAATCACGCATGATTAGAAGAAGCAACAGCCTACCATGTGCTGTTTTCAGACAATTTAAAAAAACCTAAAGTTAGCTGTTTTGATCTAATTTTTTTCCTACTAAACTTAAGTGAATACTTTAAAACTAAGGTAAGTTGTTATATTTTCATATACATATATCAATTCATCGGTTTATTACGCATATTTTTTACGTGAATTTGTTTGATTTGTTTTTTTTTTCTTAGTCTTGAGATTATATGTATTAAACAATGGCGCAGTTGCCGTATTTGGGCCAATTTCAGTTGCTTAAATTGGACCAGATCATAAATGTGAAAAGTAAGTAATTCATTTCGAGGACGGTTCGCTTTGTACACATTTTTTTAAATAATTTATAGTAGAATACTATCTCCATTCAAGTTTTTTTTTTTTTTTTTTTTTTTTTTTTTTGTATATCTGGATTAAGTTTTTTATGCAGTTTAGGCCTATATAAACATAAAAATATTTTTATATGTCTATGCAATAAATTTTGTTTGGAATTTCTTTTATCTTGCATGTATTTATATTTATTTTCGTTGAATTCCTTATTCCTACGGGGTATTTGGTTTGCAGAGTTGAATTCAAACATTTTCCTCCTGCAGGATATTTGTGATGGAAGACTTTTTACAGTTCTAGAGGGTGGAGTTATGCATTTTTGCCATTAAAACGAGAAAAATCTCAAACCTTCAGGGGGTATTGGTTATTTCAAGGCTTCGGGGGTGCTGAATTCAACACTGTTTGAATACATAATGTCTGCGTTTTATTAATCATAGCGTATTTTTCAATAGAGGATATTTTTAAATATATTTTAATATAATGTTGAAAATGTTAAAAAAAAAAAGACACATGCAATCTATCTGGAAGACAAACACCCGTGATAGAAAAAGCTGTTAAAGATATAGGAAACAAAAAGGAGACCGTAAGTAGTGAAGAAATTGACCTGCAAGAAGGCTGCAGCTACAAATCCTCCACAAAAGCCAAAAAATCATTAGAAATATTATCTCCCTTGCTAAATTCAGTTAAATCAAAGTACAGAGGCAGCCAAAAACAGTTCTGTTAACACCTTCGCCAGATAAACTAAACCTTGAAAAAAAAAAAAAAAAAAAAAAAAAAAAAAAAAAAAAAAAACACGACAAAAAAGGAAGCACAAATTTATTAGAACATCAAGTTAAAAAAAATAGACGTAATGCAATTAGCAAGAAAATGATGGAAGGGAAGAACTACAAAAATAATGTAAACAAAACCTCTATTGCAAGGAAAAAAAAAGTGTAATAATTCAGAATCTAAAAAGAAAAATCTAGACTGTGAAGATTGGCTTTGCCTAATTTGTAAGAAAAATAAAATAGCAGAAATGATTCAGTGTTCAGATTGCCAAATACGGTTCCATGTCGTGTGCGCTAGAAGAAAAAAAATCTATAAACAAAATTCATGTGTAAGCTTCGTATTACTCCTTACAGGATATTAAAGTAACTAACAATTAGTTCCATAATTTCTATTCTTTATTACTGATAACTTTGATTTATATTTTGAATACATTTTGATTTAATACAATTACTCTTATTTTCAGATATTTGATTTCATTATATTTCATTGCTCTTATTTAGTTTGATTGTTTCATTAATCGTAAACTTTGCTTTTAATAAAATTAGTTGTATTCCCTGGTCATTAAAACAACATGTTATTATTTGGTCCAATTAAAGAGACTGGGTGATCCAACTTAGGCGGCCAGTTGCTAAATTTGAACCACTTTTGATAAATTTTTCAAATTAAAATAAAATTTAAGATTTTCAAAAAGAAAGTGATCTAAAGATTTATTTAGTTTGTAGATGAATAGATTGACCTCGTGTAATGATGTTTTGCAGATATTCTAAAAATTAAGCGAGTTACACCTGAAAATAAGTGAAGAGGTTCAAATTCGGCTACTCTCCCCTATATTACTTTCGTTCAAACAATTTTTGAACGTAAACAATTAAATGAATATGAACGAAATTAACGGAATAGTCGTTTATTTGTCTCACTTATCAAATTAAACAACTCCGAAAATTTTTATTGATATACAAGACATTTAACAAGTATAAAAAATGAACTGAATATTTAGCCGCATTTATCTTAATTTTATTCAAATTGCTATAGGTCAGTTATTTTTGAACGGATTATCGAATCTTCTTGATGCAGTACTTACTGTAACTGAATTTTTTATGTTGAAATGAACGACAAATGTTACTTATTCTATGTTTTACAGAAAGCATATTGTAATGTGTTTCAGAAATGCATACTAATTCCATTATATCTGAGCATTCCAAGAGCATTAAAATAAACCGCAAAAGATATTTCCCCGTTGAATGTAATTTAACAGAACAATTTTGTGCGTCCCTGTAAACTAACTATAAAAGTAACATGTTTGATCAACGAACTCATTGAAGATATCTGCAGATCAATAGACTGTACCAATTTAGATTTATTGATTAAGTATTTCGGACGTTATCGTTGTAACAGCTTTTGCATTATACATACATACATGCATACATACATACATACATATATATATATATATATATATATATATATTGATGTATATATAAACAAAGTGAGTGCAATAAGTCGATTTCTAAAAAAAAATTTGATGAAAATTTATTTACTTTTTAAATATTGAACCTACAATAAAATTTCATGTATCATTTTATTCGTTATACAACCAGTTATCAAAATAAAATTGCGACATATGTATGATATATATGAAATTAGAAGACCTGGCAGCACTAGTTAACACATAGATTAGCTTCATCTAATTGTGTTCATCTTGGTGAAATTTGCCTACATAACTTCTTAAAGTGTTTTGATCAATGTTATGTTTATTTGCAGAGGCGTGAACACTTAACTTTTCTTAAGACTGCTGCTTTCATCCTTTCTAATCCTTTCCGTTCTGTCTACATATTTATCCACTATGTGTGCTATTTAATTGAAATAAAAGTTCCTATCAACTTTCCAATTTTTATTTTATTAAATTCTTCCTTGCTTCTATAGCAATTTTTCACATCTTCCTTTAATCAATTTTAAATATTTTCCTTTCTATCACCCCCCCCCTTTTAAAGTAATTTAATAATTTAATTAAATAACTTATAATTAAAAATAATTAATAATTAAATAAAAGAAATTTACATTATTTTAGAAACATAACCAGTAACCCTTAATTATGTACAGCGTATAATAAAAAGATTTCCAAAAACACTTAAATAAGGGAGCTTTGACCATCTGTTCAACCTTCCCTCACATTGATTGCATCAAGCCTCCCCATATAGCCAGTTTTTAAAATATAGCTCATGTTTATGTTTAACCTAATTTACTGTACAATCTTTATGTCTGAAAGAAAAACTCAATATTTCTGCATTACTTAAAACCTACTTACTTAAATTTCTGTGATATATCTTATGTGAGAAAATGTTTCTATAAAATGTCTTATAAAATGTTTCTAAAAAATACACCTTTTAAGCTGCAATCTCGTGACAATTTATTTTTCCACAACTGTTTCGATTATCACCACAAAACAAAGTCTATTGTTTGAGCTTTTCAGTAGCTTTTGTTGCCACCTATTGCTAAAACTCCGAATTTTTGTTAAATATGAAAACTGAAGAGTGGGTCAAACGTCCCCAGTCTCCCGTATACATAAAAAATCATTCAATGTCAACTTATAAAAATAATTTAAGGTTACGATCGTATTGGATTTCACAAAATGATTTTGTACTAGGGTACCTCTAAACACACCGGATTTTCCTTTTCTAATAAGTGACATAAGATAAAAAAAATTCCAATTCTCAATTATTTTTAGTAATCTCCTGCTTTCAAAACTCATTTTTTCTTGCGGATAAACAATTTATTTTATTCCATTATCATAAAATGAAAAGGTCTGAATCAGTTGCCAGTTTCTCACATATCTCTATTGTCCTCAAAATCATGACCTTCAAAAGCGTCTTTTAGTAGCTTAAACATATGATAACAACGTAAATCTGATCTAAGTGCAAGTTTTCCAAAATTGACATTAATGCATAGCTGCATAATTTTTTTTGTTTGAGTTACACTTGCCATGTTATCGGAAATTTCCATGGAGAAAATTAACATTCCTGATCTGCTATCTGCAAAATTTTCATTTATACGTAAATTTCATCTATTTTAAAATACCAAAATATGTACGTACGAGATCCTACCGGCAGACAGCCCCAATATTATACGATTGGGTCCTCGTTTCCAACACCCTACTGGACATTCATAATTTTACTTAATCCACTTGTACATTTGAGTTTTTTTAAGACAGGTGTTTGGACACTGTACCTGAAATCTGTAAAACCTTTCGGGGGGTTTTATGATTATCTTGAAAGAAATTTGATAATTATCCGTTGAGTAAAAGAAGTACGCATTTACTGTTAATCATTTTAGCACACCCCAATATTTAGTCAACATTTAACAGTAAGGCTTACATGCAAAACACGTACATTGGTAAAAACGTTATGTACTTCCTTCAATTATCTGTTTTCATGAAAAGACATCAACATTTAAATGAAAGGCTCTCGTAGGAGTCTCCACAGAGGACATTATCCCTAATTAACCTTCTAAGCATTCACGTTTCATTGCTTTAGAAATTTAGGATATGTAATTGTATTTTCCGACTTTTTCTTTAAATTCTTGTTTAACCCTTTATGTACTGAATTATGAATTCCTGAAAATTTTATCTTCAAAAGCATTTTTCGTGAATTGTTTAAACTGCATTAGAAGATTTACATAATCATTTATAAATTTTAGAAGGATTTTAGTAGGATTGAAGGATTTAGAACGATTAATTAAATTTCAATTTATAGGGATTTTGTGCAATATTTATAACATCACTCATATATTTTATTTTAAATATTTTCCTCAGTATTTTGTAGAATTAGGAAATGTACAAATAGAATATTCTTACAAGAAATATAGAAATATTTCCGAATTGAAAAATCTTTCTCTCCACCCCCAACGTCAAATAAGCTGAAAAGATGCAAAGGCAAAAGGAAACATCCTTTTAAAAATATTTTTGTTTTGCGTAACCAGTAATGCTTTTGTAACAAGATAAAGTAATGTGTATATAACTAATTCCAAATTGTATTACAACTAATCGATGCATTAAATGAATTTTATAACCAGTTATTTTAATGGTACTTATAAGTACCGTCAGTAGATAAAGTGTTAAAAAACAACAGTTTTTATGAAACGGTTTATACAGTTAAACAACAGTTTATAGAAACACGATATGACTTTTCAAGGAAATGAATTAATCTATCTATCCTTATGTGTAAGTAATTTTTTATTAGAATATTAAATGTGTGCTACATATTAATTATATTCAATATTTATCCGTATTCGTTTATGTATTTTTTCTTTCATTGCCAATAGTAACAATGTTTTCTCCCCAATCTTCTCTTGTACGTTAATCATTATCAACTTAATTGATTGGTGTATAGTAACCGTAGCTATAATTAGACTAACCAATAATCAAATGTTTAATTAGTGACTAATCAATAGTGCTCAAGTACCGAGCTATATTCCAGTATATAGTATGAAGTGTGTCCTTTTGTGTTTCAAGCTGTTTTCCCTTAAGGATATCTTTGCAACGTCTGCACTGCCCTGATCAATAATTAATACAGTATTTAAATATATAATTATTATAAATAGTATCTTTGTCCCAGTTTTTTAGCGGGCGTTGGATATGTAGACTTATTTTTCTATTATGTAAGTATAATTCAGCATGCGTAAATAAAGTATTAAGTAGAATCGTCACGCATGTTTATTTTTTTAATATACGTGTATTAAGTGAAACAACAAAAACAATTCGTTTTCCAGCTATCAAAAAACCCGTTTTTGGACGTCATGCTTTTTTTCTGTTTGAATTCTTGAAATGGGCTATTTGTTACCTGTTAAGAAAATGAAATATATTTGGACAAAGATTGAATATAATACTTCACTTTTGCTTTTATTAATATAGTATCATTCTAGTAAAAACAGAAAGCAGTTCCTGAAGTACTCGTCTGTAGTGGTTTGCGTAATTAGTACAATTATTTTTATTAAAATATCTTTAAATAATCATGATATTTATAAAACTTGCTAAAGTAAGAAAGGAAATTCTAAAACTTTTTTTATAAGAAGTCACTATACAACAGAGCGAGAAGGAGAAATCATACACTAGGCACTGGTAATTAAACATTTTCCAACCCTTACAGGAAATTTTTAAGAAGTTTTATTTTTCCATACTATGAAATGAGGAATATCAATAAATAAATAAATAAAGCATAACACATTAAAACTACATTTTCAGCAATTGCTGCCCATATTTGCTAATATCACAAAATTCTTTCCTGCATATAATTTATAGAATTTATGACACACCACATAATCCACTAAAATGTAGTTAACTTTAAAATTTTCTTACACAGCTAAAAACGTATTTTCACCAATTTCTGTCCATATCGGACAACGTGTGTGAATTTTTTCGTACAGCGCTGCATATGATCTGTAGAATTTAAATACTCGACATACTACACAAAAATTTATTTAATGTTAAAAAAGCATACCATAGTTGAAAACACAAATTCAGCAATAATAAATCATAGTCAGTTTTGTAATAGAATTATTTCTGTGTGTCTGCAAATGAACTTTATGTACTATGCATTCCATAATCTATTGAATACATGTTGCATTACACTTCAGTGATTTATATTAATTTCTTTATGTTTGAAGCATGGTAACTTCATTAAAAAGTACATAAAACGATTTTTCCATAGGTCATAATGTATTTGGATTATTTTGTACGTCCCAATAAACGAACTATAAACACTACTTATTGCATACTTTACCGAACCCATTCAGCTCTCCACATCCATGACGCATAACATAATCAATACGTTTGCAATATATTAACATTATTAAAATTTTCCACAAACGAATTGCAATTTCTGCAACGGAATTCTTTTGTGTATCCCAGTAAATGGTCTATGAATGCTGTACATTTCATTTGCGCGCAGGCAAAGCGAAGTCATAAACACGTTTCAACTATACTTTATACATACATACACAATGGTACTACAATTCCTGAAGGATTTTCACCTGCCTTAATATATACCTCGCCAAACCTTCCGGTCTCTGGCCTTTAATTTATTAATTTATAATTTGGTTTTGTGCTAGATATTTCTCTACCTCTTGTATCCATATATCTTTTTGAGTCTACCAATACTCCTTTTCCCAATTAATTTACCATTAAATATCTTCTTTGTGCATCTGTCTTCCCTAATTCTGATTAAAAGGCCTAACCATTGCATTCTTCTTATTTTAATGTTATTTATAATGTCTTGTTTGTTATATAGTTGTTCAATCTCCATATTTGACACGATACACCATATATTTCCTTTCTTAATAGGTTCAAAATTTGCTTTAAGTTAAACTATATTGTAACGTGTTAAAAATAGATTGAAACGCATGCTGATGTTTAATTCCACTCTCTACACAAAGGGATTGCAAGACTAAAGTTTATATTACTCCGAAATTATTTCGCAGCCGCACGAACCACAGTATGAAATGTTACATCATAACTATTGCTTTTCATCAACTCTATAAATATGAGGGAAAGTCAGTAAGTAGGTCACAAACCGATATGAGAGGACGGAAATTAGTAGTAAATTGTTTCCAAATATGCCAATAGGTGGCAGCACTGTCCAGCTGTAAGATGTCAGTTTTGAATGTATGAGACAACAGTTGCATAAGATGACAAGGGAAGTTCAAAAGTTGTTGACGAAGAACGAAGTGGTCGTTCTGTTGAGATTGCGACAGAAGAAACAGTGCGGAAGTTTGAGGAAATGGTTAGAGCTGACAAACGAACAACAATAGACAGCATTAGTAACTGCCACAGGGTGTTCACATGGTTTAGCCTAGGTTTTAGGATGCAGACGTTGATTGTGAGGTACACAAATGGCTGAGAGTGCAGTTCAAAGGCTTTTGTGAAACAGGTATTAGAAAGCTCATAAAGAGATGGGACAAGTGTACCAATATAAATGACGATTATATAGAGAAATAAACATGCCTTTTAAGTATGTACTTTGTTTTCTCTTTTTTTTATTGGCTTTTGTGACGTACTTACTGATTTGCCCTCGTATTGAAAAACATTTATTATTTTTTTTTCTTTTATCCATTTAATTTGCATTACGTCCAAATCGAAAGTATTATAGCTTCCGTCTTCTCCATCCGTTATGGAGTTTTCGAACAAAAAATTATCTTTTATAAAGTACCACGAAAATTGTCTTTGAGAATCATGACGGTGAGCAACAATATTTCTTGTTAACTTGGTACTCACATCTTATTATCCTACTGAACACATTTGTCATTTTAAGTGTACATCTGTGGTTAAAAGGAAATTTTTATGTTATGCAAACTAATTAAAATAGCTTTTTAAAGTAACTGATTAGACTGAAGATTATATGAAGATTTTATAAGAATATTATTATTTTTTTTAATATTTATTCAGCAGTTTCAATGCATAATTAAACATACGGAAAAAAACTGCAACTGTCTTTTATGATCTTAATCTATCATTTATAATAAAATATGTACGAAAAAATTATTATTTTAAAATAATGATTAAAAAAGTATTTATGTAACATTTATATTATGTTTTCCCGGTCTCCAAAAAAGACACGTGAGGAGGTTACCGTGAATTATAATCTTAATAAAAAAATATAGACAAAATATGGGTACCTATTTGCGTATTAAGGGGACTGTCGACCTTTATTTGAACAGAAATGGGCTCAAAAATCGGAAATTACTTTTGTGCGTATTAATTATTCTCCAGTTTCTTCTGAACCATTTGTAAAAAACGCATGAAAATGCAATATTTGTTCGCAAAGTTGCAAGCGTTTGAATTTTGTACACAAACAATTCGAACCTTTAATATACTTTAAATCTGTTTTTCTCAAAACAGATTTTTCAACGTTTTTAGATTTTTGAAATGCTCCATGCGCCATAATTTTTTATCAAAATTCATGAAATTGATAAGGCAGAATCCTAAGATTGCTTACAAAAAAGTATGCATGCATTTTAAAATTTGATTTCATTAAGATAATTAAATTTGATTTGTAACACATTAAAAGGAAAATCTTGATGAAAATCGATATCGAATTTAAAAAAAAATCTTTAGAAAATTAACTATTTAAGGGTTTAAAAAATCGATGCACAGATTTGTTTGTAATAGAGTTTTAAATGATTAAAAGGCAAAATCGAGGAAATATCTCAAAAATTATGACGCATGAAACATTTTAAAATTTTGTTTTAAAATTTTAATTTATAAAAAAGTCTTAAAATTATAATAAGACTGGAAATTTTTTTAAAGGTGTGCTATATACTTATGACGAAATGTATATTTCCACAAAATATTATATCTCTGTGATGAAGAAAAAAAAAATTAACGTCCTCCGTCCCGTTACAAATGTATAGTAATAATTAATTCTCATAAAAGTCAAAAGACTAAAATTATAATTTTTAAAATTATATTGAATGCTCTAAAATACAGGGTGTCCCAAAAAGGTCCGTACGGCTTCAAAATTTTATTAAAAAATAAATAGACCTACAGTAAAACTAGTTACAACAATAGATAGAATAACTCAAAAAGTATTTTCTGCTGCCCCAATAAACCTCAACCTGAGGTCCTTTTGTACCATGAAGAAAATCAAGACGATACCCCAATTCAATTCAGGAACGTTTTAGCATGCTCACACCAACAGTAGCTACAGCTGTTTGGATATATTTTTTTAAATTGCATGAATTAATTTTGTAGGGCTCCTAGAAAACGTTTCGCGTACTCGGTCCACACATTCTTCACTATCGCTAGGGCGGCTATTTTGAATAACTGAATTATTTAATATAATAGCCTAATTCATGTGACTGTTATCAACAGTTCCGGGATGAGCGCTTCAATTTTTATATGCTAAGCGGTCATTTTGGTACTTTAAAGTTAGACAGACGCATGTGATAAAGTGTCAAATATTGCTCAATCGTCATCATATTATAATTGCTCAATTCATGTGACTGTCATAAATAATTATGGGCTGACCCCTTTGCTTTTCATATGCAAGGCTTCCATTTTGATTAAAAAATCAAAATTATTTTTCCAATTAAAATACATTAAAGTTGAGTCGATCGTAAAGAAATTTTGGCATTTTTATGTTAGCTGGACGCAAATCTTGCCAATAGCATTTTTTAACTTTCCAGTTAGTATTTTTTTTTTTTTTGTTGTTGTTTTTCGCGTGTTAAATTAAATCAATATTTTGATGTTGAAATGAAATGTCAAGATTTATGTCATTATTTAATAATTTTCTTTTTTCTAAAAAAAAAAAAAAAAAAAAAAAAAAAAAAAAAAAAAAAAAAAAAAAAAAGAAGTGAAAGGCACGAATTATAAATATTTCAGTTTTAAATAAAAGTTTTGTATTTTAAATAAAATGAGTGAAAGGGTGATATTTTAAATGAAATACGAAAAAATGCATCCGAACTTGGCGATTTATCACCTGTGCCTAGCTAACAAAAAAATACCAAGTTTTTGATTTTTCTATCAGAATTTTCCGATTTGGCGAAGGATTGAGCAAGAGCAAGTAAATTAAATTATGAATAAAAGTAACATAATACAATACATTGCATTAGCATACATTTAAGGGATAGCAAACTGGTCGCCAAGTGCGTCTAGTTATTTAATAATCTTTTACGTGTTGTCCAGCGCCATCAACATGCTGTACCATCAGAAATATACTATATATATATATTTTTTGATTTATTCTAACTGTTGTTGTAACTAGTTTTGTTTTGCTGTAGGACTGTTCTTTTTTTTTTTTTTTTTTTTTTTTTTTTTTAGTAAAATTTTAAAGTTGTACGAAGATTTTGCGACACCCTGTGTTTTTAGATGAATATTATCTTATACTTTTGCATTGTTTTCTTTCTTACACACATGACTTTATATCTTAATTAGAATATCATGTACAATGACATAAAAAACAGAATTTCAAGATATCGTTTATTCAATTTTTAAACTGTTTTAACTTGAAATCAACTTGTGTTGCTTAACCTTAAAAATACAAACAGAATTTAAAATTAACATATTCAGCCTCTGTATAAATTAAAAATACAATACAATGTTTAGATTAAATTAATTAGCATATATACGATTTTAAATGTGAATAATTCTTTGAAATCTTGGTTTACTATTTTTCTCTTCTTTTACCTTTCGTATAAATACTTTTTCGTAGAATGTTTCAAAGGAATCTATCTTTTTTATGTTTTTAAAACCTGTACTTGGATACTTTATAAACTTTTAAAACCTTTCTTTCGTATCAAATTTAAATTTTTTTGGAAAGATTTCATGTTTGCACATAATTAAAAATTCAGTTTGTTTAAACAGAATACTAAACGAATAAGTTTTGTTATGGTAATTTTGCCTCTTAAACAAAGATTTTTTTTAAATGATTACGTAATGACAATCGATTATTTTATCCTTGGATTATATTCAAATTGTTCATGGTAATGTTGGTCTCTATGCATTTAAAATGTTGCAGTAAAGTAAAGTAAACATAGAGAAGTATAACAAAGTTAACTTAGCTATTGAATTCCGAATTATAATTACTTTATAAACTATATAGATAGTGTTATGAACCAGTGATATGTAATACTAAAAAAAAAAAAAAAAAAAAAAAAAAATCCGTTCTTCTATAACGAAATTATTGTATTTGCTCTTACAAAAAATATGCAGGGTGTTCATAAAAGATCACCATAGTTTCAATGGCATATTATAACATTTTAATTTAGACTGTTTACAAATCATACGTCAAATTAAATGTAAACTACCCTAGTTTTTTTTTTTTTTTTTTTTTTTTTTTTTTACAAATGTTCACTATGTGCACCTTCAGTTATAGGGCACATGTCCGACCTAAAGTACAATTCTTCCAACGCTTCGGTTAACAAGTCCGCAGTAATGGAAGGAATAGCCTCTTCATATCTGTGTCTCAACTCTGGCAGATACTTAATTTGAGGCGGAACGTAGACACGATATTTTATAAAGCCCCAAAGGAAGTTTTCCCGTTAGTGCACGCTTTTAAATCTTCAACCCAGCAATAACGTTTTACGCTCAGGAGTCGCCATTTTACGTATATGACACTACAAGCTACCAAATAACAAACAAGTTGAAAATTGCTCGTCAAACGTGGCAAATGAGTTGCGTTCATACTATAACTAGTTTTATAATTTTTTTGCAACGCATATTGTACCGAATGTATATTTTTTTGCACCTGTAACATCATTAAAATGCGCTTGCTATAATTTTTTTCCCATTCCCCGTAATGTAACGGAAAACTTTTGACTGTCCCTGTAATTAAACTATACATCCAATTTTGATAAATTTGAAATGGCTCGACAAAATTTTGCAACAATTATATATTTAAAACTTCAGACCATTCGGAAGGCTGTAGCATCATTAAAATGCACTTGCAACATTTTTTTCCCCATTGGCCGTAATGTAACGGAAAACTTTTGACTGTCCCTGTAATTAAACTATGCATCCGATTTTCATAAAATTTGAAATGGCTCGACAAAATTTTGCAACAATTATATATTTAAAATTTCAGACCATTCGGAAGGCTGTAACATCATTGAAATTGACTTGCAATAATTTTTCCCATTGGCCGTAATGTAAAGAAAATATTTTGACTGTCCTGTAATTAAACTATACATCCGATTTTCATAAAATTTAAAATGGCTCGACAAAATTTTGCAACAATCTTATATTTAAAATTTCAGACTATTCGGTTGGGTAGTTTTTGCTCTGTTATATGCGGACAGACAGACGGACGGACTCAACGACGACTATAGGTGCTACGTATTTATATAATTACGAACGCACCTAAAAAGTACTCGCGCATGCGCTTATTTAAAACTGGTTGACTTAGTCTTTATTTGTGGTCTTGAACCAACACTCTAAACCGTTTACTACTAAAATTTATAACTGAGACTTTTTTTATGGGTACACTATATTATTATTTTTTAGCAATATGTCATAAATAATCAATATTATTTATATTTAAGGCCAATTCTGCATTAATAAGAAATTCTTGCAATCCGCTAACAGTATTGGTTGGTCAAACGTTTCTTTTAATTTAGAAATATTTGCTATGAAATGCCGATATTACAGAAATATTGACGTCACATTTGAAAGATTGGTAATGAAATAGTTAAACATTTTCACCACTATTGGCAAAATATAAACACTTCAATGATGCAAATTTATTATGACGATATTACCAATACAGTATAAAACGTATCCAATATATTGCAGTGTGATGATATAATCAATACATACAATATTGACCCGAAAGTGTTTTACTAATAGGTTACATAAAAATTAACGTTAGGTTTTAAAATTATTTATTCAAAATGTGTAAATTTATATGATACATAAAATATATTCTTCTCTCTATATATTGATTATATATTGAACGATAGCATTGAAAACTTCTCTTTAAATCAAATAAACAGCTTGATGAAAAAAAAAAAATGTATATTTTATAAAATCTTTCAAGTGGAACAAAGGAAATTTAAACTGTAACAAATAGAACTTCTAGTTTTGTACAAAAGACTTCCACGCATAAATTGAATAACGCCATTCTCTTATTAAATCTGTTAGACAGAAAATAAATTTGCAAATCAGAAAGAGGTGGGATGTTCATGAAAAAAAAAAAGAGTATCGACCTTTTAAATCAATCTTTACAATCCTTTTCACTTCTAAGTTTCAAATAAACGTAATTTACAAGGCACAAACCTCTGACCCAGCAAATGGTGATGCGATATTACAAAATGTATCTCTATTCCATGGAACAAATTCCATGGCTTTTGTTTCATTTTTCTTAAGTTTTAGAAGCTTGAGGAATAGCATTCAACGTAAAAGAATAGAAAAATGGAGTGTTTCCATGGAAACAAAAGAACAGATTTATTGCGCTTTCAATCTTTTTGCTATTTTTGTTTTGATTGTTTCGTTATTCCTTTTTCCGTCTTTGTCATTTCGTCTCTCATGAAACGGATATATACGTATCAAAGAGCTAAAAGAAACGGTAAGTAGGATGGATTGGATTAAAACGAAAAGTGATCGTTATCTTGCGCGCTCAAGCAAACAGAAAACTCCAAGAGAGAAAAAAAAATAAGAGTTTTTTTCCCTGTTAGGGAGGAAAATAAGTTATAATCTCCGTTTTTATCTTTTCTTAAAGCAGGGTATCTCTGGTAATTGGTAGAGAAAAATGATTATTTTATATTATATTGAGATGAATTATTTTTCTATGAAATTTAATGCTTTGCAACGAGAGTATTCCAATCGAGAGTTGGTTAGATTTGAATTACAAAGAAATACAAAAATAAAAAATTCGCTTTTGTATTAGAAATTAGTGGGGAATTCTTTTTAAACATGTTCAAACATGAAATTTCTAAAAGTATTATGAATGTATGAGCATATAAGTTTTAAAGGCTGTTGCTGAAACTTTTTTTGTGATTAAGAAATTCTATTGTTAATTTATGAAAAAACAAAAATTTGTAATGGATTGGATTAAAACGAAAGTGATCGTTATCTTCCGCACTCAAGCAAACAGAAAACTCGAAGAGAGAAAAAAAAATAAGAGTTTTTTCCCGATAAGGGAGGAAAATAAGTTATAAGCTCCTTTTTTATCTTTTCTTAAAGCTGGGTATCTCTGGTAATTGGTAGAGAAAAATGATTATTTTATTTTATATTGAGATGGATTATTTTTCTATGAAATTTAATGTTTTGCAACCAGAGTATTCCAATCGAGAATTGGTTAGGTTTGAATTACTAAGAAATTTAAAAAAATCTTTGAAATTCGGTTTTATATTTGAAATTATTAACGTGAGGAATTCTTTTTGAAAAATATTCAAACTTTAAATTTACAGAAGTTGAACGCATGTATGAGTATAGAAGATTTAAAGGCTATTGCAGAAACATGTTGTGACTAACAAAAATTCCACTGTTAATTTATTAAAAAATAAAATAAAATTTGAAATGGAAATATTTTTAGAATTTCTCGAAGAAAACGTTTTTGCAAGCGAAGAAAAAACACTTGCATATGACGAATTGTGGCATTTCTTTCAATATACAAATACGACAAATTTCTTCATTATCTTCTAGCTGTTATTTCAAGTTTATTCAAGTTATTTAATGTTTCCGCTTAGATGATTTTTAATAAGTCTTTTCAACATTTGTTATTGCACATGTAAGGAAAAACTATAAAGACCATGCGTGACAAACTCTATGGACAATAATGCATTTTTCTATGAAAATTCGTTATAATCTCCGTTTTTATCTTTTCTTAAAGGAGGTTATCTCTGGTAATTTGTAGAGAAAATGATTATTTTATATTATATTGAGTTGAATTGTTTTTGTATGAAATTTAATGCTCTGCAGCCAGAGTATTCCAATTGAGAATTGGTTAGGTTTGAATTACTAAAAAAATTGTTTAAATTCGCTTTTATAACAGAAATGTTTAAAGTGAGGAATTCTTTTTGAAATATATTCAAACATGAAATTTACAAAAGTACTATAAGCTGATAATTGGTAGGGAAAAGTGATTATTGTATATTATATCGAGGTAAATTATTTTTCTATAATATTTTATGCTCTGCAACGAGAGTATTGCAATCGAGGGTTGGTTAGGTCTGAATTACTAAGAAAAAAATAACATTTAAAATTCGCTTTTATACTAGAAATTATTAATGTGAAGAATTCTTTTTGACATATATGAAAACATGAAATTAACAAAAGTAGTATAAGCTGGTAATTGGTAGAGAAAAAATGATTATTTTATATTATATTGAGATGAATTATTTTTCTATGAAATTTAATGCTGTGCAACCAGAGTATTCCAATCGAGAGTTGGTTAGGTTTGAGTTACTAAGGGAAAAAAAAAGAAATTCACTTGTATATTTAAAATAATTAACGTGAGGAATTCTTTTTGAAAAATATTCAAACATGAAATTTACAGAAGTTGTATGCATTTATGAGTATAAAAGATTTAAAGGCTGTTGCAGAAACTTTTCTGTGACTAAAAAATTCTACTGTTAGTTTATTAAAAAAAATAAAATTTGATTTGGAAATATTTTTAGAATTTCTCGATGAAAAACACTTGCATATGACGAATTGAGGCATTTCTTTAAGTATACAAATACGACAAATTTCTTCATTATCTTCTAATTGTTATTTCAAGTTTATTCAAATTTTTTAAGGTTTCCGCTTAGATGATTTTTAATAAGTCTTTTCAACATTGGTTATTGCACATGTAAGGAAAAACTATAAAGACCATGCGTGACAAACTCTATGGACGGCAACGCATTTTTTCTATGAAAATTAGTTATAATCTCCGTTTTTATCTTTTCTTAAAGCAGGGTATCTCTGGTAATTGGTAGAGAAAAATGATTATTTTATATTGTATTGAGATGAATTATTTTTGTATTAAATTTAATGCTCTGCAGCCAGAGTATTCCAATCGAGAATTGGTTAGGTTTGAATTACTAAGAAAAAAAATCTTTTAAATTCGCTTTTATAATAGAAATTTCTAAAGTGAGGAATTCTTGTTAGGTTTGAATTACTAAGAAAAAAAATTATTCTTTTAAATTTGCTTTTATACTAGAAATTTTTAATGTGAAGAATTCTTTTTGACATATATGCAAACATGAAATTAACAAAAGTAGTATAAACTGTTAATTAATAGAGAAAAAATGATTATTTCATATTACATTTAGATGAATTATTTTTCTATGAAATTTAATGCTCTAGAACCAGAGTATTCCAATAGTGAGTTGGTTGGGTTTGAATTACTAAGAAATAAAAAAAAAATATTTTAAATTCGGTTTTATATTTGAAATTATTAACGTGAGGAATTCTTTTTGAAAAATATTCAAATATGAAATTTACAGAAGTTGTATGCAGTTATGGGTATTGAAGATTTAAAGGCTGTTGCAGAAACTTTTTTGTGACTAAAAATATTCTACTGTTAATTTATTAAAATAAAATAAAATTTGAATTGGAAATATTTTTAGAATTTCTAGAGGAAAAACGTTTTTAAAGCGAGGAAAGACACATGCATATTACGAATTGTGGCATTTCTTTCAGTATACAAATATGACAAATTTCTTCATTATCTGTTATTTCAAGTTTATTCAAGTTATTTAAGGTTTCGGCTTAAATGATTTTTAATAAGTCTTTTCAACATGTCTTATTGCACATGTAAGGAAAAACTATAAAGACCATGCATGACAAACTCTATGAAAAAAAGCGCATGTTTTCTGTGAAAATTAGTTATAATCTCCGTTTTTATCTTGTTTAAAGCAGGGTATCTCTGCTAATTGGTAGAGAAAAATGATTACTTTATATTATATTGAGAAGAATTATTTTTGCATGAAATTTAATTCTCTGAAGCCAGAGTATTCCAATCGAGAATTGGTGAGCTTTGAATTACTAAGAAAAAAATCTTTTAAATTCGCTTTTATAATAGAAATTTCTAAAGTGTGGAATTCTTTTTCAAATATATTCAAACATGAAATTTACAAAAGTAGTTTACTTGGTACTGGTAATTGATAGAGAAAAAATGATTATTGTATATTGTATCGAGATGAATTATTTTTCTATGATATTTGTTGCTCTGCAACGAGCGTATTCCAATCGAAGGTTGGTAAGGTTTGAATTACTAAGTAGAAAAATATATTCTTTTAAATTCGCTTTTATACTAGAAATTATTAATGTGAAGAATTCTTTTTGACATATATGCAAACATGAAATTAACAAAAGTAGTATAAGCTGGTAATTGGTAGAGAAAAAATGATTATTTTATATTATATTGAGATGAATTATTTTTCTATGAAATTTAATGCTGTGCAACCAGAGTATTCCAATCGAGAGTTGGTTAGGTTTGAATTACTAACAAAAAAAAAGAGAAATTCACTTTTATATTTGATGTAATTAACGTGAGGAATTCTTTTTGAGAAATATTCAAGCATGAAATTTACAGAAGTTGTATGTATTTATGAGTATAGAATATTTAAAGGCTGTTGCAGAAATTTTTTTTATGTGACTAAACACATTCTACTGTTAATTTATTAAAAAATAAAATAAAATTTGAATTGGAAATATTTTTAGAATTTCTAGAGGAAAAACGTTTTTGTAAGCGAGGAAAAACACTTGCATATGACGAATTGAGGCATTTCTTTCAGTATACAAATACGACAAATTTCTTCATTAACTTCTAATTGTTATTTCAAGTTTATTCAAATTATTTAAGGTTTCCGCTTAGATGATTTTTAATAAGCCTTTTCAACATTTGTTATTGCACATGTAAGGAAAACCTATAAAGACCATGCATGACAAACTCTATGGACAACAACGAATTTCTTTTTATGAAAATAAGTTATAGAGGAAAGTAGACGAATTTGGACCACTTCACATGTTTTTTGGTGCAACTCATTTAATTTTCGAAATACCTGCAAAATATCAATACAAGTGGTCAATCTATTCATCTGCTGACTAAGTAAATCTTTAGAATAATTTCTTTTTGAAAATCTTAAGTTTTATTTAAATTTGAAAAAATTGTCAAAAGTGGTCCAAATTCAGCAACTGATCGCCTAAGTTGGACCCCAGTTTCCTGTATTGTACCAAACAATATTAGGCTGATTTAATGAGTAGGGTATATAACTAATTTTATACAAAAAACTAAGTTAGCGATGAAAGAAACAATAAAGCGATACAACAGCAATGAAATGTAATGAAATGAAACGTCTGAAAGTAAGATTAATTGTATTAAATCAAAATGTATTCAAAATATAATCAAAATAATTAAGAATAGCAATTATGGAACTAATTACCAGTTACTTGAATATCATGAAAGAGTCATGCAAAGCTTACACATGAATTGAATTTCTCTTTTATTCATTTTTTATTCCAGCGAACATACCATGTAACCATATATATGTCAATATGAATACTGAAACATTTCTGCTATTTTATTTTTCTTACGAATTAGGCAAAACCAATCATCACTGTCTTGATTTTTTTTTAGATTCTGAATCATTAGACATTTGTTTTTTTCTTTAACTTATGTCTGTAGTTCTCCCCTTCAATCATTTTCTTTCCAAATGAATTACTCCTATTTTTTAAAACTTTGTATTCCAATTGCTTTTGAAGTTTCAGAACTTCCTTTTTATCGTTTTTTTTTTTTTTTTTTTTTTTTTTTTTTCATTTCAAGGTTTACTTTATATGGCGAAGATGTTAACATGGCTGTTTTTTCACTCCGTCTGTGGTTTGACTTAACTGATTTTGACAGAAGAGATATAATTTTCAATGATTCTTTGGATTTGGAGGGGGGGGGGTAGCTGCAGCCTTCTTGTGGGTCTCTTCATAACTTACTCTTTCCTTTGGATTTCCTATATCTTTGTCTTTGGCAGAAAAGTGGAATCCTCAAGAACTATAAAAAGTCTGCTCCGCCTTCTCCTCCTCGGAATCACAAATATCCTCTCTGAGGAAAATGTCTGAATTCAACACTGCAAACATATTATCCGTAAGAATAAATAATTCAAAGAAAATAAATACAAATACATATAAAATAAAAGAAATTGCGAACAAAATTTATTGCATAAACATGTAAAAAAGATTTTTTCATCTATATAAGCCTAAACTGTCTAAAGATATTGGTCCAGATATACAAAATAAATTAATTTAAAATATTCATAAACTTGCATTAAATATAATCTATTATATACATATATATATATATATATTAAAAAAATAGTGTCCAACGTGTTGAGCCCTCGAAATCTGTTACTTATAAATTTATGTGTGGGTCTAATTTAAGCAACTCAAATTGGTTCAATTAAGGCAACTGCGCCATTTTTTAAAACAGATAATCTCAAGACTAAAAACAAAAACAAAAGGAAACAAATCTGCGTGAAAGGTATGCGCCATAAACAGATGAATTTAGGTATGTATACGAAAACATAACAACTTACCTTAGTTTTATAGTATTCTCTTACGTTTAGTAGGACAAAATTAGATCAAAACAGTTAATTTTAGGTTTTTTTAAATTGTCCGAAAACTGCACATGGAAGGTGGGTGGCTCTTCTGATCATAAATAACGTCATTCTGATGAGTAGTATTTCAGCGGTAGATGGCTTCTCTCTCTGTAATTTACGACAGAATGGCAACTATCCATTTAATGCGGCGTTCCAAATATGGCTACTCTAGCCTAATCTCCGTTTTTATCTTTTCTTAAAGCAGGGAATCTCTGGTAATTGGTAGAGAAAAATGATTATTTTATGTTATATTGCGATGAATTATTTTTCTGTGAAATTTAATGGTCTGCAACCAGAGTATTCCAATCGAGAGTTGGTTAGGTTTGAATTACTCAGAAAAAAAAAAAAATTCACTTTTATATTTCAAGTAATTAACGTGAGGAATTCTTTTTGTAAAATATTCAATCATGAAATTTACAGAAGTTGTATACATATACGAGTATAGAAGATTTAAAGGCTGTTGCAGAATTTTCTTTTTGTAATTAAAAAAATTCTACTGTAATTTTATTAAAAAATAAAACAAAATTTGAAATAGAAATATTTTTAGAATTTCTCGAGGAAAAACGTTTTTGTAAGCGAGGAAAAACACTGGCATATGACGAATTGTGGCATTTCTTTCAGTATACAAATACGACAAATTTCTTCATTATCTCCTAGCTGTCATTTCAAGTTTATTCAAATTATTTAAGGTTTCCGCTTAGATGATTTTTAACAAGTCTTTTCAACATTTGTTATTGCACATGTAAGGAAAACCTATAAAGACCATGCGTGATAAACTCTATGGACAACAACGAATTTTTTTTTTTTTTTTTTTTTTTTTTTTTTTTTTATGAAAATAAGTTATAGGGGAGATTAGACGAATTTGGACCACTTCACATGTTTTCTGGTGCAACTCATTTAATTTTCGATATATCTGCAAAATATCATTACAAGTGGTCAATCTATTCATCTGCTAACTAAGTAAATCTTTAGAATAATTTATTTTTTAAAAACTTAAGTTTTATTTAAATTTGAAAAATTTGTCAAAAGTGGTACAAATTCAGCATCTGATCGCCGAAGTTGGACCTCAGTTTCCTATATTGGACCAAACAATATTAGTCTGATTTAATGAGTAGGGAATATAACTAATTTTATAAAAAACAAAGTTAGCGATCAACGAAACAGTAAAGCGATACAACAGCAATGTAATGTAATGAAATGACACGCCTGAAAGTAAGATTAATTGTATTAAATCAAAATGTATTCAAAATATAATCAAAATAATTAAGAATAGAAATTATGGAACTAATTACCAGTTACTTGAATATCATGAAAGAGTCATGCAAAGCCTACACATGAATTGAATTTCTCTTTTATTCATTTTTTATTCCAGCGAACATACCATGTAACCATATATATGTCAATATGAATACTGAAACATTTCTGCTATTTTATTTTTCTTACGAATTAGGCAAAACCAATCATCACTGTCTTGATTTTTTTTTTAGATTCTGAATCATTAGACATTTGTTTTTTTTCTTTAATTTATGTCTGTAGTTCTTCCCAAATGAATTACTCCTATTTTTTAAAACTTTGTATTCCAATTGCTTTTGAAGTTTCAGAACTTCCTTTTTATCGTTTTTTTTTTTTTTTCATTTCAAGGTTTACTTTATATGGCGAAGATGTTAACATGGCTGTTTTTTCACTCCGTCTGTGGTTTGACTTAACTGATTTTGACAGAAGAGATATAATTTTCAATGATTCTTTGGATTTGGAGGGGGGGGGGGGGTAGCTGCAGCCTTCTTGTAAGTCTCTTCATAACTTACTCTTTCCTTTAGATTTCCTATATCTTTGTCTTTGGCAGAAAAGTGGAATCCTCAAGAACTATAAAAAGTCTGCTCCGTCTTCTCCTCCTCGGAATCACAAATATCCTCTCTGAGGAAAATGTCTGAATTCAACACTGCAAACATATTATCCGTAAGAATAAATAATTCAAAGAAAATAAATACAAATACATATAAAATAAAAGAAATTGCGAACAAAATTTATTGCATAAACATGTAAAAAAGATTTTTTCATCTATATAAGCCTAAACTGTCTAAAGATATTGGTCCAGATATACAAAATAAATTAATTTAAAATATTCATAAACTTGCATTAAATATAATCTATTATATACACACATATATATATATATATATATATATATATATATATTAAAAAAAATAGTGCCCAACGTGTTGAGCCCTCGAAATCTGTTACTTATAAATTTATGTGTGGGTCTAATTTAAGCAACTCAAATTCGTTCAATTAAGGCAACTGCGCCATTTTTTAAAACAGATAATCTCAAGACTAAAAACAAAAACAAAAGGAAACAAATCTGCGTGAATGGTATGCGCCATAAACAGATGAATTTAGATATGTATACGAAAACATAACAACTTACCTTAGTTTTATAGTATTATCTTACGTTTAGTAGGACAAAATTAGATCAAAACAGTTAATTTTAGGTTTTTTTAAATTCTCCGAAAACTGCACATGGAAGGTGGGTGGCTCTTCTGATCATAAATAACGTCATTCTGATGGGTAGGATTTCAGCGGTAGATGGCTTCTCTCTCTGTAATTTACGACAGAATGGCAACTATCCATTTAATGCGGCGTTCCAAATATGGCTACTCTAGCCTAATCTCCGTTTTCATCTTTTCTTAAAGCAAGGAATCTCTGGTAATTGGTAGAGAAAAATGATTATTTTATGTTATATTGCGATGAATTATTTTTCTGTGAAATTTAATGGTCTGCAACCAGAGTATTCCAATCGAGAGTTGGTTAGGTTTGAATTACTCAGAAAAAAAAAAAAATTCACTTTTATATTTCAAGTAATTAACGTGAGGAATTCTTTTTGAAAAATATTCAATCATGAAATTTACAGAAGTTGTATACATATACGAGTATAGAAGATTTAAAGGCTGTTGCAGAATTTTCTTTTTGTAATTAAAAAAATTCTACTGTAATTTTATTAAAAAATAAAACAAAATTTGAAATAGAAATATTTTTAGAATTTCTCGAGGAAAAACGTTTTTGTAAGCGAGGAAAAACACTGGCATATGACGAATTGTGGCATTTCTTTCAGTATACAAATACGACAGATTTCTTCATTATCTTCTAGCTGTCATTTCAAGTTTATTCAAATTATTTAAGGTTTCCGCTTAGATGATTTTTAACAAGTCTTTTCAACATTTGTTATTGCACATGTAAGGAAAACCTATAAAGACCATGCATGATAAACTCTATGGACAACAACGAATTTTTTTTTTTTTTTTTTTTTTTTTTTTTATGAAAATAAGTTATAGGGGAGATTAGACGAATTTGGACCACTTCACATGTTTTCTGGTGCAACTCATTTAATTTTCGATATATCTGCAAAATATTATTACAAGTGGTCAATCTATTCATCTGCTAACTAAGTAAATCTTTAGAATAATTTCTTTTTTTAAAATCTTAAGTTTTATTTAAATTTGAAAAATTTGTCAAAAGTGGCCCAAATTCAGCATCTGATCGCCCAAGTTGGACCTCAGTTTCCTATATTGGACCAAACAATATTAGTCTGATTTAATGAGTAGGGAATATAACTAATTTTATAAAAAACAAAGTTAGCGATCAACGAAACAGTAAAGCGATACAACAGCGATGTAATGTAATGAAATGAAACGCCTGAAAGTAAGATTAATTGTATTAAATCAAAATGTATTCAAAATATAATCAAAATAATTAAGAATAGAAATTATGGAACTAATTACCAGTTACTTGAATATCATGAAAGAGTCATGCAAAGCTTACACATGAATTGAATTTCTCTTTTATTCATTTTTTATTCCAGCGAACATACCATGTAACCATATATATGTCAATATGAATACTGAAACATTTCTGCTATTTTATTTTTCTTACGAATTAGGCAAAACCAATCATCACTGTCTTGATTTTTTTTTAGATTCTGAATCATTAGACATTTGTTTTTTTCTTTAACTTATGTCTGTAGTTCTCCCCTTCAATCATTTTCTTTCCAAATGAATTACTCCTATTTTTTAAAACTTTGTATTCCAATTGCTTTTGAAGTTTCAGAACTTCCTTTTTATCGTTTTTTTTTTTTTTTTTTTTTTTTTTTTTTTTTTTTTTTTTTTTTTCATTTCAAGGTTTACTTTATATGGCGAAGATGTTAACATGGCTGTTTTTTCACTCCGTCTGTTGTTTGACTTAACTGATTTTGACAGAAGAGATATAATTTTCAATGATTCTTTGGATTTGGAGGGGGGGGGGGTAGCTGCAGCCTTCTTGTAAGTCTCTTCATAACTTACTCTTTCCTTTGGATTTCCTATATCTTTGTCTTTGGCAGAAAAGTGGAATCCTCAAGAACTATAAAAAGTCTGCTCCGCCTTCTCCTCCTCGGAATCACAAATATCCTCTCTGAGGAAAATGTTTGAATTCAACACTGCAAACATATTATCCGTAAGAATAAATAATTCAAAGAAAATAAATACAAATACATATAAAATAAAAGAAATTGCGAACAAAATTTATTGCATAAACATGTAAAAAAGATTTTTTCATCTATATAAGCCTAAACTGTCTAAAGATATTGGTCCAGATATACAAAATAAATTAATTTAAAATATTCATAAACTTGCATTAAATATAATCTATTATATACATATATATATATATATATATATATATATATATATATATATATATATATTAAAAAAAATAGTGTCCAACGTGTTGAGCCCTCGAAATCTGTTACTTATAAATTTATGTGTGGGTCTAATTTAAGCAACTCAAATTCGTTCAATTAAGGCAACTGCGCCATTTTTTAAAACAGATAATCTCAAGACTAAAAACAAAAACAAAAGGAAACAAATCTGCGTGAAAGATATGCGCCATAAACAGATGAATTTAGATATGTATACGAAAACATAACAACTTACCTTAGTTTTATAGTATTCTCTTACGTTTAGTAGGACAAAATTAGATCAAAACAGTTAATTTTAGGTTTTTTTAAATTCTGCGAAAACTGCACATGGAAGGTGGGTGGCTCTTCTGATCATAAATAACGTCATTCTGATGGGTAGGATTTCAGCGGTAGATGGCTTCTCTCTCTGTAATTTACGACAGAATGGCAACTATCCATTTAATGCGGCGTTCCAAATATGGCTACTCTAGCCTAATCTCCGTTTTCATCTTTTCTTAAAGCAAGGAATCTCTGGTAATTGGTAGAGAAAAATGATTATTTTATGTTATATTGCGATGAATTATTTTTCTGTGAAATTTAATGGTCTGCAACCAGAGTATTCCAATCGAGAGTTGGTTAGGTTTGAATTACTCAGAAAAAAAAAAAATTCACTTTTATATTTCAAGTAATTAACGTGAGGAATTCTTTTTGAAAAATATTCAATCATGAAATTTACAGAAGTTGTATACATATACGAGTATAGAAGATTTAAAGGCTGTTGCAGAATTTTCTTTTTGTAATTAAAAAAATTCTACTGTAATTTTATTAAAAAATAAAACAAAATTTGAAATAGAAATATTTTTAGAATTTCTCGAGGAAAAACGTTTTTGTAAGCGAGGAAAAACACTGGCATATGACGAATTGTGGCATTTCTTTCAGTATACAAATACGACAAATTTCTTCATTATCTTCTAGCTGTCATTTCAAGTTTATTCAAATTATTTAAGGTTTCCGCTTAGATGATTTTTAACAAGTCTTTTCAACATTTGTTATTGCACATGTAAGGAAAACCTATAAAGACCATGCATGATAAACTCTATGGACAACAACGAATTTTTTTTTTTTTTTTTTTTTTTTTTTTTTATGAAAATAAGTTATAGGGGAGATTAGACGAATTTGGACCACTTCACATGTTTTCTGGTGCAACTCATTTAATTTTCGATATATCTGCAAAATATTATTACAAGTGGTCAATCTATTCATCTGCTAACTAAGTAAATCTTTAGAATAATTTCTTTTTTTAAAATCTTAAGTTTTATTTAAATTTGAAAAATTTGTCAAAAGTGGCCCAAATTCAGCATCTGATCGCCCAAGTTGGACCTCAGTTTCCTATATTGGACCAAACAATATTAGTCTGATTTAATGAGTAGGGAATATAACTAATTTTATAAAAAACAAAGTTAGCGATCAACGAAACAGTAAAGCGATACAACAGCAATGTAATGTAATGAAATGAAACGCCTGAAAGTAAGATTAATTGTATTAAATCAAAATGTATTCAAAATATAATCAAAATAATTAAGAATAGAAATTATGGAACTAATTACCAGTTACTTGAATATCATGAAAGAGTCATGCAAAGCTTACACATGAATTGAATTTCTCTTTTATTCATTTTTTATTCCAGCGAACATACCATGTAACCATATATATGTCAATATGAATACTGAAACATTTCTGCTATTTTATTTTTCTTACGAATTAGGCAAAACCAATCATCACTGTCTTGATTTTTTTTTAGATTCTGAATCATTAGACATTTGTTTTTTTCTTTAACTTATGTCTGTAGTTCTTCCCTTCAATCATTTTCTTTCCAAATGAATTACTTCTATTTTTTAAAACTTTGTATTCCAATTGCTTTTGAAGTTTCAGAACTTCCTTTTTATCGTTTTTTTTTTTTTTTTGTTTTAGTTTTTTTTTTTTTTTTTTTTTTTGTTTTGTTCTGTTTTGTCATTTCAAGGTTTACTTTATATGGCGAAGATGTTAACATGGCTGTTTTTTCACTCCGTCTGTGGTTTGACTTAACTGATTTTGACAGAAGAGATATAATTTTCAATGATTCTTTGGATTTGGAGGGGGGGGGGGTAGCTGCAGCCTTCTTTTGGGTCTCTTCATAACTTACTCTTTCCTTTGGATTTCCTATATCTTTGTCTTTGGCAGAAAAGTGGAATCCTCAAGAACTATAAAAAGTCTGCTCCGCCTTCTCCTCCTCGGAATCGCAAATATCCTCTCTGAGGAAAATGTCTGAATTCAACACTGCAAAACATATAATCCGTAAGAATAAATAATTCAAAGAAAATAAATACAAATACATATAAAATAAAAGAAATTGCGAACAAAATTTATTGCATAAACATGTAAAAAAGATTTTTTTATCTATATAGGCCTAAACTGTCTAAAGATATTGGTCCAGATATACAAAATAAATTAATTTAAAATATTCATAAACTTGCATTAAATATAAACTATTATATATATATATATATATATATATATATATATATTAAAAAAATAGTGTCCACCCTGTTGAGCCCTCGAAATCTGTTACTTATAAATTTATGTGTGGGTCTAATTTAAGCAACTCAAATTGGTTCAATTAAGGCAACTGCGCCATTTTTTAAAACAGATAATCTCAAGACTAAAAACAAAAACAAAAGGAAACAAATCTGCGTGAAAGGTATGCGCCATAAACAGATGAATTTAGATATGTATACGAAAACATAACAACTTACCTTAGTTTTATAGTATTCTCTTACGTTTAGTAGGACAAAATTAGATCAAAACAGTTAATTTTAGGTTTTTTTAAATTGTCCGAAAACTGCACATGGAAGGTGGGTGGCTCTTCTGATCATAAATAACGTCATTCTGATGAGTAGGATTTCAGCGGTAGATGGCTTCTCTCTCTGTAATTTACGACAGAATAGCAACGATCCATTTAATGCGGCGTTGCAAATATGGCTACTCTCCCCTAATCTCCGTTTTTATCTTTTCTTAAAGCAGGGAATCTCTGGTAATTGGTAGAGAAAAATGATTATTTTATGTTATATTGCGATGAATTATTTTTCTGTGAAATTTAATGGTCTGCAACCAGAGTATTCCAATCGAGAGTTGGTTAGGTTTGAATTACTCAGAAAAAAAAAAAAAAAAATCACTTTTATATTTCAAGTAATTAACGTGAGGAATTCTTTTTGAAAAATATTCAATCATGAAATTTACAGAAGTTGTATACATATACGAGTATAGAAGATTTAAAGGCTGTTGCAGAATTTTCTTTTTGTAACTAAAAAAATTCTACTGTAATTTTATTAAAAAATAAAACAAAATTTGAAATAGAAATATTTTTAGAATTTCTCGAGGAAAAACGTTTTTGTAAGCGAGGAAAAACACTGGCATATGACGAATTGTGGCATTCCTTTCAGTATACAAATACGACAAATTTCTTCATTATCTTCTAGCTGTCATTTCAAGTTTATTCAAGTTATTTAATGTTTTTGCTTAGATGATTTTTAATAAGTCTTTTCAATATTTGTTATTGCACATGTAAGGAAAAACTATAAAGACCATGGGTGACAAACTCTATTGACAACATCGCCTTTTTTTATGCTAACCTCTGTAAAGAACATTAACACATTACCTGTCGGGATGGATTTTTATTAACGTTTTTACTTCATACAAGATTTACTTCATTCGATGTTTCCAATAGGTTATGCTACTTTCATAAATACAAATAAAAAAATAGCTTTAGCAGTTCGAGATGTGCTTGTCTATTTCACGTCGACCGCTTTCCATAAAGTAAAGCTGTCGCCAAACAATGGTATTTAACGCTAATAACATAAAAGTGTGACCCCACATTTCAAAAGGAGCGCTGGTACGTACTGTACGTATTCCTTTTTTTTCTGTCTTTTGAATAATTCAATTTGGTTTTCTAATGAAGAATATGAGTTAACAGCTATTTTCCTATTTGTATCGCCTTTTGAGAAAAAAACATTGTTAAAAATGTAGAATATTTCACCTACAAAAATTGATCAGATAAATTTATATCATGATTATGGTATTCTGCCATCAAAAAGTGAACAGTGGTGGGATCGATATGAGATTTATTTGCAAATGGATAAAGAATCACGGAACTGTGATAAATAATCATGAAAACTGTGATAAGCTAATGTCTGTTAAAAAAGGAATGTAGTTCAACAGCTCCAAATTTTTGTGGCTCGTTATTTGTAGGCATTATCTAATTTGTATTTTTATTTATATATTATTTTTGATTATTGTAATGTTATATCTGTTTACATTTTCTGTCCAAATAACGATCAATCTGTTCCTTAAAAAGTCCCGTTTTAGTGGCGTTTGTTACTTATGCACAAAACCTAATTATAGTAATTCCATAAACCATATTTTATGCGAACAGACTCATCCTGCGATTTTTAAAACGCTATTCATGCCTAACATATTTTAATTTTTTGACAGGGTACCTTCCTGACAATCTTTTGTAATCGGGATAACGGAAAAATAGAAAAGTATCGTTTAAGAATTTCAACCTAGTGCAGAAACACCCTATCATCAAGAAATGCAAAAAAAAAAAAAAAAAAAAAAAAAAAAATGACGTAACCAAATACTGATAAAAAAAAAGTGGGGGGGGGGGACAATATAATTTAATCTTTCTAAAATAAAAAAAAATAATGGACATTCAAATTTTAATTATTTATTAAATATTTCAAAGCACTTAACATATGCAGTCAGGTTCAAATTGTTTCAAAATGTCAAATATTATAATTTCACACTTTTTGAAAATATAAATAACTGTGACTGAAAACAAACAAACAAAAAAAGATATAAGTTGGTTTTAATCATTCTATTTTTTAAAAAAATGCATTGCTGATGACTCAAATATTTATTTGCATAAAAAAAAAAAAAAAAGCTTTAAGAAAATTGTGCTTTTTTTCCCCATCCGCAGGAATTGAGAGAATTTAGGAATAATATAGTTTTATTTACAAGGGGACCACCAAACATGGGGCTCACCGATTTTGATGAATTTAAGGTATGTTGTTGAGTCCTTATCCCTAATTCTTCCTGTGAAGGGATTTCTTCAAATGGGCCTTGGATTTTGAGAAATTAGGGGTCAAAGTTCAGCATATGTTTCAAATACTTGTTAGTTTGAACGTTTGTTCGAGTCGTCCGTGGCGTTAAGGCAGTGTGCTCGCTTGTCAACCGTACGGTCTGGGTTCGATGCTGTCACTAGACTTTTATTATTAATTTTATATTTTGACTCTTTACAAAATTTTAAGTATGGTTATGAATTGCTACAACTTTGAATTTTTTTTACATTTTCCTAAAAAATATACAATTACCCTTATGATTTTATATATATTTATCTCTAATGGCAAAAATCCAAACTATTACCTTTATATATTTTATATTACCTTTATATATTTTTATGTTTTAAGCAAAGTTTAGAAATAATACATTGCATATATTTATATACATTATGGAATTGTATTATATACTTTATGGAATTGTAATAGAAAATTTATTATTTCGTGTAAATTGTAAATAATAATTTTGATATTAAATGACCAAACGTGTTTATTTTTTATGAATACAAATGGACAATTTGACCATTTTTATTCACAAAAATGATATTTCAAAATATTTTTCCATTCTAACAAATAATGATAATGAAGCAAAACTTGTCAACAGGAAATGTAAAAATCGTCTGCGGATCCCACATAAGATGTAACTTATGAAACATATATTTTAAGAAATCGTCAGCTAGACTTTCATAATGAAATCTAAATAAATAATTTTTTTAAACTGATATATTTTCTTTTTTTTTAAAGACAAGTACTATGTAAGAAATTATGCTCTATATAGGAAAATTTTCCGTATGAATATTCCGTTTTGAATATTTTTACGATATATGCACCTGATTAATTGTATATTTACTAAACTTACATAATTTATAAGCATATTTTACATATTTTTTAAAGTATAAATGTCAGTAATATTAAAAATTTTTATATTTTATCATTTAACATATTTTAATATATTTAAAACAAATGAAATATTAAAAAGATATTTGTTTTGTTAATTTTTTTTCTAATAAAATACTATGCATTTTTTGAGACTTGAATTTAAAATATAAAAAGGTAAATACTAATATAAATTTTATGAAAATAAATTTTCTGCACAAATAAAAGACAAATTAATTTACAATTCTGCCAACAGAAATGTTAGTTTAAAAATGAGAGAAAAAATAGATGTTTCCATGAAAATTCAAAAAGATAAATCTATTTCTTTATTTTTTTAGGAAAATGCCAAAATTTCAAAACTGTAGAAATTCGTAACTTTGATTAAAATTTATAAAGTGTCAAAAGTATGAAATTAATTTTTAAAAAAAGTCGGGAGCCAGCATCGAACTCGAGACCTCCGGTTGGAGATCGAGAACTCTGTCGTCACGCCAGGTGATACTCGACAAAGATTGTAAACTAATGAGTATTTGAAACGTATGCTGAACATTGACCTCCATTTTCTCAAAATCTAAGGACCATTTGAAGAAATCCTTTCACCAGAGTAATTAGGGATAAGAACTCTACAATATACATTAAATACATCAAAATCGGTGAGCATCATGTTTGGTGGTCCCCTTGTAAGAACTCGGTTATCACTTAATATTTTATCACTAAATATAATAATTAGTGTATATTTTAGAAATATTTTGTGAACTGAAAAAGCGACAACCTGATCATTCCCGATGATTCTTGAGATCATTCCCGATCTGATCATTCCCGATCTGGGAGAACGGGTTTAGACACCGTCGTGTAAGGACGTGTGTGTTGTCTGCTCCCGCTTGAAGGCGGAGCTTAGTATCGCGCTACTTTCGTATTGGTTGTGTGCCAGTGACGCCGTAGTGACGTATCTGATGACCACAGCGCCTGGGCAGCTAATCCCAGAGGTTCTAGAGAAGGGGTTCGTCGTCTCTGGTAATATGTTTTCCATTTTATCACGTAGGGGTTGTACAGATGTGAGGGCTCTGTCATCTGAGGATGCAGAGTGCCTGGGTTGGAAAATTCATGCTGACTATGCATCAGAGTAATGTAGATCGAGGGCAATTATGAAAGTTCTTGCTGAAAAGAAGCGTAATGGAGTCTCTTTCGATGATGAAGAGAAACAGCTTACTGCTTGTAAGGAATTACAAAATGTCTTGTGGACAGACATTATGACCTTGCAGACTAACACTGGATTAAACTTCCTAGTTTTCCAGTATGCCAACGAAAGTAAAGTTAAAAATCCAGACCCAATTTCGGAAAATGCCCAGTCCGTTGAGACGCCGGCCAACTCAAGTTCGGTAGGGGAGGTGGCGCCATCTGCTGTAGCGGATGCAAACCAAACTCCTTCTTCGAATAAGAGAAGGTTGGAGTCTTCAGCGGACTCTGAAAATTCTAGCCCCATTGATGAGGAAAATTTTCAAACTGTCAGCTCAAAAAAGAGCAAAAAAAAAGAAAATTCTGATAATACTGACAATGTTAGTGAGATGGAGATATCTGATACGACGGTTAAAATTAAGAAAACCAGGATCCCCCCCATCAAAATTATACCACCTGAGAGGTGGTCTGCTCTTTTAGATGGCCTTAAAAGAATGGCACCCTCTACCCGTTCCAAAGCTAAGGGAAAGTACCTTAGCTTATCTTTTGATACTGTCGAGGACTACAGGACTGTTCAAGCTACTTTGCTTAAAAGCAATATTAAATTTCACAGTTACGTTCTCGAAGATGCAAAGCCAATTAGAGTGGTTCTTCGGGGACTTCCAGTCAACACCTCTGTCCCGGAAATCCAAGAGATCCTGGACATTGATTTCCCGGGCATCACGGTGACCCAGATGTATAGGGGTCCCGTGAGCAATAAAAGATTAATGCCCCTTTTCTACTGTTCGATCCCTCAGCAAGAAGGTGTTGACAGCATCTTTGAGATAACGGAATTCATGCAAACTGAGGTCAGTTTTGAGAAATACCGGGGGAGGAAGGGTCCATCACAGTGTCATAACTGTCAGGGATTTTTTCACTCATCTCTCTCGTGTAACCTACCTCCAGTGTGCCTTAAGTGCTCCGGAGGTCACATTACAAAGGAATGTACGAAGAGTTTTGATGAGCCCTGTCGGTGTTGCCACTGCGGACTCGACCACCCCGCGAATTTCAGGAACTGCCCGAAGTTTCCCAAAACTAACCCCCCCAAGAGAGGCAAAATTTTAAAATCTAATAGTAATAGCAAACCTAATGTTGTAAATGTAAAGTCAAATAGGACTTTCACCAACAGGAAAGTTGATTCTTCCCAATCATTTAGGGAAGCTGCAATTGGACGTAAGGTCGCATCACCTCCCCCCCCCTCCAACCCTCAAAATTCAAAAAATTCGGCCCCAGCTAAGGATGTCTTTTCGGCTGCCGAGTTCATTGAAAATTTGATGAAATTTGAATCTAACTACAGTGCAGACGTTGTCTGCAAAGCATTTTCGGAATCCCTTCCGGCCCTCCGTTTGGCATCCACGGAGATTGACCGGATTTTTATTCTTTATTCCAAAATTGTTAACTTATCCAAAATTGGTTAGGTAATTACATCTGCGGATGTGCATTTTTTTCCCCATTTTTAGTTCTGTTTTTGTTCCCCATCATGTTCCCAGCTACTAGTAATTTGGACTCTTTCGCCATTGGTATATTTAATGCCAATGGACTAAAACGTCAGGAAACTGAATTTCAAGCTTGGGTTTACAGTAACAATTTAGACATCGTTTTGGTCAGCGAGACCCATTTTTCCCAGGGAAATATCTCCAAGGTTGCCAACTACGAGTTATTCAATGTAGACAGGGCTCGTAGGGGCACCAATGGCCACAGTTGGGGCGGCACTGCTATTTATGTTAAAATAGGGTTTAATGCGACTTTCATCAATCTTCCCCCTCAAAATTGCATCGAAGTTACTTCTGTTGTTCTGGACTTTCCCAATATTCCAAATCTTCTCATAGCAGCCATTTATGTACCTCCTTTAAATGATAGAAACCTGCTGGAGCAAGAATTATCCCGGCTCACTAATGATTTTCCAAATTTTATTCTTGCGGGTGATTTTAATGCTACTCATCCCTCTTGGCACTGTAGATCAACTAATGGGTTTGGAACCAAACTCAGGAAGTGGGTGAATCAAAATTATGCGCAAACTATTGCGCTCCCTTCACCCACATATCCACCTTCTAATAATTATCTGGACTTTGCAATCACCCGCAACTTCCCTTATCCTTACAGCATTCAAACGCTGAACGATCTAAGTTCAGATCATTTGCCAGTGATCCTTCGATACCGAGTTGACACTTACAACCTAGACTTAGGTAGGCTTCTCCGCACAAGGTGGGAAGACTTCACCTTCCTGCTTGAACAGCGGGAGACTCCGAACATTGTCCCAGAGACAAAAGAGGAGGCGGAGGAAGCCATCAGTCAACTCGGGGATGTTCTCAGAGAGGTGTATGAGCAGTGTTCTCAACCGAGAACCAATACTGCCGACACACTCCGTCTACCGTTGGAAATCAGGCAATTGATAACTGAACGAAATCGTGCTCGTAGGATGTGGCAGGTCTATCGTACTCAGTATTTTAGGACCCATTTAAATCAGTTGCACAGGAGAGTCAAGGCTGCTATCTCCAAGTTTAGAAGTGAACGCTGGAACACATTTGTTGAGTCATTGTCAACACAAGACAACACAATTTGGAAGGCTGCTTCCCGCATTCGTAGGACACGAACACACATTCCGGCTATTACTAGCCCTAACTGCCCAAATGGCACGGGCATGGCATATACTAACACTGAAAAGGCTGAAGCTATCGCTGAAAGTCTTAGAAGTCAGTTTACACCTAATTCTGGTATGGACAACCCTAGGGTTGCCACTGTGTTGGAGACCACAGTTCAAAATTTTTTAAACACTGACACACCTAACACACTATCCCCGACCACACCTTCTGAGGTTCGGGAGTACATCTCAGGCTTAAAAAAGGACAAGTCTCCGGGTGAAGACCGCATCTCTACTAATATGCTTATTAACTTACCCCATAACTTTATTCTCTATCTTGTCATTCTAATTAATTGCATGTTAACTTTAAAAATTTTTCCTGATTGCTGGAAGAAGGCTATTGTTGTCCCCATTCCCAAGAGTGGGGCGGCTGATAGTCATGACCCTTCCAGCTTTCGCCCCATTTCTTTATTATCAAGTCTATCTAAAGTTTATGAATATGTTCTTGTCAACCGCCTTAAGGAGTTCTTAAATTCTAATGACGTGCTTATACCGGAGCAATTCGGTTTTCGGGCACGTCATTCAACAACTCATCAGTTGTGGAGAGTTTCTGAACTTCTTCACGATGGCATTAAATCCGGCGGTGTGACAGGAGCAATCTTTCTTGATGTGCAAAAGGCCTTTGACAAGGTCTGGCACATCGCTCTCATCTTTAAATTAATTGCTCTCGGCGTTCCTAGCCAACTTATTAAAATCTATAATGACTACTTTAAACTTAGATCTTTTGTCGTTAGAGTTGGAAATTCCTACTCTAACTCCCATCCTATCTCTAGCTCTGTGCCCCAGGGCTCTCTTAGCGGTCCCACCCTCTTCAACATCTATGTTAACGATATTCCAAAAATGCCTGATGTCGACTTAGCAATCTTTGCCGACGACACTGCCATGCTTCACAAACACAAACATGCACTATCAGTGTTCTCTAAACTTCAAAATTATCTTAATATTCTTTCGGCCTGGTTTAGAAAATGGAAAATTAAAGTGAACAGTGCCAAAAGTGCCGCCATCTTCTTCACCAATCAACGTACCAACCCCGTTGCTAATTTAAACTTTAAATTGAACAATGAAAATATTCCCTGGAAGACAGATTATAAGTACCTAGGCATTCACCTGGATTCCAAATTATCATGGCAACAGCACATCACGGAAATCCTGCATCGTGCTGATCGTGCCGTGGGCTCCCTTAACCCCCTCTTGGCTTGGAATAGCCCCCTGTCAATCAAGAACAAATTGTTACTGTACAAATCTATGATTCGACCCATTATAACTTATGGTTCTGCAATCTATGGATGTGCTGCTAAAACTAGACTTGATAAAATTCAAGTCTTCCAAAATAAACTTCTGCGTAGGTTTGTGAGAGCGACCCGCTATGTCCGAAATGACGTCATTCATCGTGACCTTAAAATTAAACCTATTTTTGCTGAAATCAGAAAACTTGCGATGAAGTTTCACAGGTCAATCCCAGCTGTGCGGAATCCTGCGTTAAATGCCATTCAACATTATGATGCAAGAGTGGGGAGAAACCGGAAACGGCCTCTCGCTATTCTCACTCGGGACGATAACTTCGTCCCACCCTCTAAAACTTCCAGAAGAAATCCTTCTGCTGTCACTTAAACGCAGGATTCCCCGGGAAAAATTTTATTTCCCCTAGATTGAAAGAAATTTTCATCTAGAATTGGCATTTCCCCTTTGACGTCATGCAGCAAACTGTTTATTGATAACAGCCGCGTATGTTAACTTCCCTAATTTTCTGTTTTATTTTAATTTTATCATCTTATTATAATTTTGGAACTTCCCTTCCTTCATGCATTTTTGTACTTGGGTGCTTACTATCCTGTTGCAAAATTTCAGTTTTATTTCTTTGTGATGTTACGATACTCCATCTTGGGCGAGGTTAGGCTTGCCTTCCTCGCTCCAGTCCGGCCTTGGGGTGTTTGCTCACTGCACCCCGGCCAATTTTATTCATTTTACCCCATGTTTGGACTTTTCGACCAGGAGTTAGAAAAAAAAAAAAAAAATTACCCGGTCGCAAAATTTCATTTCCCAGTTTATAGTTTTATTTTTACTAGTTGTTTTCAGCTTTTTAAATTTTTAACTTGTCCCCATTTTCGACCTTTGTCAGTGCCGAAGTGTTAATTGCACTAGCGGTGTTTTTCACTCTTGCTCAGACGTAGCCGAACTGGCTGTCCGAAATGTTAGTATTCTCTCACGGGGATCTAAATCCAGGCCTTTTTCAAGGCTTTACCGTTGGTGCATGAGGAATGCGTTTTGAACCGTGATGAGATGCTAGCACTAGGCTGTCAGTGAAACTGCTGAAGAGTTTGCAGCTGGGAGACCCACGAAATGTGATGCGCACCAGGCCTGGCACTCAAAATTAGTGAGCTATATGGCCCGCCTTTTTTTTTTTTATAGGTTTTAGAGTTAGTTAGGCTTGGCTACCTTATGCTATGATTTTTCTGTGCTCGTTGGTACCCTACTGTCTTTGCATTCTCCGATCTTTACCTACGCCAGTAAGTGAAATGACATCGAAGTGTAGGGCAACCAAATTCATTTGGATGCCTTATGCGCCCCCCTTTTGGTGGTTATATTTAACCCCGTGCTTCCAACTCTGGAATGGCCCTCGGGACTCCTCCAGAGTATCCAAATTATACTTTTAGGCCGTGCATTGTTTCGAAATTCATCTCTAGTTCCCTTTCTCATTTTTAGTTGGAGGTTACGCGCGGCGGCGTTTCACGCCGCGTTGGCACTCCTTAAGCACCGCGATGTCATGTCAAGCGACAACCTTTTAATATACAGAAAAAAGGAATTTAAAAATATTAATTTTCTGATGATATATTTTATAAATACAAATGCATTTCAAGCCCATTGGATTAAAATGGGAGATGAAAATTCCAGATGTGACACATGAAGAGTTTTAAGGGCTTATAAAGAATTTATTCCTTTGAAAATATTTTCTACCTAGATTTCTCAAAATGGTTCACTAACAATTAGGAAATTAAAAAATATATGTCACATCATTAACGTACAGTCGTGGAAAAAAAAAGTAAACACCCCCTACTAACTCCTCAACAAATTACCGTAGAAGAAAGTTACTGGTACCGAACGATTAGAAATAAAGTCTACTTTTAAATGATGTATATAAAATTTGCTTAGGGGGCCACCTACATATTAAAACAAACCCCAACTTTGCTTTTTTCAATAGCAGTACCCAATTCTGACAGCATAGATGAACGCTACACCCTTCAATTAGCCTAAAAACGAATTTTTATGCAATTCGTACCATAAGTTTCCGAGAAATTAATTATTTTATAACGAGTGTATTTTAAGGGCTGTATCCAAATTGAAGTTCCGTACTAGATTGTTAACCGAGAGAGCCGCTTCCTTGATCAAGGCACCTTAAGCGCCACTCAAGGAGTCAATGAAGCGTGTTAGATTACAGTACGGCAGAATAAATTTCAAAATGTCTACTCACTTCCATCATAGACGGCCCCTTAAACCAGCATTTTGCCGTTTTTTAAGCATAATTTGAAAACTACTTGGAAGAAAAAAGTGAAATTTTTGAATTTCCATAAAGCAGGACTTACTAAATCTAAATCCATCAAAAAAATTGTAGGTTGCAATTCATAATTTTTTCGAATATTAATTTCATAATTCATAATTCCTATCATAAAATTATAAAAATTGCAAATTCAGCTTATTTATGTTTGGGTATATTAGTATTATTACCACAAAAAAAATAGCACATTAGGAGCATAATTTCAGGAGATATAAATAAAAATATGAAAATATAATTTAACATTAGAAGCACTAAATTTTGAATATTTATAATTCAAAAACTTATCATTCAAATGATTTGAAATTTGGTGTCTAGGCATAGTTTGAACCGAAGATTTGAAATATCTCGTTAAAATTGGGTATTGCTATTGAAAAAAATGAAGTTAGGATTCGTTTTAATATGTAGATGACCCCCTAAGAAAATTTTATATACATCATTTAAAAGTAGACTTTATTTCCAATCGTTCGGTACCAGTAACTTTCTTCTATGATGATTTGTTGAGGAGTTAGTAGGGGGTGTTTACTTTTTTTTTTTCCGCGACTGTACAAAACAATTTTTTTTTCTTAAAGTTTGCTTTAAAAATAGTAACAAAGTTTTCAAATTTAGATTTTTTTCCTAACACAAAGATTTTCTTTTTAAAAAAATTGTTTAAAAATGTAAGTGCTTCTAAAACCAATGAATTTTATTTATTTCACTATATTAGCACTCTAAATCGTTATATATGTGGTAATATTTTCACATGCCGGGTAATCTAGCAACAGGCGATATTGCATTTTCACATGCTTAATAGCATGTTAACAAACAACACAAGTACTTTATCGTGTGAAGTAAAGTAATATGTAAATATCATGTTATTAATAGCGAGGTTTATCCAGAGTTAATTAAATAATATTTCATAGCCAGTACGAGAATTTACGGAGTTCTTCTATTATGGTACAATAATATATATATACATATATATATATGAATATATATTAAGATAAATATATAAATATTACGATATTTTTATTAAGATACTACTTGGCGCAGTATAATATAAATTTAGAAACAACTTTAAAAACGCCAGAATATGTAAACCGTGAGCAGACTAGTTTTGGTAACATTTAGCGTACGGTCCTCATTGCACTGAGAACGGTATGATGCAGTAATATGTACGGTGTGAGTACGACGACATGAGCCCGAGAATCGACGGCTGCTATGTTGCAACAAAGACGCTCTAATTCCTCTTTTAATCTTGTACATAAGCTGGTAAATACCATGTTATTAATAGCAAGTAATTTATTCAGAGTTAATTAAATAATATTTCATAGCCAGTACGAGCATTTACGAAATACAGTGTGAGTATCATATGGTGCAGCCGGTAACAAGCTAAATGCTACTGAAACTAGACTGCTCATAGTTTACATATTCTGACGTTTTTAACGTTATTTCTAAATATATATATATATATATCTTTTTTCTGTTCTTCTAAAAATTAATAAAAAAGAATATTGTAAAGAATAATAAGATAAGTTATATCATTTAAATAAAATTATAAAGTAATAGAACATTGCAGTATGGAATTGCGTGAAAAGGGCGAAATGTATAGAAGAGTACGTTGCACAATTTTCCCAATTAATGTTGTGATTATTTAAAAAATTATATAACAGTATATTTCTAAAATTTCTATTTGTTTTGAATAAAAGCTCGCATAAATTCTAAAAGAAAATTCGAATTTATATCAATTTACAGTCAGAAAACTTTTAATATTTCTTAAAATATAAAAGGTCAAATCCTAATGCATGGCTGCTCCCTTAAAATGTTTTGAACGATCTCCAAATTTTGAAACTCATTTTCTATAAAGAAAGTAGGAGAGAAAAAAAATTCAGAAGCTCATCATCGTCGAAAGTCATTTTTCATCAAATTTTTATCTTCTTATTACTTAAGAAAAGCCGTATGAAAAAGCATTGGAGATAAGCGTAAATGAGGCGTTCAAAATGAAAACTCTCTTTTTTTTCTGTATAAATACAGAAATCATATTTTTGATTTTTTTTCTTTTTTGGAAATTTTCATGTAAAAAACTTATTGAATCAAACAAGTAACGAATGGATTCATCGTAAAAAGTAACAATGAGTATTATTGCGAGATTTAAAATCATTATATTAGATCGACAGATATAAAGGCATGTCTTAAAGAACAATATGAGACGAGATTTGCGCTTTAAAGTTAAGAAGAAATTCTCGTTTTTGAACACTTAAATGTCATTAATGGAGTTTTATCACAAAAAATTCGTTATAGAATTTTTTCCTTTGATACACTTAAGTTGATTTTGCATTTGGTTAATCTTGTAATGTACTTGAATTCGGTTTATTACCGAGGTTCAAATCATGTAATCAGTTTCTATTTTATAGGTTATAGGTCATAATAATCATAAAAGCAAAAAGTTTTGTTATTTTCTTCATTAATAAATTCGCAAATTAATCTTAACTGACACGAAAACCACAGAATATCTCATAGTATACGTAAAAAATGAATTTCATAACTTTAAATAATCTCTCCAGGCGAATGGCATGGAAAATTACTCAATTCAGAGTTATGCACAGCTTAAAACAAATAAGGCACATTACGACTTTAAATATTAGCTGTGTGTGTGGACTATGTTTTTGATGGTGCTAGTTTCATACGTTTTATAACATAGAAAAATGAATTTATTCAAAGTAAACGTAATGATTGAATTTTTTAATTATTTTTTGTTCTGAAACAAAAAAGTCCGCTATTTGTGCACATCATAAATAACATCCAGAAATTGGTATTTTTTGGATAAACAGGAATTCTAGTATGGTTTATGGTCTCTTCCAAGCGAAATCATTGGCGAGAACTGAAAAAACATGGAATCAATGGGATTATCGATATAGATTGCAGTATTCAATTCTAGTCCTGCAAATGACAGTTTTGCAGCTGATGAATTATTTCTTGAAGATTAGCTTACCACAATCCTTCCTTAGTTAATGTTGTAATTATTTTCGATTGAGATACTTTATTGGTAACTTACGAACTAATCCATTCAAAGGATTCCGTCGTCCAAAAATGAATTCACTTACTAACCGATCGAGATGTAGCCCAGCGTTACCGCTTATAAAAATTATTTTTCTCCGATTTATGCAATATCAGCAATTAAAATAGACATCAAAACCTAATACCTGCATCACTTATCCATCTATGATCCGTTCTTGAATGATGTAAAGGTATATACGTCCACTGATTAATGCCTATTGACAGTATAATTCTGTCTTTCATGGCTTTTACGCGTAAATGCAGGATTATTCAGAGCACATTGATTCATAAAATTGTAAACTACTGATTTCTAAGTGGTACACAAAAATTTGATTCGTCCTTAATATAGTATACGCCCCTAATACACCATCCTATGTTCCGTCCAACTTTTGCCCAAATAAGAATTTTTTGTGCCCATCTTCCTCGGTGCAAAACAGATGTCAGCCAGCACGGAAGATTATACTTGTTTCGTAAATAGGATAACAATTGACTAAGTAGAACAACACGTCTACGATCATACAGGTTTTAAACAGTTTGAGTTGAAACTCTGGTGCCAGTCTCCCGCTTAATGTTCGGTTTCTTCTGGCCGTTAATGTTAAATAATTCACGTTATTTTCTGATTTAGCTCGTTTTAGAATTTTTTCTTACCTTCGACTAATATTTCTAGTTACACGATAACAATTTGATAGCGAGGAAACTACAATTTGCAACAATATATTATCTAAAGAACAATTTAAAATTTAATTTAATAGGGTAATAACGAAAAATATTTTAACGCCATTATTGTGAATTTTGAAACATCAACAGAATACTGAATGTTAAGAACTATAATACAAACAAATATGCTTATAGAGATTTCTTGTAAACTTGTTTGATGTACTTTAACAATGTGTCTCTACTTATTAAACTATTTATGACTAGATATCACACGTATGGTTAATTTTTAATAAATGCGTGAATGTAACTCGGAATACTGCATTTATCCATTCTATGAATACTGTTTATTTCTTAATCAGAAATGATATTTCTATGTATTTTCCAGTCAAGCGTCAAAAAAAGTTACAGATTTAATAAACACACACAGTATTATAGTTTATTGTCACAAATTTAAACTGTGATAACTAAATAAGTAATTTTGTGATCACAAAATAGGGAGCATGACAATTTATGTTTCTAATATAGTATTAGACAGAGCATTAAAAAAAGAGAAAAAATATTAATAATGATGTACCAACACCGTCCAAACTTGTTTGTACTACAAGAACAAAATAATTAGACATGGAATAAAATTGATAAAATGTACACAAAAAAATAACTTTTTAATGTTACGTTATCACTTACATTTTGAATGCAAAAATTGGATGATTTGACACTTTGATATGTAAGAAAAATGTTGGAGAGTTCTATTTTTTTTTTACCATTATTTACAAATAATTATGTAACATAGCACTGTTTATGGAAAGCACTACTCATGTAACACACTACTTACAATAAAGTAAAACTTATTTATCATTCATATATGCTATTTCACAGGATATTTCTGACAAAACACATTGTCTTAGTTGCTAAATATTAAAAATTTTGAACCCTTTGAATTCTGGAAGAACAGATTCGCCATCATTTAAATTAATGATGAAAAAATATCACACTACTATTCACATTATTTGTTAATACTGAGTACTCGTAATTTATAAAATATTCTGAGTTTTACAAAAATATGTATTTGATGATTAACTTTCAAAAGTAACGAATCACTCTTTACGAAAACAGTATTCATGTAACACACTACTTATAAAAAAGAACCAATATAAACGAAAATGTTTGCTCATATTTTATATAAGTTTTGTTATAATAATTTATGAAAATCCCCTGAATGTACAAAATTTCTAACAAGCTAATCCTAAGCAGATTTACTTTCGAAATGGACTCATCCAGAGGGATTTATTCGTATTTTAGCACTCATAAAAAGAGGAAAAAATAATAATTAGCGTTCAGTTTGAAATAAGTATAAATATCAGTAACAATATTAAATAATAATAAGTATAATAATAATAATATAAATAATAATAATAATAATATAGTATAATAATAATAATAATAATAATAATAATAATAATAATAATATAATATAATATAATAATAATAATATAATAATAATAATAATAATATAAGTATAATAATAATAATATTTAATAAGTATAAATATCAGTAATTTCAGTTTGAAATAAGAATAAATATCAGTAAGTATAAATATCAGTATATCTATTTTAAAGTACATGAATATCTGAAGTTGTTGATTTAATTTCGAAAGTAACAAGTGGAAGAAGTACTCCTTTAGAATCTTCAAAAAAGTTTATCTATCAAAAATTCAATCCTTAGCATGCGTTGAAATACCTGCAGACGGATAGCGTATTTGTGTGATCGATTTTTTATATATATACTCATCCATCTGCAAACTTTTGACTTTATTCTAATTTCTGAAGTTCAGTGAATATCAGCAGGGAAACAAAAACAAAAACAAAAACAAACAAACAAAAAAAAATGCACTAAAGCTCATCATAACTGAAATAATTTTCATCTATCATTCCTTCAAAGGAAAACAAACGAGTAGAAAATTTTATAGCTGGATTCATTGCGCAAAATAAAAGGTATTTTGCTGGTGTCGTATGCTGAATAAGAATTTGCGTGAATTATAAAAATAAGATAGTACATTAAGTTAATTTAATTTTTTTTAAATTGAGGTAGCTTTATTTATCAAAGGAAACACATGTCTCTTATTCAATTTAAATAGTGGGTAAATATATATATATATATATATATATAATTATTTTTAAAGAAATATATCATGATTTTGTATAATGCGTAAAGGGTGTTGGTTAGTGAGATCTCAAATTCCCCTCGCTAATGTTAATTTATTGGCATGTGATGCTTTTGTATTTTTAAAATATCTCCTAGAGAAATTAATATATTTTTTTTTATTTCTGTGTACACTTCTTCAAGACTGTCTCTGTCAGAATATCTCTAAAATAATACTTCATTTTATTTTCACTGTTAGGCTCTTACTCGGTTTCGCCAAGGATTTAATTCATAAAATTATTAATTAAGTGTTTATTTTAGAAATATTTACTCAAATAAATAAAAGACACCCTTAAAGAACTTTATACTGAAAATAGGAGTTAAAAATCTTAATATCCTGATGCGATATTTTAAAAACACCTATGCATCGCACTCCGAATGAGTTTTGTGTGAGGAATTTGGTCTCACATTAACCTACACTTCTAATAACTAAATACATTCTGGTGTTTCTTTTATTCAGTTATTTAACTTTTTTATCAATATTATTTGCTCTTTCTGACAAAATATGAAGTTCTGCGTTTCAAATAGCCACAAGCAATATTTAATTATGTATGCATTTTTTAAACATGATATATTATCAGAATCGGAACAAAATAGAAAAAGTCCAATTTACAATACTCATAAGAATAAAAGGAATAATAAAAATCTAAAACTATTATTTTTTTTTTTTTTACGTTTGAATATTCATTATTTATAACACACTCTAAAATATACAACATTCTGAAGTGGCTCATTTACTTACAAAAGTAACAAGTGGGGGGCGAATTCTATAAAAATGTTTACAAAAGTAAAAAAAATCCCTGCCGGCCCGGCCTACAGGCAGAGGTAGATTTCGAAGTCAAATATACTAATTTCACAAACAAAAACTAAATCATGATTATAGATAAATCCACTTTAACAATTTTATCTGGCCGCTCTTGACGAGTTTTTATTTCATTTTCATATAATAGCTGGTTTTATCAGAATCATGTTAGGGCGGTATTCAAAAAAATACTTTTCCATGCTCAACAACTCGAAATTTCCTGTTATAATTCCAGATTCATTTTTAATTAAAAAAAAAATATGAAACTTGCTGACGTGATTTTTGAAGATATTTATAAGCGACCTGTGTTTTTATTTTTTGTTCAATTAATTAAAACTTGATATATAAACAATTATTTTCTCAGAAGGACAATATTTTTCGTTTCTAACACAATCGCTTCGGGAAATTGCGCTCAAAATGCCCACTTTGACATCATTTTTTGAAATATATTCTGCCTCTACCTAAAAATCGATTATTACGGTACATTATATAGTTTCTGAATAAGCGAATCTACCAATTAAATGCGTTTGAGAGCAAAAATGAATTTAAAAACCAGTCAGAAAATAAGCAGTTTGGATTTAATCGCATCCTTAATACAATGATTTTTCCAACACAATCCGCTTCGGTAAATTCGGTTCAAAATGCCCTTTTTAACAGCATTTAAAAATATATATTCTGCCCCTATCAGAAAATCGACCATTACGGTACATTATATAGTTTCTGAGTAAGAAAACGTACCAATTGGAAGCCTTTGAGAGCAAAAATGAATTGTAAAATGAGTCAGAAAATAAGCAGTTTGGATTTGAATACACCCTTACTAAGATCATTTTTTACTTCAACCGGTATGTATTTTTAATTTGTTTTTGCTCTAAGAATTGGTCCTATCCAAAACTTGTCTATATAGATGTTGTAGACAATATTAAGAAGATATATGATAAATTCATGGGGATTTTATATCTTTTGAATTGACGGAGTTATGGATTTTTTTCTTCTTCAAACCCCTTTTTTGTTTTCGTTTTTAATTTTTTTTTGCGGTACGAATTGGTCCTATCAAAAACTTGTGAATATAAAAGTTGTAGATAATGTTAAGGAAATTCATGATAAAATTAATTGGATTTGATATCTTGAGAATTGACGAAGTTATGGATTTTTTTCTTCTTCAAACGCCCTTTTTGTTTTCGTTTTTAATTTTTTTTGCGGTACGAATTGCTCCTATCAAAAACTTGTCAATATAAAAGTTTTAGATAATATTAAGGAGATTTATAATAAAATTAATTGAATTTGATATCTTGAGAATTGACGAAGTTATGAATTTTTTTCTCCCAAAAACCCTATTTTTTGCGCCCCTTGAGCCCATTTTTAACTTTATCAAAAATCTGTGATACATAAATTTTTGGCCCTATTTTTAGAAGTAATAAAAACTTTAAACTGATTTGATATGTACAAAAATTAAGAAGTTATGGGGGGGTTTTCTGTTTTCACAAAACCCCTCCCTATTTCCCTCCCCTTGGTCCGATTTTGCCCATTAACGAACTTGACCGAGATTTTATGTCCATTGATTTTATGTATCAGTTTGGAAGAGATTGGTGCAGAATTACGAAAGTTATCGTGTCCAGAAGAAAGTGATATATATATATAGATAGATAGATAGATAGATAGATAGATATATATATAAAGTTTTTTACTGAGTGTGGTTTTGGGTTCTAGGGGTCATGATCGGTGTAGATCTGCAAAAATTTTTCAGAAATTCCAACATAGGAACGATCCCAGTAGGTAGTATTTCATACGAAATCTACCTAAAAAGAAAATAAGAAGAAAGGGGAGCAAAAATGAGTAATTCAAGCTTCGGCATGCATTAACTTCTTCAGACCTGAAGTTTAAAATAACACTACAAATGCACATTCAATGCTTTTGCACAAACAAAAAGACACCCTAGATGACAGAAGAATCCCTATTTCTGAAATGGGTATTTTAGGGGGCGGGTCATTTAAGTTCACGAACAGAGATCTACAATGACTAGCCTCCTTAAAATATCAATTTAATGATCAATAACCTAAATTCACGTAATAACAAATTTAAGGACACTAAGCAAGTGAATGATCTGCAAATCTTCTTCTTTTTTTTTACTTTAAAACGTTTAAGTTAAATAATTGTGATTTTTTTTTTTTTTACTTTATTGGCCACACTGTCTTGAAGGCATTTTGCAAACTCAGATAAAAATAACATTTATTTTATGAGGAAATAAGCATCAATGCTGTCATTGATTGGATTTGTTCCAAAGCCAAACACATTCAGTTACTTAAAAGTAAAGTCAAAATGTAACAAAATCAAACAGTTTAACTTTTTTTAGGAAAAGAATAGAGGTGCACATTTGTGTATATATAGGAGCCTATTTTTGAAACTTTGAATATGTATATTTCCAACTATTTTCTTCCATGTAGATTTTTTATGGAAACTTGTGTACTGGAAAAAGTACAACTGAATACAACTGAAACAAATATGGATTTTCTAGACATGGCTTTTGTTGTCTATGCCTACTTTTGCATTCTGTTATTTAAAACCACTTGCGGTTTGACTCTACATATGATTAGATATTGCAGTTTTGTAAAAAAAAAAATAATAATGAAACAGATTTTCAAAAATTAGGTACATAACATCTATGCTTTTAGACGTCGGTGCATTTCTTTATTAGGTCAAGGAAACATACTTCTATAATTGCTAAAATTATAGGTAAATATATACTTTTATTTTTTGGTAAGAAAAATATGACGTGTTATGAAGTATAAACAACTATAAATGTCCTTTTGTTTATTTTATAGAACTTTAAAACTCATTTATCAATATTCTTTGCTGTTTCTGACAGTCAAAGAGGCTCTGTACTTTAAAAATATCACAAAATATTCTTTATCCTCAATCGATATTTAACCACAGTTCGCTAAATATGTATGCAATATTTTTAAATATAAAATATTATAAGAATTTGCTCTAAATATACTAAATATGTTTTGCAAAACGCATAAAAATAAAAGCAATAGCAAGAAACTAAAGTCAATGTTCATTTATAAAACATCTGTATATATATATAATTTCCAGAGCACTCTAATTTACACAACATTCTAAATATACTGATTTACTTTCAAAATTAACAAATGAAATGCGAAATCTTTTAAAATATTCAGAAAAAGTTATTTTTTCGGTAACTCAAGCTTTGGCATGTATTAAAATGCAGACAGACGGATAACGGATATGACAGATCGATGTTTATTACATACTCATCCATCTGCAAACTTTTGACTTTATTCCAAGTTTCTGAAATTCACTGGATATCATGAGGGAAAAGAAAAAAAAAGTGCATTGAAGCTCATCATCACTGAAATCATTTTTCACCTATTTTCCCTTTGAAGGAAGACAAGGTGAAAAATACCGAATAATAGTTGGATGCATTATGTAAATGGCAAGGAAATTTTGCTGGATTTGTAGGTTGAATTAAGCAACTTAAGCGAGATATAAATAAAAAAGGTTGTACTTTAGGTTAATGTAAAAATTGAGGTAATTTTTCTATCTTTTGCTTACAGACTTTCAGAATAATTAAAAATAACCATAGGAAACTCTCCCAATTATTCGGAAATCATTCATAAATAGAAATGCAGTTATTATTTAAGTAAGGTATTAATTCATTTTATAAAGCGTTATCGCACAAATTTCACATTTCGGTACACAAGTTTACTCATGGAATATATGTTGCATATTCTTAAATCATCAGTCAGCTTATTGGGAATTTTTACATAATTTTTCGTAAATGCATTTAGCTTTTAACAGATTTTTTACAACTTATAAAATAAGTATTGTTCTTTTTTATACCAGACAGTCGACTTTATATATATTTGTTTTCACATTACATTTTAAACATTTATTTCTGAGGTTTTAAGCCGGTGTACTGTGGCAAACTGACGTGATATAAGAAGATTTGTTGGTGTGCCAGAAAACTTTCAGTAGATTTCTATAGTGATTTTACGAAAGAACAGAAAATTTTTAATGCAATATCTTAAGTTGAGATATTTGCATCGTGATGAGGTTTAGTATAACGAAGTTCGGTGAAATCATGAAATGTTTCCTGGTCATAAAAAATTTTTAGGTCAGAGAAACAAATTTGCTCAGGAAGGTAAATAGTTAAACTACAAAATATAATTGAAGTACAGTAGAACCCCTCAAATCCGAACGCCGTTGATCAGAAATTTCGGTTAATCCGAAGCGTTTTTATTTTCAAAAATTATACTTGAAAAGTATCATTTTAGTTAGCTGAAGAGATTAACTTGCGAAATTTTCTGGATTACAGAAAGAATGTCGGGAAAAACGCGTAGATGTTAGAATTAAACAAGAAAAATTGCAGTAAAGCATGTTTTTTATTCTTTAAACAGCTTGAATAGAATTAAAAAATAATACTCAATAATGCAAAAGCACAACATATGTACACAAAAATAAAATAAAAACTTGCACTGTAAGCCTACTCGTAAAAGCTATCTTAAAAATATCATGAATATCAGTTTGTTTGCCAGTCACTATAAAATTCTTTTCTAATATGCAAAAAGTGTTTAATTCAGATGACAAAAATGTATTTTTCATTTCAACAATTCGATTTTGCAAATTATCTACAGAAATGTTTTTTTGCTTCCCCCCTCGTCGACGTAGTGAGTGAACTGTTTATAGATTCGCGATTTTGAACTACTTGTGATAAGTTGTTACGTAATTCATCATTCTGAAATTCCATTGGATTATTATAAACATCAGGAGTGATTAAATAAGGAATACTATTTTTCCGAAACTCGTGCTGGATTATCCAGCATGCCGGAACTTGGGATGCCGGATTAGAGGATGTCTACTGTACTACTCAGTATATAACATACATTTTTTTTGCACGCAACTTTTTCATTTCTATTTTTATAGGAATTTCGGGTAATCCGAATTTTTTATAATCCGAACTGGCACCGGTCCCAATTAGATCGGATTAGAGGGGTTCTACTGTATTTGAAGTGATGAGAAGATATGAAAATGATGAAATTCTTAATAAACACATTTTACAAATATTAAACCTCTTGTGCACAAATTTTGAAGAATGTATTTAGCCATGTAACACAAGTACTCAGTATTAAATGTAAAATGCCTTTAAGGTGAACATGTGCGCCAACAAATTATTTATTATATGAGAAAAAATGCTAACTTCAGTAAAAAAATGGTAAAAGTTTCATAAAAAAATAACGTATATTATATGGTGTTGGTTTTTCTCTTAATTATGAATTTTCAAATATTACAAAATAAATCTTCAGTTCTCAACATTATATAACTGTGCAGTGAGTTTTTTTGTGATGAAAAACATGAAAAAGAAGCTTAAAATGCAGCTAGATCCTGAGAAGAATATTAAGAAATAAATTTATGAAGAAAATTCAATCTTGAAGCAAAGATAATAAAAAATAAATAAATATTATACTCCCAAAGCGAAAAATTACTTTTCTTATTGTTTGTTATTAGTATAGAATTCCTGTTTAACCCCCTTCTACAAAAGCAACAAAATTTCATTTTTGACACCACAGTTCAAACGTAATAAAAAAATTAGTCTACCAGGGGATACGAAATTTAAAGGAATAGAAATTTAATAATTCGTAAACTATAGAAAGTTGTACACTGTAAATAATAATAATAATAATAATAATAATATTAACAATAATAATAATAATAAAATAAATAATAATCTGTAATTCTACAGATGCAAAGTTACAGAAATCTGCATGCTTACTAAATTTTTATCTGTACACTGTACAAAATAAGATGTACATCTACAAATGTAGTTTTTGGAATACAACATGAATCTGTAGCTTTACAAAGAATTTACTAAAATTGCAGTCATCTTACTAAAGTTTCGTCTGTAACCCGCGTTGCAAGTATATAAAAAGTTCTAGGCATCCCAGTTTCACAAAAAAACCTCTTAGTAATCATACAGATTTTTTTATTTTCGGCGCAAAACTGTATTTGTTACATGAATTTTTTTTGTTGCCATTACATTAAAAGTTCTAGGAATCCCAGTTTCCTAGAAAAAATTTAGTAACTTCACAGATTTTTTTTACAGTGTGGGATTTTTTTTTTCACTGAGATGTGTAGAATGGCATGAGATTTTATATTTTAATAGCGAAAGATTTATTACCATAATAATTACATTTTGCACCACCAAGTGGTGTTTTAGTTTCGTCAAGAGCTTGTACCGATGTGTAAAACAGATCAAAATGTAACACGGATAAAGAATAATAAATTTTACAGATTTTTATAGATACCATAGCTACACTGTAAAAAAAAAAAAAAAAAAAAAAAAAAAAAAAATCTGTAAAGTTACTAAAGTTTATCTAGGAAACTGGGATTCCTAGAACATTTTATGTAACGGCAACAACAAAAATTACTATAACAGACGCTGTTACAGGAAGTTTTGTTGTTGCCGTTACATAAAAAGTTCTAGGAATCCCAGTTTCCTAGACAAATTTTAGTAACTTTACATATTATTTTTTACATTGTATGATATGTTTAAAGAACACCGAAACGAATTTCTATTGTTCGACTTACCTCATGACAGATTAAAAGGCATCAGACAAAAGCATGAGAATCACTACATCACAAACCATATCTGACAAATGCAGCTAATCATTCATTCATTATAATTGCTTTGTTATAAAAATATCCCAAGCCTATTTGTGTAAAAACGCTTCTGTGCTACGGTATCAATTTTTCGAATAACTGGGTTTTTCTTCTTTTGAGATATTGAGTGCTCACTGTATATCATAATTAAAAATACATTCTATGCATTTGAGAAAAATATTAATAACTTTGTTGAAGACCAATAAAAAAATGCGTCTATATTATAGAAAATAAACCAAGATTGATATTTTTGTGCTATGTGCATGAGTTTTCTTTAATTGTTTCTTTAGAAAGGATTCTCATTTATGTACCCAAAACAACAAAGCAAATTTTTAAGGCTCAAAATTCGCTAAATTTTTTCAAAATTTGAAAATTACAAATTTCATAAGAATATGGAATTGTTAACTGTAATGGTGGTTGTGAATGCTATTTTGTTTTTTGATAGTTAATTTTCTATGAACAACGGATGCATCTGAGGAAAATTTTATCTTAAAAAGAAATAAACGGTCAAGTGCAAGTATTACTCGCGCTCAGAGAATTCCGTACAATAAATATACGAATTATTAACTGTATTATTAAAAAAATCATTGCTAATAGAAAAATAACCCATTTAAAAATATATACACTGTAAAAAAAAAACTGTAGTTCTACAGATGTAAAGTTACATGCTTACTAAACTTTCACCTGTAACTGTACGAAAAAAGCTGCAAATCTACAAAACTGGTTTTTGTAAAGCTACAAAAATCTGTAACTTTACAAATGAATCTGCTAAAATTTCAGTAATCTTACTAAACTTTTATTTGTAACCCTGGCTGCAGTTACATGAAAAGTTCTTGGAATCCCAGTTTCCAAAAAAATTCTTAGTAACTTTACAGATTTTTTGATTTTCGGCGCAAAAGTGTGTCTGTTACATGAAATTTTGTTGTTGCCGTTACATGAAAAGTTCTAGGAATCCCAGTTTCCTAGAAAAACTTTAGTAATTTCACAGATTTTTTTTTACAGTGTACAACATAGGGTTAGGTATAGCTGTTTGTACTGGAAAAGTATGAATGGTTATACCATAAAAGTTCAAAGAGATAAGAAGCCTAAATAATACCAAATATTTCTAGTCTGTATAATTCTTTTTTTAATATTCTCCTAACCTGTTAATGATGAACATAATTAAGTACTGCACTGTAAAAAAAAATCTGTAAAGTTACTAAAGTTTTTCTAGGAAACTGGGATTCCAAGAAATTTTCATGTAACGGTAACAAGAAAAATTCCTGTAACAGACGCTGTTACAGGAATTTTTCTTGTTTTCGTTACATGAAAATTTCTTGGAATCCCAGTTTCCTAGAAAAAGTTTAGTAACTTTACAGATTTTTTTTTACAGTGTGACAATAAAAGTCGTAATATTTAAACTTCATTCGGCTTTTCATAAAACTAAGATTAGCGTAGTAATAATCTTTTCTTTTTCAGTGTAGCTAAAACAAAACTCTTGTTCAAAGTTTAAACTTAGCATTGTGCTAAGCTCGCTTCGAAAGGAGGTCGCAAAATTGCAACGCCGCCTTGTCCGTGCCGCGATTTTCCAGATATTTTTTAAATTAATGTTTAAAGACACGGAAGGTGTATTCAGAGACCTATCCAATGGAGCTACGCGCGAATCCCATAGTATTTGTGTGATTAATTCTAATTAAATTTGTCTGTTTTTAACAATTTACATTCATTGCTTTTATACTGCTACTGGGCATTACATTACACAAATATATTATTAAAATTTGTTATCTAGTCTTTAAAAACCTATGGAACATAGCGTATGCGGCCTCTGTCATTATGTATGTTCAAATCGTCCGTGTCTTTAAGGGTAATTATCGACAGTTTTTTTTTCGAAAATCATTGTCAACAATGCTTTTATGCTTCAGCTACGATAGGTACCTCCAGCGCTCCTCAACACTTCTGCTGAATGCCAATGTGTGTGTAACGGAGTAATGCTCTTTTTTCAAAAACTATGTGACCTACGTTAATCGCTATAATTTTCCTGCAAGATGTGCATTAACTTCTACTACCTCTATTATTTTTTTTTTATAATATTAGCTTCAGTAGATTCGGAAATAGACCGGGGGGGTAGGGGTAACATATTTTTGTACTACATTTTCGACGATATCTCTGAAAATATGATACCTAAAATTAAAAAATATATTTTTGAGTTCAGCTTTACGACAGCTTTCACACGATACCCCACACGATATACAACGGAAAGATTTTTTTTTTTTCAAGTAACTTAATTAACTCCTATACATTTTACCTAAATATATTTGTGAATGTTTAATAATCTGTAAATATGGGGGTCATTTGTCTTCATTATTTCCCCTAATTTGGACTTTCCACTTTCCATAATGTACGAGTAAAATGGCTGTGACAGACGGACAAACAGTGATCTTATAATGGTTCCGTTTTTACTGTTTAAGTACGGAACGCTAAAAGTAATCTTATGCAGATTTTATGATTAATCGACAAGTATTTAAGAACGGATATAATGTGCATCTTTGCTCAGTTTAACCCTTTCCGGCGTCTGTAAGTCTGTTTGTAGAATGATGAAATAATGGACTGACACCAGAATTCACAAATGAATTTATTAGAATATAAAAATTTGCTTATTTTCCAGTACTTTATAAAAGGAAAATTTTAATTAAATATTCTTGGTGCCGTTTGTCAGTTTTGGAATTAAAATTAGGTGTTCCTTTTTTTTTCTGTACACCGCCTGCTAAAGGGTTAGTTCGGGATAGAAATTATTGACGGTCCAAGTTAAATTTAGATTAATTTAAAGTAGTTTATTCCGATTGCAATTTTTAGTTGTTTTAAGTAGATAACGGAGTTAAACAAATTTAATTTCACAGTTGCCCTTTATTCTAGAAGCGTGAAATTTGTTAGTGTTTCAAATATTAAACTTACGTGAGATGCTGAGCAAGAAAAGTCACTGTCAGATCCTGTTTGGATCTAAATAAACTTTGTTGTTCATATTTCAAATGTTTTCCTTATAGATCTTTTAACTGCAATGGTTACTCGGAAAGTAAATTCCATGACTGTATTTAAACAATAGGAATCAACTGCGGGCGCCGATACATATATATTAGCTATTGGAACATATTACATTAAATTTTATAAATGGTCATATAGCACATTAAGCCATTTGTCGTAACATAATATAAGAATTTGTGTGTCACCATCAATGAAGGTTGCCGTCAGTGAGTTTAAACGGTGTCAAGGCAACTCTCACCTCGTTATCATCATCAAAACGATGACCATATTTTATAGGAAATCATTCACGTGCTATAATAAGGGAGAATCCCTATGCTGGTCATATAGATGAGTATCGTACACCACACTTGGCCACAGCTACCACTTTTCGTTTCATTGTGCAAGTTCGTTCTATGAAAAACATGGAAACACATCATCTAATCATTCAACCACTCACAAATTTTCAAATATTTATTATTGTGTTTCAGTTGGTTTCATATTCATTTCATTCAAAAAGCTACTTACGCACTGTAACAAAAAAAAAAAAAAAAAAAAAAAAAAATCTGTAAAGTTATTAATAAAATTATTTCTAGAGAACTGAGATTCCTAGAACATTTTATGTAACGGCAACAACAAAAATTTATGTTACAGATACAGTTTTGAACCGAAAATCAAAAACTCTATAAGGTTACTAAGAACTTTTTTGGAAACTGGGATGCCTAGCAATTTTGTATGTAACTGCAACCCGGGTTATAGATAAAATTTTAGTAATATTACTGTCATTTTAGTGGATTTTTTTTGCAAATATACAGATTTCTGTAGCTTTACAAAAATTATTTTTGTAGATTTACATCTTTTTTGTACAATGTACAGATAAACTTTTAGAAAGCATACAGATTTCTGTAAACTTTGCATCTGTAGAATCACAGATTTTTTTTTTCTTTTGTTTTGTTTTACAGTGCATAACAAATTTCAGAATCTGCTGTAAGTTAAAATTCATTAGCACACGATTACACGTGACAGCTTTACACCTACAAACTGTATGCTGTTAGGAAGCATTCTTTGGTCATTGAAGGTGCGTTACCGCGTACCTTCAGATACAGCACCTTCATCCGTAAAATGCATTAATTACGACGTTTAGAAAATTACTTTGGACTTATTTCATAATAAATTCTACCATATGAGTCAAAAAAAGTTTATTACAAATTTTCAGATGATTTAATTGGCTTAATTTTATTTCTTTTTACTTTGACAAATCATGAAAAGTAATATTTCAAGGTACGCGATATTTACCAAATAAAAGATATACCAGAGAAATATCTAGAAAAAAAATTTAAAATAGTATATTTTTCTTTTATAATGTAAATTGAAAAGAAAATTTTTATCTGTTTTACAATAATACAACATACTTTTATATATATATTTTTACAAATCAGGATCCTTAACGAAATCAACTTTTGGATGATTTATTTCGCCTCATTTTGTTTCCTTTAATTTTAATAATTTATAAAAAATAATGACTTTTCTATATACCTCGATAAACATCAAAGATGAGTTTAAATAACAGAAATAATTAAATCAAATAAAAAGCAGCAGAATAATAATGTCATATATTTAGAACTTTTAATAAAATTTCTCTTCTCCAATAATAAAACATTTTTAAGTAGGAAATTATGACAAATCTAGGTTCCGGATTAAATTATTAAATGCAACACCATTTAGTTGCTAAAAAGAACTATTGTTGAAAGTTATAGAAAAAGAAAATTTAATACTTTAATTTAGAAATTTAAACTAAAATAGAGTGTTTGTTCTCCAAAAATCAAGCAAATATACTGAAGTTCCACTTCAGTAAGAAAAATAACTGTTGCAGAAGTACTACAAATATTTTTTAAAGGGACTTGTTCATTTTTCTAATATTAAATAGCTTTTACACTTAAATTTAAAACAATCTACTTTATGTTTCTAGATTGAATAGATTTTTGAGTGTGAATTTCATGTAAATGCGTATTTGAATAGATTGTTTAGTCACTTACGTATTGTTTTAAGTTTTCAATAGCTAAAATGCAGAAGTATTTCTCATATTTCATTATAAAATCTGTCAACTATAAAAGTTATTTTTTTCTAAAAGTTATGCGCATTAGTCAAATTTATTTAAATTTTTAATTTATTACAATACTTTAAAAAGGAGAAAAAAACTTATATAAAATTAAATACTATAAATTTAATTAAAAAATGAATAGACAAGAGGAATAGCGATGATAGTCAGCTTTAAAAAAAATATGATATGTTAGCATCATCTATTAGCTTAATGTGTAAGCTATTGTTTCAGAACCTTAGATCAAAAGTAAAAATTAAAGGCAGTTTTTCCAAATGCATTTCAAAATACGCTTAAAGAGGGGAGAAGGATAGAAGTCCTATGAAAAAAAAACAAAAAAAAAAACAGAGTTGAATTTTCCACTAAGAGGTATGGGGGGTGGGGGGGGGGGGGTGGATGTCAACATCCGTAAGAGAAAAAATAATGAAGAAATATCATCGATCTAGGATTAAGATTTCTTTTTCATTTGAACCTTGAAACCTCTTTTAAAAGTTACTATTCAAACGAAAAAATAAATGTATATGCATTAATAAAATGTATTAAGTTATTTCTATTGAAAAATCATACCTAATAATAATAATATACATTTAATCCCCTCAATTACATTATTAAATGTCTTGGAAATAAAAGATATTTTTCAAATAAAAATATAAGCTTATGTGCGCTTAAAAAATTACATACATTTTTAATTTATAAAGAAATAAGCTTTTTAAAGAAATTGCATCTAAAAAATATTATGAGGAATACATTGATTACAACACTTAAATTAAGTATTAAATTTTAACAATATATTCCCGAAAAATAACAAATACTAAATATTATAGTATATTTCAGTATAATTAAGTTACAAAATTTTGTTTGTACATTTACATACGATACATATGAAACATTACAAATCTACACAATCTGTTAACAAACCTCTTTCATACGCAATCTACATACATAATATTCTAGTACTAAATACATAGTATTCTATTCCGCTCTTCATCAATAGAACAAACAATTATTCTAACCACAAACGAATATGCCAAGCTCTCAGGCGGATCATTTACCGAAAATAGGCCCTTGGGGTTTGATAACTCAGACAATTGGAAATCTCCATGGCATTAGAGAGATTCTTGAATCAACACCGATCTTGTGTCTGTTATCTCAACACATTCGAGAGAGCTTAGAAACAAGTAGCTGATTTAAAATGTTGACCAAAGCTTGTTCCTTTTAACTCTATTTGACAAACTCAATCGGATGAAAATAAAATGTTTTCTTAATTAACTACTTTCCCAACTATTTTGTAAATTCTGAAAATATTATTAATATATATATATATATATTTAAAAATATGCTTTTTGTAACTATCCAGTAGTGTCTGCTTTAATATCAATCATAGCAATTAAAATGTAGAAAATATTGTATGTGTAATTAAATATAATGAAAACTACTTCGCTCTCAAATCAACATTTGTTAAAAGAATGCAATCAGTATAAAGGTTTAATAGTTGGACATTTACGCCGATTACGGAAATATCTTTATTGTTTTCTCAAAAACTCGGATATGAACAGATGTTTCAACAGATGCAAGCTAGTTATCTCAAATTGGCTTCATTTGTTGCTGTCTATTTTCGGAAGCAAAATTTAATGATATTTCATTAACTGTCCCAAACAAAGCAACAATTTCGTACGAGTTTGCGTGCGTGTGTGCATATGAAGCACTATACATATATGCAAATGTTATTATACTTTTATTTACTTGTATTATAAATATTTCAAAGACCATCACGTTTATTTTTTTAAATATTTAGTATCAGCTGTGAAGTAAAATCACGTCACGGGCATTTTAGACAGGAAACGTCCATCATATTTATCCTTCTCATGCACTTTTATTAACAAAGTACAGGAAATTTTTCATAAATAATATTTTCTGAAATTCACAATATTGAATTAAGAGGTCAGGTACCATTTCAACTAACAAAATACATGGAAAAGTGACCTCTGTAAGAATTGCAGTCACTCTGTAACTAATTGAGTTTTAATTATAAAATTGAAAACACATGTTAAGAACAATTTATTTTATCAATTAAAGTTGTTAAAAAAAAAAGGTATACAGATATATACATTTTTTTAAAATTTATTTTTAAAGATAATACAGTTTTTACGAAAGAATTATTCTTGCATGAATTGCACCCATGATTTTTCCCATTTGAACAGCTGAAACAAGCCAAGATTTTTTGTAATTAGTACAGATATAAGGTGTTTTCGAAATGACATATAATGAAAAAAATAAAACTTGTAGATCCCGAGAAAAAAAAATTGAAGAAATTCGAAATATCAAGATTTATTTTATACAAAAGTAATCGTGAATTCTAAACTTTTTACTTGAGAAAAATAATAATAGGTCATTTCGTGCTTCTTTAATACATTCAGCGAAAATTTCGTGAAGTTCTAGGTAACCATTTTTATTTTTCAGAATTTGTGCGCGAAATGATAAAAATCGCTGTTTTAGTAAAATTGACTTTAATGATTAAATCACCCCTTAATCATATAGCAAAAGCGCAAAGTGTTTTAGACATAACTTCTCTTCTAATGCGAATTTTTATGTGGAGTTTGTTTTTAAATGTTCCTAAAGAATCATATTTAATTATAAGCTATTTCTTTAATCAATTTTTGAATCTTTAAAGGAAGCCTGACCCCTTAAGTTGAAGTTTTAGGAAGATGTTTCTTTAGCGTGCATTTAGACAAAATTCTATATCGTCTCATTTCGTTTGAAGGGGTAAAGGTTTTCGTTTTTTTTATATTCTGTAATATAAAGTGTTTAAATCTTGTTTCTTCATTATCTAAAAAAAATCATCTAATCAATATAGCTATGAATGAAATGTGCTCTATTTTACATTCATTTAAGGGGTCTTGTACCATTTAAACGCGTCGAAAATTAACGAAAAACTTCAAAGTTTGAATTAGTCTACCTTTAAAGCCTTTTTATGTATAAACATGAAATGTTGAATATTGATTAAACAGATTGTGATTTGTAATATGCTACCATTAGAAATTTATTAACCCTTTACAGAATTTGTGTATTGTTGAAATCAAAATAGCTCTTTTTTTACCCCATTAGTCATTGCGCGCATGGTATCTTGAGAAAGTATGTATGGATTGGCATGAAATTTGGTAAATACACTAAACATATACATGTGTTTAAAATGATCTACTCTTAGGCTAAAGTTATTTCATTAACTATATAAAAAAATATTTTCGTAAAAAAAAATAAAAATTTTGTATTTTTAATGAATAAAAATAGGCATAACTAAAAATATTACCATTGGAAATACTTAAAAGTAGATCATTTTAAAAACGCATACTTGTTTAGTACATTTACCAAATGTTCTGACAATCCATACATACTGTCTCAAGATATCATGCGCGCAATGACTTATGGGGTAAAAAAAAAAAGAGCTATTTTTATTTCAACAATACACAAATTCTGTAAAGGGTTAATAAATTTCTGTTGGTAGTATATTACAAAGCACAATCTGTTTAATCAATATCCAAAATTTCATGTTTATACATAAAAATGTTTTGAAGATAGACTAATTCAAACTTTTCGTTAAATTCCGTCGCGTTTAAAAGGTACAAGACCCCTTAGATTATGTAATCACTATGAATTTTTTTTTTTAATCGGAAGCTTTTAAAGATTTTAGATATAGAGGGATATTTTTTCAATCAAACAATAAAAAAATATTAACCTCCGTCTTTATCATTAATTATCGAAAGTTATGCATTCAAGATAGTCCTAATTATTCAATAATGGATATTATTTCGCTAACAAGTTTACAGTTCATTTTAAGACTTAGTTCAGGAAATTTTGCCATTTTGTAGCACATTAATTTGGTCTCAATATTCTGTGCAAGGAGAATTTCTACGAAATGTTTGATAACATTTAATTTAAAATTGTTCAATTCCTCCATTGTTAATGTATAGTTTCTTCACAGAATTTATATGCTATTTTAATCTCTTCACGGATGAGAAATTCAGTTTAAGAAAATACAGTTCTCTACAATTAGCGCCCCAATTGTGACGTTCGGAAATCCGGTACAAATAGCTTACGGCAAATTCATTTTGAAATGTTCAGTCGCTCGACATATCTCTTCCAATAAATTCATGGGCCTAATAACTATTCTTATTCCAAGAGAATAACATGATATGATTGCTATCGACATTAAAATCTGAAACTGATGCCACTGTATATCAAGATATAATTCGTGTGACGTAACACTAAATCTTTATGAAGCCGATGCGTATTTGAAGCTAGGTTTGTCATTTTAATTCTATATGTCGAATACGTAACGCATTAGTGATAAAGAAAATATTTTCCTTGGCAAATAAAATATATAAATAACGATTTCACAGACTTTGAATTGTATAACGAAATATTTATTAATAAATATCTATGTATGTGCAAAATATTTCTGTATACAAATTAATCACAGCTTAATATTGTGTGATAGATGAACATGTATATTTTTTATAACAATTAAATTTATTTCCTTTTATTTTCTGTTATTGTTAAAACTTAATTACACCACGGAAATTATGGTATTTTAATTTCATCCCGGACGAGAAACTGAGTTTAAGAAAACACAGATCTTCACAATTAGTTCTCTAATTGTAACATTCAGAAACGCTGTACAAATAAATGCCTTATAGAAAATTCAATTTATTATGTCCAGTCTATCGTTATATCGCATCGAATAGACTCATGGACATAATAACTATTTTTGGTTCTAGTGAATAATTTGATATTATTGCTATCGACAAAGATATCTTAAACTGCTACAATACACATTAATTATATATTAATATTCTGTGCTAGAGGATCATGTATATTTTTTTATAATAATTAAAATAAATTAATTTTATTTTTTTCTTGTTAAAACTTAGTTACTCTTCACACAAATTATGTGATATTTTAATCTTCACGGATGAGAAATTCAGCATAAGAAAACACAAAGCTTCACAATTAGTGCTCTGATTGTGACATTCAGATATGCTGCGCAAACGCCTTAAAGAAAATTCAATTTAAAATGTGCAGTCGTTCGTTATATCCATTCGAATAGACTCGTAAACATAATAACTATCCTTGTTTCCAGCGAATATTATGATATAATTGCTATCGACAAGGAAATGTGAAACTGGAGCCAGTGCAAAGCTAGATATGATTCTTGTGACGGATTACTAATTGTTTATGAAATCGTAACGTATTTGAAGTTATAATTGTCATTTTATAAACTATATTTCCGACAAGTAATGAATTAATGATCGATAGAATATCTTCACTTATAAAAATATATATAGAAATAATTATATTACGGAGTTTGGGTTGCATTGGAGCATGATTCACTGTTAAAATTTTGCAGCAAACTGCCCAATCAATCGACAATTTTTATTGAAAACGGTTACGTAAGTATAATTTAACTTTATTCCAACCATGACGCGGTAAATAATATTGTCATATAATACGCTTAATAACATGGTCAAGTAACCGTTATTTTTTTAAAAAAAAAAAAAAAAAAAAAAAAAAAAACGCTGAAATGACTGTACAGTTTGCTGCAGATACATGATAATGTTGTAAAGAGATAATAGCATGTAACTTATCACAATATATATTCCAAACGGAAAAGTAAAATATTTATTTGCTTAAAAGACATTATTAAAATCACATTAAAATAAATCATCGAATACAAACTGGTAAACATATAACGCGCACTACATTTTTACCATCGTACGTGTTCCCTTTAGATTATGTTGCTTTATCCCTTATATCCCTTTATTTATGGTGAAAATGTAGAGCGCGTTATATGTTGACTTGTTTGCATTCGATGATTTTTTTTCAATTTTTCATATGCATTGTATTTGTAATTTCTGTTATACATTCTGATGACGACTCAGTGAAGGAGTCGAAACATATAAATAAATAGAGTTTTTTAATTTACTTTTAATGTGTTTTTAATAACGTCTTTTAAGCAAATAAATATTTTACTTTTCCGTTTGGAATATATATTGTGATATGTTTATTAGCGGACGTAACTAAGGTTTATTGCTCGTACTTGCTTGCATTTGTAGCATGTAACTTACTCATATATGTGAGTAATATTTCAGAAGAAAAATAAAATAAAAAGAGTTTTTTTTTTTTTTTTTTTTTTTTTGAGAGACAATTTTTATGAAATGAATTTAGCTCATAATTAGCTATAACAGATTGCCATTCCGTAACGTATTAGTTCCAGCTATGCGAGAAGAATTTTTGTAAAACGCTTGATAATATATAATTTAATAAATTTTGATTGAACAATTATCAGTGCTTAGTTTATTCTCAGATTTTATATGGCATCTTAATCTATTCGCGAATAAGAAGTTTAGTTTAAGAAAATACACTGTTTCACAATTAGGCTCTCAATTGTTACATTCAGAAATCCTGTCTAAATACCTTACGGCAAATTCAATTCGAAGTGTGCAGTCGGACGGTATATCCCTTCGAATAGATTCATGGACATAATAACTACCCTTGTTCCCAGGGAATAATGCAATATGATTCCTATCGAGATGGAAATCTGAAGTTGATGTCAATGAATATCAAGATATATTTTATGTGACATAACATTAAATCCTTAAGATGCCTTAAAGTATTTGAAGCTACTTTGTCATTTTAATAACACACAATAAAAAAAAAATATATTAGTTAAAAAGGATATATTCACTTCATAAAATATATTTATAAACAATAATGAATTTTGAATTACACAAGAAGTGGTTATAAATAAATGAGTTTTTTAAAGTTAGAACGGTTTGATTAAAATATTCTTAAATGCTAAAAAAGAAGAATTTTCACAACGTGCGACAACGATTTTCTATGGAATGTAATATTTTTGAGTGCTATTTACAGGAAGGTTTCGCCGAAATATCTCTTATAAAAATATTTTTCAACGTGCAGATTGATATATATATATATATATATAGATATCCCCCATACTGAATTCAGTGTTTCAAAATTATTGAATTACACCAATTTCAAATTATTTCTATATTATAGCAATGATGTCTTAAATTAGACACCTAGCATGTCATAATATTTATTCGGTTGGAACTGAGAAAATCTATCTTTACATCCCTGGGCCTTTAACGCCTCAAAAACAGTGTATAGAGATTACTGTGCAAATGCAAAACATTTATGTGTAAAAATTTATGTAAGCAGATGTATTTTATAAGTGTTAAAGTCTACATAATACATTAAATTTGTTGCCTAATATTAATTATAATGGCTTATATTTCCAAATATTTTGTTAATGCATAACATGTTAATTCATCTATATTATAAATGCCGAAGCCATGTGACTGTCATCAACAGTTCCGGGCTGACCGCTTCCCTTTTTATATGCCAAACGGCCATTTCGGTACTTTTATGTTAGTCGGGCGCAGGTGATAAATCGCCAAATATTCTTCCATCGCCATCATTTCGTTAAAACTATAAACCTATCACTTATTTCATCTAAAATGCATAGCTTTCATTTAAAATACACGTCTTTCATTTACCTCATTTAAAATACAATAAATAAATTAATAAATAGATATTTTTTCAGTATAGGTTCTTGGCGAGAAAAAAATTTGGAATCGTATTTTCCAGTAATCTATATCCTATTTCATATACATAAGCAATTTTTTCCATATGTGTACAATTTACTTAATCTAAAGAAGCAAATTTTTATTTTTATATAGAAACATAAGTAATTTCTATGTTAACAAATATTGTATATATATGTGTAAATATAATGTTTATATGCAAATAAATACATATAAATAAAAATAAAAGTTCACCAGGTTTGTTTTCATAGCTATTTATATATTTTATCAATGTATTTCACGTTCTGAAGCCTGAATTGCGCCAAGCTTTAAAAAAAAAGCCCAAGGCCCTGTAATGGAAAAGTACCTAAATGAACAATTAATCGTAATAATAATAACATAAACTAAAATATTTAATTTCAACATCAAAATATTGTTTCTAATTTACATTAAAATAAATATATATTCCAAGATAATTTCAATTGAATTTAAGTTGACAGCTTTCTATTTTACTTCATAAAGTAAACAAACACAAGAGATTCATTCATCATAAGCGGTAGAAAATATTAGACCATGGAGGTAATCATTCGCAAAGCAGGTTCTCCAACAATGAATGGACAACATTCTTATGACGTCATAGTAGGTAAATTGGCGGCACTACGGCTTGCATTCACGGGGGTTTTATTTTGATATTTCTCTTAGTTACGTTATTATATTGCCATATTTATGAACTCAGAAATTAAATCTATAAAAACAAAAGTATATATATTCATTATTTAGTTATTAAGTAGTGAACATTTTTTTTATAAATGCATGATTTGCAAAATTTAAATAAATTTATTAATACTGAAAAATATCATTGAAGTAACAACATGTTTAAGTAAAATAAGTTTAATTTAGATAATTTATGAACAAATCTCAGTTTAAACACTTGAAATTTCACTCATTTTTACAAGTACGGAAATTAAGTGGTAGGGGAGGTGATGGATGAATGGGACATTTTCACAAAAATATTTTTTTATATTTTTTTATTTAAGTTACTATCAATATTATATATCACATTTCATACATTAGGTATTTGCCAACATATATGAACAATATTTATTCTAGATTATGATTTATTCATAAAAATATTATGAAATAAAAAAAACGTTTCCCCCTGTCCCAATCATCCCCACAGCAGGGATGAATGGGACACTAATAGGGATGGATGGGACACAAAGATTTTCCTCCCTGTATTCAATTTTACCAAATTAAAATTTATAAGTATAACCTTATATGAAAATTATATTTGTAATGTATGATTTTACAGCACGAATCGATATGTTTTTTTTTTTTTTTTCAATAACTTCTTTTATTGCAGTTTTAACTTTTAATGCGGACTTCGGCTATCAAATCAACCTGTTCTTTTTTTCCACTTATGAGGCATTTTAGATTTGAAATGAAAGTGCAAAATGTCTTTTAAATATAGCATAGCTAATAATTTTCAATCATAACTTATTAATTAATATCAATTAAATGTATCGTAGAAACTTGCAGAACGGAAATTATTGTGTCGATCGAAAAGTCATGCCGTGTTGGGAAAATCAATTCGTACCGGAAAATTCTGCCCGATAATTATTAGACATTAGATATCGGAATCAATGTCTAATAATTAAATGATTGAATTTTCAGGTACGAATTGATTCTCCCAACACGACCCGACTTTCCGATTGACCCAATATGTTAGGGCTGGGGATTTATTTTGCAACATTTCAAAATTCAATATAATTTCCCCCATTTGATCAATACACATATACTATTTTTATCAATTTTATCTATTTTGATTAAGTTTTAGTACCAATTTTTTGATAATCCATTAATAATTATTACAGTACAATAAGTAACACTCAGAAATTTTAAACAATAACAACTCATATAATACTATTTAATACTATTAATTGACGTAAATTATTGATTTATCATCTTATATAATACTATTTAATTAATAAATAAAATTTTCACTATATCTAGGGAGGAGTGAGAATGTCCCATTCATCCCCATTTGAAATGTCCCAATCATCCCCATGATGCATAATATCCCATCTCAGCCATTTTACCTCAAAAAATATTTTGCCACAATAGTTACTATTCATTCATTTTAATTATTGATATTGAACCTTAAAATAAATAACTACAACATAGCTTAATTTTTTATATTGTATAAGATATTTCACATCTTCAAATGTAAAAAAAAACTTACTTTTAAGCAGAGATTTCAGAAAATGCAACTTTGAAGGAAAATGAAAACAGCAAAGTGGTCCTACTTTTAGTTCTGAAGCACACTGTGGTAGGGGTATATGGGGTTAGGAAGCAATTTAAAATAAATGTTTATTGCCTGAAATATTGAGAATGTCCAATCCATCCCTTGTCCCATACATCCCCTAGCTCCCCTACGCATAATTACAAAAATGTATGAAATGTTGTCAAGTTCGCAAGGAATTTTTTGATTTCTCTATCAGAACTTTTGGACTCGGGGAAGGATTGAGCAAGTCAATTAGTTTAAGAATGGAAGTATCATGATGCAATGCTTAGCATACATTTAAGGGAGACCAAACTCGTCGTCAGAGGTGGCTAGTTCTTAATATTCATCGGAGAAGAATATCTAAACATTTTTTTATAATATTTAGTGTAATTTAATTTAATTTTTGTATGGTGAATGCTTAATTACTTTATAATTTATTTACTATAACTAGAGTTTATATACTGTTTTAATCTCATAAGAGATCAGACATTTAGTTTAAGAAAACCACTGCTTTCCAATTAGTGTTCCAGTTGTAACATTCAGAAATTCTATACGATCCCCTTAAGGTAAATTCTATTTAAAGTATGCAGCCGATCGGCATATCGCTTTGAATAAATTCATGGATATTCTAAATATTCAAGTTCATATGTAATAACGGCATAAATGCTATCGACACGGAAATCTGAAACTCATGCCAGTGCACACTTAGATATAATTTCTGTGACTTAACACTGAAGCTTTATGAAATTGTGACGTATTTAAGGTTATGTGTGTATTTTTAACACTTTACTTTAAACAAGCAAATGGATAAGTGATAGTCAGAATATATTTTTATATAAAAAAAGTGGATAAATAAGGACAGCAATAATTTTGAAATAAAAAATGTTATGCTTACATATAAATATTTGCATATAACTTAATCATGTATTTGTCAAACATTAACTAATAAAAATTAAGATAAAGCTATATTTTTCTTTTAATATACTTTCGTAATAATAAATAGTAAAAAATGCAACTGATTAGCGATAAATGAAATATTTCACTTCATAAAATATAATTATAAAAAATAAATACATGAAATTTGTATTACATAAGGAAATGGTTATAAATAGATGAGTTTTGTAAAGTTAGAACGATGTGATTAAAATATTCTTACACGCTAACATAAAAAAAAAAAAAAAAATACTAATTCTACAATGTTTCAATGGACATATAAATTAGTGTATATTTTCTTACAAAAATAAAGCAGTATTTATCATTTTAATATTCATTTAAATTTAGCGATAATTCTTATTGCATTAAATGAATCTAAAAAGGGAACAACAACAACAAAAAAAAAAACATAAATATAATAAATCAGATTTTTCTTTTTAAACATTGTAAAGAAAGCAATCGAACCCGGTTAAGACACTCGCGGTTAATACATGATCCCGCTTAATACGCATATTTTTTCATGTCCTTTGAATTTCGCCCATAACACTAATGCAAAAATAACGCGATTAATATGCGACCGATTATTACGCATTCCCGCTTAATACACGATAGATTTTCTCTCACTTGAGGTGTAAAATCTCACCTAAGACACGAATTCATAGATCAAGATGTGAATTCCTTCTCTATTTTCCATTGTTGGTAATTAACCGGATTTTGTTATTCAGATAAAATCTACTTTTTCCGATGATTTTTTAAGCTTTTGCCTTGCTAAAAATATTTTTTCTTTAACACAATTATTAATAACGAAATTTTCTTATTATATTAATAATTTGAGAGTTGAGTTTAACGTTTACCATTATCGCAATGATTTTAATAATTGAGTTGTACTCCAAAGACTTAATATATATTTGCTTTATGTTAAAAAAATAATAAAACAGGAAAATTATTATTGTTGTTTTATTTTACGATGAAACATATTTCAGTCAGTACTGTAAAACAAATAATGAGTTAAACTTTAAACAGTTTGATTTGATACAGTTAAATTGTAATTTAAATATAACAATTTTCGACTGTAAACAAATAAATGAAAGCTCTAAAGTTCCTGTAGACGATCAGATGTGTAAACAAGCTCAGTTTCAGCAATATTATGCAAATTGCGTTTAATACGCATTCCGCTATCCGATATTTGTTCAGTACCTGGGAACGCGTCTTAATATACAGTCAAACCCGACTGTATATTAAAAAAAAGAAAGGTAAAAAACAATGCAGTATTTAAAGAATATCATGGAATTTTAATGCTGCGTGAGATAATGGCTTTAACCCTTTATCGACTGACGATACATACAAGTACCATTAAAATAAATTGTTGTAAAGTTCATTTAATACATCGATTAGTTGTAATACAGTTTGGAATGAGTTATAGACACATTACTTTATCTTGTTCCAGAAACATTATGGGTTATACAAAACAAAAATATTTTTAAAAGGATGATTTCGTTTGCTTTGCATCATTTCAGCTTTCTTGTTCTATATTTCTATTGTAAGAACATTATATTTGTACATTTCCCAATTCTACAAAATACTAAGAAAAATATTTAAAATAAAAGATTTGAGTGGGGTTATAAATATTGCGCAAAATCCGTATGAATTCAAATTGAATTTATCCTTCTAAACCCTTCAATCTTCCTAAAATCCTTCTAAAATTTCAAAAATGATTATGTAAATATTCTAATGTAGAACAATTCACGTGTAACAATTTGAGAAAAATGCTTTAGAAGATAAAATTTTCATGAATTCATAATTCAGTACATAAAGGGTTAAAGACACATAAAAATAAAATGTAATAGTTTATTTTTATCGCATGCTATTTGTAAATCATGTTCATTAGAAAAAATGTAAATAGAAATTCATCTTTTATTATAAATTTAAAATTTTTAAAAATCCAAGTGAAATATCCCTTTACTCTCAAATTATATAGTACCAAACCACACTGGAAAGGAAAATTCAAGTTTCAGGAAATTGTAGACATTGCTCAGGGCTATACACTATCTCCCTGCTTCTTTCCGGTGTCCATCGGTCAAATGTCAGGAACGGACTTCGATTTTCCAGTTTTCTCCGGAATACTGACGCCACGGAGCCTATCCCCCATTCTTCTGAGTTCAGCCTACGTATTCCATTACTCGGGTATGGCATTTGTCATCGACTAATAGATTCCAAGGAGGAGTGATGGAATTTCTGTTATTCTCGAAATGCGGCAAGAAACTATATTGTGTAATTTTATTAGTGTTGGGACATTTACTTTAGTAATTAGATGAAAATAACACACGAATAATGATAAAAAAGCGATTTTCCAATTAAATAAATAATTTATCAAAGTTTGTAAATGTGCATGCACAACTTAGAACACTATATCAAGGGAATTTTACTTTATTGTTAATACTTATCAGTCATTAACATTTGTCATCGACTAATAGATTCGAAGGAGGAGTGATGGAATCTCTGTTATTTACGAAATGCGGCAAGAAACTGTATTGTGTAATTTTATTAGTGTTGGGACATTTACTTTAATAATTAGATGAAAATAACACACGAATAATGATAAAAAAGTGATTTTCCAATTAAATAAATAATTTATCAAAGTTTGTAAATGTGCATGCATAACTTAGAACACTTTATCAAGGGAATTTTGCTTTATTGTTAATACTTATCAGTCAATAACATTTGTCATCGACTAATAGATTCGAAGGAGGAGTGATGGAATCTCTGTTATTTACGAAATGCGGCAAGAAACTGTATTGTGTAATTTTATTAGTGTTGGGACATTTACTTTAATAATTAGATGAAAATAACACACGAATAATGATAAAAAAGCGATTTTCCTATGAAATAAATAGTTTACCAAAGTTTGTAAATGTGCATGCATAACTTAGGACACTTTATCAAGGACATTTTGCTTTATTGTTAAAGCCTTAACCTACAATGACGGGCATAGCCCGCATACAATGATCGAACCAAATGTAAACTCATTGTACCACTAAAATTTCACAGTAAATATAGTTTAATTTAATCGTCGGAATTCCATGATTAAACAAGGCGAAAATCTCTATTAAATTTTAGTGGTAGCTATGGATTTGCCAAACCGTGGAGCTTTAAAAGTAAATCGTAGGTTAAGGGGTTAATACTTATCAGTCAATAACTTTTGTCATCAACTAATAGATTCCAAATAGAGCTTATGAAATTTCAACTAAGCTATGAACGGGACACGATACATTAATGTAACTTTATTGGCGTTGTCGTACTTACTTTAGTAAATTGATAAAAATTGCGCACATACGGTTACAATTTTCAAATTAAATAAAGTATATGGTTTAACAAAATTTTTAAATGGTAATGCATAACTTGGAAGAAAGTATTAAGGAAACTTTACTTTGTTTTTAATACTTTTTCATCAATAACATTTGTCATCAACTAAATTATTCGAAATGGAGCTCACAGAATGCCCACTATGCTATAAATGTGACAGATACATTAAAGGATCTCAGGACTCTTAAAATTGAAAAAAAAAAATGATTAAAAAAGACCATTTTTAACACTCAATATCTTACAATGTGTATAATTTAAAAACACAAATTTTATTCCTATGAAAGATATAAGTACGTTCTTTCATAACATGTATTTAAAAATTGCAAGATACAGAATTATTAATTACAGGGTGCTCCAAACTTTCAGACATTTGTCAAGAAGAAAATTGGTATAACAGCTTACACGCATGTATTACAAAATAAATTTTGCAACTAGAATGACATTATTTGAGTCTAATTATACTTCAGACTGTACTAATTACCTTGAACCTAAATAAATTTATATTTAACGCATTTTCCTATTTTAAACACAAAGTTATATTTAGCTAATGCAAAATACTGAAAATTTCAACAGTATAATCACCTAAAAAAATATTGTTTTTTAACAATAAAAATGAAATTTTAAGTTCAGTTTATGCAGAATAACATAATCATATGTTTAAAAAATTTCATGAAAAAATAAAAATAAATTTTTGAGATACCTTGCGCGTTATGCCCAAAAACGTCATTTGGAGAAAAATGACTTCAAAGTTTCGGAAACGCTACTTCAGCTATTGAGAGGGTATAATTCTAAAAGCCATAACTTCTGTTCTAATGGTAATTTCAAGGAAGTAATTATATCAAAATGTTCAGAAAAGATAGGAGTTTAACATCTAAAAAAATTAAAATTTCGAAAATTTTGAAGCTTTAAGAGCCCTGAGATCCCTTAATATAATTTTACTCGATCGGTGATATTTATTTTAATAATTGGATAAAATAAGCTTATAAATAATTGTATCTAAAAAAATTATCTCTTAAATAAAGCAATTGTTTATCAAAGTTTATGAATGATTTTGCGCAACTTGGCAGAATTCAATAGTGATTTCTTAAGGTGCTTGCGTAATTATATAAATACGTATCACTTATAGTCGTCGCCTGGACAGTCCGTCTGCCTGTCCATCTCTCATCATATAACAGCGCAAAAACTACCCAAACGAATTGTTTGAAATTTAATACGTAGAATCGTTACAGAATTTTGTCGAGTCATTTCAAATTCTAAAAAAATCGAATAAAAACTTAAAAACATATTAATAAAATTTTCTCCATTCTATTAAATCCTATAATACGTAATTAATTCAATGATATCCCATGATAGGTAATGATTCTAGTTTGAAATGGTGATTACGTCCTATTTAAGATGGAGTCATTTCCAAATCACTGAATTTAATATATATAATCGTAATAAATTTTGCATTCATGCATTTTTGCATAAGAGTGCAACAGCTATTGCACCAAGATCTAAATATTTATAAAACTAGTTATAGTACGACCACGCCTTATTTGCCACGTTTGACGCACAAGTTCCGACTTGTTTTTACTGTTAATACTTTTTAATAGATTTAATATTCAATATTGATATCTTCGAATAATAGATTTGAATCGGGGGATGCGGGTGATGGAATATCTGTCATTCTAAATGCGACAATATATTAAAGTGTAACTTTATTAGTGTTGCGATGTTTACTTTAATGAATGGATATATTAAGCACACATACAGTATGTAAAAAGGGACTTTTCATATGTAATAAAGTAAAGCGTTAATCAAATTTGTAAATTCTTATACATAACTTCGAACAATTTATTAAGGAAATTTCTTTTTATTGGTAATACTTTTTCTTCAGTAACATTTATCATCTACTAATAGGTTCGAAGGAAAGCTTATGTAATATCTGCTATGCTAGACATGTGACAAGATATATTAATGTGTACTTTTCTTAGAGGGGCGATACTTATTTTAGTAAATGGGTTAAAGTATAACGCACTTACATAAAAAATAAACAAAAATATGAAATAAAGTAAATTGTTTATAAAAAATTCTAAATATGCTTAATTATAATTTGTAATAAATTATTCAGTGAATTTTAATTATATTGTTTGTAATTACACATAAATGGTATTTTTCATACGCTAAAAATTCGAAGGAGAGCTCATGATATCTCAGCTCTGCATGAAATATGACAAGATACATTAATATACTATTTCTGTTAGAGTTGCGATATTTATTTTAGTAAATGGTAAAAAAAAAAAAAAAAAAGTATAACTGTATTAAAAAAATTCCTATAGTAATAAAGTAAATGTTTTATCCAGGATGTGCAGTTTCTTAAGTTTCATTTGCAGCGAATGTTCAAGGGGTTTTTTTATTGTTCTAATTTCATTTTCCAGTTTTTTCTAGATTATTGTTCTCGTTCGCATACATTTCAATATTTTCGGTTTAGCCTTACATTTTCTATTTTTCATGTTTAGCATTTTAAAAAGAGAATAGTTTAGTAGGCGCGATCACGGGATCTATGTTATGGTACCCATATGATAACATACACTTGTACAATTTAATTAGATTTGTAACTTTCGGATTATTGTAAAATCAATTTATTTCCTTTAATAAAGGCTTAAAAGAACACACACTAATAATCGTATCCAAATCAGAACTATTTGTCTGAAATAAAATAAATGGTTTATCCAACTTTTAAGTATATTTTGAAATAACTATATTTTGAAATAAGTTGTAAGGAAAAAATTATTTCCATTCTTTAGAGCTATTAACGAATTGCAATTTTCATACACTAGTAGATTCTAAGGACAGTTTTCAGAATTTGTGAATCTCTTTGCTATAAATGTGGCAACAAACAGTATAATTTTACCATAGCTACAATTTCTCTTCAATAAATAGATACAAATAGCATACATGTAATTACATATAAAAAACGCATTTTCTTATGAAATACAGGAATAGGATTTTTAAAATTTACAAATACTTAAGTATAACTTGTAACGGTAGTTATGGGAAATTTTTATTTTTATTCTTTCTAAATATCATTACCGGCATTTGTCATCTACTAATGGATTCTACTAATAGATGGAATCTCTGATATGCTAGAAATGTGACATGATACATTAGTATAATGTTATTACATTTGCAATACTTATTATAATGAATTGAGGGAAATAGCACACATATAACAACACTTAAAACGCGTTTTCTTGTTGAAAAATCTAAACGGTTTAGAAAAAATTACAAATTCTTATGTATAATTTGTAACGATATTTGAAGGAAATTTTATTTGATTGTTTATAAATTCTCATGAACGCTATTTGTCATTGACTAATAGGTTCGAAGGAAATCTGATGGAATCTCTTCTATGCTAGAAATGTGTAAAGACACATTAGTATAATTTTATTAGAGTTGCAATTTTTATTTTAATAAAAGGATAAAAGCAACACACATAGAACTAGACATAACACAAGGATTTTCATATAAAATAAAAAGAAATGGTTTATCAAGAGTTTGAACTATAAAGCATAACTTTGATTAAAGTTTTCGGAAAATTTTGTTTTATTGTTACAAATTTTAGATGAAAGACATTTGTCATCGACTTATAGATTCAAAGAATGGCTAATAGAACCTCTGCTGTACTACAAATGTGACAAGAGGCATTAGCATAATTTTATTTAGTTGCGATATTTATTTTATTGGAATTTATGAAAGTAAAATATAAATAATTACTAGAAAGGGATTTTCATATGAAAAAGTTAAATGATGTGTCAACCTCTGTAAATGTTTAGGAATAAATTATTGCAAATTTTGAGGGACAGTTTATTTTTATTTTTTGTAATTTCGTTTTCCACCTTTATCCGAAATACTGACGCCATAGAGCCTCTTATAGATTTAGCCAACGTATTCTATTTTTTACGGTTGTCATTTTTTGAATGCTAATAGATTACGAATTTGGAGAATATGAGACATGTTAGCAACGTGGCAACATAAATCAGTGAAAAATCATTAGATATGGGAATTTTACATAAAAATCAATCGTTTTTAAAAACTTTCCTTTGCTTGAGTATGTCTTGTATTTATGTTTAATGGAAATTTTGTTTTATAGCCTTATAATTTCCCATGGATGATAAATTCAAAAGAGAGCTGAGAAAACTCTGTTATCCTAATGAATGCGACAAGATAAATTAGTATTATTTTATTAGACTTGCAATACATGATTTAATATGTGATACGTTATTTTTTTAAAAGTAGCATACATGCAATTTTAAGTCTAAAGAAAAGGCTTTTCGCTGAAGTAAATTGTTTCTGAAAATTTGTAAATGCTTAGGTGTAATTTGTAGCGAATTTTAATGGAAAATTTAAGTTATTGTTTATAATTTTCCATGAACGTTATTTGTGAGCTGCTAGTAGATTCAGCGGAGAGCTGATAAAATCTCTTCTGTGCTAGAAATGTGACAAGATGGATTTGCATAATTTTTTTTACGTTGCGACATTTATTTTAATAAATGGATGCAATCCGTACATATATAGTTACTTACAAAAGTGTTCTCATATAAATAAAAAAATAGTTTATCGAAGTTTTTAAATGCTTAGATATAACTTGATACTATTTTAGAGTAAAATTTTGTTTTATTGTTTACAATTTACTAATAATGGAAATTATTAAATACTTGTAGATTCCAAATCGAGATTATCCAATTCCTGTTATGTTAGCTCTGCAAATACATGCATTGATACTAATTTATTAGATTTGCATGAGGGCAATAAGAAATTTATTATTAACCCATTTCCTTCTGTGGATTTACAAATTTCATAATTTTGGTAATACCTTGTAAATATATTTCAAAAATTTTTAATTAAATGTTTTCTAAACATTCAGTTTTAGATATATTCTTAAGCAGTTTCATGTTTTTCCATGAAAGATATTGTAGTGTGAATAGAAATACATAGCTCATTAACAAAGCCAAAATAGAAAAAATGTCATAAATTTTGAAACTGCATTAGTTCTAAGATGGATAAAATAATTTTAGTTGTATAAGCAGATACTTTTTACATTAATAATGTTGATGTCTTAAATTGAATGAAAAGGACCCACAAAAGTATGTTTTATTTTTATTGAACTTTTGTCCTTTAGATGTGACGCAAACCTTTTTGCTATTTTCGGCATAGTTTATTTGTTTTTGATTCTATAAGATGTTGGAGATAATCATTTAAAATCTTTTATATTCTGATGTTGAAAATATTTCAAGGAAAAGAATACCATCAAAATTTCTCTTTTAAGATAGATAATATAATGTTTGTTCCATAAGCAGATATTTTTCACATTAATATTGCTGATGTTTTTAATTGAAAGTAAAGAAACCACAAAAGTATGTTTTACTTTTATTGAACTTTTATTCTTTAGATACTATGCAAATCTTTTTGCTATTTTCGGCTTAGTTTTATTGTTTGTGATTCTCTAAAATTTTGGAGATAATCATTTAAAATCCTTTATATTATGTGATGTTGGAAATGTTTCAAGAGAAAAAAATTATTATCAGAATTTCGCTTAAAAATGGTATTCTATTTTTCATCCGTATATTTGATTTCAGAGACATTTTTAAAATGCTTTTTATTTTCATTGTTGGGTGACATTAAATTTGATATTTAAAACTTTCATAATAGTTCTTCCCAAAAAGATATCTCAAGACATTCTTTTAATTGCATTGTTACAAATGGCTTTTGATGACAGTATAAAAATTATATTGTTCTATACTAACTGAAAAGTACTGCAGAAGAATGACAAGGCTTAAATGGGCGTTTTATGTCATCCCATTAAATCTGATATTTTAATAATTTTCCTCGAGTCTTATTAAATCTGCATAAAAAGAAAATGGGCAAGAAGTCACAGAAAGTTTTATTTTTTTAAGAAAATGAAAAAAAGGTTTTTCATTAGGAATTCCGAGTCTCAATTTTTTTTTTTTGTTGTTGTTGTTGTTGTTGTTGTTGTTGTTGTTGTTTTGTTTTGTTTTTTGTTTTTTTTTTGTAAGTTATGGTTATTTTTTTTTCGATATTTTGTGATTCAAAACACAAAGAATCTGCATGCAGTATAAATCGGATGAGGGTATTAATAATCGGATAATTAATAATCGGATGAGGGGAGAAAATAATTTTTATTTTGGAATCTCACGTGAAGGATGTTACTGCAACAGCTAAAATCCTATTAAACATAAATTTTCTCCTGACTAATAGTTAATATATCTGTAAGTAAATAAGATGAATTCTAGTTATAATATTGCAGATGAGTTTCAAAAATTTCATAAACTTAAAGATTTTACAGTGCGGCATACTTTCAAAATTTCGTTTAAAATGCAGTCAAAGTCTTATATTATTAAATTTTTCTCTTGTACTTTTAAGAGATACTTCGGCATTCCAACCCTCCCTTCCTGGGTTAGAGAACGTAAGTAAGAACCCTTTTTTTTAATTGAAAATTATAATAGTTTTCTTTTCACATTTAACATATTTTTAGATTGCCTCCAGACAAAAGCAAAACGCTTTTTACATGGAAAATTGCAATAATGTTATCAAAATACGTTTCGAAATTCATTAACCCATTAACCGCCAAAACTATTACGATAGAAAATTTCAAATTTCTTGTTGAAAGAGTTTTCCCACCACAAATTCAGTAAGGTAAATTTCGCTTTACTAAAATAGCAAAATTCCTGCCAATAAATAAGACGTTTTTATAAATTCTAAAATAGTGGTGCCAATGTAATTAATTCATTGGATGAGCAATTATTTTGACTGTTGCGTGAAAGCAACGTCAGCGGTTAATGGGTTAAAAGAGATATTTCTGTATTAGGCGCACTCTAAATGCTATTAGCCTAACAAATTGCTACTTACAGCAGAACTTAATGTTCTGATAATGTCAGTGATTTAACCGCTTAGGTGAATTACATAGCTTTCAAATTTGTTGTTTTTGTTTATTATTTTATTTATTGATTATAAAAGTGTTAATTTTGTCCTGCAATATTAAATAGAAACATATGCTAAATACTGATGTTGTTACGAGTAAACGGATTAAACTTTCGCAATCGGACTGTGTGGTAGACATAGATTTAAAAAAAAAAGTCAGTAAATTTCGATATAGTTTTCAAACAAATTGCAGTTGAAAGATCCTTTTTCTTTATTCGGCGACATAAAGTCTTAAATTTTGTGATGTTTAGAAATTTCAATAATTACGGTACGAGAAAAATATATTGATCAGTTGTTGCCACCATCAATATAACATCCGAGTAAATTTCGGATATGTATTTGCTTTATAATATATATTGACAATGCATTTCAGTGTTTAGAGATATCAGACACACTACTCTGTGAAAGAACACGTATGTTTTTTTCTTTTGACAATATTAGATCCACTCTTATTTTGTTTAATATAAAAATATAAAAGAAAATATCATTCCTATCATTGAGAACAATGTGACTGCAATTATTATAAAGGTAGCAAGTTTCAATTTCTTTTTTTTACATTCGGCGACACCGAAGAAATATGACTCCTCCTTAGCTCAAAAGTATTTTGATAATTAGTTCGCATTTAATTGCTGAAGGCGTCGGATGGCCTATAGCTTCGATTAGTGTTTATATTGACTTTTCTTTTTTTATTTTAAATTCCAAAACGCAAAGAATATTCTACTGATTTTAGAAAAGCCGTTGTAAATGCACTTAAGAGAGGAAGGACACTAGCAGAAGTTGCTCGTTCTTTTAAAGTGTCTCGGCTTATTGTTAGTAAATGGAATAAAGTTTTTAATAATGAGAAATATATCGAAAATAAGCCTCAAAGTGTCCTCTCCTAAAAAAAACAACTTGAATGTTAACCCTATTAAAAAAAAGCTATTTACAAATGATTGTCATAAGTAAGCTGTAGTAATAAAAAAAGAACTGAAAGAAAATTGCAGCATAGTAATACACGTTTCAACTGTCAAACGACGCCTAAACCTTTATGGTTTACATGGCCGAAGACCAGCAAAAAATAGTGTTTGTTATCTTCTGAGTACAAGAAGGTTAGACTTGCATTTGCAAAACGACATAATTCGTGGGCAAGTGTAGGTTGGTCTAATGTTTGTGGACCGATGAAACCAAGTTTAATTTACTGCCATCTGATAGAATCAAGTACATTCGACATCCTAAAAAGAAAAAAATATGATGTTTGATACCAAATACCCACCGTCAAACATGGAGGCGATAATGTGATGGTTTGGAGTTTTTCACGCAGCGACGTTCAACCCTTAGTTTGAATTGATGGGAATATGGATCAGTTCATGTATTTTGATATATTAAAGATTCATATGCTATTATACGGTAAACAAAACATGCTTGCTCAGTGGTATTTTCAGCAAAGTAATGACGCGAAACACAAAACCAAGTGCGTAAGTGATTTTATGAAACGCAGAAAAGTCAAGGTTCTACCCAAGGCCAAGCCAAAGTCCGGATTTGGACCCCATAGAGCGTCTGTGGGAGGAGATAGATCGTACGGGTCGGATAGATTCTAAGATTATTCAAATAAGGCGGCTTTATACGAAGCTCTTAAAAATGAGTGGGACCGAATTCCTTTAGATCGAATACAAAAGTTAGACGATTCAAGCCCCCCCGCGTTGTGAGGCTGTCATAAAGGGTATAGGATATGCTACTAAATACTGACTGACTAATTGTTATATTTAATAATTATTCTGTTAAAACAAGCTTTATTATAAGGTCAAAATGCTTTCGATTTATCATTTTTCTGATTTTTCTTGGGTTTCACGTTGTTTTCTAGCAAATGATAGTTAATTTATTAAAACTCTCAAAACATTGAATATGATTAAATAAAATATATGATCGATTTTTTTATTTTATTATTCTTTTTAATAAAGTCAATTATTATCGTTGTCAAAATACTTTTGAGCACTACTGTAATATGTAACAGTGAACGGAAATGTAAATAATTTCGAAAACCTCATCCGAGTTTCCCATGTTTCCTGAAAGTATCCTTTATCTTTAGAAATATCAGAAACTAATATATAGGGCGTCCATAACCCTTTAAGACCCGGTGTATTTGTAAACAAAGCTAGTCATGCCTGTAGAAAGAAAACATGGACTGCAACCGCTGTCTGTTGATAAAAAATAATACTTTACTCTATCTGCAAACCAGAACGATCGTTCGATTCGAGTTTTTATTACATACGACTCAGAAGCAAAAGTTTAAATGAATGTCTAAAAGCACGATCGTGCGGGTTGGGTCTTATAGGGTTATAAGAATGTCCCAATTTCAATGGTATATTATAACAGTTTAATTTCAACTATTTGCAACAAATCATACATAAATTGAAGGAAAACTAACGTAATTTTTCTTACAAATGTTCAATATGTGCACCTTTATTTATACTGCACACATCCAACGTAAAGTCCAATTCTTCCCATACTTCAGTTAACAAGTCCGGAGTAATGAAAGCAATATCCTCTTCAATTCTATGTCTCATCTCTGGCAAATCAATAGGTAGCGTAGGAATGTACACACGATCTTTTATAAAGCCCCAAAGGAAGGTTTATACGGTAATGAAGATTTTTAAATCTTCAGCACAGCAATAACGCTTAGGAGTCGCAATATTGCGTATGTGGCACAGCAAGCGAGTAAATAACAAAGCAGTTCTCGTGCTTAACTGAAACTGTTTACGTTACTCTTTATTTGTGATCTTGAACCAACACTTTATAACGCTTAGAGTGGATATTATTAAAATTTATAAGCCGGTCATTCTTTTGTTGACAAAAATTTATAAAAATAAGTTTGTTTCGCTACCACTTCTTTTCAGAAGCGTTTCCTTGTTGTTTCTAATAGTATATTAATTAATTTTCTCAACACAAAACATCATTCTATCAATTATCAATTAAACATTTTCATGTTCAAGAAACACATCTGATCGACAAACATGATAAGTGAATAGAATTAACATTAACATTGAAATTAATTTTATTTTGTTGCTCTTGCATATATACATTCAATTTCGCAGATGAAAATGTTTAATTGAGAATTTGGGAAAACAGATCCTAAAAACTGATATCCCGTTTTAAGAAATCTAATTAATATACTATAAAAAGTCTCCGAAACGTTTCCGAAAATCGGTGGTAGCAAAATAAATGCTTCTTTAAATATCGAAAATTTTATGGTTTCTGGAGTTTCTGCAGGAAAAGAACGCTTTTTTTGATCGAGGATGATTTGGAAGAGCACTGTAAAAAAATTATGTAATGTTACTCCATAAAATTAGAGGCAGCTTTGCTGCTTGGATATTATTAAATAATTTAACCGGTATGACTGGTGTTACGTTACACTAATGTGTAATATTACACCAGTTATATCAGTTTAAATTACACCATTATATAAGTTAAATGACTCCATTAAATTGGAGGTAGCATGTTGCCACCGATTTCATGGAGTAACATTACATAGAATTTTTACAGAGAGGTTATGGTATACCTCCGTTCATGGTCATTTTATATTTTGATATATTTGTTTACTATTATTAAAGGTACACATATATTAGGACAGTCTTTAAACACAATTAATACAATAAACTCAGGTGGTGTGAAAAATTAGCCAAGGACAGACCTCGAACCCGAGCACACTGTTGCTCTAACCACTAAGCTAAACTGGCTTAGCTGAGCAATTTCTTACTAATAAACCATGTCAGTCAGGATACCTTAGTGGTCAGAGCAACAGCACGGTACGGTGTGGACCCAGGTTCGAGTCCTGGCCCTGGCTAATTGTTCATTTATATATATTTTCATAGATTGAAAAATTTTTATTTATAGAACAGTACAATTCCCAATGTTTCTCTTTTAAGCAATACGTTAATAAGTTCTTACAATTGCTTCGTTAAAAATTACTCAGAAAGTTTTTAATGACAGTAAAAATAAATATTATTTTTGGAACTAACTGAAAATTATTAAATTATTGCAGAAAAATGACAACCGTTAAATGCTCAGTTAACGTTACCCCATTAAATTTGACATTTTTATATTTTCTTATTAAGATTTTTAAGTCTGAATAAAAACAATAATAAAAAGTAGACAAGGAGAAAAGAATAGTTTTATATTTTTGGGCAGTGAAAAAGTATTTCTTCTATTGAAATTTGTACGATTCAATTCCATCTTGTCCTCTTCTTCATATTTTTTTATCTGCTTGTAAGCTATGATTATGTATTTCTTTCAGTTTTGATTTGTCGTGCAACTAATAAAGACACCCGTATATGGTATAAATCATTTTTCGTTGTAACTTATTGTAAGATGTTTTTGAAAAGAAAAAAAGAAGAAGTAGAATCTTTTTTGAAGCAACAACAACAATCTTCAAAAAAGATAGGGGAAAGAAACAAAACAAAACAAAAAAAAATATCTTGGGTGAATGTAAAATCTTTAACTTCGTAAAAGAGCTTTGAAAAATGAAGAACTTTTTGTCAGAAAAGAAGGAAAAATGGTAGACTCGCATTTTTCACGCAACGTTGCGTTTACTGCCGACATATGATAAAGAGGGTGAGATGTACTGAAAAAATGAATAAAAAAAGATGGAGAATTTCTTAAAATTAACTGCTTTTGGGTATTTTTTCTTCGCTGTTACGCACAAAAGTTGTAGTCATTATTCTGTTCCAGTCTAGCACAGACGTTATTTTCCTTTTATTCAACTAAATGTTATGAATAATGCGAAGAGACGTTTTACATTCCACTGAACAGACAACAAAAGAAGAATTATGGGTATAAATTTGCATGTGCCATCATTTAATCTGAAGAAGCTCATAATCATTCCATCATAAAACTTCTCAAACAGAAGTTTGTAAATTATCATTGCGATATCATTTATATTTTTTTATACAGTTGGACTATTTTAAAATATGTTTCCGATTTTTTATTTCGGTCTTGAGTAATTCTTTGACAGTATATTTAATGTCAAAGTACTTTTTTAAAACCTTTCTAAAAAATAATGTAAACTTAATTCATTTTATTCATATCTTAAAATTTTATGTGATTTACTGATTCGGAATTGTTCTAAAAAAGTACAATTCTGTGAAAAATTAATTAGGAGTTTTAACATTTTACTATTAAATTTTTAAGAGTCTTACATTTTGTTTATACTCCTAACTGCCTCAAAACTGCTTTGAATTTATTTTTTTCGTCATTATGCGTAGACGATATTTTCCTTTTATTCAACACTATGCTATGAATAATTCATGAAGACGTTTAACATATTAGTGAACATGCAACAAAATAAAAATTGTCGGAATAAATTTGCATCTGCCATCATTTAACCTAGAGAAGCACGTAAATATTCTATCATAAACTATATTTAACTGAAGATTTTTAATTATCATTGCGATATCTGTTGTGTTTTTTTACAAATAAACTATTAAAAAAGTTGTTTCGCATATTTATTTCGGCGTTGAGAAAATGTTTTGATAAAATACTCTTTTTTTTTTTAAGAATTAATGCAAATTCAATTATTTTTATCTATATCCTGTGCTCTAGATTTTTTACTGATTTGTCATAATTTTAAATAAGAACAATTTTCTGAAAAAAAAATTATTCAGAGTTCCATTAATTAAGTATTGAAATAATAAGCATGTTGCATTTTGTCTACAGTCCTAACTGCCTCAAATTGCCCCAAACAGCTCTTTGTTATTTTTTTTATTCGCTGTTGCACTTTAAAGTTGTAGTCATTATTCTACCTAGTGCTCAGATGACAGTTTCCATTTATCGAATTGCATGGTATGAATAATACGAGGCGAAATTTTAAATATAAGTGAAAAAAAAAAGGGGGGGGGGGAGTAAATTTTAATGTGTCATAATTAAATTTTAAGAAACTCGTGATCATTCAAACTTTTAAAAATTAAATAGCAGTTTGTGAAGAATCACTGAGCTATTATTTATAATGGTTGTTTAAACTGGGCTATTTTAAACACGCCTCCAATTTGACATAATTTAAAAGAAGATTTTTCTGAAAACAAAAATATTCAGAGTTTCAACATTTAAGAATTGAAATAATAAGAATGTTAGATTTTGTCTACAGCTCTAACTGCCTCCAAATTATCCAAAAGAGCTTTTTGTTATTTTTTTATTCGCTGTTGTACGTTAAAGTTGCACTCATTATTCTGCTCCAGTGCTCAGATGATATTTTGCTTTTACTCTGTATGAATACTGCGAGGCGACATTATAAATATAAGTGAAGAAACAACAACAACAAAAAAGAAAGGCGGGAATAAATTTTAATGTGCCATAATTAAATTTTAAGAAACGTGTGATCATTCAATCTTTAAAAAAATTAAAGAGCAGTTTGGAAAGAATCACTGAGCTATCATTTATAATTGTTTTTTAAACTGAACTATTGTAAACACGTCTCCGATTTGGCATAATTTAAAAGAAGAATTTTCTGAAAAAAAAAATATTCAGATTTTCAACATTTAAGTATTGAAATAATAAGAATGTTATATTTTGTCTATAGTTCTAACTGCCCCCAAATTATCCAAAACAGCTTTTTGTTATTTTTTTTATTCTCTGTTGTACATTAAAGTTGCAGTCATTCCAGTGGTCAGATCATATTTTCCTTTTATGCATTTGTTTGTTATGAATAATGTGATTGGACTTTTTAAACATCAGTGCAAAGACAGAAAAAGAAAGTGGGAATAAATTTTAATGTTCCATCATTAAATTTAAAGGAACGTATGATCATTCTAACTTTAAAAAATCAAAGAACAGTTTATAATGAATCGCTGAACTATCATTTGTAATTGTTTTTTAAACTGGACTATTTTAAGCACGTCTCCGATTTTTATACTTAATGTAAATTATTAAAAAAATATTTTCTAGGAAATAATGTAAACTTAATTAACTTTAAAAGAAAATATTTAAATTGAGAGGAAGATATTTGATTTTAAAGAAGAAAAAGAATTATTAGTTATTATAAATAAGAAATTATTAGTATATTTTAATTCTCAATGATTCATGGAATTGGCACAGTTCCAGAGAAAAGCCATTCTGTGAAAATATTCAAAAAGAGTGCATTTTAGACGAAAGATTGAAACTTATTGTTGTCTTTTGTAAAAATTGGGTAGAAGACACTTTTGTTATTTTAATGAAAATCTCTCTGAAATTTATTAGCCATAAAATTACTAATCGGAATAAAATTATGATCTCTAAATATTAAAAACAAAATCTGTGTTTGTGATTTTCTTCCGCTGGGAATGTTATCAAATAGCAAATTATTATTGGAGCAATATTGTTTGTAATGGGTATTTCAAAGCTGATATAGAGAGTATTGTCCTACAATTTACACAAATACTGGGGTATTTATATTTTGACAGTGTTGCGTAAGTAGATGGAAACAATTTCCGAGAAAGAAAGAGATTATTTTTTAATGAATATAGTAAACAATTTGTTTTATACGTTTTCACATAATTCATTTTTTTAATTTGTAGTTTTGTTAGTTAATTAAAAAAATCTAAATATTATCAATATTAGAATAATTTCGGCTTGATATTAGAAATGTTTTCAATGAAATATCATTGAATTAGCTTCTAACACTAGAAGCTAGAAACCTGTAAAAAGGTGAATATAAATTATAAGAAACACAAATCTTAGAATATGTTGTTCTAATATTATGTACTATTAATTTTAGTAAGAATTTACTTATCCTCAATTCTCTGTAGCTTTAATAATTCCCAGTGTCAAGTAATAAAACCAACTGAAGTTAATAGTATAAGGACCTTAATCGGGATTAATTTGCAAACTGCCAATAAATTATATCAATCAGTCTAAATATGTCCAATCGCCGATAAAATGAGAGACAGTGTATCGGACACGTACCCTATTTTCTAATATTTTACTAAAATTATAAATTTCTCTTCATAATGGTACAATTTTTTGTTTACACATATACAAGTATTAATGTTTTAAAGGTATAATAAATGTTTGTTTTTTACATTTTACTACAAAATAAACTTTTAAGTTTGAAGAGAGTTATTGTTCTTTTCCTAGTCAGGCAAATATTATTATCGATGTTTATAATATTAAATAATGAATGTAATTCTCAAGCACTATTTTTGTTAAACTAAAATTGCTTGGATACCATTGATTAAATAAAACATTGATTTCATTCGTACATAATATATCGGATTTAAATTTGTGCGAAATGAAAATGTATTGAAATTCAAATTACTTTGAATTACTGTACGCTGATTTTATATATTTTCGTATCTTTGAGGAGACAGTAAGTATCAGGCTAATATTTATAAGCACAAATGATCTCAGAATATTCTGCAGATACAAAAATCGCAGATTGAAATTTTTTGGACGGTAAAAATAACGTTTAAAAGAAATAAAAAGAAAAATCTATTAAAGCAAAAATCATGGTCATTTTGAAAAGCTTAATAACATTACATCCTATTAATTGTAAAGAATAAAAGATTAAAATGGTAACAATCAATTCAGGGTTTCATAAAAAAAATTCAAAGACATAAAAAGTACTTTATTGTGTATATGTGGCATTTTTACATAACACAAGATGTGCAGATGCCTGTCAAAGTGACAGGAGAAGCTTAAAATATTTTTTAATAACCGTAATTATAATGAATAAATTCTAAAATTTACTGAAATTAAACTAAATTCCGCGGCACCATCCAGTAAGAATCTCTGCATGCAAAGCTCTACTCCTCTTTCTTACACTTGAGGTGCTATATCTATTATATGTGCTAGTTAAGTAGTCCAACTGACACCGAATCTTCAGTATTTAGTTCTCAATTTTCTTTTTTCTCACTTTATCAAGTGTGAAGGAATCAAAAGATGTTTGAACCTTGCCTAAGTCCAGATGCGAACGTTACACAGCTTACGTAATTACAATTTAAAGGTGAGCAAATTTCGAAGTAAAACTTTTTTGACAATTATTCTAATATTTTTTTAGTTATGCTCATAAGTGTAATTTAAATGTACTTAAAGTATATTAGAAAATATATCAAAGGTCTAAAACATTTTAAAGCTAAACAATACTTACCAACATGTATTAAACTTCTCAACTTCTCCTCCGTCTCCTGATATATCTGTTTCACTGCATTGGCGGCATTATTTAATTTAATTTAATTCTATAGATATAATGAAGTTTTATAACATTGAGTAATTATTGGTACTCCCATTGATTATATTTGTATACATATTTAAGATTTTTTTATATCACGATGGAAATTTTATCTTGTAATAACATTAAAAAAATACGGAAAAACAACATTAAAATTCGCCCGTTGCTGGGCAGTCAGAGGGTTAAATCTTATACATTTAATTTGAAAACATAGATCCAAAGGGAATGATGCAGCAGAAGGTTTTCTGGTCCATGGTGTTCGAAGAAGATGGGAAAGAGAATCTCCGACGTATTATCAGGAGCAGACAAGAGCCTAAACAAGATATTCAAAAAAGGAGATCAACAGAATGAAAAACTCTATATATCTGTATTTTGTTCTAAAAAACTGAAATATGTACCGGGAAAATAATAAAAGGATAGTTAAAAACTTAATTAAGCAGAACTGTTTCACTATAGTAGCAGATAACCGAGCTGTTCTAAACCTCTGTTTCATGTACTTAGAATCTGGAATTCTAAAATACGCTCTTATCACGGGCGGCAAAGAGCACTTAGGACGGTAATGACGAATATTTTTATGCACATTATGTGAAAATGCTGAAATATTAATCTTTACACGGGGTCTACAATGATAACCTTTACATAATTTGTCACGTTTTAACATGCATCTTTGAAAGCGTCCTGTGAAAAGTTTAATCAGCAATCTACAGTGATAAGGCATTTTGGATAAGAAAAATGTTTCGACATTAAATTAAAGTGTAATTGTGTAGTTCTAGCTTAATCCTAGTATAAAAATTGAAAACCATACAAAAGACTTATAAAAATTCCAAGTTTCGTTCGTTACATTTTATGTGCGATACATAGTGAAAATAAATTTTCAAATGTTTTATGCGTGTAGCAGCCGAATAAAATTTTAGCGTACCATGTGATGTGTATTCTGATCTATAGGTCATATAAACGACTGTTCAAAAGATTTCGAATATCTTATCAACTATGTGCGCTAATTGCTGAAATTGCACTGAAAAAAAATGTATTTATAACAATATGTGCTGCCATCCCGGCTGCCAACACAGTTGCTGTAAAATTTACAATCTGCTGTGTTTAAGAGTGCTGTAAAATTTCTCAAGTCTGGGGAAAGTGACGTTTCTAATGGCTGTGTGGTGCACGTAACAGAAAGAATTCCATTTTTACCCCACTTGTTGCTTGAAATATCTTTTACAGCATCTGTGTTTGAATTCGATTTCACGGCATTGATGCTTAAAAAATTACTGTATTTTAGAAAAAAAGGTGCTGGCATACCGACTGCCGACACAGCTGTAAAATTTTCAAACTGCTATCTTTAACAGTGCTGTAAAAAATTTTCAAGTCTGGGTTGCTATTGGCTGTGTGGTGCACGTGACAGAAAATCTTCGATTTTTACTTCACTTAGTGCTTTAAATCGCTTTCACAGCATCAGTGCTTGGTTTCAAATTCACAGCTTCGGTGCTTGAAAATTACAACATAAAGGACAGGAAAAATCACAGCATTTTTTACAGCGTGAATGTTGAAAAGTATTTCGCGTTTTGTAACTTTTATATATATATATATATATATATATATCAATATTTTAATGTTATTAAATATTTAGGTTTTGTTAATGTATTGTGATAGTGCTGGAAAGTATTTTATAACCATATGTTGTATGTAGCTCGTCACGCATGATTTTTATTTCCTTTTTTAAAACGCTATTCGTCAGGTTCTTCTTTACGGTATCAGAACATGTTGGTGAAAAACGGCAGGCAAGAAAAAACTTTCATTTAATATTTGAATATTATTTTTCAATGACACAATTTTAGTTAACTAAAATTTAGTTTTATGACATGCATTAAATTACATGGTGAAACAGCTTTAGATAAGCACATGCGGAAGTACCGCTTTGTTATTTACTCGCTTGCAGTGCCACATACAGAAAATGGCCACTGTTGAGCTTAAAGCGTTTTGTGTTCTGAAATTTGCTAAGAGTGAATCTCTAATTTCAGTTCAACATGCTTTCCGTTTAAAGATTAATTGTGATCCCCCATGTGACAAAAACATCTGCCGATGTTATAGAAAATTCGAAACGACCGATGTGTTCGTAAAAGGAAAAGTACGGGGCGACCAAAAGTATCTGCACTACATGTTGACCGTGCCAGAGCATCTTTCCTATGTATTCCTAAGAAATCTGTTCGAAAAGCAAATATTGGACTTCAGTTGCCAAAAACGATTATGTTGAAGGTTTTACGAGGGTGGTTCAATAATTATTGTCCCTAGCGTGTAAAAAATATTTGTGCTGCGATGTTTGATGTGGAATCTTAAAGCCTGATGTCTTAGATGCCTATGTGTTCGGTTTCAGAACTGTAGTTGCTTTATTAACATATTCTTTTTCGCTTTTGGTGTGAGAGGTCGTACCTAGCTTGAAAGGAGGGGTTGGAGTGACAGTGAATGAGACTTGGTTACTGTCGTTTGGATTCGGGATCATAGTGATGGAGCCATGTCTCATCGACTGTCACAAATCTATCACAGAGCTGCTTCAGGTCTGGCCTCATAAGCTCTAAACCAGTCTTTCCCCCCAACCCCCCCTTTCAAGCTAGGTGCCACCTCTCACTGCTAAAGCGAAATAAAATATGCTAATGTAGCAGCTACGGTTCTGAAATTCAGCATATAAGCATCTAAGACATAGGGCTTCAATATTCCACATCAACCATCACAGTACAAATATTTTACACACACTCGGGACAATAATTATTGAACTACCATCGTAAGCAGACTCTTACACTTGTATCTATACCGGTTACAGTTTGTACATACTTGTGGTAAGAATTGGACTTTTGGTTGGATGTGCGCCGTATTACTGAAGTTGCACGTATTCAACATTTTAAAGAAAAACTACGTTAGTTTACCTTCAATTTGATGTATGATTTGTTATAAATAGCCTAAAGTAAACGGTTTTAATATACCATTGAAACTGAAACATTATTTTTAGGACACCCTGTATACAGTAATGTTAAATATTTATGAATACTAGTGATCTTGTCGCAGTATATAGGACGACTTCCAAGTTTGCATGTCAAAATATACTGCGTGACAAAATCTTGAAATATGTTGCAACTTTAATTCGGTGAAAAGACAATTTATGTTTTGCCACATAGTATTTCCACTATGTATGTTTACTGGCATATGGACCTGGGAACGGTCACTGAGGTAAATGGCAAAAGACTTCCACTCGACTACTGAGAGTTAATTTTTAGATATAACTAATTAACTAACGAGTTCCGTGAGAGAAATAAATTGTTAAAAGATTAGTATTGTAAATAGATCCAGTGTTTTAGAGCATTTGGTTTTCATATTATTTGTTGTATTACCTACAATACGCACAACATATAAAACGTTTAAATTTAAAATTTTAAAGTTCTTGTTCAACAGAAAAAACTTTTTTATCGGTTCATTTAGTTAATTTAAAGAGTTGGCAATTATATACGAATGAGTCCGTGAGCAAACTTTTGTTCTAATTTATGTAATAATGTTTGTTTTTATTAAAGTTATCTTCTCTGGTTGGGCTATAGTATTCTTTTAATATTCTATTGAATAAACACATAAAATATAACAACCACTAGTGCTACGAAAATGTTTCTTTAAGAATGGATCGAATTCAATGCGGTATATTCCACAACCCTGAGGCAAAGACCTTGTTAGAGATACTTGTCTTAACCCAACACGGGGAATTTGCGTTGTGGCTTTTCTAAAATTTCGGAAGTATTTCTATCTCTGTTTTTCAAGCACATTGTTAGAATTACTCTAAGGCTTATTTTACGTACATAGCTTATTCACTCTAATTTATAAACTTTAGAAAGTTTATTTTAATGATCTCGTAACAGATTGTAACAAGGAAAATTTCTTCTTATATTAATGAGATGCTTTTGAATATATGTTTATATATATGATATAAGAAATATGTTATAACTAAAAGTAACAAATATATAAAATACACATACTTTTGAAGACATGCATATTTTCACTTTGTATACATGTGCATATATGTATGCGTAGTTAATCTGTATGATAAATAAATCAAAATACTCCGGTACTATATATTTAGAAAATTTGGAGGTTAAAAATAACGTGGTGTTAAACATTTTAAACATTTATTTGAGCATCATTCGTGTAAGGTATAATTAAAATAGATGCATATTTATACTTGTCGAAACACATATGTAAAATTTATATAAAACATTAAAAGAGAAGTATTAGAATTTTAATAATGTTAAAATGACAAGCATTTAACATTTATGTATAATTTTTTTAAAAAAATGCAAGATTTTATGTAAAAAAATTAGAAACTAAAAGAAAGAATAAAAACACTATAATTTGACTATCGTTGTTGTCTTGATTCAATTTTCTGAAATTACATTGAGATTTCATTCGGGATGTTCCCTATTATGACATTAATTAATATACAAGGTAGCTATAACTAAACTGACAGTACTCAGAGTGTTATGTAGCGCGATAAAATTGAGAGAATGACGCCAAATTTTATAAGAAGATTAAACAAGACGGGGGACGAAGGACTTCGCGAAAAAAAAATGAGTTCCAAAAGTCACCGCTAGAGAAATATGTGACGCTGTGTAGCAGAAAAGAGAGTTTAAAAAAATGCAGAATCAATAATGAAGTAAAATTACCTTTTATTTAGCACATTTAACGATTTTAGTATTAATTATGCATTTTTTAAACTCACTTTTCTGTTACACTGCGCCACATATTACCCTAGCGGTGACTTTTGGTACTAATTTGTCTTCTTTAGCCTTCTTAGAAAATTTGGCGTCATTCTCTCAATTAGATCGCGCTACAAAACATTCTGAGTTCTGTCAGTTTAATTATGGCCACCTTGCAGTTTCGAAACAAATTACGATATATTTTTCAAACAAATTACATTTGAAAATAGATTTGTTTCTCCTGTTCGAAGGTGTAAAAAATAAAAATGTGCGATGTTTAGATGTTTAAAAAACTATAGTAAAAGCAAAATTTAATCGTTTGCTGTTGGCCATGTCAAAATCACCAATGTGTCCGCGTTACGCACGGACACGTTTTCCCTTTATAATATAGATAGATACTATATGTTACTTGTCAATTACGTTTCAGCATTAACATCTCAACGAAATTTGATGAACATCTATTTCATGAAAGTTTCATTAGAAACGTTGCTGTCCACAATTTATAATCAATAATCAGAACTCCGAAATGCTACTTATTTTTAGGTTATTTTATTTAAATTGGTCCTTTTGTATTAATGGAAAAGAGAACTTCATTATCACGCATTTTAACAGGCTAACACTACTGTCAATTAAAGTTTTAGTACGTACTTAACGAATGAAAGTTAGAAATTTTAGCACCGTCTCAACTTACAAATGCATTTGTTAGAGTAACTTTTTGAGAGCACAGATTGGAATGCATCTCAGGAATGCTTTAAAAGTTTATGTATTTTAAACCAAAAGCGTTGTTATAAAATTTACAAAAGAAAATTAAACTTCAATCACATTGGATGATAATGTGTTAATTATTCAGCACCATTTCAGAAAAAAAAACTTTAATATTAAAGGTTTTCTCAATAATGACCCGAGAAAAATATTTTTCATCAGTATTATCGAAATCTATTTTGATTTGAGTTAATTATAAAAAGAGTATCCAATAAACAGACATGAAGGAAGACATTAATTTAGTCAATGGACAATAAGAAGATTAAACTTTTTGACCAATTCAATAAGAGTTGCAATAAATTTATTTTTTTGATTTAGTTTGTATAATATTTTCAAATATATATAGTTGTCTTCTAAAAAAGTAAAAATTCTAACTAGAAAACAGAAATTCTGTTTTTTCAGAATTTAGAGTCACCCTCCGATGAATATATATATATATATATATATATATTTATGTAAATATAGATAGTACAAAACATATTTCAGTTTTAAGATTTAAAACACACGCTTTTATTTTATATAAAATGATGTCATTCGTATCCGCTGAAAAATTCCTCATTTACGACCCAGTCTTAAACAACATCAACAGTAAAGTATACATAGGACGCTGACAGCTATCGCTGAATAATACACAAATCAAAAAAAAAAAAAAAAAAAAAAAAAAAGATGTCGTCATTCAAGAAACTCGACAAAAAAAACCGGCTATCTTATGATTCATATGCCTTCATGTGTTTGTAATATTAATATAGATACTTAAAATTAAATATAGTTTATAATAGTTACATGTTTCATCAGAAATCCTTCATTTATATATTTTTTAAAAAGCATGTATTTTAATTAATTTTTTTCTATTGTTATTGGAAAATGACAATAAAAAGATACAATTTCTATTTTCCAACTATTTAAATTTTCTTTCAACAGAAATGGAGTACTTTAGTTGCCAAAATTAAACAAATGCGCTAAAAACCACAAAAAAATTAAATAAATAAATTCACAAAAATAAATTGAGATGCAGTTTTCAAAAAGATTGCATTTAAAAGTACATTTTTCCTCAATACGACGATATAAAAATTGAAAATGTGTGATGCTTAGAAGTTTAAAAAAATGCAGCAGATTATTTAAAAGTACAATGATACATGTGCTTTGTTTTACGGCTGGTTTATACAAGGGAACGTTATTTTTTGGAGACGGCAATTCAAGTGCTGGGAGAAAGAAATGGCATATTGGGGGCTGATAAGAGCAATGTCTCTAAGATTAAATTTATGTTAAAAGAGCCCGACGGATTCTTACTTTTATGAATTCTTTAAATACTTCTTCAACGTCAATTCGATTTCATATTCAATTTAAATAATAACTAATTCAACCGATTTTTATTTTTTCAGGTTCATTTAAAATACACATATATTGTTTTAATTAAGAAAGTACTGTTGATCTTTAGTTACATAAATTAGATATAATAGAGAGAGCAAGTTAGGAAATTTTATAACCTAAGAATTTTACATTTCAGAGTTGCTTATCAACAACTCTATCAATCTATAACTAGTCCATATCTATCATTGCTTAAACTCAGTTTAGATGAGGATAATTGGTTTTTAGTTCTAAGAGTGGTTTGAGTTCTAGGACTAAATACGAAAAAAAAATCATAACAAAATCACAACTTAAAAATTCATAATATTATAAGTAAAAATAAAATGTATTAAGGGGGTCCGGGACACATTTTAAAATAATTTTTATTTATTGAGTTAAAATTCTGAATTTTTTTGTGATGGTTAACCTTGTCATTTGTAAACAAAATCACATGATAAAACTTCCCATAATTAAAAAAATAATTAAAATTTATTAAAAAAGGGGAGTAATTTAAAATCATTATAAGTCAAAATATTATTTATAGAATTTCAATTTTTTTTCATTTAAATAAACAGAAATATATAAGTTTTAATTTTGATTCAGCATTTTTAAAAATATTCATTTATAAAAAAAAAAAAAAATTCAAAATATTTAACTAAAAAATTTTAAAAATGTGGTGCAACTTTTTTTTTTTAAATCATATTTTCAAAAATATTTTTTTTTTTCAAATATGATGAATCAGAATTAAAGTAAACCAATTGAAAAAGATATGTTCCGAGTTTGAACCCTTTATCTTTAACGGTTCTCGAGTTATAAGAAATTAAATACGAGAAATGGTGAAAAAACCTATCATGAAGAAAAAGGCATTTTTACAAGAAGTCGTTTACATGACAGTCATTGCTTTAAAGCTAGATTTTGAAAACAAACCAAAACGAAAAAACTAATACTTTTTGTTCTAATTCAGATAAAAACATGATTTAAATGTCATTTTAAGCAGAGAAAAACAGAGAAATTTTTAATGAAATAATTTTTTTTTGCAAAATGTGAAGATTTTTGTGTCCTGGACCCGCTTAAAATTGGTTGCAGGTACATACACAAAATATAAAATTATTTAAAATACATTAACTCATTATCCGCTAGTGTTGCGTACAAGCAACGGTAAAAATAAATTCGCTTGATGAAATTATTCATCAAGCTATTTTCATTCATGCTATAATCATTCACTATTTTTGAATAAAAAATTTTCCTTATTTAATAACATAAACTTCGACCATTAAATAAAGCGAAGGTGACCTTTCAAAATTGGTGCTGGCAATCCTTTTTCAACAAAAAGTTGAAGATCCATATCTTTTAGTTTCGGGGGTTAACATACCTTAAATATCCATTAAAATACCCAAAATGTTTCAGCCAATTCACACGGACATCTTTAGAGGTTATTTAAATGTTGTTGTTTCTAACTGATCTTATTCATCTAGCAGAGATTATTGTAATATAATAGTAATATATATAATGTGTGAGAATATGAATAAGCGTAAAGAGAAATAACAACATCTAAATAACCACTGAAGCTATATGGATTGGCTGAAAAGTTTTGTGTTTTTAATGAATTTTTATTTTACATTGTTTTAAGGTACTTTAAATAATTTTATATTATACGTGTTCAAGAAAACTTAGTACATTTTATATATACTTTTTATATTAATATTATTGAAGTACTGAATCTGAATTTAGCACTAGAATATTAACTTTGCTTTTTTTTAATTACTTTCATCAAAATATCTAAAAATTAATAATATATATTCGGCTTGGTTACTTAATTCTGAAAGCTACAAGTGGTATTAACGAACTTTCTAATTGATCGTGTGCACAATGAAGAAAAGACAAAACAATTATTTTAATATATTACAAATTAACTTTTATGATAAGGATAAAAAAAAATATGCACAAGTATTTTTAACGTAAACCTAAAACTGAATGTCAGATATAATTGATTAAACTTTTCTAAAACATCAAAAACAGCAGAAACCCTAACATTTTCAGACACTCCTTTTAAAAGTGAAAGCATAAATAAAAAACACATAAAAAATTCTCAAGCATTTACAACTCTCTCTCTCTCTGCGTTCATGTAGATTTATTCTCATGTGTGGGTACTAAATTTAATAGCTCCGTGCGAAAAATAGCATCTGATTTATAGCTCATGATGTTGCCTCTGACGGCTGCAGTGTTTTCTACCTTCCAAATTATTTGGAATTTCTTCTTAACAGATTCCCATGCACCATGAAAACGATTGATTCACCAATATTTATGTGAAAGGGACTGTACGCAAATTGAGAAAAGATCGACACTAAATCATTTGTGTTTATTTTTAAAAAAATTATCTGCACTATTTAATACTTTTAAATATCAACTCTGAATTTTTTTTTATACTGCTATTAAATATCCGTTTAATCGACGAATAACAATTGTCTGTTAAGTGGCATTGAGCTCTTTTTTTTTCTTTAATTGTATTTCAGAACTGGCAATTGCATTAAAATATAAGGAATTCAATATTTAAACTTTTTTGTATTAAATTTTTGTATTTTATTTTTCTATAATTAAATAATTTTTTCCCCTGCTTTGATATTCTGGATGTTGCCTGAAGTAATATGATAAAATATCGAACAAGTATCTGACATTGTTAAATAGTTTTAATATCTGAAAATAATATCTATAAAGAGAAAATATGAAAAATCTTAAATCCGCACACAATGCAGTTTTAATACAGATTTTTAAAGATATTTCCAGTGTGGTATCAAAATGCTTCGCGTTATGTTATATTCATTAAATTATTACAAAACTATACAGGAAAAGTACTATATTAATGAAAATCTACGGATGTGAGAAATTTTAATGTTTCCTAACGTATTAAGAATAGATAGGTTTTTGGACGAATCTATCATGTCTATAAAATATTTAGAAATCTGCAGATGAGACAGATTTTCAATGTTTCCCAGCAAAACGCAGAAAGTATGGGTTACTTATGAGTTCAATTATACAAAATATACAAGAAAATCTCTCTATTATTGAAATCTACAGTGTAGGAAGATTTTTTATGTTTTCCTAGAGTTACGTAGATAAAATACGTTGTTGAATGGAAAGGATTATAAAATGTATACATGGAAATATCTGTAATATCGAAATACGTGGATGAGAAATATTTTTAATATTTTCAAGCATTATGAAAAGAAAAGTGTTTGTTGAATGAAAACGATTACAAAAAAACTGCATTATTGACAGATTTGATTTTTGCATCTTGTTGATAATTCAGATTTTTATTTTTTAATTAAAATCCCCCCTTTCCGATGTACAAAAACATTTGCGACCAAGAGGATGACTGAGTGTCTAAGTACCTATCATATATATTTTATAATGTTTTCCTTCATCAATATATCATTTCTATATAATGTTGGGAAACCTTAAAAAGCTGAATATTCAAAAAGATTAAATTAAACCCGATATTTGTACATACTTTTTGAAATACGGCTTTTTTCAATGATCTATATTCTCGTGGTAATAATGCGAAAACATTAAAAATGTCCCCATCCTCAAATTTGATTGCCATAGTACTTTTCTTATACATTTGTATAACTATTATCTTTCAGTTTCGGCCCCACCAGTGGGTGAGAGGTTCTGCTGTCGAAGCTGGTAGACGGGAGGTGCTGGGTTTGAACCCAATCGCGCCCGTCGGCCTAACCGTTTCGTAGTTTTCGTGGTTTTCTTCGAAACTTCTGATTTCCATGCGTAAATACGGGTCAGGTTCCCTTAGAAAGACCCCCACGAAGGGCACTCCTCCCTAGGTGTACACATCCCAAGTGTACATAATCGGCCGTTATAAATCAACGAACCAACCATCTTTCAGTTTCGATCATCTTTACGTAATGCTGTGAAAACATTAAATAGCTGACCAATCTATTGATTTTGATTGCACTTATACACGAGTTGTTTGCGAAAAATATACCCTAAAAATAAACAATTAAATTTAAAAAATCAAAAAACCCGACTGCGTAAAAAGTGAGCTAATTAATTATTTCTCATCAATGTGAAACAATTTTTTTTTTTCAATTCCTACTATTAGCTCACACTCTCGTTATATATATCTTGTTCAAATTTTCAATCGTTATTAAAATACTTATTATTCATCCAATCAAGCTCAAATAATTTTTTTTAAACTTGTAGTGGATGACAGTTGATGTTAATCCAGTTTTTTAATTTCAATTCATTAATTAAATTAAATTAATTAATTTTCAATAATCGAGAGAGCCCCCTTCTTGATCAAGATATTTTAAGACCGAGAGAGCCCTCTTCTTGATCAAGGCATTTTAAGCGCTACTCAAAAGGAAAGAAGAATGGGAGAAAAAAAATCTCTTATTGACCTAAGTAGGAATTGACACAATTTTTTTTTATATTACTTGTTTATATTACTTACCTAATTTTTATTTACTTTTATTGATGACTTTTAAGTTGTGTTTAACTGTTAGTTCTTATCTATAAACACTGTTTCGATAAGATCTATTGATGTCTATGATGGTTAGAGTTGCAGTAAAGCTAGAGATCCACAATACATACACAACTTCCAGGTTGTATAATATTTTAACGGAGCTTCTGACTGTAAAATAGTCAATGAAACATCGTCTTCCTTTTGAAAGACGTGTCCAATGACATGCCACTCAATAGGGTGTGTAATTTTTTTTTCGTCTGTACCGCCCTTTTGTATTTTACAGCCGCCATTTTAAATTTATAAAAATAAAACCTAACCTATAACCATCGGGCCGTTAAGATGAATCGATAGAGACCTCATTCATTAAAATTAATCCCGACGTTTGGGATGTTTCGAGGGTATAAAGAAATTCACATACACAGATACACGTGAAACACATAACCCTTCTTTTCAGCCGGGCAATAAAAATGAAATATACTATAACCTTAGTTTTTTACTCCCATTAATGAGCTCTGACAATAAGATCGTTAATTTATAAACTTTTTATAAGCATTTTATGTTCCTTTTGATATATTTTATACAGAAATTATGCATAATTACTCACTACCTTCAACAATGCCTTAACATAAGCCTGGATGTTTGGGTAAATAGTTGGTCATTTCCTAATTAGCTTAAATTTCAGAGCTTTACTGGTAAGAAACCTGGGAAAAAATCAAGCTGATTGCGAGACAAATGATCATTTTTCAGTTTGCCTAACTATACGCTCTTTCCAGTTAGCTTAATGCCGCATATGCTCTTTTCAGTTAGCCTAACAATATATAAGCTCTTTTCAGTTAGCCTAACAATATATATGCTCTTTTCAGTTAGCCTAACGCCGCATATGCTCTTTTCAGTTAGCCTAACCATATATACGTTCTTTTCAGATAACCTAACGCTGTATAGGCTCTTTTCAATAATCCAAAAAAAATATTAGGCTTATTGAGAAACAAATGGTCATATTCAAATTAGCTTAAATCTGCATAGGTTCTTTGCAATAAGGCTGAAAAATAAGGCCGTATTGGAAAAAGGTAGATAATTTTCCAAATAGACTGGCTCTTTGCAAACAGCCTAAGCTTTTTGGAAAAAACTGGGTTAGCTTACGACAGATATACTGCAGAAAAATGCGATGATATGTACTTTAAAGCATATAGATTGATTTTTAGCATAAATCTTTCATAATTTAACACTTTAAAGTTATTGAGATACCGCACTTTTTAAAAAATACAGACACCGGTTAACATGTACAATTCCTGTAAATATCCGAAACTAATGATAAAAACGCTATGTAATTTCTCATAATTATATTCTGTACGACGCTGATTCGTTTTTCGGAAAAAATGAGCTAGATCATGATTTGCAAGTTCTTGAAATTTTATAAATTTAAGAACACATTTCCTTATTAAAAATATGTTTCTAAATAAAAAAATTGCCTAGGTCACGTTTGGCTAATCCAATACATCTCATTAAGAAAGAAACTTTTGATCGGAATAATGTTCGATAGTATATAAATTCCGTTTTAACCACCGAATTAACTTTAGCTTTCTAGCATTTTGATTTTAAAGTAAAGTTATAAATTGTGTTCTTTTTCGGGCAGATTTAATGGGAGAAACTAAAAGAAAGGGACATAAGTGCGATTTTCCAGTTGAAAAATTAAAGTTGGTAGAATAGTTCACATGTAAAATTCCTACCCCTCACCGGCCCCTTGAATTATAAATTATGCATGGCAATTAATAGTACATATTTTTTCCAATAGATTGATACTTATGGTTTTTCTGCAATCCGTTTACGAAATTCATATTTTTTCTGCAATCGGTTGACGAAATTCACGTTTTTCTGCAACCTTTTGAAGAAATTCGCGTTGTTTCTGCAATTCTTTGACAAAATTATCGTTTTTATTCCAGCAATCCTTTGATAAAATTGGTAGCTTTTTTTTTCAAGGGATCCTTTAACGGAGTTGACAATTTACCTGTGAAGGCAAAATTCTCATTTTCCCCGTGATTCTTTGACGAAAAACACGTTATATCTTCGCGATTCCTTGACATAAAATACGCTTTATTCTCCACTCTTTGACGAAATTTGCAGATTTTTTTCGGTGATTCTTTGACGAAATTCGCATTTTGTCGCTGATCCTTTGACGAAATGGGCAATTTTTCTGAGAATATTGGTGAAATTCACGTTTTTTTCTGCAATAAGTTGACGGATATCTCTTCATGGGATTATTTGCATTGGAATTAGAAGTGAGCGATCAGTTTTTTTCAGGGCTATATAGCTAACACATCTGTTAATAGAATAATTTACAATACATTTAAACATCCTTATTACATGAAAAGTTACATTTTAACATTAAATATCTAGCAAGTTTAGCAGAAACTGTATTTAACAATATGTACATTACGGAATACACAACATACAGTTATACAATTCATTATAGTATTTTAATTTATTAATGTATCCTTAACAGTGAAAAACCTTCGATTAACATAAGCCAGTAAAAATATTTTGAATATCAGGTTCAATAGGTTTGCTAAATTTTACGTCGCTTTGAAATTCAAAGCGAAGAGGAAATTAAATGTGCCTAATTCGAATTTATCAATTAGTCCTTCAGCCATCCAAACTTCCTCATCAGAAATGGTACTTGGCTTTGTTTCCATGTACTTTGTAATATTATCTACATAGACTTCCGTATGAAACCAGTATGCCTTAATAATCTCCCATCGGTATTTGTGCATTTTACTATATAAATGATTAAAACACTGTTTGAAAATTTTTAAAGTTTTAAAACTTAGTATTGAATTATTTTATTTAAATGACTAGGATTTTATTAGTTATGGTTTCTGAGAAAGAAAAACATGTCGACTTAGAGACTTAGTTAAAGTATTATAAAGCTAATTTTACCAGTTAATTTGTCTTTTATATCTTTAATATGAATAATATGTTTAGGAATTATTTGGATCTAGAAATTATACTTCATAGTTATGTGAAGATAATGTTATTTATGTGAACGTTTTAGTTTAAGCAATACAAGATTTTAAATTAAGTTTATAAAAAAAAAATTATAACATTTTAACCATAAATGTAAACGGGGTAAACCCGAGATTTCAACATACTATGCCTGCAATGATAATAATTTCTTTTTTTTTTTTGAAAAATCAAAAATGTAACAGTTTATTTAATGTTACCTAAAAAATCTCCGAAAGTGAAAAATAGATGCAGAAATTACATTCATATTAACCCTTTATCTACTGGCGGTACTTATGTGCCGTTGAAATAACTTGTTATAAAATGCATTTAATACATCGATTAGTTGTAATACAGTTTAGAATGAGTTATAGATACATTACTTTATCTTTTTCCAAAAGCATTATTGGTTACACAAAACAAAAATATTTTAAAAATGATGATTTATTTTGTCTTTTCATCTTTTCAGCTTTTTTGGAGTTTGTTAGGGGTGGGGGGGCAGAATTTTTCAATTCGGAAATATTTCTATATTTCTATTGTAAGAACATTATATTTGTACATTTTCTAATTCTACAAAATACTAAGAAAAATATTGAAAATAAAAGATTTCAATGGTATTATAAATATTACGCAAAATCCCTATAAATTCCAATTTAATTAATCCTTCTAAAATTTATTAAATGATTATGAAAATCCTCTAATGTAGTTTAAACAATTCACGAAAAATGCTTTACAAGATAAAATTTTCATGAATTCATTATTCAGTACATAAAGGGTTAAGTATATCGGTAGTCTTAAGTCATATCTGTGGCAATACATTTTCCTTAAAAACAATAACTCAAAAATTCCGAATAAATAAGCAGTGATTTTTTTTATATTCCCGCTTACCTATTTTCTTTTCCAAATCACCTGTATAGTTTTACAAATTATAAATATTCGCAGTTAGTAATAAATTAAATGGCAAGCGAAAATCATATAAAACTGAAATTTGCTAGGGAAGGTTGCAATTTTATGCGTCGATAAAAATTAAATTGTTTCCACTGAAACTATTGAAAAAAAAATATTGTGATACCGAGCAAAATTGAAATAGAATGCTAAGTAAGCATAAATAGCATCCTTTTAAAACAAATTTTTGAACAACATCTAATTTATATTATTATTTCGAATGGAAATCGTTTTCATCTAATGGTTGTTTAAGAAGCAATGAATCAAAATTAAAGTTTCGATTACAGATTAAAATTAGTCTCCCCATTGCTTTTCAAAAAATATATGTAAAGATATGTCATTAGTAATCAAGCTTTGCATACAATTCAATTTTTAAAGTCTAAAATCATAGATAGCTTTCAATAAATTAAATTTCCAGAACTTGTAAAAGTCATATTCATTCTAACTCTGGAAAAGACCAACGTATAATATAGGCCAATCTATATAGCATCCATCATTATCATGTAGTTTTTCCAATAAACATCTAAATAAATAGCACTTACCAAACATTAAATAATTAATTTAAAAAATTAATTTTCTCAATATCCTTCCTTTTGTTTAAAGAAAAAATAACAAATGGCCTTTGCCGACAAAGAAGCAAAATGACGGGAAAGAATATTTTTGTTTAATTGGCATTTATATTGTAAAATTATTTTAACATTTGAGGGATTCGCAGTCATAGTAAACCAAGTCCATTTTTCTTTATTGTGAATAATAACGCTTTAACTACTTAATAAATAATTAATTGAAGCCAAGTGATTTGTAAGAATTATATGCGGTAATAATCAATTTAAAGTACCAATTTTATAGCGCGCTAATTTTAAAATGGCTAATTAATATTTTTATTGAAAATTTATTCTATTATTATTTATTAAAATTATTATTAAAATTTATAAAAATTCATTAAAATTTATTCTATTATTATTTTAAATAAAGCTTTTTTTAAAAAAAAAAAAAAAAGATAAGGACTTGGTCCAGTATGGTTGTGAAATTGCCATGTCTAAATAAAGACTTGTTTATTATGATTACAAAAACTCTTGATTTTTATTGATATTTGTTTATTCTATTTTTTGCCCAAGGAGTGAAAGATATTACCAGTTATCGTAAATCATTCACTGTACACAATACTACCATCATCATCACGGTCACATGTGTACTCTAGAGGAAGTAGCTTGGAATCTGGTATTGACCTCTGCTGGAAGATTCTTGAAGTAACCGTGATGAATTGCGGAATGTATGGCGGAAGTTCCATCATATCTTTCTTTTTGGCCAAAGTAATTTTTCTACGGTCCACGTATCTATGCCATGCCGTACGATCACGGCATCTTCACTGAAGTAACTTGCACTCACGAGCACGATTTTCCAAATTTAATTTGCGAAGATGTTGATCCTCATTGAGGGTTCCTTTCAACAGTAACATGAAGTAAGAACCTCTCACAACTCGCAGCTATCCAATATCCACCCAACTAAAACAAGTTCTTGCGGTATCCTTCTTTCTGTTTGTGATACTTTGTTCCAAAGCTCTAGTAGAAAGAAAGTCGGAATTCTTATCTTTAATGACATCAAATTTAGGATATTTCCTCTTTGCATTCCTAATAGTTTCCTTCCAGTCTCCAGGAACATAGATGTGTTGTTTCTTGATAGTTGCTGCTTCAATCGAGCTACAACTTTCTGCTGGTGTCTTGCAACAATGCTAGAAACGTCGTGAGAGCCCCTATTTCATCTATTTCATCTATTTCATCCCAGATGTATATGTATCCCACATCATTATTAAAGATATGCACCCCAAAGTTCTAAACATATAGATTGCGTTTATAATAAGCTATGTACGCTGTTAAGCTTAGAAAGGTTAGTGCTTTTTGCAAGTCGAATGTACAGCAGTAAGTTTCATCTGAGGCTTTAATTTTATCAGATTTCAGTTTCTCTCTAGCCTGTTTAGCTATCCGCAAATGGAACTCTCCTTCAATTTCAAGGCTTTTTCAAGCGTTTTCGCCATTTTTTGTCGAGAGCTTGATTGATATGTCATCACATAATTTGCATGTATTTGTACTTGGCGGCTTCAAGTGTAAATTAAACTTTTTGCTGAAGACTTTGTAATAGAATTTCTTTTTGACGGAGTCTTATTCTTTGTCGTACATTCCTCTCTAGCCTAATATCGAACCATGTGATTAGAGTTTTTTTCCATTGAATGTTTTTTAAGAAACCACAGTCGGTATTTTTACAGTTTTTTTAACGAGAGGAGGCGTGTGGGTCATCAAAAACAATATCAATTTCCCTTCATAGTTTATACATCAGATTCATGGACGCTTATTTTTCATCAGAAGTTTTGAAATCGCTATTTATTTAAAATACAATTTTTTATAGCAATGAGGCAAGATTTAGACAATAATGGGTCACAGATAAAGAAGTAGTGATGGAGTAGTACACTGATGAATGGACTTGATTCAGTATGGTTGTGAAGTTTTCTTGTATTACTTCACCAACTCTGAAAACAAATGCAATCTATGAGAAAGTATGTGAAGTGAATGAAAGTGTGTGAAAGACTTGATGCACTATGGCAGTAGATAAAACACAGTTCTTCTACATGTGCTATCTCATTTTTTTCAAACGTGGACTTGGTCTACTATGATTGTGAGCCCCTCATTTGTGATATCTATTATTATAAATTTTCGCGTACCTATGCATGTATTTGAAAAAATCGCATTTATAGTCTTATCTATCAGTTTTTAATTTAAAAAATAGCTATTACATAACGAATTATAATTATCGTGTTTTTATTTATTTGGAAAGTAGCTATATTGTAAAATTATTTAAACATTTCTGATATGGTTTCATGTATGGTGTTTAAGTTGATAAAGGATGAGCTACATTTTGAAGTTCCAGAAAGTTTATTTTTTTCATTTTCACAATTTTAGAAGACTCTTTGTGTATGTACATATATAAAGCTAAGAGATGAACTGTTATTATAAATATTTTTATATCTAAGCTTGTAATTATAAAACAAAATTCGCATTTAAAGGACCCATCTATCAGTAGTTTAAAAAAATGTTATTATATAACGAATTATAATTTCAAGTTCTATTTTTTTTTCATGCCGAGAAAGATCAGGAAATATTCTACAGTAAATTTGTTCAAAGTACTCTAATGAGACATAATTTCAATTTCAAATAAAATCTAACAGTAAAACAGAATGAGTAAAGTCTTATCTCAAATTTAATCTGCAATAAACGTAAAGGAAAATACAACAATCTGAATAAATATTTCTTGTTTGTTAAAAAAGGGCTATGATCATTTTACTTATTTTTATAAAATAATATTTAAAGTAACTATATATTGTTTAAAAAATTGCATCTTATAATTCACATTGTAATGGAATCTTCTTCCTTATGTTGCTCTACTATTCGTGGCATATTAGTCATTTTAGAAATTCTGTTACTTAGCATACATCACTTTTAGTTAGATACTTAACGTTACTTTCTTCTGAAATGATATTAATTGAAGCAATTAGTAATTATAAGCTGCATTTCTTGATGACACTTCTTCACTTGATGACACTGATTTACTTCTAGATGTGTTATGCTTTAGACTTTTTTTCATGAAAATTTTTAATACCATTTTTTATTATTTATCTTATCAAATAATAAAAAAAAATATTCTTATCACAATTTTCACTTTACACATAGTTTTGTTTTAAGTTAAATGTTTCGGGAGCTCTTAATGGCGCAGAGTATTTTATTAATATGATAAAAAAAAAATAGGACTGAAAGTACAAAACGCTGAAAGTACGAAAAAATAGAAAACTTTTTTTTAAATGAAAAAAATGTCTTAAATGCCAAATTTAACAAACAGGATAGCCCTTGAAGTGCCAACCCTAGTATAAATAGTTAAAAAAAAAAGAGTAGAAAAATGTGGCTGGTTGAATGTGCCACACGAAGTGAAGTGGAGACAGCTGAAAGTTCCAGTGATAAGATGCGCGACGACTGGTAGCCATTACACAAATTAATCGTGTTGTTATAGTTTACATCAATGGGATATTTTAAGCAAGGTGGAAAATATTAAATATATAAATAAAAGAAATGTTTACAAATAATAATGTTATGTATTTAAACACTAAACGAATAGAAGTTAGGTACAAACATTTTAAAATGTTGAACTAAGAGCCCAAAAGGAGTGAAGTGGAAAACGCTGTAAGTATCAGAACTAGGAGTTTTCTTTTATTCTCTCTTTTTAAATGTTTTACCTTTTGGTCTTCCAGCAGTTTCCAATTTTATTCGTCAAATGTCGCGATACTGAACATGAATTGAAAATACTATTTTGCATTGATTTTCAAATGAATCATTAATCTCTAAGGTAATATTCAACTTTTTAAATCTTAAATATGAGTTTTTAAAACATTTCCTATCATGTTGAAAATTCATCGTGCTTAGAGACTGGCTCTCCACGAGTGAATGATTTAATTTCATTTCACAAATAATGTATGTATCAAGTTTTTTTTCTTTTTTTCTATGTTGATAGGAAATGAAGATATAACTAGGAAGCATAAAATAGAGCTATTTTTTTATATTATATAAAATCAATATAAACTTTTACCTACATCCCCTGAATACTTTTTTACATCCCCAGAATACTTTTTCTTAAATTTTCTCTTATCCATTATTGAAGACAGTTGCATAAGTTTTACAATCATACATCGGCGATTTCAATCCAGCTATTGTTATACTCATATTTTAGTATTCACTAAAAATGCTCATATAAAACTTGTATTTTGGCAAAATTTTTATAATTGTATTAGATTAAGGAAGTGTAATAAAGTATCCAGCATTTATTTGGAGTTCCATTACCCGCAATTGATTTTGTTGAGCTGCTTCAATTAACAGACCAAATGCTATCGTCAAAAGGTTATATGCCTGATTTTGTCCAGCAGATATGTCCAGGATAGCAGTGGGCCGAGTGGAGAAATTCGCAGCTTACGACAAGGTGGTGGGTTCTAACTCTGGCCTTGACACTTTTTCACCCAGTTGAAAAATTACAATTTATATAATTTATTTACCAATAAAAATAATCGAGGACGTGAGTTTCAAACTTCGCCTTATCCAAAATTTAAAAAATCGAGTTTTCTCTATCAATCTAATCTATTGGTGAACTTGCATAAAAAAAAAAAAATACAATCATTTAAAAAAAAAAAAAAAAAAAAAAAAAAAAAAAAAAAAACTAGTTTATCATTTATTTCTGACATAGTGAAACCTTGGTTTACAATGAAAACCAATGGACGCTGCCAGAGGTTTTTCGCAATTTCCCAAAATTTGATTTTTAGATAAGGCGAGTATTGAAACTCACGTACTCAATTAATGAAGTGAGTTTCCTTTTATTCCCTCCTTCACATCCAGGCTCACTACAGATGTTTCACTTCGTATGCATAATAATCTGCATCTTTATAAACTACAACTGATATTCTCTTTTTTACTAACTTCTTAAAAGAGTAACTATATAAAATATATAAGGTGAACTTTAAAAAGTTCACTGCCTTACTTAAAAGGCGACTAACATAATGAAAAAGATGTTACAAATTAAAAATATACATTTCATTTAAAAGTTCTTAGTACTTTCAAGCTTTCCAAGCTCATCATCAGAGGATATTTTAATAACTAAATGTTGTTTATTTATACAAATACGTCACTTTATTTTGAAAATGAGAGAGCCAATAACTATTAGTGTTGAAAGTAGAACTAGCAGTTTCTTGGATTAAATTTAAATTGAGAAAATATATACTATTATTAACTGCAGTTCCATTTATTTTATGACATCACTCTGTTCTCATACGTCACTTTTCATGGGCAGAACAAAATATTTAATTGCCGTACTTTTAATATCTCTCTTTGTTTACGTTTTCAGCATTTATCAGAAGAGAAAGTCTTACGATTTTATTTATAGAGTAACTAAATTTAGGATTATTTCACCTATATACGATCCCATTGAATTTTATTTCAGTTGCTCCCTTCTAGTGCTGCTCGATTAAAATGTATCACGTTGTATGCAGGAAAATCTGCAGTTTTGAAAACTTATCAGATTCCCTTGTCTGTAAATTTCTGAAACAGCCAATATATTTGGATTTTTTTTACATTTATACAGTCCCTTTGAACTTCCTTTCAGTCACGCTCTCGCGACTGAAGGCATCGCGACTTTGAGTCTCTCATCAGTTATTTTATTTACACTTTTAAATTTAGAGAGTTTTTACAGCTTTATGAGTGACCGCATTCGATTCTAGTGGTGCTGGATTAAAATGTATGACGTTGTATGCATGAAAATCTGCTGTTTTGAAAACCCATCAGAGATTCTCATGTGAGTAAATTTCTAAAAGAGCGAATATATTTCGGGTTTTTTTTTTTACATATATACAGTCCCTTTGAACATCCTTTCAGTCACTCTCTCGCGACTGAAGGTCTCGCGACTTTGAGTCTCTCACCAGATATTTTATTTACACTTTTCCAAAATTTAGGGAGTTTTTACAGCTTTATGTGTGAGCGCATTCGCTTTAAACCATATTCTTTCAGATAATTTACATATTTGTTTATTTATATTTATATTTTATGTATTATTTTATGGTCATATTCCCATGAGGTAGACCATTATTGGATGTGTGCATTATTGGCCAACCCCCTCACTGACAAGCCCGTGTTAATACGTTCACTAAGCTTTAGGTTTCACTGCAATACAAGCCATATATAAAGTAATGTAATTCTATTGATTTAATGTATTTTTAATATATTGAACAGTGATTAATACTTCCAAGGATTGCATTCATATTTGTTATTAAGTTTTTTCATGAAATGTTGAAAGAATCGTCTTTTTTTTTTAGCATTTAAAACAAAATTAAGAGAAAACAACATTACAATTTTGCCCTTTTCCATGACTGTCAGAGGGTTAAAATTTAAAAAGGGAGAATTTTGGTACCTTATAATCAAAAATGAAATTCAAACAAATTTTGTAAACTTTTGTAGAATTTTATTATAGGTGTATTGTACCGTCTGAAGCATTTCAGTAAATTTAATGATAAAAATATATTTTTAAATTTTATTTAGAGTACCTTTTCATTCACCATGCTTGACCGGAGTTCACTTACGTTAATGAAATTGTATTATAAATAATATAAAAAAATCATTTAATGTTCGTATTTTTTTTTAATCTGAACATTTCCTTTGTAATAATATGCATTAAACGAAAGAAGAAAAAAAAGAATTGTATTTCCCCTTTGAAAAGCGAATGAACTCTAGATCAATTTACATTAATTACATAAATACAATATATGTAGAAGAATCTGAAGTCATTATCACATATTTGAGAGAAACAGGTTCGATAACACTTCCAAAATTCATAAAATAAATTAAAATATACCATTCACGAATTGTTTAAGAACAATACGTAATCAAAATTGCCGAAAAATTGCTAAATAATCACTAACGGGCATTTAAATTACAGTTATATAAATAAACCAGCTGACCCGCCCGGCGTTGCCCGGGCAGACTGTCATTGAAAAATATAACAGTGAAGAGTGGACTTCATAAAAAAAAAAAAGACTGAATAATAGTTATTTAGTCACAGAATCTCAAAAACGCACCAGGTTGGCGCGATTTTTTTTCTGACGCCAATTTGGTGAAAACCTCGTTTTCGAATACCAGTTACATATATATTTTTAAAACGAGAATAACAAAAAATAAAAAAAAGTTTCATTAATAACTATAGAACAAAACAATTTATATAAATAAAAAAAGAAAAGAAAAGTAAGTGGTACTACTTAGTTATCTCGTCGACCAATGTCGCCAAATTATATAAATCGCCAAACCACTCGCCAAATTATACAATTTGACATAATTTTTATTTTAAAGAACAAATAAATTAGTATAACATTAATAAAAATGCAAATAAAACGACGAAATAAAAATCACTTGATGACGTAAATACGTGTAACTTGCTTAAAGTCAAATGAATGTGACATTTACGATCAACCATTATTGGCATTTAATCTAATTCTTTGGCGATAGTTTTTTGGTCGACGGAATAACCAAGTAGTACAAAGTAATTAAACAATTTATTAATAAATAAACAACAACATACGGGTTACCATATCAAGCAAAATAATAACACTTTTGGGGGGCAGTTAAGTACCCCGTTTCGTTTATGACATTGGCGTCAGGAAAAAAAATCGTGCCAACGTGGTGCGTATATGACATCTGTGCCATGAAACGGTCTGAGAAAACTATTACACTTACTTTTAAAGAATGAAAACGTCAGTGAAATTCTTACGGCTGACTCTAAATGGCATATCGGTATTTCGAAGCTTGATATATGGCAAATTAAGATTTGTAAAATGCTAATGTGATGCATTTTATAAAACGATTAGTAAGCCTATTTTGAAGAACGCTTATGCTCTGTGTTTGACGGCGTTTTCGATCCAATCTATCAAATGCAATCTATTTCGATTATCTCTTCTTAATTCGGCTTCTTCTTCACTTTCAAGCAATCCCCAAGATCTTTTACTGGCATTTCTAATGATATTTTGAAGTTCCCCAATTGCAGCGAAAAAGCGAAACCTAAATAAACGTCAGTCTGAATAATGCCAAAGGACTTTTACACAATAACCAATGAGATGCATTTCATTCGAGCGTTGCGATTAAACAATTAACAAATAATCGCGATTTCTGTGCCACGTACGATAGCATAAAATATATATAGATACTACAGGGAAATAATATATTAAATGACACTACAGAAATATAATTTTGTATTAGAGAAATATATTTTAATTAATTTAGTGTATACATTTTATCATTTACACATTTTATATAATTACTTTAAAAAAAGACCTAAAATGGTTACACCATGTAAGAGAAGATTTGGGTACAAATTTTAATTTAGTATTCTATAAATTCTTATAACTTTAATAATAACATATATCAAAATAAAAATCTTCCTTTCGTTCGTTCTATGTAGATAAATAAATAAAAGGTCAAAATCAGTAAAAAGCAAGTCAGCAAAACAGTAAATTTGTCAAATGTTCGGTCACATAAATTTATTTGGTTAACAAATGCAGAGAAACAAAATATTATGTAATAGTAAACATAAAAACTCCCGAAAAATACAATTATAACATTACATAAAACTAATCTATTCAAAGGAAAGTCTTATCGACCCTAGTCCTTTGCATATCAGTAAATTTCTAAAAGAGAAAATATGTTTGAAATATTCTTCATATATTTACGTCCCTTTGAATTTCCTTTCGGTCGCTCCCTCTACCTGATATTTTATTTATGTGGGCGTTTGGTCCCAAAGCTTAGAGACGTGGATTTACGCATTCCCAGATTTCAAATCCATTTTGACATGTACGTCTGCTGCAGTTTCCTTCTGTTGGGATTCTACGAATTCCTCCGGTTGAGGCAATTGGTGCTGAATATATGCCAATTTGTTGCGGTTGGATGAATATTGGCAGGACACATTACTGGACGTGATGAAAATATTTTCTATGCAGAAAATATAGCAGAAAATTCAGAAATATTGAATATTTAGTTTTAGGATTACTGGAATGGTGAAATAAATAAAGCAGAACTTTTGGCTGTCAGGAAAAGCGTAGTAAAAATTTATTTTCTATGCTTAATCTTCTGGTACTAGTCGCGTGGAAACCCGATGTTTTTCATTTAAATTTCATGAGAACTTTGGATTGTTTGGGGGGTGTAGGTGGGGGGGGGGAGAAATCTATATTTTTGTACATTTAAAAAATATATATTAATGAATTTAATAAATAAATTTAATGCAATAAATTATATTTACATTAGTGATTGGCAGAATGAATGATGGTACTATTCGAATGAATCATTCGGGCATACGCACAGCTGCCATATATATATATATTTTGTAAATAAAATTTCTACCATAAATTTTGTATTGGAAAAATAGTTTCTTATTTTAATTAGAATTGATTTAAGAACACCCAAAAATGTGATACAGTAAAACATCTTTTATCCAAAACTCTTTTAATCGAAATTCTCGGTTAACCTAAATCCATTTTTAAAGCTTTTTTTTTTTTTTTTTTTTTCTATCACATTCTTCGTGTGCAGAATCCATTTTGAAAGTCTTTTTTTTTTTTTTTTTTAACTATAACATTTCTTGTGTGTAAGCAGTCATTTCCGAACTACGAGTACGTATAAATATTTTCGATCCCCTTTCTTAGAGTTCCTTTGAATTTAACTTGAGCTCCAATAAGCTACGGAGGGGAACGAAGAAAACAAACAAAATAGCAATTCTGAAGCTTTTGAATGTTTTTCAAAGGGTTTTGCATGTCTGGAGCAGCAGAAAGACCCTGATACTGGTGAACGAATCATATTTAAGAACTCCATGGTAGAGCAAAAGCAATCGAAACTGCGACAAAAAAAAAAAAAAAAAAAAAAAAAAAAAAACATTTTTTCAAACCCTTGTGATATATGTAAAAGGTACTTAATTTCAAAATTTAAATTCAGGTAATTTATACTTGTTTCTATTTTGCTATTGCTTTATTTTTATTAAGCACTTGTAATCATAATAAGAAATATAGCATATATTTCTCCTTAATATTAGAATTGAAGCATTCTCGATTATCCGAAAATTTCAATATTCCGAAAGAGAGTCGGTCCCAATTACTTCGGATAATCGGGGTTCTACTGTAATATTTTTTATCATCAAAGTTTATAAAGATAATTGATGGCAACAAAGCTTTTGGTTGTTTTCTTTTTACAAACTTTCTGGTGATATATACAAAGTTTGAAAACTATGTGTTTACGCATGCCCGAACGACTCATTCGATAGTAAAATTCTGCCCATCTGTAATTTACATTGTAGGTCAGAATTTTGCAAATAAACTTGAAAATTGCAATGACGTCATTTGTCGAAAGCAACCTCTTTGGTCTAATGTAAAATTTTAAAAAGCTTCCATGTAAAGATTTATAGATGTCAGTTATTCAAAAGACGATTTTTGTTCTTTAAAATAAACTTATCGAAAAAACTAGAATATGTGAAATGTGTTTTTTATTTCTTCAAATTTTCTTGAAAAATGCACTTTACTCTAGATTATTTGACAATCTGTTCAAATTTAAGATACTTTGTTTTACAATTTTAATGAGAAAACAATTTCGATAAAAATATAACAATTCTTCTTATATCCTTTTTTATTTAAAAAATCGAAGTGATTTAGTTGCCTCATTACATAAATTTCATTAAGAATTATAAGAAAAATTTAAATTGCGAACTAATTTAAATCTGGAAATTTCGAGATTTATAATAACATTCTTTGATTCTTAAGAGTAACTGAAGTTATTTTTTACCACTGAAACTTTCAGTTTTGAAAAAAGTAGCATGTGAAATACAAATACACATACACAATCTATACATATACCAGCTTACTAAACACATATACTTGCTTATTTTTTAACTAATAAAAAACATTTATTTCACTATAACCTGTTCTGTATGTTAGTGCAGCTGCTAGAAGTTGCACATGAAAAACAAAAGTTAAATTTAATAGATAATAAAATATTTTTTCTGATTTTTTTAATATTACGGCTACAAAGTAACGAACAATATAGATAAATAATTTGTAGTGAAATTTATATTATAAAGAACAAACGTGTCTATGATAACACAGGCGTCATTTCTTGCAACAGCAGAAGTTTAAATTTCGCTTTTACAGCAATTTTTTAAACTTCTCAAAAATGCACTTTTAAAATTTTTAAACCTACAAATACACCAAAAAATATTTCAAATGCTATTTGATTGAAAGATTTACCAATTTTTTTTTATTTTTTTTTTATTTTACGTTTAAATTTTTTTTTCACGCATGATTTTTTAAAAATCTGTCATCTCCATCGCGTACAGTTCTCTGGCAGAAAATTTGTTTTCCGTTCCGGGATAACTACTCTCCGCTAATCTTACCTGATGATGAAAAAAGATAATTGCTCTCGAAATTATAGTCGTGGTACGTCAGTAATATAACGGAGAAAAAATATGATTGGTTTTATTTTTAGCGACCTATCATTGCTTAAATGTATTATTTTGAAAGAAATATTTACGAAAGGTCGAAATTTCATTGAAAATTTTTTTCGTTTTGTTTTACAACGCGTTCCATAAATATTATAGTCTTTTATTTCATGTTTTTCTTAAATCGTAAAATGTAAAGTAGCAGTTTGTCTTTAACTTGTGTATCTAATTCGACCGTTAATTAACAGAATAATGTTTAAGCACAAGAAGACAAGAATAAGATGTATTTAAACACGATACATCTTACTGAAAATCAGAACATTGCAATTTTTGTTGATTGAAGAAACTTTAACCTCAATTTAAGTGATTTTAATTCTTATTTTTTACACCCAAAAGATATTACGGTCTGGAATGAAACAAAGCAATGAATATATATTTTTTCGTTAACATGTTACAGATGCTTGTGGGGTATCGTTACATTACTCTTTATAGAAACGGAGTATGATTTTTTTTTCATGCTTCTTTCTACTTTCTGGAATTTAATCGCGCATTTCCAATATTTTGCCACATAGAAAAAAGTAATAATAATAATCTCTTTTATTTTTATTCTTATTTTTAATTCCTCAAATTATAAATCAGTTTGACAGGTGAATTTAACTCTATTTTCACATTTAACCATTAACAAATGCAATAAGCTTGAAACATATTACTACCATTTTTGTTTTAAAATAAGATAAATCTTAATAAATACCAGAACATTATCATTTCTGTTGTCTAAAGAAACTTTAGCCTCAATTTAAATAAAGAGGTTCTCAATATTATTTTTTATTCTCAAAAGAGATTGTGATCTTGAATGAAACAAAGCAATGTATGCATTTTTTTTTTTTTTCCATTTTAACAGAGAAGCTTGCGGCATCGTTACATTGCTCTTTGTAGAAAAGCAATAGGATTTTTTCTTTTAAAGTGTCTTTTTACTTTCTTGTATTTGATCACACAGTTTCAATGTAATTATTGGGCAAAAATGGAACTGACTTTTTATTCCCCTGCAGGCATATTCCATTTCATGGACTTCACAAATGGCGAGTATTTGAACATGCGCAAATGTAATGAATACGCAGTGTAGATACGGGTGTGGGTGGGAGGAAGGGAAGGGGAGGGTCAGAGAAATTCTGAAATTGTTTCTCTCAGTAATTGTTCCCCTATCTAATTATCGGAGCAGTAGCAACGACTTTGAATGAAATATGAAAAAAAGCAAAGGTGGGGAAGGGAATGAATCTTCTATCTGAAAAGAAAGGTTTTGCAAGAATCGATACCTGTAATTGAAATATGGAATGAATTGGTTTGCTGGATTCGGTGATTTAAGAATGTTTTATTCGATTGGAAAATATGCTTCTGGGAGAATCAAAGCATTGAATACCATTAGAATTGTTGGGTGAAAAAAATTGATTTCATAGAATTTTAAATGTGGACAAAATTCACATATTTAACAATATGATATCACACAGTTTTATTTAATTTAGAATAGATGACAGTATTTTATATGTTTAAAGCAAAATGGAAGTTCTAAAAATATTTTTATGTATTTTTTTTTTAAATATCGGTTTAAAAATACTGAAATTGGGGAAAAGACAATAATTTCATGGAGAGGAAAGAAATACATGTATTATCTGAATATAAAAGTTTTGAAAGAATCAATTCTTCTAATTAAAATATGGAATGAATTGGTTTGATGGATTCAGTGATTTAAGAATATTTTATTCTATTGGCAAATCTGGGAAAATCAAAGCACTGAATACCATTCGAATTGTTGAACGAAAAAAATATTTTGTTTAAAATGTGGACGAAACTCATTTAATATCATGATATCACAAGCTTTTATTTGATTTACAGTAAATGATAGTATTTTATATGATTAAAGCACCATTCAAGTTCTACAAAATATTTATGTGATACATCATCGTTTGAAAATAATTCAGTTGGGGAAAAGACAATAATTTTATGGTGAAAAAAAGGAAAGTATATTTCATATGAAAATAAAGGTTTTGAAAGAATCAATATTTGTAATTGAAATATGGAATGAATTGATTTGTTGGATCCAGTGATTTAAGAATATTTCATTCGATTCGAAAATAAGCTTCTGGGAAAATCAAAGCAATGAGTACCATTAGAATTGTTGAGGGAAAAAATTGATTTGATTGAATTTTAAATGTGAATGAAATACATATATATAACAATGTGATATCACAAATATTTATTTAATTTAAATGACAGTATTTTATATTTTTTAAGCAAAACCGAAGTTCTAAAAAATATTTATATGATATATATTCGTTTAAAAATACTGAAGTTGGGGAAAAGACAATAATTCCATGGTGAGGAAAGGGATTCATATGGTGTCTGAATATAAAAGTTTTGAAAGAATCAATACCTCTAATAGAAATACGGAATTAATTGGTTTGTAGGATTCAGTGATTTAAGAATATTTTATTCGAATGGAAAATCTGGGAAAATCAAAGCATTGAATACCAATCGAATTGTTGAGGGGGAAAAAAAGCATTTTTTTTTTTTAATGTGGACGAAATTCACATATTTAACAACATAATATCAACAATTTTTATTTGATTTACATACAGTAAATGATAGTATTTATATGCTTAAAGTACCATTCAAGTTCTACTAAATATTTATGTAATACATAATCGTTTAAAAATAATTAAGTTGGGGAAAATACAATAATTTTATGGTGAAAAAGGAAAGTATAGTTCATCCGAAAATGGATCAATACTTGTAATTGAAATATGGAATGAATTGGTTTGTGGAATACAGTGATTTAAGAATATTTTACTCGATTTGAAAATATGCTTCTGGGAAAATCAAAGCACTGAATACCATTAGAATTGCTGGGGGAAGAAAATTCGATTGAATATTAAAATGAAGGAAATTCATATATATAATAATGTGATATCACAAACTTTAATTTAAATGACAGTTCTACAAAATATTTATATGATATATATTCATTTAAAACTAGTGAAGTTGGGGTAAAGACCATAATTTCTTTGTGAGGAAAGGAATGTATATATTATCTGAAAATAAAAGTTTTGAAAGATTGAAATACGGAATGAATTGGTTTGTTGGATTCAATAATTTAAGAATATTTAATTCGATTGGAAAATATACTTCTGGGCAAATCAAAACATTGAATACCATTCGAAATTGTTCAGTCAAAAAGAATATTTTATTTTATTTTAAATACGACCAAAATTCACATATAATATGATGATATATGATTAATAATATGATGACACAAAATTTATTTGATTTACAGTAAATAACAGTATTGTATATAGAATTTTGAAGATCTAAAAAATATTTAAATTATATATATTCGTTTAAAAATAATTTTGTTGGGAAAGACAAAAATTTCATACTCAGAAAAGGAATGTATATATTATCTAAAAATAAAGGTTTTGAAAGAATTAATACCTGTAATTGAAATAGGAATGAATTGCTTTGTTGGTTTTAATGATTTAAAAAAAAAATTATTCGATTGCAAAATATACTTCTTGAAAAATTAAGCATTGGATACCATTCGAATTGTTGAGTAAAATACAAAAGATTTTATTTAATTTTAAACGTGAACTAAAATATTGAATAATATGCTATCACAAATTTTTATTTGATTTACAGTAATTCAAAGTATTTTATATGTTTAAAGCACAATTCAAACTGTACAATATATTTATGTCATACATATTCTTTTAAAAATAATGATAAATTGGGGAAAAGACAATAATTTCAGGGTGAGGAAAGGAATCTATATATTATCTGAAAATAAAGGTTTTGAAAGAACAAATATGTGCAATTAAAATATGGAATGAATTGGTTTATTGGTTTCAATGATTTAAGAATATTTTATTCGACTGTAAAATATCCTTCTTGGAATATCAAAGCATTGAATACAATTCGAATTGTTGAGTAAAGATAGAAAAAATATATTTTATTTTAAATGTGGAGGAAAATATTTAACAATATGATATCACAAATTTTTATTTGATTTATAGTAAATGACAGTATTTTATTTATTTAAAGCACCATTGAAGTTCTACAAAATATTTATGTCATACATAATCTTTTTAAAATAATGATAAATTGAGGAAAAGTCAATAATTTTAGGGCGAGGAAAGAAATATATATTTTACCTGAAAATAAAGGTTTTGAAAGATTCAATAACTCTAATTGAAACGTGTAATAAATTGCTTTCTTGGTGTCACTCATTTAAGGCTAATTTATTTAAAATTATACTTCTGGAAAAAACGCAAAAGATGAAATCGTTCAGAGAAGGGGGTATTTGAATTAATTTTAAATGACAACGGAATTCATATCTAACAAATTTATACATCAATTTTTTATTTCATTTACAATAAATGACAATATTTGATATGTTTTAAAGCGTCATTAAAGCTTTACAAAAAATATCATATACATTTATTTAATAAATAACAATTTTAAAAAGACAGTAACGGTAAGGTGGGAAAGGTAATGCATCTTCTTTCTAAAAAGAAAGTTTTTGAATGAATCGATTTCAGTAAATGAAATATGGAATGAGTTGCTTTGTAAGTTGCTTTGTGCAGTTGCCAGTGATTTAAGATGATTTTATTCAATGGGAATATATGCTCCCGGAAAAATAAATCATAGAATACCATTAGAATTGTTAAGGGGAGAAAATGGTTTAATTTAATTATAAATTACAGATTTTTTGTTAATTTAATCGATTTCTGTAATTGAAATATGGAATAATTTACTTTGTTGGAGTCAGTGATTTAAGAGGTTTTTATTCAATGGAAATATATGCTCCCGGGAAAAATAAATAGAATATCACTAGAATTGTTAAGGGGGGAAATGGAATCGTTTAATTATAACTTACAGATTTTTGATCTAATTTCACTTAAAATACCAATGGAATGAGTGCGAAATTCAAATTTCACAAAATGAAACATTTTTAAATTTGATTTACAGTAAAGGACTGTTTTTTTTTTATAAATACGGAATGAATTCATTTGTTTGTGTCAGTGATTTAAGAATATTTTATTCTTTCATAAAGTGTACTTCTTGGAAAACGAAGCATGAAATACAATTAAGTTTGTTATGTAAAACAGTAGGTATGAATAAATTAATGTAAGAATAAAATTAGAGAAAAATTCCTATTTACTAACATACCATCAATTTTTTTTAATTTATTGCAAATGACAGTATTTTAGTTTTAATATGGACTTAATTAGCTTTCTAGAATCAATAACATGTGAATATCGTATTCAATGGGAAAGTGTGTTTCTGGGAAAATCAAAACATACAATATCATTAAAATTTTTCAGATAAAAGTGGATTAGATTTGAAAAATTCACATTCAATAATGTGACATAACAACTTTGATTTGATATATGAGGTATGTCAGAAATTTATTTTATAAATTGGAACTGCTGAATTACAATGATCATGTTTGATTCCGTTTTGTTCCGGAACGAAAAGACCTTTAATAAACATTACTAAAATGTTTAATTTGTCATTTAAATTTGACAATCTGACGTAATTTATTATGAAATATCGGCTTTATTATACTTGGAAATTTAACATTGTTGTAAATAAATATCAGTACACTGTTAAAAATTTGCAGCATTCTGGCAGGTCATTTGACCGTTTTTTCCGAAAACGGTTAAAACAACAGTAATTTAACACTATTCTGACCATATTATTGGTCATTTTATGGTTAGAATATAGTTAAATTATGGTTATGAAACCGTTTTTTCGAAAAACGATCGAATGACCTCCCAGAATGCTGCAAAAATTTTAACAGTGTAGTTTCTTTCTTAAAATAGAAGTAACTGGTCTAGTCTACGATTCACATACGAGTGTATCGTATTATTAAAATCGGGTATCGGGAAAAAAACTTGGAATTATTTGTAAACGCATTGTGTTATATAATAGAATGTATAAACATTATTTCATATTTTTGTGCTATTTTACAGCATAATTTTGCTATGAAAAATAGTTTATTTTTATTTTTAATCTATATCCAGTTTTACATATACACATAGGAAAAATATGTTTTACATATTTATTCATGATGTATACAAAAATCTCTTGAGATTTTGAAAGATAAATTTTTCAAAGGAAAATAAATATTTGTAAAAATGTAATAGGTTCTACTTAAAATATTTATAAAATTTAAATAAAAAAAACCTTTTTTTTTTTTTTTTTTCAAAATGTTCTGATTTTTTTTTCTCGGTTAAAAAATGCAAATATTATGCTAAAGAAACTAGTACTTTGCTTTTGTATAAACTGGTAATTTTAAATCTGTTTGAACTTGTGCCAGTAATTCCATGTTCATTAAATATTTAATTTCATCAACTATGCATGAGGAAGTGAGTTTCGAAACTCACCTTGTCTAGAAAATCAATTTTTGTGAAATTACCAAAAACCTCCGAATGCGTCCTTACATTTTCATTGTAAACCAAGTTTTTACAATGCCCGAAATACACGATAAAACTAGATTTTTTGCGGAAAGTGGTGTTTTTTTCAGTGCAGGTACACCACTAGAATAGATTGATAGAGAAAACGCGATTTTGTAAATTTTGGATAAGGAGAGTTTTGAAACTCACGTCCTCATATATACAGGTGTTTCAGCATAGCGGCTACAAAGTTTCAGGAGAGATAGCGTGCACCTTGACGATGAGAAACCACATAGCGATGCATGGTCAGAAACGCTTTCCTGGCCCGGTAGTGAAGACACAAACGCAAGGAGGGAAAGATATGAACAGAATAATAAAACATGTTTATTATTCTTTGTACCGCGGAAATGCTGGGACAATGCTGGACACTACTGAGGAACATGTTGCATGCATCGCGACAGTTGCTAGGGAAGTCTGGAATGCGCCCGGTATTTTCGAGAACATTAGATAATGCGCCGGAGATGTGAGGTCACCACATCACGTCCCGGGCACGTAATTTTGAACATCTTATTTGATGACGATCGTTCTCTCCTTTTTTGTTCTTATTTCTTAGTTTATTTATGTACTAAGAATAATAAACATGTTTTTCCACCATGTTTGTGTCCCTTCATTCTTGTGTTTTTTTGTCGTCACTACCGCGACAGGAAAGCGTTTCCGACCATGCATTGCTATACGTTTTATCTAGGTGTACTCTATCTCTCCCGAAACTTTGTAACCGCTGGCTGTGCTGAAGCTCCCTGTATATAATTATGTATATGTGCGTGTGTGTGTGCGTGCATACAGTAAAACTTTACAAAATATTTGTTTATAACAGAATCGTACGTTTCGGGCTTCCACCGGAAAGAATATCTTGCAGTTGTACCTTTTACGACAAAAACCTGAATAAGATGATTTTTTTACGGTGAGCTATTCTGTTTGTGGAGGCTTTAGAGCAAAATTATATTAAATCGCTCGTTGGCGTGGTCAGTAAGCGGAGGCTGCTGCGACTGTCCTGCAGGATCCGGGTTCGAGTCCAAGACGCGGTTGTGATTGTGTCTTCAATGTTATATACACATGTAGAGGAATAAACAAAATTGTATTGCCCTGTGTTATCTGCTAGTGCGTATATATAAGGATCATTCGAGGCGACAGCCACCGTTGCTATAGGCCTCAAAGCAATTTTCACAACAGATTGGACGTTAAATATATTTAATTTCTTCAATTTAAACAAATCTTTTTTACTAATTAAATAAAGTATCTATAACGTCACTTACATAAATTTACTGAATATTTGATTTAAAATTATTAAAAGTACAGGAAATATTTTTACAGATAAAAAATGTCATTTCAATACTATCAAGTGCTTCCTGTTTAAAGAAATTCAAGCAGTTAAAAATAAGATAATAAGTGAGCGCCAAGTTGTTTTCTGGCTTAATATATTCTATATATTTTATATAATATAAAATTTCACCCTTTTTTATACCGTGGTAACAGTCAAAATTATATATTTTTCAAGATAATAAAAAACCAAAAGCTATATCTCAAAACGGAAGACTTAACAGGTACTCTCAAAAATAAAAATGTATTTTTTTCCTCATAAGAACATTCTTCCATATTAAAATTTTAACGGGAATAACAAAGAAAGTTTTTGTAGAAGCCGGAACGATCTGTCATTCAAAAATGTCTCTTACATCCGGTGCCATTTTCTGTATGACACACTGTGCTGTCGCTGAGCGCGAATATGACAATAGGTTGTCATCATTTTACTTTCATTTTAGTGCCGCTACCCATTCCTCGGCTGCATTTTGATGATACAGCGAAAAACGAAAGAAATGAGAAAGCATATATATTTTGCTTTAAATGAAAGAAATGGCGTTTTTCTTTTTTCAGTTTTTTTTTTCCAAGTGAAGTAAAAAGGAAAATGAATTTCCCTCTTGTATACTTAAATATTTTTTTAGCGAAATTAGATGTACGTCAAATTAATTTGCTTGAAAGTAATAACGAATTTTCATTTGTAATGTATTAATATTTTTAACACTGAATAAGTCAATATTTTTTAAGTTGATTGACATTTAACAGTTTATAAGTAAAATGTTTCAGCATAAATATTCGAAAAGAATTAAAGCAAATGTAATTTTTATTTTTCGCTTATGTATTAGCAGGCATGTGATGTATCTTCTGACGTCACAAGAACGTTGTCCAGTATGAAAATTAGAAAAAGATAATAAAGATTTTTTTTTTTTTTTTTTTTTTTTTTAACGTTTGGAACGATCTTTCATGTAAAATGTATTTTACATCCGGTGCCATTTTCCGTAAGACACCTTATGCCATCACTAAACTCGAATATGACAATGGTATGTCAATGTTTTATTTTCATTTTAGTTACGTAGCTTATTTTTTGGTTGTATTTTGACGATACAGATGACGAACGAAAGAAACGAGAACGCAATTATATATTTTGCTTTAAATGAAAGAAATGGCGATTTGCTTTTTTCAGTTCTTTTTTCCCCCCCAAGTGAAGAAAAACGAAAAGGAATTTCCCTCTTGTATATTTAATTGTTTTTTTGTTTTTTTGTTTTTTTTTTTTTGCGAAAGTAGTAGATGTACGTCAACATAATTTGCTTGAATGTAAGAATGAATTGTAATTCGTAATGAATTAACATTTTTAACACTGAATAACTGAATATATTTTAAGTTGATTGAAATTTAACAGTTTATAAGTGAGATGTTGCAGCATAAATATTCGAAAAGAATTCAAGCAAATGTAATTTTTGTTTTTCACTTACGTATTAGGAGGCATGTGATGTATCATCTGACGTCACAAGGACCTTCTACAGTATGAAAATATGGAAAAGAGAATAAATAAATTTTTCTTTACCGTTTGCAATGATCTTTCATTTAAAAATGCATCTTACATCTGGTGCCATTTTCTGTATGACACCTTGTGCTGACACTAAGCTCGAATATGACAATGGTATGTCAATGTTTTATTTTCATTTTAGTGACGTTGCTTATTTTTGTTGTTGTTGTTGTTGTTGCATTTTGACGATACATATGAAAAACGAAAGAAATGAGAACGCAATTACAGATTTTGTTTTAAATCAAATAATGACGTATTTTTAGTTTAATTTTCAAAGAGAAGTACAATGAAAAAATGAATTTCTCCCTTGAATACTTAATTGGGATTTATGCGAAATTATATGCACCTCAATTTAATTTGCTTAAAAGTAAGAATGAAGTTTCATTTGTAATGTACTAATATTTCTTTCTAGGTGAAACACTGGATGATAGAAGATAGATTAAGTTGATTAAAAAGTATTTTAGTTAATGTTTCATTTGTAGGAATTCGAAAATAATTAAACGAAAGTAAACTTTATTTTTCCCTTATATATTAGGATGCGTGTGATGCATCTGTTAAAATCGCAAGAACTTTCTACAATATCAAAATATCAAATTTAACAATAAAGAATGCTTTTGTACTTGCCTGAACAATCTTTCATTCTAAAATGTATTTTACATCCAGTGTCATTTTCTGTATGACACATTGTGCCGACACTGATCTCGAATATGACAAAGGGACGACATTGCTTTAATTTTATTTAGTGCGGCTACTAATACCACTACTGCAGTTTTAATGATACGTTGAAAAATAAAATAAATGAGAATGCATACAAATATGGCTTATATAAAAGAAATTGTGTTTTTTTTTGTTTTGTTTTTGTTTTTTTTGTTTTTTTTTTTTCGAAGTAAAGTAAAAAGAAAAATGAATTTCCCTCTTATATACTTAACTGTTGTTTGTGAAATTGGATATATGCCAAATTAATTTGCATACAGAAAATAAAATAATTTGAAATATATTTGCATTTCCGTCTGGTTGAAACATCGGACACTAAAAATTGAATTAAATTAATTTACAAGAAATATAGATTAAAATATTAAGTAATACCATTTTAATCCAAAATTTTATTTATTGTCATCGACAATGAACTTTGAACAAAATCGGTTTCTTAAATATGCTATTTTAATCAAGAGCGCAAAAACATATTTTTCTACCTGATGAGACACGACTCTGAACGTTCATACATTTCATTCATCTACATAAACAAATATCGCGCATCAGTGTCCGACATTTTGATCTGTAATGGAAACTCTTTATCATATCGAGGTGCACAATACATCTTTTTTAATAATTCGATGATATTATAAAACTTTGATATTAAAATTTTGGTCGTCATTTCAAAACATTTCGAGGATTGATGTATTATTCCGAAATGTATCGCAAGGGAGCTCTGCTAGTGCTTATATTGCGTAGTATAATACACGTTTTACTATTCTTACATGCCGCATTTATGTCTGCAGTTAACTCGCACGATATTTTATTGCACGATACTACACGATCATAACAAATTTTAAGCAGTAAACTAACTATATGGAAGCCCAGTGACGTAGTGGTCAGAGCATCTGACTGCCGCACCGCAGGTCGAGAGTTCGACTCCCGACTGGGCATGGTTCACTCAGCCTTTCATCCGTTTGGGGTCGATAAAATGAGTACCAAGCCTGCTTGGGAACTAAACACCGAGGGTCTCGCGTTAGGTGGACCACCTGGCCGGGACGCATGCTGCATAGCACCTTGGGGCCCAGGGTCAAGAAAACAGAGATGGGCACTGTCGGACCAGATCCTTCATGGATTGTATAGCCACAGAGTTTACTTTAGTAGTAAACTAACTAACTATATATATGTATGTATGTATATATAGTTAGTTTAATGCTTAAAATTTGTTGTTTAAAATGCTTGAAATCTAAGGATAATAAAACTCCGCAATGCTTAGTAATATAGCATATAATAGATATATTTCTTTTAAGGGTGTATTCGAAAAAATAGTTTTTCACCCTCAACAGCTCGAAATTTTCTGAGACATTTTCAGACTCATTTTTAAAAGTAAAAACATGAAACTTGCTGGGGTGATTTCTGAAGACATGTTTAACATGCCGTGTGATTTCATTTTCAGCTTAATTAATTAGAATTTGAATTTTAAACAATTATTTTCTCAGTATGACCATTTTTTTCATTCCCAGATCGCCTGCTTCGGAAAATTCGGTTCAAAACGCCAACTTTGACAGCGTTTTTTACAGTATTTTTTGCATTTATCAAAAAATTAAGAAGCACGGCACATTATATAGTTTCTAAATAAGAAAATTTCCCAGTTTGATGCGTTTGAGAGCAAAAATGAATTTTAAAATGAATCAGAAAATAAGCAGTTTGGATCGGAATACACCCTTAAGCCTGCAGTTTCCTGCAGTGACAAAACGCGTAACTACAGTATTGTAATTTTATGATAAGGATTGAGAGACATGTTCAATAATATTTTTAAATCTTCTATTATTCTTTCTGAAAAAAAAATAAGTAAATTAGGTAGCAACAATTTAAAGCTATCATGATATAAATGTTTGTTTCATTCATTGGATTTATTATTATCACTTTTCAACATAGTTGAAATATGTTTATGGATTCGGTGTTTGCGTGAGTCTATCCGTTTTGCCGTGCGTTAACTCTCTTAAATATACAACGGTTACCATGTAAGATATCTAAGTTTTGGTGTGATATATGGTTTTTATAAACTATGTAGGTTATATACAGGGCTGCACGAAAGAATTCGCAGACATTACTAGATATGGGCAGCAATGCAAAATATGAATTTTTACTATGTGGTTTTTTTATGCTTATTTAGGTTCCTTTGCATGAGAAATCACTGTTAGAAAGTGCTTGATAATCTATGCCTGATGCATATATTTTTCGTTCAAGTTTCAGACATTTCGTTTCCATAAAGAAAAAAATAGATCTGATTTTAATCTTAACCATTGCACATTACCAATTTATATTCTGTATAGTGCAAATGTATTTACAATTTAATATTAGAAAAAAATAATGTTGCTCTTTATCATTAGAATCTGAAAATTAAATTAATGGATGGTAGCCATACTAATTAAGTTATCCGATGTTCGATTATATAACGCACACGTCATTCCCTGATATATTTTATCATAAGATAATTTGTGGCTATATTTTTTTGTCGGATGAAATTTTATTATTTTTTATTTACAATAAATTATGCAAAGTTTTAAACGTGATAAAATTGCTAATATGATAATTAAATATTGTTGCATATTTCCTATGCAGCGTGAATTTTATAAAATAATAATTTTATCACAATATTTAAAATAGATTTAAACATAATAGAAAATACGAAAGAATTATCAGAATCAAACACCCCATCATGTACTATTTCCCCTTGGCTACAAACATGATTTAAAAATCAGAAAAAATGGAAGTAATTCAATTGCATTTATTACGTGGAATCCGACATTTTCCGGCAAAAAAATCATAATTAAAGAATAAATATCTCAATGGTTTGTCTTTACAAATTGTTCCACTTGTATTTATGGGAAAATAGAAAAAGTGCTCATTCACAAAGTTTTTATCTTAAATTTTCTTTATGATTGTTTATGGTATAATTTTATGGTAACAATTTGTTATTTTATTTTTTGATAAAATATATTTACTTTAACTATTGTAATGTAAATTATAATTTTACGTTTGTACATTTAGAAAATGTTTGTGATAATTTCCTACAGATTACCACTTTCAGGGATAACAAATTATCTATCACTAACGTTGAATTCACACCGGAAATTTCGATAAGTTTTATTTTAAAATCAATGAAAAAATTGACGCTATTTTTTTTTTTTTTTTTTTTTTTTTTTTTTTTTTTTTTTGCCCTCTAAAATTATAAAAGCAAAATCAATTAAATGTTTCTGGTGCAAATTTTGATTAAAATAAGGTGGGATATAACCCCACCTAATTAATATATATATATATATATATATATATATATATATATCGGTGGAATATATTTATAGTATATCCCACCGCCCCTCAAGGGGTTACCGAACGACTTCGATTTTACAAGATACGCGCATAAGTGTCAGGTAATTGATAGGCTACTATACCGCGCTTATGTATAGTAAAGGACAATTGAATCTGTAATGTTAAAAACTACATAATTCCAAAATTTAAGATTTTCAGGAATCTGTAAAAACTGTGCTACACACAAATATTAAATATTTTAAGAATTTTGTTGCCCCCACTCAATTTCTCAAATCTTTAAATATGTATGTCGTTTATCACTTATATGTTTTAAATAAAATAAAAAAGATTGAAAAAAATTAAAATTACATCTAAAAAATATTAAAAAATTTTTGGATTTATGTTGTTTTTCCAGGGAATGATATTAGGCGCATTGCAAATGATAGAAAAATATATTAATAATATTTTTCTTACGTATTGACAAATTAGATTTAAGTCATTTACGTCTCCATCGTAAAAGAAAAATTCTGGTGCAAATGCTCATATTAAAGCTTCCTGTTCTGATTATTTTGTACACCATATATGTCTAAATATCAAGGAAAATAAATTAGTGTTTCATGAGATTAATTTTAAGTCTCATACAAGTAGCATGTGTTACAATATTACATAAATCTCTTAACATAGGCATATGCAACACTATTTTAAATTTACAAAATGCATATTTAAATTTGTAACATCCATTGATGTACGCAATAAACTGGGGGGAGTAATTAAGTGCTAAGGATTGAAATCACATGCATGGTGTCAAATATTGTGGATTTTTAATCCTACTATTTCCGAACAGCAATAATCTCCTTATTAAATAGCAAAATTCTTCGATTAAATATTACGAAAATTACTAATCGGAAATAATAATATTTAAATTACGCAAAGTGGGTATCAAAATCTGTGTCATCTATTTATTTTGTCACGCAGCTATATTTACCATCGTATCAAATCACATTTTTTATTTTTGTTGTTAGCCATTGAAATATCTCTCAGTATTGTCAATGATTAATGTTGTTTTTGCTTTAAAAATTTTTTTTTGAGTGGGAATGGATAAATAAAACTGTGATATTTTTGTTTACACATGTGAGCCAAATTCAAGGATATCTTTACATGAACAAAAAGAAATGAATTGAAAAAAGTCGGACTTGTGTAGTTTTTGGAATGACTGATTCAACAATGGTACAGATTGATTTTCCCCATTCTAAAGAGTTTGTTATTAAAAATAATGCCATAAATAATAGATAATAATAGTCAAATAAATAAATAAATCTGTGAATATTTACTTTCTATAGTTACGTCATAGTTTGTTATATCGCACAAATCAACGTATCACTACTTTTTTGTATGTCCTGAAACATACAAAAAATTCTGCGTCCGTCATACTTTAGGAATTCTTTAGACATACGAGTATGATTTAAATAAAAATTTGACTTTTCTATATGAAAAGACAATTTTTATTCTTTTCATACCAATTATGATGTTAATAATAGTCTAAAACGTTTTTTGCAATCGTTTTGGGTGGAATTTAGTCGACAGTATTATGACTAAAGACAAAGAAACTACTACAGTTGCCAAAAGAAAAATGATAATATTTTCATGATATGAATATGTCCAACGCCTATTGAATTTATCACAGGTTGAATGTACAGTCGTGGAAAAAAAAGTAAACACCCCCTACTAACTCCTCAACAAATTATCGTAGACGAAAGTTACTGGCACCGAACGATTGGAAATAATGTCTACTTTTAAATGATGTATATAAAATTTGCTTAGAGGGGCATCTACATATTAAAACGAATCCAAACTTCATTTTTTTCAATGGCAATACCCAATTTTAACGAGATATTTAAAACTATGCTTAGGCACCAAATTTCAAGTCATTTGAATGATAAGTTTTTGAATTATAATCATTCAAAATTTTGTGCTTCTAATGTTAAATTACATTTTCATATTTTTATTTATATCTCCTGAAATTATGCCTCTAATGTGCTAATTTTTTGTGTAGCAATAATACATACCCAAACATAAAAACGTTGAATTTGCAATTTTTATAATTTTATGATAAGAATTATGAATTATGAAATTAATATTCGAAAAAAATATGAATTGCAACCTACAGTTTTTTTTTATGGATTTAGATTTATGAAGTCCTGCTTTATGGAAATCAGAAATTTCACATTTTTCTGCCAAGTAGTTTTTAAATTATGCTTAAAAAACGGCAAAATGGTGGTTTAAGGGGTCATCTATGATAGAAGTGACTAAATATTTTGAAATTTCTTCTGCTGTCCTGTAATCTGCAGGCTTCATTGACTGCTTAAGGTGCCTTGATCAAGAAGGGGGCTCTCTTGGTTAACAATCGAGTACCGAACTTCAATTTGGACACAGCCCTTAAAATACGCTGGTTTAAAAATAATTAATTTCTCGGAAACTTATATTATGAATTGCATAAAAGCTTGTTTTTAGGCTAATTGAAGGGTGTAGCGTTCATTTATGCTGTCAGAATTGTATACTGCTATTGAAAAAAAACAAAGTTATGGCTCGTTTTATTAGGTAGATGGTTCCCTAAGCAAATTTTATATACATAATTTAAAAATAGACTTTATTTCCAATCGTTCGGTACCAGTAACTTTCTTCTACGATAATTTGTTGAGGAGTTAGTAAGGGGTGTTTACTTTTTTTTCCACGGCTGTACAATTTGGAGATGACACTCTTTCGAAGTCTCAAGGAGATAAATAGCTCAAGTTGTTTAAAAATGGTCATTTAGAAGGTGAGAAACTTTCCAGTATAAAATGGCGCACAAAAAGTGAAACTAGTCCCCTATCACAGTTCTCCCTAACAATTTTTGCTATTTAAGAGGAAATATATATATCGATTTCCTTCGCAAACAACATGCCTATAATGAAGTATAAGAGTATTATTTTGGGGGAAATATTCAAGCGGCACATAGGTTCTAAAAACGATCCACCAAACCGATTCTTCTTTTCCAATTAACTACCACACACTACAGGTGTAAGAAGACAAAAGATTCTAACCATCTTCTTTTTAGTTCGAACACATCTTCTGTTGGCTAGGATTTGTTTTGATCTTCTTAAGCGTTAGGAGGTGAAAGATTTTCATCAGATAAAGCAGACAAAGAATTTTCGTGCAATTGGCTTTATACAGGTCCCAATTCTTTTTATTATCTAAAAACTAAAAAGAATTCCACTATGTTAGAAAAAATTGTATCAAATTATATCAAAGAAAGCTGTCTTGAATAACAACATATTGGTATAATTTTTGTAAATAATATATTTTTTAAATAATCTATTAAAAAAGACTTCATTATCTTGTGTGGCATAGTGGCATAGATACGGACATAGTGACGTTTAAGCTTGATTGCTCGAGAGGTATTTGGACGAAAACTTGTCGCGCATGCCATTCTTGCTAAGCTAACACTTATTGACTTGTGCTACTTATTCAATACAACTTCTCCATGCTAGTATTGGAATGCAGGTTGCAACATTTTGAAGGAAATTTTCTCATCTGAGTATGCGCCAAGTGCGTGGTCACTACTCTTTTATTTAGAGATACACAAGAATTTCGAAAACGTATTTTAAATTACATGTCATCGAAACATATATATATATATATATATATAACAGTGGCGTGGCGTCCGGTCATCGCTGGATGCGGCGATGACCAAGCAATATTTTAAAACTCTTAATAAGCTTTTAAAACTCTACGATCCAGTTTTAGCAGAACATTTGGAGTTCATGTATAAGTGAAGGTAAGATTTAAAGTTTCTTTTTTGAACATTCAACCATTGAATTTTAGAGTTAATAATTTTTCACCACAAACTTAAATAATTGCGATGACCACCGAAAATTTTCACGCCACGCCACTGATATATATATATATATATATATATATATATATTCTATTTTGCGAAACCACTTTCGCGAAAATGTGCCAACTGTCGCTGTGTAAATCAATAAAAATCTAGACAATATTACTAGCATAAGTATTTTGCATTATATGAAGCAAGTTATTTATTCAGAAATATCTCATTGTCATGTTTAGTTTTTTCTTTTTTCAAAACTACTTGTTAATACCATCTGTTAAATCATGGTTTTTTTCTTTCCCTGTTTGCGCGGTTTAACGATAATTTACTGTACATAAAAATTATTGAAAATAAGTTTGTAGTATATGTCAGAAGATATACATCCTTCTAAATGTCGTTTCTCTTCTCTTTATGTTGAAATTTTGTCAAAGTAATTGATGCAAAGAAATTATTTTGTTCAAAACTATATTATAGTTACAAGAATTATTATTTTTTAAAACGTTCTCTTTAAGTCTTTTAAAATTTCTAGCATTATTAAATTTTTAATTCATCGCGACAGTTAATTATACCATTAACTGTAGAAACGTGTCATTCTTTGAGATAAGAGGGAGCAGTTTGAAATAAATCAAAAGGTTTTTGAAAGAAATTATCCAGACTTTGAAAATTAATGTCATTCTTTGAAAGCCTTTTAGCTTAATTAATAATAATATCGAAAGATAATAAAACCATAGATTTATCTCCCATTTCTTAAGTCGACTTAAACCTGAAAGAGTTGATATGGAGTCATAAAATAATTATTTATAATCATTGCTAAAAGTATTTTCCTAAACCGGACAGAAAAAATACACTTTCTAAATCACTACAAAATTTTTCCTGGACTTTTGATGTTAATAATTTTTCGTTTACGTTCACAGCCTCAAATTCCTAATAGAATATAATATCTTTACATTTTTTGCAAGTTTAGAAAATAAGCCGTAATTTAATTTCCACGGGCGCTTTTATTAATGAAGATCATTAATTTTATATCTTTATCGAGGAAAAAGTAATCACCCCATGTTCTTGGCATTTACAATCTTTCGCTTGCCAAGAAAAAAAAATGCGATATAAATCTACCGCTATTTATCGAGATACAAAGAAAATCTGAACCGGTTAACCTATATTATTGTCGCGTATAAGCACTTTGCAACAATTCCATTATTCCGTTTCTTTATCGTCTTCATCTCTGAAGCTTCAGTTAACGAAAATGAGAATCTGTTGATTGGACCGGCTTTAGATAAATCTAGTTTTTTTCTTTATTTGTAATTTATATTCATTCGACCTGCAAGTTTATAATAGAACAAATAGGAAATAAATTTTAAAATAAAATAGTAAACAATATTAGGTAATCGAATATGAAGATATATGGAAAAAATGGCATTAAGGTATATCTCTAAATAAAAATAAATAATTAGTTTATAGACAATTAAACAGATTTTTTCCATGATAATTAATTGTCAAACTATATATAAATTTCTTATTAATTTTACATCCTTATTGAAGACAAAGTAAGCACCACACAAACACACAACTCAGTATTTGAATCTCTTGATTGACAAATAGGAAAAAAAGGCTAAGATATATATCTTACCCAATTTTACGGGAGAGAATGAAAATCTTGCCTGGTTAACTTATATCATTGTCGCGTGCAAGCCCAATCTCCACAATTCCTTTAATCTGTTTCCTTATTGTCATCATCTCTGAAGGTTCAGTTAACGGAAATTAGTATCTGCTGATTTGGCTTCTTTTAGATAAATGCAGTTTTTTCTTTATTTATACTGACTCTTTATTTTATGTACATTTGGTTATCTGTAAGTTTTTTATAGAAAATATAGGAAACAAAATTTTAAAAAATGTATTACAAATAATATTAGCTGGTACCGTATGAATAAATATATATAATACATTCATATGTATCTTTGAGCAGAAAAATGTATTTGGGGCATTCTCACAATCTTTGACTTTTCAGGAATAAAAATCAAGTGAAATTAAACATAATAAAATAACATTTTAAATTTACAGACGAATACCTTAATGATTCAAAATAAAGAAAAAAATGGTCAGCAGCGAAACTTTTTTTTTTATTATTTCCCTGAGGTTTAAGTTAAATTTGCGAGTTTATTTTGACTTACACTTTTACCGCTATAACTTTTTTTTTTTCCTTCTACATTTTTCTTATAATGAATTTGCATGGTACCCAGGGGATATTCAAATAAGAAATAATAACAATGCAGTAGTTTTAGTACATAATTTTGGCAAAACATTGTCTTAGAGGAGTGTTAAAGAAGGGACGGTAAGGGGAAAAAGGGGTGGTAAGGATGGAACGGTAAGGAAAATTACCATCTATTTTTTAGACAAATCATGTTAAGACTAGGTAATAGCCACATGTTCATTGATTTTTAGAAACAGTTATTTACATTGGATTAAATAAAAAAATATTAATTTACCTCAAAAAGTGCAGGAATAAACCTTGGGGATGGTAAGACTACCAATAAAGCCACGATGCTTGAAATTGATATTTAAATTCTGATTTAAATTCTGCAGTAAATTTCCTGTCAATTATTTTAGCCATTCTTTCTCTAGCATACTTCTGCACGAGAAAAAAGTTGAAAATATTCTCTGGCTGCATATGAAGTGATTTTCTGTATAAGTTTAGCAAGAGGGACGGTAAGGAATCTAAAACACAAGGACAGAGTTAAAAAAATAATAACAGCCGTAAAAATGTGTGCAGGTTTGGATTTTTTGCTACATATTTATATAGTCGTCTGAGTTTCGGAAAAAATTACATCGAATTACTTTTATTGAAACAATTTTATACAGAGAGCTCCAAACTTAAAAATCAGCATCAGGGACACGGAAAGCGATAGGAGTTTCCTGGATAGTTGGACCCCCAACATCGTCCAAAACTTATTTATCTGGTTAATATTGTTATGCACTATGCAGTCATGCAATGGGATGTTTTCCAGTATAATAAATTAATAAAACCAAGAATATATACTAAGATAAAAAATTATTATTCAGGGACAGAAAAGTATAGAAAAGTCAAAAGATGGCGAGAATGCCCCATTTACATCACACAGATCTTAAACTTAATAAATAAGAATGTATTTGTTAAAGACACATAAACTTGATCAATGATATCCATAAAAAAGAACCTTTATAATGAGCTTGTACAATTAAAATTAGTGATAACAAAACATAAAACCTACATTTCGAACTACTTCTGCATTCGACTTCAGGATAAAATATGATGTTGAAATGACACGAAGACGAAGGAAGGCACAAGCAGGCGAAAACTTCCTGTGTGAGAGACAATTTGCTGAGCCTTAACAAATTGCATGATTGAAAAAATGCGGTGGCGCCATCTATTGAGTACATCAGAATTTTTTTTTATGAAATAATTTGGAAATGAGTGGAAAGTTCGATTGAAGTTCATAGAGTTTCACCGTCTATGGTCAGGGAAATAGACTACAACTAAAGAAGTGATGAAAAAATTTAAATATTGCTAAGAGATAAAGACATTTTCTTTTATAATATTATGCTAGATTTTTGGTATATTATACAAAAATTATCATTACAGGCATTGTGCAATGATTTCAACGTCGTCATGTGCAATGATTTCAACGACAATATGTGCAATGATTTCAACTGATTCTCTGATCATGCTTTCAAATGAGTTATTACAAAAAACTATGACTTTCGACTCCTCAAAATTAACATAGCAGCCTTCGTTATCTAAATAAAAACGAGAAAGAGCTGTATTCTGTTTAAGTTGTTTAATGTCCCTACGATGCTCCTTAATCCTTCCATAAAACTTGCGTTTTGTCATGCCTATATAGACTATTTTATCATTATTTAATAGCATGATAAGTATTTCACATATTCCAGATTTTTGATCGAATGAGATTTTCTCAATCTTATCAATAATGATATCAATAAGCTAAGGGAGTGGAATTACCATGAACTTTGTACTGTATTTCTGTAGTGAATTAGAACCCCGCTAATCAGACCCAATTGGGACCGGTGCCTATTCGGATTACAAAAAATTCTGACTACCCGAAATTCCGGTAAAAATAGAAAAGGAAAAAATGCGTGCTTAAATAAACGTAAATTAAAAGTACTCAGTAGTACAGTAAACATCTACTGAATCCGGCATCCTAAGGTCCGGCCTACCGGATAATCCGGCACGACTTTAGTAAAAGAACGGTATTCCTTGTTTAATTATTCCTGATGTTTATAATAATCGAATGGAACTTAAGAATGAGTAATTACGTAATAACCCATTCCCAACAGTTCAATATCGGGAACCTAGAAATAGCTCAGTCATCATGTCGACGAAGGGGGAAGGAAAAAACATTTCTGTAGATAATTTGCGAAATCAAACTGTTGAAAGGAAAAATAAATTTTTATCATCTGAATTTAGGGGGTACGGGACACATTTAAAAATAATTTTTATTTATTGAACTAAAATTCTGATTTTTTTGTGAAGGTTAACCTTATGATTTGTAAACAAAATCCCATGATAAAACTTCTCATAATTTTTTTAAAAATAAAAATTAAAAATGTGGAGTAGTTTAAAATCGTTATAACATGTAATATTATTTATAGAATTTCAATTGTTTTTCATTTAAATAAACAGAAATATGTAAGATTTAATTTTGATTCAGCATTTTAAAAAAATATAAATTTATAAAAAAAAAATTAAAAATATTTAACTAGAAAATTTAAAAAAAAGTGGTGCAACGTGAAAAAAAAAATCATATTTTCCGAAGTAAATATTTTTTTCAAATATAATGAATCCAAATTAAAGTAAAACTCTTGAAAAATATACGTTCCAATTTGAACCTTTTTTCTTTACCGGTTTTTGAGTTATAAGAATTCAAATACGAGAAATTGTGAAAAAACCTATCTTGATGAAAAACGCATTTTTACAAGAAGCCGTTTTCATGACAGCCATTGCTTGAAAGATAGATTTTGTAAACAAACCAAAACGAACAAAATTACATTTTTTATTCTAATTCAGATAGAAACATGATCTAAATGTCATCTTAAGCAGGAAAAAATAGAGAAATTTGTAAGGAAATAAAATGTTTTCGCAAAATTTGAAGACTTTTGTGCCCCAGACCCTCTTAAATACTTTTTGCATTTTAGAAAAGAATTTTACAGCGACTGGCAAACAAACTAACATTCGAGATTTTTTTAAGATAGCTTCTAAGAGTTGGCCTACAGTGCACCGAAAGATCGTTAATGTAAATATATATGCGATGCGTTTTCGTAATGTGTTTTTATTAAATGTAAATGTGATCTTTGAATTATTATATTATATTTTCTTCAATGTGTACAAAATTAAGCATGCTGAAAAAGTACTTTTATGATCTTAGTACAATATTTCAAACTTTTCAGTTTATCTGCTCAAGTATAATTTTTGAAAATAAAATCTCTTCGGATTAACTGGAATTTCGGAATAGCGGCGTTTAGATTAGCAGGGTTCTACTGTACCACTTTTAACTTCTCAAATATAGTGGGAATGTAATGAAATCTCCTGTCAACCAACGATTGAAAAGATTGAAATAATTAAGTTTCTATATTTTATCTCATTTCCACCACTTATTCTATCCTGAAGAAGTCTACAGAAGAAGTGCGAAACGTAGGATTTAAGTTTTTTATCATTGATTTTAACTGTAAAAATTCATATAAAGATTCTTGTTTATGTTTACCATTGAGCAAGATTATGCGTTTTACAAATATTTATATTTAATGGTGCAATTGCCCAGCATATGTTAATTAATTTAAACTTATTTGCTACGATAATTTAATTTCCGTCTGCGCTTTTTTATAAGTGAAGATCAATAGTTTACGTTTATATTGTGAAAAAAAGAGGCGCACCATGTTAATGAGATTTACAATTTTTCGCTTGTTAGACGAAAAGAAGAAATAACTGCGATATAAATCTAGTATTATGTATCGGAATACAAAGAAAATCCTAACTGGTTAACCTACTTTATTTCATGTGTAAGATGTTCTTAACAATTGCTTTATCTCGTTTCTTTATCGTCTTTATCTCAGACGCTTCAGTTTGCGAAAATAAGAATCTGTTGATTTCACTGGCTTTATATATATATATTTTTTGTCCCCTTCTATTAGGACTTTTTTGCGTTGCATTTCAACTGCAAATTTTTGCAGAAAATATATGAAATAAAATTAAAATAACGTTAGCATATTATATTAGCTGAGTCAATACGTATAAATATTTAAATAAATTGCTTTAATGTATTTTTGCAAACAGAGAAAAATTATTTCGGTATAGCCTCAAATTTGTTTTAGATTCTCTTTCTTTGAAGGTTTTTTTTCTTCTTTTAGTTTAAAAGAATACCGTAAGTCAAACTGTAATTTAATTTTCACCTACATTCTTTTTGTAAATGACGATAATTATCTTGCTATCTTTATCGAATAAAATAAAATTAGTTTATAATCTTCTGTTTTTCAAAAAAGAAACCTACGATATAAATTATCAGATATCAAATATCTACGGTATTGGAATATAAATAAAATCCTTACTCGTCAATCTACTTTATTGGCAGGTGTAAGCACTTCTCAACAATTGTTTATTTCTTTTATTTATCATGTTTATCTCTGAATCTTTAGTTTACAAAAATTAGAATCTGCTAATTTTATTGGCTATAGTTGTCTACTAGTCTAGTTTGTATGTATTGGTTTTGTATATGCGGTGCATTAGATCGGCAAGTTCTTACAGAAAATATAGGAAATAAAATTAAAATAACATTAGTAAATTATGTCAGCTGATTCAGTATGTATAAATATTTAAATAAATTGCTTTAATGTATTTTGTTAAACCGAAAAAAAATTGGCATAGCCTCAATTTTCTATTAGAATATATTTCTTTTAAAGATTTTTTTTTTCCATTTAGTTTAGAAGAATGCGATAATTCAAACCGTAATTTAATTTTCCCCTGCATTCGTTTTGTAAATAAAGATGATTATTTTTATATCCTTATGGAATAATATAAAATTTATTTACAATCTTCTGTTTTATAAAAAAGAAAAAGAAACCTACGGTATAAATATAAATCTATTTATTGGAATACAAAGACAATCCTAACTGGTTAACCTACATTATTGTCATTGGTAAACACTTCTCAACAGTTGGTTATTTTGTTTCTTTGTTTCTTTTTCATCGTTATCTATGAATCTTACAAAAATGGAAATCTGCTGATTTTACTGGCTTTAGATAAGTCTAGTTTTTCTTTGTTTGCATTGGTGCTTTATATGCGTTGCATTTGATCTGTAAGTTTTTACAGAAAATATAGAAAATAAAATTTAAATAACATTAGTAAATTATATTAGCTGATTCAGTGTATATGTATATATATTTAAATAAATTGCTTCAATATACACTGCTCAAAACAATTAAAGGATATTTGAAGTTTTATATAAAATAAAGATATAAACGAAATTTTTTTTGCCGAAAATAGAAGAAGAGAATCACAAATGCAAATTTTTCTGGTTTTCAAACTGTGGAGTATGCAAATTTTGAGTTCGACGTTAAAAACGTCGCTTCAGCGGCAGCGAATGAAATTTGACTTTCAACTGGATAAAAGAGAATGAAGACAGGGATGATCAGCATTCAATGATTGCTTTGTTTCGATGAGTACGATGTCTCAGCGAAGTCATTTGACAGATTCAGAAGCTTTGAGAATTGTTGGTAGGTTAGAAGGGGGCCAAACTCAAGCCGAAGTAGCGCAAGCCATTGGAGTGTCACAAAGTGTCATTTCCAGGATCTGGAACCGTTTTTTGGAGAGTGGATGTGCAGGCCGAAGACCAGGGCAAGGTCGTAGACGGGCAACAACGCCCAATGAAGATCGGTATTTAGCGTTAACAGCTCGGAGACACCGAACCATGAGCGCTTCTCTTCTCCAACAACACCTTCGCTCGGCTACAGACACCACGATTTCAACTCAGACTGTCCGAAACCGGCTCCATGCTGTAGGTCTGTATGCTCGCCGACCGATGGTATGTGTTAGATTAACATCAAGGCATCGTCGCGACCGCAGGGAGTGGGCAAACGATCATGTCAACTGGAGGAGAAATGAATGGAGCAATATTCTGTTTTCTGACGAGTCCCGTTTTTCTGTGCATCCGGGTAATAGGCGTATTTTCATCTGGAGGGACCGTGGCAGTAGGAATAATCCTGCGTTCGTGCACGAAAGTGTCAGATTTGGTGGTGGAGGAGTGTTGGTGTATGGTGGCATCTCCATTGACGGGCGCACTGACCTCTACATCATTCGAGATGGAGCTCTGACTGGTCGCCGATATAGGGATGAGATCCTCAGACCTATTGTAGTCCCTTACGCTGCAGCAATCGGAGATAACTTCCTTTTAATGGATGTTAACTGCAGGCCACATCGTGCAAACCTGGTGGAGGATTTCCTTTTCGAGGAAGGAATCGTTCGAATGGAATAACCAGCGTGTTCTCCAGACATGAATCCAATCGAGCACGTTTGGGACGCTCTAGGAAGACGAGTTTCTGGCCGCCAACAACCCCCACAAACTCTCCAAGAACTGGAAAGAGCTCTTCTGGAACAGTGGGGCAGAATACCCCAACTCGTCATTAATAGCCTCATTGAGTCCATGCCTCAAAGGTGTTCAACGTTGCTGGCCGCCCGTGGAAACCATACCTACTACTGAAAATGATTTTCTTTGAAGAAAACACCTTTTCTTATTCTTTTTTTCTCTTATGCACAAATTGTGTTTTTTTCCTTTAGTACACAAATGCGCAATAAAATGCATTTTTTTCTGCCAAACATGTGTAATTTATTCTCATATAACCTACTATGTCTGTCGACCATGTATCAATCAGCTAAACAGTTTACCAGATACAAAATCCACCTAAAACTACAATATCCTTTAATTGTTTTGAGCAGTGTATTTGTGTAAACAGGAGAAATGTATTTTGGCATGGTCTCAAATTTTTATTATAATCTATTTTCTTTAAAAATTTTCTTCCTTTTAGTTTAGTAAATTACCATAATTTAAGCCGTTATTTAATTTTCGCTTGCATTCTTTTTGTAAATGAACATGATTGTTATGATATCTTTATCGAATATAATAAAATGTATTATATGTATTAGTAAATTATATTAGCTGATTCAGTATGCATAAATATTTAAATAAATTGCTTTAATGTATTTTTGTAAACAGAAAAAAATTAGTTTGGCATAGCCTCAAATTTCTACTAGAATCTCTTTTCTTTTCTTTTTTTCTTTTTTAGTTTATAAGAGTACCATAATTCAAGCCGTAATTTGATCTTCGCCTGCATTCTTTTTTAAAATGAAAACGATTATTTGTATATCTTTATCGAATAAAAATATAATCATGTTTATTTACTGTTTGCAAAAAAAGAAAAAAAAAACTACATCATAAATCTAGCACTATTTATCTTGATACAAAGAAAATCTTAATTGGTTAACCTACATAATTGTCTTGTATAAGCACTTCGTAACAATTCCTTTATTTCGTTTCCTTATCTACTTCATCTCTGAAGGTTCTGTTAACGAAAATAAGAATCTGTTGTTTTAGCTTGTCTTAAGATAAATGTTTTTTTTTTTTTTTTTTTTTTTTTTTTTTTCTATTGTGATTAATGTTCGATGCATATGATACACAAGATTTTTCAGAACAATGTCAGAACTAAAATTTTAAATGACATACAAAATAATATTAACTGTTTCAATATGATTAATTTTAGATTTATGAAAGAAAAATAATTTTTACTTTATAGACAAAAATATCGATAATTGTTTGCCGGAATATATATATACACATTATGGTGAATTCGTACCTGAAGTACGCAAACTGTTTTAAATATTTGACTGTTTTATCGTCTTCATATTTGGCATTCTGACACAGATTTGTAACAAAATTATTGCATATATTGTGTTGAAATAAATTTCAGTTTCAAACTATGTTTTCTAGAATTTAAATGCACAAGTTTTCTCAATTTTATTTTATTATTATAGGATATCAATATTTATTACATACTTCTATGATACACTTCCAAATGTAGATTATTATCATGTGAAAATAAATCTCCGAATGTAGAATTTTAGTATATATGGCTCGCGAAAAAAAAAAAAAAAATCATATACGGTAAAGCCAGGAGAGATCGCGCACCAACAGATTCGACGGGAAGGAGTGGAGTGCCCGACTACCTTTTGTATTTGCAAAATAATACTTTTGCTGATTTTTTTAAAATAAATTAATAATACAGTTGTTATTAAATGAATTTTAATTATTTTTGTTAATAAATTAATAATATATTTGTTAAAAAACTAATTAAATATTTATATATTTTTATTTATGAATAATTAATTTGCTAATAAATTAGTTTTGTTAACTAAAATAAATTTTATAATAACACCTACAATTTCTTGGAAAAGCTATCACCCTTTCCAAATAGTTTAATGCCATTGAAATTAAAAAGAAAACAGAGTGCAACTAATATTACCGATCCACAAAATATACGTGAAAAATACTTAAGAAAGATGCCACTATTAAAAAAAAAAAAAAAAAAAAAAAAAAAAAAAAAAAAAAAAACCAGCTGAAATCTTATTAAATTACATGCTAATAGCTTGCTGATTAATTATATTGTTGAAATCTGAACTTAATTCAATGTATCGCTTGCGGCAGGTGATTTTACGAAAGCTGCACGATTTGCAACAATAAGTGCATCGATTGTAGACGACAACAACTTTGGTTACCAAACAAAATACAATGAAACTGGCGAAATGAAAGTGAAATAATTTGCAAGTTAAACATGTTATCAAGTAGATTAATGTTATTTTGTAATCTTAGTAGGCCTTGCTTTTTTTTTTTTTTTTTTTTTTTTTGGTATTTTAATTTTCTTCTTTAATTAAAATTCTTTAACTGTTGTTAAAATTCTTTCTTGTTTTTATTATTTTAACAATAGGTTGAAATATTCACTCCTAATACAATAATATTTACTCACAGAAACCTTACAACAATGTCATTTTAGTGTAATTAATACTGTTAACAATTTAATTGTAGTTATTATTAATAACAATCTTTTCTACCCACGTGCACAATCTTACCAACATTGTAAGGAGAAATTGCGCAAAATAGTTTTCTTGTTTTTATTACTGCTGTTCTATTAAATTATAGCGTAATAACAAAATAACTCTGGAAATGCATAAAAAACAATTTAAGTTAAAATTATTCATGCATAGTTTAGCCAAAAATTAATATTTAGATTTTCTATTATTATTCTTTTGAAATGTGAGCAGACTGTCCTAGCTTTACCTTAAATAAAATACTGCAAAAAATATATATAACGCATGTGTCAGAAAACACCAGTCATATAGATACACAGTGTCATTTCTGATCTTTAACTTATAGCTATTTTCTAAAAGGGGAATTTCAATAGCATATTTCCATTTGGAAAATGTTTCAAACGTTGTTTTCCATCTTATGAAAATACATTTTTGTTAAACTGAGTTTTTAAAACTTCTGATGTTGAAATTTTTGTGCGATTCTAATGACTTATGTTTCTTATTTGAAACATTTTCTCAGTGCAAGTAAAACAGTAAAAAATTCATTTTTGCACGACAAAAACTTATCGAGTGTGATATTTAAATTTTGTAAATTTTCAGCGTTTTCTGACACTAAAAATGCGTTTTATCATTTTGCGAGCCAGAAGACTCTGGAATTTCAAATAAATTAAAGTATCAGAACAAGGTGAGTTTTTGTCTTAAAAAAAGATTATACTGTTTTGACTGTAACATAAAGTACTATTTTGTCATAAATCGACTTTTGATATAATGGAAAACAAAATTTAAAGTTTTTTTTAATTGGAACTATACTTTTAAAACTTACGAACTAGTGATTATCTATTGTCGTTTCTGATTTTTAACCAATAGCTATTTTATGAAACATTAATTTCAGAAGCATAGTTACATGTGCAAAACGATTCAGATATCTTTTATCATATGAAAATTCATTTTTCTAAAAATAGATTTTTAAAAATTCTGATGTTAAAAGTTTATAAATTATGTATTGAAATACTTTCTCCGTGCAACTAAAACAGTAAAAATTTAATTTTTGTATGACCAACACATATCGATTTATGATCATTTTAAATTCCATGCATGTTCAGCGTTTTTTAGCGCCAAAAATGTTTTTTTTTTCATTTTTAGCGCCAGAAACCGCTGGAAAATTCCAGGTTCCACATAAAAATTTTAATTTCGTAACTTTTACATAAAGGACTATTTTGTCGTAAATAACTCTTTGATGTGATGGAGAAACAACATTTGAAGTTTTATTATTTATTTATTTTTTATTACTTTTTATTTTTTGTAATTAGAACTATACCTCGAAAACTGACGAATTAGGGATTGGCTATTTTCATTTCTGATATTTAACTATAGCTATTTTCTGAAACGTTAATTTTAGAAGAATAGTTACATTTGCAAAATGCTTCAACTGTGTAGTTTTCCATCTCTATGAAACTTCATTTTTTCAAAATAGATTTTTAAAAATTCTAATCTTGAAATTTTTGCACGATCACAATTCGCAAGTTCCCAAGGTCTCAAGTGCTGTGCCAGTAAAACAGTAAAATTTTCATTTTTGTACGGTCAACAGATATCGAGCGATGATATTTTAAATTGTTTGAATTTTCAGCGTTTTCTGGCACTAAAAACGCGTTTTGTCATTTTTAGTGCCAGAAGACTCTGTAAATAAAAAAAAATTAACCTAATTGAAGTAGGTAATTTTTGGAATTATAAGAAATACATTTTTACTGTTTTGGATGTTTGAGTGTGAAAAAAGCTTTTGCCTGCACAAAATGCAAAGCTTTTGCATATGTAGATCCATAGCCCTTTTAAAAATTTAAATTTCTTAATTTAACATAAAGAAGTATTTTGTCGTAAATCGAATTTCATATGATGAGAACAAAATTTAAAGGTTTTTTTTTTTTTTTTTTTTTTTTTTTTTTTTTTTTTTTTTTTTTTTTTTAATTGGAACTATATTTTTTTGTAATGTCACGACAACCGAGAATGGCACCAGAATTTTTATATGCAAAGTTTATTAAACCCAAAATGCTATATACACAATATGTACACTTGCCGAGAACTATATACACTTTTACTATAATTTATGAACAACAATACTCCACCAAAACCACAGATAGTATTCCTGAAAACGAAACCAACATTAACTCGATGCATTCCCGCATCCTACACATCCCGGAAAACCACCACTACTACCCGGTCTCCTCTCTTCACTTCCATTCACTTACCATTGGGGAGACAGTCTCTCCATTTTCTTTTACTTTAGAAAAACTTTCAGAAGAGGTTGGTTGCATGACACTTTTAAAACTTACAAATTAGGAATGAGCTATTCTCATTTCTGATCTTGGATCTTTTAAAGATGAAAAACACTTAATACAATTCGGGTATAAATATTCAGTAAACATTGAAACACTATTCTGTGGGATTTATCGTCGCTCAAAATAAGGTGTATTATTTACTTTCTATCAAATGTACGACTAAAATATCTCGAAAAAATAAGCAAAAAAATAATATACATATGTTATGTACCATAAATGCTGTCAGAAGTTATTTAACAACGTGACATGTGTCCCTTATTAAACTGAAAAAAGTTGTAAACTTTTTCCAATCTTACGGGATTTCTACCGTAATAGATCCATAGAATATAAATACTACATAAAATCAATTTTGATATATAAAAAAATAATTTATGACAAAACATACATTTTTGTATATATTTTGAATTTCCCTAAAATTATAGGTCTACAGGAAGTTACAAGCATACATTAAATATTTATTGCTTTAAATTAAGTGAGAACTATGCCCTCCAACTGTCTAAGAAAAATTATGTTAGCCTTATAAATAAAGATAGTAGGATCATATTCTAAATTCATTACTATTACGTAATTTTAAAATTCTTAAAAATAAATATATAATCTGTAGTTTATTTAAAGATTTAGATCTGTATTTGACCACTGCACGTTAGCAAAGATATTGGATAGTTAAAACAAAGCAGAAGTCACCTATCGCGCATAGATTTTGGGCGATTTTCATTATTAAAACACATACAATTATGTACATATTCATACTTATCGTCTACTAGAAGCCTTTCTAATATACCGGGTGAGTCAAAAGTTCGTTAATAATTTAAAAACCCATAAAAAGGGAAGAAATTAAGATAAAAGAGTGAGGTTTACAAGAAAGAGCTCACAAGGTAGTCGCATTTTTTTTAGCAGAAAAAAAAACTCTAAAAATCACATGTAGAGGGCGCTGACATCACGTAACACAATGAACAGGACAACAATACGCTCCATTCTTTTGTTCTTCTAATAACAAATGATCAGCATGACCTCCAGAACATTCTACGGCACAACTGTTGTCTTGTTCATTGTGTTTCGGGTCGTCAGCGCCCTCTACATGTTATTTTTCAACTAATTATTTTTTTGCTGCTAAAAAAAATCTGACTACCTTGCGAGCCCTTTCTTGCAAACCGCACTCCTTTATCATAATTTCTTCATTTTTTATGAGTTTTTAAAGTTTTAACGAATTTTTGGCTCACCCGGTATATATGAGTATATATATATATATCCTCTATTGTACAAAAATTGTGATTTGTTTCGAGCACATTTACGCAAGTTAGAAATATGAAACACAAATGAGCTGAATAACACGCATGATTACTAATGTTTTTTTAAAAATATTTAACATAGCACTGAGATTTAAAATGTAAAATTTCCTTAAAATACACATAAAACAGTATACTTAATTTTAGACAGAAATCTGATTAAATTTCTTTTTGAAATTCTTTCAGCGAGTTAAAATAATTGTATACAATCTATATTATTGATCAAAAGCACGTCCTTAAATAAAGTTACCGTCATGCTGACGGCGACAACACTACACCATTCAATATTGCTCTCAATGAAAATTTTAAACTTCTAAAATTTGAACAATTTCATTTTTTAAACTCCCGAGTAAAAAAAAAATGACCTTTAAGTAAAATCGGTTTGAAAACTGTATTTTATTTTACTGATTTTTTATGGGTTAAAAAAAAATCAAGCATGTTTTTTTCTTATAAATAGGATAAGGAAATATGATTATTTATTGCGTGCAGTCCGATTACAAAAATAAATAAATAAATAAATAACACGTTTGCCCTTTAAACAACATAAATAGTTCAGCATTTGTTTTCTGCTAATATTCTAAGAAGATTTTAATTTCATCATTAAATAAGTAAAATAATATAAATAAAATATAAATTTAACAGACATTTAATCGAACGCACTTAAACACTGAAATCATCAGTAGCAAAAAGTCTGCTGTAAGTACAGAAATCTTTAACAATTTTTCCATCTGTTTATTCCTGGCATTCGGCTAGTACGAAAGTATCTCTTTTAATGAATTTCAGAACTTTATTTGAATACATAATTGATATTTTTTATATATAGATGTTTTTTGCTGTTGTTGCTACGCAATCCAGAAAAAAATTTATTTTGAAATTGCCAGGTTATTTTGAGCAGTATTACAGTTTTAATCTGTGCAACGCTCTCTACCGGTGTTATTTGAAACTAAAAGAAGGGAGCGTATGTATCCCCTTATTTCACACTTTAATCTTTTACATGATTAACTTTTATTTGTTATTTAATCACCTTGTCAGTTGTCAATTGTTTTTAAATTTTTAAAAACTTTTAGGCCATTTTATGGATATTTATATCACGTGTAACGTTTAAATTAACGTTATTAAACGTTATTGTGTTATTAATTAACGTTATTTTCTTACGTTTCCACGTGAATAAAATTTTATAACTGTTCATCCCGATATTTATTTTTTAAACAAATGATTTTTAAAAAAGTTTTCCCTTCCTTTTTCTGTTCCTTGATCAAAGTTCCTTGTCTTAGAATATGATAAACCTCATCTTCTTAAAATTTAATCGAAATATATTAACTAAAGAATAAAAATGCGCTTCAAATAATTATTTTTTAAAAAATGCTTCATGTTTACTCTTCCATGAGAGATGTGTCATTTGAAAAAAATAATGCAGTATTATTTAATTAAAACTCTTATCGGCAGATGCCTCGCATAATTAAATTATGTCACATCGATTTAGCAGAAACTACAATGAAAACTTATGACATTTCAGAAAATAAATCGATTTAAGCACACTTTCCATCTGTGTAACTTATAATAAATGCTTCTTTTGAGCCTTTTCCGCAATTAACGAAATGATTTGTCTTTAAATCTCTTGGAACGCTCAACATTTAAATTAAATTAGCAATTATTTAAAGTACGATGGACACGTTTCCAAATTTCGTCATTAGTTCTCAGATAGAATATTTTAGTTAAAATGACATTCATCGATTCATGATATTACACATCAATAATTTTGAATTTTATGCAAAAGTTATTGTTCATAAGAATGAAAGAAGCATATTTCGGTGTTTCTATTCTACTGACAATGAAATATCGTGCAGTCTTTTCTAAGTGATGTTATTTATTGTTTAAGAATCGATTCCGATGATTCGTTTAAATATAATTAACTTAGGTTATTTGTAGTATATTTTGATGGGGAAAGTTTTTCCTTTTTTACAGGATTTTTTATTTTACTTTTTACTTACAATTCTGTTTGTACGTGGCAGTCAAATCGTGTTACTTTTTTTTTCACACACTTTCTGTTGACATTGATGAAATTTGAAATATAGAGATAATAAATATACAGGTAATAAATTTCTTGAGGGTAATACGGGGATTAAACATAGATTTTTTATTATTATTATTCGATCCCTAAGGGGTCAGCGGGGAGCAAATTTAATTTTTTTTTTAAAATCACCAAATCTCATCATGCCTATAGTATAACTAAAATTTGTGAACACTTGTTTTGGAAATTTTCGAAATTCGACCCCAAAGGAAGGTCCTGCCGCCAAGCGCCCTCTGTTTTTGAAATCCATCACAAAAACACTACTTAAACTTAATGGTTACTCAGTTATAATTTGATTTCCTATAGATAAATATGTATCAGCTTCAACAATGAATATTTGTTGAAAAATACTAATGGCAAGGTTACCACAGTAGCGCAACATTGTGGCCAACGTGGTAAAATATCGCCAAATTTAGTATTGCCCTTTTTTTTTCTTTTTTTTTTTTTTTGGCATTTTAGAAAAAAATTAATAAAATCATGTTTTATTTATTTATTTATTTATTTATTTATTTTTTTACATTTATATCATTTAAGAATAATCACGCAATTAGCTTTAGTTCTGATATCAAATGCCATCAAATCTGCTAAGAAATAATCGCACAGAAACGAAAAATAATTTTTTAAACAGGTTTAACGTGCTAGTAAATCATCCGTTATAATGCTATTACATTCTTTTCGAGGGAAACTTACAACAACCGCTTTAGGCTGGATCCCATTGTAGATAAGTTCAATGTTTACACGTTTTACCGCATCAATCATATTTTTAATATTTTCTTTCATATTTAGAAATGTTGAATATCTGAACACGTAACAAAAAGTAAAAGATGCTTCAAAATTCACGCAAGAAGTAATTTTGATAAAAAACACAGGTCTATGATTAAAAAGTGTAATTTATTATTGATTCATAAAGTATACAGTATAGGGTTATGCATGGAATAGCACATTGGGAAAATGGCCACCACAGCTTTGCTGGCACATACGCATTCTTTTGTTGAAAATTTCCATGACCTTTTTGCATAAACGTGGCTAAATTTCGTTGATACAACGCTAAATTTCCTCCTCAAGGCGTGGGTTGTTGTGGGCTTTTGGAATAATCCTTAGACTTCAAAAAACATTAAAGGAAAAATTCCAACGGCGTTAAATTGCATGATGTGGTCGACAAATTCGGACCGCCAAAACGGAACTTACATGACCAGGAACTTATATTATTCAATAATAGAATTGATTTTCGGTCTGTATTGTATGTGGCACCGTCGTGTTGAAACCACATATCGTCCACATCCATATCTTCCAATTTAGGCACAAATAGAACAAAATTCAAGTTTTGGGCGAATTTTCGGATACCTAGCAAAGCTGTGGACACCATTTATCCGATAATCTATTCCATACATATCTCTATACTATTTACTTTATGAATCAATAAAAAAAAATTTCAATTTTTAATTTTAAATCTGGGTTTTCTAGCAAAATTATTTCTTGCGAGAATTTTGGGACACAATTAATTTAAATTTTATGCGAATAATTATGTGCATAATTTTTTTAATTAAAAATATTTTTAAAATATCTTATTTAAAGGTTTATCAGCAAAAATTAAAAAATGGATGATAAATTTACACATTTCGTGTCTTTTTTTTTCACATTAGATGAAAATCTTTTTCTGTTAAACTTCATAAAATATATTCTATTACGTTTATTTTATGTAATACAAATTTTTTAAAGAATATGGCTTGCCACCACAGTATATCCGTTAATTAAAGTATACAATATGTTTCTCTACCTCCATTCTGTCATGACAAAGTTGCAATAAAAATGATACAAAATCCCGAATTTCAAATACTGTATATCTCATTTGAAAAAGCTTCTATAATATATTGTCTATTCTTATACTAATTCTGGAATCAAGGACAGAGGTCTTCAAGAAATATAAACTTGGGAAATATGTGACAGAAACATATACGGTAGAGACTGAAAATAAACATGCACAATTGTCCTGACTTTTTTTGGCAATATTTTAACAGTGAATGCTTTTATGATACACGTGTATTCGTCACGCTGATTTCGTGTTATATTTGACACCTTAAACCTTTCACAATCCATTTGCAGTAAATTATTGGTGAACTTAATGTATTTCCGATAATGTAATGGGTAATTTAGAGGAACTTCAAGGTGTGGGGAATTTACACACACCGATTTTTTTCATGTTTAATCATGAAAAGTGTTTATGTATTTTTGAAGATTTTATTATTTTAATTGAGAGCGGATATTTTTATATGTATACTGATACTAATAATTGCAGAGAGAATTTTTTTAGACTGAATTTTCTCACATTCACAAATCATTGAAATTCGAGAGTTGGCGGTTGTTTTCATTCATCAAAAAAATATTGCCAAGTGAGGAGTTACTTATAAATTTATTCGCAGTCAGACAAATCCAATAATTGGGCAATATGCTTTTCAATATATTTACATAGAATGTTTTCGTGATTTTTAATACTAAAAAAAATAAACATAGTTTCAAATATTTTATCTCTCATTTGTAAAATCTCCTATAATATATTGTATTTTGTTATACTAAATCGGGAGTCAAGGAAAGAGATCTCCAAAGAATATATACCGTAATTTCCGGTATATAGCCCGCGGATCAAACAATCGTTTTTCGACCCAGAAATTTTTTTAAATAAAATGTAACTTTTCAGATCACGGTAAATATTGGTCTTCAAATACTGAATAAAATTTCTGGGACCAAACTGAATTATTTGATCTGCGGGCTATACACCCGAAATTACGGTATTTGAAAATATATAGCAGAAACATATGTGGCAGAAACGTAACTCAAACTAATCACATGTGAATTACTAATTTAAAGATTAATATGATGTAGCATTGTCCTTACTTTTATGGCGATATTTCCTACATTGAATGTCTTATTTCAAACGTATAATCGGAAATCCTTTGTTTGCTTTCTCTCTGACGGTGCTTCAATATTACTGCACACGAAATGTCTAAAAAGGTTTCTCTTTTTGCGTATATTCTGACTTACAAATGCATTTGAAATTATGATTGAGAAGTCATTTAAATATTATTTAATTTTCAAAACACTAAAACTGAAAATTTGACGACAACTCATGATGATAAACTGCACTGTAAAAAAAATAATGCCAGTTTTCGGGTAAGAATCGGAAAAATAGTTGCCCTTATCGTACCGAAATAATTTCCAACCCGGCTCGGAATAAAATCTGTAAAATACCGTTTTACTGACTATTTCCTTATTTTTACGGATTTTATTCCGAGCTGGGTCGGAAATTATTCCGGTTCGATAAGGGCAACTATTTTTTCCGTTTCCTACCGGTAAATTGGCAGTATTTTTTTTACAGTGTACCTTCGGGGCACTCTTCTTGAAAAAATGTGAAGTTTTATCAAACACATGAGTTTTTAGTTAAAACAGGCATTAAAACTATGGATTCATATAAATTTTCAATGGAATTTTAAGTAACATTTCAAATTTATGCAACATTTAGTCAAATTTTAGCAAATAATTGCGTTTATGCCAAACCTTCTATAACGAAATCTATTCAACATATTTTACTTTTTTTTTCAGCAATATATTAACAAACCACTTACCTGCGTTATGGAGCAAATATTTGCAACAACTCCTTAATTTACTAAAATATATCAAAATTTGTATGCAAAACATAACTAAAAGAATGTGTATTTTTCAATAACAATAGCTCTAAAATTCATATATACAAACTTACACGATATATTTTGCTTCATATAATACCAATGGATGAGAAGAACCTTGTTTCAAAATTTTATTTCAATATCTTAAAAACTTTTTAAGAAATGATGTTTCTCGTAAACGTACACAATAAAAAAACGCAAATTAAGATTTTGATATACACTGTAAAAAAATATGACCACTTTTCCTGTAGGAATCGGAAAAATAGTTGCCCTTATCGTACCGGAAAAATTTCCGACCCAGCTCGGAATAAAATCCGTAAAATACCGTTTAATTGACTCTTTCCCTTTTTTTTACGGGTTTTATTCCGAGCTGTGTCGGAAAAATTTCCTGTACGATAAGGGCAACTGTTTTTCCGATTCCTACAGGAAAACTGGTCGGGTTCTTTTTTTACAGTGTAGCACAATTAATTATGTATAAAGTTTAGAACTTTTAAATCCACCATATTTGTAGGTGTTTATATATTTTTGTATATATTATATATTCTATGTTTGTACATTAAAATGTATTGTTTATCTTTCTGTGGTCCTTTAAACGGTCACTTCCGGTTTCAGAAAGTTCATTTTTGGTTTATATTTTGGGCTACACTGTAAAAAAAAAAAAAAATAATGCCAGTTTTCTGGTAGGAATCGGAAAAATAGTTGCCCTTATCGTACCGGAATAATTTCCAACCCAGCTCGGAATAAAATCCGTAACATCAGAATAAAATCCGTAAAATACCGTTTTACTGACTATTTCCTTATTTTTACGGATTTTATTCCGAGCTGGGTCGGAAATTATTCCGGTACGATAAGGGCAGCTATTTTTCCGATTCCTACCGGAAGACAGGCAGTATTTTTTTACAGTGTATAACTTTGCTTCGAATTTTTGCTGAACCAAAAGTAAGGCCTTTTTGGAATCTTGAATGTTCGTACTTTAATTTAAAAAACAAAATCGAAATTTTTCGCCAAAACAGCGGTTTGAGGGTAGGCACATACCTTAAACAATTTCAAAGCTTCAATAACAAATACGAATTTAAAATAATTAATTTTAAATAATAAAATGCTATAACGTATGTCATTTCCTGTTAATAGTAGAATTATTTCACATAATACTGTACATTCAATCTGATATAATTTTTTTATTTATATTCACTATAACGCGAAAATTTATTTTAATTACTTTGTAAGCATGTAAATTTAACTTGTTTGGTTTAGATGAGAAAAACATTCAACCTGAACACACAATTTATCCTGCAATAAAAAGAGAAAGAATTTTAAAAGTACTCTATTATTAAAACATTCTATCACATTTCATGCAGTTCACATTAATCTTTTAACTTTCCAATCTTTATTCTATCAGTAATTAGCCTTTACAGAATATAATTCAATTCTTTCAAATAGTATGCTTTTTAAAAGTATAGTTTTTCAATAACGTTACTAACAGAGCCTAAATTAATCATCCCCTCTGTGAAAATTTAAACCAATCATATAACCCTAAAAAAGAATTAACAATTTCTAACAGACATATCTTATTTCATGGTGCTGCAGTTAAGCAATTAATTAACAAAAGCTTTATTTTTTAAATTAATTTAAATTAGGGACTATGCCTGGAGAAATTCAACGCTGCGAGAGTAAATCAATATAACTTTCGCTGGGGAATACACGTCGATTTTTATAAGGGCCCTTGTATTAGGATGCTCCCAGCTATAAATAGTGTACTAACGTATCCCGCATCTTTACGATCCATTAGACCATGTATCCCGGATGATGGTGGGGGACTGAAAAGATTTTTTATGTTACTCTCCTTCTAAGATGAAGTTAAATATTGCGTCTTAATGCTATCGATAAGTCGTTTATAAGATATGAACAGATATCTCAGGAGGTAAAGGAACGTAAAAAAGCTAAAGATGTTAAAATATAGCGTTAAAGGATACGATATTTTAGTTATGCATGCATAGAATACTGCAACTATTTGTCCAGTAGGATGATTTAAAATTGAAATAGTATTTTTTAAATCTAATTTTAATACAGATAATGTTAAAAGAATATTTTTTGTTAAAAGATGGATGCTACAAAATATATAAATAATTACAAACTTTTCAATCCCCCCCCCCCCAAAAAAAAAAAATCTGACTTCAATTTCTTAATTTTATATTGAATTCGAAAATTTGCCAGGGACTTTTGCCCACCATATTTTAGCGTACCAATCCCCACCCCCACCCCCACCTGAAACATAAAAACATATTTCTTCACATGAAGTGAGTGTACCGCAGAAATTTCGTTGAATTTAACCGCTTTACGATTTTTTTTTTTTTTTTTATTTTACTGACTAAAGTTAATCTATTATTAAAACATTCTGTCACATTACATAAAGTTAAAAACAAGCTATTGACTTTCTAGCCTTTATTCTATAAGTAATTATCCTTTACAGAATGTAATTCAGTACTTTAAAATGGAATGCTTTTTAAAAAGTATAGTTTTTCAACAACGTTATTAACAGTACCAAAATTAATTATTTAATTATCAAAATTAATTAATTAATTATGCAAATTTAAACCAATCATATAACCCTAAAAAGATTTAACGATTTCTAGCAGGCATATCTTATTTCATGGTGCTGCAGATAAGCAATTAATTAACAAAACCTTTATTTTTTAAATTAATTTAAATTAGGGTTTATGACTGGAGAAATTCAACGCTGCGAGAGTAAATCAATATAACTTTCGCTGGGGAATACACGTCGATATTTATAAGGGTCTTTGTATAAGAATGCTCCCGGCTGTAAATAGTGCACTAACGTATCCTGCATCTTTTTTACGATCCATTAGAGCATGTTTCCCGGATGATGGTGCGGGACTGAAAAGATTTTTTATGTTACTCTCCTTCTATGATGAAGTTAAATATTGCGTCTTAATGCTATCGATAAGTCGTTTATAAGATATGAACAGATATCTCACAGGGTAAAGGAACGTAAAAAAGCTAAATATGTTAAAATACGGCGTTAAAGGATATGATATTTTAGTTATGCATGCATAGAATACTGCAACTATTTGTCCAGTAGGATGATTTAAAATTGAAGTAGTATTTTTTAAATCTAATTTTAATACAGATAATTTTAAAAGAATAATTTTTGTTATAAGATGGATGTTTAAAAAATATATAAATAATTATAAGCTTCTTAACGCCCCCCCTCCCATCCCCACATCAAACATAAAAGTATATTTCTTCACATGAAGTGAGCGTACCGCAGAAATCTTGGGTGATTTTAAACGCTTTACGATTTTACTTTTTTTCTTTTACTGACTAAAATTAATTATTAAAACATTCTATCACAGTACATAAAGTTAAAAACAAGCTATTGACTTTCTAGCCTTTATTCTATCAGTATTTACCCTTTATAGAATATAATTCAATACTTTCAAATAATATGTTTTTAAAAAGTATAGTTTTTCAACAACGTTATTAACAGTGCCTAAATTAATTATCCCCACTGTGATATTTAAACATGTCATATAACCCTAAAAAGATTTAACGATTTCTAGCAGAGATATCTTATTTCATGGTACTGCAGATAAACAATTAACTAACAAAACCTTTATTTTTTAAATTAATTTAAATTAGGGTCTATGCCTGGAGAAATTCAACGCTGCGAGAGTAAATCAATATAACTTTCGCTGGGGAATGCACGTCGATTTTTATAAGGGCCTTTGTATAAGGATGCTCCCGGCTGTAAATAGTGCACTGACGTATTCTGCATCTTTTTTACGATCCATTAGAGTTTGTTTCCCGGATGAGGGTGGGGGACAGAAAAGATTTTTTATGTTACTCTCTTTCTAAGATGAAGTTAAATATTGCGTCTAAATGCTATCGATAAGTCGTTCATAAGATATGAACAGATATTTCACATGGTAAAGGAACGTGCAAAAGCTAAAGATGTTAAAATATGGCGTTAAAGGATATTATATTATGCACAGTGTGCATAATATAATATCCTTTAATAATCCTTTAATCCTGCATTGCACACATATACCGCATCTGTTTGTCTAGCAGGAAGATTTAAAATTGAAATTGAATTTTATTTTTTTTAGCTAATTTCAATACAGGCAATTTTAATGGAATACTTTTTTGTTATGAGCTGGATGGTTTTAAAAATATAAATAGTTAAGCTTTTTAATTAAAAAAAACTTCTGTTACTTGATCTTATATTAAATTCAAAAATTTGCCAGGGACATTTGGTACATCATGTAACATCTCACAAATCCCCGCAAGTAAAAATATAATCCTTCAGATGACGCGAGTGTACCGCAGAAATCTTGTGAGAATTTAAACACTTTACAATTTTGATTCTTTTCTTTAACTGATTGTTTACGTCACAAATTGGTTTTCCCAGCAACAACCGTAGAAACAAAATTGTATATACAAGTAGGAAATCGCCAAATAACGACTTTCTCGCCAAACAGGTAGCGTTACTCCACTTGAGGAAAATCATTGAAAATGAAATATTTTAAAGATGATCATTTATTTTTCTTTTGTTGTGTTTTGTTGAATTTCTCAAAAAGTTCAAAATGAAATTCGATGAGCAATTCGAGAGTGTCTACTTAAATAAAAAATAAAATAAAAAAATAAAAAATAAAATGTATAGGTCACGTTGATTCCGAGTAATTGGTGAAGATATATATATATATATATAAATACATACTCGTCGAATTGTGAAACATCTTTTTTTTAAAAAAAAAGTAGGTTAATTAAAAGTCATCATAAAGTGTGACTGATTTTCGAAATAGTACTTTTAAAAATAAAATTATCAAGTACATCTCGTGTAAGGATCTTGGATAAGAATATCCAAGGCTGTAAATAGTGCACAATCCCTTATCTTTACGATGCATTAGACATTAGAGCAAGTTTATCGGATGTGATTGGAAGACTAAAATGATTTTTTATCTTCTTATTTTTGTAAGATTAAGTTAAATATTGCGTCATAATGGTATCAAATAGTCATTTATAAGATATGAAATATATTTTTTCCGTAAAGTCATTTACAAATCGTAAGTTCTTAAAATATAGTGTTTAAAGTTTATTATATTAAAATTATGCACTTGTAATGTACTGCAACACTTTCTATAACAGGAAAATTTTAAATTAAAGTTATTTTTAGCTATAATTTTGATACACCCAATCTTAACACAATAATTTTGCTAATAAACACTGCATTTATATTTTCTTCTATCCTCAATACAAGAAAATATTGTAATCGAGATATTTTTCGACTTCCAGTTTTCGATGGATTTACACATTTTAGGGGTCAGAGGTCCCAAAAAATGCCCGTGTTTCGCCATTGTACCATCGAAAAGTGTATGAAGTTATGCATAGAATTGAACCAAATTTTTTGTGTATGCATTTGGCTATGGCAATCAGGTCCTCCTTCAATTTCGAAATATTCTACCAGAAGGAGGCGCTGCAATAGCATTTTTTCTGCTATTTGTATTATTGTATAATCGAAAAGTGTAAGAAGTTATACATAGAATTGAATAAATTCTTTGCGTATGTTTTTGGCTATGGCCGGTCCTGCCTGGATTTGAAAAAATTCGCTTGGGCGCTGTAATAGCGATGTCTGTGCCATTGCCATATTTGTACCATAGGAATGTGTATGAAGTTATGCTATGAATTTAACCAAATTTTTTGTGTATGTTTTTAGATATGGTCTGTAGGTCCTCCTTCAATTTGGAAATATTCCGCCGGAAGGGGACGATGTAATAACAATGTCTGTGCCGTTTTCATTATTGTACCATTAATAAGTGTATGAAGTTATGCATAGAGTTGAACCAAACTTTTTGTGTATGTTTTTGGCTATTGTCAACAGTTTGTCCTTGAGCTTGAAATATTCTGCCGGAAGGGCTCGCTGTAATAGCGATTTTTGTGTCATTTATTTTATTTTACTATCGAAAAGTGTATGAAGTAATGCTGAGAATTGAACCAAAATTTTTGTGTATGTTTTTAGCTATGACCAGCAGGTCCTCTTTGAATATGGAAATATTCCGCCGGAAACGGGTGCTGTTATAGCAACTTTTGTATAATTATCTCGATTTTTCGTAGGTTTGCGCCAGAAACTTCTATCACTTTTGAATTTTTATCTTGTGCATCTCTCCAAACTCTAGTATGTGCAAATTGTAAATAGTAGGTGTGTTGTAATGTGTTTCTAATTGTGATGTTCAATATTGTATGTTTAATGTACTGTCAAATCCCTGTAAATCCATGAAAAATGTAAATAATTATGCAATCACATTCAAATGATCCTCATGTAATCACTACATACAGTCATGTAAATAGCAGGTGTTTGATATTGTGTTGTAATGTGTTTCTAATTGTCATGTTAAATATTGTGTGTTAAATGTACTGTGACGTATATATATCCAAGAAAATTGTAAACAATTATGCAATCACATTAGGTGAAATGATCCTCGTGTAATCACTACATACAGACATATATCTCGATGTGAAATCTTCGGTTCGCCCAGAAAAATTGGGTAACCAATTGTGATTGTAATTGTAAATCTCACAGTAACCGAAATAAATCTCAGCAGCTTGATCAGGGACCCGACGCTCCCTCTCAGACTCTGGTTGAGAGTGTGGTCTACCCCTCGGGATTGCACTAACACTCTAAAGCGAAAGCTGAGTTCCCGAGGTGGTCATCGCTGTCCATCCGCGACTCGTGCAGCGACGGGAACTCGCGTCCTGCTAAGCCGGCTATTCGCAAACAGCTGATGTACAACTGAATAACGAAAAACTTTTGATTTTGCTAAATATCATGATTAAGATTAACTCGTTTTTACTCCGATTAATTGAATGAAGCAGAAATTTAAGATGAAAATCAAAATTGGTGTAATATTGAATTAATAATAGTCAATTATTACTATCTGTAACTACTTTTTGAAATATTAAGATGTATGAGATAAAAGAAAGTTTTGGGATTGGCGCATCCGTCTAGCTTAAAATGTATAAATAACTGATTTTACAAGTTGCCAATAATATTCTAAATGTTACGTTTTAAAATAAAATTTTCATACATGTCGATTTTCATAATAAATTTTTAATAAGACATATATGTCCCTCCAATTTACGACCCTTTAAAATATGTTTTCTGGATGAGGGTGAGAGACTGAATAGATATTTTCATGTTTCTTTGCCTCTAAAAAGAAGATAATATACAGAAGTGAGACTATATTTTGTGCGGCGAAAAACTTTTATCTTGTACTGGTAAAGCTACTTGCTTGTACTGTTAAGAAAATACATTAAGTATTTTCTTAATGTCTCATCAATAAGAAATGTTCTTCATATTTACGATCGTTTAAAACTTGTTTTCCGGATGAGAGTGAGATACTGAAAACAAATACATTTTTTCATATTTCTGTACATCTAAGATGAAATTAACACAGGGGAGTGACATTGTATTTTGTGCTGCCAAACACGTTTAGTTTTGACGTGTCAAGAACAAGGCTACATATTCTTGAGTGAAGATTCCATAAACAAATTGATCCTTGATGAGAGTTCATCAATAAAAAGCGTGACTCACAATATCATCTCCCGTCCACCAAAAAAAGGTGGTCATTTTCTATGATTGAGAATCCTTGTTTGGTACATTATTATGGTGGAGTCTAACATATTGCACGTTTTCGATACATGCACTATGCCTTAACGCCAATATAACAATGCGTTTCTTGAACTTCATGTTTGAATTTTTGGGCAGTTGTCGATTTAGACTTTATTTCATAAACGATACCGCGAAGCTGCACAAAACATAACTTGTCGATGATTTTATTGAACAAGAGAATATTTGTCGAATGGACTATCCCACAAAGTCGTCAGATTTTTAATCCTATTGAGTACGTTTGAAATTCACTAAGAAGTCCGTGACACGACATCAGCATCCACTTAAGACTCTCCAGGACTTAATATATGATTTTAGATGGGAATAATTTGTTACTAAAATATTTCGTCATCTATATACGTGTATCTAAGTAGGATGGTCACAATCGATTAGCCAAATTTGGATGTTATCAGTCATATTCTGACCATTTTTTAATGTACTTTAGTTGTAAAATAATTCTTTTTATACTTTTTATTCTGTATGATGCTTCATAGTACGAGATATTTAATGTACCACTTATATATATATGTATATATATATATATATATATATATATATATATATATATATATATATATATGTATATATATATATATATATATATATATATATTTTTATATATATATATATATATATATATATATATATATATATATAATTTAGACCAAATACTACCTTTTGAGATCAGAGTATATAGAGATAGTACATTGCGTAAAAAAATTCCAAATGATGTCCATTACTCCAATTTTAAAAATCTCAGAATGAAGCTGTATGGAACAAATCTCCTTGTTTATGATTTTTTACATTTCTCTTTAGTAAAATTTTCTTAAGGGGCCTTATTTATATTTATTTTTACACGAACTATGAAAAATTCCATATGAATTCCTGTGTTTCTGATTTTTATTTCATTTGTGATGCCGATTTACCCGAAAAAAAAATTACATTTACTTATCTTTAAAAATACACGAAATATGAGTAAAAGTATTTTCTGAGACTATGTCAGTAGTGAAAAACGCATTTTAGAAATTGCATGATATTGCGAATAAATGTTTTAAAATAATGATGCAACAATAAATTGTTACATCAGAAACTCCATAAATATACCACTTAATTGCTATATTTAGTGTGCATGAACTAGCAGCAAAGATATATTTTTTTTTATTTTAATCAAAATCATGCCCTTAATGTTGTCGATTTAACATATCTATTGATAACTTGATAAATTATAGTCAGAGGTGAAAGAAACTTATACTGGAGAGGGTTAGGGGGATTGAACTTGGAGATTCTAATTTTCATAAAAAAGTATTACGTTTCTATGTATCAACTTTTAATAATTCGATTATTAATTAATAATCAATATAAAAAACATACTTATCGAAAATATACATGCGCGTTATATTTTGGCTTTTAAAAAGTATCATGTAAAAGAAAAAAACGATAAAATTTCGTTTGATTTATGTCTAAATAACGAATGTTTTTAGTTAACATTGATTGGTTCATTTTTCACTGTTTGTGATATCATTCAGATTTATCATAGAAAGTTGGTGCCAATTTTTAATTCCACTTTTTTTGCTTATTGGACTTAAATAATCATATACTATATTTTGATGTTGCGGTTGAACTTTTAAAAGTTAGGTTCATTTTAATATGCAGATTATGCTTTATAAAAAATAATTAAAAAACACATATACAATTACAAACAATTTGATACGATTTAAAACTGTGCGTTGCTTTTCTATTGCATTTTTCGAGATGTAGTTATACGAATTGCTCAAAAAATTTTCCGTACTGTATATAATAGAGAATTAGAAATGGTAATTTGTAAACATTCAGTGAGACATTTTTGCATGGCATATTAAAAGTACTTTTTTCTCTCGAATCATATTTCCAGGCTACCTAAATTTCACATTAATAAATTTTTAACCAACCTCTGATTATACCGATCACATCCGATCGTATTTATATTAAAAATTCTACAATCCTCAGCATAAACAACATATTTAAATCATTCAGTTTTTAGACTTTTAATGATATTTAAATCGCGAAAGATCCAAAAACCTTTCCACTGATGTTAAAGCATAGAATTTGGATATTTAAATAAATTTTAATTTAAACTTGAAAAGATGAATTGTTAATTTACAGCTCTTTATCTTTGTGTAAACCTTAATGAACTCGCAATTAATTATTAATATACAAAGTGTATTAAAACTAATGAAGTCTTTTATTGCTTGGCATATCTAAATATTTACGATATGCCGTCACACAGCTTGTCTCAACTACAATATTTGGCGACGATATTCCCAGAGCTAACAAATGATGAATTCTTAATAAAATTAACTGCTTCAGACTGTCTGGTAAATTTTCAGCGAGCATGGAGAGAAGCCAAAATTTTATCCCCTTCGGCGTGGAACCTCGCGTTCGACCTTCTGTATATGATGGATGAACGCTCATCCTAAACAAGGAAAACGTTTGTAACATAATAGACTTTCAATCAATAACTAACATCAAGTGATTTATGAGAGCTACATTTTTCTACGCGATTTAACTCGTAAAATGGGAATTTCTTGATTCAAGCTTCAATGCTTTTCAGAATATTTTTAGTTATATACAAAGCCTGCGCTGAAAAATAATAAGATTTTACGGTATTTTAAAGGTAAATGGTTCGATTTAGAAAGAGAAATGAGGTAAGATGAGAAAAAAAAAGCCCATATATATATATATATAAATCATTACGAGTCGTGAAACGGCTTACTGAATTTCGATTAAAAAAATCTGTTCTTTGGAACTAAGTTTAGACGGAATTTATATTAAACTTAAGTACATATTTTTTTTTATTTAATACCATTTATATGCATATATAAATTATACGATACATTTATATAATTATAGAAATGAAATGTTTTAAATCTAGATTCCTAGTTTTCCCTTAGGGGACCGTGGACTTTCAAATCAAAAATCAACTAAAAAATCGACTAAAAAATCGATTTTTTAAATTTAGTTTTTTAATATAATGCAATCTTATCCGCATCATTTGAAAAAAACCATATGCAATTACAATAATTTCTAGCAAAGTTGCAAATATTTCAGATTTGTAAACCGTATTAGAGGTACGCTAAAAATGAAATTTTAATTCGCGTTTTCTCAAAACGGGAATTTTCGTCGAATTAGTATATTACAAATGTTTCATGCGTCTTATTTTTATCAAATTTTCATAGTACTAAGTATTATTGTTTGCAATATACTATATTTCAAAACTTAGTATTAATATGCATATATTACTGCACATAAAAGGGAAATTTTGTAGTCATATAACTTTTTTCCGTGAAATTTCATGAAAAAGGGAAAATATTGGAAGTTTGTTGTTATTTTTTTTCTCAATATATAACAGGTGTATATACCAGGTTCGTCCAGTTAGTATATTCAAAATGTTTCATGCGTATTATGTTTTATCCAATTTTCATAGTATTAAGTATTATTGTTTGCAATATACTATATTTCAAAACTTAGTATTAATATGCATATATTACTGTACATAAAAGGAAAATTTGGTTGTCATATAACTTTTTTCTGTGAAATTTCATAAAAGTGTAACTATGGGAAATTTATTATTATTGTTTTTCTCAATATATCGGTATATCTTTAAAACGCATACCAAATTTTGCTGCAATGTTGTAAAGCAGCCATTAAACAAAACTCCAGGCTCTATTAACATATTTTAATTAATAACCTAATTAATTACAATCATGTTTGAAAAAATTGATTAATTTACTTAGAGAATTTATCAATTATTATGTGCGTAAAATTTCTGTACAATTGAGTGAAAAAAGAAAAAATGGTTATGAACGTCCACTCTCCTCTTAAAGCGGATTATTATATGTTGCAATATTTGTTTCGGTTAAACAGTTTACTTTACACTATAAACGAGTAAAACGTTCTCAGCAATCCATACATTTTAAAATAACCAACATAAAATGAAAACATGAGGGAATTTTTGAGACTACGTTACTTGAAAAACTCAAAGGTTCTAATATTTACCTTTCCATTGATTTTAAAATATCTGTTACAATATGCATTTATAATCTATGAGTGTTTCAGAAGGATTAAATAAGAAATTGCGGAATACTTTTGCATTCTTTATCAGCTTAAGTTTAATTATCAGACAGGTAAAAACTACATAAATCTATACTTATATATATATATATATACGTATACATGTAAGTAAACAACAAAAAAAAAAAAAATATTATCTCATACTCACTTATCCACACAAATTATATTAAAAAAAATATTTAATTATCTTTTACATAAACCCTGAAAAGTACAGTTTCAAAATTTCCCCATAAAAACACTTGTTAAAAGCGCCGTAATTAAAATCAAGACCATAAAATCCCTTAAGGAAGTGATTTTCCAGTTTTTTAAACGATTTACATTGATTCATTTTTTTTTTCAGTTCAATAAGCGTTTCCGCTTGCGATAAGGAGATTGGCGTTGTACAATTCACTGGAACCACTATCGCCTCATTACACACTCTGAAATTACCAATTTCTCGTTTCCTCCTTTCACTGCACAAGACTGCTAACTATCTGCATAATTTTTCTTTCTACCTGAAGCCAGAGTTTTCACTGATTTTCGGAATTCATTAATTTTTGAACTGTTTGAAATTCGAGTAAAACTGGCATTATGGAACTTCTTTTATTTTATAACTCATTAAAAAAGGTTGTGTAGGAAGAAAGTTTCATAATTTCGTTTACTTTATTTTTTTGGCTGAATATAATTTTAAATGTTTTACTTATATTTATTTGACTGACTGAATAAAATTTTAAATGTTTCATTTATATTTTATGGTTGACTGAATTAAATACGTTTGAATTGACTGAAATTGACTGACGTTGGCTGAAAAAAAAAAAAAAAAAAAAAAAAAAAATTAAGGATTGCTATGACAGAAATGCTATAATGGAAAATAATTTTCATTTTTGCGAGAAAGCACCATATTTTGGATGTTTACTTTAAACAATTTACGTTACATTATAAACGATTAAAAGTTTCTATGTAACCTATACTTTTTAAAATAACCAATATAAGATGAAAACATGACAGAATTAGAAGGCGTTACTTGATAATTTAAATGTTTCATTATTTATCTTTCCATTGATTATAATATAACTAGTTTTAGTATGCATTTATAATCTATGAGTGTTTCAGAAGGATTAAATAAGAAATTGCGTACTAATTTTGCATTCTTTATCGGCTTAAGTTTAATTATCAAACACATAAAAACTACATAAATCTTTACTTATACGTATATATGTATATAAACAAAAAAATCTTATCACATGCTCACCCACCCATAAAATTTAGATAAAAAAAATATTTAATTATCTTTTACATAAACACTGGAAAGCACACTTTCAAAATTTTCATAAAAACATTTGTTAAAAGCGGCCTAATTAAAATCAAGACCATAAAATCCCTTAAGGAAGTGATTTTCCAGTTTTTAAAACGATTTGCATTGATTCATTTTTTAAAAATTTCAGTTTAATAAGCGTTTTCGCTTGCGATAAGGAGATTGGCGTTGTACAATTCACTGGAATCACTATCGCCTCATTACACACTCTGAAATTATCAATTTGTCGTTTCCTCCTTTCACTGCAGAAGACTGTTAACTATATCCGTGCTTTTTTTTTCTACCTGAAGCCAGAATTTTCACCGATTTTCGGAATTCATTAATTTTTTAAACTGTTTCGGATTCGAGTAAAATTATGGAACTTCTTTTGTTTTATAACTCATTAAAAAAGATTGTTCAGGAAGAAAGTTTGATAACTTCCGTTACTTTTTTTGACTGAATAAAATTTTAAATGTTTAATTTATATTTATTTGGTTTACTGAATAAAATACGTTTGAATTGACTCAAATTGGCTGATACTAGTTGAATAAAATAAGCGATGAAGGATTGCTATGAAAGAAATTCAATAATGGAAAATAATTTTCAAATTTGCGTGTAAGCACCATATTTTGTATGCTTACGTTAAACTGTTTACGTTACATTATAAACGAGTAAAAGTGTCTCTATAACCTATACATTTTAAAATAACCAATATGAAGGCAAACATGATGGAATTAGATAAAAGGCTTCACTTGGTAAACTTACATGTTTTAATATTTATCTTTCCAATGATTTTAATATAACTAGTTTTAGTATGCATTTATAATCTATCTGTGTTTCAGAAGGATTAAATATGAAATAACGGAATAACTTTGCATTCTTTATCGGCTTGAGTTTAATTACCAAGCAAATAAAAACTACATAAATATATACTTATATATATATACGTATATATGTATATAAACAAAAAAAAAAATCTTATCACATTCTCCCTTATCCATAAAAATTATATTTAAAAAAAACATTTAATTATCTTTGACATAAACACTGGAAAGCACAGTTTCAAAATTTTTCTCATAAAAACACTTGTCAAAAGCGCCGTAATTAAAATCAAGACCATAAAATCCCTTTTAAGGAAGTGATTTTCTAGTTTTTTAAACGATTTACATTGATTCATTTTTTTTTTTTCAGTTCAATAAGCTTTTCCGCTTGCAATAAGAAGACTGGCGTTGTACAATTCACTGGAATCACTATCGCCTCATTACACACTCTGAAATTCCAATTTCTCTTTTCCCCCTTTTCACTGCACAATACTGTTAACTATATATATATTTTTTCTACCTGAAGCCAGAGTTTTCACTGATTTTTGGAATTCATTAATTTTTGAACTGTTTGAGATTCGACTAAAACTGTCATTATGGAACTTCCTTTATTTTATAACTAATTAAAAAAAAAAAAAAAAAAAAGAGTATTTAGGAACAAAGTTTTATACTTTCGTTTGCTTTTTCTTTAGTGAATAAAATTTCAAATGTTTCACTTATATTTATCGGTTGATTGAATAAAATTTTAAGCTTTTCATTTATATTTATTGGTTGACTGAATAAAATTTTAAATGATTCATTTATATTTATTTGGTTGATTGAAGAAAATTTTAAATTCTTCATTTATATTTATTTGGTTATCTTTAAAACAGTTTAACAGTACTAACAAACAAATTCTATTAATTAATATTTCCATTTAAATCAAGCGCAATCAGTCATTCATGGTTGTACTGAGTGTCACAACAAGTACTTACTTTATTTTTATTGGAAAAACAAGCACACGTTAACAGCTATTCAATTTTTGCTTGTAGAAGATTAATATGGGCGTTCTGAATTTTTATTATTTTTTAATTACTAATACGTATCACCGATAGATGGCTCTGCAGTATTAACGAAGACCGAAAACTTGTTTGGCCGAGAGCATAATAGCTGTCATCCATCACAGTGACTCGGGGTCAAGTCCCCTTAACTCCATTGCACACGCATAAGGGGGGGGGGGGGGAGGAGTCGCTCTGTGGATCATCTGTAACGAGACCATCACCATATGAATGAAAAAAAAAATAAATAAAAAAGATATATGTAAGAAAGAAGAAAGTTGTGTTAAGACATGTATGTGTTCTGGTATTATGCAATTATAGATAATTTCCAACACCCATAGCAGCTAAAGGTCATTAAAAATCAATGTAAACTTTCAATTTCAAAAGGCAAGCCTCTTTTTTTCGCATTCAAACAGATAAACAGAATAAAGAGTAAAAACTATATTTTTATACATTAGTTGGAGCGTTCTTGCAGTTTGAGATAGCGCAGCGCTATCTAGTGGTGATATTTTGTACTAAAAAATCTTCCTAAAGAAATTCCCGATTCTATGCATCGATATGCTGCAAAAATAATTTTAGTAGCCTTCATTGTTTGCTTGCATTTTTAGATTGCTTATATATGGATATGCAATGATGAAGCAATTGCGACGAAGAATTGCTATGAAGGAAATGTAATAACTAATTTTCAGATTTGAGAATAAGCATCATATTTTGTATGTGAAGCTTACTCCTCCATTTTGGAAATAATGCGGTTAACTTTATTCATATAAAATATTTATATGGTAAAGTGAATGTTATGTTATTCAAGTTGGTTCAATTTATGTTTTTCATAATATAATTATTAATATGTTTATGCGTTTTAATCGTATTGTCCGAACTTACAGTAATTATCACCATCGTAACAATTTTCGTTAAAATCTACATAAAAATTATTTAGAAATTTCTGTTTGATTTTCAATGTCCTTCTTTAAAATTATAAGTACAAGATGACCATGAATCAATATCTAAGTTTCCTTACCTCGATAGTTTTTATTTAAGAGCGTGATTTAAATATTATTATTAAATATTATTCCTAAAGCGCAACGCAAACAGTATTTTTAATAACACAATAGAATTTACATAAGCGTAAAGTTGTAATTCAAAACGTTATTAATAGAACAAATATGTAAACCCGGGTTTAACGAGTTACAGAATATAGATGAAAACTATCATATATTTAATGTTAATACCTTTTTTTTCTCTTCACATACTAAAGACACAGCGATGAGGTGTTTTTCGAAAGTTTCTGTAAGCGGCTTTTGAAGTATTATTCATAGTAGTTTTGACATAGTTGTTTGAAAAAAAGAATTGCAGTTAATCACGTATTAATGAAAAACAGTTTCAGCAAATAATCTCAAAGATTACAGTGAGAAAGTCTGGTGCGGGCCTGCTGTTTTTTTTTTTTTTTTTTTTTTTTTTTTTTTAAATCTCAAATTGATTTTTTAAATGTAATATATATTTTTAGAATGCCCATTAACAATAGTAAAATTCATATTTACAGGAAAAATAGTAATAATGCTTTCAAATAAAGTTATGAAATGTATTAAAAGCGATATTTTCTATTGGCCTCAGTGGAGTATGTGCGAAATTCGATTGCATCGCTTAAATTTGTCTTTTATTTATATTACATTTTATTGATTGATGAATGATTTAATTTCGTTATGGAATATAAGCTGGAATCAAATGATGAGCTATTTATATTAATTTCAGTGAAAACGGATTTATCTTTCGTAAAATTCTGGACCCGATAGAGATAGATTTAAAACAATTTCATGCTTGAAAATTATTTTAAAAACAGTAAAAATTGCGTAAATTGTGATACAGTTTTCAAACAAATTGTGATATAGTTTTCAAACAAATTACGTTTGAAAGTACATTTTTATCCCTATTCGACGGTGTAAAAACTTAAAAGGTGCAGTATTTAGAAATTTAAAAAATTGCAGCAAAAGTTAAATGTTTACTAAAATCGTCGCCCGTTGCCACCGTCAAAATTACGTTACACACGGACACGATTGACCTTTATAGTATAGATACCGATTATGACAAAAAAATAAATAAATAATATAACTTTATTAAAATTTTCAAAGAGTTATTAATGAACTATGCAATATCTATCTAATTCTGTGTTTATATTTTTGTTATAATCGTTATTTTATTCATAATGTTGTGAGTTGTAAGTTTACGCATATGTAACATTGCTTGAGTTATTAAAAAGAACTTTTTCAGTTGTACTTTACGAATGTTTAATAATATTTTTCGTCATGTTCTTAAATCAAAAGTTATAAGATAAATAAACGCCGACAATAATTTTCGGAAAATTTTCTGCGGTATTTTCGAAAATAATGTTATTTATAGTATAGAAAAAAAAAGAAGCTGTGATTTAGGAATTTGAATATGCAATGTGAAGCTTCGAAAAGCACAGATTAGAAGGTATCGAATTATGAATGGGTTTTCTAATTTTATATCTCTTTCATGTATAAAGTATTTATTCAATTATATTTATATATTTACTATACATACTTATAACTATTCTGTATGCATATGTATTTAATAGTATTTCAAAATTTTATTAGAATATCTTAATTATATGTTTTGTCAAAAAGGGATTTGAAGTTCATTCAGCTAGTTTATATTTTTCAAGCGATACAAATTATATGAAAGATATTTGAATATATTTGAAAATATCATTTTAGTTAAGGAACTTTAATCATATAGTATGCTACGGTAATATTTAATAAGTACGAATTCATCCATTCAACATTTAATTCATTTAAACTCATTTACTTAACAATAATAATAAAAAAGTTATTTAACTGGTTTGCACTTTTTATTAGAGATTGACCAAAAATTCGCCTTCGTTTTCGGGTCAAAATCGGAATTTCGCCGAAAATTCGGTTTCGGTGAAAATGCTGCCTAAAATTCGGCCGTACCGAAGTTTCACCGAAACTATCTGCATTCCAAAAACCTATTTTCTTCTTTCGGTAATTTTCAACATTACTCATTGATTTCAGCTCTATCGGCTTAAATGAGAGACTCTTTATTTATTGTTATGAAATTCTCTGTTTATAATTATCGATTATAATTGACTCAAGACATGAATGCAAATTATAAAGCAAGTCATGCATGTATGATTAAACTCTCAAGACGCTTTTCATGTGCTCATTAAAAGCTACAGACTTAACAGTAATAGAAATTTGTTGTTTCAAACCGCAGAAGTGTTTCAAATACTCTTTGAGAAAGTTCTAATATAACAGATGATCATTTTCAAAAATCATTATAAAAAATAAATCGAGTTGAATACGTACAAGTAAAACATTATTTAATTAGATGAAATTCTTATAATTAGAAAACCATTCTGTGTCATTGATGAATTAATTGCATTTTTGTTTATACATGAAAATAAAACTTCAGAGGAACACAGACCCAACTTGGGCCGCTCCTATAATTAATTAACAATTATATATAATTAATGAACATGAATAATTAATTAATAATTATGTATATTTATGTACGTATTAATTTCTTTAACAAAAACTTCGACATTTTTTTTTTCGTTTTCGGCCAAAAAAAGGAAGATTACCGCAATTCATTTTCGGTCGATTCTTACTTTATATGCAATAAGAATATTTATTAAACTATTTTGCAGAAATATACTTGCTATTTATAATATGATCCTTATGTGAAAGTAATATTCAATAAGTCAAAAAGCAAATATTGAATAATTAATTCCATTAAGATCTACTCAATCAACAAAATTAGATAAATTCTAAAAGACTATCCATGAAAAAAAAAAAAAAAAAAAGTACATGCCTATCAAAATGTAAAGATTTATTCCTACCACAGATTATACCCATTTTCAATCTGTAATCGCTTTAATATTTTACACACGACAACAATTTTAGTGTTCAAAATGGCTCTTTGCACTTCCCAGTACTTTATTATTTATAAGACTAATTCATTAATATTCCATTGCTCGCGCTACATACTGCATGACGAAACAATCTGACCGTTGCAGGCTACCATGTATCTAAACTCGCCGCACCCTGCAGATATACACGCAAATTAATCAGAGTAATGACATTTATGTGCTGTTCTTTCATGTGATAATTTACTTCCCAAATAGTATTAAAAAATTATTCTTGGCGAATAATCTATTAACAGAATAAGTTTATGTTACGTCTGAATGATTATTGACTGAATATATAGATATAAATGTCTATTAAAATCATATTCTTGGGAAGATATCTGGAACTGATGAGAAATAATGGTTACCGCAGACAAATGAATGCAATAAATATTTAAGTTTGTGTTTGATGAGAAAATTTATTTTTTAGTTATTCTGCAAGAAACGTGCATTTTCAAAATCATTTCCATTGACATACATGTCTGTTCTATGGACAGGAAAATTTAGTTTAAAATTAAATATGTGTGTTATTTTTTAAAATTATATAACATTAGGTAAAAATGTCTAGTAGAGCATATTTTCTCATATTTGTATATTTCTGAAATGCACGTGTATTTATAATGTAAAGAAATAATTATTAATAGATAAATAAAATAAACATGCAATTCCTACATTTATGTGACAAAATATTTAATATTACAAAAAATTCTATTTTAAGATAATTAAAAAAATATTTGTATTATTTTTATTTAAATTATCATAAAGGCAGTTTTTAAAATTGTTTCTTATGTGGACTTTGCTTTAACTTTGAACTGTTTATTTTTAATTTGTACTTTATAACATTTTTTGACATATTGTTAAATGGTTTTATTATGGGAAATTAGTTAATCAATAATATATACAATCCTTGTGGTAACAGTTTAAAATTTTATTATTATTATTTTTGAATATGAGAACATTTAGAAATCACACTTCTCCTACAATTGTTAAGTTTTTACAACATTTTTATTTCATGCATCGTATACAAACATACTCTATAACTCTAAAGCTATGATCCCCCCCTTCCCTCAAAAAAAAGTAAATAATATGTTATAAAGTAAATAATATGTAACAATACTAAAACTAACTATTACATAAGATTTTGTTTTCCTTTTCAAAAATAAATTACTTATATTAGAAAAAATCTTGTTCTTAATTTTATGAAAAGCATCTTAATCTTTATGTACTGAATTATGAATTCATGAAAATTTTATCTTCTAAAGCATTTATCGTGAATTGTTTAAACTACATTAGAAAATTTACATAATCATTTAATAAATTGTAGAAGGATTAATTAAATTTGAATTTAGAAGGATTTTGTGAAATACCTACAGTCCCACTCATATCTTTATTTATTTTAAATATTTTCTTATTATTTTGTAGAATTAAGAAACTTTCAAATATAATGTTCTTACAATAGAAATATAGAAATATTTCCGATTTTGAAAAAATCACTTGATAAAAAATTGAATTTTTGTTTTATAAATTCCTTATATTTTTTCCTGTACAAAGTTTTATTTAAATATGCATTAAAAACTTTGAGCTTCATTTTGCAACTAAGAAAAACACTTGTTTTATAAATAATATTTTGGATTAATGGGACTGTAAATACCCCGCGATTCATTCAAAAATTTCTAACAATAGTGAATTTTATTTTTTTTTATCTATGAGAACTTTAAGAATTTTGGATTCGTTTTCGGATAATCGTAAATCTTATGAAGCAAGAAAAATATGAATGGTATTTGTCAAATATTTGTAAGTTATGAAACATTTTCATATAGATTATTTAGATTGAAATTGAGGATAATTGCAGAATTTATTTATTTTAATTAATTTAGCCCCAGTTCGACTATTTCTTTTAACTATTATACTTTTTGTCAAGCAATATTTGAATGGCTGTACGCGTATGTGCATATAAGTATTTGTAGCTTTAATTACGTAATTAGTGCTGTCACGAGATTCGCCAGCTTCACATAGGACATTCTGTGATTATTGATTTGTAATTATGACAATTATGTAACTTCTCCAAATAGCACCTAAATGATGTACAAAATATGCCAGAATATGTAATGTAATATGCTAGATAGACTACACCAAAGTCTAACGCTATCATCCCCAGTATTATTTTGTTGTTATTTTATTTTTACTTTTTATTATTTCAGTTCTTTTTTATGTTATATGTTTATATATATATTACCGAATACATTATTAACGCTTAAATATCTGTTCAGAATGAATCAACCTAATCTTCCAAAATATCTATTGAAATTTGTTTTAAATATGAAGTAACTTTTTAAGACAGGTGAAAAATACTTAACAAGTAATTTATTTACATATCCTTATATTATAAAATACCGGGTGTCCTAAAAAGGACTGACTGATTTTAAAATTCAATAACTCGCAAGCGGTGACAGATATTTAAAAAATTCTTGCAGGAGGGTTATATAATGTGTCAAGAGTTTTTTTTACCGTGATTCTAAAATTTAGTTTGAATTACAAACAATAGATGACGCTGCAAGCAATAGGCGGTAAATTCAAGCTGGCGTTTTTGGCATTTCCATTTTCTCATGCCAAAGAAGGAGATTAAAATATACTGAATGGGTCCCGAAGTACCAAAAATCGGGTCTGGATTTAGCACATACTGTTCGCAGCGGCATCTATTGTTTGTAATTCGAACTAAATTCGAGAATTAAAGTAAAATAACTCTTGGCACATTACATAACCCTCCTGCAAGAATATTTTAAATATATGTCACCGTTTTCAAGTTATTGAATTTTTAAATCAATAAGAGTTTTTTTAGGACACCCAGTATATAATCATTTGTACTTAATTTTACATAATAATAATAATAATAATGATGATGATGATGATGATGATAATGACAATAACAGTAATATAATAATAATAATAATAATATTGATAGTTATAGTAATATTATAATAATAATAATAATAATGATAATTATTGTAATATAATAATAATAAGAATAACGCTGTTCATTATAAATAATCCAAGGATTCTACATCAAATTCGATGTTCATTGGGTTTTTGGTTATTTTTCTTTTGAAAATATGTTTTTATTAGTATTATTTATACCTTTTATCTTACTCTTTAAGAATAAAGAAAACTGTTGTTAAGTAGTTCTGTTGATCAGGTTTGAACAAGAAGTATAATTACTAAAGATTTAATTTTATTATTCTTAAAATGAAATATATCTAATACTTATTGGTCTTTTTCACACGCAATTAAATAATTATTCATTCATAATACCACACTGTTTTTGAGAGAGAAAAGCGTAAGATAACAAGGTAAAAGTTAAAATAACTATTTACCTTTCGCCAATGGCCGATTGCAGTTTGAAATATGGTGATAAAAAATACTTAGCAGACCACTAAATGATTTTTTCTAGCAAAACTGATTTTTTTTAAAAATAAGATAACTTTCGGATAGAGTGAGAATTTTGACATTTTCAAGGGATTTTTAAATTTTATAAAAATAGTTACCGAATTCTCCAACCTTTAAGTAAATGCGATAGGAAGAAATACTTTTAAAAATTAACTTGTACAAAGTTGTTTCTAAATAAAATGAAATAAAAAGAAACTGGATTTTTTAAAACAAATCAAAAATCGGTACTGTTTAATGATTAAAGAGTAGTACTATTTTTTAAAAAAAGTTGGCTTATAAAAATAAGCTTTAAGTGGGTAGGATACCTTGGAATACATCAAAAAACTAAATAATATTACTATGTTCCAAGCTTCAAAACTTGTGTAATAAGTCAAAAATAAAACTCAAACTTCAGTTAAGTAGAAAGCTCATATTTAAATTTATATTTAAAAAGATATATATACTTGTAAAGTCATAAATAAATATTGAAATCACAAGTTTAAAAATATATGATAATAAGAGAAAAAAATCTTGCGCGCATCATAAAATCTGAAAAGATGCATATAAAAAGGACATTTTGGTGAAAATAAATACATAATAGTGTTACCTTTTTACTAAAACCAGAATATTTGAAGACAATATTGACTAAATTACAAAATTAACAGAAAATTAAAAATTTTCACTTAAAAAAAAATATTTTCAAAGTAAAAAAAAAACCTTTTTCTGGTTTTAAGTTGTAGATAATACAGAAATGAATATATTTTGAAAAATTCTTTCGATTGCCATGCATAGTTTTTTAGTAACAGTGCGCGCAGTATCAAAATTCATCATTTTGAAAAAACGCAAAGCAAAGTTTAATTATCCTATGTAGTCTTAATATTTAGTCTTAATAAAACTGCTATAATTGGTAAATTAATGGGAATTTTTTAATGCGGTTTTTCGCATACTGTTCAGAAATGATTACGGAATCAAAATATGTATTAAGAAAAAATTCGAAATTTTTGTAGGTTTAAAGGTTACTCCCTTAATTATTATTATGCAAATTATTGCTTTTTTAGTATAATTTAAATTAAAAAAATTATATTTATAAACTTGGTCTTTTCGTTTTTCAATTTATATTTATACAATATTTCTATTAATGCAAATATTGACAATATAGCGCTACAAAGTGAAATGTAAGTACCGACTCGAACTGGCAACTATAAAAATGCCTTCTATGAGCTATTGGCTACTAAACAAAATTTATTATAATGGAAAGTTAAAATTCTAGTGCTATATACACGTCAAGTTAAATATTTAAAATACTTATAAAAGCACAAATAATTGTACAAAATTTACTTTCCGGTGCATAAATCTAATATAAAGATATTTAAAATACAAATTAAAAATATCTTTAAATGCATCAGAGATACCTAGAACGTATTCAACCATTACAAAGCCGTCACCAGTAGGATTTAAAAATTGTTATTATATTTTTTGTGCTTATTCAAGAATTGTCCAGAAAAAACATTGCAATTTAAATGTTGTATGTCAGCACTATCATACGATAACCATGGAGTATGAATGTATTTGCTGCATAATAGATGAAAGCTCGTTTTGTCGAAAATTTGAATAACTTTATCTGGCATCTCATCTGACGTACAAAATTTAAATTACACTGTTTTTCTTCTGGGCAATTCTCGAATAAACGCAAAGAAAATAATAGCAACATTTAAATCCTGCTGATGACGGCCTTGTAATGGTTGAAAACGTTCTGGGTTTTTCTAATGTATTCTAAATTATTTTTAATTTGTATTTTAAATATCTTTATATTATACGTATGCATCTGAATGTAATTTTTGTACAATTATTTGTGCTTTTATATGTATTTTAAAATTTCTTATTTTCAATTTTGGACGGAGGTTATCTTAAGATTAAACTAGTCGGATATACCAATCCCAAAACTTTCTTCTATCTCATGCATGTTAATACTTGAAAATTCGGTATCACACTGCCAAAATTAAACGGCAATCTATGCCCATCATGAGGATTCTATAGATATGAAATTCTGTGCATTAGTTCTCGAGATATGGCTATCGCTGAAATCGTGTAAATACAGCAAAATTCAGCTTAGCAGTGCCACCTATTGGGTGCTTTACACCAAACCCTATGCTAAACCAAAACCACCAAGCAACCACTTGCGTCAAAGTCTAACTGAATCTGAAGTTTGGGAAAAATCCGTGCATTAGTTTTTGAGATAGAGTTATTGCGAAAATATGAAAATTACAGCATAGCAGCGCCACCTATTGGACGACTAACACCAAAACCTAATCAGCAACAACTTGTGTTAACATCTAACTAAATCTGAAATTAGACGAAAATTCGTGCATTAGTTTTTGAGGTAGAGCGATTGCGGCAATCGTGCAAAATGCAGCACAGCAGCGCCACCTATTGAGCGATTTACACCAACACGTAATCAGCATCAAATCATATCAAGGACTAACTGATTCTGAAGTTTCATGATAATCCGTGCATTAGTTCTTGAGATAGAGCCATTTCGGAAATCGTAAAAAATGCAGTATAGCAGCACCACCTGTTGAGCGATTTGCACCAAAAACTAATCAGCATCAATTTGTATCAGGGACTAACTGAATATGAATTTTTATTAAATTCCGTACATTAGTTCTTGAGATAGAGCCATTTCGGAAATCGTAAAAAATGCAGCATAGCAGCGCCACCTTTTGAGCGATTTACACCAAAAACTAATCAGCATCAATTTGTATCAGGGACTAACAGAATATGAATTTTTATTAAATTCCGTGCATTAGTTCTTGAGATAGAGCGCCCACAAAATTTGTGTCACACACAGACAGACATTTTGTAAAAACATGTTTTTCGGGTTCTCTGACCCCTAAAACGTGTAAATCCATCGAAAACCGGAATTCGAAAATTTTCATGAATCCAATACTTTCTTCTTGTAAAGATAGAAGAAAATAACAAGATTATAACTTACAATTAAATATACCAGGGGATCCAACGCGAGCTGCCAGATGTACTAGGCATAGGCGAAAAGCATTTTTTAACTTAAAACCTCTAATACATTTTTTAGATTTAATATAAAATTTTAGATTGCTAACTAGCAATAACAAAAATTATTTTTATCTAAAAAATATCAGACATGTATTCAAATAATTTTTCAAATTTATTAAATTCGTTACTTGCCCATTCACCGCATGCGGGAAAAATAGCTGATGAAATGGCCAAAGATTTCGTTACTTACAGCAGCCATTTTGAATATGATTAATTTCAGTGTTTAAATGTAGTGGATATTGGTTGCACATGCACTGGAGTTTGACCATATTCCCGAATTTAATAATGAGCAAGTTGTAAAATCTAAGTGCTCCGAATACATTAGTCGTGTCTTCCTTGAGTTCTGCCATATACAATATAACCACGTACAAAAATATGCAATAACCTCTTGTTGTCTGTTCTGGCTGAATCTCTAATTAATGGAACTATACTCGGGTCCCGGAGAAATATGCTATCATTATTAAACGGCATTTTTGACTATTTTTAATTGTTGTGGTTCTAGTGAGTTTTGTAACTAGTGTGCTCTAGTTTTCTAGTGTACTAGTGGATTCTAGTGTGTTATGTACGACTAATGATAAGGATTACGGAATGTAGCCGAAAAGTATACTTGTAATTGTGTTTTAATTGTTTTTAGTATTTTTATGAATGTCTGTAGTCAAATATTTTTGGTAAAAATTAAGTGTATAGTTTGTCTTTTTTGTTTAATGTTGTACTATGTTTGTAAAAAAAAAAAAAAAAAAATGCTAAGCTATATTTTTTTTTTCATTTTAAATAAGCAATTTTGGCTGCATTTTAATTCCTTATGGAATATTAGTCATAAACAAATGCTGAAACATTTATATGTTGTTTTAAATGAAAACATAGTAAATTTCTGTAATCGGGCTGCACGCATCAGAAGAAGATTTAAAAAATCGTGCTTGGAAACTATTGGAAAACTCATAAAAACCATTAAATTAAGATACAGTCTTCAAACAAATTGCATTTGGAATTACGCATTTTTATCTATTCGACTGTGCAAAAATTGGAATTGTGCGGTAGTTAGAGAAGTTAATAAGTTTGGAAAAATATTCAGATTATTTTCACACTCTACTCTCTTAAAACAATTCAGCGATTTTAACTCCGACTGAGTTTATTTTCACTCCTTTTCAGTATTGAAAATGCACTTATCCTATAGGAGTGAATTTCATCCATCTTGCGGAGTGGTTTTTTTTTTTTTTTCATTCCTTTTTGATAGGCTGTTTTCGCTCTTTTTTTCGACTAAATTAATAGGCAAAACGAGTGACTGCACTCATTATTGACAAGTCATTTTTAACCCCCTTTTTTTGTCAAATTTAATAGGCAAAATAAATTATTTCCCTCTTATTTTCAGAACTTTTTTTTTTTGTTTTTTAACATATATAACTCCCCAGTTTGCAAAATGTATTATTTTTAAAACTCCATTCTGTTTTATTTTAATCTAGATGCAGAAGAAATTTTGTTTTTCATTTCCGAAAGATAAATTAAATAATAATAAAAGACAGTTCGCGCCATAACAAGACAAGATTTTCTACGTTGTCAATATCCTGAAGTGCGCTGCTTTTACTTTATCTTTCTTATTATAATTTTTTTTTCTTTTTAATATTTTCACATTGTATATATAATTTTAACGTTATTAGTTTTAATCCGGAAATGTCGATTTCTTTAATTATTTTTGATATTATTATATCTTATTAATATATTTTGCTTATGACACAGATAAATAATTATGGAATATAGAATTCATGTGTTACATAACTGCAGAATTTTTTTTAGTTAAACTTTTGAATATGAACAGAGCGAAGTATAACACAAAAATAAAAATTCACAAAATCATAATTTCAAAAAAGGTCAAGCTAGTTGTGTCATAAAAATAAAATAAATTGATAATATTTTTTACTAATCTATTATTTTCTGATACTTTTTTTAAATTATCTTTTACGTTTCGTACTATTTACATAATACTGTGGCAATTAAAAAAATAATAAATAAAGTGTAGATGTGTACAACTATCTAAATGAACCCAATTTATTAAATACTTGTACTTACTGAAACATAAAAAAATAGAACATATATCATAAGTTAATAATAAGTTAATAATTTTTATAATCATGGGTTGTGTTCCGCAAATATTTCTGAGTGTCATGAGCAAAGTAGTATATTAATAATCAATAATATAAGCACAAAATGATATATGTTTAATAATCTAAATACCAATTAGCGAAATTTTACACAATTTGAATACGAGAAAACTACATATCTAAGTGCATTTTATTGATTATAAAAATTATGGAATAGACGCATTAAAAAAAGTAATTTAAGAAGTTCATGTGTCCGGTTTAAAAGTAATAACGTTAAATAACGCAAACAATCATATATACAATGGGAAAATACAACAAGGAATGGCGAAGAAATTACAAGAAAGATGAAGTAAAACACAGCGTACTTTACCTTAGAATTTTCAGAATCAGTAAAATCCTAGAATCGCCGGTAGCCATCTTGGTTTTAGCTGAGAAACAAAAACGAAATTTATCCAGTTCTTTCTGATGATTGCCCCCCCTCCCCCTGCTTTCGTGGGCATAATCTATCTATCTTATTCTATGCCATTTTTAAATCAATCAAATTATAATTGTAATATTGTTGTTTTGATCCTGTAGGTAACGCTAAGCTTTGACGCTTGAAATAAACAAGCGACTCCCTTTTCAAAACGGTTCTCCCTCTTCCAAACTATATATCGCGTTACAGGATTTCAAACAATAGGGAAGCTTCTTAAACCGCTCTTTTAGAGATATTTTTCTGTTCCGATCTGAAATGAGCGGCCCTGGGATGGTACTCCTAAAAGGATGATTTGGCAAACGAGTTTTTTGTGGAAAATGTCTCTTTTTGATAAAACAGATACTCAGAAAGAACAAAAACACGCGTAAAACTTTTCGTTCTTTTGTTGAGTTAATAATTCGTTCTTTTGATTTAACAGTGTATATGATGCCAGCATTACTCACGGACATTTTTTTTTTGTTTTATAATATAGATTTGAAGCTAAAATATTAGTTTATACCATGTTATAATTCTTTAGTTTATATTCATATTGGGATGTTACGTGTTACTCAATAACATCGTTATAAAATATAAGCTTTATTTATTTCCAGGACTTAGGAAAAGCGCAATATCATATACCCATTAATCGATATATCGAGGCGCGATATAACAGAATATCTATGGTATTACATTTTTTATTCGGTATTTAGAGTATTCGCCAGACTTTATAAAGTCCTAAAAATCTGTTGTGTATTTATCAGAAAATTTCCTTCTAACGAACTAATGAATCGATTTTAACATTTTTCACAAATCCAAACATTTGGTCGAAATATGCACTAAAGATACTTCACGACAACGCCCGGTAGAAGAACTACCTCTCTTGTATCGAAGTTCGATATTTACGGAACCATTACAGAGGGAAGAAGAAATGACATTTGAACAAAAATTACTTATCGACGATTTCAGCGAGGCTCTAGAAGCATAAGCGGGCTGAACTTAATCAGAGAGATTTGGTCGATTCCCCAGCATTATCGGAAAGCGAAAAGATTAGAAGCAAAAGGGGTGAGGAAAAAGTGAACAGCAGTGGTGTAAGTTTAGTTTTCGTACTAGTTTTGATCGATGCTGTTTAACGTAGTGTTATCAAAATTTTAAAATTACGCGTTTTATATCTATATTTTTATTAGTCTTGTTTCCTCTAAAACATGTATGAAATATTAGAAAAAAATATTAAAGCAGCCATTAATGAAATTAAAGAAAATGATGATGGCGGTTTTTTTCGATATATTGGATTTTGGAAATATATATATATATATTTTTATACATGAAAGATATGATTTTTATTAGTAATCGATTCACACAGCCAATTAAATTATCTTCCACGTTGTGCTTTGTGATGTGTAAAAATTTAAAAATAGTGTACAATTCAAAACAATATTTATATAGAAATTAACCTTCCAGTGGGTGCGCTATCTCAAATTTTACGATAGTTTTGATTTATGACAGAATCAGATTATCCCAAATAGATTTGAAATAAACATTGTCGGGCTAGCTCAAATTAACTCACACAGAATTTCACATAATTTCAAAATATCAACTTCTCGGGGCATAACTTTTTAAATTTTTTTTATTTATTCTTGGTAAGACGGCAAATCACAAATAGAACGGCACATAGCACATACACACAAAATAATAACTGGCGGTAATATAACATTTTACATGTTAGCACAACTCAAAACAAAACAGAACCCTAACGAACTAAAAGCATTTCTCATTCGGCAGAGCTCACGCAAACCGGTCACGTGACTGCCGGTAAAATCTATTATTTGAAACGGGTGGCGCGCGTTACAACATTCTTTTTACTACTGCTATATACCGAATTATTAAAAATAGATGTTATGAAGATTAATAAACTGCTGGTGATAGAAAGATATTTCTAATTACAAAAGGTATACAAATCAATTGCCACTTTTAGATATGGCAGTTATTTTGAAAAAAAAAAATCTTTCTATATTACAATACACACAAAAAAATATTTATTGTTTCTGGGTCGTATAAGTTATGTTTAGAAAGACTTTCCGCATTGTGTCACAAGAAAAACAGTAAGAAGTATATTCTTTTATTATTAAAACTTTCCGAGTTACGAAGCTGTGAAATTTATGAGTGAATGAATCCATGCAAATGCTGTCTGATTTCGTCTTCGGTATGATTTTTAATCGCTGATCTGAAAAAAAAATATATATTAAAAGAACACGTGGGGCTAGACTCCACATATATTTTTAGATTCCCTTTCTTAAAGTTAAATTAATCAATTTTCACTAAACTGTCACCTATGTAAGGTTGTTTCAGCTCAAGTCCTTAGATCCGAACTTAATTGAGGATTGAAATAATCTCCATATCTTTTTACTTTAAATAACCAGCCACATTTAACACCTTTATGCCGAAAGTCGTAAATCACTATTAAATATGACTGAAAGCTCACTCTTTATGCAATTGTTGGCACGAGATTTAGTCCCCTATGTTTCACATACACTGTAGAAAAATATAAATGTTTCTGAGTCTACGAGAATATAGTATAATCTAAAGAAAAATAAACATGTTGCTAATTCATTAAGAATCACGGCCTGCAGTGACCAAGTGCTATACAGCATATGCCCCGGTCAGGTTTCCAGCCTTTGTAGAGACATATACTATATAACCACGTACAAAAATATGCAATTATCTCATTAGGCCATAATTAAACGGCAGTACTCAGCGTGCTCTGTAGCACTATCCAGTTCCAGAATGGAACAATATTTTATAAGCTGATTAGCCTCTACACATGGGTTGGGACAGTATCTGCCATGCTTTCACGTGTATTAAAAAAGCACCCCTTTAAGCAGGTTAAACAATATGGTGAATGGAAAAAACAGCGCCACATATCCCTCTAGTGGTGATACCTTGAACTTCTTTTCGCGGATTCCTTTATCCACAATCTTGTTTAATCATCCTACAAAATCTGACTCCTTCTCACCATTAAATAGTTCTACAGAATATGCTTACTACTGCCAGTTTAATTAAGGCCACCCTATTTATTATATTCATTGATAAATAATTTATGTTAAAGAATATTTAAGGTAATTCGGGGGAAGACGCAAGTTGGGGGCAATACGCAAGTTTGTTCCTAGTACTTTTATCTATCAACAGATGCAAATAATGACCGGTTTATGTGACGAATCTTGTCCCAGTGTGCTCGTGGTTTGTGAATTTACCTTAATTTTTCGCCTTTAATAACCGTTATTTGCTTTATCTTGGGAGCATTTAACCGGGTGAGTACAGCCCTTATAATATTCTGTTGCTCATACTTAAAGTTTATAAATGGGTGTTTTATTTTAAATGAGATATTACCAATATAAGTGAGTTCCACATTTTGTTTCTCACACAAGGCAAGCAGAAGCGATCACAATCTTGCAGCAATACGGAATAAAGTGTGCGTGGCATCTTCCCCCTATACTTGGGGGAAGACGCAACATGGTTCAGAAATAAGTTAAAATGAAGACAAAAATTAATTAATTATTTTCTGTCTTCCAAATCACATTACCCAGTACTTACAGACACTTGATCACTCATTTTTGAAACCATTAAAAACATATTGGCGACAAACTCTGAACGCCTGGATCCACAGAAAGCCACATCATATACTTTCAAGACTTCATTTTTGATCTGAATATAGCTTGGAGAAAGGCAGCCACAGTAGGAAATGGTACTTCTGGCTTTTCAGTTACCGGGATTTATCCATATAATCCACAAGCAATCCCAGAACATGCGTTTGATATCTCTGAGGGTTCCATTAATGATAGAGCTGTTGCTACCACAACCGGAGCATGTGACGATAAGCAGCTGATTGCACCAACAGATCATGCGGTCCTACACCGGCAGTTGCTTACAACAGCAGATCTAGTGGCAGTGGATTGTCACCAGCATTTGCCCCAACCAGCACAGAAAAATTCATTTCCTGTCTAGAAGCAATCAGTCCTATTCCTCTGGTCAGAAAAACTAAACCATCTGAGCATAAGAAACAAACAGCAGAGGACTTAATTGCATGAGAGAAGAAGAACTATACGGGAAAAGATAAAAGAAAAGGTAGAGAAAATCGAGAATAGGTAAAATAAATAAAAAGAAACCTCCGAAAAAACAGAAGTAAAAGAGACGTGTAAGCGTCTTCCTGAAGTGACGAAATTCCTCTGGACACCAGTGGTGATAGTTTTGATGAGGTTAATGATGATGATTTTTGTGCTGTATGTAAAGGATACTTTTACGCTAAAAAAAGTTCTCAAGTGTGGTTGGATTCAGCGAATGCAAGAAATAGTTGCACGAAGATTGGAATGGTGACCATTTGCACTAAATGAAATTTCTTGCAAGCTTGTTCAATTATTAGTTTTGGCAAAGTAAATTTGAAAGAAAAAATGTTTTGAGTTTACAGATTTGCTTGCTTGATCATAGTTATTGTTAATTCACAGTTAATGTTCCAATATTAGTCTTATTCTTCTAATTTTCTGTGGTGTGGCATCTACCCCATAACAGGTGGCATCTTCCCCATATATATGGGGGAACATGCCACAATTACACGAGTTTATTTAACATTACATTTCTCAATCATTTAAACACTGGGAAAGGAATTAATGAGTGTACATAACCAAATAAATATTAAACAGCATGGTGGTATATTTTTTAGTTATCTTATCGTTTAAATTTTGTCTCTACTAAGCAAAACATCCTTATAAGTGGCATCCTCCCCCGAATTACCCTATATTCTATTCGGTCAGATGGGCGAAACAATCCGCCGGAAATAAAAACTATTATCGTTAATGTCTTTAATTGCTAAAAGCTGTCAATTTGATGTGATGTATTTATTGAACGTGTTCTAAATTATCCTTATTATTTTAAAACATTTCATTTTTCTCAATGAAAATGCACGTTTTCAGTAGCGAAATATTTCGCTGGTGACTATATTTATTCCTTAAAACAGTTCAGGCATTTGAATGCTGGTAGAAGGGAAAATGTCTCAAAATGAAGTGATTTTACACGTTCGTAAAAAAAAAAGAGAAAATATATATTTTTTTGAACTATACAAATGAAAATTCATATTTTCATTTAAAAATAATGTATAAATATCATTTATTAAAACATATACTTTCAAATTATATTGAATAAATATCCTCAATATAGATACATTTTTTCCATGGATCCCCATATTTTTTACATATTTTAACAATAAAAGAATAACCCAATTGAATTTGTTACCCGAATTTTATTACAAATAAAAATAAATTATTATCACTGAAATTAATGAAATTTGAAAATTCTGAAAGATTTATATAATTACCAGATCATTTCAAATATTTCATGTCCATAATTTTCAATTAAATATGTGTGAAATACAAACAGACATACATACAGTCTGATTGTATTAATACACATTGCGCGTAAGTCTGTTCACATTTCAAAAAATAATTAAAAAAAACACCGAATTGTCCTATCGGAATGCTAATTTCATCATAAGACTTGCCATATTTTTATACTTTTGAGGCAAAAACAGGTTCAAAGAAAATTTAAACTGTTTTTTTGCTTCCCTTTGACAAAAAAAAAAATGACACTTTGGTTGTCTTATGGTACAAAAGACACTAAAAAAAAAATAAATAAATAAATAATAATAATAATAATAATTGTTAAAACTAGAAAGGCCGAAAATTTTACTTAAGTTTTATAAAAATATTTTGCACCAGAATTTTAATTTAAAACTGTTTAACTTATTTATTTAACCTTTTTTTTCTTTATACCTTTAAAACTTATTTAAAAAATATATCTTTCAAACAGAAATATAAATCGAATTTAACCAAATATAACCTAAATATATATGGTAGGGGCCAAAATGATCTCTCACGGTCCTTCTAGGGTTGATATTTAGTGTTGCGACCTCCTAGTGTTTGAACCCTTCTAGTGTTGGGACCTCCTATGCACATAAAAATATCGGTAGGTTTATACTTCTCTATTATAACATAAAAGCGAATAATACAAGTTTACATACGTGATCTCTAATTTTTACCTTATCTATTTATTTTCAAAATATTTATTAAATCTTATTTATATTCTGACCTTAATTACAGACACTTTAATTAATGCTGCTCTTTCTGTGAAGTCTGAAACTTTTCCAATCTTTTCCGGCGAAATAGAGAATTTCTAGAAATTGTCCTTAAGCTATTGATCTATAATTTGTGATCCCAATTAGCCTAGTTATTGATCGGCATGAGTACAACTACTCTGGAAAAATCATCGTTTTATGGATTAAATTTAAAGAAAGTGAAACATCAATATCTTGCATTCCACAGAAAATTGGTGCCCAATCCCGATAGCATAAATTGAAAATATCTGATAGATGTATAAACAATAAATATAACAACAACAACAAATTACTGCAAAATATTGATTTTTAAAAAGCTTCACGCATTTAATCTGAGGATATATATGGAGTTTTTACTATGCATAATATTAGAAGCTTAGATACGTTCCTACAATATAATGACAGAATTTCAATTATCTAATTTAGATAAAATAATTAAATTTTTAGATGCATTTCAATATATTGTTTTTCTTTTCCTTTTTTTATTCGAAATACAATAACTCAGTACTTAACTCTTAGAATACACTTTTCTTACAATGTTGGTAAAGGCGGTTCGTAGGGCCCATGCGACTGTTCTTTATTATTCCGTATATGATCATGTACGGAACAATAAACAATTTATGGATTCCATGGGCTTCCGTCCAAATAACAACAAATAACGAGCAACTATGGCACAGCCAACTAGCAAACAATTAACACGTAAAGAACAAGGGTAAATCAGTGGCCAGATGGCTAGTTGAAAACATATAGACATAATATCACAGTAGGAAAAAAAAAAAAAAACACACACACACATCGATTTTCAGCGGGACACCCCACTCCATACTAACAATCTGTTTGTTTCAGGTTATAAATATTTAAAAACGAAAAAAAAATGCTCACGTTGAATTATCATTTTGATACGTATTTCGGGGCAGCGTATGAAAAATCCTCTTCATGCGCACAAAAAAAAAAAGGTAAATAATGTTATATTTTTTTATTGTTATTTATATTATTTTTTATTTTGTGTATTATATTTTTATCTGTTTTTTTTTGTTTTTTTTTTGGACAAAGCCTCTCTTTATATATGCGCTTTCTGCAGGAGCTACCGGACCCGCTCCAGTGTCAAAGCCCGGCGAGCCAGTTTTTACCTGGTGGGGTACGATAGAAAGGCGTAGTCTTATGTCCCTTGCAACATTAAGTTTGCATAACCATTCGGACCAAAAAATTAACAGTTGGTGCAATTTGTCTATCTGCTGAGCCCCATTCTTTGTTTTCTCTACCCCCCCCCCCCCCAATACAAAAAAAAAAAATAATAAAATAATAAAAAAATAATAATCATTTCCATTTGACAAGTATGCATCAACAATTAGGCTTCAAAAATTCCAATCTATCCCAATTAGATCGGGCAACGGTGGCCAAGCTGGTAGAGCATTATACTCGTAGCCGTTGGTCGCAGGACCCGGCTAAAATTCCGTCATGTGCGCTAATGGCGCGAGGTGCATGTAAAATCCGTCGTGGGTGCAAAATCCTCCAAGTTACCTGTGAATTATACCTCTGGAGGTGCCTTGCCAGGTGAAGGTCTCGTCATCTGATCAAGGTTCTAAATTATGAGACCAACTTGAGTAGCAATGTGCAGTTGCCAAACGACAGGATATAACGTTAAGTAACCGGCAAAACAAAGTATACACAAACGAGCAGTAGGCGCTGCAGATAGGATGACGATCGAGGTAATGATGTCAGGTTTATTGCCGCTTCGCGGTGATTAGGCGGTCACCTGCTCCGATTTCAGGTACTAAACCCGTTAAGCTGGGGCAACCCGGCAGGTAGGAGCCTGGTCATCGGTTAGAAAGAAAGAAACTCCAAGCCCTGTATATGAGTAATGGCAGGGGTCGGCAGTAGCTCTCTACAAGGAGCGAAACTACCAAAGTCGTTACTTTTTCTAGTAGATTGTAGTATAGCTAATAACGCGATACAAAAAATTATTAGTTTGTAGAGAAATTTCACGAATATCTACTTTTAACGTTACTTTGGGGGGAAGATGAAAAAATGCCATTCACTAATCTCGTGATCATAACTCGCTCCTTTTGAACAAAATGCGTTCTGTACAACGATTTGTGAATATCAGTGAAAAATCTCAGTTGCAGTGTCATAGATTTTTGCAATGACTTTTTCTGATAAAAGAAACCAAAGTTCGAACTCACCAAGTGGATAATTCTTATTACTGGCAATAGTTTGTCCGCTAACCCATTATTAGATCTTATGTTTTAACACGTTGAATACGAAGTCTATTTTGTCTGTCTTTCCGTTTAGGCCACGAAATAAGACTTCCGTTACAGAATCTATAAGTGTTAGCCACCGATGACTGATGCGGCCTAAACGGAAATATCAGTGTCAGTCACCAGTGACTGAAGCGGCATCCAGCGTGTTAATGCCGGGTTTTTTCTTTCCGAATTGAAATTATGACAGAGAAAAATAAAATTATACTCTCCGGTCGGCATATAACGAGTATTTTAAGGTTATATTACAACAAATCAGCTGTTCTGTAAGTTGAAAAATTTCCCCAATTTATAAGAATTTTTCAGTGTCAAAATCAGCCGCTTTGAACATGAAGCATCCAGTACATAGAGCTGAATTAGCATTTTCGTTATTAATAACAATTACTGGATCGTGCCTCGCGCCGAAAATCTAAGTGCTATAATCAGTAAAAGAGCCTTTTCAAAATAAGATTTCTGCAGTTTGAAATATTTTCATCTCATTGTTTATTATCACAAAAATTATATTATTATTTAATTATTGTCTTCTGATCGTTGTGAAATACTTATTCCATGCACACATAAAATTTAATTGAATCCATATTCACTTCTTCCATATTCACTTCCAGTAGATTTTTAAAAAGTGCTTAGGGGACAAAAAAAGGACAAACAATATTTACCTCTATTTATATTTATATTTATTTTAGTAGCACAGGTTGTTTATCATTAAAGAAATTAATGTTTTATAGTTGATTTGATATGGATCTGAACACAAACTTGACTTTTTCATTGGAATACTTACTTTTGATATCGAATCTAATGCCTCAAATTAACATACTTAAAATTTATGATAAGTTTATGTGGTTAGTTCTCGTTATATTGAACATTAAAAATTAGTCTAATTTTAGAAGCCGTCCCTAAAGTTAAACGTGTTACATAAGGTTCAGAATCATTAGAAAAGTTTTTCAATGCATTTCAACAAAAATATCATTAGTATTAAAATAAATTTAATTATATCAATTAAAAATTCCTTTAAATACAAATAAATAAGGCTTCTATTTCATATAGTGAGAGTTTTGATGTGGTTAGTTACATTTTTATGAATGTATGGTCTCTCAAACTGTAGTTAAACAGGTTTTTTAAGCATAAATGAAAAAATATTTGGCAGAATGTGCAGAAATCGTGCATATACGTTTTAGAAATTTTTATAATTTGATTTCTCGATAATAGTTATAGGTTAATCGAATAAGGATATACACTGCTCAAAACAATTAAAGGATATTGTAGTTTTAGGTGGATTTTGTATCTGGTAAACTGTTTAGCTGATTGATACATGGTCGACAGGCATAGTAGGTTATATGAGAATAAATTACACATGTTTGGCAGAAAAAAATGCATTTTATTGCGCATTTGTGTACTAAAGGGAAAAAAACACAATTTGTGCATATGAGAAAAAAAGAATAAGAAAAGGTGTTTTCTTCAAAGAAAATCATTTTCAGTAGGGGGTATGGTTTCCACGGGCGGCCAGCAACGTTGAACACCTTTGAGGCATGGACTCAATGAGGCTATTAATGACGAGTTGGGGTATTCTGCCCCACTCTTCCAGAAGAGCTCTTTCCAGTTCTTGGAGAGTTTGTGGGGGTTGTTGGCGGTTAGAAACTCGTCTTCCTAGAGCGTCCCAAACGTGCTCGATTGGATTCATGTCTGGAGAACACGCTGGCCATTCTATTCGAACGATTCCTTCCTCGAAAAGGAAATCCTCCACCAGGTTTGCACGATGTGGCCTGCAGTTATCGTCCATTAAAATGAAGTTATCTCCGATTGCTGCAGCGTAAGGGACTACAATAGGTCTGAGGATCTCATCCCTATATCGGCGACCAGTCAGAGCTCCATCTCGAATGATGTAGATGTCAGTGCGCCCGTCAATGGAGATGCCACCATACACCAACACTCCTCCACCGCCAAATCTGACACTTTCGTGCACGAACGCAGGATTATTCCTACTGCCACGGTCCCTCCAGATGAAAATACGCCTATTATCCGGATGCACAGAAAAACGGGACTTGTCAGAAAACAGAATATTGCTCCATTCATTTCTCCCCCAGTTGACATACTCGGTTGCCCACTCCCTGCGGTCGCGACGATGCCTTGATGTTAATCTAACACATACCATCGGTCGGCGAGCATACAGACCTACAGCATGGAGCCGGTTTCGGACAGTCTGAGTTGAAGTCGTGGTGCCTGTAGCCGAGCGAAGGTGTTGTTGGAGAAGAGTAGCGTTCATGGTTCGGTGTCTCCGAGCTGTTAACGCTAAATACCGATCTTCATTGGGCGTTGTTGCTCGTCTACGACCTTGCCCTGGTCTTCGGCCTGCACATCCACTCTCCAAAAAACGGTTCCAGATCCTGGAAATGACACTTTGTGACACTCCAATGGCTTGCGCTACTTCGGCTTGAGTTTGGCCCCCTTCTAACCTACCAACAATTCTCAAAGCTTCTGAATCTGTCAAATGACTTCGCTGAGACATTGTACTCATCGAAACAAAGCAATCACTGAATGCCGATCATCCTTGTCTTCATTCTCTTTTATCCAGTTGAAAGTCAAATTTCATTCGCTGCCGCTGAAGCGACGTTTTTGACGTCGAACTCAAAATTTGCATACTCCACAGTTTGAAAACCTGAAAAATTTGCATTTGTGATTCTCTTCTTCTATTTTCGGCAAAAAAAATTTCGTTTATATCTTTATTTTATATAAAACTTCAAATATCCTTTAATTGTTTTGAGCAGTGTATATATAGGATATAATTTTTTCAAATATTAATTTCCTATTTCGTATCACACAATGTTATGGGAAATTGATAAAAGTGATTCCAAAACTTTTAGTCCAAGTTACTTAAAATTTGATACATGGTATAATTTCTAATGTAGACAAAAAAATATTTTTTACAAAATAGGGTGATGCCATTGATCCAACATTTCAAAAGAATAAAAAAAAAATACCTTTATATTTGGATATTAATAAGTTTATTTGTGTTAATTTTTATAAAAGGGTATTTCCACGAGCACTTGTCGTCTAAGCCACATACTATGCTTGTTGGCCACCATTATTTTATAAAAGTTTGCTTCACTTTTTTCAATTAATCAGATATCTCCCATAAAATAAGTCACATTGTTCCGTTCTAAAATACTGGTTATCAAAAATCATAGTATGTGATTTCATAGTGTGTGAATTTCTTCAATTGGTGGATATTTTCATCTATATATGTCGTTATAAACGATAGTGTGTAAATCATGTCCACGACAAGTGCTCGTGGAATTGCCCCCCCATAATCCTAGACGACTTTTAAATAATTATATTAAAATATGGATTAATTTTCTTTCGCTTCGGCTTCGCGTTTAATTATTATTTACTTCGGGTCGATCAATTTCCAGTTGACAAATTTTTTTGTAGGGTTACGGATGATTTTAAATATAATTTTCAAATTCGGGTCGGGTACAACATGACCCGTTCAGAATTCTAATTGCGTGATTACAATTTCGAGTGTAAATTGAATTTTTTCACAAAATCTAAAAATAGAGAAATAATTACTACTTTTAAAAATTATTTTCACTCTGAGAAATACTTTCTTCGTTTCCTGAAATATTCCTTGCAGCACTGCTACTGGACTATATCCGAGAATTGAAGAATGTCCGTTACTTTTTTCTCTGTAACAAGGAAGAAAATGTCCAGCATATGAAGAAATTCACGTTATTTTTTCATTCTTGGACAGAAAATTTCCGTTATCTAAAAAAGGAGTTTTTAAAACAATACTTCCGTTGTTCTTACAGTGGATGAATTTGGCTGGGGACATGGAACTATTAATAAAGAGGAACTGACACGTCCTTAAATTAACGAAGCTTCAACTGTAACCGTTTTCGTAGGTGTTGATTTCCGCCGAGTCAACTTCCACCAGTAAATTTAAATAGAAAATTTCTCCTTATTTAACGGCATTTTTAACGCGAAATTTCGGTCAAAAATAATTGCAAGAACAGCTATTCATTTTTTACTGGTAGAAATATACTTAGGCGGTTGTGAGGCCCTGCTTTTCCGCCATATTGCGACAATTTAGACAACTTCCTGTCCGTGTCAATGAAAATGATTATAAAACATAGTCACACTGATACCAGAAAAAACAAATAGAAATTTTAATCATATTTGTGAGAGAATTTTTTTCGTGAAAAGCGTGCTAAAATAAGGCACAATTTTCTATTCGAAATTTTCTGGAGGCAATTTGCTTCGTCGGTTATCAGAAACTTTTTATCCAATGCCAAAAAAATCACCCGCCATATTGTGACAACCTCTTCAGTTACTTCACTCGCTACTGGTAGACAACACAATATACGTCTCTTCCCTTTATTCATAACTCCATTACCTGGGACCGCGCGTTTCGAATAGAGCATTTTAATCAGGATAAAAATTATTGGATATTAGACCTATTTTTAATAAGATAAAATTTGATTGTTACATATATAACATGAATATTATAATTTTAATTAAATTCGAGGAGAAATGTTTGCTTTTTTGAATAAAATCGATTATTTTAAGTTGATTGAACTACTATATATTTTATGAATGTGTTCGTTCAGAATATATTTTACGTGTGAATGTTTTTTTTTATATAAATTATAAAACTTAATTTATTGAATTGTCTGTTTTTCTTTAAAGAAATAAATTCGAATTGTGGTATTAATACAGCTAATACGCATGCGTGTAAAGAATAAACGGAATTTCCCCCTCTTTTTCAGACGTTCGGGATGAATTAACGGTAAAAGCATGTTTTCTAGGAGTACCGAAATTATTTGTTTAAAAATGATGAATAATTTAGTATATAAAGACGAAATTTTCTGACAATGTGGAGCCGCCACTTTTTAAAACAAATACAAATTGTAATTTTTATTGAAGTTATACCGCTTCGTGGATTTTTTAGAAAATTATAAAATATATTTTAATATTCAAATAATTTAAAAAAACTGTTTTTTTAACACTAGAACGGCGGTAGGGGTCATTTTGACACCTGAGTGCTTTCGTCCGTTGATTACTTTTGTTTGCTTGGGCGAAATCGTTTGAAATTTTTTGACTTTTCCTAAATAGATAACATATATTTCTAAAGAAAAATTCAGCTTTCTAGATTTGTTAGTTTTTAAAATATGGGCTTGTATTCCTAGAACGGCGGACGGGGGTCATTTTGACCCCTTTAATAAAATACTCTTTGTACTCGAAGCTGCTTTTGTTGCTATACTATATGTTCAAGGAGCAATAAAAAAAAGGGTTTAGATTTATATTCATTGTCGTCCAAGGCATGAGGAATACTATTTTGCAAACTAACTACCTCAAGAGATAGATTCAAAGAAAGAAAAAGATTTTTTAGGTTTGATGAAAAGACAACAAGATCTAGCAGACTACAGACTGTTAAATTTGCTCTTGCATCTAAAATGTGGAATAAATTTATTGAAAATTGCAAAACATGCTACCGACCAGGACAAAATATTACAGTTGATGAACAATTGTTCCCATCTCAGGATATGTAAAAATTTACGCCAATATACGCCAAATAAATCGGATAAATTTGGAATAAAATTTTGGTTGATCTGTTGACGTTGATACTAAATACCACTTGAATGAATTTATTTATCTAGAAAAGGATGAAGCAGCCAATCCTTAATTACGTTTATCGGAAAGTGTTGTCATGAAATTAACAGATCCCCATCTAAACGAAGGGAGGAATATTACGACAGATAGCTATTTTACTAATATCAAATTAGCAGAAATGTTAAAAGCTAAAAATATAACTTTGGTTGCACAATGAAAAAGAACAGAAGAGAAATTCCTATATCATTGAAAAATATGCGCAGTACTCTTTATTCATCGAAGACAGTGGAATGTGATAATATGACACTTACCATCTATCAAGCCAAAAGAAAAAAAAGTGTTTTTCTACTTAGCTCATTACATTCTACTGTAAAAACTGAAGACGGTCTCAAGAAGTTGCCCGATTCAATAGAATATTACAACGCAACGAAGTATGGTGTGGATATGCTTTAAACGCCTGGATAATTTATAAAAGTGTAACAGGCAAGCCTATCAGCAGAAGAGATTTTCTATTAAATTTACGAGATGTGTTCAGAATGGATCTTATGGTTTCAAATCTCCCAAAGATCTTTCATGAGTCTTCAGAAAAAAAACAAAAAAAAAAAACACGAAAATAAAATAGATATCAAGAGAAAACATGTCAAGTACAGACATGCAATGGAAACAAATCTCAAGAATTTTGCGCACCATGTTTCAAAGTTGTGTGCGGAAAATGTACTGGAAAAATTGCTTTTTTTTTTTTTTTTTTTTGATACAACTGAATTAATTCCTAATACGTGCGTACAATTTGGAGTATTATAAGCATTAAATAAAATTGAAACAGAATGCTTAACATATTAACCATTCAGCTACACTTATAATGAAATAACGGAAACAACAGAACATATTTCTCATTTATGGATTTAGAGGGTGAATCCTTCGGCGAGTAAGTAGATGAAAATATAAATATATATTATTTTATAAATTGTGTTTTATTTTAGTTAACATTAGTTTTAATTTGTGAAAACATTAATTTTAAATCGATTTTTATATCAAATTAATGAGTTTTTTGAGTAGTCGTAGTATGATCCAATTAATCGCCTTCTAGGCGTTACATATACAGTACTTTAAAAATTCAATAAATTATCGAATAATATTAAATATAAATTATGAGATACACGTAAATTACATATTTTTGCCAATGTATGGCTTTTAAAATTATTTTAGCGTTGTTATTTCAATAGTTTCATCGAGGGGTCAAAATGACCCCTTCCCGCCGTTCCAGTAGGTAAGATTTTCCCGCCGTTCTAGTGTTAAACGGTGTTTTTAAAGACAAGCCATTTGCCATTTACAAGAATACATAAAGAAACAACGGTATAATAGTCATATACAATAAGAACATAAACAAACAACGATATACTAACATATACACTAAGAAACTCATAAAAGTTTTAACCAATTAATCAGATAAATTCTCAGCTGATTTCATTTTATTCATAACCGATAAATTATATGGTATAAATAGGTTCACAGACATAATAACACTGTTTAAAACTACGTAAGTGCACTTTTCCACCGCATTTGTTGTATCTTGGAGAAAGCGAACACAGTTTAGTTTTATTTGCAATTAATCGTGTAACAGCTGGTGCAGTTTGTTGATTAGTTTCAAGGGGGCTTACAGCAAAGTATGCAAATGAATGGAATACTTTGCAGGCTCTAAATTCATGTTCTGCGGTCTTGTTACCATGTAAGCGATGATAGTTCATTGAGAGGGTGGGACATTGTTAGATAATGTTTCCATTTAAGTTTAAGTATCTTATGAGTAATATAGGGGGTTGTAATGAAAGACGGAAGTATGTTACTCTGTAGAATTCGTCTTAACGTGCTTATGCAAATAAGGCGCAAGATTAATGCAAGGTAGTGGGTGGTACATGGAGTGGATATTAATATTGAAGGGCACTTATAGCAGAAAAATAGGAAAGTAGCTTAATTTTACTCACATTTGAAGTATCATAAGATAAATAAAAGTTCTCAGTGTATCAAATGATTTTAGTAATATGGATTTAATATCGAAATATTGGAACTGCATGCTAGTATTGTAAATAGAATTATTTTTTTATTGATTGAAATACTTCCTATATTATTTAAAATTTCAGTTTTTAAAACAATGTTTTAGGGAGTTTTTGTAAAAATGCACATTTCAGAAACATATAAAAAATATAATTGACACTTTGTTCGGGATGTGGTATCTGAATATTTTGGTTTGGTTAAATCATCGTTTCTCGAATAGAAAAACGATATATCTGCAAAAGTATCTGATTATGAAGTATGAAACATTTATATATTTTTTTGGTAGCTATAATAGTATATCATAATAACACAAAGACGTTTTTCTGTATTTGTGTGAGTGTGTACGTTCCTGTGTCTGTGGCAGCCTCCAAATTCATATACTGCGTCCTTGTTGCAATGTAAGCTGGGCCATTTTTAGATAATGTTTTCCATTTTACTTTAAGTACAGTCAATCAGGGTATCTTTGAAACATGGGGTGCAACTTTGCACCACCTCCTATTTTTCAATATTTTTTACTCTAAAAGACTAAATAAACTCCAGAACTGTGGCAAGGCTGTTGTCCCTGTTGGCAAGGCTCTAATCTGGGATTTCTACTCTTTATTTTAGAAATTAAATTAGCAACATTATACACAATTAAATGCATCATCTAACGGTTTTTGTGAAGTACTGTTTTCAAGGTATTTTTGAATGCTGTTTTGAAGTTGTTGTAATCCAATTAAATTTTCATAGTAAGTAACAATATACTCATTTATCAGACATATTATTATTTAAATGTTGTAAATGTGTTAATATTTTGTGATTATTTATTTATTAATAGTTAATAAAATGTAAAATAAGAAGGCACTAGTATTTTACCGCATTTTCCGGGTAACTTTGAGCCGGCTCAAAGTTACACTGATGCTTATAATTTACTGATTATAGGTGCTATTGTCGAAAATTTCCCATATTTGCACGTACATTTTATATAAATGCCGAAAGTGTGCATTAGATATAACATGTAAATATTTTCACAAATATGTGTAAAATACATAAAATTCATTTGGAGGCGTGATTAGGGGCGGAGCTACTGAAATTTGACATTTAATACGTTCGGCGTTTTTTATTCTTGTTTGAATAATACTAGTACTTGTATGTATTACTGTAAATATGGATATATTATTGAGTTAAAACATTGAAAATTGTTTTTCACTGCATTTTTATGTTTTATATGAACAATAAACAGTTTTTTTTAATTTCTAAATGTTCATGGTTCTCTTCTTCCACTTTTCTTATGCCTGATATTTGTTGTAATATCATAAATTATACAAATCTTGTGATGTTGGGAAATGTAAATTCGGAGTCTTTACATATCTGAAAACATTTTTTGGGGTTTAAAGTTGTCCTGACTACAATACTTTTTTTTATAATGAATTATTTTATATAAAAATTTATCATATGGTGCAAAGTTACCCTAAATGGCTGAGTAACTTTGAACCAGTCTAAAAATCCATTTTGTATTGCTTTTATCCTTATTATTCCTTAACTTTTGATAGTCAAACAATAATTTAGGATCATTTCTTCTCTTTTATGCCCCTAGTTGCGACAATAATCTTCAAATAAGTGTGTGACATATGAAAATAGGGCAAATGCGGATCAAAGTTACCCTGAATGACTGTATCTTACGAGTAATATAGCAGGTTGTAATGAAAGACTGAAGTATGTTGCTCTGTAGAATTCGTCTTAACGTGCTTATGCAAATAAGGCGCAAGATTAATGCAAGATAGTGGGTGGTACATGGAGTGGATATTAATATTGAAGGGCACTTATAGCAGAAAAATAGAAAAGTAGCATAATTTTGCTAACATTTGAAGTATCATAAGATAAATAAAAGTTCTCAGTGTATCGAATGATTTTAGTATGGATTTAAAGTGGAAATATTTAAACTGGATTTACTTATTTAAGGAGGTTTAGTACTGTAAATTTGAATTTTTTTTTATTATCTGATATATTTCGTATATAATTTTTAAATTTCCAGTTTTTAAAATAATGTTTTAGTAAGTTTTTGTAACTTATAAATACGCATTTCTGAAACATATAAAAAGATAATTCACATTTCGCACGGGTTGAAGTATCAGGAAATTTTGGTTAAAATTTTCAGAAAATTTTACGCACATTTGTAGTATCATAAATAAAAGTTCTCATTGTATCAAATGTTTCTAGTATGAATTTAATGTGGAAATACTGGAACTGTATTTACTTATCTAAGGAGGGACAGTATTATAATTCAGAATTATTTTTTTATTCTCTGAAATATTTAATATATGATTTAAAATTTCTTTTTTAAAAATATTTTTAGTAAGTGTTTGTAACTTATAAATTCGCATTTTTTAAACATATAAAAAATATAATTGAAATTTCGCTCCGGGTGTCTGGAATCTGAAAATTTTGGTTTGGTAAAATCATTGTTTTGCAAATATAAAAACGATGTATCTGCAAAAGTATCTGATTATGAAATATTTTTATCACTATCTTTTGAGACTTTCTGCCTTGTCAACTTCCATAACTACTTGAATTCTTATACTTAATCATAATTAACTCCCATTAAAATCAAATACAAAGAAATTTTATCGGGAAAATTTAAGACATAAGAGTTATTGTCTTTGCAACATATATTAATTTTAAAAAATCTTCTTATCGGTAAATTCTGACTGGTTTTTACCCGAAAACCACACAAGTACCATTTAAAAGTGATTTCTTCAAGTTAACTCATCGAAAAGTTTCATTCGCTATTTTATTCTGTTGTGAAACGATAAGAAAAAATGTAAATCGTTCTTTTGTATTCTTTAAATAACACTTCAACCTCTTAAAAAAGTGCTGCATCTCAAATCATTGATTATTGTTTCAGCATATTAAGCGTAAGTTTTATAGGACACTGGTACTATTTCGGATATTGTTAGTTTTATTCAGATTAGATTACCTTTGTTCTAAAGGAAATGAAACTTTTATATAATTGTATGAAGTAATTAATTTAGGCGGTCGTTTTGTTTATAAAATTTGGATAGGCAGTAGTTTTTTATCAACGTTGATACAAATATAATGGCAGATTTAACTCCCATGATAAAAGTTTATTCAAACAAAATAAATATTTAGTACATATTTATACAAAAGTCAGATTCAGAAAAGTAAAAAATTGAAATTACTACTACATTATAAATTAAAAAAATATATATAACTTAATTTCAGTGTGGTAAAAAAAGTAGCATATAGAAATATATTTAGCACATATTAACTGTATAATGTGTTAGGGGAGCTTTATATTGTGCATTGTACAATGATTATAAATAAAAATTTTATATAACTATAGCTCTTGTAATTAGTCAAAAAATATCATTTTTTTTTTTTTTTTGGCACTCAATGTGTTAAGGGGACGAGAGACCTTGAAAACCTTAAAAATCAATTTCTTATTTTTTGTAAATTTCTCTTTAAATATTATTCAAGGGCACATTATATGCATTATGGCATGCATTTATCTCAAAATAATAATAATAATAATAATAATGATAATAATAATAATAATGATAATAATAATAATAATAATAAAAGCAATTTAACAAATTACAACGACCATTTGGAAAATGATTTTTTCGAAGACTAAAATTTAAGACATAAAAATCCGCACGGAGTTGATCATACATTACGTACGCCATGAATTAAACATTAATATTCCTAGACCAATTTTAAATGAAATTTCATACATTACGTACGCCATGGATTACATTTTTTGATACTGTAAATTTTTAAACTTCTACGGAGCTGGTCATACATTACGTACGCCATGGATTAAACATTAATATTCCTGGATCAATTTTAAATAAAATTTTAATCTTAAAATTCTAAACATCCTACAATTTTATTTTTTAATGTTGTCGTATAGTGAAAAAAATTTACTTTTAAATGCAATTTGTTTCAAAGCTGTATCTCAATTTGTTTCTGAGTTATTATTTTTTTTTTTGTATTTTTTATTACTTTTTTGTCATAATGGCAACACAAGTATCCATCTCTGTTGAAAGTAAAGGGAAAATACAGATTACTGTACAGACCAATCAGAAAATGAATAAAATGCGGATTCAACTAATAAAAAGCTTCAGATATGTTTTTGATTTCCTACACTGACGAAGACAATAACCATTTTTCCAAATGGTTAATAAAAAAGAAATTCTGAAAAATAATTTTTTTTGTGATAAATGCATGCCATAATGCATATAGTGTGCCCTTGAGTAATATTTAAAGTCAAATTTACAAAAAATAAGAAAAAATTGAAAATTTTTGAAATATTTTCGAAAAAATTTCAAAATTTTTTAATTTTTTTAAAAAATTTTATATTCAAATATATAAAATTCGATGCACAAAATTATTTATATATATAAACCAAACTTTTATAAAAAATATTGGGGATTTTCATTGATCCCCTTAAGAAATGCGAATATCACGGAGTGAAAAAAAGCAAAGTGAGAAATGAACCAGACGTTGGGGATATTTGAGTATTAGCGAAAGATAGAGAGTCAAACTAAATGTTTAAAGACAATGAGAACATTACATAATTAGGTGCAGTAGATTAGATTTAATATTATGTAATCCTTATGTTGTACTAATTTAGAACTGTTGTCTGGAAGTCTGAAATGTCTTAGATGATATTGATGAAAAGTTGATTGAAGAGGAACATAAAACTACTAACCTAATTTAATAATGAATTTTAATGAAGTAAATGAAGCTTTATATACTCTTCAACAAATTGAGATTTCTGAAAAACTTTAAAGCTCCTATAATATATATTAAAAAATATATATATATATATTATTTAAGCATTAGATCCCAACAAAAGAAAACTATCATTACTGCATTTTCATGAAACAATTGTAATTAAATGCACATTTTGTAAATAAATATTAGTAATGGTACGATTATTGTATACTATTTTTAATGAAGAACATCATTTTTATAAATTTTCTTTAACACATTTCATTCATTTTTCAAGAATTATTGATTTTAGTGGGTATACTAGACTTGGTTATACTAGACATTATACTAGACATGCATGTATAAATTTAAATTGATGTGAAAAGATTATCTATCCCTCAGCAACTGCCTCATTTTTAGAACTTTGTTTTATGTTGTGTCAACAGAGAAGGTACAAGGGAGAAGGTGCAGTAATACAATCCCAATTACCGGGTAGATATACAGTGGGTGGCCAAATTATTAGTTACATGCCTAAAATTTACATTTTGATGAACTTAAAGCTATATATATATATTTTTTACTGGTGGATTGTTGAACTATTTTAGGTATATTTGGATAGAATGCATATGGTTTAAAAATAAAAACAAATTTTTATTTGTAAAATAGAAATTTATTATGAAAAAACTTAGCGCAAGTGTTTTAAGACAGTATCCTCAGTATTTCATCAAACGTGCCGAAGCGTCGATAACTACCTGTACACATTTTAGCATGCTCTGTATACATTTTTTTTTTAGATTTTCTGTTGTTCCTCATCACGGTGCCAGACCTTAAACAAGACTTTTATCAAGTTTCTTTTCCTTTTCGTGTTTCCTTTGATACTTTTCGCTTTAGAAGTTCCCATGCATTCTCGATCATGTTTAAATCCGGAGAATTCCCGGCCATGGTAAATATTTACTTTCTATTTAGTTAAGAATTCTGTTATTGTCTTCGCTTTATGAAATGGCGTCGAGTCATGCATGAAAATGCATTTGGAGGTATCGAGAAACTATTCCTTTAGTTGAGGGATCAACTTTCCTTCCAATACTTTTTTACACTGAACCTGATTCACCACGCTCTCCACATTGTAAAGACTGGCTGTTCCACTTCCACTGATGACAGACCACACCATGACCTTAAGTGAGTATTTTACAGTCTCTGAAATACAATCCGGTTGATATTTTTCGACTTTTCTGCGTGTAAATGAAAGCTTGTCTGCTATTATTTCGATGTAAAACACGTAGAATAAACAAATCTGAAAAGTTTCACAATTAGGTTCGAAAGGGTATTGTGAGGAATTAAAATATGTATAGTACGCAGAACACAAAAAGAAAAAAATACTCTATCACATTTTCTCAGTCTTCAGCGGTCATGTGCCGATGTTGTTTATTTCAAGACAAACACTTCAATTTCATAGCTGAAGTCAGTTTGGGTTTCTTGGATAACCTGCAGCATTTAAACCCCAATTCTGCAACAGGGCGACTTGTTGTTCTAGTAGAAATAGCAATGTCAGCTTAATTTACGATTCTTGTCAATTCTTTTGCTGACTCTTGTCTGTTTTCAAGACAAATGTAACGGATTTTTCGTTCATCTCGAGACATAGTGAAGCACCGCCCCCCACAATTTCAATACATTTGGCTCCCCATGAAAGCGATTTTATCAAGTTTAGATTTTATTCTGCTTAGAGTCATAGCGGATGTATGTATACGAATAGAAATCAGTCTTTGTGAATAATGGGAATGCTTCAACAATGCAGTAATCTCTGAAATTATCACCGAAAACAAATCTGTACTTTTCCCCATTTTTAACAGCTGTTTTTAAAGTCTGACAATACAAAAAAATAGAGAATTACGATAATTATACTCCACAATGCACTAATAAGCACACATTTGAACAGAATTCACCATAAAAATTTCGAAAAACATGTCTTTCCATAACATCCCTAATGCACATTTTACACTGAGAGACACTTATCCAGTTAATGACATCTGTTAAATGTCAACTGTCAGTTACGTCAGTGCTAAAACATGAAGACAACATTCCAGGATTTAAATCCAAAGGCATGTGGTGAAAATTTTTACAAATTTAAGCCAGTTTTTAAGTGTAGGACTTCAAAAAGTAAGAAAAATTTGCAGTGTTGGTCACCCACTGTAACTACCATTCTGCCGCTACTGAATGTTTAAGAATGAGTTTTTGGGGTGATTAGTCCACATCATTATTTTTTTCTCTGAGATTATTTTAACTTGAGGAAGAGAAAGAGTTGTCTCACACTAAAAAGTTTTTAAGTTACAATACTTTTTACATAGGGCTTAGGTAGTTCTGTCATGCCCACCTGTTGAAAGAATGTCCATGAAAATAATTAAACTATTACTCCATTCTTTTTTTCAAGTGCGTGTAATAAACAATGGAATGTCTCAGATGAGTCTTAATTAAATGCATTATTAATTTAAAAAATCGTTAAATCAAATTGTGCTACTAAATGTGAAAGACTCAAAAAGTACCTGATATAGTAAAATCTATTTCGAATGATTTTTTTATTTGATGTCAATTTACACAAAGTATCTTTAACTATACTCTTCTTGTGCATAAATATTGTTTGACTGCTTCATTTTTCTTTTCTTACCTGTATTTCTCATCATTCTTCATTTCAAGTGAAAAATAAGTTTGAAAAGTGAATTTATATATGAGAGTAATAATTATAAGTACATAGTTAATGATTTAAAAAAAATCTCTCTTTGTTTTTTTAAAAGTAAAAAATATACATTTATTTCGATGCATTAAAAAAACATCGAAAATTATGAATATTTCAATTTACATAAAATTCGATGGGCACTCATAGTAAGTAGAAAGGACTGATAAAAGTTTTACAATATATTTCATTTCTGAATATTTCTTCGATAATCTTTTAATCAGAATTCTTTTAATTTCTTCGATTTCTAATCATTGTACAAATTTTCATAAATTGAAGTAATAGAATGAAAACATGTAGTCAAAAAACACTAAGCTAAAAATTAAAGTCAAAATTGAATTTCGTGTGATATTTTTTCATAAAAATTTATTGTTTGTTTATTTCAGGGAATTTCAATAAAGGAATTTAATATTTCATTACAATGCCTTTTGTATAAATTGATTATTTGAATAGTTATAGTTGAATTCCTCTGTTAAATGGTTAGCTATAGCATCATTGATTTAATTCCAAGACTACAACGCCCTACTGCATTAGAAACATCTGCGCTTGGCTTTTGCTGTCAATATTCGTTGTCAAATAATTCAGAATATTCGGCTTGGCATTCATGTCCTTGAAATGTATGATTAATGTGCATCTTTATGTATATCGTGTTAACTGCATTAGCATACATCAGACATAGATCAATGTTAAATTAACGGCATTTGGAAAATTCGTTATATTTAATGAGATTTCATTTAAATTAAAATCATTGCACAGATGATCTGGATATCTTGCAAGAATAAAATAACCAATTTGTATATAATTATTTAAAAAATATTTTCTTCGAGAAATAATTTATTAGATTTTTTTACCTTACATTCGCGAGCTTCTTGTGCATGTGTATTATTTTTTATTTTCAGTTTCATCCTGTTCAAAAGCTGTAAATTTTGTAATATAAAAAGCTAAAAGTTTATTTCTTCCAAAGTAAAAAATTAAAAATAATAAAATTTTTCAGTGTATTTTTAGCCCCCGGTATGCTATTCCTTTCTCCCAGCTTATTTTGTGTCGTATCCAAAAAATAAAGTTACGTTACAGAAGCCAGCCGTAAAACAAAGCAGTACGATTAAATACTCTATAGCAATTTTTTAAACTTCTAAGCATCGCACATTTTCAATTTTTATTCCGTCGTATTGGGAAAAAAAGTACTTTTAAATGCAATTTGTTTGAAAACTGCATCTCCATTTATTTTTAAAATATTAATTTTTTTGTAGTTTTTAGAGCCATTTGCGTAATATTGGCAACGGAAGAACTCCATTTCTGTAGAAAGTAAAATAGAAATAGCATTTATATCTTTTTGTTGCCATTTTCTCATAAAAACTAAAAAAAAAATGTAATTAAAATACGCGCTATTTTGAAAAAAAATATAAATGAAAGATTTCTGATGAAACATGGAGTTATTATAAACTAAATTTAATTTTAAGTATCTATATTAATATTACAAACAAATGAAGACATACGAATCATGAGAGAGCCCATTTTTTTTTTTTTTTTTGGGGGGGGGGGGGGTCGAGTTTTTTGAATGATGAAATTTCATTTTTTGGACTTGTGTATTATTCAGCGATAGTGACGTCATATGCGTATTTTCTATACATGTTGTTTAAGACTGGATAGCAAATGAGGAATTCTTCAGCGGATGCGGATGACGTCATTTTAAATTAAATAAAAGCGTGTGTTTAAGTCTTAAAGCTGAAATATGTTTTGTACTACAGTAGAGTCTCGCTTATCCGAGTCCCGCTTAACCGAGTTATTTTCTTCTGATGGACTGATGGCTTCCATTATTATGAAACAGCCATTATAAGTGAAGTGTTAAATGAAGATGAAAGAGCAGCCGTAAAAAGTTAGAACTCTGATTTTCTGGTCAGAATGGGGAAAAAATGGCAATTATTATTATTTTTTTTGTTATTTATTATTATTTTTTTTAAATCACAGTTTTAATTTTTTACGACTGCTCTTTCATCTTCACCTAACACTTCATTTATAATAGCTGTTTCATAATAATGGAAGCCATCAGTCCCTCAGAAGAAAATGATCTATTCCAAAGGTATAAGTTCGATTAACACGGATAATCGGGACTCTACTCTATCTATATTTATATACATATATTTTATTTTCATCGGGGGCGACACTAAATTCTGAAAAAGCAGAATTCCTGTTTTCTAGTTATTGATTTTTGAAACCGTTTGACCTTACATTGTTATACATCCATTTTGCTTAAAAATGTGAATTACATATTCAATTGCACATGATTTATAGAAAATGGGGAATGTTCTTGAAAAAAATTGTACATAAGTGGATGATGACATTATGATGTCTAGATAAAAATTACTTATAAAATATTTACACTGTATTTCACGAGAAATGTATCTAAAGGCAGACATTAATTGAGAATTCCTTCAATATCAAATCACTACACAAATCAGATGACGCAAAAGAAATCTTTTAAGGAGTTTAATATTTCAACACAATATTTTACATGCAAATTGATTGCTTGAATAGTTATTGTTGAATTGCGAAGTTAAATGAGTAGCTAGAACATGGTTGATATAATTTTATAATTACTACGCTCTACTGTTTTAGAAACATACTTGCTTTACTGTTGATGTCAATATTAGACATCAAATAGTTCAAAGCATTCGGTACGGAATTCAAGCTTTGCCGGTGAAATATATGATTCTTGTAGTAAATGTTTATGTATATCTTTCTAAACATATCTAGATCTGTTCAATATACCCTTTGATTTAAATTAATGTATTTGGTATTCTGTGAATTTCGTTTAAATCATATTTTTATCATGCATTATTTAACAATTACATAAATATTTTGGGGGTGGTTTTAATTTCTATTTGCTCGCAACCTATGAACTGTAAATAACAAAAAGACCGTGTTAAAAAAATAATTATAAATAGTAAAACTGTACATTCTTTAATGATTGCGCAAGAGTATGTAGTCATGTAAAACACCTTCTTTTGTATGAGGTATAAATTATTATTATTATTATTTGTGTGCCTGTGTGTATGCGCGCATGCTTCTTTAAAAAATGAAAATAATGCATATAATAATATTAAATTACCTGTGATGATACATAGTTAAAACTGACTTTAAAAAAATGCGCATTATAATGGTTATTTGCAAGCCATTTTAATAAGAATTCGTTTAATTTAAAAACATTGCACAAATCTGCCGAATATCTGAAAATGGTTATTTTAATTCAAAAATATTCATTTGATCTAATGTTAGGCAGCCTAAGGGAGACTGCTCAGGGCTGGCTAGGCCTGCCCCTTAGAGCTTAACGTCTCTCCCGGTATGTTCCCTGACACGTTGGGGCTCGTTAGTGAGTCCAGCCCTGTCCGGCCGTATGCAGACGGACAAACACAAAATGCTCAAGGGGCGACGCTCACCCGCTAAGGGCGTCTATGCACCACCGACCACAAAACCCAGAATTTATTTGAAAAAGAACAAAGTGGGATTACAAAAATTAGACGAATGCCTTCCCGCCAGGAAAACGCCTACTCGCGGCAGAGGGCGGGAGTATAAGAACATTTAAAGTAAAAATAAAATAAAATAAATAATAATAATAAACATCACTGATCCTGGTCGCCGGTGTATGAACCCCTCTCGCGACAAGGGGCGACAGGAAGGGAAAAGAATGGAATGCGTGGCACAAGTAAGATGGCACGAGCAAATACTCAAGCGTCCATTGGAGATGTAATGCTTTGTGTGGCACAAGTAAGATGGCACGAGCAGATACTCAAGCGTCCATTGGAGATGTATCTCTTGATAGAATGGTCAGAAGCACGAGCAGAGGCTCTTGTGATCGTAGGAAACCACACATTGATGAGTAGGAGAATTTACTGGAGCCTACAAAGAGGTCTGGATTGATCTAATGTTAACTCGAATTCCACATGCATAAAATATTCATATAAATAAAAAAATAATAACTTCTTCCAAGAGGAATGTGATAGAAATTTCTTACCGCTACTACATTACTATTATCTATGCGAGCATCTTATGTATAGATATAATTTTGGTTTTTCAGTTTCTACTTGTTAAAAAACTAAAATTTGAAATAAAAAAGAACGTTTTTCAAATTAAGGGTTAAACACCTGTTTGACGCTCTGGAATTTAAGGTTTCTTCGGGAATTCGTTTTAAAGAAATGCGAAATGTTTATATAAATCAATTTACATTATTTTATTAAGCTAAAGTAGAAAACCGTATTTTTCGTTTCGTTGACACATACTAAAAAGCTGTCTTGACACCTAATGGAGGGGGTAGTGCATTGAAAAAAAAAAGCGATTGGCTCATAAATTTATTATATACTTGACCCGTACAATGTAACAAAATTATCAGTTTCTTTGCTGTAAAAGCTAGTTAGATAAGTTAGCCGTTACACGAATATGCAATTTTAGTGGAATAGAATCGATTAAAACTAATATGTGAGCTTAAAACCACAAATTTCGTTATTTAAAGATACACAGAACACCGAGATATAGATATTTTGAACACAATAAATGTATTACATAAAATATGTTGTGATTAATTTACTAAACTATCAATATGATTAATTTAAAATTTGTGGAGATAGAATATTCACCAATTTTGAAAAACTTGTTCGTAAAGTAAAAAAAAAAGCTTAAAGTCTTCTTCCGCATTGCTTACTCACTGTCTCGCGGTCTAAATATTCCATTTTAACGTTACCTAAAATTTGTCAGTGTATTTTTGACTATGCATTTTTTTTAGACCCATCCGGATAACATGTGACATTATAAAAGTGTGAATTATTTATTTAAATACGGATGCTTTTATGAAAAGTGCGAATTTTCTTCAAAATTCAATAAAATCTTTAGCTACCCGGATGATGCATAGTTAATAATCAATCATAAAATATTTGCAACACATCCCATAAGGAATAGGAATATATCTAAAAACAGGTTTTAATAGGGAATTCATTCAATGTCAAGTCACTCCATAAAGTAAGTAAAGTAAAATCATATCTAAATTCTGTGAGATTCGTATATTTGTGTACAATCTTTTGCTTATTTCATAGAATTTCACTGAAAGAGTTGCTTAAACACAAATTGGCTGCTTGAATAGTTACTGTTCAATTTCATTGTTAAATCCTCAGCTAGTGCACCATGATTAATATGCCCTACTGCTTTAGAATCATCTGTACTTGATTTTGCTGCAATATTCTACGTGAAGAAATTCGGAACATTCTGTGTGGAAGTCAAGTAATGTCGATGAAATATATGATCCTTATGTACATCTGCTCAATCATGTATATCAATCAAGTACATACAACATATCCTTTCATAGTAACATAATGTAATTGGGTATCCTATTGATTTCATTTACATCACGCTTTTTTTTTTTTTTTTTTTTTTTTTTGTCATGCGTTATATAATTGGATATATATTTTTCAGGTTTTTTATTTCATATTTCTCCAAAACCTGCCAAGTTTTAAACCTGAAAAATACATTTGAAACGATATTAATTGATGCTAGCAAAAGTTGTACGAATATTTGTAATGATTTTCACTAAATATCAGGTCCTGCTTTGTAAAAATCTTATTTTATATAAAAGAATAAATTACTAATTTATTTGGGAATACTTAAAATAAAACGGCGAAGATTATGCATATAGTAATATTCAAGTGCTAGTACAGGGCTGCCACCGGCGACTATTTTTTATTCTAACTGGCACCACTTTCTCGAAACAGAAATCCTTAACACACACATTAACACCATTTGCAAGAGAAATGTACTTCAAAATTTATATTAAAAAAATACTGGTGCGAACACAATATAAAAATAGTAGCACATGGCAGCGTGTGTAGTTAAAAATCATTGACGAAACACTTTTATTATATTCCGTAAAGAGTATTTCTAGAACAACCTTTTAATGATAGTACCTCCATTTTCAAATTATTTTACACATTTTCATAATTTGAAATGCCTTATTTATTTTTTGGGGGGGAGTGCCGAAAATGAAATTACCGAGTATATAATAAAATATATTTTTAGATTTCCGCTATCTTAAATCTATGCGTTTGTGGAATCCGCAACAATACAAATCACACGATGTCAGAACAATGTGCTTCTTTTCCCAAAAATCCCATGGTGATAAAAGCAATCAATAACTCTTTTAAGTTAGTATGTTGTTTCGAAACGAAGTATTCTTTGTCACGATATAGAAAGTTAAAAATAACTAATAAATTAAATTGAATTTTTACAGAATTTCTCTCTTTTAATGGTTAGACTTGATTTATTTTTATTTCAATATATGTGATTAAGTGAGAAACTTTAAAAGCGATAATTAAATGCATTTATATATAAAAAAAAATTAAACTGATTTAGATATGTCTTTTTTACGATTTTTCTAAACGATTTGTAAGATAATTAATCGTTATCTGGCAATATTTATTTTTATTGAAGGGATTCTTTTGAGCAGGGGTTACAATTTAAAAGAACTACAGTGATTTTAAAATTAAAAACTTCAATCAAAACCAATTTGACAGAATTTCTATTGCTTTTTAATGTAAATACAATTATCATTAATTTTTATCAACGAATTCTTTTTCACAAGTAATATTCATGTGATTTTTAACTCATTTAATTAACCCTTTCGGTGTTTTCTTCAAAAATATTTTCCTAAAATTAAAAAGTTTCCCCAATTTTAGAAGCATTACAAAAGAAATGTTAAGAACCGTATCTTTTAAAATAAGTAATAGAAGACGTTGAGTAATATATAAAAGGATCAGAGCCCATCAGCTTAATTCGCGGTTTTTCAAAAAATATTTAAGCTGATAAAGATTTTATTATAATGGAAATGTTGAGTTAACATATCAAATACGTCGTTAATGTTACAATTAGGGAATAGTGGGCATTAAATTCGATTAGACACTACTTAAGGGGATAGGATACATTTGAACACGTCGAAAAAAGAAAAAAAATACCACTATGTTCCAAGCTTCTAAACTTGTGTAATAAGTCACAAATAAAAATCAAATTTCATTTAAATATAAAGCTCATATTTATATTTAAAAATATATATATACTAGTAAATTCATAAATAAATATTGAAATGATAAGTTTAAAAATATATGACAATAAGAGAAAAAAATCTTGCGCGCATGATAAAATCTGAAAATATGCATATAAAGAGGAAATTTTGGTGCAAATAAATACATAATGCTGTTACTTTTATACTAAAACAGAATATATGTAAAAAAATACTAATTAAATTTAAAAATTAACAAAAAATTAAAAATTTTCACTTTTTTAAAAATATTTTCAAAGTAAAAATTAAAAATAAAATAAAATCTTACATTTTTCTGGTTTTAAGTTGTAGATAATACAGTAATGAATATGTGGTGAAAAGTTTTTTTGATTGCCATGCCTAGTCTTTTAGTAACATTGCGCTCAGTATCAAAATTCATCATTTTGAATAAACGCAATCCAAAATTTAATTATCCTATGTAGTCTTAATAATTAGTCTTAATAAAACAGCCATAATTAGGAAACTAATGGGAATTTTTTAATGCGGTTTTTTGCATATTGTTCAGAAATGATTACGTAATCAAAATATGTATAAAAAATGTTTCAAAAATTTTGCAAGTTTAAAGGTATCCTATCCCCTTAAAATTTATATTAATGTTTTTCAACACACTTTTATGAAAAACATGTAGAGTTAAGAGTATTTTTGTATAAATCACGAAGAAAGTTTTTTTTAGTAAAATAACGTAGTTGCTTTTTTTTCAGCTGTCTTTATCAAACCTTAAATATCTCTGTACCAACTTTTTTTGTTTTACGCTGATGACTTCCTAGCCCTACTTACAAAGCTATTTAAAATTTTAAAGTTTTCTTTAATTTGTATGTTTGTAATATGAATAAAATTTTAAACCTCATTTAAATTTAAATGTTTAACGTCTTTACCACTGTGCTAATATTAGGCACCATTATGTTGGTAAAAATACTTTACGACACCACAAGAAGAAACTTTTGTAGATGTTTGTATTAACTCATTTTGCAGGCATGGTTTATGTTTAGGTTATTTTAATGCACTATTTCGTGAAAAAGAAAAAGAAATCTACTTTTCAACTATTATACACCACATTCAAAAGTCTGATTAATGTTTGTTTAAAAAAAAACACTTGTCTTAATTTATCACACTTTACGCTTTTGTTGCATGTAAATATTTTAATAGTCAACCTTTAATATAAATTTGCAGATTTTTCATATTTTTACATTAAATGCAATTTAATTCGGAAATGTATCAGAAAATAGCTGCTTTGCATTTGAGGAAAACTTGAAATTCTACAAAAATATCATATTTACTTAATCAAACTGGAAATAAATATGTTAATTTTAGGTGGATGAAAAATTCCTTGCTCAACAGAACAATTTTCTGACTCATTACCTTTTTTCAGTTCATTTTTAAAGGAAAAGGCATAAAATTGGCAGGTCTGATTATTGAAATGATTTGGAATCGAATAGATGTTTCCATTTTTTTTTAATATAAATTACCTATGGAGTTATAAGCGATTCTTGTGACGTCACGGAAAGTGTTTTTCCTTTCTTTCACTTTCGGGTCGTGAATTTGGTTCAAAACGCCCACTTTGTTAGTATTTTCAGCAGTATCTTCTGCCTTCACCAAAAAATGGAAAATCCGATTATATAGTTCCTGAATAAAAAATTAGTTCCAATTTTATGCATTTCCGAATAAAAATGAATTAGTAAATGTGTCAGAAAGTATCTCCTTTGGATTTGAGAACAGCTTTAACAAGATAACTGCAGTGGTGGCCGAAATCGTGGACACTTTTAGGTAGCTTTCATTACAAAAAGTAAAAAGCTACCTAATGCAGCCGTCCGAAGGAAAACACTTCGGGACATTTTACTATATTTTCGCCGATCATGACCCCCCCCCCCCCAGATACCAAAACCACCCTCCGTTGAAATGCTGACTTACATATATATATATGCATTTATTTATTTATCATCATCATCATCATCAACAACCGTTTTCAATCCACTGCTGTATTTAGGTCTCCCGTAGATTTTTCCAATGTTTCCTGTCTAGTGCTAAAGTCACCCAATTTACACCGGTTACTTTTCTGATTTCATCACTCCATCTTACTTGAGATCGTCTTCTTGACCGTTTTACATCTCCGGGATACCACTGTAGGGTATTTGTGCTCCATCTTTTCTCTTGTCTTTTTGCAACGTGCACAACCCATTTCCATTTCAGCCGTTTAATTCTTTCAATGATGTCAAAAAACTTTCGTCTGACTTCTTATCTGGGTTATTCTTTTTATGTCTCTTCTAGTTATACCTAGCATACATCTTTCCATACTTCTCTGTGTTGTTTGTCATCTTTGTACCATCTGTTTTGTTAGCGTCCATGTTTCTGCTCCATAAGTTAGCACAGGCAAAACACATTGGTTAAACACCTTTCTTTACAAACAAAGAGGCATGTTACTCTTCAGAATAATATTGTTCTTCCCGAATTCTTCCCGAATTATTGTTCCATCCATTTCTTATTCTTCTATTGATTTCATTCATGATACTATTATCCCATAATAATTCCTGCCCAAGGTACACATAACTTTGCACTTCTTTAATTTCACTGTTGTTGTAGACGATTTTCTTTTTTGATGCAAATGAATTGAACATCATCTTAGTCTTTTCCAAGTTTATTTTTAATCCCACATTAATGCTAGCTTCTGCCGAATCTTTTAGCATATTTTCCAATTCTTCAGGACTGTTACTGAAAATTAAAACATCGTCAGCGAACCGGAGATGACTTAAATATTCCTCATTTATTCTAATCCCTTTGTTTTCACAATCCAGCTTCTTGAAAATATTTTCTAAGACAGAAGTAAAAAGCTTAGATGAAATGGTGTCGCCTTGTCTTACCCCTCTTCCAAGCTTGATCTGTGATTTTCCTTTGTCCAAGCGGATGGTTGCTGTTGCTTTCTTGTAAATCTTCTTTATAATATTGATGTAAGGTTTGTCTATACCAAGTACAGTAAAGCGTTATATATGTATATATTTCTTTATATCTGAAATTTGTCATGCTGTAACTCTCCAATTTTTGAACGATTTGGATGAAATTTTTCATATGCATAGTACATACTAATATCTCGACCGAGTTCTTCGGCCAGCTTCAAACCCCATGTTGTTTCAAAATGGCGGCCATTTCAATTTTTTATTTTTTTTTTATGTTGTCTAACTTTCTATACTTATAGAAAATGTTACGTTTCACAAAACGAAAACTCTTATGTATCATTTTAAACAGAATGTTAGAAACATTAAAAGATATTTTAAAGAGTCACACGGTGTAAATTAACAACATATGTCATTTTAAAGTTGGGAAACCTAAAAATTTTTAAAAGTGTCCACAAAATAAAAACGGCCGCCATTTTGAAACAAGATGGTAGATGAAGCTGCCCAACGAACAAGGGCGAGACTACTATGTACTATGCATATGAAAAATGTCATCCAAATCGGTTGAAAAATTCGAGAGTTATAGCATGACAAATTTCAGATATAAATATATATGTGGATATTATATATATATATAGTATATACATATATGTAAGCATTTCAACGGAGGGTGTTTTTGGTATCTGGGGGGTCATGATCGACGAAAATATAATAAAATGTCCCGAAGTGTTTTCCTTCGGACGCCTGCAATAGGTAGCTTTTTACTTTTTGTAATGAAAGCTACCTAAAAGTGTCCACAATTTTGGCCACCACTGTATGTTACTTTCAATGTAAGTTACTTTCCAAGTTTAATTCAAACTAGCAGTCGCCACTCTAAGCAATATCTCTCACCAATAAAGGATAAAACTAACCACATTCTTCATTAATTCCACTTTCTCATGAACTGGGATATAAAGCTACACCGTAAGTGAAGCCGAAGCAAAAGAATATTTCAGTTAAATTTCTGCCTATTAAAAAAGCATGTAACGTGATCAAAATCAGATTTTTTTAAATCGTTAACATCTATAAAAAAAAAAGGTTAACGTACAAGAAACAACATACAAGCTGTAACTGTTTCTTGGGTAAATTGGAATTGAAGGCTAGTTGTAAAGAAGTGCCTAATTTGAATTTCGGATTGGGTTTATGTGCTTTTAATGGATTAAAATAGCTTAGGGTGACTCAATATTAGAAAGGCGACATACGCACAGGGCCGCTGCCATCGAAATACTCAAGGCTGGAGGACACGGGTGTGCCGTCATCACTAATTGAATACAGGAAAAAAAAATTATTTTTATTTTATGAAAACTCGAATGGATTTTTTACATTTAATATATTTTTATAGATTGTTTTGTAAAAACACCAAAATTTGTATATGAAAAATATCATTAATGTGTTCAAAAAAAGATTTTGAAACTTATTAAAATATATACAACCCTTGGCAAAAAGTATCCGATCAGTGTTATCAGGTTTATGATTTTTGCATTTCGAAGCATATATTTCGCGATTCATGAGCATATGGGCGTTTTACAATATGCCAAATAAAAGAACATGTATTAAAATATAAATGGAAAGTGAATTCAATATAACAATCATATATTTTATAATTATACTGCAGGCGAAAAAGTTTTCTGGTGAGAAAAAAAATATTCGATCAAGACGGAAGTTGGAAAATAGTAATCGATCACTGAATTTGCTTATTGAAGACAGATAAGAGTGTCTGCGCATGCGTACAATACCTGAATCCTATTTAAAAGAAGAAATCTTCCAGCTGTGAGATCAAAATCAGCTCTCAAGTGCTGGATAACGGCTCGTGAGAAAAACCTGTCTCGCGATATAAAAATCCGCATGATTAAATTGTTGCAAGAGATAAATTCTCAAAGGAAAGAGACTGCTTTATTAAATTGTGCTCAAAGTACGGTATACGATATTTGGAAAAAATATCAGTTGACAAACAGCGTGGAAAATGTACCTCAAAATGGACGTCCACGAATGACAACGCCTAGAGACGACAGTAAACTTGCGGAAATAGCAAAAAGAAAGCGGCGTGCAACCTCAAAAGAACTCAATGCCGAATGGTCTAAGTATAACCTAAAGGTATGTGACCGCCTTGTACGTAATCATCTAAATGCAGCAGGATTTAAATTCTGTGAAGCTATAATGAAACCTTACTTGACAAAGAAGCATAGAAAAGAGAGCTTGCAATGATGCAAAAAACATGCACACTGGCCACTTGATAAATGGAATAAAGTTATTTTTAGCGATGAATCTCGCATATCTCTCGGAACAGGTGATGACTGTGGAACATTTGTTTGGAGGAGAGTTGGTGAAAAGTTAAATGATAAATGTATCAATACGAAGACTAAATGTTCACCTGCATTTACATTTTGGAGTTGTATGACATCACAAGGCATCGGCAAGTTGTGCATTGTGTTACGTACAGTAAACTCTGAACATTACATTGACATTTTAGAGAATTTTTTGATTCTCTGCATCGATCAATGGTTCGGGGATCAAAATGACTTCTCATTTCAAGATTTCAACGCAGTTCCCCATCGCACCAAATCAGTGAGGAAATTTCTACAAAATGTAGGTAGTAACCCAATTAAAACCGTGACCTGACCGCCCAATACTCCGGATCTTAATCCCATCGAAAATTTGTGGAATGTATTAAAAAGAATAATCGATTTTCGAAGGATCACAAATGCCATAGAAATACGTAAAGCTATAAGAGAATGCTGGTGTGAAATTGCTCCCAATGAGTGTAAAAAACCTTATTGAGTCCATTACACGAATAATTTTGGCTGTCATCCGAGCTAAAGGTGGGTTTACTAAATATTGATTACAGTGATCGGTTATTTTTTTCCAAATCAAAGCGTGATTGGATATTTTTTTCTTTGGAGTTTAAATTTCGATCACCATTTTTCTGCTTCTAAATTCATGTATAATGATTTTGCTTTATTGCATATTGTTGTTCATTATGTATAATACAAATGCATTATCACTAATAAGCGTTTAATTTTTATACAGCAAGAATAAATAATCCTTTCTTACAAAAAATGGTAGTGTTGGTGTAATGATCGGAAACTTTGTGCCAAAGGTTGTAGTTTCGTATTAGCCACATATCAGGAGTTAATAGCAAAAAATCATTAAAGATTTTGTTATTTATAGCAGCTTTTTAATTCCTATAAATCTGGTGGTTTAACCTCGTAGTTCGATTACATGTCTCTTAAATTTGTAATTTTTTTTTACATTGTTTCATTCTTTTACATATTTACTGATGAAGTTTTAAATTCGTGATGGAATATTAAACTGGAAACAGATATTGAACTAGTATTAGTATTTTTTTTTGTTTTTTGTTTTAAGTGTAAACGATTTTATCTTTTGTAATCGGGTTATGAACGCTGGGGAGATAGATTTTTACAAAAATTGTACTTGGGAAATATTTTAAAAAACGTAAAAAATCAATGAATGACGATGTAGTTTTCAAAAACCTGCATTTGAACGAACATTTTTTTCCCTATTCAACGTTATATAAATTAAAGCTGAGCAATGTTTAAAAATTAAATAAAATTGCAGCAAAATGATGTCGGGGTTCCTCAAGGGCACACTTTTTTATATTAATCTTCGCTTATTATTTTCATTCCTGTCCATTCATAAATTTTATCTAAACACTTTACGAAAAATGCATTTTTAAACAGAACAGTGATGTTGAATCAAATACTTGATAAAACCTAACCAATCATTTATAGCATCAAAATGACATCAGAATTTCCTGATGAATATATTTTTGTTTTATAATATAAATTTACATTATTTGTGCTTAATAGCTGATTTCAAATCTTTTTAAGCGCAAAATGTTTATCATTAATTTAAAAGTAATTCATACATGAGAGGCTTAAGAAAAGCATCAGGCATTATTGAGGCACTGCTTTAATTGTCGTTCAAGTGCAAAAATTTGTTCTTTACATAAATCTTCGCTTGCTCAAAAGAACATCCCTGTTCATTCGCAAATTTAAAAATAATCAATTTAATCTTTTCCCATAGTTTAACGAAAAAGTTCAAAATAAAAATATATAATTTTGAATGTCATATAATTTAATCTTTGTGTTTGTCATTTAACATTTAAAAAAGAATTTTCAGTTTAGAAGAGAAATTTTATCTAAAAACCTTATGAAAAATGCATTTTTTAACACAACAGTGATGTTGAATCAAATACTTTATAAACCCTGACCAATCATTTATACCATCAAAATGACATCAGAATTTCCTGATGAACATACTTTTGCTTTATAATATAAATTTACATTATTTGTTCTTAATAGCTCATTCCAAATCTTTTTTAAGTGCAAAAATGTTTATCATTAATTTAAAAGTAATTCATACGTGAGAGGCTTAAGAAAAGCATCAGGCATTATTGAGGCACTGCTATAATTGTCCCTCAACTGCAAAAATTTGTTCTTTACATAAATCTTCGTTTGTTCAAAAGAACATCCCTGTTCATTCGCAAATTTAAAAATAATACCAATTTAATCTTTTCCCATAGATTAACGAAAAAAATCAAAATAAAAAAATATAATTTTGAATGTCATACAATTTAATCTTTTTATTTGTCATTTAACATTTAAAAAAGAGTTTTCAGCTTATAAGAGAAATTTTATCTAAACACCTTATGAAAAATGCATTTTTCAACAGAACAGTGATATTGAATAAAATACTTGATAAAACCTACCCAATCATTTATTTCTACCTAAGAGATTTCAAAAGGCTCAAGGTGGTATAAACGACTTTTCGAATGCCACAAACAGCAGTTGACAGAATTGAGTTTTCCCTCTCTATTTTTACCCTTTTCCGTCTGAAATTGTGTTGTATTTTTATGAATAATGTGGTATTTATTTTTCCATACGGCGATTACGTTTTCTGAAAAGTTTCAAATTTTCTAACAAATATTCTTTATTTGAGTATTCGTATTTCTTTTTTAAAAGTGTTACATCGAGTAAAGCAACTGTAAAATTTTATATTATTAGAAAAATATTCTTTGTAAGTGCATTAAAATGAATTTTTATCCAAAAGCAATAGTTTGTAAAAATATTATTAAGATTTATGTTATTAGGCACTACTGTAATTAGTTTAATGAGTTATTATTTAAATTTCACTAAAGTATAAAGTTGTAGTCAACTTATAGAGGGACTTTTGAGCTTATAAGAGAAATTTTATCTAAACACCTTATGAAAAAGGCATTTTTCAGCAGAACAGTGATATTGAATCAAATAGTTGATAAAACCTATACCCATTCATTTATTCCTATCTAAGAGATTTCAAAAGGCTCAAGGTGGTATAAACGACTTTTCGAATGCCACAAACAGCAGTTGACATAATTGAGTTTTCTCTCTCCAATTTTACCCTTTTCCGTCTGAATTTGTGTTGTATTTTTATGGATAATGTGGTGTTTATTTTTCCGTACGGCGATTACGTTTTCTGAAAAGTTTAAAATTTTCTAACAAATATTTTTATTTGAGTATTCGTATTTCAATTTAAAAGTATTACATTGAATAAAGCAAATGTAAAATTCTATATTACAAGAAAAACATCCTTTGAAAGTGCATTAAAATTAATTTTTATCCAAAAGTAATAGGTTGTAAAAATATTTTTAAGATTTATGTTATTGGATGCTACTGTAATTAGTTGTACCGTAATTAGTATAAGTTTTTATTTATATTTCATTATAGTATGAAGTTGGAGTCAATTTATAAAGGGGCTTAGAGAAAATAATTGGTTAATATTTCATTAATTTTTCATGTTGTTCCACTTTTTCTTGTATTTGTTTAAAATGATCTGGAACATAAAATCTTTACCGAGGTAAATTGAAACATACGAAATATCGGCAAAGATTTATTGATTTTGATAAGACTGTTCAAAATGCCTATAATCTTAAAATTTCGTTTTAATGTATCTCATCCTCTTATGCTTTATTTCCTCTTTATTTAATCATTATGATATATATATATATATATATATATATATATGCTTTTTTGTACCCTCAAACTTTATATATATTTGAAGCAATAGATTATACTTTTAAAGGAGAAAATCTGACAAATAAATAATATTTTTTTATTTAATCTCCTTATAGAATCATCATACCTAAAACTAAAAATAAAAACTTTTTAAAACTATAAATAATTGGTGATACTTTTTAAAGCTCAAATATTGTTTCATTTTCAAGTAAATTACGTGTTCGTGTCAACTGGGCACAACATCTTTAAATCTGTTTTTACAACATTTCACTTAATTCATTATATTTCAAAACAAATTTCTTTAAAAAGTCGTTAAATGACTAAAAATAAATATTTTTTTATCATCGTCGAGAAAGCTAACAGAAATAAAATCTGAGATTTCTACTGCACTGTATGTTTGTAAAAAGGATCAGTTTAAAACCCCGTTTCAGTTAAAAACCAACCATATGCGATGCAGCAAAAGATTTTTTGCATAATGCCAAGAGAAAACAATCGCATATATTATCTTTAATGAATATAAAATTACTTCCGTAGTAAATTGAAAGTAAACAATTAGTCAGGTTTCTATTAGATTTGAACTCGGAATTGACAGATGAATTAATATTTTAAGTATATTCTTTAATAAGAGAAGATCTAAAACAGTAATAACAAAATAATATTACGTTTTTTGTAAAGTAAAACTAAGAAAATGTAAGACAAATAACGATTTTTGGTAATCCAGATAACGTCGAAAAAACAGGGTAATAGGATTAAAATATTAAGCAAACTGGTTTGACACAATAATGGCAAAAAAATTCTTAATAACACTATTAAAATTCAAAAATGCGCTGGACTTTTCAAAAGAACTCTGTATATCTTCACAGGCTCAATAATACGTGCTACCACTTGGAAGGCAGGTGCAAAACGGCTTGTCTTGTAATTGCCTTCACCAGGTAAAACCGTATAACCTACGTAAGACAAAAAAAGGGATACTGCGAAATAATATTTCAAGAACCCATAAAAAACTTATGAAGAAAAGACAGTCAAAACTACATGGACAAAAGTGAATATGATTTGAATTAACCCTCTAATGGTATCTATGCTACCAACACTTATACGTGGATTATATGCTACCACAACTATTTCTAATTTAGTGGATTTTTTAATTGAGATATTCCAATTTCATACCAGAAATTTAAAATAGCAATATTAGCTTTTTTTAATAACAAACATTCCATCGTTAAATAAAGCAAAATTTATTACTGAAATTTTCTGGTGTGAATTCCGATTCTCTGAATTACGGAATTTCTAGAACGTATTCTAACATGAGAATTAAAGGGTTAAGCTGAGGAAGAAGCCAACTTGATTTCTGCATGTTCTCAAATTGCAACGAATATATTTATAATCCCCTAATCAACAGACATTTCGATATAGCTCCTCATATTTTTGCCTTCTTCAAAACATCTAAAATCGCAAGTGACCAATCATCATTGACCATATAGTTTATAAGACAGAAAACGTGAAGTTATCAAGTAATGTGCTAAAAATGATAAAGAAAAAATTTAGATTCTATCACATACATTTGTATACTAATTTATCATTTGCTTATTTCATGAAATTTCACTGAGAGCATTTAATAATTCATCACAATGTCTTACATACAAATTGGTTTCTTGAATAGTTATTGTTGAATTTCACTGTTAAATGAGCAGCTAGTGCATCATTGATTTAATTTCATGATTAGTACGCCCTACTGGTTTAGAAACATCTGCACTTGGCTGTTGCTGTCAATATCCACTGTCAAATAATTCAAAACATTCAGTACGGAATGCAAGTATTGTCGATGAAATATATGATTAATGCATATCTTTATGAATATCCTCTTAACAGTACATAAGTAAATATAACATAGCCTTTCACGTTAATTTAATGGAAGTTATTATTCCGCGAATTTCCTTTACATCATGTATTTTGTTATACATTACTTCGCAGATTCATAACTATTTTCAAATTATTCAAATCCTATGAATTTTGATCGCTAAAACATACGCTAATAAATACTTGTTATACATATTAGTATATGTAGCAGCTTTTTAAATGCTAAATTAACGGCATATAGTTCCTTTTTAATGTTTTGTACGTGCTTTTTAACTTATATAATTATTTTCTAGTTCAGAAATTTACTTATTGTTTGTATTATGAAGAAATACAATAGAAGTAAAATTAACTGAAATTAAGTATTATTAATATTTAATATAATCTGCAAATTTTCTCACTAGTATTATTAATAAATTTCTGTAAAATTTGAACTGTATATTTTTAAAGCAGATAAAAATATTTTAAAAGTTTTTTAATAAAAAAAAGTTAAACCGTACGCTAAACTTTCAACTTATTAAAAATTGAAATTAAACTTCCAAATAAATGTGCAGAAATTTATTAACGATTGTTAAAGAAAATGAATATATAGTAGAAATATGTTTGTAAAATCATGACAACTATAAATTTCAATATTCAGTTTCTTTCTCTGGCAAAAAAGTTTTGAAATTAGATAAACGAAGGAAATTTTCGAAATTTAAAGTATGGTGAAAAATAGATTAAGAAAAGCTTCATGTTGCGTTTAAAATACATAATTTTAAATATATTAAAGTAAAAGAGTCTCTATAATAATAATAATCTATATTAATAAAAGAACAAATCGCTCTGTGTGTGCGTGCGATGGCTATCGAAAACTACTGCACGTAGAAGTCTCATAATTTAGATGTGAATAGTCCACGACTGGTCCTGAGGCTCCTGAGGCTGAGATATTTTATTTTTTAAGGGCCGGAGCCTCTGGGCCCCTTTAAGTTTTTATGCACTAAATTTTTAATTACTTGCCCTCTTTTCATCCAATCTTCTTCGTTTTGGGAGACTTATCTCCATTTAGTGATTTTCGCTTTTCTACTTTTCAGTTAAGAGCCTAGATACAGGGCCCCTTGAAATTTTTGTGCAAATGAATTGTTAATAAATTGCTTCCTTTTAATCCGATATTTATTTTTGATATCCCTTTTCCATTTACTTATGCTCACGTTTCTACATTCCACTTAAGAATCTGGGCCCTCTGGGGTGCGTAGGGCCGGACCAGGGCCTTTTGGACTTTTTGTGCGCCAATCATTTTTTATCCTTTATTTTTCTCATCTTCTCAGTGCATAATTTTAAAGTTGAGTTTTAGACTCTTCTTCCCAGATCAATACCCTCATATTTTTATTGGGGCCCTAGGACCCTTTTTTAAACATTTATCCTTTTTTGTGCATTTCTTTAAAATATTATTTTAACGAATAATTCATATAATTCCCTATGCTTAATTTTGACTAATTGAAGATCTAAAGCGCTAAGTACTAAGATATTTTAATACGTTTACATGCTAGGGCCCTGTTATTAACTATCAGTTTTCCCCTTTTGGGCCCCCTATTATAGCTCCCTTAAAAAAGCTCCGATTCAGAAGTTTTTTTCTTCTAACAACTTTTTAGGTGCCCCAGCTACTACATGAGCGACACAAAAATTTCTCAGGCTTCAGTTACCACCAATTTTGAATATTAATCGCCTTCTTCGGGCCTTGGTGCAGCTTCTTTAAAAATTATCCGAATTGCTTGCAATTTTCTTTAACATAGTTGTAGCGTCCTCCGATTACTTTAAAAGCTACTAAAAATATCTTTATACCCAACTACATGCCAGTCATGTCCTTGGCCCCTTGAAGTTTTTTCTCCATAAATTGTTAATAAATTGCCCCCTCTTAATCCGATCTTCGTTTTTGGAAACATATTTCTATTTAGATTTTGTCACATTTCTACACCTGGGGCCCATGATTCCGGTCCAGGTCTCTTGAACTTTTTGTGCATAATTTTAAAGTTGAGTCTTGGACTTTCCTTCCACAACAAACACCCTCATATTTTTATTGGGCCCTAGGGCCTTTTTTGTAGCATTTACCCAATTTCTTGTGTATTTCTTTAAAATATTATTCTAACGAAAAATGTTAGCCACTCTTGGGCCCCATACTATAGCTCGCTTAATAATGGTCCGATTCAGGGTTTTTTTTTTTCTAACAACTTCTTAGGCCCGCCAGCTGCAACATGAACGACAAAAGAAAAAAAAATCAGACTTCAACTACAACCAATTTTGAATATGAATCGCCTTCTTGGGACCTTGGAGCTGCTTCTTTAAAAATGATGGGAATTGCTTGCGATTTTCTTTAACACATTTCTAGCATCTTCTGACTACATTAAAAACTACTAAAAAGTATCTTTATACGCAACTAAATTCCACTTAAGTCCCTGGCCCCTTGGGTCCCGGTACAGGACCCCTTAAAGTTTTTGCACCATAAATTTTTAATAGATTGCCTCCTCTTAATCCGATTTTCATTTTTGGAAGCCTTTTTCCATTTAGTTATTCTCCTGTTTCTTTATTCCAGTTAAAATCCTAGAGCATCCTAGGGTTCCATAGGGCCCGATCCGGGGCCTCTTGCACATTTTGTGCAGCATTCATTTTTCAGCACCTATTTTTCTTGCAGGATCAATGCAAAATTTTAAAATTGAGTCTTGCACTCTTCCGCCCGGACCAACATCCTCTTATTTTTACAGGACCCTAGGACCCTGTTTTAAGCATTTCCACCCATTTTTTGCGCATTTCTTTAAAATTTTATTCTAATGATTAATTTATACCCTATGCTTAATTTTGACTAACTGAAGATCAAAAGTGCCAGAACTTAGACATTTTAACAAGTTTACATGTTAGGGCCCTGTTCTTTACTATCACTCGCCCTCCTTGGGCCCTTTGTTATAGGTCCATTAAAAACGGTCTGATTCACTAGCTTTTTTTCAACAACTTCTTAAGTAGCAAATAAAGCCTTTGTGCAACAATATTAAAAAGCAGAAAAACCAACGTTTAAAATGCACAAATAATATATGAAAAGCAGCAAACAGCTGTTTCGAATCTACTAGCGAGATTCTTCTTCAGTGCAAAAGGAACAGCGTGCTAGAAAAAGCAAGTCTGAGCAAAATCATAGACAGAGACGCGCTGGCCTTTATACCCTATGCGGGTGGCGAAGGCGTCGAAACAACCAATGAGAGAGAAGCAGTGGAAACGACTGGGTGGACAAGTAGCGACATCTACCGGAGAAGTAGAGAAAAGAAACCAAAAAAGGGGGAATTAAATTAACGCTTTCCAAATATTTGGAAAATCTGGAGTACTAGATAAGTCATTGACTAAAGAGTGAGAATTTTTAATGATATGGTAAGCTTCCCAAAAATCAAGATCAAGGTTAGAAGAACATTTTTGGATAATGATGGCTGAGGAAAAATCGAACCTATGTTGAGAAGACCAAGAAAGTTGAGCAATAGAAGAACGTTTGAGTTCTTGATTTTTAACATAACCTTCATGCTCTTTTAAACGAAATCTAAGAGCACGTTTAGTCTAACCAATATAAGAAAGACCACACTGACAAGAAATCTGGTAAATGCCCCAATTATCTAGGCGATCAACGGGGTGTTTGAGATTTGAAAAAGGGATTTTATTAACAGGAGAAAAAATAACTTTAAAATCAAACCTTCTTAGGATTTTAGCAACTTGCTGACTGATTTTAGGGAAAAATGGTAATACAACTGAAGTATTAGAGTTAGAATTAGAATGCTTTTCAGAATGGTCGGATTTCATCAATTTCTTATAAATAGAATCGATAATATTAGAGGAATAACCACGATCGACAGCAATAGCTTTGAGGTAATTAAGTTCAGCACTAAGTAACTGAGGAGTGGAACAAATATTAGTAGCCCGAAAAACAAAAGTATTGAAAGCAGCGAATTTCTGGTTAGGGGGATGAGAAGAATACCTGTGAGGTGGGAGACTGACAGCAAAAGGTTTACGAAAGACGGTAGTCTGAAAGCCATTTTCACAACGAATAACAAGGATATCTAGGAAAGAAAGACAGTTATTGGTCTCAATTTCAGAGGTTAATTGAATGCAGGGATCAATGGAATTCATAACAGAGAGAATATGATTAATATCCGAATTCATTTCAATCAGGACATAAACATCATCAACATAACGAACATAGAACGGAAATTTTAAGATTTCAAAAAGCTTGACCTCAAAATAGTGCATATAAATATCGCATAAAATTGGACTAAGAGGATTACCCATAGCCAAACCGTCAATCATACGGAAGAAATTACCATTGAAAACAAAAGTATTTTGCGACAAGCAAGCGCGAGTGAGAAGTATAAGTTCCTCGATTTCAAAATAAGAGAAATGGAATTCACAAAGCCTTTTCTTGAGGCAATCTAAAGCCCTCTCAACCGGAACGTTTGTAAATAATGATTTAACATCAAAAGAAACCATCATGTGACCCTGCGGCTTAAAATTATGAAGTTTTTTAACAAAATCAAAAGAATTCTTAACAGTGAAACAGTTACTGCTCAAAAGTGGGGAAAAAACAGAAACTAAATATTTGGCAAGCTTATAAGAAGCTGTACCGATACTAGAGACAATAGGTCTAAAAGGAATATCAGGTTTATGGACCTTAGGTAAAGCATAAAACCTGGCACAATGCGCAATAGACGGAATAAGGGACTTCTTAAAGTTAGCAGGAATAATGGAAGAAGACTTAATGGCAGACTTAATAGAGTTAATTTCACTAGTGGAAGGGTCTTTGCGGATATCCACATACGGACCATCATTAATTAATTTATGGGTTTTTTCCAAATACGTAGATTTGTCGAGAAGAACAATCTGACCACCTTTGTCGGCCTTAGTAATAATTAAGTTTGGATCAGAACGCAAATTTTTCAGACATTGTTTAATAGAATGTTTAAGATTGGGTTTATAAACATTAGAATTGAAATCAACAGTATTGGCAATGAGATGCCTAATAGACTCTTTTTGAGAAGAAGATAGAGCGCTATGCTTAAAGGCTCTTTCAATAGGAGCAATAAGATTAGGTAAAGAAGGAATAGCAGAGACAGAAAAATTGTTATTCAATTTGAGAGCATCGAGCTGATTGTTACTTAATGGAACACTAGAAAGATTGACAACAGCATTTTGGTTAACAAGAGGCAAATTACTGCAGTTATTAGCGACAGAACTTCCACAAAGCGCATTAAATTTCTTCTTTAAAACCGAACAATGAACAGAAGAAGCTGTGAGAACTCTGCTCCATGACCTTCTGTCAATGGACTGAAAATCAGGAGTAGAATTAGCGAGGCTGATGTGTAAAGAATATAACTCGCGCTCTATATGAGCAATTTTGTGGCGAGTCTCTTGAATCAAAGCTCTTAAAAGAGCTAATATAGAACGAAATAAGACCTTCTCAATCCTATTTGAAGAAAATAAATTACAACGAATGGAAATGAATTTAGGAATAACCTTCTTACGCCTACAATCAAGTAGGAAATGTAAGTGTTCCAAAAACCTGTACTTTTTTAATCTTAAATTACAAAACCTATTGATTTGAGACATTGCGGAAAAAAAAATTACAGAAGAATAAAGGCCCGTTAACGCCAAATACATAAAAATAGCAAATAAAGCCTTTGTGCAACAATATTAAAAAGCAGAAAAACCAACGTTTAAAATGCACAAATAATATATGAAAATCAGCAAACAGCTGTTTCGAATCTACTAGCGAGATTCTTCTTCAGTGCAAAAGGAGTACTAGATAAGTCATGACTTATCTAGTACTCCAGATTTTCCAAATATTTGGAAAGCGTTAATTTAATTCCCCTTTTTTGGTTTCTTTTCTCTACTTCTCCGGTAGATGTCGCTACTTGTCCACCCAGTCGTTTCCACTACTTCTCTCTCATTGGTTGTTTCGACGCCTTCGCCACCCGCATAGGGTATAAAAGCCAGCGCGTCTCTGTCTATGATTTTGCTCAGCCTTGCTTTTTCTAGCACGCTGTTCCTTTTGCACTGAAGAAGAATCTCGCTAGTAGATTCGAAACAGCTGTTTGCTTCTTTTCATATATTATTTGTGCATTTTAAACGTTGGTTTTTCTGCTTTTTAATATTGTTGCACAAAGGCTTTATTTGCTATTTTTATGTATTTGGCGTTAACGGGCCTTTATTCTTCTGTAATTTTTTTTTTTTTTTTTTTTTTTTTTTTTCGCAATGTCTCAAATCAATAGGTTTTGTAATTTAAGATTAAAAAAGTACAGGTTTTTGGAACACTTACATTTCCTACTTGATTGTAGGCGTAAGAAGGTTATTCCTAAATTCATTTCCATTCGTTGTAATTTATTTTCTTCAAATAGGATTGAGAAGGTCTTATTTCGTTCTAAATTAGCTCTTTTAAGAGCTTTGATTCAAGAGACTCGCCACAAAATTGCTCATATAGAGCGCGAGTTATATTCTTTGCACATCAGCCTCGCTAATTCTACTCCTGATTTTCAGTCCATTGACAGAAGGTCATGGAGCAGAGTTCTCACAGCTTCTTCTGTTCATTGTTCGGTTTTAAAGAAGAAATTTAATGCGCTTTGTGGAAGTTCTGTCGCTAATAACTGCAGTAATTTGCCTCTTGTTAACCAAAATGCTGTTGTCAATCTTTCTAGTGTTCCATTAAGTAACAATCAGCTCGAAGCTCTCAAATTGAATAACAATTTTTCTGTCTCTGCTATTCCTTCTTTACCTAATCTTATTGCTCCTATTGAAAGAGCCTTTAAGCATAGCGCTCTATCTTCTTCTCAAAAAGAGTCTATTAGGCATCTCATTGCCAATACTGTTGATTTCAATTCTAATGTTTATAAACCCAATCTTAAACATCCTGTTAAACAATGTCTGAAAAATTTGCGTTCTGATCCAAACTTAATTATTACTAAGGCCGACAAAGGTGGTCAGATTGTTCTTCTCGACAAATCTACGTATTTGGAAAAAACCCATAAATTAATTAATGATGGTCCGTATGTGGATATCCGCAAAGACCCTTCCACTAGTGAAATTAACTCTATTAAGTCTGCCATTAAGTCTTCTTCCATTATTCCTGCTAACTTTAAGAAGTCCCTTATTCCGTCTATTGCGTATTGTGCCAGGTTTTATGCTTTACCTAAGGTCCATAAACCTGATATTCCTTTTAGACCTATTGTCTCTAGTATCGGTACAGCTTCTTATAAGCTTGCCAAATATTTAGTTTCTGTTTTTTCCCCACTTTTGAGCAGTAACTGTTTCACTGTTAAGAATTCTTTTGATTTTGTTAAAAAACTTCATAATTTTAAGCCGCAGGGTCACATGATGGTTTCTTTTGATGTTAAATCATTATTTACAAACGTTCCGGTTGAGGGGGCTTTAGATTGCCTCAAGAAAAGGCTTTGTGAATTCCATTTCTCTTATTTTGAAATCGAGGAACTTATACTTCTCACTCGCGCTTGCTTGTCGCAAAATACTTTTGTTTTCAATGGTAATTTCTTCCGTATGATTGACGGTTTGGGTATGGGTAATCCTCTTAGTCCAATTTTATGCGATATTTATATGCACTATTTTGAGGTCAAGCTTTTTGAAATCTTAAAATTTCCGTTCTATGTTCGTTATGTTGATGATGTTTATGCCCTGATTGAAATGAATTCGGATATTAATCATATTCTCTCTATTATGAATTCCATTGATCCCTGCATTCAATTTACTTCTGAAATTGAGACCAATAACTGTCTTTCTTTCCTGGATGTCCTTGTTATTCGTTGAGAAAATGGCTTTCAGACTACCGTCTTCGTAAACCTTTTGCTGTCAGTCTCCCACCTCACAGGTATTCTTCTCATCCCCCTAACCAGAAATTCGCTGCTTTCAATACTTTTGTTTTTCGGGCTACTAATATTTGTTCCACTCCTCAGTTACTTAGTGCTGAACTTAATTACCTCAAAGCTATTGCTGTCGATCGTGGTTATTCCTCTAATATTATCGATTCTATTTATAAGAAATTGATGAAATCCGACCATTCTGAAAAGCATTCTAATTCCAACTCTAATACTTCAGTTGTATTACCATTTTTCCCTAAAATCAGTCAGCAAGTTGCTAAAATCGTAAGAAGGTTTGATTTTAAAGTTATTTTTTCTCCTGTTAATAAAATCCCTTTTTCAAATCTCAAACACCCCGTTGATCGCCTAGATAATTGGGGCATTTACCAGATTTCTTGTCAGTGTGGTCTTTCTTATATTGGTCAGACTAAACGTGCTCTTAGATTTCGTTTAAAAGAGCATGAAGGTTATGTTAAAAATCAAGAGCTCAAACGTTCTTCTATTGCTCAACATTCTTGGTCTTCTCAACATAGGTTCGATTTTTCCTCAGCCATCATTATCCAAAAATGTTCTTCTAACCTTGATCTTGATTTTTGGGAAGCTTACCATATCATTAAAAATTCTCACTCTTTAGTCAATGACTTATCTGGTACTCCAGATTTTCCAAATATTTGGAAAGCGTTAATTTAATTCCCCCTTTTTTGGTTTCTTTTCTCTACTTCTCCGGTAGATGTCGCTACTTGTCCACCCAGTCGTTTCCACTGCTTCTCTCTCATTGGTTGTTTCGACGCCTTCGCCACCCTCATAGGGTATAAAAGCCAGCGCGTCTCTGTCTATGATTTTGCTCAGCCTTGCTTTTTCTAGCACGCTGTTCCTTTTGCACTGAAGAAGAATCTCGCTAGTAGATTCGAAACAGCTGTTTGCTGCTTTTCATATATTATTTGTGCATTTTAAACGTTGGTTTTTCTGCTTTTTAACTTCTTAAGTCTTTCTGCTAGGGCATGAATGACAAAAAAAAAAAAAAAAAAAAAAAAAAAATGTTAGACTTAAGCTACCACCAATTTTGAATATTAGTCTCCTTCTTGGGGCTTTTGTTGCAGCTTCTTTAAACACTATCCGGTTCTATTACATTTTTCTTTAACATATTTTCAGCGTCGTCCAGCAAATTTAAAACTACGAAATTTTTTTTTTTATACCCAGCTACATTCCATTTAAGACCCTGGCACCAGGGCCCGGTCTTTTTTTATACCTCAGCTACCACTTTTTTCGAACATTAATCTCCTTTTTCAGCATCAACTTATGTTTACTCACTACAGCTGTAAATTAAAAATCGCGTTAATTTAAAGGTAACTTTAGATAAAGGATTTCATGAGTTTTTAAATATCGTATTAATGTTAAAATTAATTCATGAAATTTACAAGAGGACAGGGCATCTGCCACCGCTTAGGGGCGCATTCTTTCCTCGGATTTTAATGACCTAATTTCAACGGGATTTCTTTCATTCAACTTAGATTACATCTACTTTCTGTATTACAAAATTTTATCTTAGACTACAGTTACCAACATTTTCTTACATTAATGATGAATTCTTTTTTGTATTCTACAGGCTTGATTACTACTAGGTTTGACTCACTCAACTTGGTTTTCGATTGTCGCCGGTACGTGCAGAGCACTTCCGGTACATGCTGCCTTAGGTAGCATGGATCCAGGTTACAGGTTCTTTCGGAAAGAAGTTTGTTGGGAACACTCTAGACACTGCGGAATGCAATGGTGCATCCGAAATTAGGTTCATTTAAAAGAATTTCAGAAGATATAAAATCATACAAACTTGAGTTTTGTTTAAGGTTATTATTTACGGACCCCGGGCAACGCCGCCGGGTGGATCTGCTAGTAATAATAATAATAATGTGATTGTTTGAATGTAAAAGGAATACGCGTATTTATTTCTCTTTTTTCATGCCATGTGATGGATTCTTGTTTAGTACCGACCAGATTTCTTTAGAAGTGATGCTTGCTCCCGTTGAACGAAAAGATTGGAAAACTTTCACTAAACACAATGTGTTGTTTTCGAGTGCTTCAACATCGGCACAAGTTCCTAATTTTGTGTTCAGTATACTAACCACTGGGCTGAGTGGAATCATCCATGCTTGTGAAATATTATTTTGTTTACTGTACTCGTTTGAAGCGATATATTTTGTTTGGATGTAGAATCAAAAGAAATATACTTTATTTTTAAAAGATCTTGGATTATTTAAGAGTAGATTTTGTATTAAGTGCTTTTGAAATGGTCTCCTTTGAAGAAACTCATAATATCCTTTTAAAAAATCACTATATATTTGTTTGAGAAAAAAGTGTAACAACTTTAAGTATACTGTTATAAAACGGTCTATATACCGAATATGTTGCTTTCATTTTATCCGCATCGTTAAAATTATAACGATAAAAAAAAATCAGCTGACGCAATTAGATTGCGAAACACTGTCCAACATTGCGATAATATTGCCTGATAATCATCGTATTTCGATAAGGTGAAATAGTATTTTTAAGTAAGCAAGCTACTTCCTAATCAAAGTATATGCTTTATATGTCAAATTCTGTGCTAATATGAAATATAATAAAATAAAAGGAAATCGATATCATTGAATTCTTTCTTACCTTTGCAATTTTGTGGCTACCCTGTATTATTATCTACGTTAAATAACGCTATACCAATCCAAACCAGAAAATTCCATTTGATGTTAACCCCCCACCCCCCCAAAAAATCTACATATTAACGCAATTTTGAAATGAATACTCTGTATTTTTATTTATAAGATCACTGTTATCTTTTGTGTATATGAGTAAACATCTATACCCACGGGCGGCAATAGGTGGACCGCAAGGTCGAAGCTTGGACGACAAAAATTTTCAGCTTGAATTAATTATTGATATTTACAGATAATAGATACGTTTGAGCCGTAACCTTATTAATGTTTCTTATATTTTTCAAGTAACAGCGTGATTAATTTGATTTTTTAATAGTCATGCATGATTGCCATGATGTGAAACGCAATATTCTGCGTTTGAGAGCAGACGCGGTGGTGGGAGTGATTGAGCGATCTTGTGAGAAGATTTCATTCATTTGCGTTGCCATTGTCATTGCCGTGTTATAAAATATGTGCCTAAGTTTTATATCATACCTTGTGAAGGTATTTGAAGCAAGATTCCAAGACTTTGCAGAGATAGGTCTGTTGTCTCAATTCTTTAAATCGCCTAATGAAGTTACTATAGCTGCAGAAGGGACTGAAATGGCAGAGAAGTTGTTCAATCTTGTAAAAACTTTACTCCGAAGGAGATAATTAACTAGCAAGAAGATATTTCCTAGCAGAAGTAACGTATAAAACTGCATGTCCTGAAGAGTTTTGGGGTAAAGATGTGTCAGAAAATTATGAAAATTGGAAAAAAACAGCCATTAACCGGGCAACTATGTTTGGCTCCACATATGTATGTGAAACAACTTTCTACAAAATGAATTTTTTGAAGAACAAATATCATTCGATATTAACGGACGCCCACCTTGAAAACTCTCTTCGCATTAGCTGTTCACAGCCTGAGCCAAACTGTAAAATACTGGCTAAAGACCGCAAGTATAGTTTTTCGAACTAATTTTCAACGAATACCTGGCTTTTCTATTTTACTATTTGTATGCAAAAAATTTCAGATCGTACACCTGTGTATGTAGTAATTTTTCAGAACGAATAATTGACGTTTCTATTTTAAACTATATGCATGCATATGTAAAAATAAATATTTAAAAGTAATAAATAAATTACCTATGTTTTTTTTTTTCTCTGAACCTCGATAGAAGTTTTCAAAAGTATTCGGACCCCACTTAAAATTACCTGCCGACCTCTGATCTATACTCTTATTCACATGTATAGTTTTTCAATATTAAACAATATAGTGGATTTTTCTTTAGAAAAACGTGTTTCCAAAGTGACAAACAAAACTCAGAGTTTGAGTCAAAACTCAAATTCAAAACAATAGGACTCAACCCGACATGCAGCATTACAAAAAAAAAATATATAAGAATAAATAAATAAATAAAAAATAAATAAAAATGCAAACTGGACCCATCACGTGGTTCCGGTCGGGGTACGTGATAATTTTAAGTAAAACCAGGTTACCAGATCTAATACTGATTTGTAATCGGCATTCAATTAAAATCGTTGATTTCAATATTATCTAATTTGAAGTTCAATAACGATGCTATATTACAATTTTTTTGAGTGTCCCAGGAAAAAAAAAAAAAGTGCAGGATAAGACAACTAACTACTTTGAAAACTTAATGTAGTGCTCTCAACCTTAATATCATATTACAGTTTTGTGGCTATTGATCAATTTTCGAGAATGTTGAAGCCCAACAGTCTAAAGTAAAAAAAAAAATAAAAATAAAATAAATAAAAGTCATAGATACTTTGAAAATTGAAACAGTGCCATATGAGGACGTAAATTTCAACACTCGCCTTTTCCAAAAGTTTAAAAAATCGTGTTTTCTCTATCAGTATATTGTATTGGTAAACTTTCACCAAAAAATTGTCTCCAAAAAAAAAAAAAAAAGAAAATATTTATTCTGTATCTCTGCCATTGTAAAATCTTGGCTTATAATGGCAATTCTTTTCGCAATTTCCCAAAATGTTATTTTCTGGATAAGGCGAGTTTTGGAATTCACGTCCTCATATGCAAAAAAAAAGTTTCAAACACAAGAAAAATAGAGTATGAAAGTCAAACCATTCATTCAAACATTATGCTTGGGTGCACATACGAAAGAGAGCATATACATAAATTGCATTAACTCTTTCGTTGTAAGTTCATTAAAAAATAATTCATGTCATGAAATAAAATAAATATCACAAAATAAATATGATGTGGACCTAAATTGTTTGAAGTGCGTGTTAAAAAAATAAATTTGCATAAAACAGAACAAAATGAATCTGTATACTATTAAAAAATAGTATGATATTTCACCTGTGGGAACCACATGTGACATTTATAGCTATTTTGCCAGGGACAATACATTAAAATTCTTATACGTTAATCCTGAACATTGATTATTATGTATTTGCATGTAGGTTTAGCCTTTGATAAAATATAAAGATTATTTCCTCTCGATATAATGAGATTAGCAGCAAAAATATACGCTAAGCACACTTATTATGTTAAGTTAAGGAAAACTGAAAAATAGAACAAGAAAAGCACAAAGAATCGACGACATGAAAATCAAAGTCATTAAATATGAAATGTATTTGCTGACAACAACTCCAACTCTAAGAAGTAATCACAATTAATCACATCCTTTAACTCTCGTAGCTAAGATTTTGTAAAAACACTAATCACTGATTCTGGAAGTTAATTACAAGCTTTTTTTTGCAAAAAAAAAAAAAAAAAAAAATGATTAATCACTGATAATCTGGTGTTCATTCGGGATCAATTATTTTTAAGGAATAATGTAATCTTCATTTCTGAAATTTTTTAAATAAGGTCTTAGCTCCAATTTTTGTACCGAACTATTAAAGTCACCATGGCATTAGTAAGATACGTTACTAGTGGGACAGACTTCTTATGCAGTCACTTTCTGCAAACACCCATTACCACATCTCTTCAATAATACATTGTAATCAATATTCAAGGTTAACTTATCCGATTCCTACTATTTGTCCACGTAAAATACCTCCAAATATTTTATGCATTTCTTTCTGTAGGAAATAATTTTACTTCATTAATAGTCTTTTTAAACAATTGAAGGATGCAGATGGGAGTGCACCCAAACTCTTTGCCTATAACGGAAGTATAAATACTATTCAAACTTTTAAATGGGCAGCATATTTAAAAATCATGGCAATGATTATATATTGAAGAGTTAATAATAGGTATAGACATGTGGCTCACAGTCATGAACAGAAAGTTCTTAAGTTGGCAACTGTCTTGCAAAGCATTCAGAAGTACCCATCATACATAAAATCACAATACGTTTTTCGAAATTATACATTTGGCGAAATTTCAGTGGTAGATACCTGAATTTTATATTTATACGCGTTTTCTATAGTTTTTTAATTAAAAATATTTCTCGTATTATATTACCTTTGTTCGAAAAATAATTAAAAATACTGTTTCTCACAGCTTCATTTTTGATACAAAAATGTGCTTTAAAGGTAGGTTTTGTACGAAACAAAATAATTTGTTAACGAATTTGTCTGTGCTATATTCACAATGTAACTTTGAAAGAAAAAATCGTAAATAATTGAAGAAGACTTTACATGATAGTTTATCAGGTAAATGTCATACTCAATCTGCAATAAACCGTGGTGCTATGTATTAAATTGTCACATTTGATTTTATGTTGTTATAACAAAAATAAATAGATATTGAGACATAAGAAAAACCGAAAACGAAGCAGATAAAAGGGTATTCTAAAGTTTATTATTATATATCAGTTTAGGGTACTTATTTTAACTATTTTATATTAGATTAGGATATTTGAATATTAATAAACTGTTCAGAAGTGAATAAAAAGCATCGAAAAAGTTCAATTAATATTCTAGAATTGTTCCAGGAAAACGTATAACATGACAAGGAAACTAAGACAAGCATTAGCTTTAACGAATAAGATGTACTGTTCTATTCTTTATTATAGCTAATAGCAGAATAAATGAACGTGGGTTAGACCTTTCATATACACAATTCTCCTGAGACATGCCTATTATTTGCAATCTGTAAATCCCAATAAACTTTTAAGCAGTTTTCAACAAATTGCAATTTTTACAGGAATTTTTCTTATATATAACGATAAACGGGAAGTATTAAAATTTTTGCCAAAATATTCTTATATAAGTATTTTTCTGCAAAAAAAAAAGAAATTTTTACACCTTTATTCACTTCAATAGCTGAAAATATTCAGCATTTTAACTTCTGTTCAAATGACAAAATTAGTTTTCACTTATGATGCATTTTTGTGAAAAATAATCACGAAATTCTATATTTAAATATTTTCACTACCAATCATACGACTTTATAGTTATTGTATTTAAAACAAATCAAATGAAATTTTAAAAGTCTCTGAAAAGTCGGAGCGAAACCATCTCCATCATTAAGTACTCTTAATATATATCACTTGGTTTACAGTTATATAAGAACAAAAATACACTTAAGGCCAATGATAATTAGGAAGTTACTTCTTTCATTTATTACTTAAGATATTGTCACTCTGCTTTCTTGCTGAAACAATTGAAAATACTCTACTAGGACATTTTTTTCCTTCCCAAGTTAAAGATAAATGTCATACTTAAGACATGAACAAGTTCCTCCGTAAATTAAGTTCCCGTTTTCTTCCGGCGTTGACACAGATAAGTAAAATTGGACGTAAGACTAAGTGTAACTCATTTAGAGTTATCTCGGTTTTCATAAATTGTGCTGTAAACGCAAATGATATCATTTCTGACGGCTGTAACATGCCAAGTAAGTTAATTAAAATGTGAAGTATAGCGTAAAAGTTTAAGACAGGGATACATTTGCATTTCATATGTACTTCAAATGTAGTTTCTTGCGACGGTGTTGTAGGAAAATTGTGTTTGACAGAGAAGTAACTAAAATAGGTTAGATTTGAGATGTAGTGAAATACAATTTAAAAGCAGAATAATCGAGATATAACGCATAGCGAGATATAACATAACATCGAGATATAACATATAACGTAAGATATAACACACGATCCATATTTAACATTTTATTTCACCTGTTTGTTTTTTATTTGACTAAAACAGCTTAATTTTGATATATCTACAGTTTTCGGGAAATGAAAAACGTGTCGAGTTAACGAATACTGAAAGAAGTGTTTTTTTTAAACATTTTTAATTTATAAATCGGCAGATATATTAATTTCGAATTAAGAAAAAATGCTACTAATATTTGAAATATACATTACAGTATTTAAAAATCAGTGCATTATTCGAAAAATCGAAAAATATTAATATATCATTAACCAAAAATATCATAATCAAAATTCATTTAAAAATCACATTTTTTAAAATGTCTATCAATTTTGCTAAGTAAAAGTGCTTTAAATTTTTATTGGCGTTCATTTTGCTGACTTGTTCAGATTTCCAGTAAAAATAAGTTAATTAGAGAGAAGATAAGTAAAATGATCGTCTTCTATTTAGGCATATGCTGTGCTATTCTTTGTACTAAATTCATGTAACACTTAATTTGAATAATGCATGAGATTCGGGAATATTTCATATCCACACAAATGCAATGAGTGTGGCCGTATTATGCAGTGCATTTGTGCATTTATTTAACAAATGATTCGCACACACAGTCAGAGCTTCTAATGCATTATTGCAAGCAAGGAATACTTTTTTATCCTCAGATAGAAGTTACTACGAGTAATATATCTCTTTCGTTTAAACCCACTCACATAATACCGTTTCCATCAACTGTTATGCATATTCTTAAAAAATTCTCTTAAATATTTTGAAAATTTATCCCTTTCAGTTTTCATTTGATACTGAGTTTTTGTCAAAAATGTCAGTCTAATCACATTACTCACTACATTATTCTCTTCGAATTATGAAACTACATTCAACTCAGATCATCAACTGACAATTTAGCGGTTTTGGTGCAGTAGTGATTAAAATATTCAAAAATACTGAAGAAGCTTACAAACGCAATCTTACATCAGTTTGTGATCTGACATTCGATTTATATCTTAATTTTTTTAAAATTTTTAGCATATTCATTTTTTTTTTTTTTTTTTTTTTTTTTTTTTTACAAAATAACTATGCATGCAATGCCGCATTATTGCATCATTATATCCTTCTATTCAATGAAAAAAATATCTCAATGTTTACTAATGTGCAATGCTAGCGAGATTCTTTTTAAAATATGAAATAGGTTAACCTACGAGCAAATATATTGTTTTTGTCTCTAAAATTATAGTTTACATGCACATATATTTTTAAATTCAAAGATACAATACTTCCTCTATTGTAACCAGGTATTTCAATCCGGGATACACGAGTTTAAAATGCACGATATACTACCTGGTGTACAGAATGGAGATACAAATCGATTTTAAATGAAATCTCTAATAGATTTTTTACGATTGGGGCATTTTTCTTGTATGGACCACCAACTACACTAAAAACATGTTTGGCCTTGTCGTATAAGGCGCATGCGAACGGTGGGTCGCGAAACACTTCAATATTTATAGATATCTTGATGATTCTGATTATTTCTGTGTTTTAGTGGTCAGTAAAATTACATATGTCTTGAATTGGTGAAGCATTTATTTATTTTTAAAGTTTAATTTTTTTGGCAATTTTGTTATCGAATATAACACGGAAATAAACAATGACTAAATTAATTAATGTGTTTTTTTAAGTCTAAATGGGTTAAACTTGCGTAATTGGGTTATACTTAGATTATTTTTAAAAATCATGCTTTAAAATCTTTTTAAAAACCATAAAAAAGTGTCAACTGAGATACATTTTCAAATGCATTGCATTTAAAAGCACCTTTTTGTGTCTGAGTGTATAAAAATATATGGAATATATACTGTAATACACAACAGTATTCGTATATGACGAATAACAGTTATTGCCGAAAACCTATTTTTAACAGAAGATTTAACAAATGAAGCGTCGTTATGTTCTAATAGAGTTGACGGGTGATGCATATATTTTTAATCTTGTTTACAAGTATAAATCTGGATAAATATAAACATTAAATAATATAATTTATTCATATCAGTATATTTTTAAAGTTAATCTACTTTTAAGTGAAACATAATGTTTATTGTGATTAAACTTTTATTCTTATTCATTGAATTTATTTCTTTTGTATAATTGTGTTATTCGTGTCAAACAAAGTCATATTTCTTCAAGCTGAAATGTATTATTGTATTAAGTAAATAAAATCTTTAAACTTCGTGTTGCTAACATTATCTTAGGTCTACAAAGCGTTGAATTCAAGTTCTGGAAAATGTAAGTCTTTTGGGAAATATGTAAAAAAGAAAATCCTTAGTATAATATCTACATTAAGTGGTGTTTTTTATAATGATGCATTACTTTGATTTTATCAATTTTTAAACATACCGCAGTAAAATAAAATAAGTGATACTTACATATGTGAAAGTAACTCCAAATATCTGATCTGAAATTGAAGAAAAACATTTGTATCTTTTATACAAAATAAATCAGTATTCAGCATTTGAAATAGTCGTATCAACGCGGTTTTTTCTCTAATTCATGACAAATAAACAATAACGCAGACTTCACTGATAATAAATATACAATTAAAATGAAAAAAAAGGGATTTAAACTGCACCGTTTTGTGACATGGTTGTAATTTATTTTATTTCCTTATTTCTTATTTATTTTAAATTAAATATGTATAAATATTGCTAAGCAGAAATTGTATACATAAAGCGTGTCAGGGAATCAGTCAGATTTAATATTTAAAAAGGAAAATAAATCATACCCTTTCTTATTTTATCCAAAGTTTCTAATATCAATAAAATTATGTTATTAAAATTACGTAATGAAATGTACAGAGTCAAATGGAAGGATTTGTCAATGAACTTCTCGAGTATTAGTGAAGAGGGTTTCTGTGACATATTTAAAGCTTTAGGGGGTTTATAAATGTGATTAGTGAGTTTCGGCATTTCGAGGATAAGACATTCTAAAGCAAAAATTTATAAACTATTTTTGATCGAACATCTGTCGTTTGTTGGTTAAATTTGCATGCAATATCTTTCACACATAAAATTAAATGTTAGAAAATGAGCGAAAACATAGTGAGATTAAAAACTCATTTAATTTTATAAAATTTATTGTATATTTTTCTTCTATAATTTTTCGAATTCCATAAGCTTGTTACGTTTTTATAAATTGCACTTTTGTTTCTCTGTATTTCATTATTCATAACGTTACATGAACATTATTGTGTATTTCCATAATTTTATGTTTCTAACAAAACTTTCAGTGTTAAGCTTACACTAACTGCCACTCAACACTTGCCTGAAACATAATCACATCATAAAGATATACTTGAACAAGATTTAGGTTGGGTAGCATTACTTCATTAATTTACTTATCGCGTTTTCCGTGCTTCCAACCGTACTATTAAATGCAGTCTACATAGCAGAATATTATATTAAATTTCATTATATATCACATTACTTACGACAAAATTGAACTGTATTGTAGGACAAAGTATGGAATTTATTACGATATTTATCTCCTAATTTATGTAAGGATAGATAAAGTATTAAGTTGCGTATAAAATATGTTAATTATTAATTATGAGGATATGCAATATAGTACTGAGTACAGCGACTCATTAGATGAAATTTAATTTTTCTTATAATCTAAGATGAGTTCGGTACTGAGGCAACACGTAGAAACAGCAAAAATATTTTATCAGTATTATGTAAATATATCAAGAAAAGTATGCACATTAAACAATCATTTTTTTATTTATATAATTTTAAAAATTTAATTTATAATTAAAAATTTAAAACAAATTTCATGGATATGTATATTAAATTTAGCACAAATAATAATATTTTTATAAAATTTAACGGAAAATTTATGAAATTCTTAAGATATACGTACTTATTTTTTATCAGCTTTTATCACTGTAATGATTGATCGAGCCCCATGTATGCGTAATTGTGTAAGATCTTCATGTGTATATACATACATGTATGTATCAACATAAAATCAAAGCTTTTAGATATTTTTCATTTCAAAATGTAAGTTTTTATTTCGTATCGTAAAACTTATTTGTAGATCGTAACATCACATTTGTCTCTACATAAGGATGTATTCTATGATATTACGAATCTAAATGTCTAGAGCAGCTTTTATCCAAGACGTATTTGTACAAAATCTCACGGCACACTTTAAGCACACTTTAATCCAAAATTAAAATTTAGCGGCACATTTAAATTATAGTGTTTAAAAATATATTCAAAAATACACGTTTTAAACTAATTTACACCAAAAAATAGATTCTTCGCTACAGCAATTATAATACTAAAATAATTTATTATAAATTTGTCACAAAAATTCGACAAACAAAATTTTTACAAGATTGAATTTAATGGATATGTATATTTTATACTTCCGAGGATGTAGCCTATATCTATTTTTCAATTTGATACTTTTTCCTTACTAAAGAGCTCATTTGTCATACATATAATGTTAAAAATTGATGATTTTTCGTGTATTATTTGGCATAATTATTGACATCTGAAAAGCCGACAGCAAAATTGGCAATTTTAAAAGACCCAACAGATTGCAATATCCATTGTTAAATTTTTTATCTCAATCCTCTACTGTCCCTTAAATTTTCTTTGCTATAATAATTAATTCTATAATTAATTCTAACGCACTTAAATACAATTCTAACCGTATCTCAGGAAATTAAGAAAAAAACATTAGCTTTTTATGGAGAAGAAATTTTACGATTTATAAAATACGAATATCACAATTATTACTAAATGTGAAATTCAAACTTAAGAAGATTTCGCTGTTAAGCCATTTTATTTACCCTCACTATATGGGACACACTGAGTAAATTAAATAATTTTTGATGTGCTTAAACTGTACGTTTTACCAAGTTTCAGTGTATATAATAAAGACGACGTTCACCTCTAAACAACGGATGATTTTTTAGAAACTGTTTATTTATCATTAAGCTCCTTAATAAATTTATATTGCAACCGAAAAAAGGAAAATTTCTATAAATGTTTCTTCTAAACAAAGTAAATGTTTCAAAACATTGCAGTTTAAATTGTTTAAAAAACTGCCATTCCTTGATGTGAACAACGACATAAAGTAGGATAGTGTGTTGTTGCTGGATATGAGACTCGCGAGAAACATTCAAAAATTGGAAATAAAACCTTCACTTTCTGCAACTTCTTTCTTTTCTCGATTTCATAAAAAAAATTCATATTAATGCCTTATATATTTAACAATGAAGTTTATCAGTCTGAAAGTCAAAGATTTCCGGGTTAAGTATTTTATTATGAAACGTGTGATCAGTTTTTTGTTTTCGTCAATTTATGTTAGAATGAACAAAACCAATTGATTAAATATCTTCATTCAAATTTTAAAATCAGAACTTTTGATGAAAATATGGGTACTTACGTATTATCCGAGCCACTTCGTATTCACTCCGCCAACTGTGACGTCGAAGATATTAATTACAGTAACCCTTATTTTTATTTATTTATTTATTTATTTATTTTTTTGCTTTCTGCATTTAAATGCATAGTTAATATTATATAGTTGCCATATTAAAGACAGCAGCAGAAGTATTCAGTTACATATAACTATGTAATATAATGCAGCATATAAAAAGCAATATTACATTATATTCACTGATACAATGTATTTACATTACATAATATGTACAGCATATTCATTCTGGTGGACACAACAAACCAATGGAAATAAAACTATCACTGTTTATATCGTTTATTGCCAAAAACCATCAATTTGATGTTCTGTAAATAAATGTATACTAAGTTACCGTTTCGCATTATTTAAGCTTGCTTTTATATTATCTATCATTTTTAACAATGCTATGTATTTCTTAAATGTACATTAAATTACCATTTTTAAAATAATTCGCAATCGACAAAGATAAACAAAATTGCCGATTGACAACCATTTTTAGCGATCTATCTACCTGTCCCGGATAATATGTAAGTACCAAAATAAGAATGGAAATATAAGGTTAGTAGTTCCGGTATTTATTATGTTCCGAACATAATCTAATATTATTCTTCTTTATTGATACGACAACTTCAACGGTCTCGGCAGTACAGACAAACATATCGATTACAACAATGTAAATCCATCTTCTTAGTTAAATAAAATTATAATTTATTAATCATAATTTTTTCTCATAATCCATCAATTCCTTACATTATAAAAAAAAGTGATAAGAAGTTATGCATTTTTTATTAATTGTTATCTACTTTCAGTTTCTCGTCTGATGGCACGATTCTATATTTCGGATACAATTCCAATAACTTTCTTTCGTATATCTGAATTTGAAGATATTTATTATTCGCTTACATAAACAAATTAATAATTTGAGAGTCAATAGCAATTCTGTCGCATACAAAACATGCGTGACAAATAATCAGATATTGAAAATCAAACAAAATGTATTTCTCTGTCTATTTATAATGTTCATATTTACGTAATAAAGTCAAGGATTTCAATAAATTTAAAAGACGTGAGAAGACAATTTTATCAATCTGCAGCACAGTGTTAATTGATGTTATCAGGAACTGTTTAAATCTAATTTCTTACGAATTCTTAATCTGCCAATAAAATTCCAAGAACTTCAAAATATATCAATAATTTGACAGACATAAATCACATATTAATGCTTTCAAAGAAGAACAAATTGGTATTAGATAGAAGGCATGCATGACAAATTTTCAGATATTGGAAAACAAAAACCAATTATCTCTTTCTGCAGCTTCTTACATACTTTCGGCTGCTACCATAAAAATCCAATTCCTAATAATCCTTTATATGTATAAATACCGAAGTCCATCTGCCAGACAATCAATGATTTTGCACGGCATTAGACTTGTGATCAAACCCATCTGTTCCCAAATGTAACAGCTATAACTTGTTGTTGTTAGTCGAATGAATGGAGAGTGTTAGTCGATATCCGCCAGTGTTACCGAAATTGAATTAAGAATACGATAACGAGGAGGGAGAATCCCATTCAGATTTTGTTATACGCAAAACTTGTGTAGAGGAATGTGAAACTGTTGAAAGAGACAACTAGATAAATCTAAACGTACACCGTTTATTTTGCGAATTATTCATGGAAAGAGATCGATCCATTTTTTTATTACTTTACTGTTATAATATATTACAAGATGACGAATAATAAATTTAGAAGCAAATAGAATATTTTCATGTAAAATTTGTATTACCTTGAAATTAATGTACGTAAAATACCCTAAAATACCGCTAATTTTCATTTTTTTTTTATAAACTATTATATTCAAGTACAATCAGATAAGTTAAATATTCATTTCTGCCGTTATGTTTGTGTATATGCCAATTATTTGTATGTGCGCTTTGAAACAGCAATCGAAATATTTAATAGTATGCAGCTCTGTTTAAGTGTTATTCAGATTTTTTATGCATATTCTACACAGTATAATAATCATAAGAACTAATTTTTATTTATATTAAAACCAAAAGTTGTTGCTTGAGTGACTGATCTATCTCTATGTTTGTTTTTTGGTGATGATTTTAGAAATCTGTTGCACGTAGTGGTCTGTAATTTTGATAAGGATAGGCGAAAATAGGTCCGAAAGCATCCGATGAGAATCATACTTCTTCCTTTTTTAACAATTAACCGAGATATTAACTACAAAGTCTTTTGGACAAACTTAAACTTTCAGCAGTTCGCCTTTGTTAACCTCGTATGTACGGGGAATCCTCGGTTTACCAAGCTGACAAAGAGAAAAAGATTTCTATTTACTACATTTTGAAATCAGAATCTCCTGATCCCTTAAGAATTTACATAAAAAAAGGTGAACCCCAACTTTTTTTAAAAATCTTTCTTAATTATAACGGTAACATTTATTTAAAAAATATTAATTTTTACTCCTTCAGAAAACTTTTTCTGATTGTCAGTTTCGTATTAGTTTTCGTGTTTCAGTTTTATCTACATTTTTAAACTGCCATTTCAGTGTCCTGGATGATACAAAGTTAAAAAAACAAACACCCTCTCATTCACGATACCTTCCCTGTTATAAGGGTATCTTTTACAATTAAAAATAAAATTTTTCCTGATGTCGATTCCATGTACATATTCACCCACTTCATATTAGGTTTCATATTTTCCGTTTTTTGTGTAGTTTTAATCTGCCATCTGTGTGTAATAGGATAGAAATATATAAAATAATACAAAAATACCTATTTATATATGGTACTTTACCGGTTGTGACGGTCCCTATTGTTTAAAAAAATATTAATCTTTACTATTTTAAACTATACTTTAAAATCTAAACTATACTTTAAAAACTAAACTATACTATATTTTTTTCTGAAGATCTATTTCATATTCTTTTGTATGTTTTAGGTTTTTCTGAAGTTTTAAAATGCCATTTCTCTTTCTCGGATGGAAATATATAGATAGATAGATATCTATTCACTTTTTCAGAAAAACATTCCCAGTTGTAAAGTATTTTTATTTAAAAGCATTATTATTTACTATTTAAATAATATACGTTCTGGAGGTAGACTTTAATTAAGACCCTCATCGACCGCTTATAACCGAGTTTTCTTTAGTGCGCGTTATTGTCACTGCAGAGAACGATTAATCCCACCATTCTTTATTGTCGAAAACATCAGTTTGTATTTTAAATGGGGGAACATGCTGTCAGCGATCACTTAAGCGCATATTCCTCGAACTGTTCGGAGATATCATTTCGTATTTTAAAAAAAGAAGAGAAATTCAACGGAAGAGAGTTTTACCGCCGTTGTACTAATATCATATTGTTATAACTCCAGAGAAATTGATAGTTTCAACGGGGGTTTTGAGAGTGAGACCCCCAACGCCAGGTTCGTTTGGATAGATATTCAATTAAAAATATACAAATTTGATGGTTTTCACTGCGAAGCTTAGTGGGGGCCCAAATATAAGTTTGTTTGAATATATTTAAGTTAAAAAATCTAATTTTATGCAAAATTGGGGTTCTAAGCTACCGAGTGTTGTGGAGCTCTCAAGAATTATTCCATCCCGGAAAAAAAAAGTCTGAATTTAACACCGATTTGGGGATATATATTTAAGTTTATTATATCGAGCCCGGGTAACGCCAGGCGGTTCAGCTAATATTAAGTAAAATATTTTGCATAAGGTAGTCGAAAAATGTTAGAGTTGAAATTTTAAATTCTTTGAAGGGCACTTTTAATTTTTTTTTCAATTATTCTGTTATTGTGCATTCAGGTAAATTAAATATTCATATCTACGATCGTATCTATATGTAGCGAATTATTTTAACTTAGTTAAAACTATTTCAGTAAAAATTTAAATATAATTTATGCAGATTTTTAAAATTTTATTCGAATATTAATAACATGTATTCTTCAATATAAAATCATAAGACGAATTTTTTAATGTTAAATAAAATCTTCTTCTTAGATAATCGAATAACTTTAGAGCAGAATTTTTAATTTTTTTCGTATTTAGGGTTATTCGTTCAACTGAAAATAGAGAATGATAATTCTATCTCGGCTTGCAATTATCTGACAATCATATCAAAACGCATTTCTCATGATTGTATGTTGTTGAGAAAATTTCTCGAAAGTGGGAGATAATTATCGTGGAGTAGTTGTTGTGGGACTGACCGCCTGTACATCGATCAATGAACATTACATGAATACTGGACAGTAGTCAAGCGCATCTGTTCGTCGATCTCTTGGGACCCACGCGGGGTGGTGCGAAATCAATGGAGCATTAGGCTTACATTTGGCTCTTCACGGAAAATTAATTGACCGTTTGATGACAACGTTAGATAATTGCACCCCAATTTTAGAACTGAAACTTTCGAGATATATGCTCATTCCCTTAGTTGTTTTAAAAGCGTGATTTTACCAAACTGCATGTATAATTTATGAAAATGCATGTTTTAGACATAAATAGCAAGGTTTTTAATATAAATAATTGTTATCTTTAAAAGCGATTTCATTATTTTAGGTATAACATGTAAAAGTAGATTTAATTCAATATAAGTCACCAATCCTATTATGTTGTAATATGTGAGTGTGTTTGTGTTTTACATATATAGTTTCAAAATTAGGATACATTAAGGGTTCGAAAGAACTCAAATTATCCGTAAGGACACGAGAATGTTAGAAACATTCATAAAATTTCAAATTTTAAATTAGTTTCCATAATTAATTATTTCGGTACTTTTCAATGGATATTTTCCAATGTTGGTAAATAAATTACCCCTAATAAGAGTGTATAAAAGAGAGGAAAGTGCAAATAATAGATATTATTACATTTTTATTGACACCATTTTCTCATTAAAGTTGAAAAGAGACATTTTCAGTTAAACATTATTGTATTTTTATTAAAGCATTTTTCTCATTAAAAAAAAAAAAAAAAAAAACATTATTTTTAATTCGAACCGCTAGTTATAAAATTCTTCAATAAATTCCCTTTACAAAAACACTTAGAGAAATAGAATGATATTATCACACATGTGATCCTTAAGAAACCATGAAACAGTTTCTATACCGGTCTGTGAACAAACTGACAAAAAGTGATACAAAATGTCGACAACTTCGTGATACTATCTTCATATTAATTATGAGATTAATTATGAAAGTTTGGTACATAACGACTTCTGACCTTATTGAGTACAATTCTGATATCAGAAAACGAAAATTCAAAAACAGTTGATTAACGTATGGCCGACCAAAATAAAAATATGGATGAATTTAAAAAAAAATCTTTTACATATAGTTTTCAAAGCAAGTAAATTTTAAGCTTTTTTACCTTGGTGACTAAAAAAGAATCAAACTGATTGGGTGAAGTGAAATTTTTTATTTATAATGCTTGAAACCGGTATATTGTCTTCTTGGCATTGTAAATTACTATTTTAAGTATAAAAAATGAATTGCGAGAATCGAGAAGAAAAAAATTACAATCTGACGAAAACATTTCTGCTACATTTAGATGCTTTTATCACCCATCAACTAGATTGAAACGATTTGCAAAATGAAAATTACGTTTAATTCGTATATTCGTAAAATATTATGTTGTTTAATAACAAAAAGAAAAAAATATATTCAGATTAAATTATTTGAACTTAATGTTGCAAATTTTATATTATATATTATTCCTGAAATAATAAAAAAGTAATTGAATTAAATTATAGTTTAAGTCATTAAGTTTGCCCTAATTAATCGGCAATTGCAATAAATAAATATATATTTATGGTACTTTATGCAAGAAGAAAAAATTGCATAGAAAAGGGTGAATATTAATTTATTTTTGCTACATGATAAAAAATGCGAATATGACAATTTAAAGAAAAACTTGAGTCAAAATTAGAGCAGAATCTATAGTCAGCTATGTTTTCTTACCTCTTTTAGAAAATAATATGCAGGTTATAAAACATTTAATTTATGTATCGGATTCTGCGAGATTCATAACTCTTTTTTTATATTAAACTATTGCTACATTATAATTTACAATATAAATAATAGATTATTTATTTACAAAAAATTAGATTATTAATTTGTACATTATTTTAAATTTAATTATTTTTGTCAGTCAAGATCATTTTCCAGAATTTAAACTTGTTAATTCTATCAAAAACAGAACACGTTTCAAAAGACGCTACGTTCTTATCTATGTATTGATCATGCACCACTTGGATCTTGGATCAAATAATGATTTCTTAATGTTCTCTTGTACCTATGTCCTTTTGTCTCCTTTTCTATATAATTTTAAATGGAATTATTTTTTGTCAGTCGAGACCATTTTACGAATTTAAGGAGCGAAAGGACCTTCAAACTCATTTTTTTATCCTGTTTCAATATTGTTCAAGGGCACACTCTATGCATTATGGCATATATTTATCGCACAAGAAAAAACAAGTTGGAAATTGCTCGTCAAACGTGGCAAATGAGGTGCGTTCGTACTATAACTAGTTTTATAATTACTTTTTGCACCCCATATTGTACTGAATGTATTTTTTTTGCGCTTCATAAGTGCATAGTCTGTAACATCATTAAAATGCACTTACAATAATTTTTTCCCCATTCCCCGTAATGTAACGGAAAACTTTTGACTGTCCCTGTAATTAAACTATACATTCGATTTTCATAAAATTTGAAATGGCTCGACAAAATTTTGCAGCAATTATATATTTAAAATTTCAGACCATTCGGAAGGCTGTAAAATCATTAAAATGCATTTGCAATAATTTTTTCCCATTGGCCGTAATGTAACGGAAAACTTTTGGGTGTCCCTGTAATTAAACTATACATCCTATTTTCATAAAATTGGAAATGGCTCGACAAAATTTTGCAGCAATTATATATTAAAAATTTCAGACCATTCGGAACTCTGTAACATCATTAAAATTCACTTGCAATAATTTTTCCCATTGGCCGTAATGTAAAGAAAAACTTTTGACTGTCCCTGTAATTAAACTATACATCCGATTTTCATAAAATTGGAAATGGCTCGACAAAATTTTGCAGCAATTATATATTAAAAATTTCAGATCATTCGGTCGGGTAGTTTTTGCTCTGTTATATGCGGACGGACAGACAGACGGACTGAACGACGACTATAGGTGCTACGTATTTATATAATTACGAACGCACCTAAAAATGCATGAAAATGAGGAATTTTCCCGAATATTTTTAACGTTACGGAGAACTTTTCAAAATGCCTTATGCGCATTCCATATCAATTAAAATCCTCAATATTTTTTATGCTAGTTTGGTTTATCTATAAAAATGAAATGTGCATCGAATTTTCTAATTTTAATATAAAGGTTGAAAAAAAATTTCTAAACTTTATGAAATTTCCAGCATTTTTGTATCATTCTACTGGAATAACTACCTTTAACTTTTCCAATTATATTTAGTTAAAAAGAACTGTGCACAGTTTTATTTGTATATATAAGCCAAAATTTCATAAAAAGTATAGGGGATTTTAATTGATATGGAATGCGCATGAGGCACTTTGAAAAGTTCTTTATAATGCGTAACACATTCAGGAAAATTCCTTATTTTTAATCCAATTTTTTTTAGTAATTCATTGTGGTATAAATATATGCCATAATGCATATAGTATGCCCTTGAATACTATTTAAATTGAAAAAAAAAATGAGTTTCATGGTCCTTTGTCTCCTTAAATTTGTTAATTTGATCTATGTACAGATCATGGCTCGGTTGCATCATGAATCAAGGACTTATTTGTTAATATATCATACTAGATAGATATAGAATGTAAAAATCTTTATTTTTTTATTCCTGTCGTAATGCCATTTTTACAAGTTTGAATTATAAAATATTGAAATAGGTTATATAGTAATGTTTTGTTTTTTTTAAACTCTCATTTCATACCTAAAGATTGGCATGTATTTAATTTCATATAAAAAAACGATTAATTAATGTTTGTGACTTTATTATGGCCTAGTTCATGTCATATTACAAATCGTTTTTTTTTTTTTTTTTTTTTTTTTTTTTTTTTTTTTTTTTTTTTTTTTGCTGTGCCGTACTGATTCCAAAGCATCGCTATACCAAACTGAACATATAAAAATTATTCCGAAGTAGGAACTTTATTTTTCCAGTTTTTGCCACATTTTAGAAAACTGCAATTACAGTGTAACATCTAGAAATCATCTCATCGTAGCTTTTTTGAGTTTTTCGTTCAACCAAACACATTAAAGAAGTTTCGAGAACCAATTAATAATACGGTCTTTTGTATCATATTTTAAAATCCTGCTTTGCTTAGCTCCGTGGAAGAAAAAAAGTTTACATTATCCGTTTTGGGCTAAATATTACGAGTTATTAATAAATATATAAACAGGAAAAACAATCATTCTATCTCTATTTTAAAGTAAATTTTCAAAGCTGCTTTTTTAAATTTCAGTTTTGCAATACAAATAATTACCACTACAATTATAACAGCTGGAGTTTAAAATAGAAATTGTATTTTTATTTTTTATTTTTTTATTTGCTTATTCATAAAAAATGCCAATGTCACGAGTAGGTTTAAAACAATTTTGAACTAACATCATCAAAAATAAATTTGGGGATTTATTATTTAAGTAAATATGAATATTTACTGGCAAAAATTAAATCTTAAGGAATTTCGTATTTTAAAATCCAATAAAAAATTCAACTGAAATTTTATACATATTTTTCCTCATAAAGAAAAACTGTTGTAATTTTTTATCGATCTTAGTTTTTCGTTATAAAAACTTTAACGCATAATAAGATCATAAACATTAATTAATCCGTTTTTATATAAAATTAAGTACACATCAATTTTTGTTAAGAAATAAAAGTTCAATACAAAATTTATTATGATACTATTTATAATCTATAATTCAAACTGGTGAAAAAACCTTTACGAGATCAATAAAAAGATATTTTAAGAAATTATTTTTTTTTCATAAATTGAAGTTCTTTCCGAAAATGTAAAATTTAATTAAAAATTTTATTATGATATATTTTTTTTTATTCCATAATACTATTTTCCGAAAAGCGCTTTGCGACATCCAAGATAATACATAGTTTTATAGGTTATGTTTGCACAGAATAATATTTTGAGGCTATAATGATGTTCGAAAGCAAAACTTTTCTTAAATTAAATCTCTTCCTGAAAATGTAACTCTTTGTATCAAAACCAATATGTTCATTGTTATCTAACTTTGACGGTAATTCCTTCGTTAAACCTGCACCTTCTGTTCGTTATCCGTTGAAAGATGACAAAGTCTTTCTGATGGAGCAGACGGCATCCTTCCTGCCAGAGTTATAATTCCGTGGCGTAACCATGGATACGCTGTGATCTTAATTAACCTTACAGAATGAGCTGTGCTGCAGTCGTAAGGTCTAATATAATCCAGCTAAATCCCTCTCTAATAAAGCTAAAGGAAATTTCTAATCCCAGAGGTCTTTCTATGTTCGTCAAAAGTATTCAAATGTGTCTGCAAATATTACACAACATGGTTATTTGCGAAATAAGATTTGCCTCGAGAGTGCGAAGTGTCGAAGTCTGTGAAGAAGGTAAAGAAAGTTTAACGCAATCAAAAGATTATTTGAACGCATTTGCGTAATTCTCAAGGATGTCGAAAGAATATTTATTTAATTCCTTAATATTTTTTTTCGAAAAACTGAATTGTATAAGATATTTAAAAGTAAAATTAAAAAATTCATTGTATCAAAAGAAACATCAGAATAAAAACGGTTGAATCTAATTAGCATTAAGAAAAATTGCTTTTTTTTCCTTGTATATAATTTTGAATTACTTTTTTAGAGAGGCGTTTGAATAATATTCTTAAGTGGGAAGAAAATGCACTGCACAGTGACCCAGATTGCGTTTATAGCAAAACAAAGCAATATATATAAATATATATGTTACATTATTAGATCTAATTCCACGATTTCCTTATCTTATTATAAATTACTACTTTATATTCACTAAATCCTTATCCTTAAATAATCACTATCGTTAACTCTGTTAAATTCCTTTTAATATCGCACTTGTCTGAATTGCTTAAATAGTACGCTTTTAGTATTCTTAAATTAAATGTTCCATTTCCGCGCTTTTTTCTTTCTAGAATATTCTTTTAGCTTTCATTTATACTTTCCCTCGCATTTCTAAGGTTATCCTTTTTCCCTTCAAATTCATCCGCTTGCTCTGTCCGCATTTTTTTCATGACGTGATATTCTTAATTATTCATTGGTTGAGAGCGCGATCTACGTCATATTTGTATTCTTACACTTGGGGAACAAAAAGTCGATACTCGCTCTGTTTCAGCAGAATTTGTCGTATTTCTACTTTCATAACTCACCCTGGTCTCCGTCTGATATTTTCTATTATCTATAATTTGTTTACCCATAATTAAATACTACGTAGCAATGACTTGATGAAAATGAATTGGTGGAAACTGAACCGCCGAAAGCTCTTTCAATAAAATCCTGAGTTAAATTATGCATTGTCACAATTATTCCGGAGAAACCTACACTGGATAAATGTGTTACCTGGCCTACCACTCGATGACTGCAACTACTTTCCAATATCCATGTTGATTTACTACGAAACATTCTCTTCGTTAAAATTAAAATTCGTTATATTTGTCGACGAGAATTCAACTCTACCGGTGTTTCTATTATTTTCAACATTGTACTACTGGTAACATAGCAACCAGTTATTTCGTTCACTAGTAAAACCTTCCAGTGTTAGAATAATCTAACATACATATTCCTTTTTTTGTTCTTTAAAACATTCTTTCTATATTTTGAAATATAAGTGGATCGGATAACACTATAAGATTTTAGAATACAGCTTAGTCGAAAAATTTAAAAATATAATTTTCTGATGTTGATTCGTTCACGTGGAAAATAGTTAAATGAAGTCAAACAATTTAAACTTCCAGGATGAGCGGGGGTTGTAGTCGTAATGTCTAATATAATCCAGCTAAATCCCTCTATAATAAAGCTAAATGAAATTTCTAATCCCAAAGGTCTTTCTATGTTCGTCAAAGGTATTCAGATGTGTCTACAAATATTACACAACACGGTTATTTCCGAAATAAGATTTCCCCTCCAGAGACCGCGAAGTGAAGAAGATACAGAAAATTTAACGCAATCAAAAGATTATTTGAACGCATTTGCGCAACTCTCAAGGATGTCGAAATAATATTCATTTTATTTCTTAACATCTTTATGGGAAATGAATAGGATAAAATATTTAAAAGTAAAATTGTAAAATTCATTTCAATAAAATAAATACAAACATAATTAAGTTTTTATCACAGAAAGTTACGATTTAATAACCGGAAATTAATTATTAAAGAATACTGGTGATTAAATGCCCGTAAACATTTAAATATATGCTCGTGTAAAAACAGATTAAGAGGGAGTAATATTGTTCTTTTACTTAAACGCAATATGACTGTAGAATAAATTGACGAGTACGGCTCGCTTTCCACGCACTTTAACCCCTTAATTCTCGCTCCCGTCATATTCACGGGCTGTGTCTTTTTTTAGACTTATTCAGATTTGCTAGATCCCCACCAGTTATATAAACTAGTGTAATTAGCTTTATTATGTTATCATTTTACCTGTCATTAAATACGGTGAATATTTCTGTTTTAAAAAAGTGGTGCCGGAAAGCAAACTGAATTTTTAAACCGTAATTTAATGCGACCGTTAAGGGGATAAATTTATATAAAAGAAGTATACCTTTATAAATTATTCATTATTAATAATTTAGAATAAGATAGGATGGATTTGTAACTAGCCTATAATATGCATTAACGGAGGATGTGACATCTATGATCAATTTTTAATACTATTAGACAAAAAAAAAAAAAAAAAAAAAATCATACACAAAAGTGTTTAATTTTTTAAAATAGTATCCTTTTCAACTCTGAATTATACTTTCTTCGGGGTATCAAAATCTAACTATAGAATATTAAACATTCCTTATATAAATATCGATTGTAATCAGCATGTTTCGCACAATTTTCTTAACAATGAAATTATTATATTGAGTGGAACGCTAATATAGGCGTAGTGGTGCGATTGCATTTTTGAAGTACATAAAAATATGTAATATAACACAGAAAAAATAAATAGAAAATATTGAACAGTAAGCTGCATTACATTATTTTGTACTCTTCTGAATTCTCAGCAGTCTGCGTTACATCAAAGCTTGTCTACACTGTAAAAAAATCTGTAAAGTTACAAAAGTTTTTCTAGGAAACTGGTATTCCTAGAACATTTTATGTAACGGCAACAACAAAAATCCATGTAACAGACACACTTTTGCGCCAAAAAGTAAAAAATTTGTAAGGTTACTAAGAATATTTTAGGAAACTGGGATGCTTAGAACGTTTCATGTAACTGCAACCCGGGTTACAGATAAAATTTTAGTAAGATATCTGTAATTTTAGCAGATTCATTTGTAAAGTTACAGATTTCTGTAGCTTTACAAAAACTAGTTTTGTAGATTTGCAGCTTTTTTTGTACAGTTACAGATGAATGTTTAGTAATCATGTAACTTTACATCTGTACAACTACAGATTTTTTTACAGTGTATTTGGCTGTTGTCTGCTCTGAAAACTTTATGCTCGTATTCCAAATCAACTCAAATTGATGGTTAATCGCAAAAAAGTCGTTGAAAGCTCAAATGGTCACGGTTAATCTAATTGGACTTCATATGAGATTATGTCTGATTGCTTTATTGGCAACTACCGTTTGAGCGTTCAACTGGGGATTTTGTGTTAACCAGTCGTTGAGGTAGATAGTGGATACGAGTGTTAGATATATCAGTCAAAGTAAAATTTTCTCGGAGAATTTTTTGTCATATCAGTGTTTTTAGGACTTAAGTTTTGAACCACATATGATGCTCATTTGAGCCATAGGTTTAAGAAATTGTTTTTAAACATATATTTTAATTCTAAAACATATGTACGATTTTATATGTTCCTCAAAATAACTTCATTATTATTTCTGCAGTTCAGAAATTAGAAACCAACTATTTAGACATATGACGTCACTGGAAACTTTGAATTTTTTGAGAATTTCATTCTATATTATAATGATTCTCTACTTGAAATTTAGAATTTAATAAAAATTAATATAATAAATATTTTCTAAATAATACTAAATAAGCTTTTTGCAACGATATATGGAAAAATTATATTTCTTTTTCCCCAAACAATCGAAACATCGAATACAAATTAAATGAAACATATCCTGTGGGCAGACGACAAATAATTATTAAATTTTCATCATTCTATCCACACTGTATGCCCCTATAGAGACTTGCACTATGAACCGACATATGATGATTTATTATAGGTATGTATTAAGTATTTTTGTATCATATTTAACTTTAATTAATTTTATTATTAATTTACGGTCAGGTTTTCGAAAACAAGGATTGTCTACATTTTCAAAATTGGGGAAAATAATTTATGTACCAAAATTTCTAGTTTGTATTTGAATTTATTTATAATTTTTAACTTCTCCATGCCGCGTTAAAAAACTTACAAAAGTAAAAATTGTGTATCCCAAATAGTATCCTATATAAATAAAGGAACTTAAATATTTCAACAGTTATTTAAAATATGTTTTCGCACGTTTTTTAAGACATTAAACGCCTGATTTTGTAGATTTACGAAAATGGGAAGAAACGATGAACACAATTTCCATTTCTTGTTTTCGTTCTTATAATTACTATTTTTCTTCTTACAGATGCCCGTTTTTTGAAATGTAGAGTGCTAATAATATTTTAATGCAGTGATTGTACAGAATACATAATAGAAACGAAATATACTTTACAAATACTTCTCAAATTTAAACTATTGTTTTACACTTTGTTATATCTATTATATATATATATATATTAGGTCTGTTTATTATAAAAGAGACGATTTTAACTTTAAAACAATTGCAATATTAAATTTCAATTCAAATGTCCATATATCGGTATTCAGAAACATTTATATTAACGGTTTAAACAGATTAAACCGATTGACATCAGATGGAGACATTCTGAAAGAGGATATGCTTAAATGGTGCGTCATTGCTGTGAAACAGGGTTATCCTGTGTGTCTGGTTAAAAATATGACGTATAATTCTGTAAGATCTTGCAAGAACAGAAGTTAATTGATGCCTTTACTCGAAGCGTGTGGTTTACGGAATGTAGTGGAAACAGATCGCTTTGATATGGATTGGTCGGTCGGTTTCATTTAGCTTTAATCTTGTTTCATTCGCTTTTTCAGTATGGTCTCGACAGGTAAATCTGGGGAATGTTGCATGCTTAAAAACAGTTTTAACCCTGTATTGGCTTGTCATAAGCCACGCAAACCTGTCTTCATGTTTAATTAGTTATTTGCCTTGTTTCTTATGGTTGTTATGTTTAAGTTAAAGTTGGTTATGTTGTGTTTCTTTAAGATTGTTTATTAAGTTAAATTATAGTTCTTATTTGGTTTGGTTCAGTTAATTTTGTACTTCAATTAAAGTTTACAGTTTATGGTAATGCTTGAAATTACTATTGGAATTTTTTAACTATATATATATATATATATATATATATATATATATATATATATAATACCATTTGGAACTGACTTTACTGAACAAACTATACAGAAAATTTGAAATCTATATAAAAGGGCGGAGGGCTGGATAACTCTGTGAGATATTTTAAAAGTTCTGATACATTACTCATTTTGGAGAAGAAATAAGACAATCCTTTCCCAAAGTCTGAGAAAAGAAATTGATTCTCCCACTGTTCATTTTCTGAAAATCTGCCAGCGGAAAACAATTTTCTTCAGCCTGAAACCCTTTTCAAACTTCTGTCGAAAAAATTTTCTAAGATGCACTTGCATCTGACAGTTCTATACGTAGTAAAGTGTCAACTTATCTTGTTTAAAAACGAATTTTGAAAAAAATATATATATAAGAATTTCAAATAACACGGAAAGCATTGTTTAAGGGTTATTTATGTCCAGTAGAGCTTTAAATTGGTAGAATTTCTTACAAACTGTCTCTGACACTGTCAAAAGTAAAAGAAGTTTTAACTTAAGTACGCTTAATGAGCTCTTTTTGTCGATATAGTATTTTTTATTAGCAAAAAAAAAACAAAACAAAAAAATAATCTAAAGAACTTTGTAAATGTTCAGAAGAACAACAGTTTATCATTCTTGAAAATATTTTTATATAGTTTTTAAATAGTTTTTGAATAAAAAGCCAAAGACGTTTTACACTGAATTTTTGACATTAATCTATTTGAAATAAGAAATGATCATTGACACTTTCCAACATAGATTAAAAGTGTTTATGATTTCGATTTGTCTATCGCCTACCCGTACTCAGACTCGCGTAAATATACTCGGATTGTCGAACAATTTATGTACGGAGTTGAGGTGTACTATGACATGCACGGTATTAAAAAGGAAGTGTGCAGTGTAGCATTTATAGTACGTTGACAGGGACACTCAAAACAATTCCGTTACATTATTGTCTATAGGGAAAATTTGCGATCTAATTTAATGATGTTACTGTATTATGGTATTTCAAACGTATTGGGATCGATATACACTACTGAGTCGAATTACATGATTTTCCTAAAGAAAATGGAGTGCATAGTATTTATTGTTCTTTTACAGGGAGACACAGAAGAATTCGGTTACAATAGAAACAATGAAAAATTCTTGGTGATAGTATGTATAAAATTGTGGAACGCGTCTTTAAATTTCACTAGTTTTTTAAATATTACTGGATATGTATAATCACAGATAATGTAACGTAGCTACACAAAAGATCTTAAGCACATTTCCGTTTATTGACAGAAATTTTTGAAAGGGAATTTTCAACTGAACTAATTGTTTCGTAACAGAACTAAATTTTAGCATACTATGTACAAGTGAAAGTCAGTAAGTAGGTCACAAACCGATATGAGTGGCCGGAAATTAGTTGTAAATTGTTTCCAAATATGCCAATAGGTGCATCACTGTCCAACTCTTAAGATGTCAGTTTTGAATTTATGAGACAACAGTTGTACATCAGCACGGCGTTCAAAAGTTGTTGACGAAGAAAGAAGTGGTCGTCCTGTTGAGATTGCGACAGAAGAGACAGTGCGGAAGTTTGAGGAAATGATTAGATCTGACAGGCGAATAACAATCGACAGCATTAACAACTGCAACAGGGTGTCCACATGGTTTAGCCTACAGCCGACTGATGCAGATGTTGAATGTGAGGTACACAGATATCTGAAATTGCAGTCCAAAAACTTTTGTGCAGCAGATATTAGGAAACTCATAAAGAGATAGGACAAATATATCAATGTAAATGACGATTATATACAGAAATAAACATGCCTTTTAAGCTATATCTTGGTTTCCCTTTGACTTTACTTTAGGATTTTGTGACCTACTTACTGACTTGTCCTCTTAATGAAAATACATATAAATCATATATATATAGATCATATACTGGGCTGCAAAATTGAATTCGAATATTTTTCTGACTTCTGATGCTAATTCTAGAAAATGGATTTTCAAATGTGTTATGCGTTTACCCAAATTTTTTATTTAGATATATCTTTCGCTTCATTAATCTCTGCATTTTTGTTACAGTATTTGGAGTGTGTTGGAAAGATCATCATAATATATGCTTGACGCATGACTTTTTGATTGTGTTTTAAAATTATTTCTTGCATATCAGGGTTTATCAACTATTCTTTGAACCTTTTGTTATCCCTCATAAAAAATTAAATAAAGCTTTTTTAAATCTTTTAATTAATTTAATTACAGTTTTTATTTATCCGAAGAATTTCTGGACTATTAATCTATGTGCAAAATTCTAAGTTATTGTTTATTAGTTAATATCTTTATTTTTCGTAAAAACGTGCGTGAAAAAACAAAGTTTTCTGAACTAAATAACATAAGATGCAAATATAGAAAGTATAAATGAATTAAGTGGAAAACGCTTCTAAAAGCAAAACAACAACCAAGAAAGTTAACATTTTGTTTGATATTCGAAAACGTTATTTATGAATCTAGAAAACATGCCAAATAATGTTTTGAATTAACTATTTATTCATTTCTAAAATATATGCCTAGCTTGTTTTTGGTGCAAAAAATAATTGATTTACAAATCAGCAATTATTAAATATTAAATAAGTTGTATAAGTATTATATAACATGTAATTCTGTGTTATGTAAACGTATGTTGATGTGTTTATGTTATTATGTTATTATGTTACTGACTTGAATTGAAATATACAAATGTCTATATACAATTCATCAGCAATATGGAAAAATTACATGAAATGTTAAATTCATGTTCTGATTAATCCATGGCCCCCTGGAGTTTAAACAGCAAATTTTAAGTCTTATACATAGTTATAGTTTTAATTTGCATTTTATTCTGAAGAGATTAATTTCTTATGGTGTATTAGTCGGAAAAGAATGCTGAAAAACAATTTTTTTTAATGCAACCGTGATAATGTTTCGTAATCGAGCTTCATAGATTTAATTTGTGTTTCATTAAGAAGTCTTAAATTTATGATTGTATATTACCTGGAAACAAACACTAAACTTTTTATATTTATTTAAGTCCAAACGTGTTAAATTTCCATAATAGAGCTGTTTGTTTTTAAAATCATAAAAAGTCAGTGAATTTAAATACAATTTAAAAACATATTTGATTTCAAAATACATTAAAATGCATTTTGTTTCATACTAAAAAATAATGACATTTCAGGGCCGTGAATAAACAAACTCTTCTTTCCTACAGGGTTACAAAAGTTACATAAAGTAAATTAAATGCATTTGTTTCTAAACTAAACAACTAAAATAAAATTAAACAGTGATAAAATTATATTAAAGTTATAATTGTGCATTGGTGCGTACTTGAACAGATGCGTTTGTACCGGAATCCTTTCACTGCTTTTTATTATATTTCGATAATCACATAAAACTTAAGTTACACTGTTTTAGGTACAATTTTGTCTTCCCGGAAAATAAGCAGTTTATTTTTTTTTATTTTTGCTAGATTCATGAAATCGTTTAAGAGAGAATTATAAAACCCTATATAGGTTTGATGAATTTTTGACATTTAGAAAATTACAGTGCCTAGAAAGTTCATAATTAAGAAAAGAAAAAAATCATTTTACAAACCATTTGCTAGTGATTGAAAAAAAAAAAGATACGATATTTGTAAATTTCAGACAAAGAAATATTAAAAGCATAAAATTCCATTTTGGGGGCAAAATGGGCTTTTCCTATACTTTATAACTGATTGAATATTTATGACTCATTGTTTTTTAAATTTTTATTCTGTTAAAAGTGATTATTTCAAAAATGCATTTATTTATTTCAGAACCAAATATTATTGTTGGTCCAAGTAACACAACTGCTATGCTTGGAGACATCGTTGTATTTCCATGTGATACTACAGGAGATCCGCCTCCTCAGGTGACATGGCAAAGGAATGGTAGAAATCTCCACACAAATGGACATTCTAGTTATAAAATTCTTGACAGTGGATCCTTACAATTGGAAAATGTGGGACCTGCAGACTACGGCATGTACCATTGCACAGCAAAAAACGAAAAAGGAACTGTCAGTTCCGATACAGCCCATTTACAAGTTGAAGGTAAATCAGATTTTGAAAAATTAAACAAAGCGAAAGTACTTACATGAAAAGAAAGCCCTAATATCCCATTCCAATATTTAGCTTTGCTGTGATTGAAATTATTCCGTCTGTAATTTGTCTTTTCGAATGCATACTGGAATTTTAAATATTTTTTCTTACAGTAATTCTAAATGGTTTATTTCTAAACATATTCTACAGATTTATTTATCATAAATTTACACTGGTTTCCAAATGTTAAGGATAAACAACAAAATTAGGGATTATTTAAAATATTACTTGTAGATTTTAATAAAACTGAGCTACAATATATAAATTACTAGACGATTGTTGCATTTCAGAAATTAACACAATTATAAAATAAACAGAATAAATGTGTCAGTTTGCTATAGGAAAATTAAAATTACTAAGGAGTATGATCACCCCTAGAAGCAATACAGAACATACAGCGATGTGTGATACTGTTAGTTATGCGATCAATAAGTTCGCTGGGAAGTGCGAACCATTGCTCTTGTAAAACAGTTGTAAGCGAGGAAAGGGTCTGCGGAGGGAATTGAAAGCAGCAAAACTATCTTCCTAATGCATCCCAAACATGCTCGATGGGATTCATGCCCGGTGATCGAGCTGGTCATTCCATGCTCTGAATTATTTGGTGCTGAAGATAAACTTTCACGATGCGAACCCTGTGCGTTCTAGCTTTATCGTTCTGTAACAGGAAACCATTAAATATTGCGCCGGCACAAAGGCGCACATAAGCATTAAGAATGTCATCTCTATAGACGTCAGCATTCACAGTTCCACGTCGAAAGACATGGAGGTCTGTACGTCCACCCGAAGAGATACCACACCAAATACAGACACTGCCGCCTCCATACGAATCTCTTTCACGAATGTTTGATGAATGATAGTGAGTTCACTGTTCTATCCAGATCAAACAACGCATACTATCGCTTTGGAGGCTAAACCGGGACTCATCCGTGAAGATCACACGCCTCCATTGATCAGCTGTTCAATGGATATGCTGACGTGCTCCCCTTAAACGTTCCCTCCAGTGATGTGAGGTTAGCGGCACACAAATGGCTGGTCACCTCGAGTAAAGGCCACCCTCATGAAGCCTTATATGCACAGTACATGTTCAAACCAACCTTCCAGCGGCTGCAGCAAGGGAGGCTCTAAGATGAGAGGGGGTTGCTGTTTTATGCATTCGTACACATAATCGCAAATATCGGTCATCGGTGCCTGTCGTAGTTGTTGCACGCCCTTGGCTGAACTTTCTGGAGATCGAACCAGTGGTTTGAAATTGTTGCCAAAGCCTATGAACAACAGAAGCATTTAGCCATCTGGCCACCCCTGTCTGAATTTGAGCTGCCTCCAATCTTCCAATACCACTACATCGCAGCTCTGCGGACAAATGATACCTAGAGGTCATACTAATGAATTGGCTATCTCAGTTTTCTTATCTCATAATCACAGCGATACCTGCAGCCTTTCTCTCTAGCATGCATTTTTATGCTTCTCACAGATGACGCAATCCTATTGCGGCGCCACTAATTTGCATTTTGTAATTTTATTCAGCATCGTTTAGTTAACAACATATGCAAATTTCATACGGATAGGTTTCTTTTTGAACGAGTTATCACTCTTTTTGCGATTTTTCCTTATTTTTTGGAAACCAGTGTAGTTGAAATCTGACCATAAAGATGATTTATGATAGAAAAACATTACTTATTACCCTGACGTTAATGTTCGTAAAAAAGGATTTTCTTCAGAAAATATTATTTGTCTAAATTAACCGTAGTTTATAGCTAATCATTTCGTTTAATTGTTCATAAATTTATGCTGAACGGAAAAAACTGCTTTGTTGAAATTACTAAATTTTGGTTCATATAGCTCCATCCAAATATTTTGGTTGGAATGATCAAATTTTGAGTAAACTAACAAAACGATTTCTTGAATTAACAAAATAATTTGGTTAATCTACCAGAATCTAATCATTCCAGCCAAAATATCTGGATGGAGCTATATGGACCAAAATTCAGTAATTTCAACAAAACAATTTTTTCCGTGTGTTTATTGTTGCTATCATAAGTCTTTAAAGAAAGAAAATAGGAAGAGAAGGGAAGCTGAATTGTCTATATCTACTACGGGAAAATAAATCAATAAATATCTTAATGGACGAGTACTTTATGTGTATGCTTTTATATTAATAACAAGATAAAAAAGAACATGAGTTTCTTGTGTTTGTTTCACTTACTTTTATATGCGTTCTGTTATTTATATCTAAATACGATGCATGGTGCAGACATTTTCGTACACAAATATCTTGAGATAAAATATATATATAGAAAACACCTTTTTCAAGTTTTGCTAATTTTTAATTTCTTTGGAAAACTTTTGATTTGAAAAATCTTTTGAGAGCATGATATTTTTTTTTCTGTAGAATTAAAAAGCTGTAACGAAGAACATATTTTCTTATTTACGAGAGATAATTTACGGTGGAATTAGTCAATCGCAAACAATTACATTATTCCCAGCGTTTAAATTTATAGTAATATACTAAAAAGGTTCTGGATACTAAACATTCCTGTCTTTAAATGGTAACATTTTTTTTTTAAATGGTCGTTATAGGCTTTTTTATGTACTCGCACAAAAAAGTACGGTTGTTGGAGATCAGGCTTTAGAAGTTTTTAGGAAACTTTAGGTGAGAAAATGTTTACAGTTAATAATTTCTTGTTACTTTTTGTAAAGTTTGGCAGCTCTTTGCCTAAAAATTGATTACTTATTAATTTAAAAATCCTCTAAAATCTTGCCTGCATTAGCAATGCTAGATAAGTATATTTTTAATTATTTTTTCAGCAGTGAAATTACGCTTGAAATTATTAAATATTAAGTACTTGATTATTTTCACATTGCTAACTAAGCGTAAACCAAAACAGTGAAAAATGTCCAAGCCGAAAATCGAACAATGTGGACCTCTTTGACCGAGGACCCTTGGAGCATTATTTCAAGGTTCCGGGTTCGATTCCCGGCTTGGACATTTTCACTCTGTTGGTTAGTTAGGGATGTGAAAAAAATACACATACAGGGTGACCTTTTTTAAAGTGACAGTGTTTGGAGCGCACTGTAGCACGATCTAATAGCCGAAATGGCACCAAACTTGGTATTTAGACTAATCAAGACATGGGAAAAAGGATTCCGTGAAAAAAAAAATTGTTCCAAAATCGCCGCTAGGGCATTTTGTGGCGCTTTTCAATGCATAAAATGTGAGAAAAGAAAAATACTAACACATACAATCGTACAGTTAAATTATTAATGTTTATTTACTACATTAACTTCCCCGGTGAGGAATTAGACCACCTTCAATGTGAGCATCGTTCTCAGAAATAACACCGTGCATTCTGTGCACAAAGTTCTCCACAGCCGTACGTAACATATCATGAGGAATATTTCGCACTGTCTTTGTTATGTTGTCCTTTAGAATAGACAAATTTGATACTCCACCAACATAAACTTGAGATTTCAAATAACCCCAGAGCCAAAAATCGCATGGCGTGAGGTCAGGGGAACGAGGCGGCCATGCAACTGGAAAACTCTGATTTATGACTGTATCATCAGTGATGTTTTGGCGCAACAGCTGCTTTACCTTATTACTAATGTGTGGCGGAGCACACTCCTGCATAAAGATTGTCTGTTGGAGACGGTTTCTTTGCTGAAGTTGTGGAATAACAAACGTTTGCAGAATTTCGTGGTACCTTTCTGCATTTATGGTGCACGTTTCGGATCCTGTCGGAGTGATGGTCTCAAAAAAAAATGGCCCAATTACGAATTCGGCTGTGAAACCACACTAAACAGTGACTTTTGGGGAATTTAATAGGATTTCATGCACGGTGTGGGGCTGCTCAGAAGCCCAAATTCGGTTATTTTGTGTGTTTACGGACCCATTGAGATAAAAATGGCACTCATCGCCCCACAGAATGCGCCATGGGAAAGCATCACCAATTTCTACCCTGGCAAGAAACGATAAAGCGAATGTCACTCGCTTATCATAATCACTTGGTTTCAGTTCGTGCAAGCGGCTGATTTTGTAGGGGTAAAATCCAATAACGCGCCGCAAAACTCTCCATACTGTGGAATAATTCATGTCCAATTGTCAAGCTACACCCCGGGCGCTGCTAGTACCAGCAATGGTTCCCTGAGATCCTTCGACAATTGCAGTTGCCACATCAGTTATTACATCTTCTGATACTTGTTTACGTTCTCTCCCAGCGCGAATGGTCAGTGACTCCGTTTCCTCGAACTTCTTAATCATTTTCTTAAGACCATTCAGCGATAAAGGCCCCTTTTGTATTTTTTTTCTGGTTAGAAATTCCCGAAGAGCTACGGATGCACTACATTAATTCATATAGTACAGCTTCACCAGTAACGCACGTTCCGGTAACGTGAGAGGCATGTCCACTGGAGCTCGTTAACTTCAGCTGAGATTATTTGTCGGAGCTGTCTACTACTGGCTTTTATAGCCCCCATTACTGACGCTGTCATCGCACAACATTTGCATTTTTCTTTGTTACCCGTGTTTTGTGCTAATTCTCGTTATTGTAAGCTACAGCAGCGCCACAAAATGTCCTAGAGGCGATTTTTGGAACTATTTTTTTTCTTCACGGAATCCTTTTTCCCATGTCTTGATTAGTCTAAATACCACGTTTGGTGCCCTTTCGGCTATTAGATCGCGCTACAGGGCGTTCCAAACACTGTCACTTTAAAAAAGATCACCCTGTATTTAATATTAAACAATAGCACATAAAAATTCTGAATTGTAAAACAAAATGAATAAAAATGTGTGACAAAATATAACCATATTGCAAGTATACTTGCAGTAAATGCTCATGGTAAGTTATAGATCAAATAACCGTGGAAACTCAATACACTTAAACATTGTCTACTATTTAAATAGATTGAACATTTTTAGTATGCGCTATCTACCAGTTTTAAGAATAGTTTACAAATCTACACAAGCATATAGACATTGAAGATACAGACTCTATTTCTTAGATATATATATTTATTATAGAACTCTATTTACTTAGATTTAAACGTAATCATGAAGCAAAATGTTCTTGATTTCCTTCGGTAGAAAGAAATGGGAATTCTTCAGAAATAAAATACATTTGAATAATTCAGAATCCAAAGAGAAAAAGTTTGAATTTTAAAGAAGCACCGTGCAGTAAAGACATTTTATATTTGGAATTTAAATAATTTTATTCGGATTACCATGCATCTGCGAATAATCTATTCTTTAGCATCAGACCAAATGACCTCTCGTGGCTAAAATGCTGAAACTTTGTATTTTAAAATACATACTAAAAAGGTACGCTCTTTGAAGTAAATGGATTAGAGGGTAAAATATCGGGATCTTTTGATCTATATAAGTTTTAGTGCTTGGTTTATGGAAAGAGCTCATAAAAGGAATCGCCGTGTTCAAGAAAGTTTTAGTAATGGAAAAAACTAGTAAACTGAAATACTCCTGTAGCACCGTAATGAAAATGATCGACTCTGAATCTTTAGCACTTATTCAATGCAAAAGTCGCTTCAGAAGTTAGAGAATAGGGAAGAATACTGCACAAAATCAATCTTTTGCCATCATTGGATGCTTCCAAATAAACTATCGGGATCTTTTGATCTACGTAAGTTTTAGTGCTTGGTTTATGGAAAGAGCTCATAAAAGCAATCACCGTGTTCAAGAAAGTTTTAGTAAGGGAAAAAACTAGTAAACTGAAATATTCCATTTATAACACCGTAATGAAAACGATCGACAATGAATCTTTAGCACATATTTAGTACAAAAGTCGCTTCAGAAGTTAGAGGAAATTGGAGAATACTGCACAAAATCAAGCTTTTGCAATCATCAAATGCTTCAAAATAATCTTAACTAGTATGTTGGGGCCATCACAAAACTTTCTTCTATATAAATCACATCAATTAAATCATTTAAATAGTACAAGAAATTACATGAATTTAGCACCAATTCATATCAAAGTATATCTGAATTTGAAGTTGGATGAAAATTCGTGCATTAGTTCTTGAAATAGAACTATAGCGGAAATTCTGAAAAATGTTGCATAGAAGCGCCACCTGTTGAGCGATTTACACCAAAAATAAACAGCACTAAATGATATCAAGGTATACCTGAATCTGAAGTTTGTTGAAAATATAAGCTTTAGTTCATGAGATAAAGCTATTGCGGAAATCGCAAAAAAATACAGCATAGCAGCGCCACCTGTTGAGCGATTTACACCAAAAATTAAACAGCACTAAATTATACGTCAATTCATGTCAAGGACTAACTAAATCTAAAGTTTGATGAAAATCCGTGCAATAGTTCTTGAGATACAGCTCTTCCGGAAATCGTGAAAATGCAGCACAGCAGCGCCACCTGTTGGGCGATTTACACCAAAAATTAAACAGCACTAATTTACATCAGGGACTAAGTAAATCTGATGTTTGATGAAAATCCGTGTTTTTTCTTTGAGCTAGAGCTATTTCGATAATCATGAATAATGCAGCATATCAGCGCCACATGTTGGGCGATTTTCACACAAAAGTAATCAGCACCAAACTATATCCTGGACTAAATGAATCTGAAGTTTTATGAAAATCCGTGCAGTAGTTTTTGAGATATAGCTATTGCAGAAATCGTGAAAAATGCCGCATAGCAGCGCCACCTGTTGGGTGATTTTCACCAAAAACTAATCAGGTTCAGTTTATATCAAGGTCTAACTAAATATGAAGTTTTGTGAAATTCTGTGCATTAGTTCTTGAGATGGAGTGCCCACAAAATTTTTGTCACATACAGACTCACAGAGTGACAGAGTGACAGAGTGACAGACAGACTCACAGACAGACATTTTCTAAAAACCATCAAATCGTGTTCTGAGCATTCTAAAACGTATAAATCCGTCGAAAACCGGAAGTCGAAAATTTTCACGAATCCAATAGTTTCTTCTTGTAAAGATAGAAAAAAGTAAAAATTGATAATTCAAATGCACTTCATATCGAGCTGAACATTGCTTTCATGTTATGCTTGAAAAGCATATGAAATATTAACCAATTTCAAATCGGAGAGTCGTATGCCATCTATGACATTGCATTTTTTTTCATTAGAGTTGTATGATGATGCCTGTCTTTTAAATGCATGTTGGAAAAAAAAAAAAAAACAAAAAAAAAAAAACATAAAAATTCCTTCATAAACTTTACTACATTACCCAACACGAAGGAATGCAACAAATAAAAGTTTTCAATAAAAGATTGTGTGAAAAACTAAATCGCTAAAAACCATCGCTTGAACACCCAAAATATATAATTCAAGCACTTTGAAAATAGCCAGACGTATACGTTTCTTGAGTACTGGGACCCACATCCCTGGGACGGTATAAAATCACCACGACCCCCCCCCCCCCCCCCCTCAACTACAAAACCCAAATGTCAGTAAATAAAGCACCGAAAGACCCATCATGTACCAACAACCAATGAGATCTAAGCCGAAGTGAAACATAGTGACATAGCAAATGCACCCGGAAAGGTGAGATGTAAGGTACATTAGAAAAATTGTTAACCAAGGAGTTTATAAATTTATGAATATGAACAGCTTCAAAATATTCTAAATCTAGAGGAGTATTGCATTTCTTGATAATAGCTTCCGAATCAAAACTGATAGCCATTAAACGGTTAATATAAGTTAAACTAAAACCACATTTGATAGGAACTGATCTAATATAATTCAATTCTGCAAAAAGGGAATTGTTATCTGAACAAATTATACAAGCTCTATTGATCAAATAATGAAAAGCCGATGCGTTTTGGGAAGGGGTGACATGAATAAAGGGGGCGTGGTGAGAAGGCAAAGGGTTTACGGTAAACGCAAGTGTCAAATGTGTTAAACTGACGAGTTACCAATCCATCACGAAATGACAATTATTGATTATTAACTTTATCTTGATATGTAAACTCAGTTTACATTTCAGTTAATTCAGTTATTGCAATTAACGTAAATTCTCCTGGCAGCAGTGTTACCAGTATGTTTCCGTTAATTGACGAATATCCGTTTATTTGTTCTCCATTACAAGAGATAAAATATACGTTAATTGATGAAAGTGGGAAAAAAAAAAGTTTCTGACCTACAATCGAAATAGCTATCTTCGTGTTCGTTCGAGTTGATGAATACGCTAACCATTGGGCTACACTTGCACAGTAGTGAAACCCTTTGAAGTAAATACGTTTGCTTCAGATGTGTATGGTATGATTAATGTTTTTAAACAACTTTTAATTTTTAAGTTAATTTCGGAAAGATATCGTCTTCCATGAGATTGTATCTGGTGTTTTAATACTTTAGTATTAGCATATGAAAAAAAATATGAATTAAAAATATTTTTAAGTAGACTGCTAGATGTAAAATATAAATATTTTATTTTAATTCGATGATTTTTTTTAGAGTAGAATCGATTTTTTTCCATTCAATATTTAAATTATCTTCTAAATCTGTTCATTTAAAATACATTTAAAATGCGAATATTTTTTTATAAACAACTTTATAAATTCAACTTTATTTAACTTTATTCAAGTTACTCAACTTTATGAAAATAAATTGTGAGTATTTTTGTATGAATGAGAAAAGTAATTGTTATTCATTTTTAAAGTCGAAAACTTTGTTTCTTTTTTAATTAAATTAGAAATATAAATGTGTAGGATTTTCGGTTTTTCATTTTTTAAATAAATTCGGATTTTAGTACTAATAGAGTACTTGAGTGCTATTAATGAGCGGATTTCTTCCTCTTTTTCCGACTTTTGGGAAGAATTCGCTGATAAAATGTGTTTTATAGGAGTGCGGAATTTATTTGTTAAAAAAGGAGAAAAAACTTAGTGTAAATTGACAAGTTTTCTGACAGTGTATGTTTGTTGGATTTTCGTGCGGGATAGTCATAGACCAAACTGTTGCGCCGTTTTATACCAGTTGCTCAGAATTCAAAGGCATCGCCCTAGCTGGATATCCGGGAACTGTTCATACGCGAGGGGGTGAAATAAGATTCGACAAACGAAAGATGATAGGATAAAATCCTTAAAAAAAAAAAAAAAAACTGTGAGTATTTTTGAATGAATGAGAAAAGTAAATGTTATTCATTTTTAAATTCGAATTTTTTAGCCCCCGGTGCGGTATGCTACTTCTGTCTCCCAGCTTATTTTGTGTCAAAAAAAATAACGTTACCTTAGAGAAGCCAGCAATAAACAAAGCAGATGTATCATTGTACAATTAAATACTCTTTAGCGTTTATTTTTTATTTCTAAGCATCGCACATTTTCAATTTTTATACCGTCGTATTGGAAAAAAAAGTACGTTTAAATGCAATTTGTTTGAAACCTGTACCTCCATTGATTTTTGAAATATTTATTTTTTTGTAGTATTTAGTACAATTTGTTTAATTTTGGCAACTCAAGTACTCCTTTTATGTAGAAAGTAAAGGGAAAATAGTTGAAAATAGCAATTAAACCTTTTTGTTGCCATTTTTTCATAACAACCGAAAGAAAATGTAATTAAAATACGTGCTATTTTGAAAAAAATATAAACGAATAATTTCTGTTAAAACATGGAGCTATTATAAACTATATTTAATTTTAAGTTATCTATATTAATGTTACAAACAAATGAATGCCTATAAATCATTAGATAGCCGGTTTTTTTTTTTTTTTTTTTTTTTTTTTTTTTTTTTTTAATGACGGCATCTTTTTGCTGCATTTGTGTATTATTTTGCGATAGTGACATCCTATGCATGCTTTACTGTAGATGTCTAAGAGTGGATCGTAAATGTGGAATTCTTAAGCTGTTGCGAATGACGTCATTTTACATAAAATGAAAGTGTGTGCTTTAATTCTTAAAATTGAAATATGTTTTGTACTATTTACATTTACATATTTTTTTCCATCGAGGGTGACGCTAAATTCTGAAAAAGCAGAATTCCTCTTTTCTAGTTTTTTCTTTTTTCTTTAAATTAGAAATCTTAATGGATAGGATTTTAGGTTTTTCACTTTTTTAAATAAATTCGGATTTTAGTATATAATAGAGCGCATCAGTGCTACTAATCAACGGAATTTCCTCCTCTTTTTCAGACTCTTGGGAAGAATTCGCGGATACAATATGTTTTCTAGGAGTACAGAAATTATTTGTTAAACAAGTAAGAAAAATAATGCGTTAAACATAAATTATGAAAGACTTTCCAACACTTCCTGAATGCTTTAACAAAACTTTGTTATTTAGGGAAATAAGGTATATAAGAGAACTAAGTAAACATTTTAGAAAACGCATAAAATATTTGAAAAACTGATTTCAACAGTTACCGTCTATAGCAAATATGTATTCAAATTCTTTTGAACAGCCCTGTATTGGATCTGTAGGTTGATATATATCCTATATCAACCTACAATATGTTTTCTAGGACAATACAATATGTTTTCCAGGAGTACAGAAAATATTTGTTAAACAAATAAGAGAAATCATGCGTTAAACATAGATTACGAAACACATTTCTTCAAATGCAATCATACCCAGTAACCATTTCGAATTCTTTTGTGTAGCCCTGTATATGAATCACAGCATTTATACACACCATATACAATGCACAAATATATGCATCTAATGGGGAAATTTAGTTTAGCAAGAAAACACATAACGGATTGAAATTTTTCTTTCACAATTTATACTAATAGATGGAAACATACTAGTATAATTTTGTACAACCCTGTAGTTAACCTAGTGCGTTTATTACACGCCACTATTAACTAAAGCTTAATTCAAAGTAAAGCACTCTTAAAACTACTGGAATCACATTTCCAGAAATTATCATTTATAGACGGCCATGTATCCAATTCTTTGCGTGACCATGTATATCATTTTATCTATGTTCTACAAACATTTCTTAGTAAAGTAAATGCAGATCAACACATTTCTTCAAATGCAATCATACCCAGTAAACATTTCTAATTCTTTTGTGTAGCCCTATATATGAATCACAGCATTTATACACACCATATACAATGCACAAATATAGTAGTAAAACATAAAAGCGCATAACATAATTAAAAATACGTTTCCAGCAATTACCGCTACTGTACAGTACTTCGGATACAATATAGTATCTGAAATCTTTTGTGTGTGCCTGTAAATGCTATACACTTCGTATTATACATGAAATAAGTTATAGTAAACCTTATCGACGTATATCAATTTCATTATACATGAAATAATTTAACATAATTAAAATACGCCTGAAAATATTTCCCTCCACCCTATATCATTATTTACGGAATTCTCTTGTGTGGTCCTGTAAATGAATAATAACTATTCTTTGCACCGCATATCCTATAGAATTCATATTTTAGTGCACTTGATAAATGCATATCAATTTTATTATGTTTGAAAGCATGTAACATCATTAAAAATCATTTTAAATGATTTTTTCCCATAGGCCGTAATGTAACAGAAAACTTTTGACTGTCCCTGTAAATGAACTAAGCATACCACAAACTTCATTTAAAATAGGGTTTGTGCTATGATAGAGGTCACTAACATCCAAAAATTTCAGAACGATCCGAGTACATTTACGGGAGTTAGAGCGCGTACAGACGGCCAGACAAACCGAAGTCATAAACACTTTTCATCTTTGTTGGAAAGGTGTTAAAATTTTCAGAACGATCCGAGTATTTTTACGGGAGTTAGAGCGCGGACAGACGGACAGACAAACTGAAGTAATAAACACTTTTCAACTTTGTTGGAAGGTGTTAAAAATGAGGAATAATTTAGTGTAAATTGACGAGTTTTTCTGGCAGTGTATGTTTGTTGGATTTTCCTGAAGGGATTGCCATAGACCAAACTCTCATGCTATTATACCAATTATTTAGAACTCAAAGGCCTCGCCCGAGCTGGATATCGTTAAATTGTTGATGCGCAAGGAGATGATATAAGATTCGACAAACGAAAGGAGATAGAAATATCCTACTGCATCCTCCAAGTGCCCAATATAGTTTTAATTTTCGCTTTCGGCTACCTTTTATTTCAAGTATTAACATGCATCAGATAGTAGAAAGTTTTGGGTTTGGCACATCCGATTACTTTACTCTTGCATGTAAAATTCAGTTACACAGAAAAAAAGGCTTACTTGAGGATTGATAACATCCAGAAAAGCGATGAAATATTTCTGTTTGAGAAAACGGATTAATTCATTATTAAAACTACTCACTTCTAAAAAGCTTTCCAAAAATCAACGGCAACGAAAGTAATTTTATATATATATTATTTTTATCTAAAAAATATATTGGTTTCTGAGCTTTCGAAAGATATATCACGCTTTTCAGAATCACGGGTAAGTGATAAGAGGTTATTAAATTTTTTCGTATGTGGTTATATTATACTAGACAGATAGCCCGTCAAAAATAACGGAAGATGAAATATAAATATATATACAACACATGTGTAAGAATATGAGTAGTTTTTATAGCTTCTTCCGCAGTGATAGTTGAAAATAACACATTTAAAAATGTGGAAATATGTTGCCAAATTTTATTCTTCGCCAAGGCAGTTTTGTCTATTTCGCCTCTATACTCGAAAAATACCGAGGATTTAATTTCTGTATCCTGCTATGTAAAACACATTAAAATTGGTTACAGTTAGGAGCTCAGATATCACAGCGCCATCTAGTGGAGGTTATTATATTAGTAGCATCGGGATGAAGATGTAAAGACATACGTTTTCATATATTACACTTAAAATTTTGAACCAGAGATTTTGAAAAACAACCTTCAAAGCGCGGAATTTAAATTAAATAGCAGTGAGCTCGATTATGAACGATTTGTGGGTTTTAATGGGAATTTCGCCAAATTACCTAGCTACCGCCAATTTGGCTTCATATATGGTAACTTATTTTTGTCGCCCAATTTGGCGATATTTCGCCAATTTGCACAAAATTTAGCGCTATTGTGGAAACCCTGCCTTTAGTAATTTTTAAGAATTACTCATTGTTGAAGCTGGTACCGATTTTTCCATAGGAACCCTAACCCTAACATGGCCGCGAGCAATGAGGCGGTCCAACCGGAATTGTGAGGAACACATAGAGACTTGGATTTTATATAAATAGATTTTAGTATATAATGAAATATTTTTCTTTTTGTACATTATATAATAAATCCATTTTTATGGTCAGCTATAGCACTGGTCACTGTCTGAAAAACCATGAGATTTTTAATTTTTTTACAGTGTATTAAATGAGACTTAAAAGAAATAGCTCCAAAACATAAATACTCTTTCTAAATTACATTTGTTATCCTGATTAAAGTATTCATCATTAACTTAAAATGGTGTAATAGTTAAACTTTTATAGTAAAACTTTCAAAAAATATTTACAGTTGCTATCATAACAGATTATCAGATATACAAGGGGCTTACAAATCGTAGAATTTTCAAGAAGCATGGCCCCGCTTATTAGATAAAAGATTTTATACTTAACATTTAAAACACATAAATTAAAATCCCCTTACTTAATAGCAGCTTTTGCAATACACTTCTGTTATAAAATAGTGCGAAAATTCTATTAAAAATGTGATAGAATTATACATAATCTGCATATCCTTATCATTAAATTACACTTTATATAGCAATTGTTACTTGCTATATCAGCAATGATAAAGTTCTCCAATAGACTTTAATAATAACCAATTAAAAATTTTACACAGCGTCTACGTATAATTATAGTTATGGCATTTTAATAACAATTATAATAATATTCTGATATTTATTTTCATAATTACAAATGTAATGGTGAAGTATCTACAAATTCATTAGTATCAGTGATAATTCTAATTCATCAATTACAACGTAATTGTATTGCACATTAACTGAATTGCAATACTGCCTAACTCAGACAATCTATTAATGCAGCTCTAACAAGCATAATTGCGAAACACGGCAGGTTAAGGTCTAAGTTGAGTTTCTTGCAAGTAAGTGATGAGTTCCATACATTTTTTTCCTATTATTACAATATTTTACAGATCATTAGATGCATATAAGTACGTAGACGTGATTAAAGACTTAGGAAATAGAAAAAAAATGTACTTGTTTAACTTAGCGATTTTACCGTCTTTGTTTAACTTGATTGTTTGAATAAATGGGATTGAAAACATTTAAATAAAGAATCCATGATGACAACAAATCTTTATAATACATGTAATCACAATTAAGGAATTCAAAATTGAAACAACAAACATACAGCAGAACCCCGCTAATCCGAACTAATTGGGACCGGTGCCTGTTTGGATTACAAAAAATTCTGAGTACTCGAAATTCCGATAAAAACAGAAAAGAAAAAGATGCGTACTATAAAAATCGTAAGTTATAAGTACCAGTAGTACAGTATACATCCTCTAATCCGGCATCCTAAGGTCCGGCATGCTGCAACCGGTACGACTTTCGGAAAAAAAATAGCATTCCTTGTTTAATCACTCCTGATATTTATAATAATCCAATGGAATAACTGCAGAATGAGAAATTACATAACAAAAAAAAAAAAAAAAAACGGTTCAAAATCGCGAATCTATAAGTAGCTCAGTCACCACGTCGAGGAGGGGAGGGGGAGAAAAAAGAATTTCTGTAGATAATTTACGAAATCTAACTATTGAAAGTAAAAATAAATTTTTATCATCTGAATTAATATAAATATGTGTTGCCTTTTAGAAAAGAATTTTATAGTGACTGGCAAACAAACTGATAGTCGAGATTTTTTAAAGATGGGTTCTACGAGTTGGCCTACAGTACACGTTTTCATTTTAAATTCGTGTACATATGTTGTACTTTTACATTATTTAGTATTTTTAGGGTTCCGTACTTAAAAAGTAAAAACGGAACAATTATAAGATCACTCTTGTGTCTGTCTGTCACAGACTTTTTATTCGCAAACTATGCAACGTGGTAAGTTCAAATTGGGAGACGCAATAAAGACTATTGACCCACATACTTACAGATTACTAAAAATTCATAAATATATTTAGGAAAAATGTATAGGGGCTAATTAAGTTACTTGAAAAAAAATCTTTTCTTTGTATATCGTATGGGGAATCGTGTGAAAGCTTTCGTAACGCTGAAATCAAAAATATATTTAATTTAATTTTAGGTATTATATTTTCAAAGTTATGGTGGAAAATGCAGTGCAAAAATATGCCCTCCCCCCGCCCCCACCCATCTAATTCCGAATCTGTTGAAACTAAAATTCTGAGAAAATTAGAGGTATTAGACATTAATTTAAACCTTGCAGGAAAATTATAGCGATTATCCTAGGTCACATAGTTTTTCTGAAAATCGCATTTTTCCGTTACACTCAAATTTCGATTTACGGGCTTCAGCAAAAGTGTTGAGCAGAGCTTGAGGTACTTATCGTAGCAGAAGTATAAAACCATTGTTGATCATCAATTTCTGAAAAAATCGTCGGTAATTAACCGAGATATTAACCCTTAATGACACGGACGGTTTGGACATACATAATGACAGGGACGGCGTACTCTATGTTCCATCGGCTTTTAAAGCCTAGATAACTAATTTTAAGGATATATTTATGTAATGCAATGCCCAGAAGCAGTATAAAAGCAATGAACGTAAAATTGTTAAAAACAGATTAATTTAATGAGAATTAATCCCATAAATACTATGAGATTCGCGACTAGTTTCCATTGAGTGGCTCTCTCAATACACCTACTGTGTCTTTAAAGGTTAACTAAAATCCTATATGATAACAAATATACAGAATAGCTATATTTGCTATTATTTAGGTTCCGTATATCTTTGAACTTTCATGGTATATCCATTTATACTTTTCTAGTACACGGGGTGCAAAGGAAAGTCCCTTTAACCTGAAAATACTTGTGAACGGAGAGAGCTACAGCTATGCAAGTGAGGGAACGGTATAGTAAAGCGACTACGCCCTATTTAATGAAAACGACACCGCAGCGCCCCCTAGTGGCGAAATTTGGAAGATAGCCACTGCGAATCGAAAACGAAAAGAGATAGAGTAAAATTTCCAGTTAGAAAGTTTTAGAGCATCAATTAATTAATAAAATAGGACATTTGGTTTATATGGCTAAGACCTGTTTACCCAAAAATGTACGAAATCGATGCACTCCATTTTCTGTAAACGTTTGAATGGAATAGTCAGAAGTATAAAGAACTAAGCACAATTTATGCTATAAATACGTACTTATATCAATACATTTTGATTACATCACGCACACACCCAAAAAAAATGACAAACTGTCTCACAGTGATAAAAAGTATAAAATATTCAGTATTATCGTAAAGTTCACCATTGCTCACGATATGAGTTTGTATTCGTGAGAGTAATTCTGCATGCACATTTCTCAGCATGGAACGTCTATTGCAAGCCTCTTCAATACTACGACATAGATTTAACCCTCTCAAGGGCGGTGGCTAGACGGTCTAGCCACCTAAGTTTAATTCCAAAATTGACAAATTGCATCAAGAATATTTTAATAAAATTTTGCTTTTGTAATTGCAAATTAAAGTGAAAATTAGCGAGGTTTTGTTTTCTGAGAAATTCGTTTGAATATTCTGGTGTCAGTCAATTATTTCATTAGTTTACGAACAGAATTCTTCTGGCCCTGAAAGGGTTATTCTAAAATTTTAGATGCATTGGAAATTAAATCTTTACAGACATTACAGCACTGTACAACGTCACAATCTGTAATTGTGCACTGCTACATTTCCGGAATGTGAATAGACAAAGTGGAATCGTCGCTCAACGATTTCGGACATTTTTGGGTATGCAGGCGACGATCTATAGTATACGTGTGAACCAAATGTCGTTTCGTACTAATTAATTGATGCTCTATAACTTTCTAATTGGAAAATTTGTTCTACCACTTTCGTTTTCGATTTGCAATGGCTATATTCCAAATTTCGCAACGGGTGCTGCTGTATTTTGCATTAGGTCGGACGTAGTCGCTTTACTGCTATACCCAACCCTACGTTGTATAGTTTTTACAAAGTCTTATTATTCTTTTAGCAACGGTATTTTTTTAATAATACACTTACTAATTCATATATTATTGTACGTGCGCGATTAATACTCGCACTTGACCGTTTAATTTTTTATTCTATTCAAGCTGTTTAAAGAATAAAAAAACATGATTTACTCCCATTTTTTTTGTTTAATTCTAACTTCTACAAATTTTTCCTGACATCCATCCTGTAATCCGTAAAATTTTGCAGTAAAAAGTACTTTTTGGTTTTTAGTACAATATCTCAATCTTTTCAGTTAATCTGTTCAAGTATAATTTTCGAAAATAAAATCGGTTCGGATTAGAGGGGTTCAACTGTAAAACCATATTAATTACAAATCTTTTAAAAATTGAACCACTTATAAAATATTGCAGTTGATATTTCGCACCAATATTTTTATGGGAAAAATTATAGTATAAAATACCAGCGCGAATTGTTCAGTTTGGCAATGGGTTCTTTTCAGAGCTGTGCGATCTGCGTTATCCCGGGAGATCGGGGGTGCGGGTCTCATTTAGACTTTCTCCCAATAGGTGATTATAATTTTTTTTTTTTTTAACTTTCAAAGCAAATATTTTTTCTTCACCGCTGAAATACACCTTTTCAGTCGTTGTGGACTTGCGATGGTGTTGCAGAGACCCCTTTTCAGCCTGGGAAACTTCAGCTGTCTATTCGTAGTAAGACAACGGCAATTTTGATTTATTTTAGCCCATTTTTTATCTAAACTTTTCTAATTTATAAATTAAATTTTTTGTCAGCTTAAAGATTTATTTGTTCTATGTTTTTCTTTTTTTTTCTCCCTGAACTCAAAATGCTATGTCGTAATCCACTCCACCCCCAAACTTTTCTTTTTGCAACTGCTTATGGGAATCACACCTTGTTTAGTATCTGGGGATTGGGACAAACGTTCCCGGGCTCCTGGATTAAATCTCGGTGCCAGATTTAACCATGGAGTCTATGGTAAAATAAAGAAAAATATAATATCTTGAAAATTAATCGGTCACAATAACCGAGCTCTCTCTATCCGTGTCCATAGCGTAGTGTATATTTTGAAAATGATCTTTACATTTTAGATAATGCACATCATTTTCAGAATCGAAAGTGGCCCCCCGTGATGATAAAACATTTTTTTTTAAAAACTGAAAACATCCACTTCCATTCACGAAAACTAAATTTACAATGATTACATGAAAAGAAAGGCATGTCCAGTAGCTTTCATTCGTGACGTCAGTCTTAAAGTTTTGTTTGAATAGAAACTGACTATTAAAAAAATTGCTGGTGTGTACTTATTTCGTGTACATAATAGAAGTAAATTACCACTGCATAAAAAAGTATTAAGATACTATTATTGCTACTAGCTGTTGTATAGAGCTAAAATATATAGCAGTAGTATTCAAACGAAATATAAGATAAAACAAGCAATCATCTGTTAGGAGCAACCCCCCGCCCCTCCCCCCCCTTGAATACTAGGCCTGGGCGCATACACAATATTTTCTCTATTGTCCCTTAGATAATTTTGCTGCAAACCGCATTCAAATAAACCAATTTTTCAACTTTTTATGGATTTTTAATGTATTAATGAATTTATGGGACATCCGGCATATATATGCCTGTGTAAACATATTCTATATATGTGCACATTAGTATACATACGCACCCTTACATGCAATTATATATAGTTATTTTATTAAATATATTTTTATTTCGTATTCCTACTACTACGAAAAAAAAAATAACCGTTAAATGAGCAAAAGATGAAGAAATTGGTGAAAGAACTTTTTTTTATGAGGTCCGTTTGATATAAACCTTGACATAAAAATATTGACAGCGCAAACTACTGCAGGCATTTTTTTGCTTCCAAGAAAGCCATTACAAAACCATTATTCGTTGCGTGTGGCGCGATTACAAATGTGTTTGGATGTTTTTGTGCAGAAAGATATATAGCCTTTAAGTAAAAAAATCATGCCTTGCAGCCGTCTTTCCCATTACAAAACGGAAATTAGTGCTGTGTGACGGGGCTTCGCAAATAAAAATTTCCTTTCGTTCAATTCTTGCATTAATGTATTTTAAAATTTAATCACGTGAACTACTAAAAACGTTTCTAGAGATAAATTAAATTTATTGAAGATATAAAATATTTTTGAAAAAAAAATCATCATTTTTCTCAAAAAACCTTTTTAAATTTTAAATGCTCAGTTGGTTTAGGTGCAGTTTTGAATAACGTTTTCTTAAAATAAATGATAATGGAAAAATATACGTTTCCCGTTTTCCACGCATGGACGTTACATTTTGGTTAAGAATTAATTTTTTCTCAAATGGCAATAATTTTGTAATACTTGTCTTTCTATTTTTTTGAAAAAAAGAAATTTTCTTATAATTTGAGTTTAAAATAAAAAATTATCATATTATATATCATAACATTTTAAGTAATTTAATGACTATATATTTACTGACTACAATGACTAGTAATTTCATAACAAAATGACTTAAGTTAGAGTTAAATTTAAAAATACCGTATACACTCGCGTATAGGTCGACTCGCGTATAAGTCGACCCCCTAACTTTCGAATGCAAATTCTGCAAAAAATAAAAAATCCGCGTATAAGTCGACACCCTAACTTTTTACTTCAATTTTGCGCAAAGTCAAACCAAACATTGCACTTGCCTATGCGAAAAAGTAGTAAATAAATAAAAATAAATCATTGAAAAATTTTTTTTATGATAAATCATTATTATTTGTATATTTTCTGTAATATTTTATTATTCATACACATAAAAAGTCATAATTTTGCACTATTCGAAGTTTTATTTTTTATTTTTTAATTGACTCGCGTATAAGTCGACCCCATCAAATTTGCTTGCCAAAAATTGTCAGAAATTCCTCGACTTATACGCGAGTATATACGGTATATCATAATTTTTACTAATTTGCTCTAAAAAATTCCTCATATTCTAAAATTAAATTTTAAAGTACTTTATTACGTTTTATGTAATTTGCGCTAATAAATTACTCGTTTTCTTTTTTCCTAAATAAAAAAATATATATATATGTGTGTTTTTTTTTTTATATAAAAAAGAAAACGGGTCATCTTAAACGAACTACCCAGAAGAAAAAGATCCAATCCGAAAGAAAATCGAAGAACCCGAAATAATTAGAAACAACCTGACTAAAAACCGAAACGTTTTCCCACCATTTCAGTCAGTTTAGTATGAAATCGGGTTACCCGAGATGATGCAAGTCTTCTAATTAAAATGCAATTTATAGCTCGTTTTTGCATATAATACTATTTTTATGGGCAGTAAACAACAACATATTGATTTTTTCTATGTGTGGCTGTAAAAATAAAAACTATACATGATACGATTACTTCTGTAAAACTTCCAGTATTGGTGTGTATTTTAACACCATATTCATGTTTCGTGGCGGTTGATCACGTTTTATGAAAGCCAAAGCCTATAAAGTAAACAAATACCTGCCGACACAGCCTACAGGCACAGGTAGATTTCGAAGTTAAGCAATAATTTCACCAACAAAAACTAAATCGTGATTAGAGATAAACCCAGTTTAACATTTTTTTCTGGCCGCTTTTCACGAGTTTTTAATTTAATTTTCCTGTAAGAGCTCTTTTTATCAGAATCATATTAATACGATAAATTTTTTCTTGAAACTCTACTTTATTTTTTTGTTTATTTTTTTCGTTTATTTATAAATATATTTATTTATTTATTTTTTACCGTGAGACTTGATCCTATCAAAAACTTTTCAATATAAAAGTTGTAAGTAATATTCAGAAGATTTATAATAAATTTAAGGGGTCAGGTACCCTTTGAGCCAACAAAGTACGCGTAAAATTGACCTCTGTAAGAATTTAAGTCATTCTTTAACTAATTAACTTTTAATTATAAAATTGAAAACACATCTTAAGAACAATTTATTTTATCAATTAAAGTTGTTAAAAAAGGTATACACATATATAGTTTTTTTTTAAATTTATTTAATGTTAAAGATAATACAATTTTTACGAAAGAATTATTCTTACATGCATTGCGCGCATGATTTTTCCCGTTTGAATGACTGAAAAAAGCCAAGATTGTTTTAATGAATACAGATATAAAGTGTTTTCAAAAGGACCTACATTGAAAAAAAAATAAAACTCGTAGATCCCGAGAATTTTTTTTAAATATTTTTTCAAAAAGAAATTCGGAGTATTGAGATTTTTTTTCTATACAAAAGTAGTCGCGAGTTCTACTTCTTACTTGAGAAACATAATAATAGATCATTTTATGCTTTTGTATGTTTAATACATCCACCGAAAATTTCGTGAAGTTCTAGGTAACCGTTTTTCAGAAATCGTGCGTGCAATGATCAAAATTGCTGTTTCGAGAAAATTGGCTCTAAAGATTGAATCACCCCTTGATCATATAGCAAAAGCTCAAAGTGTTTTAGACATAACTTCGCTTCTAATTCGAATTTTTGTATGGGATTTGCTTTTAAATGTTCCTAAAGAATCATATTTAATTATAAGCTATTTAAAAATATTCGATTTTTGGACACTTTAAAGTAGGGGTGCACAACCTTTTAAAGAGAAGGGCTACTTACTAAAATGTCTGGGTTGTCGAGGGCCACACCAGTAACACAGAGAGAATTCTATTTCGAGTGTGTGATCTGTGGCCTATAATCAGATAAAACGTATGGTTCGGGGGGGGGTACCCTTCTAGGTTCCCCTACCCAGTCAACATAAACAATTCAGTTGGTAAGTACATGCCAACAGTCTTTACATTTGCATATACGAGGGCATTTCGAAAACTAAAGATACAATGGCTCGCATTCCTTAAAAAAACATTTATTTAGAAACGTAAGTTACATCTTATTAACTGGATTATTTATTATTTTTCGACATAATCACCCCCGTTATCCAAACATTTATTAAGTCGGGGCACAAGCTTTTGTATCCCACAGTCATAGAAGGTTTCCGCCTGTTGTCGGAACCACATTTCAACTTCATATTTGATCTCATCATCGTCGTGGAATGATTTTCCTCCAAGATGTGACTTCAGGTAACAGGAGACGTCTATTCGCACGAATTGCTTCCTCCGTTCTCTGAAGAGGGGCATCAGAGATCACAGATGGCCGACCTGTTCTTTGTTCGTCATGAACATCGGTCCTATCTTCAGAGAAATGACGACACCATTTCGTTACATTTTGTCAATTCATAATGTTCCCATAAACAGAAACAATCTCTTTGTGAATATCCGCTGGTCGCTGACCTCTTGCATGAAGAAAACGTATGACGGAGCGCACTTCGCATTTGGCGGGATTCTGAATCGGCGGAAACATTTTAAACACGATCTACTCCAACCAGAATCAAAGTTGAAATGCCGAACGACCGCGAGGAGAAAGCTAACGGTTGAAGGTTAAAACCTGTGTTGCCAACTTGCTTGCCAAAACTTTTCTTTTCCTCCGGCGTACTGTGTATCTTTATTTTTCGAAATGCCCTCGTATAACAGATATAGCAGGGATTATTTTCAAGAAGTGATAATATTCCTCGACTTTATTCAGAAGAGTAAATTTTGTTTTATTAAAAGTGCTAAAAAAACAAACATAGACATGAAAATGGCTAGAACCGAAAAAAATGATCTTTCTGAAGAAATTGGGAGGGAGAAATTTCAGATTTTTGCGCGCTTGATCAACAAAATTCGCAATTTTTCCGCGCCAGATCGACAAAATTTCCAATTTTTCCGAAGCCGGTCGACAAAATTTGCGATTTTTACGAAGTCAATTGAAAAATTCGCTATTTTTCCGCCCCTCATCGACGAAATTCGCTATTTTTCCGCACCCGATCGACAAAATTCGCTTTTAACCGTGTGTGATTAACAAAATTCGAGATATTTTCGTGCCTGGACAACGAAATTCGCGATTTTTCGGATCCTGATTGTCAATACTCGCGAAAATTTCGTGCCTTATCGACGCAATTTGCGATTTTCCGCCCCTGGTCGACAAAATTAGGGATTTTACGGAAGCTGGTCGACAAAAATCGGATTTTTCTGAAGCCGGTTGACAAAATTCAGGATTTTTCTGAAGCCGGTCAACAAAATTCGAGATTTTTCCGCACCTGACCGACGAAATTCGTTTTCCTCCGCGCCCGATCGACAAAATTTGCAATTTTTCCGCGCGTGATCGACAAAATTCGCGATATTTTCGTGCCCGACCAGCGAAATTCGCGATTTTTCGGAGACCGATTGACAAAACTTGTAATTTTTTTCGTAACCTATCAGCAAAATTTGCGATTTTTCCGCCCTGATAGACGAAATTCGCGATTCTTAATTGACTGGCGAAATTTGCAATTATATCCCTTGGCAAATTGACGAAATTCGCGATTTTTTCTCTTGATAAACTGACGAAACTCACGATTGTTACGTAGCCGATCAACAAAATTTTCAATTTTTAGACACATCATAGACAAAATTTGCATTTTTATCTTGTCCCATGAACGAAATTTCAGATTTTTCCTCGCCGGATCAACAAAATTCGTGATTTTTTTGCCCAACAATGAAATTCGCGATTTTTATGAGCTTGATCAGCGAAACTCGCGATTTTTCCGTGTCCGATCGACGAAATTTGTGATTTTTCCAGAGCCTGATCGACGAAATTTGCGAGTTTTCTGCGTCCGATCAACGAAATACGTGAGTTTTTTCTCGCGATAAACAGACTAAACAGGCGATTGTTCCACAGCCGATAAATAAATTTTCCAATTTTTTTCGTTTATCATCATCAAAACTAACAATTTTTCCATGTCCGACCAACGAAAATCGCGTTTTTTCCGTTCCCGATCAACGAAATTTTCAATTTTTCCTTGCCCGATCAACAAAATTTTCAATTTTCCCGAGCCTGTCAACGAAATTTTAAATTTTCTCCGGCAAATTGGTTAAATCCACGGCATTTTCCTGCGACCTATGGACAAAAATTGCAATTTTTTGCAGTTATAAATTGACGAAATTCGCGAGTCACACGTTAACTCGTCCCGGGCCACAGGTTGTGCTTTCATACATTAAAAGATACATGCAGATTTGACATCTTTTGAATTGACGAAGTTATGATTTTTTTACTTCTTAAAATCCTATTTTTTTTTCGCCCCTTCAGCCCATTTTTAATGATATAAAAAATCAGTAATATAATAACTTTTAACTGATAACAAGTAATAATAACTTTTAACTGATTTTATATGTATTATAATTAACAAGTTATGAGGGATTTTCTGTTTTCATTTAAACTCTACCATTTCCACCCCCTTTGTCCGATTTTGCCCATTAACGAACTTGGCCGAGATTTTCTTAACCTTGATTTTATATATCAGTTTGTAAGAGATTTGTGCAGAGTTATGGAACTTATCCTGTTCATATAAAAGTAATATAGGGAAGAGTAGCCATATTTGGACCGTCGCTTTAAATGGACCGTTGCAATTCTGTCATTAATTAAAGAAAGAGACGCCATCTATCGCTGAAATTCTACTCATCAGAATGACATCATTTATGATTACAAGAAGCACCCGCCTCACACGTGTTGTTTTCAGACAATGTCAAAAAATTTAAAATTAGCTGTTTCAATCTAATTTTTTCTAACTAAACGTAAGTGAATACTTTAAAACGCACTTCTAAATTCATGTGGTTATTGTGCATATTTTTCACCGTGATTTGTTAGCTTTCCTTTTCGTTAAATAAAATTTAAAAAAAAATATTTTCTAAATTTTTTGAAATTTTGAGGCTCAAAATTTGAAAAGAATTAGAAAATATTTTTTTTCCTTACCTTTATATTCAAATATATAAAATTCGATGCGCAGTTTTATTTATATATATAAACCAAACGTGTATAATTATACGTGTTCAATGATATGCGTGTTCATTGATATTCAGCTCGCATGGGGCATTTTAAAAAGTTTTAAAATATTACGAAAAATCCTTTTCTTCTCAAAAGAAAAAAATATAATTTTGTTTTTGTGATAAATGTATCCCACAATGCATATAATGTACCCTTGAATAATATTTAAAGTGAAATTTACAAAAAATTAAAAAAAAAATGATTTTAAAGGTCCCTCGTTTAAAGATTTAACACCCATTTAAAATATAATTTTACATTTTGTATTATAAGATATTAAATGCAATGGAAATGCACAGCAACAAATTGATCAATTTTTCTAAAAAAATATCTGCTATTTTTTCAAAAGTTTACACATTTTTATTTAATTATCATTTGCATAAATATGCATACTTATTTCAGCTGAACTATTAAAATATTCACTGAATGGTTTAAAATTAAGAGCTTTCTGATTACTTAGCAATTAATAATGGATATTAATTGCTTATTAAAAGGAAAGATACTTCTGTTATCGGAAACTTTTACGCGTTATGCGTGGAAACTTCATATACAGATGAAAATGCATAATTTATGTCTAACTGCTAGTTTTATAGATGGAGAAAAAAATTCTAAATTTAAAATTTAATAATACCCAAACACGATTATTTGTTTATAGTCCAGTCAAATTAGGTTTTTTTCTGGACATAATTTTGAGAGTTTTGAAACTTGGTAATACTGTTTGGAAGGCTCTACTTATAAACATACTAAAAGAATGGGAAAATGAATGGGGGTGAGCTCGAGGGTGAGGGAAGCAAAGAAGGTACATTTTTTCGTTTTTTTGTTAATATCCCGTAATCTATAAGTCCTATTGAAAAATACAAAAAATAAACAATACAAAATAATACAATCCTAATACAAAAAATAAACAGAATTAAATTCTCTACAAAAAGGTTCTAAACATTTTTCTCTAGAAGCCATAGTTAACAAGATAATCGCATTCAAAAATGAAGAAATTTGCCAAATGTCACACTAGTGCCAGAGAGCGGGTCAATGGAACTTACATTGCATCTACTTAACTTAAATTTAAACGAGCGTTAATAAATGTTGTGGTCAGGTGAATGGAAGCCTGAATAATAACTTCAACCAATGACATTTTTCTTAACTATAGATTATGTTATATAGATTATATGTTCCGTAATCGGGTTTGAAGTCATTTTAAAAAGCGCGGCTTAACACCAGTTTAATTTCCTTTTGTAACTTTTGTTTGGTATACCTTTTTTTTACATAAATTATAGATATGTTGAGCCTTCATTCCGTCAGTACCAAAGAGGAATACGACAAGTTTGTTCGACGGAGTTATTTCACGATTCGACGCAGCGACAAGTTTTGGGCAGGAGTTTGGTCTGACATAACCATTGAGCAAACACTAATGCTATCTGTGAAATGCTCAAGAGGGCTCACACATAGACGAGGAATAAATGACCGCGTTTTGAATAAGTGGGTTCTGGGCACCACAGCTACATTTCATATTTGTACCGCCCTGGAAGAATTTTGCGGTTTGCGTCTTTCTTCTGGTGAACAACATGAAGATTTTCGTGAAGCTCGGATGAATAGAGATGCTGCGGATCTATACAAACTTTCAACTTGGTTTGAAAATCACCCGCCCTTTCCTCAGATATATAAAATTATATCAATAGCTTCTGGGATTATTGGAGATGAAACTGCACCTGCTTCAAAGCTTTGGAAATCGTGAGTAAAAAGATGATTCAGGTGTCTGGGAAATGCTACTCAGATGTGAAATTAACTCTGAAAGGTATAGCACAATCACACAACAGTATGCATAATTCAATCAAATTTCATGATACCATTATAACTGGTATAAAACTGTGGATCCTCTAGTTATGGATAACTGTGGATCCTCTAGTTATATTCCAATGAATTTCCTTGTGCAGACGTAGTAATGATGATATAGTAAATTACCTACTATATGAATTGACTCCTTATCCTCTCTCTCTTTTCAATGATTTCGGAATGCGCAAGACAAAGAAAAGTGCTTTGTATCAAATATTTGAACAATCAGATGAGATAATAGACCTCCAACAACAAACAATAGTTGTGGATGGTGGCTTTCTGTTACATAAGGTAGTGTGGAAGAAGGGACCATCAATAAAGGATATTTGCAACACCTACATAAAATACGTTAAGAAACACTACTGTGGAAATAGCTGCATAATTGTCTTCGATAGATATACTGACACTGTAAACAGTATCAAAGTAGCTGAACAAAATAGAAGGTGCTCAGTGAAAACTTCAGTTGACATATATTTTGAAGAACATACTGTCATCAGTGTGCCCCAAAATCAGTTTCTCTCAAATAAGAACAATAAGTCAAAGTTTATTCCCATTCCATCCACTAAACTATATGACAAAGGAGTGTCATGTCAGCAAAGTCCTAATGACGCTGGTACTCTGATTGTTCAGACTGCTATAGGTACACAGAGTGAGAGTGACAACGTTACTATAGTTGGACAGAATGTGGATTTACTTGTTCTTATCGCAGCGTTAACCCCTTCAGATAAAAATATATACTTAAACAAACCAGGCCAAGGGAAAGTTGTAATTCAGGTATTTTCATCGCAACAACAGCAGCAAAAGGGCCTCAAACACATTATACTACTTGCTCATTCATTCTCTGGCTGTGACACAACATCATTTTGTTACTGGAAGGGGAAAGCTGCTATCTGCAAAATGTTGATGCGACGTAAATCATTAGAGTGTGTAAATTCAGTCTTTTGTGACTTAAATTAGTCACATCAGCAAGTGGCAAGTTCTTATTAATCATATATGGAGCTCCACATACTACAAAGTCACTCAACTTACATAGGTTTCATGCCTTCACAAAGTTCGTTTCAAACATGAGACCAGAATTAGCATCCCTGCCTCCCACACAAGGAGGAGCGATACAACACTCATATCGGGTTTTTCATCAGATACAGCTGTGGCAGGGAAATGAACTGTCACCTAAGATTTGGGGTTGGAAACGCAAGCTCGATCATACATTAGTGCCCATCACAACCACCGGTTCTGTTGCCCCTGAGGCAGTACTAAACCTCATCTTCTGCCAGTGTACAACCGGTTGTGGGAACAAATGCGGATGCAGAAAAACAGGAATCATATGCACTGCTGCCTGCCACTACTGCCATGGAGACTGCTCAAACAGTCCACCACCTGTTGAGGAGGATGTCCTAATGGAAATGGAACACAAATCAACATCTTTTGAAATTCCCCATTGAACCCGGAGTAATCAAAATTATCAAGGACTTGAGTATATTGTTTATTCCTATATCATTGTATTTTACGCATTTTTTCTTCTTGTAAGTTTTATGTTAATAAAAAAATGCCATTTGATAAAGTTATTGTTCAGGCTTCCATTCTTCTGACCACAAAATTTATTAACCTTCGTTTAAGTTTAGGCTAAGTAGGTGTAATGTAAGTACCGTGGATCCGCTGTCTGGCGTTGTTGTGACTTTGACATTTTGTTTCATTTTTGACTGCAATTATCTCATTAACTATAGACTCTAGAGAAAAATATATATATAATCTATTTTGTAGAGAATATAATTCTCTTTAACTTTTGCATTAGAAATTTTCCCGTAGGACTTATAGATTATGAGATATTCTCAAAAAACCGAAAAATGGCAGCTTCTTTTACACCCACATACATCGGGACTTTTAGTATGTTCATTAGTAGACCCTCCCAAACAATATTACCAATTCTCAAAACTCTCATAATTAAGTCCTAAAATGACCCAAAATCTGCCTAATTTGACTGGACTATTAAAAGAATTATGCTTTGCAATGTTACAAATTTGGTGATGGGTTGAACAAACAGTGTTGTAGAAGCTGCAATATTAAAATCATGAAATCTTCTTGAAGTATTACATTTGGTGCTGCTGTTCAACCATAAAATTGTGTAAGTTCAACGATGATATTCTAAAATATTCAATCGTGAGCTAGTATGACGTAATATAGTAGTGAAATATAAAATAGGGGACTGGTATAACGTTTTACTATAAAAGAGACAAAATATGAACCAGAAAGTATATCCGGTTAACATTTTCAAGCAAAGAAAAACTTGAAGGTATGTTAAAAGTGAAACGCTGTGAACATCAGATGAGCTCCGACACACGATGATCATAAAATCCCGTTTCAGGATTAGAACCTAAAATATTCATTTACCCTGTGATCCATAATCACTAGACAATTAAGAGGGTCAGGAGCACATTTAAAAAATACATTGTGATGGTTAACCATATTATTTGTAAACACATGATAAAACTTAACACATTTTTTTTTAAATTGGAAGTTTAAAATTTATTAAAAAAGTGGGGTAGTTGAAAATCATTATAACTCGAAATATTATCTGTAGAATTTCATTTTGTTTTCATTCACATAAACAGAAATATGTAAGTTTTAATTTTGATTCGGCGTTTTTAAAAATATTAATTTAAATAAAAATTAAAAATATTTAAATTAAGAATTTTAAAATTGATATAACTTAAAAAAAATCATTTTTCATAATTAATTTTTTTTTCTAACTTATTGAATCAAAATTAAAGAATAACAGTTGAAAATGACATGTTCCAAGTTTGAACCATTTAACTTTAGAGGTTCTTGATTTATAAAATTTAAATGCGAGAAATCTTGAAAAAAATAACCCATAATGAAAAAAAAAATGAAAAAACAACTCACAAAAAAAAAAAAAAAAAAAAAAAAAAAAAAAAAAAAACGCATTTTTACAAGAAGTCGTTAAACTAGATTTTGAAAACAAACCAAAACGAAAAAAATAATATTTTCTGTCCCAATTATGATATAAACATGATTTAAACGTCATTTTAAGCAGACAAAAACAGAGAAATATTTAATACAATTTTTTAAAAGAAAATTTGAAGATTTTCGTGTAACGGTTCCTCTTAAGATAACAAATCCACGTTTTACAGCAATCTAATAAAAGCCCATAAATCCCTTTTTTTTTAATTAATAGTTAAAAAACTTCACTTTCCGAAGAAATTCAACACTGCACTGCACTGCACAGGGATTACAACCCCGATTTGTTTGTTTTACGAATTACTTTGCGCTACAGAATGGTTCCACTATAAATTAAACGTTACTAAAATATCGAACGATTCAAGCAATGAAAAACAAACATTTTTTAAATGTTCATAATATAGATTTAGAGTCGTATATACAATATATACTCAATTTATATAAAGTTATTCCTATCTCTCTGAATAAACTTTTGTGCATAAGGATATAAATATTCTGTTGCAAAAAACATTTAAATATTCTTCAATAATTAAAGCTTCCATCTATAGAAAAAACTCTTAAATACGTAAAAATAAAATTGCATCGCCGACTACTCTGCTTCCTGTTTTTTTTCTGAAGCATCTTTTTTCTTCATCCTTTGAGGAACAATACGTTGCTCATTTCATTTCTTCATTTTATAAAGAAAAAAGTACATCCGTTCAAAGAAACTGGAAGTAAAATAAGGCAAGCAAAAAAAAAAAAAAAAAAAAAAAAAAAAAAAAAAAAAAAAAAAAAAAAAACTTTTTATTCCTTTGTTTTAATTTAGCATTTTTTCCCTCTCTTTTATTTTTGACTAAGATATAGAAAAAGAAAGCAAAGTTAACCATTGTATATGTATGGTGTAATGAAAGGGGAGAAAGGCGGGAGAAAAAAAGTTATATTGGCAGGGAAAAAGTGGTGGCATTTCCCGTTCAATCCATGTTCTATAAGGATGCCGAAAAAGTGGGGAAATTCCCACGAGCTCATCGATATCCATACTCAGAGAAAGAGCATTGATCTACTCCTGTCCACCATTCACCGATTTGTTTCAGGGGTTGTCTTCGAAATAAAAGAATATTTTAAAAAGGTTTCTTTTTTTCACAAACAGGTGTAATTTATATCAGTTGTAGTAGTAGTATCATTTGTGTAGTTTAGTAGCCTTGTTAAAGTTATTTATGAATTAAAGTTTTCATGAGATCTACTTCGTAACTCATAGTCAACATTTTTTAACGACAGGATTTTACTTTAAATAAATATATTTAGAAATGACATTTACTTGTTAAGTTCAGAGTTTCAGATTCTTAAGAAAAAAAAAGGGAGGAATTCTCACAACTTACTTCTACTAGGAAACTAGTTATAACGTAATTTTAATACAGTCCAATAAAAAAAAAAAATATTATAAATCAAGATTACTTTGTAAAAATGTGTATATGTTTTTAAAAAAATGTCAGATTTTATTCTATCTAACAAGTAATTAAGAGGTTTCGTGAACATAAAATATATTTTATTAAGTGCACTGTAAAAAAAATTTGTGATTTTTCTTGCACTTTATGTTGTAATTTTTCAAGCACCGATGCTATGATAGCAAATTCAAGTAACAAGTGAAGTAAAAAATGAAGTACTTTTCTCACGTGCACCAGGAGACAATAGCACCGCCACATTCCACAAACTTGATAAAACTTTCCAGCAATCTTACAGACAGCAGCTGGTAAATTTTAAACAATTGTATCGGCAGCTGTGGTGCCTGCACGTTTTGTTGTAAAGTTCAGTGAATTTTCCCGCACTCTTTGCTGTAATTTTTTAAGCACCGATGCTGTGAAAGTGAATTCAGGCAACAAGTTAAGTAAATATCGAATTCTTTTTGTAACGCGCACCACACATCCGATAGCACAACGACTTTTCAAAAATTTGAGCATTTTTCAACACTCTGAAAGAAAGCAGCTTGTAAATTTTATATGAAATTTGTTTGCAGCCGGGGTGCCAACACCTTTTGATGAAAAATGCAGATTTTTTTTTTTACAGTTTGCTGTAAAGAAGATAACGGGGCTTTAACAACCTTATGAAGAGACGATTGTATCGATACCACTTTTTGTGTCGAGTGACACTAGAAAAAACAACAATCTCAGCAAAATCCTTAACCTAAATTGAAATCAAACTGGAATTGGATTATATTAATTTTTCCTTCTAAAATCACACATTCTGCCGAATTCAATCACAATTTCCCAAACTTAGAGAACTTGACAAAGTTCATTCACTCCCACAAAGTTATTTATTGAAATAAAATGTTAGAAATCAAGAAGAATGTTTGTAGAATGCTTTTATAAAGCCGGAGTATGAATGCGTTCGTCAGAAAGTTCGTTTTGGAATTAAGATGTTTTTCGAATACAAAGTGGCTAAGCATTCCGGAAGTCATTTTTAATCGTTAACGCATCGAATTTTCAGAGATTCTTATTTCGACAAAAAACAATATGATAGTGATATTCATCTATAAATCAAATAGTCAGAAAATTGATGTTTTGTAGAATTGAATTGGGTTATTTTTTGTTTCTAAAAACACACATTCTGCCGAATTCAATCAGAACTTCCGAAACATAGAGATATTCACAAACTTCATTCACTCTCACAAAGTTATTTATTAAAAGAAAAATGCTAGAAAGCACGAAAAATGTTTGTAGAATACATTTATAAATTCAGAGTATGAATGCGTTCTTTAGAAAGTTCATTTTGGAACTAAGACTGATCCAAATACAAAGTGGTTACTTTATAAAATATTCCCGAAGTCATTTTTAATCGTAAATGCATCGAATTTCCAGATATACTTATATCAAAACAAAACAATATGATAATGATTTTTATCTAAAAATCAAACGAGAAAAAATCAGAAAATTTATGTTTTGTAAAATTTAATTAGGTTATTTTTTGTTCCTAAAAACACACATTCTGCCGAGTTCAATCATACAGCTTCCGAAACTTAGACATCTTGAAATGTTCATTCACTCCCACAAACTTATTTATTAGAACAAAACGTTAGAAATCACGTTAGAAAAACGTTTGAAAGAGTGGTTTGTAGAATGCATTTATAAAATCAGATTATGAATGCGTTCTAGATATCAAACAAGAAAAAATCAGAAAATTGATGTTTTAGAGGATTGCCGAGATTCCACAGTCAGGTAAAGCTCATCATTGAAAAACAATTCATTATAACTCAAGATATATATCTTTATTAAAAATAAAATACGCTAATCACTTCATTTGACATATTTTTTACACATAAAATTATTCTGTGAACATGTCAGAAAAATTGGTGTATATATTGGTGGGAAGTCTTTTCGAGAACAGCTTGAATTTATTTGAAAACGAATTAAGAGGATTTCATTTTTTATGAAAAGAAGTTTAAAAAAAATCGAAGTTTCAGGAATTATGCGAAATTTTTATCAGTTATAAGGTTTTTATGCAATAAAAAACCCAAAGTTCTTTTCTGAATTAATTATTCAATTATTTGAAGAAGAATTAAAAGGATTTGACTTTTAATCAAAATGAAGTCAACTAAAAATACCGAGAACTTTTTAATGAAACAAAAAAGAAGCATTTTTATGATTTTTTTAATTAACTAAAAATGCTTTTAATTACTAGCTATATTTCATTAAAACATTTAAGCCATAATCTACATAATCAAACTTGAAACGTTTGAGGTTATATATATATATATATTTGTGAAAAACATTGAAGTTTAAAACTTTTTATAGTTAAATAAATAACTGCTGATGGAAATATAGAGACAAAATTACTGATAAATATAATGGAACTTGTATACAGGATATTGAAATAAAGATATACTAATAACCTGTACCATAAATACAGTTATAAGGGCAAAAATTAATAAGGAAACGCAGGGGATAGGATTTGTATCTCGTATTTCATAATATATGGTCGGTGATATTACACAATGATATTTCGTAAGAAAATAAAGAGTACTTTTACTCTGTTTATTACGTTTTCTGCCTGCACAGTGCGCAAGCTTAAAATGTATAACTACAGTGAGTATATATTTGATAACAGCAGTACCATTAAAAGAGTAGTTGTTTGAAGATCACAAATTTTTTGACTGAATATTTTCGTTTGTTATATTTATTATTACTAAAGCATTTTTTATTATTACAATAAATTTAAATTATTTAAACATCTATAGAAAATCCAAATAAGATTTTTAGCATTATAAAGTATTTCTAATTAACTAAAAATCCATTAGGTTATTCTAAAATAAATAACCTATAATAGTATCTTATGTATTAACCATACGAAGTACGTTTTAAAATGATTTACCAGTCACACATAACTTACACCACACTTATGTCTCACTTACAAAAATCAGTTACGTCTGTCATAGCGTTTAAGTGTAAAACTATGCTTCCCTAAATAAAATTTCAGTAAGTGAAAATATAAGTTAAGCAATGGGAGTCAAATAAAGAAACAACCATTAAAAAAAAAAAAAAAAAAAAAAAACAGCAGCTCTAAAAGAATGCCGAAAAATTTATCAGTTTATTTGTTGAATTTAAAATTCTATGCGGCCCCTGAACATTACATCTACATCTAAATAGGCTACTTCCTTTCTTGGTTGTCCTCAGTCTCCCTAAGGTAGGTGCCAACAAAAAGTAAAGCAACATTCAGTTATTACATGAAGAACAAAGAAAAAGGCAAATATTCAAGGTTTGATCTATTGATTTTGTGTGCAAGATTTTCTTTTGAAAATAGTGAAGAATTTATGAAAGATAGAGAAAAAAATCCCTTCCATTTGAGTGAACATCAGCATGAAAAAGGTTCTTGATACTTTGAATAGCGCTTTGCCTCTAGGGAATGCTGCAGTTTGTTATTCAAGTTTTATGAACTTTTTCTTGCATTGAAATATTGATTTCAATTTTTATCAACTTTCATCTTTTTTTTTGTTACTTTATGTCGTTAATATCGATACAGTAAATTAACGTGTTAGGTAAAGTAATAATTTTTTACAGAGAAATCAATATTTTTATTTTTATTTTATTTTATGCGAGCAGGAAACTTGTTTCATTGTGTATTTATAATAATATGTCAAGATTTAGTATATATTTTGGGTTTTTCTGACATTAGAATGTTTCTGTTAAATTACACACATATTGTAAAACGTAAAATTAGTGATTTTTCTGTTACAGTAAATATATAACAAATTATAAAAATGCATATAAAACTTAACTATGCAATGAATATGGTACACAGAGGGAAAATAAGTTTCTTTTGAGCACTGTAGGCCATCCCCCAGAAATCTTTTTTTTTTTGCATTTTTATAGGCATTACAGTGTGTATCTGGAGTAATCGTTCACGTTTTGTAGGGAGGTCGAAAATAACAACAGAAGACAATTTCACATAGGAAAGTATTGACGCAAACGAACGCATGACGTTGTAGAGGGTGCTGTGTATCGACAATTTTCGTTTCCGCTCAAAGCTCTCTGACATAGTCCAGTCGGTCGTCATTCGACAAAGTGATTTTGCAGAAGTAACATTAGTCCTTATACGTCAAATGAATATGCAGATATGCATCTAATTTACGTGCTATAGGATAAAGTGGCCAGAGCCTATGCATGCAGAACGCTGTAAGTTAGCTTCCTCTATTGGAACTCTCTGAGACGCTCAGTTGTCTTCTCTATCATGACAAATACAGATAACTGATCCAGTTTCGCAGAGTTGTTGATGAATACGAGCACACATTTAATCCTCAGGTTTGAGCCAGTTTTAGTGGCGTTTCCTTCGACAGCTGTCCCCTAACCGCACCGGAAGATAATGCATGTCTCATATTCCTTTAACGTATAATGATTCATGTTACTCCCTTGTTAAATGACGACCGGTTGGCCTTACCAAAGAGATTTGCGTGTGATCAGAAGTTGTTGATATATGGGGCCCTCCTTGCCACAAAATTTGAACTATCATTCTTAATACACCTTTTATATGTCCATTTCCATAAACTCATATAAATACATCCTTACTCTGCTCCAACGCCTTCGCTTCCCTTTCCTGCAAAAAATTCAGGTTCCAGCGGCAGATATGCTGATGTCGCTGGTAATTACATTTTAAAATTAGTTTTAAGATGATTAGGGAAAGATGGCGCAAACTTAAAGACGTGTCAAACCATACTAAAACAGGCAACAAAATGAACTTGTCGTTGATACTGAAATATTAAGGCACTAGGCATCGTGGCGGCTGTTGCACACAGTAGACCGAAACGCAAAATTCATTGACATGATGATTACAGATATACAACTGATTATTGTTTTAAGAAATTTGCCATAGTTATTACATATGTTATCTCAGTGGTTAGGGGTTTATCAGTTTCAGTTTTTTAGCACTTTTTAAAGAATTACTACAATAACCCGTTGCCACATTATATGTTCTAGACTCTATATATCAATGTAAAATAGTGCATATTGAATGTTTATAATTTGATCGTAAGTGGTCGCAGCTAATATTGCCATTTTTTCAAACTAGAATATAAACAGGTTAAGTACCGAAGGTAAATATTTTTGCAAATTTAAGTATTAGGTAGCTTTCATTACAAAAAGCTACCTATTGCAGACGTTCGGAGGAAAGCGATTTCAAAAAAGTTTGGTATATTTTCATCGATCACGACCCCCAGACGCCGAAACCACCCTCCGTTCAAAATTGATATATATATATATATATATATATATATAATATATATCTGACCTTTGTCACACTGTAACTTTCGTATTTGTGAACCGATTTGGATGTAATTCGGTGTGTACATAGTACATACCAATGTCTCGACTGAGTTCGTTGGCCAGCTTCATCCGCTATTTTGTTTCAAAATGGCGGCCATTTAAAATTAAAAAAGAAAATTAAAATTTGAAATGTGGTACCAAAAAATTGAAAATGGAAAAATATTTTTTCTTATGTATTTGACCTTTATACAAAGATTCCGGAGCAGTTTTTGTTTTGTCTATATCTTAAAAAATGGCTGAGTTATAGCATTTTGAATTTCTAGAGTGGCTGACATTTTGAAACGTCCTTAATTTTGTCACGCGATAAAAGGCGTATTTATGAACCGATTTGGATGTAACTTCGTTTATACATAGTATATACCAATGTCTCGACCGAGTTCTTTGGCCAGCTTCATCCGCCATCTTGTTTGAAAACGGTGGCCATTTTAATTTTTAAGAAAAATTTAAATTTGAAATGTGGTACCAAAAAATTGAAAATTGAAAAAATATTTTTCTCTTATGTGTTTGACCTTGATAAAAAGATTCGGGAGCAGTTTTTGTTTCGTCTATATCTTAAAAAATGGCTGAGTTATAGCATTTTGAATTTCTAGCGTGGCTGACATTTTGAAACGTCCTGATTTTTGTCACGTGATTACGGGAGTATTTATGAACCGATTTGGATGTACCTTGGTGTGTACATAGTACATACAAATATCTCGACCGAGTTCGTTGTCCAGCTTCATCCGCCATCTTGTTTCAAAATGGCGGCCATTTAAAAAATTTAAAAAAATTTTAAATTTAAAATGAGATACCAAAAAATTCGAAAATGAAAAAGATTTTTTTGTATGTGTTTGACCTTAATACAAAGATTCCGGAACAGTTTTTGTTTCATCTATATCTAAAAAAATGGCTGAGTTATAGCATCTTGAATTTCTATTGTGGCTGACATTTTAAAACGACCTGATATTTGTCACGTGATAACAGGCGTATTTATGAACCGATATGGTTGTATCTTGGTCTGTGCATAGTACATACCAATGTCTCAACTGAGTTCGTTGGCCAGCTTCATTCGCCATCTTGTTTCAAAAGGGTTGCCATTTAAAAAAAAAATAATTTAAAATTTAAGATGAGGTATTAAGAAATTGGAAAAAGAAAATTTTTTTTATGTTTTTGGCCTTGATACAAAGATTAAGGAGCAGTTTTTGTTTCTGAAAATTTGTTCTTTTGTTTATATCTTAAAAAATGGTTGAATTATAGCACTTTGAATTTCTAGCATGGCTAACATTTTGAAACGATCTTGTATTTTTCACTCAATAACACACGTATTCGCCTATTTCGATGTAAGAAGGCATGTGGATAGTATACATCCATATCTCGACCAAGTTAGCTGGCCAGCTTCATCAGCCATCTTGTTTCAAAATGGCGGCCATTAAATTAAAAAAATTATATTTAAAGTGAAGTGCAAAAAATTAGAAATTGAAAAAGGTTTCTTTCTTAAGTATTTGACCTTGATATAAATATTCAGGAGCATTTTTGTTTGTCTTTATCTTAAAAAATTGCTCAGATATAGCAATTTCAATATGTAATGTGGGTGACATTTTGAAAGATCTGATTTTTTGCCTGCGAAAGCACTCGTACATATGTAAATCGATTCCGATGTGAGTCAGCATGTGCACAGCAATTACTAAGGTCTCGACCAAGTTCACTGGTTAGCCTCATCCACCATGTTGTCTTAAAATGGCAGACATTTTAGGAAATCGCCGAATTTGGCAGACAAATATAAGTTACTTTAAATAAAAGCAGCTTGGATAAAGCTGACTAATTTCGCGAAATTCTCATTCATAATGATTTAGTATTGATAAAAATTAGTATTGAATCTCCTATATTCGGTTTCCACTAAATTGAGCTTCGTGTGTTTCAATAATATAAGTTGGCTTTTTTTAAAATAAGGAATATGAAAGCTATCTCTTCTCCCGGCATTGGCCGGAAGGACTTTTTTAAGTAAATGACGAAAGCGAAGTTGTCTTCGCTGAAGTTGTAGAGAAAGCTACTCCAAATTTACCTCATAAAAAACTATCACTATTTTTTTAAAGCAAAATGTTATCAAATATCTTCCTCGACGACATTCTTGGATTGAAATGAATAATAGTTGTTAAAATCAGTTTTTAGTGGTCAAATATGTATGGCGTTAAAAACAAAATCTACCATCATTCAATATAAGGCTAGAAATGGATGGGAAATTTTCTGATAATCCGATAATGTTTTTGAGGTACGATACGTGATAAGAAGGATATTCAACGGTAATAAGTACAACTGAAAATTTATGAAAAGAATAAAGTTTTCATCAACATCCAGGTTTTTGTGTTCTTTGCACCGTGCGACGCACCGTAAAAACTGTAAAGGATTAGTATTTTTTTAATTAACCTTAAATTGATTAGATCTTAAACAATAAATTGAAACATCAGAAAATGGAAGACAAGTGATCAATTAGAGGGTTTTTTATTCTCCAGCGTTAATAAAAAAATATTTATTTTTTATATTGAATACGATGAGCCCTCTCCACTAAACAGTATCTGCATATTTGCTTTCTGAGGCTGATTTGCTTTCTCATTTGAGTATTTCTCGTTACTTTTTCTGGCGTTTATTTATCTCTTTCCCATAGTCCATGCATCCTCTTTTTTCCACAATCCGTCTTTTGTTGTAGCATTATAAATGTATTTACTTAAATAACAATTTTAAAAAGTCAATATACTGTAATTATAAGGAAGGCTTAATGCATTAACTCTGATTAAACAACTGTACCCAACTGGAAAATTATCAATTTTCAGGGTTTTTTCGGCAACTTGGACATTTTAACCCCTTAAGAGGCGGTTGGATATACAGGGTGATTATAATTAACGTTTAAGTTTCAAAACGCTCTAAAAAACGAACCACTGATTAGAATGACTTCGAAATTGAACGGTGCATTATTGAAGAAGGGGGAAAGAACATGAACCAAAAAAACAAATAGTTCCAAATTTTAGCGACAGATGACGCTGTAAGCGTCAGAATTTCAACTACAAATGACAAATCGTAAAACAACGGCTAAGGCGTAAGTTACACGATAAACCAACTGTACTGTTCAGTGTGTATGACTGTACAGGTGTGATACTATTAGTTACGTAAGCTCATCCACCACGGACAGGTCGTATCACATCGGTGGGAAAACTAGGTTTTTAATTGTCTTGAGGTCAAAAACCGCATAAAAAGCATCCATCCAATCGGTTTTAAATTGTCCTGAGGCAAAAAATTGCATTAAAAAGCCTACATTTAATCGGTTTTTAATTGTTCTGAGGCCAAAAACCGCAAAAAAGCATCCATCCAATCGGTTTTTAAGTTTCGCGAGACTGGCGCAAAACATGTTCAATATGCTGTCCACCGTTGTGTGCAACAAGATGAAATCGAGAAACAGCATGTTCCACAACCGGTCGAAGTGTCACCGGGGTCAAGTTCAAAATGTGTTGCGCAATGCGTGTCTTCAATTCAGCTACGTTGGCAATTGGAGTACTGAACACAACATCTTTCAGATAACCCCACAGCCAGAAATCACACGGATTAAGATCAAGTGATCGGGCTGTATGAAAATGATGACTGATAATTCTAGATTTTCCGAAATGTCGCCTCAACAACTTCTTCACTCGATTTGCAATGTGCGGAGGAGCGCCATCTTGCATAACAATGGTACTATCCAGACATCCGCGCTGTTGCAGAGCTGGAATGGCGTCATTGCGCAAAAGAGACTCATAGCGCTGACCATTGACGGTAGTGGTAACAGGGCCAAAAGCACCCGTCTCCTCGAAAAAATATTGCCCTTCGATAAATGATGCCGTAAATCCGCATCACACAGTGACCATTGCAGGATGAAGTGGTACTGGGTTCGTTGCGAGTGTATTTTCTGTTGCCTATATTTGGCAATTCTGTGTATTGACATATCCCGTCAGATGGAAATGGGATTCGTCTGTCCAACGAATTTTCCACGGCCAATCAATGTCCACTTCCATGCGAGCAAGAAATTCCAAAGCAAAGCTCTCTCTTGCAAGCAGGTCAGAAGGAAACAACTCCTGAACATGGCAAATTTTATACGGGTAGCATTGCAGGATGTTTCGTAGAATGTTATGAACAGTGCTCACAGGCCTGTCCAATGTTCGGGCAATTCTCCGTGCACTGCATGGTTGCACGTCACCGCTCGACTCCTCCTGAACTGCTGTGGCCACTTCTTCAACTACCGCCGAATCACATCTTTTTCTTCCTCTACCAGACTGCACATCAAACGAACTTGTATTTTCGAATTTTTTCATCATTTTCACCAGACCCATGACACTCATTTGTCCAATGCCTTTTTCATACCCTTGAGGGTCCTGAACTTCTGCAGAGCTACTGGTGCAGAATCACCGTTCTTGTAATAAAGCTTTACAAGCAGAGCGCGGTTCTTCATTGACACACTCATGACGAACGTCTGAGATGCGAACTGAAGAAACGCCGTTTACCCAAAGCTTTTATAACACCTGAAATGGCCGTGCGCATGCCAGGTACTTTAATTTAGATCTTCTGACGCTTACAGCGCCATTTGTCACTAAACTTTCGAACTATTTTTTTTTTGGTTCATGTTCTTTCCCCCGTCTTCAATAATACGCCGTTCAATTTTGACGTCATTCTAATCAGAGGTTCGTTTTTTTGAGCGTTTTGAAACTTAAACTTTAATTTTAATCACCCTGTTATCCCACCTAATTTAAACAAGATTCGCACCAAAAACTTTTAACTAAATTTTATATTTTTAACTTTGGGTGTGAAATGTTGAAAAATTACTTTTCCTTATTTTAAGGTAAAATTTTCGATTATTCCTGTGAGGATTCAATATTACAGAGACATTATTGCTTGCCCCTCAAAGGTTTAAGATGCATGTTACGAAGATTTCGAAAGTCAACGAAAGCAAGTTACGAACACTCCTTAAAATGTTTGAATTATCACAACTAATCCATAAAACATAAATTGAATCTACCCCCTGTTTAGAACAGCTATACAGTTCGTGTTATTTATCTTGAATTAGTTGATACGATGCCCTATCAAAATACCCCTAATCTTCGTATAAAAATCTTTCTTTCCGGAAGATGCAAGCACAGGCGACTGCATCGGAATGGCAAAGAATCACTTGCCGCTGATGAGAATTTTCAGAAGATGATTCACAGCTTTTGAAGTTATTCCCTGTCTAGTACAGCTATACAATAATCGAGTTATTTATCTTGAATTAGTTGTTGATACTATACCCTATCAAGACTATCCTTTACACTTCCTATAAAATCTTTCTTTCCGGAAGGTCCAAGTATAGGTGTATACAAAGGAATAACAAAGGGGCACGTGCCTCAGATGAAAATTTTCAGAAAGTGCTTTCACACTTCTTCAAAACGTTAAATAAGTAATGGGAGGTGTTTCCCTTTATCTCTTTGATTGACTTCTTCGACCTCCATAATCGAATGCGTTCCCTTTGAAATTTTAAAATGTCAAAGCCTCTGGATTCAAAGTACATTCGTTTTGAGTACATAACAGTATAAATATTATATTTGTATAGCAAAAAAAAAAAAGTAATTAAGGCTGTCGCTGCAGAGAGTCTTGTAATTAGGGCTCTTCCTGGGATTTACATTAAGAAAACTATTGTATACAAAAATAGGAAATCTTTCATATTTTTAGAGAAATGTGTGATCACACCGAAGCACACAATTTTTAAATCAAAGATTTATTTTAAGAGAATTTAATGTTAAAATAGTTCAAAATAGTTCATTTTGAAAAGTTTTCAAAATTGCATGTAACCATCTTTTGCAGGCAGATATTGGATTGTGCAGTGTAGTGTTTAGTCCGTTTTATAATTCGTCTAATTTTTTAAGTTACTTCAGATTTCTTTGCATATTTAAGTTTTTTTTTTCAATATAGATTTATTTCATATTTCGGAAAAGACATTTTTATTTTTTCCTATTATTACCACATTTAATAAAGTACAAATACAATAATATTTCCAAATATCTTTCATTTGAAACATGTATTTTCACGTAAATATTAAAAATAAAATACAGAGACCTTTAGAATAACTAAATTATTACGTGCGAAAAGCATTTAATGAGGGAAATTGTGCTTTAAAAGCCCAAATAATAATAAAGTCAAATACTTTTAAATTAAAAAATATGTTTATAAGTGGATATTAAAAGAGAAAGAAAACTTTAAATTAATTAAATTATTTAGTGCGAAAAGCTTTAATCTGGGGAAAAGTAAGTCATATTTAAAACGTTTTAATTTGGGTGTCTACAAATTAGTTGGGCAATTTCGTAATTGAAGAACTTCCGAAATATTAAATAAAATTAACTAGTTGAAATTTAGACTATTAGTAATATTGCCGAAGTTTATTCATAGATGGCGTTAGGTGTCATAACTGATGCTATCGCTTAGCGAGCGGAAATCATTCTTGTTCCACATTACGATAGTGGAGACATACAACGTTGCTGGAAAAGCGAAATTGGTTGTCTTTGGTTTCATGAAACTCATTCTGTTGTGCAAGTACGACGAAATTTTCTTTGGTAATACAAGAAAAGATCCCATAAAAGAGATACTATTGTGGCTTGGTATCATCGGTTTACTGAAACAGGATGTGTGCAGGACATTTGCAGAGTCATGAAAGGAAGGCACATAGAACATTTGGAATAATGGTAAACTTGAACTATATATCTATCATACAACAATATGTACTTTAATTTTATTCCTGTCAATTCATTCAATAAATCATTCTTTTTGCCCAACTAATTTCTAGACACCCTATATTTAAAACAATTTTATTATTGTGCACAAAAAATGAAATTTTTTCATGGCGTTATTATGAACGTGCAGGTGAAGTGACATTTTTACGCATTCATTTTATACTAACATGGTTATTAAATATGTGGTAGATCTTACTTAATCAATCAACAAATAAGGCGTCATCTGTCGCGACAGATGAAGCCTGGTGATTTATCCGGCATTGGTAACTTAAAAATCCCCCCACCACCCTCACCGCCCGTTGAAGAGAAATGAATGGCAAACCGATTGCAGAAGATATGCACTGGTGATAACACTAGTTTTTGTTCCGTAAATGTGTAATCTTATGAATATAGAGCAAATTGGCGTGTGTTTAGAGGCTGAAGAATCCGGACAGGTGTTGCTGAGCAAAGTTTGTGGGAGGCTGATCCCCTAGTATTGTATAAAATACCAACAAGTAATATAAAAATTTTGTTTTTAAAGTCAATTTCTACTTAGGTCATCAAAGAAAAATTTAATATAATACCTTAAGCTAATATTAGTTTTTGTTGCATTAAAATATCTCAATTTGTTGATTTTCTATAAGCAAGTAGGTTTACAATGGAAGTCTATGGGAATTTGGCGAAATATTAGAGATATCGCCAAGTTGGCGACAAATATGGCGGTATTTGACGACAGAACAGGGTCCCCCCTATGGTAATCCCCCCTTATAGATATGAAGATGCATTAAATGCTTCAATAACCAATGGCCGCCATTTTTATCCCATGTAAAACTAAAATTAATTAATTAAAATTTAATTAATGAATTAATCGTTGAAAAAAACTGTATTAACATCAATTGTCATCCAGTACATGTTTAAAAAAATTTATTTCAACTTAATAGGATGAATAATAAGTATTTTATTAACGATTGAAAATTTGAACAAGATATATATATAAATAAATAAATATAGGGAGAGTGTGAACTAGTAGTAGGAATTGAATGAATGAATGAAAAATACATTCCAGTTATTCTTTAACTTCTCAGATGTATCCTTGTTTTAAATAAGTCTAACAGAAATGTTGACTGAAGTTATTTGGGTGTTTCATGAATCCCTTGTATGTTTTCAATTTAGTATAACTACATTTCAATTTTATTTGTCATGTCGTCTCCTTTTTACCCGACTGCCAAGAAGGGTGTGTTTCACGCGTATCTGGGTATGTGGATTTCTTTATACCTTCGAAACATACCAACGGCTGGATGGATTTTAATGAATGAGGTCACTATCGATTCGCCTTAATCGTCCGATGGTTATAGGCTCGGTTTGTTTTTATAAATTCAAAATGGCGGCCGTAAAATACAAAATGGCGGTAGAGATGAAATTTTTTCTCACGCACCATATTAAGTGGTATATCATAGGATAGGTCTTTCAAAATGAAGACTATGTTTCATTGACTATTTTGCAGTCAGAAGCACTGTTTAAATATTACACAACCTGGAAGTTGTGTAGGTAGGATCTCTAGCTTTACTGCAACATCTATCATAAACATTTACAGGACTCATCAAAACAGTGTTTATAGATAGGAACTAACAATTAAACACAACTTAAAAGTCATCAATACAAGTAAATAAAACAAATAGGTAAGTAATATACAAAATAGTTTCACATTGATGAGAAATAATTAGTTCGCATTTTACGCAGTCGGGTTTTTGATTTTTTTAATTTAATTAATTTATTATTATTTGCCATTTTATTATATTATAGAACTTGTGTCTGTAGTTGAAAAAGAAATATTTTGAGCGAGGTGTAATTGCATAGATGCCAACAGTTGCGGATTTCGAGTAGTGGTTAATTAGTATAGTGAACAATTAATTACAGGCAACTCATACGGATTTTCACCCAATGAGGCTGTGATCAGAGACCACAGCGGGGACCTCAAAACAAGACTAAAAGTTTCTTTACTATTCCTTGAATATATACTGTCCACGCAGGAACTAATATACAATACAAATATCATTATAGTTAACCCACTGAGGGGCGGTGGTATTTTTATGAAACCACTTGATTTTAATTTCCAAACGCCACATTGACACCAGAATTTTGTAAAAAAAAATATTAGGTTTATTCTATATGCGAAATATAGCCATTTCTTATATACAAATAAATTTGATTTCAAGTTCCGGTGTTATTTATTAATTTCAACACTTTAGCAATGGAATTGTTTTGCCCCTGAATATAATGCCACCGAAAGAAAACCTTCAAGATTCTGATTACGTAGAATTTATTAATTGGAATTCTTGTGCGGTGTATCCTTCCCCAATGCCGCGGGGCCTAAGTGACGATGATGTTAAATCATTCATCACTTCTGACATTACTCTCATCAGAGAAATACAAATGTTTCCGTGTCAGGCCAAGAGTGTTAAGGTGTGTGTCAAACTTGTGACAGAGAACTCGCATAAAATATACGGACATGAAGATGGCTATATCCGAACAACACTGAAGTCTAAATCGGTTATGCCTCGTTTCACCAAAAAATCAGACTTTAAATGTGTAGTAGATATAAAATAGAAAACGTAAAATACACAGTAAGCCAAACAAGCTACACTATGGAAAACATTTGTAAACAATTGCAAATATAATGCAAATGCCACACCCAACAATTGGATGGTTGGTTGGGTAGGGTGGAGGTGGAACTCTACGAGCAACCACCTCAACATGGTGAGTTCTGGGTCGTTTTGTTCTAGCAAAACGAGCGAAGAGTTGCAAGGTGAAAACTGCGAAAAATTGCTAAATTTATGTTTTTTTCTTAGATGTTGCTCAAACGGAAAAATTAGATTATTGATTATAATTTAATTTATTTAGGTTATGTAAATCATGAAACAAGCATAAAGAGCTAAAGTGTGTTTATTTTTAAAGTTTTAATTAATAAAAAAAAATAGAGAAAAGGTGCGATTTTTGCAATTTTTCATCAACTTTAAGTACGATGCGCGAATGGAAGATGTTAACCGATTTTTAAATTTTTTATGCCGTTTTTCTTCTTATTACAATAGGTAACTTTTCCGCACTAAAACGATTCAAAATTAAAAAAAATATATATTTTTTTTTCGACCCACCCTAATGGACACTTTAGAAAACATATGAAATTTTTTAATGAAAAAAACTTTTTTTAATATTATAAAATGTTTGTAAAAATGAGTAACAAAATAGATTGCAGTAAGTTTTGAGCATATGCTGAATTTAGAGCCTGGCTGACAATCATACGTCTAATTATTGAAAAAAATGGTATCAAAAGCTTTTGTTTGTGGGAAGAAATAGTAACAATTACTTGCTTATTTAATTTGTTCTAATTTCTCTTTCATTGATTAGTTTAGCTAAAGTATTTTATGATTTTATCTGCACAAAATGGCACTTTTGTAAACATTTTGAAAAACGAATTTGAATCCTCGGCTAATTTTACTTTTATGGGCCTTATGGTTTTTATAGGTAATGAAATGGGGTTAAATTAAATTATTAATGGAAAACAATATTTAAAAGATATTTTAATAGAAATTCATTTCAATTACATTTCCTGAAATTTTTTGGAAAATATATATCACAGTGGTTTAATTAGTTGGCCATCGTCCCAACAATTTAGAAGGAGTCACAAGAGTGTCATTTGAGTCATAAATATTTTATATACGGTTACACTAAATGGCTTTCCACAAACATTTCTTCATAGTCCATTTTTACTCAGATTTGTCTTTCTTTATTTTTCAGACGGCAGAGTGGCGAGAAATGACATTGTATTAAATTAAAACTGCTTTTAATGTTTATTTCACTCACTCAGTCCATTTCTTAACTTATATACAAATTCACTTATATTCAAATGACAATTGAGTTTCTATATTTTCAGACACATGGAGAACACGGATATAGCAGAAGATATATATATAAATAAATAAAAGAATAGTGAACATTTGTGATTATTATATTTAAAAATTAGAATCAACACATTTATGTCGAAATAAATAATAAAATTGTCTTCACATAAACTCAATGTGGACGCAAATTAAATTAACGAGCTAGACTCTGTCTCCCAAGTACTGTTAGTTAATGGTGTTCAGAATTATGCTGTTAGTATAATGATTTATTGCAAAAGAAATTTCAAAAAACCGGATTAGTAGCATAGCAATAAAAGTTACATTGCCACAACCTTTTGCTCTTTACTATTTGACAAGGAATAAAGTGGAATTTTATGTTTTTTGAAGATCCATGAAAGAAAATCCATCAGAAAGTAATCTGTTGTTTCCACTACCATTAAATCACAGAGAAAAAGAATTTACTATACCATTTTAAAACACTTAACTCTATACCTTCCTGTCGTCTCTTATTACGAAAAATATATTTTTGTTTTTCGCTACAGCAAACCACAAGGGAATTCGATAAAAAGAATGTTCTGTTGAGTAACGAACTGCATGAGAAAATGTTGATATTCGTTGTTTTCTTTTCTCCCCTTCCCCTTCCTTTCTCTCAGATCTGTGGACCCCGTGGCTATTAAGGTTCCTCTGCTCTACCAATTACTCCAAGAACTATGATTGCATCCTTCCGTTCCCTTCCCAAGGGAAGAGAATTCTTTCGTTCTTCCGGAAGAACTATTTTCTTACGTCGTGCGTGAATGTTCCTTGCCTAGATGGGTTGGTGCGAGAGAGTTCCTCGCAGTTGCGTGTCGCACAACGATAAAGTAGCCTGAAATTCTCCAAGATAGATTTCTGAAGCGAAAATTCGTTTTAAATTATAGCCTCGCCGCTTAGTGAAATTCAAAACATATTGTTAAGAAAGCGTGGGAAAAAGGATTACTGCGAGAACAACGGAAAAGAAGGATAGATGCTGTTTAGAAAGCGCCTGACATTTAATTTCGAAATCATATTGAATTTTGGAAATTTTTCATGTGCTTTGATAGTTTGGAAATAAAAAATACTTTCCCACTATTCTTTAAAAATATTTCCTTTTGTATTATCAGTCAGTTTAATCTGATATAACGTAGTAAAAAAAAATATGTGTTCAGAAAAAAATATGAATTTGCCTTTATGTAGCGTTATTTATTTAAATATATATATACTCCTTTTTTCGGACTTCCTTACATTTAAAGAAAAAAAATCATCCACTTTAAAAGAATAGTATTTACTTTATTTCTAATCGACAAATCATGCATATTTGATAAAAATAGGCAACGTCCTGCTTGTCGAGTAAATAAGGCTAGAGAAAAAAAAAATCCATTTTCCGGTATACTAAGAAATAAATTGTATGAATGTGAAATAATTCTTTGATATTACAAATCATGGTAATACGAAAAAAAATGCAGTAGAAAATGTGGACGGAAAATACATTAAATTGCTTGTTTGTAGTGATAGTCATTTAAAAATATAATAGATGCTCTTTTGAAAATATCTCCGCGCATTCACAGGAAAATATTATCCTATTAAAAGAACAGTATGTGTACATTTTCTTATTCACAAATCATGTATTAGATATAAATACTCAACATCGTGTTCGTCGTGTAAATGTGCACAAAGGAAAACGAAAATATTTCATGACATGCTAAGATATGAAAAGTATGTATGCCAAGTATAACATAATTCGGCGTATAATACCCGAGTAAAACAAGCATATTTCGAACCAGAAAATATTTTTTATAAATAGAGTGAATAAATCACGGAAATTTAGCAGATTACATTTTATTAAATAATATTTCTATATCTAAATACGTGTGTTTGAACCACACGTTATACGCTTAAATATACCGTAACTTGTTGGTGTTGCCAGTCATAATTACATCACAAACACTGTTAAAAATTTGGAGCATTCAATTGACCGTTTTTTCCGAAAACGGTTACACAACCAAAATTTTAACACTATTCTGACCATATTATTGCCCATTTTATGGTCAGAATATAGTTAAATTTTGGCTATGAAACCGTTTTTTCAAAAAACGGTCGAATGACTTACCAGAATGCTGCAAACTTTTTAACAGTGTAATGTAGAAAATCTGCGTAAAAAAATGCATTAAAATACTTCTAAGTACTGTTATTTATTTAAACAAAATAACGCAAGTTCTTTTGGAAAACTTTATGACGTTGAGAGAAAAACAATCCCATAAATTAGAAAATTCAAATTTTTCTATTCACGAACCAAATAGATTGCAACATGCTCGTCGAATAAATGAGGGATTTTCGCCATATTAAATAAACGGTGCGAGTATTACTCGCGAATAGAAGGGGTTCCGTACAATAAATATGTTAATTAGTAACTGTATTATTACAAAAACAATCATTGCTAACAGAATAATAGCACTTTGTAAAAAACTATACAACGTAAGGTTGGGTATAGCTGCATATAATTGAAAAGGTATAATGGATATACCATGAAAGTTCAGAGAGATATGAAGCCTAAATAGTATCAAATATGCTATCCTGTATAACTCTTTTTTTTTTAAATCTTATTCTAATCTGTTTATGATGGGGTGGAGTATTGGTATTTACACAATTCAAACTAGTCCCGAATCCCATAGTAATTATGCGATTAATTCTAATTAAATTAGACTGTTTCTAACAGTTTGACGTTTATAGCTTTTATACTACTACTGGACATTGCGTTACACAAATATATCATTGACAGTTGTTATCTGTGCTGTAAAAGCCAATGGTGCATAGAGTACGCCGCCCAAGTTCTAAAAATGGAAAAATATGAAACTGAAATTATTCACTGGTATTATCACTTATTATAGCACTGTAAATATAGAAAGAAAAGTGTACAAAAAGCGTACATACATTTATTAAAGTACTTACATATATGTATAATTTATTATTATAATTTATGTACAAGAATGTTCTTTTTAAAAACTTAGGCGCATTCAGAGACATATACATCCATTTTAAAAGAACAGTAACTTCGGGCGTTTTTACTTATTTACAAGCCATTTTTTAGAAGAAAAAAATATATAGCATCTTGCGGGTGGAGCAAATGAGGAATTTTAGGCAGATTAAAAACAAAAAAGGATGAAAATTTCATTATCCTCAGGTGTTATCACTTATTATAGCATGGTAAATATAGAATGTAAAGTGTACAAAAAAGCGTATAGTGTACATGTGTTATTACTTAAATTTATTATTTATTATTATTGTGTTTAAATAGCAAATGTTTGTTAGAAAATCTTCCGGACTGTCAAAGAAATAGTTAACCTCTTTTAAAGAATAGTAAATTTCGGTTTTCCTACTTACAATCCAGTTTTTTATAATACTAATTATAAACTTTTAACCCCGACTTCAATTGCATGATTTTATATTAAATTCAAAAATTTGCCAGACGCTTTTTGGCCATCCTGTATTAGTGTACAAATGCCTATACCATAAAAATATAGTTCTTTAAATGAAACGAGTCTATCTCAGAAATCTTGGGTGAGTTTAAACGCTTTATAATGTTGATTTTTTTTATTGATTGTTTACATTAAAAAGTTTTAAGAATTAAAACATTGCTTTTTGTTTTCCTTTTCAATAATCCCAGAAACAAAACCGTATAAAGATGGAGAAAAATTGCCGGGTTGCAACTTTCTCCACCAAACAGATAATGCTACGTCACTTTTTGAAATTCATTGAAAATGAAATATTTTAAAGATGTTTATTAATTTTAATTTTTTATTGAATTTATAAAAAAGTACTGTACTTATTTCGATGAAATTTAAATGGAGCCAATTTGAAAGTATCCTCTTTCAATTAAAAAAAATCACATAAATCAGTGGCTTACTTTCGGAGTAATAGGTAAACATACAAAAAAAATATATATATAAAAAACGATTTTTCTCTTTTCTGCTGTACTTCGGTTGCTCGTGCAGTGGCAGAAACTTTGCATTCAGCTAATCCAGAAATTCGCAAGCAGCTAACTTAAAACAGAATAAGAAAATATATTGATTTTATAGGTTTTCCTTGAATTTCTAAAAAAGTGCTTAAACAATTTTGATGAAATTTAAATAGGGCCAATTCGACTGCAGACATTTTGAATAAAAAAAAAAAAAAAAGAATCGGTCGCGTAGTTTTGGAGTAATCGGTGATCAAGCATTTATTATATATATATATATATATATACATATATATATATACTTGCGCATCGAATTAATAATCCTTTTTTTAAGTCGGTTAGAAACAGACAACATCATGCGTGTGGAGTAAATAAGAACAATAAAGAAAAAATCACTTTCCGGGATACCCATAAATAAAAAGCAGATAAAGAAAAATTCTTCTCACTATTTTTTTTTTAAATAATCCATTCTTTGTATCAAACAACTTTAGATATTTTATTAAAATCTCTTACAGGGAAGTGAAAAAAATGTAATTAAAAAGCTGCCATTCATTAGAGAATAAAGACATTCTTTTCTCGCTTGGTGTCTGAAAATAATGAAATTTCCAAGCTTTATGAGGGCATTGGTTAGATTAGAGGTATATTATTTTAAGTATGACAAATATTAATAATGGGAAAAGAATATTCTCGGTTAAAATTGTTTTAATTTTGCAGGAATTTGAAATCACATCTAAAGATTTTCTTATTCATATTTACAAATATTTGTACAATGCATACAACTTATAAAAATAATTAAACAATATTTATTTATAAAAATTTGCGAGTGTATTATTTAAAAAAGATGTGACACGTACAGCATGGCTATTAAAATTGAGGTGTTCAGAGATCGATCATTAAAATTCTACTAACAATACTTCGTCTGAATACTACGCTGTTAAAAAAGAAAGTAAAAGCAGTAATAAATAAACGGTCAAGTGCAAATATTACTCGCGTTTAGAGGGTTCCGTACAGTAAATATACGAATTATTAACTGTATTATTAAAAAAATCGTTGCAAAATGAATAATAAGACTTTGTAAAAAACTATACAACGTAGGATTGGGTATAGATGTATATACTAGAAAAGTGTGAATAGGTATGCCATAAAAGTTCAAAGAGATATGAAGCCTAAATAATATCAAATATTGCTATTCCGTATAACTCTTTTTTTTATATCTTATCCTAATCGGTTTAAGATGAACTTAATTTGGTACTGACAATAAAAGTAACGCATATTTAAACTTCATTTGAAATTTCACAAAACTAAATTCAACGTCGTAATAATCTTTTCTTTTTACAGTGTAGCTAAAACAAAACCCTTGTTCAAAGTTTAAACTTGGCATTTTGCTAAGTGCGCTTCGAAAGGAGCTTGCAAAGTACCAACTCTGCCTCAGTCCGTGCAGCACTTTCCCAGATAGGTTTTAAATTAACTTTTAAAGACACGGGAGGCGTATTGGGAGATCTACTCAATGCAAACTACTCGCGAATCCTATAGTATTTATGTGATTAATTCTAAGTAAATTAGTCTGTTTTTAACAATTTGACATTTATTGCTTTTATACTGCTACTGGACATTGTATTACACAAATGTATCATTAAAAGTTGTTATCTAGGCTTTAAAAGCCGATGGAATATATAGTAGCCGTCACTGTCATTATGTATGTCTAAAGTGTCCGTGTCTTTAAGGGTTAATATATCAGCTAATTAAAGACGATTTGTTTCAAAAATCGTTGTAAACAATGCTTTTATACTTCTGCTACGATAGATACTTCCAGTGCTCCTCAACACCTTTGCTGAATGCCCGCAAATCAAAATTTGTGTGTAACGGAAAAATGCGCTTTTCTCAAAAACTATGTGACCTAGAGTAAACGCTATAATTTTCCTGCAAGATTTAAATTGACTTCTACTACCTTTAATTTTTTCAAAATTTTAGTTTCAGTAGATTCGGGAATAGGTGGGGGAGGGAACATATTATTGCTTTACATGTTTGACGATATCTCTGCAAATATCATACGTAAACTTAAATTGAATGCATTTTTGAGTGCAGCGTTAGGAACGCTTTCGTACGATACCCAACACGATATACAAAGAAAAGATTTTTTTCAAGTAAATTAATTAGTCCCTCTAAATTTTTCTTTAAAATATTTGTAAATGTTTAATAATCTGTAAATATGTGGGTCAATAGTCTTTATTACTTCCCTCAGTTTGAGCTTTCACGTTCCATAGTTTACGAGTAAAAGGGCCGTTACAGACGGACAGACAGACACAGAAGTGATCTTATAATGGTTCCGTTTTAACTTTTAAAGTACGGAACCCTAAAAACAGAAAAAAGATCGAAAAACTATAACACTTTACTTCCTTATTTTTACATTTCTGCATACATTTCGTTTGTTCTTCTTTTTAAGCTGTTTAAGTATCTTGAAATTATCTGACAACTCTATTTGATAGGGTATGAAAATTAAATAAAGAAAGGGAAAAAGAAAGAAATAAAGTAAAATTTCGGGCATATTCTAAGGTAACGTATATTTTAATCAATTCAACTTAATTTGAATTAATTTTCATATTCAACATAAAATATAAATATGTCTGCTTTGCAAAAAAAGTGCGATACCTTATGGATAGTCTTCTGTATTGAACTCCTAAAAATCCAAATTGAAATCCAAATGGCTTATTTGAGAAAAAGAGATTTGGTGCAATGAGTTTTTTGAACCCTGTAATGAAATTCAGATTCGTTTTTCCTATTTTCGACGACGGCTTATAAGCGAATCATTGAGATTAAATACATTAGTTGGAATGTGTGTGTAGAGCCAAACAGAAACTTTCAGGTTTCAGGTAGCAGTCCAGAAGTGAACCTCATATTTTCGACAATTCTGTATTGAAAGAAACAGGACTTCAGCGTAAAAAAAGGCTAAACAATAAAGACTTGAACAAAAGTTTTTCACAGAATTCTTACGAAACTTTGAACGTAAAAAAAAGAGAGCACATGTTGAATCACTTTTATGTTTCAGTTTAAAAAATACAAATGTGAAAACAAAATGTTCAAATTTTCTGATTTTTGGTCAGTAAAATAGACATAGAAAGAAAAAAAACATGTCGTTTAACGAGTTTGCCTAACATTTATTGAAATCTTTAGTTTTGATTTCTGTTATATTGGCACGGAAACTAAAAAAACATGTAATGAAATTCAGATTCATTTTTTTTCTACTTCTGACGACGACTTACAAATAAATCATTGATACTAAGTACATTATACTGATTTTTGGTCAGTAAAATAGACATAGAAAGAAAAAAAAAACATGTCGTTTAACGAGTTTGCCTAACATTTATTGAAATCTTTAGTTTTGATTTCTGTTATATTGGCACGGAAACTAAAAAAACATGTAATGAAATTCAGATTCATTTTTTTTTCTACTTCTGACGACGACTTACAAATAAATCATTGATACTAAGTACATTAATTGGAATGTGCGTGCTGAGCCAAACCGAAACTCTCTGGTTTTAGACAACAGTTCAATAATAGACCACATATTTTAGAAAATTCCGTATTAAAAGAACAAGATTTTATTGCTATAAAAAAAAAACACTTGAAAATATGGACTTGAACTAGCTTAATTTTTCTATATAACTTTGACTCCGATATAAATATTCGATGTTTTCTTTTTTGAGTACTCTTAGAAAGACCCCCACGGAGGGCACCCCCTTCCCCTTAGGGCCTATGTCCCTCGTGCTGATAATTGGCCGTCATAAACACAACTAAACAACCAACCAACCTTTTTGAGTATTAAGATGTCCTTAAAACTTATAGGAATGCAAGATATTAAAATATATTTAAGTTTTTGATTACGACTATGACTGGGGGCTATTTTTATTTCCACTTGTATTATAAAAAAAAAAAAAACTTTGTGGTACATTTCTCTTGATAGTATTCTAGTATAAGCGTATGGCAAAGCTTTTTTTTCAAGTTTAAAGTTGTACGAATAAAATAAAGAAATACTCGCTGGGGCGACATATCTCCCATTTCCATAATCACATGGTTAATAAATCACATTGCTTATTTAGAATATAAAATATTCAAACACTATTAAAAACAACTTGCATGAAAAATTCTTCACGTACATTCGTGAAAATCTTTAGTATATTCTCCATTTTAAACTGGACGGGTTTTCTCGGTTTGTTGCTATTTTTATTGTGTTGTATGTGTGTGTGTGCAAGTAGATATGTCTTTTGGCAGTAGTTGCATTTTCTGGTAAGTTCCAAACATATTTATTTATAGAAATATCACCTGCCCTGCGACAGAAAGCATAGTTTTTTTTAGACAGTTTGCCAGTTTTTCCAGATTATTAAAGTAAATCCAGTTTTTCACAGAATTCTTGCGATTGTTTTATTTTACACAGTTTGCACGGTTTTCCAGAGTCTATTTCCAGGTTTTCACAAAATTCTGGAGAAACATTGAACCTAAAAAAAGTAAGCGCATGCTGAACCATTTTTGAGAAGAGGGTGTACCCCCCCCCCCCCCCAAAGAAAAAAGAGGTATTTTAAAATTGCAGTTTTTTTTTCGAAGCTATTTCGATATTTCGAGTACATGATGTATTTGGAAATAAGTAGTTATGTTTCAGTTTTAAAAACCCAATTTAAAAGTGAAAGTTCAATTAATGTAAAAAAATATTCAAATTTTCACAACCGGAAGTTAAAGGTAATTTGGTTTACTTTGGGACAGTAAAATAGGCATAGAAAGTAAATACACGGCAGGGTATTTATGTGATTGCTCAACATTTTATGAAATCTTTAGTTTTGATGCCTATTATATTGGCGCAGAAACTAAAAAAAAAGAAACGTTTCACTTGATTGTCTAACATATTATGAAATCTTGACCTCGTGTGCTATAAAGGGCTACTTTTTACTCGGCTTACTTTTTAAACAAATATGAGATTTTGTTCATTCCTAATGGCTCAAATAGTATTTAGACTATTTTTGCTGTGTTTGATTAATTAGTTTTGCAATAGAGTTCAAACCTCCAGTGCTTTAATTATGTCCACCATTCTTAATTGCAATAAATTAAATATTCATATTCTTGTAGTAACACAAGTGGAAGAAAGTGTCATATTAAACAGAAGAAAAGATGTTGTCTTATTTTATGTATAATGGTGTTATAACGTTAGCATAAAACAAACAAGTCGATACCTGCGTGATCACAGATCACACAGAGGGCTTCGTTTAATGTTCCCTTCAAAACACTTTATCCTTTTGCAAAATCTGTTAGGTCCACATTTCGCAACCAGGGACGCACTCTATTCTAAACAAACCTCTATCCGAACGAAACTCCGTTTTGCAACCTATCCGTAGATATATTAGTTGAGGAGATAGGGCCCATAGCATCCTAGATAGGTAGGCGCCTCCTACCGGTAAAAAGTGGAACTAAATTATGTAAAGCTACGGTGCATAATGTGAAAGAGTGGTCAAAGGGGTGTCGGCAAAAATTAGAAAAGTGTCCCCGGGTGAAAAGGGCGAGGTTAGAAAAAATGCTTAAACACACAAGTTACAGACGGGAGGGGTAACTATAAGACTTTTTGAAATTTTTATCATCTGTCGTGTGATTGCATTTGTTCAGCTATAAGTATGCAAAATTTCAAGTTTTCAACTTAATTAGGGGTTCAGTTAGTAAAAAAATGCTTAAAATACACAAGTTAGAGCCCAGAGGGGTAAATAAAAGAGTTCTTCCAAATGTTATGATTTGACGTTTGATGTGAGGTATTCAGCTATAAGTATGCGAAATTGCAAGACTCCAACATATATATAGTTTCTGAGAACGGGCTCTGTGACAGAGGAGTAAGACGAATAGGGTTTCGTCAGATTAACGAAACTCTAAAAATACCAAGATATAGACAGTATGACGATTTCTTAATAATTAATACTGTAATGTTTAAGATAATTGAAATAAATTCAAATAATGATAATAATCATTAATAATAATCATTATTTATAATTTAAATTCTTCAGTGAATGCTTAGTATCACCTGGTAACATTTAAAACATATCTTTTGAAGAAAACAATAAATCTAAGAAAATAACCAGAGAAAGTTTTCACACTGCATTAAATATGTTATCTGAGTGTGTTCGAATTTGCTATATATTTAAAATTCTATGTTTTCTGGAAAAGTGTTTTTGTTATAAAATGATTTTATCAACTCGTATCTCCAATAATACTTAAATGTGCGATTAAAAAATATATTAGATGTTAAAATTTCTTTAGATTTAACGATATGTATTTTTTTTTCTTCTCTCAAACTTATCAGAAAAAACTCCCTTTTTCATGATCGAAGAAAAGTTTTATAGGAAGAAAGTTGCGTGTTAAAAATAGCACCTATTAATCTTCACTAGACGATATAATGTTGAAAACCTTAACATACATATCTTTTCCACAAGTTCTTGGTTGCTAAAATCAATATTTCTTTTACGATATATATTTTTTATACTATTTTATAGAAAATATGGTGAATAAAATGTCAAAATATATTTGGTGGTCTTCAATCATCCCAGAAAAAAACTACAACTATTAATCCCGATAGCTAGATGAGAGATTGACTGTTACAAATCATGTTGTAGTTTTGTATCATTCAGAACGCATGAAGAAAATATATTTTTGAAAAATTGACACTAGTGAAAGGATACGGAAAAATACAAGAATGGAAAAACATAGATATTTACAGAATTCAGATGTCGATACTTTATTTATTTTGTCTGCTTGTAAAATTATGATACACATATACATATAAATGTAAATATATCCTAGTAGAAAAAACATTATCCGTAAAATATTGTTTTGTATTGGCTATATCTTCGTTAATATTGACAGACCATAACCTTAATGGCCTAATATTTCATTTCTTACATTTTTCCAATATTGACAAAAAGAAGTTTCTGCATTTCATTGTTAAAATTTTTATTGTAAACTTAATATTATCTAAAGTTTTACCGTTTCATTAAAGATTTTTACAATGTGAAGCCAACATTTTTTGGATTATAGGTTTTTTTTTTTTTTTTTTCAAAAATTACTAATATCCAATGAGTATGTAACCGAAAATTGTAAGTTATTGGAAACATTTCTGATGATTGCAATAACCGCGCAATATTTACTCTCAATGTTAATAAAAAAGTATTAAATCACAACCAATACCCTAGTACTACAGTATATAAGACGTATTATCGTTCTATAACTAATATGTCAAACAAATACAAATTTGCTTCTAACCTATGATTTATCAGTTACTGACATGCCACGGCATTCACTATTATTGTTTTACATTTTTTATATAATTGTTATGTACTCAACATGGAAAGATTTTAAAAATTCCGCATGTAGTTTACAATTTAATAAAAAAAAAAATGTATGAAATTGTAACATTGAAATCAGCTAATTAAATGAACCTGTGCTTTATAAATAAGTGAGTAGTGGGACTAATTAAGAAGTTGCCATCTACAAACAAGGTACCATCAACAGTATTTGAATTAAGCCTATATTTTAGCCTATATTTTAGCCTATATTTTATATATATTAATATCTAGTGAGAATTTATTTGTATCAAGTTCCTGTAACTAAGGAACTGCGTGGAAAAGTGCAATATTTTTAAGTAGTAGTACACAAGAAGTTGCAATAACACACATACAAAGAAAAAAATCGTTTAAAAAATAGTCAAATACTATTCGGGTAATCTCAAAACGTGAAAATATACCCAAAACTGAGAGACAAAAAATTTCAATTATCCAATTTATTATGAATAAAGAATAAAGCAATAAAAAACAGCAAATAAATGGGTAAAAGTAATTCAGATCTTCGAAAGTCATACAAGTAGCTACTTAAGCGCATTGCTCATATTTCTAAAGTTATTTTTAAAATTCCTCATTTGATTTTGATATTAATCTAGAGACTTTCCCTAAATACACGGAAAATACTTCTTGAATTCGATTCTGGGTTGACGTTTTTTCTCACTTAAATGTTCATATTAATTAGGGATATTGATGAAAAATCATTTGAAACTTTCTTCTTCAACTCAAATTAATCTGCACGAGTTTCTGACGTATATCTGTTTGAAAATGACTTAAATGTAAAAAAAAAAATCTAATGGGGAAAATAGATGGTTAGATCCAAAAAATTGTTTTCTATAGATGATAGAGACTTTATAGTGGTTAGAAGTAATTTCTGTTTCAGTACATTCTATTGTACAAAAAAAAAGTTCATAATTTGCTTCTAAAAATAACATATAATATTAGTTTTATTAAAAATATTCTTGCTAGATATTCTTTTGAAAACATAAATATACTATAAAAGTTTAATATAATCTGAAGACTTATTTGGCACTATATCGTCTATTTTCATTGTGTTTGGTATTTTCTGAAATTGAGAGATTTATAATACATTTTTAGATTTAAAACGGTGGTACAGTCGCGAAAAAAAAAAAAAAAAAGTAAACACCCCTACTAACTCCTCAGCAAATTATCGTAGACGACAGTTACTGGTACCGAACGAATGCAAATAAAGCCTACTTTTAAATGATGCATGTAAAATTTTCTTAGGGGGCCATCTACATATTAGAACGAATACAAACTACTTTTTTTTTCAATGGCAATACCCAATTTTAACGAGATATTTCAAAAATTCAATTCAAACTATTCCTAGACACCAAATTTCAAGTCATTTGAATGATAAGGTTTTGGATTATAAACATTCAAAATTTAGGGATTCTAATGTTAAATTACATTTTCATATTTTTATTTATATCTTCTGAATTTATGCTCCTAATGTGATAATTTTTTGTGTAGCTATAATACTAATATACCAAACATAAATACGTTGAATTTGCAATTTTTATAATTTTATGATATGAATTATGAAATTAATATTAAAAAAAATTATGAATTTCAACCTACAATTTTTTTGATGGATTTAGATTTATTAAGCTCTGCTTTATGGAAATCCAAAATTTCACATTTTTCTTCCAAGTAGTTTTTAAATTATGCTTAAAAAGCGGCAACATGATGATTTAAGGGGCCGTCTATGATAGAAGTGATTTGCTATTTTGAAATTTCTTCTGCTATCCTGTAATCTAGCAATCCTCAATGGCTGCTTGAGTGACACTTGAGGTGCCTTGATCAAGAAGGGGGCTCTCTCGGTAAACAATCGAGTACTGAACTTCAATTTGGATACAGCCCTTAAAATACGCTCCTTTTTAAAATAATTAATTTATCGAAAACTTATCGTACGAAATGCATACAAATTTGTTTTTAGGCTAATTGAAGGGTATCGAGTTCATTTATGCCATCAGAATTGTGTACTGCTATTGAAAAAAACAAAGTTATGGTTAGTTTTCATATATAGATGGCCCTCTAAGCAAATTTTATATACATCATTTAAAAGTAGACTTTATTTCCAATCGTTTGGTACTAGTAACTTTCTTCTACGATAACTTGTTGAGGAGTTAGTAGGGGGTGTTTACTTTTTTCCCCACGAGTGTACTGTACATCCATAGCGATGACAAAGTGTCCCGTTTTCAGAGACTCCATGATAGGTCACACGAGACCACAGAAGTCCAGATTTTTCAACATGCATGATTTTTTTTTTTTTGGTATTATGCCACTCTTTAGACCGCATGGAGTAAACTTTAATGTAGTAAATCTTATGAAAACAGATCCCGTATATAACGTTAACTTTTATTGTCCACAGAAAGGAATAACATACTAAAAATAAAGAAATATCATACTAAATCTCTTCTCTCAGATGGAAAAAAGTCCAAAACGGTACATTATACCTGTTCCTAGCGATTCTGATTTTATTGGTTTTAATGTACAGGGTTAGTACAAATGATGAACCGATTAAAAAAAATCATATTTTTGAAACTACTGCACATATTAGAGTACGTGATACAAGAATTTAAAGAGATATATATCAATATTTTCAGTTATAATTGTTCGATGTGTGACCCTCATGTTGCACGGAATATGTCCAATCTGTACTTCAGTTCGTTCCAAACACCAAATGCCCCATCCGCCGATGTGGAAGCTTCTCGTTCAAGTAACTACGTACCTTCAAAGATCAATGAGGTGGGGTTCCATCATGCGTGACACTAAGATCCCCAGACCTAACACCATGTGATTTCTTTTTGTAGGGTTACGTCAAATACATTGTTTATGTACCACCAATGCCGAAAACACTACCAGAATTAAAGAACGCATTTGTGCACCATTGACAGAATAGTGCTTGCTACAAAATGTTTGGAACGAACTGGATTACAGATTGGACGTATCCCGTGTAACAAGAGGGTCACACAACGATCATTTGTAACTGAAAAATAACTTGATATATTTCTCTTTAAATTCATGCATCACTTATTGTAATACGTTCAGTAGTTTCGAAAATATGATTTTTTTTAATCGGTCCATCATTTGTTCTCATCCTGTATTAGGCTAAGTAAATCCTACGAAAACAAAACATTTTTTATAGTGAAATTCCGTCTTAAACGTAAATAAGATACTTCCATATAGATGGAATACCATACAGTTAATCAGCTCAATTGGAAACCTCTCCAAAACAGTTTTTTTAATCTTTAAACATTTTAGCTTACACAGATTTTATTGTAAAATATGTTTATATTGATTCAGTACAATAAAACGTGCTAGGACTGAATTTGAAGTGACCTGTTACTTCATTTTGAATAGATTTCCTTCTTATCATGGTCCCTCGTAATTGGGTGAGATTGTACTAGCAAAGAAACTAACAAAGAAAATTAAGTTACAAAATATTAATAGCTGGGCATTAAAAATAATATGCTAAAAAATTCATACTTAATCATTTTTAATTAAATTATCACTGGGGAAGCAATATGGATTTAATTTAACTAAAGTAGCTCAAAACAAATCATTGTTCATACTAAGACTGTTCCTTTGTAAATCACACAAGAATATATAAAATTTTTCAATGATGCTCTCAATATATTTACAGGTATTCCTCCAATTTTCTAAACAATCAAATGTGAATTTACTAAAAATAAAATCCTTCATTTAGAAAATTATGCTATCATTCAACAACATTTTCACAGCTCTCAAATCAACGCAAGATTTCTGGTTCTCAGTTTCAACCTGCTAACTAAATTTCCTATTTTAAAGTTAATTCTAACATCAATTATTTACCTTCCCTCAAATAAATTAATGGTTTTCACACAACTCACAGCCACAAAAATTGACATAGGTGCAACAACTTTCTGCGCGATAAAACAGGGGCACTGACCCATCGGTGATCCTGCAGACAGGGAGATGATAACTCAGTTCTTCAAGGAGAATTATTTACACTGATCATGGCTTTAGAATGAATTTCTCATTTAAATTTTAACCCTGTAGTTTTCGTCTATAATGGACGTGTTTTCAGTTTATCAGCAATATACGCTTTTAGAAAAACTAATTCTCTGATAATCGAAATTAAATCCATTCTATGAAATCTACTACAAAAAACTCATGTAGTCCATGTTGCAACACATAGGGGAACATGAGCAATAAAACGAAGGATATGATAGCTAAGGAATTCATTTCCTACTTTACGATAGACGCCTCGGTAACTGTGCCTCATTTGCATATTAAAATACACCTCAGCGCGCAACTTATAAAACAATATCAGGAAGACTAGGAGTAAGCAGACAAGGTGGATATAGAAATAGTTTTATAACAGTGGACTCTCTCGACCTATACCTGCAAACTCCTACTTGAACAGTATTTCTAAAAAGGCATGGTCCCTTTGGCGGACTAATTTTTCGATTCCATAGAGCCGTTTCTCCTCTTTGTGAGTGTGGTGGGAAGGCTTCAGTTTCCCACTACTATTATCACTACCAGCTCATTGTATATATCTCGTTTACCATTCGTCGTCCTCTTGATCTTCAAGCGGGTTGGTTCGACAACACTTTGTACCGCCGAACTTTCCTTTCAAAACTCAAAAATATTTTCTCCTTCTTATGTTATCTCAATAAAAACTGACTTTTTTAAAAGCCTTGGTCTCACTCTTGGCTATTTCTCTCTACCTTTTGTCGGTTTGGGGTATAGTTTTAACTCGACTGTGAATTCTTGTATTAGTGAAATTTTAAATTTGTGTCATCTCTAATATTTATTATTCCGTGACAGACTAGATAAAATTAATCATTTTACACTGACTTATTTATATTTTACCCTTTTCCATGTTGTGTTTACCAGATACTAAGCTTCAGTTGATTATTTGTATTTTTTAAGATCCTAATAAAAGTGACTGTGAGGGACATCTATGTTCTACAGACTTTTTGTATGATAATCCCTCTTTTCCAGGTAAGATATAGATAACAGTCTGTCTCATATCGATAGATTTGATGGCAGCGTTTACGCTCCAAGAAGAAAATAGGGCTGGAGCTCTTTGAATACTTCCAAAAATATTTAATAAAGGTTGATTACAAAACATGATATTAAAACTTTTTAGTAAGAATGAAATTAATGGTGACTAATTTGCACACTGAATAAGTTAAACGCAATAACTTTTTTTAAGTCTTGGTATTTTTATCATAAACGTCACGTCGCTTTCTCTGCTACTGAAAGCAATAAGCAACTTCATTTCTTTAAAGAAATAACAAAATAAATAAATAATAAATAATAATCTTCATATGAGTATAATTATAACTTTGTTTTATTTCGTCTTTCATCTATCTCGTTATAATTTATCTCCTTATACGTTATAATTCACCTACTTATAATTTATTTAATTGACTGATAATTAAAAAAATATATTCATTTTATAAAATGCTGTTCGTCTTCAGACAAACAGAAATTCTCTTACATAAATTTCTCAACATTTTTAAGTATCTGTATTATTAAAGCTTAGTTATTGCGTAATCTACTCTTCTTTAGAACTGAGCATTTATATTTAAAACAGAAATATCTAGTTAAAAGCTCCACTCTTTTTATTAATAAAACTTTTCGGAGAGTTTTATCCATCTTCAGACGTACATTTATAGGAGCAGTTTTCTTGAGTGCATTTTTTTTTTCGTGAATAAAATTTCGAAGATATATCCATAATTATACAACTGCATAAAAATATCTTTCTTAGCAATTGTAATCGCTACTTAAGCGAATGCAGTTAAAAGCATCGACAATAAGCACAGTAGAGAAAATCGCATCATCATAGCAGATTCCCTTTCTTATACTAGCAACAAAAAAGACATTAAGCGATAAAAGATATTTGGAGACAGTCTGCATCGTAACAATCGATTTGATGACAGCGTTTACGATACACGCAGAGAATAGGACTGCAGCACTTTGAATACTTTCAGCGATCAATAGAAAAATCATTTTTTATGCAGGCCTTTCTTTTATCTTCCGATTAAACAAGATTGATCGAGCATCGGGTTTTCTTCTGAGCATTGTTGAAGTAGGGGCAGTTTTTATTGCTTGCATTGTAAAAAAAGAGCTTTTTGAATATCTAGGAAAGATGAACACTCATAAAATGTCTTTTGAAACGAAACTCTTTAAAGAATTTTCATATTTATAACTTATATTATTTTTCCTATTCATGATATGATAATGTTACGGCTATGAAGAAAAAAAAATTATATTTGTTATTCAGAGTTACATACAGTAAAATCTGTGCAAACGAAACACCAAGGTGTCAAAAAAATATTTCGCCTTAGACAAGTTTTCGTCTTTCCTTTATTATAGAATAATCTAACCAAGCTGGATTCGTTGATGGAATTCTAAGAGATGTTAACTTTTCTAAAACTGTAAATTTCTAAATTATGTTACTGTTGTGGCGTTTTCAAATAACTCTAAAATTTGAGAATTATTCTTTTTCAATCAACCGATTTATTGTCCTTTAATTTTAGTCTTCATAAACTGTGCTTCCATTGACTTTCAATTACTATAAAGAATGGTTTGCCCTAAAGTAATGCAGACGCTATTAATATTATTTAATGGAAATTATATCCAATTTGTAATTTAATTATTTATACAAGTCAAATGTTTTCCTATTTTGTATGCCAGATTAGCATTAATGTACTGCATTTACTGTCATTCATTATAGAGCTTTTATTGACGTATCTGAAAGAAAGTATTTCTATGCAAGAAGGTCGAATCAGCCAACATTTCTGATGAATTAGAAAATTTACTTGTGATTTTAAAAAAACGTATTTAAAAGCCTCAGAATATATCTAATATAGAGATATGTCTAGATTAGACTGTATAAGAATTCTCTCTGTGATACATTCTTTATCAGCATGCGAATAAATTGTTTTTTTCTAAAATTTGCCATTTTGTGACGCAATGTTTGAATAGCGTATTGTACTTATTTGAATGAGTGACTTTTAACAGAGTTAAAAGGCGATGCAATAAAAAATTACTTCTACCTACAGAAATGTCCTCGTCGCACATGTAATGTTTGATAGAAAAAGTACTGAAATCCCTAACAATTAATCAGTGTCGTAGTTTACGGTTACGGAAATAGGTGACGAAAAATCATAATTATAATTTTTACAAAATAGAGAACTTAATAAAATTGTAAAAATTAAGTATTAGAATAATAAATGTAAGATAACCAGAAAAATGTATTATCAGCATTTTTCATTTTTATTTTTACAAATTAGAAATGAATATTTTTGCGAAGAAATAAGTTTTAAACTTTTGTCTTCAGTTAAAAATAATATGAACGTGGAAAAAAATTTCGAGTGATGCTCGGTCTTTCAGGTGTTAAGTCTTTAAATAAGAATTGTACGTTTTATTATTTTTTCTCTGTGTTTTTCCATCAACTTCATAAGAATTATTCTAAATAATGAACAATCATCAACTTTAGGTAATAAAAAAAATTGCAGTATAAAATGCGAAGTATTTTCTTCAGTTTAAGTATTCATCACTCAAATGTAGCACATTCAAACGAGTAGAACAATTATCTTCCTTTTTCAAGAGAAAAATCCCCTTTAATGACACATTTTATTTTTAGACTGCGGAATACTTTTACAGTCGTAACAGAAAGTTGAGCTGAATCTGCCTATTCTAATTTGAACTTGGAGTATATGCCTATGCCTGACAATATGTTAGTACAAAAAAAAAAAATCTTTAAAATTTTAGTTCTGCAATTTCTCACAGTGCGCGTTAATACCTTAAAAAACCCTATCACGTGAAAACTTTAGACAAAACATAAATTTGAACATTGCTTATTCTGGAACATGAAGCTTATTCTGGAGATTCACTATGAAATAACTACATAGATATATAAAAAAAAAATAATCAATTTTATTTACATTTAGATATCTATCTGATTTTCCGGTATGAGATGCAAGAAACACAACAGATAATTATGTTGAATCTTTGTTACCTATTTTCAACTTCGGTATATCTGTCATACCGTGAAACATGAAAAAAATCACTCTTGCTTAGAATTGGCTACTCGATTTCCCAATAGACTGCCAGCGTTATCCGCCTAAAAGGAAGTTCAATATAATATAGCTGTCATACATTGAAATATAAAAAAATCCCTTTTACTTGAAATTGGTTAATCTACACTCATGTTTGTGAAAATTGCAACACCACGAAGGAATCATCAGAATTAAATAAAATTTAATACACAGACGACTGATAGTGGTACAAACAAATAATTACGTTTTCAAACCAAAAAAAAAAAAAAAAAAAATCTATATTAAGTGTCCGAAATCAGTATTTGCTGTAGCCACCACGCGCTGCAATAAGTGTTGCTATACGACTTTGCACGAGTACCCGAAGTTCATCTGTAGAAGCTATAATGAGGAGGATAATGAGCGAGACGCCGATCAACGAAATCCCCCACATGTTCAATGGGCGACATATCGAGAGAATACGCAGGCCACGGAAGAAGCTGTATGTGTTCTGCTGACAAGAAGTGTTAAACATTACTTGCAACATGTGGGCGGGCAATATCCTGTTGAAAGATAGCTCCAGTAATGCCTTGAAGGAAAGGAACGACTTCGAGCTTCTGCACTTCACCTGTACCTGATGTACCTGTTGCTGTTCAGACTACTTACAATTCGTAGCAGCTGCGATAGTCCACGATGATCAATCATATCCCAGACCATAACGCCCGGAGTACGCCCACTATGACGTTCGATAACGCACTCCGGAAGATATCGTTCACCGGCACAGCGTTTAACATGAATGCGGTCATGATGATACCACAAATTAAAGCGGGATTCGTCATATAAAACAACTCGTTGCCAATCTCTATATTCATGTTTGCAGCCGCAGGCGTAGATGGTTTTGCGGGAGGGGGATGCCGTAAAGGAGGTCTTGCACGCAGTCCACGGTGAGGCAGATGTCGACTAATTGACGATGCTGACAGTGATACATCTATAGCAATTAACCAATATGCTACCAACTGTCTGGAAGAAGTTGGGACGGTCCGCAAGTGCCATGCTGACCATGTGTTTATCTTCGAATGTTGAAGTCACCGTTCGGGTTCCAATCTCAGATTTTCGAGTTGTCCGATCCTCGTCGGTCCACTGCTTCCAAACTTGCATCCCTCTGCTGCTGTTACCCTGCACATGAGCTGTTATTGAACGATAGGAAAATCCTTCTTAAGGAAGGCCGATAATTCTCCCCATTCAAACTTCGTCAGTTGTTGAAATTTCGCCCTCTTTCATCGAAGAGGCATAGTTACGTCTCTCCGAACGTCTACAATTAGCCAATAACTATAGACAATTCTCAACGTCTCGCTACTACCCTCTATTTATACGGTTTCAGCAGCAGTCCAGAGGTCGCTGCTCAGCCCATGCATACGTGTTGATTCTGAAAATGGAATCATTTGCATAACACACTATACTTTGCATTCTCTGAAATTTTCAACTCAACCGCGTTATTCCTTCATTGTGTTGCAATTTTCACAAACATGAGTGTATTTCGCACTTGTCGGCCAGCTTATCCTCGTAAAAGAAAAGTTGATTTAATATAGCTTATTTAATTTAACTTGGAATATGTATGCCATATAAGAAATCATTAAAGAAAAATCTGTTTTAAAATTTCCGTTATGCTCTTTCCCATTAGGGGCTTTACTAGCTTAAAAACCTGTAATCTCAAATTCTTATCAACACATAAATTTGATAATGGCGGAAGCTTATTTTGAAGATTTGGGCCAAATTCTTTCGTGGAAAGTAAGTATAAGATGTATTCATAAAATTATTTAGCTATATACACAGGTACATGAAGAATCATTAGTTAAATAAAGATCAAAGAAAATATATCTTCAAACAGTACTTGACGAAAAAGTGGAATGCATATTATTTCTTTTGTACTATCCTGTAAATGAGCTACGTATGTTTCATTCCATATTTGCAATCGACAACATGCCACATTACGTCTTGGCAATATATGCAAATTTTAAAAGTTTCAAATAACATAATGGCACTGAACTACATTTTAAGTAATTACCTCCCAGATACAGAAATGAAATCGAATTCTGCTGTATGGCATTGTAAAATAACTATAATTGCTATATACACTCTCTTCAAGAAAATGCATGCTGTACCTAACTGCAACCACACATTAAAATTACATTGCTCTCAATGTTCTACAAACTCGGCATTTAAGCGTTTAAAAAAAACGTTTCATAAGATCGCTAAATAAATTCGTTTCATAAAAGCGTTACATTAGAATTACATATAAATATCTATAGCGTAGATTGTGCACAATATCATAGATACAACACTCTAAAAACGACATTTTCAAAACTGAGTAAAAAATACTCAAATCTGAGTATGTCGCATAGTCAAAATGGCTCCGAAACAAAGTTACTCAAGTTTGAAACATGTATATACTCATTTCTGAAAACATGGACATATTCAAATATGAGCACATAACGCTTTATTCATGATGTTTATTCACGATTATAAATGATGTTTGTATTTATATATTGTTGATGGTTGTCAAATCCGACCTGCGAAGTTTTTCCTTTAAGAATTCATCCATTCTTCGACTTCGAAGGTTGAGGAATAAAATTTACGCTTTCGCGATTATATTACGACGGCTTTTAAGAGTTCTTCCGCGAACACGATAAAAATGTAGTTCGCCACATTTCATGTTATAAATTATTACTGAAAAGAGCGTTTCGTTCTAAATCATAACAAATGATATAATATGAATAAATTCAACTACCCTGGTCTAATTTACTACGTTTAACGAATGAAAAGTAATTTTGTTTGAAACTAAGTATTTCTGGTGTTTCAGAAATGAAAGCATTGGGTCGTCCTATTTGAAACAAAAAGTTTCATAACAAAATGAAAACATAGATTTACTCAGATTTGAAAGTGTCATTTTTCTCAGTGAATGTAGTCGTCAATCTTCCCACTTGTTATTCTGTAGGGAATTTGTTATTATGTGAGACAAAACTAATAATTATTAATTAGGTACTTAGAAAAATGCATTAAAAATCTAAACATGCAGTTTTTAGGTAATTTATTAGCATGACTTAATTGGATATCATTCTAATCCTCGTGTATTCTGAACCACGTGCTGGACCTTGCAAAAAGACATTTTGAAATCTCATGATTTGTGTATATTTTCAACGGGCGTGCCACAGTATTCGCATGAGATATTAATTCTTTTCTCTGTTTTAGCTGAGATATTGATAAATGAGTTTAGATGAAATAAAAAAAAAGTAAAGCATTAGTCACCACAGTTATTAATTCTCATATTTGATAGCCTGGTTTGTGACTGTCCGATAATTTTTTCCGTTACATAAGTTGAATTAAAAATATCTATAAAATTTTTAATGAAATCTTATTTTAGAAACTATGAAAGAGAGCATATTGTATAAGATATTTAATTACTGAACCATAAAACGAAATTTCAGTCAAAGTCTTAGTATTCTTTTAGCAACGATTTTTTTAAATGATACAATTACTAATTCATATATTTATTGTACGGAACCCTCTATACGCGAGTAATACTCGCACTTGATTGTTTATTAGGGTTCCGTACTTAAAAAGTAAAAACGGAACCATCATATAAGATCACTCCTGTGTCTGTCTGTCTGTCACAGCCATTTTACTCGTAAACTATGGAACGTGGAAAGTCCAAATTGGGGAAAATAATAAAGACTATTAACCCACATATTTTAAGATTATTAAACATTTATAAATATATTTAGTAAAAATGTGGAGGGACAAATTAAGTTACTTTAAAAAAAAGTTGTTTTCTTTGTATATCGTGTGGGGTATAGTAGGAAAGCTTTCATAACACTGAATTCAAAAATACATATCTTTTAATTTTAAGTATTACATTTTAAAAGATATTGTCGAAAATGTAGCGCAAAAATATGTCCCCATCCCTTCTAATTCCGAATTTACTGAAACTAAAATTATGAAAAAATTAGAGGTAGTAGATGTTAATTTAAACCTTGCAGTAAAATTACAGCGATTACCCTAGGCCGCATAGTTTTTGAGAAAATCGCATTTTTCCGTTACACACAAATTTCGATTTATGGACATTCAGCAAAAGTGTTGAGCAGCGCTGAAGGTACCTATCGTAGCAGAAGTATAAAAGAATTGTTGAGCATGATTTTCTAAAAAAATCATCAGTAATTAGCCGAGGTATTAACCCTTAAATATATGGACGGTTTGGACATACATAATGACAAGGGCGGCGTACTCTATGTACCATCGGATTTTTAAGCCTAGTTAAGAACTTTTAATGATATATATATATGTAATGCAATGACCAGTAACAGTATAAAAGCAATAAATGTCAAATTGAAAAAAACAGACTAATTCAAGGGATCTCAGGACTCTTAAAGCTTAAAAAAAATTTTATTTTAATTTTTTTAGATGTTAATCTTCTATCTTTTCGGAACATTTTAATATAATTTCTTCCTTCAAATTCTCATTAGAACAGATGTTATGGCTTTTAGATTTATACCCGCTCAATAGCTGAAGCGGCATTTGCGAAACTTTTAAGTCATTTTTTTCCAAATGACTTTTTTGGGCATAACGCGCACGGTATCTCAAAAACTTTTGAATATTTTTTCGTGTAATTTTCAAAACACACGTTTCATGTTAATCTGTATAAACTGAACCTAAAATTTCCTTTTTATTGTTCAAAAAAATATTTTTTTAAGTGATTATGTTTGTGAAATTTTCAAAATTTTGTATTAGCTAAATACAACTTTGTATTAAAAATATAAAATGCTTTAAATACAAATTTATTTAGGTTCAGGGGATTTATTACAATCTGAAGTATAAGTAAGCAGCAAAATTTTTATTCTAGTTGCAATATTTATTTTCTAATCGTGCGCGTAAGCTGTTATGCCAATTTTCTACTTGTCAAATGTCTGACTGTTTGGAGCACCCTGTAAATGCTAATTCTGCATCTTACAATTTTTTAAATACACGGAATGAAAGAAAGTACTTATATACTTCATCTCAATAGAAATTGTGCTTTAAAATCATATACATTTTAAGATATTAAATGTTGAAAATGGTTTCTTTTGTTTTATTTTATCCAATTTTAAGAGCCCTGAGACCTCTTAATTAGAATGAATTACATAAATACTATGGAATTCGCGGCTATTTTGCATTGAATGAATCTTTCAATACGCCTTGAGTGAGTTTAAAAGTTAATTAACAAGCTATCTGGAAAAACGCGGCAAGGACCAAGGCGGCGTTGCAATTTTGTGACCTCCTTTCGAATCGCGCTTAGCACAATGCCAAATGTAAACTTTGAACGCATGTTTTGTTTTAGCTACACTGTAGAAAGAAAGGTTATTACTATGCTATATTTAGTTTTATGAAATGCGAAATGAAGTTTAAATATGCACTGCTTTTATTGTCAGTACCGAATTAAGTTCATTATAAGCAGATTAAGAAAATATTAAACTAGTCGGAGGTGTCAATCCCAAAACTTTGTTCTATTTCATAGATGTTAATACTTCCTGATAAATGCTGCCCATCAGCGCCACCTGTTCGATGATTTATACGGAAATCTAATCAGGGACAACTTACGGAACTTCTAATTAAATTTGAAATTTGATGAAAATCCGTACATTAGATTTTGACATAGAGCTATTGAGGAAATCGTAAAAAGTTATGCATAACAGTGGCACCTCTTAGGCAATTTACAACAAAAACTTATTAGGATCAATTTATATCAGGGACTAACTAAATCTAAAGTTTCGCGAAAATTCATTCATTAGTTCTTGAGATACAGCTATTGAGGAAATCGTGAAAATTGCAGCATAGTAACGCCACCTGTTGGGCAATTTACACCAAAAAACTAAACAACGCTAATTTATATCAGGGGCTAACTGAATCTGAATGTTGATGAAAATTCGTGCATTAGTTCTTGAGATAGAGCTATTGCGATAATCATGAATAATGCAGCATAACAGCGCCACCTATTGGGCGATTTACACCAAAAGTTTATCAGCTCCGAATTATATCAAGGACTAACTGAATCTGAAGTTTTCTGAAAATCCGTGCCTTAGTTCTTGAGATATAGCTATTGTGAAAATCATGATTAATGCAGTAGCAGCGCCAGCTGCTGGGCGATTTACACCAAAAAGTAATCAGCACCAATTTATGTCAGGGACTAACTGAATATAAAGTTTTATTAAATTCTGTTCAATAGTTCTTAAGAAAGAGCACCCAAAAAATTTGTGTCACACACAGGCAGACAGACTCACAGACAAGCATTTTGTAAAAACATGTTTTTCATTATCTCTGTCCCCTAAAACGTATAAATCCGTCGAAAACCGGAATTCGAAAATTTTCACGAATCTAATACTTTCTTCTTATAAAGACAGAAGAAAGTAAAAATGAGTTATACAGAATAGCTATATTTGATATTATTTAGGTTCCATATCTCTTCGAACTTTCATGGTATATCCATTTACATCTTTCTAGTCTATTCTGTTATACCCAACCCTACTTTAGTTAAGTTACACCCTGCATAGTTTTTTACAAAGCCTTAATATTCTTTTATCAACAATTGTTTTTAGTAATACAATTATTAATTCATACATTTATTGTACGGAACCCTCTGTGCGCGAGTAATACTCGCTGTTAGTTGTTTGTGTTTATGACTGTTTATTATTCATATCCTTTGTGTCTTAGTGTATTACAAAACACAACTTACACTATAGCAAAGATTAGCAGATAGTTCACGCCATGACACTCTGTTAGCAGGCATAAATTTTTTATCAGTATTTAGCACCAGATTTTTTGAAAAAAATCTTTCTGTAATTATGTATTTTCAATTGAATTTGTATAATTTTAAATAATGGCTGAATCATATAAAAATGCTCTTTTTCTATCTATATAAAACATAGCTAAGTTAAAGAAAATTATGTAACAGACGAAAAACAAATGTGTTGTAAGATTATATAATGAAACAAACAATACAAATTCAGTGTTTTATCATGAATTCAATAATAAAAATATTCAAGAAAATCGATTCTGAATGAAATTTGCTCTTCTATTGGTTTTCCACAACAAATCGAATCCTTTGAATCAACATTATTTACGCGTTCCCATCGAGTCCTAGTGTATTAAAAAATACAACTTACATGATAACAAAAATTAGCAGATCGTTCGTAACATAACACACTGTTTTGCTGACATGAATTTTTCAACAGCTTTTAACACCAGATGAAAGAAAAATTCTTTCTGAAATTATGTATTTTTAATGGAATTTAAATAATTTTAAATAATGAGTGAATAATATAAAGATGCTTTTTTCCTACCTTTATGACACATTTAAAACAAAATATGTAATAGATGAAAAACAAATATTTTATAAGATTTTGAAATGAAGTAATGAAATAAGAATTCCCTGATTTATATTGAATTCGTTAAGAAAAGTATTCAAAGTAATCGATTCTGATATATATTTTATCTTCTATTCCTTTTCCACAAAGAATCGAAACCTTTGATTCAACATTATTTACTCATATCCTTTGTGTCTTTAAAATATACATTAAATGATAACAAAGATTAGAAGATCGTTCGTGACATCGCAATCGATTCAGCGACATCACTAATGATGTACGCATAGATAAAAAGAAAAGTAAAAAATAAATAATGGCTGAACAACTCTTTGAATATGCTCCATGATCAATACGGGAATCATTTTTCACGAAATATTTCATGTATTTCATGGTTATTAAACAAGGTAAATCGATCAAAAGATTTTTTACCGTTCTTTGAAGGAGAGATTGCGAAATTTTACCTCAGGTGCAAACGACGGCTGAATAATATTTGCGAATATAAAATAGACACTTTAGTTAAAAAATAGTAATAAAAAATGTCAGAAATTCAAGAGGGCTCAATAAAATGTCACGAAGGTGAATTTTCTATGTTAAGTTATTTAAAAATATTCAGTACTTAAATATTTTATATATTTTTAAAGTTGGCAGTACAACATGGGTTGTTTATAAGAATCCCAATTGCAAACCAATACGAATACAAAAAAAGCTTAAAAAAGAGTTAACAATAATTATTTATTGAATGAATATTTGCTTTAATCAAATTAACAAATTATGATCTAAAATTAATTCATGAAGAAATGTTTTAGATTTTAAATTTAACAACGTTTTAAGGAAAAACGCGTCATCTTTTATGTTTGCAGCTACATAATTCAGAATTTTACCGAGACAAAAGTTTCAGATATAGCTATGTATTTAAATTTGAAAGCCATGTTATTATATGATATTACTTCAATTCATATGCATTAGAAAATTTCTATTATTAGATTGTGAAGCATTTTTTTCTCGTCTGTTAATATATAGAAAAGCAAAACGTGTAATTTTTTCATACTTTGTTTGTCATTTTCCAAAAAAGAAAAGGTGATCATAAGTTGTCTGGTGTGAATTATAACAGTCTTAAGTTAAAAACAAAGTTCGAAATTGTTTTTTATTATTTTAGTTGGATAGGTTTTTTACTCACTAATGAACATTTACAGATTTCTGTTTTTTACTTCGTAAAAAAGGCGATTCACTCAAAACTATTCCAGCTTGAAAGCGTTAAAAAGTTGGCAGTACAACATGGGTTGTTTATAAGGATCCCAATTGAAAACAATCACGAATACAAAAAAAGCTTAAAAAAGAGTTAACAATAAATATTTATCAAATGAATATTTGGTGATTAGTAAGGCATTTTCCATATTGAAATAATTTTACCACATAAAAGATGAACTGAGATAACTACAATACAGAAAGTACCTAAAAATATCCATATAGGGGAGAGTAGCCGAATTTGAACCACTTCGCTTATTTTCAGGTGTAACTCGCTTTATTTTTGGAATATCTGCAAAACATCACTACACGGGGTCAATCTATTGAAAATCCTAAATTTTATTTTAATTTGAAAAAATTGTCAAAAGTGGTCCAAATTCTGCAACTGGTCGCTTAAGTTGGACCACCAGTCTCTTAAATTGGACAAAACAATATTAGAATGTTTTAATGACTAAGGAACATAACTAATTTTATTAAAAGCAACGTTTGCGATTAATGAAACGATAAAACAAAATAACAGCAATGAAATATAGCGAAATCAAATATCTGAAATATAAGAGTAATTGTTTTAATTAAAAAATTATTCAAAATATAAATCAAAGTTATCAGTAATTAAGAATAGAAAATTATGGAACTAATTGTCAGTTACTTGAATGTCATGAAAGGAGTGATGCAAAACTTACACACGAATCTCGTTTATTCATTTTTATTCCAGCTCACACAACATGGAACCTTATTTGGCAATCTGAACACTGAATCATTTCTGCTATTTTATTTTTCTTACAAATTAGGCAAAACCAATTATCACTGTCTAGACTTTTCTTAGATTCTGAATTATTAGACATTTATTTAAACAGAAGTTTTCTTTACATTATGTTTGCGGTTCTTCTCTTCCATCATTTTTTTGAAATTGCATTACGCCAATTTTTTAAAACTTGATGTTCCATCTGCTTTTGTGCTGTGAGAGGTTCCTTTTTGCATTTTTTTTTTTTTTTTTTTTTTGCATTTCAAGGTTTAATCTATATGGCGAAGGTGTTATCTCAACTGTTTTTGTCGCTCCCTCTGTACTTTGATTTAACTGAATTTAGCAAGGGAGATAACATTTATAATGATTTTTTTGGCTTTTTTGGGGGGAAGGGGATTTGTACCTGCAGCTTTCTTGATGGTCAATTTCTTCAGAACTTACTCTCTCCTTTTTGTTTCCAATATCTTTAACAGCTTTTGCTGTCACGGGTGTTTTCCTTCCAGATAGTTTGTCGGTGACGTTTGCAACATATTCAACATTATGTTTAAAAAGTATTTTAAAAATATTCTCAAATGAAAAAAAAAATGCGCTTCGATTAATAAAACGCAAAACATATATTCAAACAATGTTGAATTCAGAGGTCCCCAACCCCGGAGTCTTGAAATAACTACCCCCACCCCCGAAGGTTTGTGGTTTTATGTGTTTTAAGGTCAAAAAAGTGTAATTCTACCCTCCAGAACTGTAAAAAAGTCTGCACCCCCTACCCCCTCACGGAACCGCAAATATCCTCCAGGAGGAAAAGGCTCCAATTCAATTTTGATATCGAATACGTCGTATGAATAAAGAATTCAAAGAAAATAAATGCAAATACATACAAGATAAAAGAAATTGCAAACAAAATTTATTGCATGAACATGTAAAAATATTTTTATGTTCAAAATTGTCTAAACTGTATAAAGAAATTGATCCAGATATACAAAAAAATATTCCAAAACATCCATGGAGATAGTAATCCATTATATATAAAAAAAATAGTGTACAAAGCGTACCACCCTCGAAATTCACTACTCACTTTTTAAATATGTGATCGTATATCTGATTCAATTAAAGCAACTTATATTGGCCCAATTAAGGCAATTGCGCCATCTTTTAAAACAGATAATCTCAAGACTAAGAACAAAAACGAAATCAAACAAATCCGCATGTAAAATATGTGCAATAAACAGATAAATTTAGATATGCATATGAAAACATAACAACTTACCTTAGTTTTAAAGTATTCACTTATGTTTAGTAGGAAAAATCTAGATCAAATCAGCTAACTAGGTTTTTTTAAATTGTCCGAAAACAGCACATGGTAGTCAGGTGGTTCTTCTAATCATAAATGACGTCATTCTGATGAGTAGGATTTCAGCGGTAGATGGCGTCTCTTTCTATAATTAACGGCAGAATGGCAACGGTCCATTTAAAGCGGCGCACAGTGGGGCAAAATCCCGAAAAGCTGACCAAAATATGAAAATGTTATTCAAATTGCACTAAACTTCGTAAACGGGTGTTTTTCAGGATGCTGGTTACGATTCTAAAGTTAAAATTTAAAAAAAATGGCCGATCCAATATGGCGGACTAAAAATTAAAATGTTTTGAAAGTTACTCAATTTTTATGAAATTTCGTATACAGGTGCGTTTGAGGATTCTAAGTACGATTCAAAAATTAAAATAAAAAAAATGGCGTATTAATTCTAAAAATATTTAGATTTAAATAAAATGTGAAGTTTCGAGACAAAACTTTACAAAGAATTTTCAAGGATCTAAGATTTCTTTAATCGAAATTACACGTTGAATCTTTATTCATGAAACAAAATTAAGTACATTAATGGAAAGTAAAATGTTAAAAGTTTCAATTTTTATATTATTAAAATAAAACAAAAGGATATTCTGAAATTCGTCTTCTGAATCATCTAAAGAATAATAAGTAGATTCTTCAGAATGAGAGTTGTCGAAATATTTTACAGCGCTTGTTATGCCTCTAAGGACACGATCTTAATTTCTTCTACGGTAATTTATGTAATCTTAAAATGATGGGATCTGATGACATTCAAATCCGATAAAAGCCCCCATCTTCCATTGTTTTCGTCCTACTGCATTTTAGCGAGAAATCTTCTTGGTACCATTTGATCAATTTGTTGCACGATTCTTGAGAGTCTTCCGACTTTTCCCAATTAGTAATATTGAAGAAGCTATTATTTCTTTGCCATGAATAAGTATTCTGGGCACTGAAGTTGTCATATAGAACTAGGAATACAATTCAACGAATTTACAAGCTGTTTGTGAGCAATAATCCACGTAATTGATGAAATGAATGTTAAGAAATCACTTTTAATATGACGTGGAATCGTTTGATCAAATCTTCGTTTATTCTCTTTATGAAAGCAGAAATAGTTGCGTTTTCAAAGAATCGACGAGCTGTACTGTCATCATTTGTGCTTCCAAATCCAGCATGGTTTATCGACGAGAACTCCTAAATGTAAACAAAATCCTTTTTGTAAATTTTGTTTTGCAATTTTTTTTTCTTTTTGTCAGGAGTGCGCGCTTGCCATTCATTTATATCCCGTTTGTATGCCAAATGCAAGCTACACTCAAAAATCTTATATAGCACGTAATGTGGTCATCCAGAATCGTAAATGAATTTCATTCACTTTTAGTTTGAAAATGTCATCAAGGTTATTAAACTGTCTTGAAGTTGCCTGATATAGTTACCAACGTTAAGTTGACAAAATACGAGTAAAGGCACTAAAAATTTTTCAATCAATTACCCTTAAATCTAGTTTGTAATGAACGCCTACTTATTTTCTACCAATGATTGCTTTAAAAGGAATAAGTTTACTCTCCTGGTCTGCAACATAATCCATTTCACTGACAGTAACTTCCGTATTTTCGAGAAAAAAATTGATTCTGATGGGCCTAAAAAAATCTAGGAGATGAAGGTCTCGAATTTCTCCAGATAATGATTTCTGAATTATTCGCAACACTTAAAAGTTCTAGTGGCACTAGAGAAGTGAAAAAGGTATTTGAACCTGCTTTCTACCATCATCATCACTAAAGTTTTGTTTAAAGGTACTTTGACCATAGATGTGCCATCACATCCCCACTTGCAAATCAAATTCAGATTGCTAATGTTCTCGAAAGTCAGATTCTTAATTATTTCCGTTTTCATTAATAAAACACGTTTAGCAGTATGATATAGCAAAGATTGCAATTAAAAAGATATTTATTCTAATTACATTAGAATAAACAGAATTATTAGCTATAAATATAAGATAAAGTATTTCTATCGGATCGATGATAGAGAATTATTTTATTTTATTTTTTATTTTTTTTACTAATATTGCTTATGAAATTCACTTATGCTTAGGATTATAATACTTATTATATAATACATAATAATCTATCACAAAACTGATTAATCTGAAAATTTCAAAAATGTTTGCCAGCTCAATTACTGTGACAAGTAATAAATTTCAGAGTTTTTGAAGCGACTAAAAAAGGTGACATTTTTACTTGTGGTTACAAAAGCCTGCACAGAATGCAGAATGGCAGTTTATGGCAGCTGGTTTTTCACTATACATTAGATAATAGTTCAGGCTACTATTTCCATTATAAGTCGTTGCGGAACACTGTGGAACTTTTAAACTTTTTGATGTTTAAAAACAAAAAAATAAGATAATTTTTCAAACTTTTTATCAAAAATAATCATGAAATTATTAATTTTTATGTGCTTAATAAAAATTTTTGTAACACGCGCAAATAATTTACACTCTATCATAGTGTGAATCCTGTTTAAAGCATTAAAATCGGATGATATGGGAAAATGTAGCACGTGTTTAGATAAACCATTGTTTTGCTCTTTTTCTTCACCTCAGATGATGATCCTCCAAGCGTCACTTTTGAAATGATACAGGTTGTCCAGCCAAAACGAAAACCTTTTTATAAATATAGATTCTGACCCTCAAAACATTATTCTAGCCATCTGTATAGTCAAAACTCCCTAAATAGTAAATTTATTTTTCGACTTTTGGCCAGCTTTTCGGGATTTTGCCCCACTGTGCGGCAGTCCAAATATGGGTAGGCTACTCTCCCCTATATCTCACATATTATAATTAGACCAGAAAAATAAATGTTGTACTGTCTTGACCGATTTCACATTGAAAAAGAAACACTTTCAAAAGCCTTCAGGAAGATGAAAGGTTCGAAGTTTTAAAAATCAAAAGAATTTATAATTGACAAGCGATGAAGAATTACAATTCATTATAGTAAAACTAATTTCCTTTTATTATAAAGTCCCTGAAACAGAAATTAACTTTAAACACTGAGCTTAAATAAGCAATTTAGATAACTGTTAATATCAGTTCTTGAAAAACGAGAGATTGGGTTGACCCAGAATTTTTTGAAGTTTTTAATTGAATGGGAGTCAATATAATCTCATAGTTATTTTTAACGGTTTTCGTATTAGTCGCACCGTGTTAGAGTTGTTTTAATACAGTGAAAAATAAAGAACTGTTTACGGTCTTCAATACACAAAACTGAGATTGTTGTGTTTTTTACCTTTTGACAATTGACTCTTATGTATTTTTTACCGCTGAATCCGAAAATATCCTTCATTTGTTTTCCCATCCCGCCAAGAATTTTCTCAATTCGTAAACTTCACAATTCTTAAAAACTAGAAAAATAACGAAAATCTGACACTATAAAATATATGCAAAGCTTTTTTTCATAATAATTTATTCACTTTTTTTAGCAAATACTGCGGATTATTATAGCTAAACAGTTCAGGGGTCTGATAACGGGATAAGATACATTGACCTTGTGGAGATATGTAGTATTCTACTTTAGAGACGAGTGGGGAACCAACTTAGATATACCTTTCATTTACGAGATGTTACATGTGATTCCATTAAATTACTCCAGCAGTTCAAAAGACTTAGTTCAAAATCTTTATTTACACATAACATAAAGCATTTTGAGTTCGTCACTCGGAGAATGCGCTTGAGAGATACAACTAGAACTCGGAACAAGTGAAAAAGACCATACATCAGATTACGTCTCACACTCATAGGCCAAAGAATGATGTGCCTCTCACTGATTGGAGTATTGAGTGCATGAGTTGAATTTTAGCTTGGCCGAAAGTGTGAGTAAATAAGATTTTGCAGGTTGAGACAAGTTTTAATCTAGTTTTGTTCCCTTTTCCATGATCAAACGTGATTTTGTTGGTAAAAAATTTAATTTCAGGCTATAAAGCAAACGTTCCGATTTCTAAATGGCTTCAAGAGGCTGTAAAAAGTCTGCATATTTCTTTGTTGCATTTTTGGAGAGTTAATGGAGGAATAGGGGAAAGCAAAACATAACAAGTTTCGTTTGAGAAGTGTACCTTGCGTATTTCGGAGTGAAAATAGTAAATCAAGACCAAACTTGGACACCCCACTATTTTTGCCACTCGTGTGTTAAAGGGAATAGACGGTTGGCGATAGGTGAACAAGAAGCGTTTAGATTTGGGGTTCAAATGGTTTAGCGAGAGCCACGAAATCATACCAATGATTGTTATTTTGTTCGCCTGGTGTCTACGGCTTCAATTTCAAGAATTAAAAAATAATCGTCTATCGAAATGTGCCATACTCTTTACGCCCATTTCCTCATGTTCCAGAGATACCCGTGCAAATTTCTCCAGAAAATTTACCTGAAGTATTTCCGCTAGTGTTTCAAATAAAGAAAACATCGAGAAGTACAAACTTGGCGATAGCTGTGCATCAGAACTTTTTACACAGTCTGATATAAACGATTTGATCCGAGACTTACATCTGACAAAAAAAAAAAAAAAAAAAAAAAAAAAAAAAAAATAGAATTGCTTGGCTCGATATTTAAAGAAAAGAACCTGCTCGCAACTGAAACTTCATTTTCCAGGTTCAGGTACAGAGTAAAATAGTAGCTTCCATATTTTTCGGAAGAAGGGGAATTAGTCTTCTGCGCAGATGTACGTAGACTTTTTAATCAATTTAACATTTGGTGCTAGTGTACCAATTGTAGGCTGTTCATAGATTCGTCCAAAAGAAGCCTCAAAGTGATCCTTCTTCACAATGGGAATACGTATGCGTACAATACCTACCGGACATTTTTTCATTTAAAAGAGCGTTATGAAAATTTCAAATTATTTCATGATAAAATTAAATAGGACGATCATTTAGTGGATTAACTTCGGCGATCTCAAAATAATATCGATTCCCTTAAAACAGTATGGAGGGTACAGAAAATGTCCTTTTTTTTTTTTTTTTTTTGAAAGGATAGAAGCGATAGAGAAAATCACTGGATAAAAAAAGATTGGTCAAAAGAGCCTCAATAGAACCTTCGAAAAAAAAACTAGCTTCTCTTATAATATTACAGATGGGATATATATGGGATGGCTGAAAATTTTTATCAAGGGACCAAAAGCTTTAGATTAAGATTTTGAATAAGATAATCCTTAATAGACGCATTTTAAAATGGAAATTAAATAGGAATAAATAACAGATATTATTGAGAAATAGGGAAATAGTGAATATACCAGAAAATTAGAATAATGTAAATGAATATCGCGAAGTAAATTTTTTTTATAGAATATACATATTATAATATCCATTTTATAGTCTTACATTGTTTACAGAAATTGGCATATTTTCGATATTTTCTGAATGATAGAAATCTTGAAAATGATGATAATATCAAATTCCACTTGTTTCAGATTTTTAGCAATGAAAACAGGAATTTGTTATTAACATGGAAATGTTATGCTTCCTAAATATTAAGAAATTACCCTCATAAAAATTATCAATACTTCAATGAATAAAGATATTTTATTCTGTCCAAAAATTGAATTTATGTTATTTATCTCAATTAAAATACAACAATTGACAACCTTTTTTTTTTTTTTTTTTTTTTTTTTTTTTTTTTTTTTTAAGAAAAATACATTGTCAGCACATAATTCGGGTATAGGAATAACATTATTCCATTATTTGAGCCGTCCAGTGCACAAATCGATTAACTCCATCAAATGAAAATATTCAGTATAAACAGTTAAAGTTATTGTAGCTATAAAAATATTGTATGTATATAATATTTTTTCTCGGAGTATTTTGATTGAACTCATTAATTTTCTCTTAATCAAGGGAAACTTTTTATCACTGTATAAATATATAGAATTTTTAAATTTTCCTTTGTTTAAAAAAAAAAAAAAAAAAAAAAAAAAAAAAAAAAAAACGTCACTTAAAATGGAGTTAGTCGGTTAGTGGTCTTCTGAACGCCTCATTTATCTTCTTTTTTAAGTATATAAATTTCTCACATTTTTCACGTTGTTGAAAATTTTTCTACGATCGTACTTGTCAATGAGATAATTTCTATCTATGTACCTTCGCGTAACATACGCATCTGACCGTGTATTTATAAACACAGAATATTGACTTGTAAATAAAATAAGTAACAGAACTTATTTACGGCAAAATTTTAAACGGTATTTTTAACCTCCAAAATAATCATAGAACACATACAAGAATATGCAGATAGTATTAACTATAACTACTTATTATCTTATGTCAAATATACATTTAAATTTACTAGATAGGATAAAGATTAGGTATGCATATTAATAAACTGTTGGTGGATAGATTTATTTTCAATTTTATGAATCTTTTTTAAGTTTAAATACCTAAACGATGGCAAGATTAATGATTAAAGCCATAAATCTGAAGTCATTTCAGTCTAGAGAAAAATCATATGAACAAAACTTTTTTCAGAAGTTTGGAAGTTGGGGGCTGGGACGTCTGCAATAACTCAGATGTTGGAAATTAAGGCTACTCTTTTAAAACCCATATCTTGTTCAAATATGCATGCAAAATTACGATTTTTATTATCCCCGTTTAGTAAGAACTTTATAAATATTTTAAGATTAAAAAAATAATCTTTTTGGGTTTAAAGATAATTTAAAATAATAATGTAAGCAAACATTTTTTTTAATCGCGAAATTTTTCAGGTATCCCCTTTAGTACAATTCAAAAAATCTAATGAACAATACCTTGAAATCTTGTATGAGGATAAAAAAGTACTTGATTTTATAAACTGAACCTATTATAATCTTTATTACATATTCTCAAAACAATTTAAAAAAATGATAAATTTAACTTATCAGAAATATCTATTATTATCTGCCTATTTTTGTTATACATATTCCCCGCTTACAAGCATATCCTACGGTTTAAAAAAAAGGTTCACAGGATCCAGTAATACTTTCTCTAATATTTTAAAATTACAGAGTTGTACTTGTAAAAGATTTTACACAAACTGTTCCGTCACATGAAAAAATCACATTTTGAGAAAAATGCAAAGAACACTTGTCCCTTTAAATGGATTTAAGTTTTTCTTGCATTTTTAAGCTGATATTATATATATATTTGTCATCTACAGAATCTAACATAAGTGTGTTTATGCGTGCTAGTAAAAATAAAAGTACTATTCTTATATCCAAAATTCTTATATTAGCAATTTAAATAAGAAGATTGAAATTTCAACGGATAAATTTTCTATAAGACTGATTTCTTTTTCGGCGATATGTTCTTGTAAAAATATCTCCTGAATATAGAAGGAAAATTATTTAAAAAATATTACCTTTTACGATCTAATCGATATCAGAAATTTATGAAGTACTAAAGCTTTTAAATCCAATATATATTAATAAATACATAAGCATTATTCGAATATGCGTATTGAACATTTGAACAATTTTTTTTTTCTGGAAATATATCTTCTTTTTATGAATCGTTATATATAATAGCATTGCCAGATCATGTGTTGAAAGGTATTTCGAAAATTACATTTTTTAGGTCAGAGCTGTATCACATAAATCTATGAAAGAGTTACAACCTATCACTAATAAAATACCACGTTCATTCCTAAAAAGGCTATGTTGAAGTTAATGATATACGTCGAAGCACGGAATTCTGTCATTTAAGAAGAATACCCATAAAGAGACATCGGTAGCAGACGTTAATAGTGGGCATGTAATCAGGAATTACGTGACTAAAGGGTACACGAGTTGTAGGTTAGTTTCCCAATCAGTCTGAACTTTAACGCAAGTGTAGATGGAAGCAGAACGGCCCGCGGAACGAAATACAAAGAATAGATACATTTTGGAAATAAAGGTCTGACAAGATCAGTTTTTTTTTTTTTTTTTAAGGGAGATTGTTTACATGAAATAAGATAAACGAAGAATATTTTAGCAGAAAACTCCATGCAAGACAGTTTTTATATATATTAACATAAAACTAAAACAGAAATATAATATAAAAAAATCATATAACGGAATTTCCCTGAATATGATGAATTTAAACAGTTTCATGTCTTTTTCCAAATCCCTGTTTAAGATAATTTTTTAAATACTCGGACATAAAAAGCAGAACTGAACTAAAAATTATCTTTCCGGGGGAATTGCTAAAAATTTGTAGTTTTTAATCAATTAATTAAATTATTTTTTTAATTATTTTAATTCACTTGAGAAAATAGATTTTATTAGTTTTCATTCAAAATATCATAGAAAAAAATATGTAATTAAGTTTGAAAATCCAGAAAGGAGCACTTGCCTTCATTTCATCCTTTCCCCATCTGAGGTCTCCCATGGTACATGCATTTAACAATGGACTACAAAATGGTGAACGCTTTTTGCTTCTGTAATCATATTATATAAAATGAAAATCTTTAGATCTCCAATCGGTCAGAAGTAAAAAATAGCAAAAAAGTGCAAGTCACTTCTGATCTTTAAAAGCAAAAAGGTAATATTCGGTTCATAATTAAATAATACGTGATCTAGATTAATAATATTCAAGAGTCAGTTATTAATTTGTTTTAAAGTTATAATGGGGATGGAAGTGGGTTTTACTGAAAGCGATGCCAGTAGGGATTACTCCATTTTCTCTGCAATAGGAAAATGCAAAAGTAAAAGTCTTTAAGAAAAAATTAACCATATTTATGAAAATCATACAAAACCATACAAAAATTTTGTATGGTTAACATTATGTTTGTTAGTTTTAATTTGAGTTATTTTAGTTTTTTATAGAATTTGATTAATAAAATGACAATAGTTTTTCAGTATTGAATGCGGGGTGAGCATGTGTTCAGAAACCTGCAAAATTTAAAAGTGGGGGTGGAGTTAGTTTTCTGTCTGTCCTCCCACTGATGAAGAACAGACTGTTTTTGTTTTTTACCTGTCTTTCTTGTTCTTTTAAATATTTTATAGTTAAAAAATTTCAGCAGATATACACCTTCCTTTTGGAGTTATGGTGTTTTGGCATTTTGAAATGATGTAATATATATATATATATATTTACAATATATTAAAATTTAGAGAAACGGAGTTAATAAGAAACATGGATTCAGTGGGAAATTTAGTATTTTTGAAATGTTACAGGTATTATTCACTGTATAATCTCACTGGGTACATCATAACACAACGCTGAATATCCTCATACAATTGCATACATCTTCAAAGACCACAGTCTTCCCACCCGTTAACAAACACCGCTTCCGTTTTATTATAACAATATCTTATTAACTTCTCCGTACCGTACAGTTTTCTAAATTTTAGGAATTCGACAATAAAAAAATATATAAAATTTAAAACAGATCTCCATTTGTAGTTACAGATCATTAAGATTTCTTTTCGCTTGAAAATATAACTATGCAAAATAATTTAGATGGATGAATTCATTTATTAATTAGAAAACTATATTTAAACCTATATTATAAAACAGATTCATATCTTATAATACTTAAATAAAAATGCAATATGATGTTGCGATTATTTCTTACCATTAGAAAGAGATGTAAAAATAAATCAATTTTTATAAAAAATGTATTGGGGTTTATTTATTTTTTGGATATATTAACAATGTTTATGCAAAGAATGTACTTATTCTTTTATATTTCATTACTTATTTAACATGGCTAATAAAAAAAGCATTTATAAAAATATTTCCCGATAGCTGTTATTATGTAACATCATTTCTGATGTAATTCTGCAAACGGAGAAAATGATCGAGCATAATAGCATTGCTTTGCCTCGTAATCAGCGGCATCGTTGTGGAGATGTATTGCTTTAATGGAGTCATTCAGGTTTCATTCTCTTGGGCTTCAGAATTAAGATCCGACTAATGAGAAAGCATTGAGTGTTAACACAGTTGCTTTGTCCTCATTGAACCATAACTGAAAACAGAAAAGATGAGTCCATTTATCTTTCATTTAATGTTACAGGTATCAAACATCAGACAGCTATATTTAAAGCATAATGATTTTTCTCTTTACTTGCTTATTAAATTAAGTTGCTTTTCTTGAATGTATGTTTGATATAATTTATCAAAATACAGCTTCTACTGAGAATAAAATGAAATAACGAAACGAAATAGATATCAAACATGAATCATTTGAAATGTAGGCAATTTATTATAGCTGTTTGACATTGTTTTACTTATATATTTTATTTTAACTCATTATATGTGGCACCATAATGAACGTAATAGAAAATGCAATCGTAATAGATTCAATTGAATCACAAAATATAATGAGAATGTTAAATTTGTGAATAAAAACAGAAATATATAAAAATAGGATTTTATTCTGGTTAGATATATTTGGCGAATAAGCTTGAATATTTACAAAAAAATTGCTGAAAAGCTTATTTATTTTTTCTTGAAAGGCGAACACTTTTTCATATTTTTATGTTTTTATTTGTTCCGCATGTAAACCATTTGTTGCTTTTTTATGATCATTTTTTTTTCTCAATTGTCTTTCCCTTATTTACTCCCTATAATTCTGTGCAAATTGTTTGGTACTTACTCCTTTTCTAACACACTAACCCACGCCTATATTTGCATAAAAGTATTTTTAGTACATGACATCATGGGTGATTATGGATCTCAGTTGTTCGTCAAAATATAACGCCTCAAGTTACACTGCCGTTAGTGAGGGAGAGGTTTCCCATGTATTATCTCCAAGAGTGAGACAAATGCAAACTCTAGGGAGATAAAGGGTGTGTAGCTCTGTTTTCTAAACTATTAAGTAATGAAACTTTTTCTATGAGGTTACCAAAGGGGCATCGCATAATATTAAACAATTTTCATTACTTACAATCAGCATATTATAGGATTTGTTTCTTTCTTTTTCATAGAAAATTTTCTTTCCGAGCTCCAGAGAAGTAGCACAAAGTATTATCTTGAAATCATCGTTGTTTTCGTAAAAATATTTAACAAAAACTTCATAGTAAAACAGTTTCATTTTTCCCATATATAGAGTATTCCATATATTGTCCATAAAAAATGTCCCAGTTTCAATGGTATATTATAACAATTTATTTTAGACTATTTACAACAAATCATACATCAAACTGAAGGTGAGCTAACATACTTTTTCTTACAAATGTTCAATATGTGCACCTTTAGTTGTACGGCACGCATCCACCGTAAAGTTCAAATCTTGCCACAAATCGGTTAACAAGGCCGGAGTAATGGAACCAATAGCCTCTTCAATTTGCCTCATGGAGAAATTAAAATTTTAGTGAAACTCACCGCAAACTGAAATTACAGATTTACCTTAGCAAATTGCAGAACACAAAACGGTTTACGCTCTGGAGTCGTCATTTTGCGTTTGTGGCTTTGCAAGCGAGTAAATAATAAATCAGTAATGCGCTCATCTAAAACTGCTTGAGTTACTCTTTATTTGTGACCTTGAAGCAACGAACTCTAACGCTTATAGTTGATACTATTAACCCGGGAGAGGTCGCTGCATGAGATTTTTTCTCATCCTCTTACTTCTTTTAAGACGCTTATTTAAACCATTTTTCATTTTAATTAAAATGGAAAATGTTATTTCAGTTATTTTACCTCTTTCGTGAATAAAAGTACTAAGTCAAGCAAATAAAGTTGATATTAAGTGAATGTATAGTAAAAGAAAAGCAATTGGGCACCGTGAGAGAAATTCTCACTAGCGAGTTCTCCCGCGTTAATATTTATAACAGGGACATCCTTTTATGGACAGCCTGTATTTTCTGTAATGACTTTTAATTATCAACAATAATTCCAGAAATAAGCAAAATCATCCAGAAACAATTAAAGTCGCAAAGTTTTTAATTAATATATTTATTCCAAAATTAACAGTTCTCAATGCTATCGTATACACTACTGTTTTTCATTGTTTCTTTATTAGGTAATTCAAACGTTTAATAAAATCTTTCCAAAAATGATCTATTTTAACATTTTAACTCTACGTTACTTTTCCGAATTTTGTAAAATACTTTAACACCCATATCAAAATTAACAGTTCTCAATGCTATTGTATACACCATTGTTTTTCATTGTTTCTGTATTAAGTAATTCAGGCGTTTAATCAAATATTTTCAAATATAATCTATTTTAACACTTTAACGTTTCGTTATTTTTCCGAATTTTATAAAATGCTTTAACATCCATAACTGTGGCTTTGACCATAAAATACCAGAAAAGAAAATATTTCGTCTCCTCTTGAATCGATATTTTATTTTTACCTTAACATCTAATAAATAGATCCAAAGCCTCGGAAGTAAATATGAAACATGATATATATCCATCATAACCTATTCATTTTGAGGTGCCGTAAAATGTTGATAAATAGTAGCCACATATCAACAGTGGCTTTAGGATTTTGACTCCCATGTGGCTTTCTTGTAATGTGTATAACACATTTACCATCTTTTATATTACGATTGATATATCCATGAATTGTGACTTCACAAAGTTCCGTCTGAAATTTATGTGGGTGGTCTCCTTCGTCTATGAACTAAGAGGAATTATCTTTTTATGTCATGCCTACAGGGCTTGTGAAATTGAAAGCTGTTATCAATTTTCTTTTGACTTGACGGAAGATTAATAAAAATTTAGAATGTCTATATAGCTAAGAGATAGATATTTTCAAACACGATGTTTGATGTCCCTTACACACATTAGTTATTGGTATCTTTTTTATTGAAATTTTTTTTAAAGTTTATAAAGGTCATATGTCATATAGAAAGACTAACTTATAATTGTTTGAATATGGGGTTTTATTTATTTATTTCGTCTATGAAATAAGAGAAATTATCTTTTTATGCCTACAGGGCTTGTGAAATCGAACACTGTTGGCAATTTTCTTTTAACTGCCTGGAGATTATTAAAAATTAATAATATTTATATGCCTAAGAGATAGATATTTTTAATCACGTTGTTTGATGTCCCTCACAAATATTAGTTATTTGTGTATTTTTTATTAAAAAAATAGCTTTTATAGAGTTTATAAGGAAAATCATATATCATAAAAATAGACTAAATTATAAATGTTTGAATATGGGGTTTTATATGTTTCCTTCGTTTAAGAGAAATAATCGTTTTATGCCTACATGGCTTGTGAAATTGAAAGCTGTTATCAATTTTCTGTTGACTTGATGGAAGATCAATAAAAATTTAGGATGTCTATATAGCTAAGAGGTAAATACTTTCACTCACGATGTTTAATGTCCTTTACACGAATTAGTTATTGGTGTATTTTTTTATTGCAAAAAATAGCTTTTAGGGTTTATAAAGAAAATCTATTATATAGATAGACTAACATATAAATGTATGAATATGGGGTTTTATTTGTTTCCTTCGTCTATGAACTAAGCGCAATTAATTTTTATGCCTATAGGGTTTGTGAAATTGAAAGTTGTTATCAATTTTCTTTTGACTTGATGGAAGATTAATGAAAATTTAGAATGTCTATATAGCTAAGAGAGAGATACTTTCAAACACGATGTTTGATATCCCAAACACGCATTGGTTATTGGTAACTTTTGTTATTGAAAAAATAGCTTTTAGAGTTTAGAAACAATATCATATGTCATATAGATAGAATTACTTATAAATGTTTAAATATGGGGTTTTATTTGTAGTGTCATAAAATAATATTTATACGCACACTAATGATTCTTTTAATAACAGCAGATTTCAGATTTTTAATTTAAATATAAATAGAGACGGAATTGTTGATTAAATTGTTTGTCTGATTTAATATCAAAATAAAATAAATCTAAAAAATATAATCTGTAATAGTAAATAGGCAGGGCCTGATTATCGCAGAGGAACATGGGGCATGTGACCCGAGCCCACATTTCCAGGGTGACCACAAAAGCATTTTGTCTACTATATGAAGATACAGATTATTGCATATTACCATTTGTAGTTCCTACAAAAAAAGGATTTTTCCCCCATTAATGTAAACTAAACTATTCCAGTTTTCTTCTCTAAAGCTAATAAAATGTATACTTCGAAATTCCACGAAAATTGGCTATTGCTTCAAACATATTTCATTCAGTCTCTTTAGTTTAGATTTTTATTCACTCTAAATAGCATAAAGTACGGAAGATTTTACCTTCCCATAATTTTTGCAGAAAATTTCAAATGTGCCTATATATATATTATTTGTTCCTACAGATATGGTTTAAATTTTAAACTGCACCTAAAGCTATTTGTCAGCTTTATAATGTAATTTTCTTGAGACTGGCGCCTCAACATGGACCATGTGCCTCGGGTAACATATAGAGATGATGAGGCTCTGTAAATAAAATCAATACAATACTCATATATACAGTTTTAAATAGCAAGTAAATAAGAAATTAATTTTTAATTATTAATCTCTTTAGAACCTTTTGAAATGATAAAATGAATACAGGGACAACTTGTGATACCCATGTGGCTTTCCTTAAATGTGTAATACATTTACAATTTTTAGGGTTCCGTACTTAAAAAGAAAAACGGAAGCATTATAAGATCACTCCTGTGTCTGTCTGTCCATCTGTAACAGCCATTTTACTCGTAAACTATGGAACGTGGAAAGTTCAAATTGGGGGAGGTAATAAAGACTATTGACCCACACATTTGGAGATTATTAAACATTTACAAATATATTTAGGAAAAATGTAGAGGGGTTAATTAAGTTACTTGAAAAAAAAAATATTTTCTCTGTATATCGTGTGAAAGGTTTCGTAACGCTGAACTCAAAAATACATTTATTTTAATTCTAGGTTGTATATTTTCAGAGATATCGTCAAAAATGTAGTGCAAAAATATGTCCCCCCCCCCCCAACCATCTATTTCCGAATCTAATGAAACTAAAATTATGAAAAAAAAATAGAGGTAGTAGACATTAATTTAAACCTTGCAGGAAAATTATAGCGATTATTCTAGGTCACATAGTTTTTGAGAAAATCGCATTCTTCCGTTTCACACAAATTTCGATTTGCAGACATTCAGCAAAGGTGTTGAGGAGCGTTTGAGATACCTATCGTAGCAAAAGTATAAAAGCATTGTTGATAATGCTTTTCGAAAAAAATCGTCAGTAATTAGCCGAGATATTAACCCTTAAAGACACGGACAGTTTGGACATAAATAATGATAGGGACGTCGTACTGTGTATACCATCCACTTTTAGAGCATTGTGAATGGATAATGTTTAAGCAAAAAAGCAGCAAAAAAGACGCCCGTCTGACATTGGTCTTAAAGCCCAGTTAACAACTTTTAATGATATATTTCTGTAATGCAAGGCACAGTAGCAGTATAAAAGCAATAAAAGTCAAATTGTTAAAAAAAAAGACTAATTTAATCAGAATTAATCACATAAATACTGTGGAATTCACTAATAGTATGTATTGAGTGGATCTCTCAATATGCCTCCATTGTCTTTAAAATTTAATTAAAAACCTATCTGAAAAAACGCGACTAGGACTAAGGCGTCGTTGCAATTTTGCGACCTCCTTTCAAAGAGCACTTAGCACAATGCCAAGTTTAAACTTTGAACAAGTATTTTGTTTTAGCTACATTGTAAAATGAAAAAATTATTACTACGCTGAATTTAGTTTTATGAAATACCAAAATAAGTTTAAATATGCACTACTTTTATTGTCAGTACCGAATTAAGTTTATGATAAACAGATTAGGATAAGATTAAAAATGTGTTATACATAATTGCAATATTTGATATTATTTAGTCTTCATACCTCTTTGAACTTTTATTGTATACCCATTCATACTTTTCTAGTATATACAGCTATATCCAACCCTACGTCGTATAGTTTTTATAAAGTCTTTTTATTCTTTTAGCAACGATTTTTTAAATAATACAGTTAATAATTCATATATTTATTGAACGGAATCCTCTGAGTGTGAGTAATACTCGCACTTTACCGTTTATTTACAGTCGTGGCCATAAGTTTAGGACCACCACTGAAATTTAAGATCCAGACAATAAAGTGCATCTGCGACATTTGTTACTCAAAGTTCAAAAGAAAAGCGAATACAGTAACTCCACTGTCAGACGGAATGACGCCATCTGACGAAAATCGATTTGATTTATGACGTTATCAGTGATTTTAATTTTAAAAACGCTAGTTTCTGCACGGTGGTCCTAAACTTTTGCCCACGACTGTATTCTACGACTGATACAATCCATGATTTGTGATTTAACAAAGTTTCATCGCCATTTTTCGTAAATGGTCTGCTTCGCATATCAACTAAGAAATATCAGCTTTTGATGATCACAGAGCTTGTAAAATTAAAAGCTGTCATAAATTTTCTTTGAATTCACGGCGGGGGGGGGGGGGGGGGGTTTAATAAACGTTTAGAAAATTCATTGAGCTATTGTATATATGAGAGATAATTTTAAGTACAGTGTTTGATGCTTCTTATGTACGGTATTTAATGATATGGGATGAATTTTATACTTAAAAGAAAAAAGGCTTCTAAATAGAATTATTTCAAATTTTTAAGTATTCGATTTTATTTGAAATTTCACAGGCTAGTATTTATACAAAAGTTAAAAAATATTCACGCTACTTCTTTAAATAGTTTTTTTTTTTTTAAGTTTCCTTTTTAATAGCTAGTTTATTTTTTTAATTTGTGTTAAATATCATATTTTTTTATTGATTCATGTGTTTGTGCTATTTTAATATAAATTCAAATTTATTAGTTTTAAAATACATCTGCTATGTAATTTAAATTACATGATACATTAATTGATTTACATTAATCTGTTTTAAATGTATTTTTAAGTATTAAAATGTATACAATAAGAAAAACGTGTGTTTCTGTTTCTTTACTAATAATTATTTGTTGTTGTTTTACTATTTGGTAGTGAGTACCTTTCAAATTTCGCTAAAAGTTCAAATCGAAATAAATTAATGTTTCTCTAGAAAAATATTTTTATCATATGGCTTGATCATTATGATTAAATCATACAGTAGATTTTATACTCATTGGAAAATAAAAATTTTGAGTGAAATAGCAATTGCCGTAGACTGTTTTAGAAATATTGACTTTAAAACTTTAGGAATATTGATTTTTGGAAATATTGACATGCATAGATAAATTTTTATCTATGTAAGTTTAAGTAAAGGTAATTTTAGTTGAAAAATTGTACTTTACTTTGAATCTATGTTCTTTTAATAAAAATTCGTATGATTTAAAATCATACGTTTTAAAATAAATTTTATCCCAAATAAGGTGATTGCTTGTCTGATTGTTCTAATTACCAACGATCAGTTATCGGGAACACAGCTTGACGCTCTGTTTTCGCTCCCGCCCATCAGCTGTCAAACTGCCGTTTTTCAACTGAAACATTTTTTTTTTTTTTTTTTTACTTTATCAATAATAATTTAGATTTTTATAAACAATTTGCATTAAAAAAAAAATCCGAAAAAGCCTTAAATTTAAATGTGTAAAAATGGTGTTAACCCTTAAAGATTTCATTGGTCTCTATTCAAATCTATATATAATGAAACATTCAGTTAAATATTTAAGATATACGTTTTTACTTGATCGAAAATATATTTTTTTATGCCAGTAAAGATTTTAAATTATTAAAGTCTAAAATATTTCTGAGAGAAGTTACAATTTAACTTTAATGAATATTGTTGACGACAATGCATTTTTTAATTTACAGATTTTCAATTATTTGTTGTAGTTAAGAAAAAGAAGTGGTTATTAATAGACAGATGAATTCTGCGCTCGTTTAATAATTTTGTAAAGTAGCAAAATATTAAATACTATTTTTAAAAATTACAATAATATTAATAATGACTTTAAATTGACTTCCAATTGATCCAATTGGAAGGAAAATTATAAGCTGAAGTTTATAATTTTTAAGCATTAAATTTTCTTATCAAAAATAAGATAAATAATATAAAGTTTTCCACTAGACAAATATCTTTTCGTAGAGATTTTAACAATTTTTATCTCAATCTTCAGTGTTATATAAAACATAATTATATAGCTTGGTCCATCTGTTGGTTCTTTTATGAACTATGAATATTTCACAGATTATTTGTATCAGCTGTCATGTGCCATGCATTTATGAACTGCCAAATGTATGCCATTTGTAATTATGCATGACATTTATATGACAAGACGGTGCAACGGCACACACTGATTGCCAAACCATCAACTTATTGAACGAGAAATTTCCAGATGGCGTAATTTCAAGAAATTCTGATGTGAATCGGCCGCGAAGATCGTGCAATTTAACCCCAATGGATTGATTTCATTGGGGGTTTCTGAAAAGTAAAGACCTCCGCATAATCCAAGACCTCAAACGTAACATCTGGCTGAAATTTTGGCTATTGATCCGATCATTATGGGAAAAGTCATCGAACATTTTGATGTTCGGATAATCGCAAGTAAGCGGCGCAACGGTGGCCACATGTGCGATATTGTATTCCATACATAAATGGCATAGATCCACCTTCCATATTCAATAAAGAATTTTGATTTTCACTCATAAAAAAGGCGTTTTCTATCATAATAAAAAAAAGAACTAACAGATGGATCACCCTATATACGATTTAAATACAAATCTAAAAATGAAGAATTTGCAGGAACGAGAAACAATCACATAATATAAAAACTGGTGTAATGAACAATATAATTTAAAAATTTAGCCACAAAAATAAGCAAGACAAAATGTGTTTGGATTAAACGGTGTCTTTCTTCATTACATGGCCAAAAAAGTTTATAACTTTGAAAGCAGGAAGAAGATTGATAGAAAAGTGTAAGAAAGGTGTAAGTCGAAGCAGTACAAAAGCGAATAGAAAAGAAGAAACCATCAACCAACCAATTAGACAGTCTGCCTCATCTGTCTGATTGGCGGATTAACATCACCCCAAAATGGAATGGAATAATCAACTACTCTTAAACCCCATTTGTAAGAATTGCATTCAATGGATTGTAATTAGAAAATCCTTTCTGGGAGTGTTTTGGAGCAGATTTCAATAACAAAACAAGAAATTTGAAATTCATCACAAATCTTTTAATATATTTTAATTCCGCAAAAATGAATGTATATATAAGTTTTATTTCTTCTCGTACTTCAATATATTTTATTGTTCCACGCAAGCTCATTTCCCCATTCAATATTTTCATGTAACTGTAATATAAATACATTAAGTACACTTAAGAAATACATAAAAAATAAAGAAATATTCTACATTTTGTATACAAGATAATGAATTGATTAAATGGAACACAAATACCTTCTTCTGCATTATGCAATATTGTTTTCGTTTTTGTGCTAATCGAAATGCAATATATAATGGAGCAACAACAACAGACAAAAAATTCATGAAAAATGTTATGGTATATTCTATATTTTGTATACAAGATAATGAATTGAAAAATTAGGGATCAAATGCTTTATTCTGTTTTATTTAACATCGCTTTCTTTCTTTTGCAGAATATAATGCAAGAACAACGACAGTAATAATAATAATAATAATAATAATAACAGCAGCAAGCCTCGCTAGAAGAGTGCATTATTGGAACTTCTGAAAATAGTATATTTATTCAAGGATGTTGTCAAACTGGGTATAATAAATTCTTAAAATCGAATCAGGCGAAAAGAAATCACACTACCGAAAGAAATAACTACTTAATTTTGATGAAAATTCTAAAAGACAATGCAACATTTCATTTAGAGAAATCTTTCGATTTACTGTTCTCATCTTAAGACCATTCTTAATTGAATTTCTCCCTTCTGAAAGACTCCCAATACTTATGTTCTTAGGCAAGAATTAAACGCTTTGTTGAACTCCTTGTTCTCGGGCCACCAGTTGCTGGGGTTGAAAATTTCCAGAAGGCAAATAAAACCACTGCTTCAATCAGGAAACACAAAACAAAAAACCAACACCTGGAATTACCTCGGTCTTGTATTTGAAGAGCTGCGCTTCCCCTTTTAGCCCTAATCCTGTTGTGTTTCTTCAAGTGAAGGAAGGTCTCTCCTGGGATTTCTGCGCAAATTGAGAAGCGGCAAGCACTTTACAACTAATCTCGCGCGCTCACTCCTTAAATCCTCCATTCAATCTACGGTATATTCTCTGAGGAATAAGATGAAAAAAAGTTTCTTGAATTTCACAGTTCTGTGGAAATGGAGTTTGCCGTAAATAAAGTTGTTTAGCGTATGCTGATGCTCCGCTACGCTACTTTAGCTAACTGTATTGCAATTCAAAAGAGGGGATTTTTCATATTTTTTTGTTATTATTCTTTGAAAAGACTTTCACATCACTTACCTCTTTAAGATTTTGAATAACTTTTCAAAAAATATATGCATTAAATTTAAATTTGAATGAAGAGTGTTTAGTCTTCTTTTTTGCTTTTGATTGATCCCCGTTTGATTTTAATATGTTCGTATTCTTCGTCTTTCGGAACAGTCAACTCTTTATAGAAAATATTCAAAATGTGAATGGCTTTTAGATTAGAATATTTTAAAATATGTATTTAGAAATAAACATATAGAGAAAAATTGTTTACTAAAAAAAATTAACTGGAACAATTAACTTGCTGGAAGACTTTAGATCTTGTTTTATTTATATTCTACTAGCAAATAAATTCTTATCTATATATTTAAATTTTTCTCCTCAAATATTTTATAATTGGAAAGTTTATACTTACAGCAAGTAAAATATTTTAGTTAATTAATATTTATGTGATACATGGAGTATGGTATTTCTGTGTATACATTAGATTGTGGTATCTTTCTATATTATAAAGAACAAACGTGTCTGTGGGTAATGCTGACGTCATTTTGACGGTGGCAACAACAGACGATTAAATTTGCTTTTTAAAAACTTTTAATGCAATTTTTTAAACTTCTAAAAATAGCACATTTTCAATTTATACACCGTCGAATAGGGGAAAACGTACTTTCAAATGCAATTTCTTTGAAAACTACATAGCAATTTATTTGAAAATTGCATCGCGATTTACTCAGTTTTTATTGGTTTTTTTTAAATAATTTTGAAGCATGTATGTCTTTTAAATCTATCTCTATTGCGTGCAGATGATTAAGAAATATAAATCCATTTGAATTCAAACTAATATAAATAGCTCATCATTTGATTCCAGCTTATATTCCATAACTAAATTAAAACATTTATCAATCAATAAGTAAAAGAATAAAAGGTTAAATAAAGAACAAATTTAAGAAATGTAATCAAATTTCGCGCTTAAGCCACTGAAATGAACAGAATCAAAAAGGCTGATTGTAAATAGCGAGCTTTGGAGATTTATTCTGTTGTTAGTCCTGATGTGAGGCCAATATGAAAAAAAATATCGCTTTAAATATGTTTTAAAACTTCATTTGACCGCATTATTATTACTGTTCATATACATGTAATTTTTAGCATTGTCAGTGTGCATTGTAAAAAATAAATTACACTGTAAAAAAAAAGGTGTAAATGTACAAAACTATTTTTGTAAAGCAACCGAAATATCTGTACTTCCTAAAAAATTATCAGTCACCTGGGATAAATACATGATTTTTTTTTTTGTTTGTTTGCTGTTACAGTTACAGAAAGAGTTCCTAGCAAATTCTTAGTAACCTATTATTATTATTATTATTATTATTATTTTTTTTTTTTTTTTTTTTTTTTTTTTTTTTTTTTACAGTGTAAATGTAAAAAAAAAAAAAATATTAGAGTTATTAATAAAAATAAAAGTAGACTCGTGTGCGGTTTTTTAACCGCAATCTTTCAGATTATTTCCTCATACGTTTTTTCGTTAATTTTTGATTAACTGCAAGTTTTTTTTTTCTTCAAAAAACGTGTTTTAACAATATATAAGTGTACTATGTCAAAAGCCACTTACAGAACCTTTGAAAAAATACGTTATTATTCGTTCTACCATTAGCAGGTCTGTCCAACGCGGGGCACGCGGGCGTCGTGGCGCCCTTTGAAGATTTTCTTGGCGCCCTTTTGAAGGTTTCCTGTTATTAGACTTTTTAGAAGTAAAATTCCATTATAAAGAATACTTTCTTTAAAATCGTAAAATTTGCATCAGAGATATTTTCAAAACCTTTGAAAACGCTTTAAAACCAGAAACATACTTTGGAAATTTAATCATCCGTATTTTCACGATTTGAAGTTATTGTTTATAAAGTGTAATTATGATGGTGGTTAAATTTGGTAATAATTGAAAATAGCTGTTTTTGATACTTAAGGCGTAACAGAAAATAAACGTTTTTCACTTTCCCCCGCCCCTTTGAAGACATATGTGCATAAAAATTTAGTTTTTTAATTTTTGCTGTTGTCACACTGGCTGTCTCCCCCTGGGATTGCACTTATACTCTAAAGCGAAAGCTGGGTTCCCGGAGCGGTCATCCCTGTCATCCCCTGTCACACTGGCTCGCTGGCTGTTTTATACAAGGGATAAAGAGGCTTAATTTTCCTTCAAATTTTATGTATTTTTTTCTTCTTTTTTCTTTTTTTTTCAATTTACTTAGAACAATTAATAAAACAGTGCAGAATTATTTTCATCTATGAAAGCACTCCCAGACTATCTCTCTGGAAACACTCATATGGATTGGTCATTATCATGCCTGTCTTTGTTTTGTACTTTTTATAAGGCTGAGTACACGCCTTCAAAATAAGTCAAAGAGCATTTTCACATCCTAAAAGAAGCCTAACAATATCTCTGATTTACATTTTTTTTGTTATTGTTCTTAAAGTTTCTTTATTAAAGTTTCTGGCACCGTACAAACATTTTTGAGATAGACCTATCACAGAAAATTGTACAATTAGAAATTTTAATACATGTAACACCATAACCATAGGGGCCTTTTGTCTACCATTGTAAGATTCATTTGCATTATTTTAAGACATGCGTGTATGTGTATACTAATACTGCGCGATAATATTACCGCACGTTTTCAGTCATGTGAATAATGCCGCCCTTCAGTGAGGGCCAAGAGCTAAGGTGTACCCCTGCTGATTGAAAGGATGGACAGGCCTGCCTTTAGTATGTGAAGAGAAAAAAGGGGTGCTAATAAAAGAAATACTATACATGTTGGTTTTCACCTGTATTATGTAACACGGGACGACCGGTATATCCTGTTGTATAGATAGTAATTAAAATTGTCGTCCTGTTGAATTTTTTTTAAAAAATTAATTCCTTTTAGGTAGATTTCATTACCAAAAGCTACCTATTGCAGCCGTTTGGAGGAAAACGATTCCAAAACATTTTGGTATATTTTCACCGATCATGACTCCCAGACCCCGAAACTACCATCCGTTCAAATGTCATATATATATATACAGTGGCGGTCAAAAGTTTTCAGCTAGCATAAAATTGTTGGTTAATTTGTACGTATAACTATATGAAGAGGAATCCCAATGTGATACTTATACACATTATTGGCATAATAGTTAAGAACTCATTTTTTGAGTAAAAAATAAATATCGATAAAATTAATTAACAAAATTAATTGCAAAAGAAAACGCATGTTCTCAAACGTTCCCGGCAACATTGGCAAGTTTGGAAAAAAATGTTGTTATAATAGAAAACAACAGTATCAACAACATTTACAATTAGTATTTTGTATTCATATATTTAGCAATAAGTACTGCGGCGCAGTAACGTGGCATCGATTCAGTCAACGGTTGAAAATTGTCTATGGTAAGATTTTTCCACGGTTCTTGCATTTTTTGAGAAAATGCTGCTGAATGGGAATATTTATAATTCCACACACGTTTTCAAGTTCACTCCACAGATTTTCCATTGAATTCAGATCGAGTGATTGGGCTGTCCATTTCAAAAGCTGAATTTTTTTGTGCGAAAGCCACTGCTTGAAGAGTTTGCAGGTATGCTTTGGGCTATCATGTTGAAACAAATAGTTGCGACCCACAATTGTTCCTCCAATAAGGCAGAAAATGATCCTGCAAGATATCCTTATGCATTGCGCTACTCATCTAGCCGCGGATTTCAACTAACGGACCGTCACATTTTCCAGAAAATGCGCCACACAGCATTGTGTCATTCACCATGCTCCATTGTAGGAATAACATATCTCGAGTGTTATCTTTTGTTTTTAGGTCGTCGGATGTAGTGTCTGCTATCACTCTCAGAAAGACTGGACGTTGATTCCTTGGGAAACAGTACTTTTTTCCAGTTTTCACTTGACCAGTCTTTGTATTCCTTGGCAAACGGCAATAGAGCCTTCTGATTTTTCTGCTTATGAAAGGTTTTTAAACGTCGACTCTTCCATAAAGTCCTACGTCACGTAAGCGTCTTGACATGGTAGACCGACTTATTTCAGCAATTTTTTAATATCGTAAATCGCGGGGATTTCCAGTGGCATTTTTATGCGGGTAAACAACTGCTTTTTTTCTGATAATTCTGTCCACAAGAATAGTCATTTTCCGGGATCCCATGGATCGTAGCAAGTCCCGAAGGCCATGGCCATCTTTATATATTTTTTAAAATATCGTTCAAAATAAATTTTTCGATCAATAAGTTTGCCGCAATCTTACGGGGGGATTGGCCCTTTAGCGACAAACAAATCACACGTTTACGAACAATAAATGTTGAACTTGTCATTTTTTAATTTCAACTACGTTATTCACGTTGATTAATTAACAAATACGGCCAAAAAGACACTTTTCCAATAGCAAAAACTAACAAATGACGAATGGCCGGAAACATTTGCACACGAGAATTTCGAATTCCTCCCCTTTGCATCAAGTATCTTCAGTATCCAATCAAAATGATCACGTGGTCAGAGTTTGTTTGTTTGTTTGTTTTAATGGACACATACATTACACTTGTGTGCTTGACAACAAGGCCCGCTTATAAGTCATCGTCCATATACAGGTACAAGATAGCACAATGAAATTTACAGCACAGAGACTTTTTACATCCGGGAGCTCCACAAAGAGTGTGCAATGGAGCCAGCAGGAGTCGAACCCGACAAGCCTCCTACGCTCTAAAGCAATTAGCAGCGTGGTGTCTTTAACCACTCGGCCGTGGAGGTCCCACGTGGTCAGAGAGAGTTTGCTTATTCCTAACTTTTGGAGTAGTTGTGCTTATTCTTAGCTGAAACGTTCTGGCAAAATCATATATATATATATATATCTGATATTTGTCATACTGCAACTCTCGTATTTATGAACGGATTTGTATATAATTTGGTGTGTACATAGTACATACCAATATCTCGAACGAGTTTGTTGGCCAGCTTCATCCGTTATCTTGTTTTAAAATGGTGGTCATTTAAAAATTTTTTTAAAAATTTAAAATTTAAAATGAGGCACAAAAAATTAGAAATTGAAAAAGATTGTTTTCTTATGTGCTTGAGCTTGATACAAAGATTCCGGAGCATTTTTGTTTCGTCTATATCTTAAAAAATGGCTCAGTTATAGCACTTTGAATTTCTAGCATGATTGATATTTTGAAATGATCTGAGTTTTGTCACGCGATAGTACGCGTATTTATGAACTTATTTAGATAACAAGGGGTGTGCATAGTACATAGCAATGTCTAGACCAAGTTCGTTGGCTAGCTTCATCCGACATCATGTTTCAAAATGTCGGCCATTTAAACATTTTCAAAACTTTTAAAATTTAAAATGAGATACAAAATAATTAGAAATTGAAAAGGGTTTTTTCCTTATGTGTTTGAGCTTGATACAAAGATTGCGGAACATTTTTTGTTTCGTCTATACCTTAAAAAACGGTTGAGTTATAGCACTTTGAAATTCTAGTGTGTCTGACATTTTGAAACCATATGATTTTTGTCACACGATAACGCTCGTATTTATGAACGGATTTGGATATAATTTGGTGTGTACATAGCACATACCAATGTCTAGACGGAGTGCGTTGGCCAATTTCATCCGCCATCTTGTTTCAAAATGGCAGCCATTTCATTTTTTTTTTATTTTAATTTAAAATGAGCTACAAAAAATTAGAAATTGAAAAAGATTTTATTCTTTTGTGTTTCACCTTGATATAAAGATTTCGGAGCCTTTTTTGTTTCATCTATATCTTAAAAAATGGCTGAGTTATAGCATTTTGAATTTCTAGCATGGGTTTTGAAACGATCTGATTTTTGTCACACGACAACACGCGTATTTGTGAACCGATTAGGATGTGACAAAGCATGTGTATAATGCATAGCAATATCTCGCCCAAGTTCGTTTGCCAATTTTATCCGCCAACTTGTTTCAAAATAGCGGTCATTTAAACATTTTTAATTTTAAATGAGGTGCAAAAAAATTAGAAATTGAAAAAGACTTTTTTCTTATGTGTTTGAGCTTGATACAAAGATTCCGGATCATTTTTCTGTTTTGTCTTTATCTTAAAAAATGGCTGTGATATAGCAGTTCGAATTTATAATATGAGTGACATTTAAAAAATCTAATTTTCTGCCTGCAACAGCACTTGTATATGTAAACTGATTTAGATGTGAGTGCACAGGAATTACTGAGGTCTCGACCAAGTTCATTGTTTAGCTTTGTTGTACCCATTATGTTGTTTTAAAATGGCAGACACTTCAAATTATCACCGAATTTGGCGACCAAATATAAATCACTTTAAATAAAACCATCTTTGATAACGCTGACTAATTTCGAGAAATTCTCATTCATATTCAGTATTGACAAAAATTAGTGTTTAGTCTTCCATAATCGGGTTCGACTAATTTGAGCTCCCTGTGATTGAATAATATAAGCTGGCTTTTAAAAAATAAGGAATATGAAAGGTATCTCTTCCTCCCGGCACTGGCTGGAAGGACTTTTTATGAATGTCCCAACATGCATTAAATTATATTAATTTAGAAGGATTTTTCAGTAATATTTCAATAAGAAACTTGTGTAATAGTCCAGGCATTTTGTGATTGAACATGGGCAAAATTTCAATAGAAGCTTTTTACAGAATTTTTTAGTCAGGAACTACAGCTTAATAGCATACTAAAAATCAGACAAAATCTGAGCACGGGAACACCCCTATATTCGGATTTCAAAATGGCGGAGGGGATTTTCTGGAACTAAGGCAGAGAATATATCGCTTACGGAAATATATCGCTTTATTTTCACAATTTAACTTTGAAGTATAGTCAAAAACGATAAACAGTACACAAAAGTCTACTATTTCTGACAAATTACTGCTTAAGTTCATTTTTACAGAAATGTTCCAGTGAAGAAAAAAACGTATCAATAGTTTTCATCATATTTATAGTTAGAAGTTAGGTAGTTTTTGTTACATCCATTGACTTGGCACACCCCAGAAGCTGTAGAACATGGCAATCAATTACGCTTGCATCAGCATCGTAAAGTAGCACAGTTTGTCTTTCAAGAACATGGAATCATATTAAATAAATAATCTGTAGCTGGTAGTCACTCACAGAGTATTGGGTAGCACGAGTGTTTTTTTACATACCAGCCCCATTCTGCTGGCTTGGTTCGTTCTTCCGATATTTATTTGTAAGTAAGTGTGATAGCTATGATATTTTGTAGAATAATCGGTCGGAGGCAAACGTTCAGGTGTAATAAATGATTTTACTGTAGTTACTTTCCTTACCAACATTTGGTGACGTAGTTTGTCTATAGAATCCAGTGCCTTGCAGTCATAAAACAGAAGCATTGCTTTTCTTCCAGCCTCAGCCATATCTGAATGTAGGCTTGAATTTGAACAAAATATTTTTGCAGGGATGACAGGGATGACCGCCCCGGGAACCCAGCTTTCACTTTAGAGTATAAGTGCAATCCCGGCAGAACGGAGCTCTGTCTTGTTCATCTGATTGAGAAATGATGAGGATTTCCCAATCGAAAAAATTCTAGACGTTGTATCGCAGCCCGTGAAAGCATGCAGAAACAGAAGGAAGTTGCAATTTTCACGACCTAACAGAGATTGCATGTTGAGGATATGATAGACAGGTTTGGAACATGATCCTCGTCTTATGTCACTGCGATAGTATAGCTTGAAGCCATTATCCTTTCCTGTTAAAGAAGGAGAATCAGCAAGCCGGTACCTTCACCTACTACAGTGGTATGTGCATGTGCATGTTCTGAAGATGAGACTGGAGCACGAATAATGTCTATATTGGCATCCCCATCTGTGTTGGGAACAATACAGCCTTGTTTCTTAAGCAATTCGCCTATGAGGGAAGTCATTGCTTGCTTGTTTTTTCATTGTCCAGAAACTCTTCCCTTTTTCCAATAAATTTCACGTATGGGCTGAAATTAATATCTCTACTGTTTTTTTTGTAGCGTCATCTGTGAGCCACATCATTGATTGTTGGATACCCAATGTAATTATCAAAAACCATGATAGGTTTTCCCTATTGTTTAACAATAAAATCAGCGTAAGACATAGCAATGTTTTCATATGTATCATTTTTTACACCAGGAAATGCGACGCAAGAATGATCCTCCATCTAATATGTACCTTTCTGTACTTTCCACGTTGTCATATTTTTCATTGTGTAAATTTTTAATGTGTTTGACTAGTGCTTGAGCTAACTGAGATTTGTCTGAATTCCTCATCATACTTGGTGATTCAAATAATGCTGCAGGGTACGCACACGGTTCATAACGCATCACACCTCCGAGATTCATTTCACCACAAGTGCCAGTAATCATCATTCTTTGAAGAGGAGCGCTGGATCTATTTGTATATCTAAGTCATCTTTATAACTGCAAATGGCGGCAGAAGATCCTAGAGTTTTCACTTTCTTTGACCTTTTAGCCGAATACCTAAATATATCCTTCCTTATCATTTTGGAGATGATGATCATACCAAATAAGTGCAACTCATCAACATTAACTTCTTTTTTAGCTGTTACGCCTGTAACAATTTTGCGTAGAGTAGAATCAGAATGAAATGGCGATATGTGTTCCAGTACATCGGCCACTTTTTAAATATCATTGCTGCTCCTCTTCTGTCTGCTGTCGCTTATAGGTATTTTTGATAATTTTATAAAAGTTACACACTCCCAATGTTATTCCTATGGGAGTTTGAAGCTAAAAGTTAGCATAAAACACAATTTTTATCTATTTTGAAGACATCATTTAGTACACTTAAAATTGATATTTTGAATTGAAACTTGCAACAGAGCAAAGTATATACACTTACGTTAATAAAAAGCACAGTATGGAGCTGTTTATAGCATTTATTATGTATGTTAGAGGTTAGAGATTAATTAAAAAAGGTTAACATTACAATAATCTCCACAGAGATGCATTATTAAATGGCCGCCAATGGTAAAGCATGTACTTTTCAGAGGCTCATTAAAATACTAAAATTTATAAAAAGAAACTAAAACTCACTCACTAGTGTTGTATAAGCTTCAAATTACATAAATAATGTAGTAATCCGCCGTTAAATAATCATTTAACACCATAAATATAATCTTGAAAAACACTGACATGACAAACTACTCTGGTCAGATCACAATCACAGCACAGCATGTATAAAAAATATCGATATCTTTGCTTAAAGTCTCCTTAACAAAGTAAATTGGTGATAAAATGTCCATAAATGCAGGGGTCGTGCTTGTCCTGAAATTTTATAGCCAGGAAATTTTTCGGTACCAGTATTTTCTTATAGAAAATTAATTCTTAAATAAAGCGAAATTTCGCGCGTTTAAGCTAGATTTATTCTTCTATTAAAAAATACTGATATTTGCCCTGAAAAATTCCCTAAAGCACATTATTAAAAATGTCCCGATGCCTGGGAAAGTTATGCACAACTAGCATTTATAAGCACTGGAATCGATTCGGAGCCAGTTGCTATTGCGGATACATGAGATAGAGGAACGGGATTAACAGAAAGTAGAGAAATTTAAAAGAACTATATCTCGCGAACCACTGGACTGATTTTGATGCGGTAGGGCTTAAAATGTTCAGAAAGACTTAATATGTATAAAGAAAATATAGTATAAGGCTTGCCTGAGGCCGGAGACATATCTCCCCTTTGCCGGAGCTTGAAAAACTCACCGCATACCGGATGACTGTTAGGAGATCCGTCTAGTAGTAATACAGTTTAGAATGAGTTATAGATACTTTACTTTATCTTGTTCCAAAAGCATTATTGGTTGTCAGTTGTTCGATAAAAAATGAATATTTGCAGTTCAAAGTGTTTAGTGCTGCCCTCTGTCGTCTTCCTTCTCAACTAAAAGCTATACAACAGCACAACAACGCAAAACGGCATATGATTCAGTCCGTTTTGAAATCCGTTTTTAAGGGTGTTCCCGTGACCGGATTTTGTCTGATTTTGGTTATATTTCTCAGTAATGGTTACAGATTAAAAATCAGTTAACAGAGCTTCTATTGCAATTTTGCCCGGGTTGAAGGTATATTTACTTTAATTTGCCTGGACTATAATTCGTTTTTATTCTTCAGTCTCCAATTAAAAGTAATTTTAAATTGAGGACGTGAATTTCAAAACTCGGCTTATCCAACATTTAAAAAATCGAGTTTTTTCAATCGATCTATTCTATTGGTGAACCTGCATCGAAAAAAACCCCCATAACAATCTGTAAGAAAAAAAATGCAATTTAACAAATCACAACGACCATTTGGAAAATGATTTTTTCAAAGACTAAAATTTAAGACATAAAAAATCGCACGGAGTTGATCATACATTACGTACGTCATGAATTAAACATTAATAGTGTTATTATAGTGTTATTATTATGGTGTTATTACGAGTTGCAAGCGACAAAAATCGCCTGCGACTCGTCAAATTTCCTGAAATTTACGTGTTATCCACCTGAAACCATGGAGCTATAATTATTAAATACTCTTCAAATTAGTTTTCATTCCTCCATGCCTGAAGCTTACGTATTATCCAAGCATTTCATTGGCTGTTCGGGAAAAGGCTTTTCCATCGTCAGATTTCCAAGAAATCTGATGACTCATTTTAAATGAAATTTCATTCTTAAACTTCTAAACATCCCACAATATTACTTTTTACACCGTCGTATAGGGAAAAAAATGTACTTTTAAATGCAATTTGTTTGAAAGCTGTATCTAAATTTGTTTCTGAGTTATTAATTTTTTTTGTAGTTTTTATTACTTTGTTGTCATAGTGGCAACAGAAGTATCCATCTCTGTTGAAAGTAAAGTTTAGCGTGTAGACCAATCAGAAAACGAATAAAATGCGGATTAAACCAATAAAACGCTTCAGATATGCTTTCGATTTCCTACCCAGACGAGGACAATAACCATTTTTCCAAATGGTTAAAAAAAAAAAAAAAAAAAAAAAAAAAAATCTAGTTTTATCGTGTATTTCTGGCATTGTAAAATCTTAGTTTACATTGAAAACCCATAAATGCAGTCAGAGGTTTTAGCAATTTCCTAAAACTTGATCTTCTGGATAAGACGAGTTTTGAAACCCACGTCCTTATATATGTTTTAAATGGACAACCGTTTCTTTAACTAAATATTGTAAATATATTTTAACAAACCTTCCATTTAACTGGAGGATTAATGGGTCTACATTACATTTCCGAAATAGGGATGTCTTACACCTAATTATAAGCTATTTTACGACCGTTGTATTTCATTTATAGCAAATCGTATATTTAATATGTCTGTATACAGCTGGAAATAGTAGTTTTAAGCATTAATTTCTATTATTGTTGTAAATTAATAACGTATGTTAAATCAGAACCAATCAGATATTCAAATTTCATGCCAAACTCTTAATTGTAAACAAATGGAATACTTTTCCATTAGCTGTATTAGAGAATTAAACTGTTTGTATAAAAATCTAGTTTTTCGTGTTCATTTTTTTATATACATGTCGTTTTTTTATTAGTAGTTCAGCGGGCGCAAGTCGCAAGTTTTACTAGGTCAGTCTTTTATTTAGGTACAGATATGCGAAATAATGCATAATAGCAATTATAGATGTAAGTGAGAAAATTGCATATTAATAGAGAAGTTAATATTTTCGAGCTAAAACAAAAATCTAAAAATGTACGTTTAAAGATGACAAATGCCATTTATTAATGGTTAAAAATCAGGTTATTTCGTAAAAAATATATCAAACATGTTTTAATGTAGTAAAACAAAGATTAGAAAATCATGCATTTTTATAAAATATCTATTATTTTCAATATGTGATTCTATTTCTTTTATTTTGTAAATTTCAGAAAGCATTGTTATGAATGAAAAGACTTTCACAATGAACATTTCTTTGGTTTTGACCCATTGACAAATTCTGTTTTACGCCATTGTATATTTTTCTTTACCATTATAACCACAAACAATGTTTTCTGTATACATATATATAAGTTTTTTAACCGTCGATTTTTTGGATTGTCGTCAGGTATGTATTGAATATCTCACCTATGTTTCCAGCTTTGATGCTATGATGCTAAAACGTCTATTGTTTTTTTTAAATTTGATTCTGTAAAATAATAATAATAAATAATAACAATAATAATAAGCCAGCGTAAGACGTATTAGTTACACTTTCACAGAAATAAACCTTTTAAACGTGAAGTACTTAATCAATATAACTACTTGCTACACTGTCCGAAAGAAGTAAATTTATCAAATACGCGCAAAACTGCTTTGGAAATCAGAGAAACAGTTTTCAATCTCAAAGTAAAAGTACAACTGGGTAATAAAAATTACTTTCAGACAGTTTCAGTGTTGTGTTTGAAAACGATTTTAAAAGATCATTATCGTCCTAAAATTTATGTAGACGCACTAGTGGACAATTAAGTATAGTATGCTGAATTACATCGAAAGAGTACTTGGAATAAGATTCCTTATTGCTATGTAATATGTTTGATAAGGTGTTTCTACAAATATTTCTTTTTAACATATATTCCAGGTATTTTTTTAAATCCAAAAACTTCTATCATAAGTTCAGGAGAATAAAAAAAATATATTAATTAATTACTTCCCGTTTTAAAGGTTCATTTCCGTAAAATTGTAATTGATATGTCTTACGCTGACTTATTGTATTTCTTACAAAATCAAATAGAAAAAAATTAATAGAAACTTTATCATTATTGTATCAAAGCTGGAAACACGGGTGAGATATTCACTATATTCCTGGCGACAATCCAAGCGAACTAACGATTTATAAATTTTTATATACGGTAATTATTGTTTATGTAATATTGGTAAAGACAAATCTACAATTGCATAAAATAGAATTTATCAAGATTTCAAAACTGAGGAAATTTACATTATGCAACATCTTTCTGGCACAAAAGTGCTTTCTAAAAATTTACAAAAAAAATGCTCTTTTTGTATATACTTTTAATAATGCTTTTATTCTGCATGCGGCACATAAAACTTCAACAAAATAGAAACATTAAATATACAATTTTTTCAGAATTAAATGTAAAACTAGTCTAAACTACATTTAAATTTAATAAAACTTTTCAAACCTGTGGATAAATTCTAAATATATTTTCCGTTCCCATAAATCTACGTGACAGAAAAATTGAAAATTTCCTTGCACCATATATTTCTCAATAAGAAATGTATACACCTAATCACACGGTTCTTTTCCCACCGCGGTATTTCATTTGTAGCCAATCTCACATTTAATACCTCAGAAATCACCCTGAAGCGGTCCTATGTTAGTCCATTAGCTATATTGGGGGCGTGTGACATCTGCACCCCCTTTTTTGTTTCCCTAAGGGCACTGACTCAGAAGCGAGAGGGATCTATCGTGAATCTTTGCGTAAGGATATAAATGATATGTCCTCCGGCCATGCTGTTCTGGATTTTCCCCATGTACAGATGACCGACCTACGCTTCTCTCGAAGATAAGGCAAAATAGAAAGATTGAGCACAGAATAAGCAAGATATTGAATCATAAACTGCTGCAGTATATTTTCCGGAGATGTAAAAATTTTTATAGATCTTATAAAACTCTAAATATTGGAATGCTCCAAACAATTTGTGGCAACAGGATTTTCAACGTTTTTAGTTGGCAAATCATCTAGGAAATTAGTTGAGTAGAATTATATTTCAGTATATGAAAATTTGAAAAAAGCTATTACTAACATATTTATAGTAAAATTTAAATAGACAAAAAACAATGATTGTAATGTTGTAAAAAAAAGGAGGGGTGAGAGATAGAGATTGAATTGTTCAGTCAATAATCAGAAGCTGCTGCAATATACTTTTCGGAGATGTAAAAAAAAAAATTATAGACCTTATAAAACTTAAAATATTGGAATGCTCCAAACAATTTGTGGCAACAGAATTTTCAACTTTTTAATTGGCAAATTATCTAGAAAATTATTTGAAAAATAATTATATTTCTCAATTTAAAAATTTGAAAAAGGTATTACCTAATATATTTAAGGGAAAGTGTAAATTGCCAAAAAACAACGATTGTAATGTAGTAAAAAAATGAGGGGGGTAAGGGAAAGAGATTGAATTGTTGAATCAATAATATTTCAAGCAGAGAAAAATATATAATGACTTATGATTTAGATTGTTTTTAAATATTTCAATTCAGTATTAGTTAATATTTTTATATTCGTTGTATTGTAAAATTCCTAATTTTATAGAAATTTACAGTATCGCTTTTGAATAAAAAAAAAGAGTACTGAAGACACATTCAATGACTGCCGCAGATTTTTTAATTATTTTTTTTATAATTAGCTCTAATACGGTAACACGTTTAAATTAACCTTATTTCAGCTTCTGTAAGAATGATTTTTTAAAACTAAAAGAAGAAATTATTCTTTCCCTTCTTTTTTAGCATATGTAAAAAGTTGACTTTCATAATCTAATTTGCTTGAACGAATTCTGGTAAAAATACTTTACCGAGAAAAAATTCGCTAGTAACTTGCTTTTTTTTTCTCTTTGCATTTCTGATGAAGTTATTCTTAGAAAAATATTTCTTAAAAAAAAATCTGCACATGAGAGTCCTTTTGAACTGACTTTCCATTTTTATTGCTTAAATAAAGCTCGATAAAATTTTTAAAAAAGATGAAGGGGAGAACAAAAAAAGTTCAGTAAAAGTAAAAGTGGAAAAAATTAAAATTTTGAGTACGTTTTAGTTCTTTTGTTTAAGTATGGCCAGATGTACTTTAGCAAGTTTTTTAAAACATCTTCATTTTAATTTGCGAGCATAAAAGAGAAGAAACTCTTTGAAAATATTACTCCAGAATGAAAGTTTAAAATTTCACAGTGGCTACAAAAGTAGAAAAATAAAAATGCGAACGAGAAATTTCTATTATCAGATAATAAAATAAAAAAATATATAAGTTTACTTTCTTAGTTTAAAGGGATGACGTTAATTGATCTTTTTAATAATTATTGAAGGAAAACAAAATATTAAGATTTCCAATTTAATATTTAAGTACTTTTTAGCATATAGAACATATAATATTTTCTGAAACGTTTATTTTTACAGATTTTATTCTTTTCTAACTTTTAAATGGAATAAATTTTTAAAAAATAACGTCCATTTGTCCTATTTTGCATAAGGAAAATACAGTTCTATAATCCAACTGTCTATCGGTTGATAAAACAATATACAGTAAAGAAAATACGAATGATTTGCATAAAATTGGAACTCTGCTGTTTCAAGGTTTCAAAAGATAGATACTTAGATCACGTTTAAATAGAAAAAGAAGTTGTATTAATGCACTAATTTAATGGAGACATCGAAAAGCAAAGACAGAACACCTTGTCTCCTTATTGCCTTTACTGTTCGCTATACATATGAGTTCCGGCTCTTGTTTTTGAATCCCGATCTCGAAGGTTTAGTCTGCGACCGGATATGTTTGAGAACGATACCGAAAGTAGGAAATGGAAAATTGTACTAACATTTTTAAATTTTTAAAAAGATAATTTTCTTTTTAAAGTCTCTTTCATAGAAAAAACTATTATTCTTTTTAATAGCCCCCTCCCTCCTCCCATGATTTTCATTTCCCTGAATATCTTCTTAAAGTAAATTTATTATTTACTCTCAACCACTAGCAAATATTTTGAAAAATCATAATACTTAATCTTTTAAAGTATTATCATATAACTATAGCAGAAAGACTGTTTTCTAGTAATTCTGAAAAAGGACTGGAATCATAAAAAGAGGTTGTATGAGATATTTCCCATGAATTCTTTATGTTACTAATGCTGACCACGTCCTGGGCTTCAGAATCAAATAGAAAATTTTTCTTTATATCATCTCACAACAATCATTCAATTTTCTTTCAGACAAATTTTTCGAGGATTGTGATAAACTTTAACCCTCTGGGCGTCTGAGAGCTTCTCTGCATTTTCATCAAAATCCTCGTAAAACTAATGTTAATTTAAATTTTATTTCCCTGCTTGTTTCTAAAATACGCTTATTTCATATCTCTTTACTTTACACATATCTTAATGTATAATTCTGTTAAAAATATTGTTAAAAAATCATAATTCTTAAACTTTTAAAGTATTATCGTATAGCTATGGCAGAAAGACTGTTTTCTAGTAATTCTGAAACAGGACTGGAATCATAAAAAGAGGATGTACGAGATATTTCCCATGCCTTCTTTATGTTACTAATTCTGACCACGTCCTGGGTTTCAGAATCAAATAGAAAATTTCTCTTTATATCATCTCACAGCAATCATTCAATTTTCCTTCAGACTAATTTTTCGACGATTGTGAAAAACTTTAACCCTCTGGGCCTTTAACTATCTGAGAGCTTTCCAGCATTTTCATAAAAATCTTCGTAAAACTAATGTTATTTTAAATTTTATTTCCCTGTCTAAAATACACTAATTTCATATATCTTTACATATATCTTAAAAACAATTCTGTTAAAAATATTTTTCTTCTCTACAGTCGATTTAAAATGTTTTGGGTATACGGAAAATCACGGGCAGCCACATAGAGGGTTTTTAAAAAGTTGCCGTCCTTATTGCTCAAATAACATTTGACATTTTTTTCATCAACATTTCAAATAAATAAAATATTGACTTTCAGATCGCCTGAATTCGAAGTCTGGCATAAAAACAAAGCCTGAACCTGTTCTGTTCTCCTGTTCGGTTTATGTGGGAGAGGCGGGGGTTCGAAAATCAGCTATATGAATCGGGCTGAGCCCGCTATTCGGCAATAGTAACTCATGTTTTCATGATTATTTTTACATGCTATTGATTTTGCAATAAAGTATGCCTCCGTTTTAAAGTCTAAGTTAGTCAACAATTTTCATTGTCGCTGTTTATGGCGTTTTTTTTTTTTTTGGATAATTTTTCAATGCACGGAAAATTTAGAGTATGTGGTCAGTTGGTTTTGCCTTTGCTTGAGTAATGCGCGTATTTAATACTGAAGGTGAAAAACGAAAGTAACGCATCTTGTCTCTTTTTTATTATTTACCAGTAAACTCTTGCACACGTGAGTTTCTATTTCTTTTTTCACCTGTATTATTATTTTTTTTAAATTAAGGAACGGATTCTTTTGTTAATCTTTTAAGTTGACTGAAATCGTCTTTAGATTGATGATTTTTTTATGCTTTTCTTTAAGATTGATTTTATACATAACGTTTACTACCATTTTCATGGCAGCTCGAAGATTTTTAAAGTTCTTTAAAATTAAATAAAGATAAAATCTACAAAAAAAATTACTATTATATTTTTAAAATTTATTTTCAAAACGTTTAATCGTCATATTGTATAGTTTGATTAAATATAAAATAAATATGAGAAAATATAAAGGCGTCTTATTTCAAAAAATGAGTTTAAAATATGCAGAAAAGTGCCGAAGAATTAGGGCTATTGCAAAATAGGATAACTCTAGAAAGATTAAAAATATTTTAATATATAAACTCATTAAAATGTATGAACGTATGATGAATTTTGGATGGAAATAATTCTCACTACGATTTTTCCTATGCGATAAATTATAGTAATCTTAATACTAGGTTATATATATTCATTCATGTTTGTGAAAATTGCAACACCATGAAGGAATCATCAGAATTAAATGAAATTTAATACCTAAACTACTGGTATTCATACAAAAAAGGCTGTACTTTCAAAGCAAAAAATAATATTAAGTGTCTGAAATCAGTATTTGGTGTAGCGCTGCATAAGTGCTGCTATACGACGTGGCATGACGTCAAACAGATTTTGAAAGTCTGTCTGGGGAAGAGCATTCTATATTCTTTGTATGCGTAACCAAAATTCATTTGTAGAAAATGTAGGACAAATATTACGAGCAAAATCCCACACATGTTCAATACGTGAAAAATCTGGCAAATACGCAGGCAACAGAAGAAGCTGTATATGTTCTGCTAACAAGAAATCTTGATCATTTCTTGCAATATGTGGACGGGCGTTATCCGATTGAAAGACATCTCCAGGAATGCCTTGGAAGAAAGGAACGACTTCGGGCTCCAGCAGTTCACTGATGTACCTGTTTCTGTTCAGATTACCCATAAAGCGTAGCAGCTGCGATCGTCCACGAAGTGAAATCGCACCCCAGGCAATCTGGGTCCTCGTCCACTTTGGAGTTCGATAATGTTCTATAATATCGCGTTCACTTGCATAGTGTCTAACACGAACGCGGCCACCATGGTACTACAAATTAAAGCGTGAGTAGTCAGAATAAACGACTTGTTGCCAATCTGAATGCCAGTCTCTATGTTCATGAGCACATTGCAGCCACAGGCGTCGATGGTTTTGAGTGAGGGGAATCCTCTACAAAGGAGTTCTTACACGCACTCCGCGGTGCAGCAGATGTCGACGAATTGACGAAGCAGATAGTGATAAACTTGTAGAAGTTGACCAAGTGCTGCCAACTGTCTATAGGAAGCTGTACGGTCTGTCAGCACTATGCAGACCGTGTGTCTATCATCACGCGTTGACATCAACGTTCGGTGATCACTCCCATATTTCGAGTTGTTCGATCCTCCTTGGTCCACTGCTTCTAAACTCGGATCACTCTGCTTATATGAAATTCAGCCCTCTTTCGTCGAAGAGGTATAGTTACGTCACACCTAACGTGCACCCACTAGCAGATAACTATAGACAAATTTCAACGTCCGGCTACAGCCTTCTATTTTCACCAGCAGTCCAGACGGCGCTGCTCAGATCGCGCATACGTGGTGTCTCTGAAATTGGAATCATTTGCATAACACACTATAATCTGTTTTCTCTGAAATTTTCAGCTCAATCGCATCATTCCTTCATCATGCTACAATTTTCACAAACATGAGTGTGTATATATATATATATCGTTTTGCGCAAATAAGATCAGTGGGACATCGGATTTTTTTTCATGAAAACAAAATGATTCCAAAAGTAACCGAAAGAGGAGCTTACACCTCATACTGAAATGTTTTATGCAATTCAGGCAAACACAAACACACAATGAAACAAATCAAAATAACGTGAATGTGCATTTATTTTAAAGTAAAAGATTTTCAATATGAATACCACCACCAGGTACTAAGCTAGTGAGGCGCCTATTACAGCTGAGTGTAGCATATGGTACCATGGACGGTCCGTCAAATGGCATCGTTCAGTTCCACCAAAGTGGCTGTGGAGCCCCGGTACACACGAGAATTTAAGTATCTCCACAACCAAAAATATCTCGGAGTCAAGTCGGGGTCAATCGTGGGCGCAACTCAAAATTACGACCTCGGCTTATCATATGTTTTTCAGTGAAAGTGTACATCAGGAATGTCTTCACTTCATGTGGAAATTGGGGCGGTAAGCCTTTTACTTTAAAATAAATGATCAGTGTCATGTTATTGTGACTTGTTTCATTGTTTGTTTGTGTTTGCCTTATTGACGTAAAACATCTCAGTATGACGTGTGAGCGCCCTCTTTGTGTTACTTTTGGAATTATTTTTTTATACATGGAAAAAAAAAATCATGTCCATCTGATCATATTCCCGCAAACCGAAATTGTTTCCGAGCATTACTTCTTTTATTAGGAATTTTTTAATTTTGCACGAACTTGTGACGCATCTATATATATATATGTATTAACCAAAATTTGAAAAAAGATTCAATACTTTATCGTAAACCACACAAATATTAAATTATATCCATGAGCCATGATATAGTGTACATATTCATAAAATTTGTCCCACTATGTATGCAAGATAATTTATCATGATTCCTCCCGATTTTCTATGCAATATTTTCGTTCATAAAACATTTTAACCCTTTATCTACTGACGGTACTTATAAGTACCATTAAAATAACTTCTTGTAAAATTCATGTAATACATCAATTAGGAGTAATACAGTTTATAATGAGTTTTAGATGCATAGCTTTATCTTATTTCAAAAGCATTATTCGTTACACAAAACAAAAACTTTTTTAAAAGGATGATTTCTTTTGCCTTTGCATCTTTTCAGCTTCCTTGGTGATGAGGGGGGGGGGGGATTTTTCACTTCGGAAATATTTATATATTTCTATTGTAAGAACATTATATTTCGACATTTCCTAATTCTACAAAATAATATGAAAAATATTTAAAATAAAAGTGGTGTTGAGGGGTATTAAAAATGGTGCACAAAATCCCTATAAATTCAAATTTAATTAATCCTTCTAAATCCTTCAATCCTTCTAAAATTTTTTAAATAATTATATAAATTTTCTACTGTAATTTCAAAAATTCACGGAAAATGCTTTAGAAGATAAAAGTTTCATGGATTCGTAATTCAGTACATAAAGGGTTAAATAGCACGGGCAATTCATGTTTAATCATCTATAATATTTGTACAACAGGAGAATACTAAATTTTAAAGGTTTTAATAACAGGAAACAAATGCATACACTTCTCGATTAATGTAGTTAATTATTCGGCGATACTACTGCTCTAATCAAAGCTGCAGTAATCAATATGAAAAAAAAAAAGAAAAATAAATAAAAAAATGAAAAAAAAAATAGATAGAAACTAGATAGGCGAAAATGTTGAAAAGTACATTTTGCTCCAAATTTTTATGTAAAAAAATACACATTTTTAAATGGCCCTTTTTTCTTTTTAAAATATAAAAAACAATAATTAGAAAAACCTCGTAGAATGAATCCACAGACATCCTACTTAAAAACTCATTGAATATTAAATGTAATACAGTAGAACCTCTTTTATCCGAAACTCTTTTAACCGAAACTCTCGGTTAACTGAAATCTGTTTCTAAAGCTTTTTTTTTTTTTTAATACTATCACATTCCTTATGTGAAAAATATATTTTGAAAGCTTTATTTTAACTATTGGGTCGTTCGGAAAGTCGTGTCCGTTTAGAAAAATCAATTCGTACCGGAAAATTCTATCATTTAATTATTAGACATTGATTCCGATATCTGATGTCTAATAATTACCGGCAGAATTTTCCGGAACGATTTGTTTTTTCCAAACAGACAAGACTTTCCGAACGCCCCAGTATCATATTCCTTCTGTGCAAGCGGTCCTTTCGAACTACGAACACATATAAATATTTTCGATTCCCTTTCTTAGAGTTCCTTCAAATTAACTTGAGCTGGTAAACTGCGGAATGGAACGAAGAAAATGAACAAATTAGTATTCAAAAGCTTTTGAATGTTTTGAAAAAGTTTTGCCATGGCTGGAGAAGCAGAAAGACTGTGATGCTGGTGAACTAATAATATTAAAAAACTCCATAATAGAGCTTCAAAGCAAAGGCAATCGAAGTTGCGACAAACAAAACATTTTTTCAAACCCTTGTGATAGAGGTAAAACTTACTTAATTTCAAAATTAAAATTTAGGTAATTTATTCTTGTGTATTTTGCTATTGCTTTATTTTTATTAAGCACGTGTTATCATAATAAGAAATTTTGCATATATTTCACCTTAATCTTAAAAATGAAGCATTCTCGGTTTTCCGAAAGATGATCGGTCCATATTACTTCGGATAATCGAGGTTCTACTGTAAAATATTTTTTATCTTTTAATGTTAGAAAGCACACATGTTGCAAGATAGTAAATATTTAGATTATATCAAATTCGAGTGACAATCTATAAATATAAAAAATTATTTATAGTATAATTCTGTATCAGCCCAATTTTTTAATTTAAGTATCGTATTAGACTTACTATTAAGCTGCAAATAAAAGGAAAAATCAAGGAAAATATAGTACAAATACGAGCGAAAATATACAATAACTTCTTCCGAGTTACTAACGATTCCGAAAATCATCTCTAGAAAAACATTTAAAGACGGATTTATAAAAACAAGTATATTTTGCTGCCAATGATTTTCGGAAACTTTTCCATTTAATTTTTATACTGTATTAATGTGTTTTTTTTTTCATTCGGGCACACAGGTTTTTTGGATGCTATTAATTCTCCAGTAAATATTTTTATGTTCAACAAAGGGGTTTTACAGACTAACATGATAAATCAAGAACATTAACATTAAAATTAATATTACATTTTCAATTTTGCCTGAGTAAATTCAATAACGGAACTGAAAATGTTTAATTGTGAATAAATATTATTTTAAACCGATATTCAGGTGTGAGAAAACTGATTTGCAACCAATAAAACCCGTCGGAAATTTTATTGAAAATCAGTGAAAGAAAAAAAAAAAAAACATTATTTTTATAAATGATTATGTAAGTAATAATTAAGGACTTTACGTTGTAATATTATTACAAAACGAATAAGGTGTTGCTATCTAACGTAGTATTTATTCACAAATTAAAAGAAGTAAAAAAACATATGAATAACATAATTCTCAACGTTTCGGTTTAATATTTAAAACCATCGTCAGGAGAAAAATGTTAACTCTTTACATGCTGCATTTAAAAAAAAAAAAAAATCAATTCAAAATACAAATCAGTCTAACCGAAACTTCTCAATCCCAAATAAATTGCTCAGTGGCACCATCTTTTAACCAAAGAAAATAAGGATGAAAGAAGGCCTGAAAAATAAATGGAAAATTTCAACGACTTTTCAAAATAGAAAGCCAGATTTCAGGAATGTGAAAGGAAACATTATCATTACGTATTTCTTGGTTCCTTAAACAAATTTTTAAAGATTCATGAATAATAGCATTGAACGGAACAACTTGCTTGGAAATAGGAATGTGAAAGGATACATACTTCTTTGTTCCTTAAACGAATTTCTAAAGATTCATGAATAATAGCATTGAACGGAACAGCTTTCTTGGAAATTTCCAAGCAAGTTGTTCCGTTCAATTCGTGAATCTTTAGAAATTCGTTTAAAGAAACAAGAAGTATGTAATGATAACGTTTCCTTTCACATTCCTGAAATCTGGCTGTCTATTTTGAAAAGTCGTTGAAAATTTCCATTTTTTTTCTTTTACAGCCCATCTTTCATTTTTGTTTTATTTGGTTAAATGATGGCGTCACTGAGCTGTTCAGTTGGGATTAAAAAGTTTCCGTTAGACGGATTTGTATTTTGAATTGATTTTAAAATGTAGCATGTAAAAAGTTTTTGTCAATTTATTGTTTAGAAAATTTTTCTCCTGACGAAGGTTTCAAAGATTAAACCGAAACGTAGAGATTTATGTTATTCATATGTTTTTTTTTTTACATCTTTTAATTTCTGAATAAATAGTACGTTGGATAGCAACATCTTATTTGTTTTGTATGATTACTTAAGACTCAAAATATATATTGTTTCTGAATATTAAAGAACGCTTTTCGAAATCGTGTATAACTAGGAGTAGATTATTGTAAATTTTTGTTCGTGGTTAAGTTACATGTTTGTAGATTAAGATGCGTTTGTCTTTTATTAGGTGCGTTCGTAATTATATAAATATATAGCTCCTGTAGCAGTCGTCTTGGTCCGTCCGTCTGTCTGTCCGCATATAACAGCACAAAAACCACTCAGCAGATTGGTTTCTAAATTTACTATATATAATATTTGCAGAATATTGTCGAGTCATTTCAAATTTTATGAAAATTGAATCAAACATTAAAAAAGATATTAATAAAAGTTTTCTTCATTCTATTAAACCTATCATACGTAATTAATTCAATGATATTCCATGATAGGTAATGATGCTAGGTTGCCATGTTGATTACGTCAAATTTAAGATGGAGTCATATTATTTCTGTATTACTGAATTTAATATGTATAATCGTAATAAATTTTGTAATCATGCATTTTTGCATAAGAGTGCAACTGCTATTCCACCAAGATCTGAATATTTATAAAGGAAATTATAGTACAAACGCACCCCATTTCCCACGTTTGACGTACAATTTCCGATCTGTTAGTATGTCAGTTAATTGTTATAAATTTGCAATATCTGAATTTAATCTTAATGTAATGCAATTTTATTACTTCAAACTTACATACATCTAAATTATATATGCTGAAACATATCAACTCCCAAATATACATTTTTTAAAGAATATATTTTGCTGCAATACGGAATTTAATTTTGACTATCGATTTTATTAATCTTTCTCACCATTTTTCATTTCATTTGTCGTTTTCAGACCATTTTGGTGCCATTAGTCTATCAAACGAAGAACAAACAGAACGGTTCAATTAGATTGTTTTTTACGTACTAACCGAAATATTCCTGCATTAATTGCAAGATCATCTGAAAAAAAATCCGCGGTAATGAAGATAATTACATAAATCGAAATCACAAAGCGAGGGAAACCTGTGCTGGTATAATATTGGTAAAATTGAGAAAATGATGCTTTTATTGAAATTGCCATTTTACATGATGCTTTACACATAACATAAACCGATAAAAATACGAAACCTATATTTGCAAAGTTTCTAACATATTAAATATATTTATACATACATTTAATATGCAACATCTAGTATAATTTGTTATCAGGTTTTTTTTATTCATAAAAAATATTACTTTATTAAACAATTGAAGATAAAAAACAAATAAGAAATAAGAAAAAAAAATCGTAGATGAGAAATGGGGCCAATTAAGAATTCAAAAAATATACTTTCACTTAAAGAAAGAATTATTTTGATAGTAAAGTTTGGCTTCACCTAGTTAGTGAACTTAGAAATAAGTGTTCATTAGAAAACATTTTGAAGTTGCAAAATCTTTCTCACACAGTTTTTTTTTTTTTTTTTTTTTTTTTTTTCGTTATGACTAAAATAACATTTTAGAAAAGTCAAGACTTTAAGGGAAAAAAAAATTAACTTCTTCAGGAAATTCATTTAAAAAGTAAACGGAAGTCGGAGACAAAATTAGAATTTCAAGTATGTTTTACTTCTTTCCCTTAAATGCCGTTCGATATATTTTTCTTGCCTCTCAAACTCTGGCTTCACTTAAATGAAGTCATGATTAAAAGGAAAATAAAAACAAAACTGAAATCTTCTGAAACTTCAGTGCATTATTATTTTCCCTTCAAAAATTCCCTAACTCCAATAAAAGTCCAATAAATGTTGGAGATGGTCCTCTCATAAAATGTTAAAGTAAAGAAAAAAAAAAAAAGTCACTTCTCAATTTATTCTTATAAAAAATGAGGATGCTATTAATTAAATTCCTTTTCTAGTGCCCGCAAAGGTGAAGGGTGGACGCACAGTGTACAATGTCACGTGGGGTGTACCAGTAATTTTGGAGTGCACTGCGGAAGGGGAGCCGCCTCCTGAGATTACGTGGTGGGAAAACGGTGTACCGGTAAGTACTTCGTTAATTTTAATTGGACGTTCTACATTCCCTAAGCATGCTTTCTAATTATTATAGGATAGAGCATGCATGCCCCATTTAATCAGTTTCTATTTTTTTCAGCATTAAGAAAGTTTTTTCACAGCTCTTGATATTAGTAATTCATATTTTAATTAATACTAAGACCAAATTAACATAGAAATTCCTCTAATAACTCTTAATTAGCAATCTTAAATACTTACTGAGGTGGTATTTTGTATTTTGGAGGAAGTTAATGAAATCTTTAGCGCTTCAGGATAGCGCAAGTAATGATGTTATGACCTTTATTAACTATGAAGTTCGAAAAAGTATTTCAATTTATTTAATATTTAAATATTTCTGCTGTAAAAATTGTTTTTTTCTGGCATTTAAATGAAGCTGGCAAAGAAATAAGCCGCGTCAGTATTCAGTTTTATTAATAAATGTTATATTTTTTTTATTAAAATGGTAATATTTTTACATTTTTTTTGCACTATACTATTGGAAAAATGGTGAATTGTTTTATTAAATTTGAAACACAGCAGTAAAATTTACATACGTACGCATTTATGAATTAAATATATTTTTTCAATAATGACAAAAGATAATTATTTTTTATTTATCAATACATAATTATCCTTCAAATTCGCTTTTTGTTATTTCTTTTGTTTTCCCGAATTGAAATTTTAGAAACAATTTTATCCCTCTGATTGTGCGTTATATTTATTTTAAATATATCTAAAATTTTTGTGGATTTGTATTATAACTAAAACCCTACAATCTTGCAGAAAATTTAAAACATTCATACTAAGATTGGTAAATTGTCAGAGTGGAATTGTCACTACCACATGGGATGAACGAATGAAACAGGAAGGCAGGAATTATGCCTTGCATGCTCTGTGTAACGTATAAAATTTCGAACGTTAGTATATTGGGGAGATTTGCAATATCAAAATGATTGCTTTCATGTACACATGTGACACGACCAGAAATATCATAACACTAATATGACAGTACTAATAATTTATTAAAATTTTAGGTTTCCTTCTCAGTTAACCTGTGGTCTTCACTCCACACTTCTGTTCTGCACCTGTATTCCACAGTAGTGCGATTTGGAATTACGTAACATCAACTGCTTATAACGCTGTTGGTAATAGAGTGATAACAAAATATAATGCATGATTCTTATCCGATATTTAATGAGAATTCGAACTGTGGTATTTATTTTTAACAAAAATTTCATTTTATTAATGGAAAATGCAAATTAATGGAAGCAGATTTTCTAAAAATGCTCAGCCCTGAAATGAGCATAATATGTGCGATTTTACACTAGTTTGGAGATTACGTGTTAAAGGAAGTCCACCAAGAGATTTTCTTTGTTCCGTTGTTCCAAATGCGATTGTATTATTTACATTACTAATGCAATTCTAATTTTTTAGCGATCCTAAACCATGGATAACTTGTGTTATCACCTATTTCGGAACCTCAAAATCGTCTTCAGTATTCTACTAAATTTTGTCATTTCAACGTCTTTCTTCTCTGAGTAATGTTGTTAAGCGTGTCATTATATCCCAGCTATTAGAGAGAAATTGCACATTTATTGTTTAAATAACACATGTAAGCAAACTAAAACTTGCTTAACCCCTAAGCATACTCGCAGGAGGTACATCTAAATTTCACCTGAATAATTTTTTTTTCTTCGAAAAAAGCGATTAATTTTCTGAAGACGCTTCTGATCTGTATTTAAACTTTCAAGATCAAGATCTAGAATGCATGGGTAAAGGAATGTCACTTTTTTGTTCACTTGTAGGGGAGAAAGATACCTCATGGGATTATGTAATCCCCCGCATGTACAAATGTTTCATTACGATACGTTTATTTCTTACGTGATAATAGACTCTAAACAAAAATGAAAAAGTAATAGAAAAGCTACTTGTATATATTGATAAAAGTTATTAAATTATTCAATATCAATTTTACGAAACAATTCATATTTTGTAAAATAAATTCTATACAAAAAGTGAATTTTACAGAAACAGCTACAGAATCTGCAAATAATTACAAAAAGCATGATTTTTTCCCTAAAAAGTTGTAGAATTGATGCATTTTACAATGCGCAAGAGTATATTTGTTTCTAAAACATATTTAACCAAAAATATAATGGGAGACAAATGGGTTGAGATTTAACCCATGCGTGTGCTAGTTAATGTTGAACAAGTAATATAAAAATTTTGTCTTTAAAGTCAATTCCTACTTACGCCATCAAAGAAAAATTTAATACAATCCCTTAAGCTAATATTAGTTTTTGTTGCATTAAAATATCTCGATTTGTTGATTTTCTACAGGCAAGTAGGTTTACAATGGAAGTCTATGGGAATTTGGCGAAATATTAGAGATATCGCCAAGTTGGCGTCACTTTTGGCGATATAACAGGGTCCCACCTATGGTAACCCCCCTTATAGATATGAAGATCAATTAAATGCTTCAATAACCAATGGCCGCCATTTTGTCTCCCATGTAAAACTAAAATTAATTAATTAAAATTTAATTAATGAATTAATATTTGAAAAAACTGTACTAACACCAATTGTCATCCAGTACAACTTTAAAAAAATATTTCAACTTGATAGGATGAATAATAAGTATTTTATTAACGATTAAAAATTTGAACAAGATATATAAAAAAATAAATAAATAAATATAGGGAGAGTATGAACTAACAGTAGGAATTGAAAAAATAAACCAGTGTGCGTACTGGTTAATAAAAAATCGAGCCATACGAGTTCTATAAGGCAAGTCTATTTGCGTTTAATACATAAAGTAAATTGCCATAAGACGCTGATTCCTTGCAAAAGTAAATTCTGACCAATCGTGCAAACCCTGAACATAAACTCTCACCATGTGGACGAAATAGAAATCAGCTTCTTCAATGCTAATTTGGGAAAGGTTTGTGATAAACCACGTTGTTAAACCCGGTTGCATTTCGGCGGTTTTTGGTTAAATGAAAGTGCAGTTATATATATTAAGTAGCAATGTAAAAGATAAAGTTAAATATGAGTAATGCACCCACCATAAACAGGCGGAATACAGTTCTGGCAATATTGGATGCAATGAGCATAATTCACTTGATATTTTTGTTAAAATATTTTTCCTCTTTCTTACATAGGTTATATTTAAAAATTTTCTTTTTCCTTGTACCCCCCACTCTTCTGTACACAATTAGTGCAGTATTCAACCAGGTCATTGCATTTATAAAAATTAAAATTTCTGCATTTTTAGTAAAGTTATTTTTATACGTCAAGCATCATTTCATAATAAATCGAAGACGGTCACGCAATTGACCTTTTTTACGCTCTATCTCATAGTTTTCGATGTAGTGTCAGTTACTTTCACATATGAAACTAATAGGTGCTTCAGTCATTCTCTTATGATAGCACATAATAGTTTTACTATAGTTTTACTTACTAATAGTTTTACTTACATCTATACCACAACTATAATTTTATCCATTCATAAATTATATGAGTGTCCCTCGACTTTATTTTTTACTCTGCATGTCGTAAAATATGGGTCAATCATGGATGTTTGATTACGCATATAATCACTTAAAAGTACACCTCATACATATATGTGATTTAAATATCAGTAATAAATCATTTGTTTATAAGAACTAAAATATCTTCATAAAACACCATAAAAACTTTTAAATGCGGTATGTCTTTCGAAAGATCTGAGTCTTTGTTCGTCAGGCGCAAAAAGACGTGCTTCTACTATGAAAGCAGCAGCAAGACTGCTTTCACAGTAGAAGCAGGTCTTCTTTGCGCCTGACTAAGAAAGACTCAGATCTTTCGAAAGACATTTCGCATTTAAAAGTTTTTGATGGTGTTTCAAGACGGACTTTTAGTTCTTATTGATTCACGCCAGTTTCAACTTATTTTCTTTTTATTTGTTTATAATTTGTTCTACGCGTAAACAGAATTTTCATAATTAAATAATGTTTTTAGTAAAATATCCTCTTTAAATCATACTAATATTGTGTCTTTATTTTATAGCTAAGAAGTGATCAGCCGACTCTTTCTCATTCCATGTTGACTATCAATGCAACAGAAAGTACCATGTACCTTTGCCGAGCCACAAATTTTATACGCAGTGCCAATTATACAGTTACCGATAGCAAAGACTTCCACATTTTTGTTATTACAAAAACAGGTAAAACGTTTCAAATCATATATAGATTAACAGTATTCTTTTACAAATTTTATGTATTTATCCTGAATTAAATCTCAAATGAAATTATAATTCTCACACAAACTACAAAGCGACATTTTATCATTAAAAAGTTTCATATAAAAAAAAATATATATATGTTTTTTCATTATATCGAGAGCGTGTATTTGGATCTATATAGATTGGATATGGTTACTTCTAAGTAGAACCAGACACCTATATGTAATGCTTTTATTTTTTTTTATATGTATGCTTTTTTATACCTATATGTCATATAATGTTTTATTAGTGTGGATAAAAGGAAAACGGAACAGGAAACAACAAAAAATAAATAAAAGGACAAAGTTTATTTCAAACATAAACTGTAATGCCATATAAGCATAATTTTCCAACTCCTTTACCAAGCGGTGAATAACTTATTCATAGAAGTCTTTTGGCTGAAATCGGAACCAGTTTTCATGACTTCATTGTCCGAGTAAAAGCAGCGAACCCGCAATGTCATTTTCGGCGGACCAAATATAAGAAGGTCATATGACGAAAGGTCCGGGCTATAAGGTGGTTATTTCAACACTGTCACCAGATTTCCTTCCAAAAATGCTGTTGTCCGTCCTGCAGTCAATGTTTGTGTATTTTCTCAGTACTCTGCTTTCATCAACCGGCACACTTCGTGAAATCCATCTCTTTCTGCTACTAAATAATGAATGACACTACGTTGCCATTTTTTACTCACAAATATTCCGCAAACGTAGATGAATAACAACAACAATCCACTGCCTGTCGGAAGATATTTTTGGCAGATCACCAGCGCATATCACATGCTGCTGCTTGACCGCCAACGGAAAGTCCATTTTCGAAATAGGGGTTAAATTCCTTACTTCCAGCTCTGTATTTACGCAAATTTTAACACACTCATATTTAAATAAACCAAATTATAATCACTGTTCCTTTTCATTTGATTCACCCTTCTACATTTCATAGAGAGTCAGAGTTTTGTTGCTATATATATATACATATATATATATATATATATATATATGTACCAGCTATATCTTTATGAAATTACCAATATTTCATTTATCTGAACGTTATAAAGTCCTTAAATCTGACTTACAGTAACTTCAGAGATTGTAAATTTAACACAAATTTTACTTCCATCTTTTTCTGGAATATCTGTCCATAAAAATGGGTGTTAACTGACAAGAGTTCCACAAAAGATGCTGATAATCCACACAAAGCATACGTCTCATAATCTGTTTATAATATATGGGAATTTGCAACTGTATACCTCTTTACTACCTAAAAATGCATCTGCTTCATACCTAGTTAAAATTAATTACATCTTAAGTCAACTGTCGTTTTCATGTGATTGGTTTAGACTTTAGATAATTAATTCCGTCAATCATTCATAGGCTACTATTTTGGTCTTAAAATGACACATAAATCTTAATTTGCATAACATCTTCAAAACTATAATGAATTAAAGTTTAATGACAAAAATATATTTCTTATAAGCTTTCTGTCCTTCAATATTTAAAAAAACACCTGTGTCAATGAAAAATACAATTTCAAAAAATTGAACTAAATTTAATGGCGAGAATTGCGTGGCGAGAAAAGATCCTAAGATCTACTGTATAGCATTTTCTATTTGAGGAGTTTAAACTCATGGTCGTAAGTTTGCAAGTCTAAAGTTTTTTTAAATGCTTAAAATGAAAAATTTACTAGAAACATTTAAATCATCTCCGATCCGGTAAAAATTTTCTGGTGCTATTTAAAGGTATTTAAAATATATAACTTATACTGTTTTACGTGTTAATAATTTGATCTGTCTAGATATCCCACATTAATGGAATTAGCCCCAAGTTTTACAATTAGTGATTTACAGTACTATGACTTTAGCAAGCTAATTGACATGGTACATTGATAGATGTAGAACTAGATGTGCATTAAATGACAAGTACAAAGATTTAATAATTGACTAGTTTGTTTTACTTTGAATTTAAATTATACAGTGCGTCTCAAAAGTATATGGACAAGAGATTTTTTGAAATAGCAGCTCAAACAATGAAGCCATAATCACGAAAAAAAAATAATAATCAGCATATGGAATCATAATATATGTTTATTACAACAACAAAATACAGTATAGGTTTCATAGAATTTTTGTAAAAAAATAAAATTCAAAAGAAGTTGTCCCGAAAATATATGGACAATGAAGAGAATTGCTTTTATTACCACCGTATAAGAAAATTTCAATTTTCTGCGGTCTGTACATGTGAAGTAACCACTTCGAAATATAAAATCACTTCTCCCTTTCAATTGTCAAATAGTGAAAAAATGCCTCTCAACGTTCAATTCTCTGCCTCTGATATAGCTAAAATTTGGCGTTTACAGACTCAAAATGTTAAAATTTCTGAAATCGCTAAACAATTAAAAGTAGCAGATCAGGAATTTATGAAATTTTATCAAAAAATGTCTATGCTATTGCAAAACAACGTTCAGGTCGACCAAGAAAAACATCTCTACGACTAGACAGAGAGATTTTGCGAGCAGTTTCGTCCCAAAAGTAGTCTGTTCGTGAAAGTTCGAAGACTTTAGCGTTTCCTTTTACGAGATCTACAGTTCACCGTTGCATACATGCAAACAAAATTCATAAATATCGCAGAATATGTCGGTCACCTATGCTGAAAATGCACCTTAGAAATGCACGCATTCTTTGAACTAAAAAACACATGCTTTGGGAAGATGAATTGTTAAGTGTTTTTTCTATGACGAAAACAAGATCAATTTGATGGCCCTAATGACTGAGATTACTATTGGTATGATCTGCGACGAGAATCTAGCGAGGTCTTTAGTCGACAACAAAGAGGAAATTCTATCATAGTGTGAGGCGCGATTTGTTACAATGGAACAACGTATATAGCTTTTCTGAATGGTCGACAGTGCTCTGAGATTTATTAAAATGTCCTTAAAAGTAATCTACTTGCATATGGAAACATTTTAGGAAGAGAAAACTGAAAATCTCAAGAGGACAATGCGTCAATTCACAACTGCTACTCAACAACAGCTTGGTTTACGCAAAATCAAGTGACTGTTATGGACTGGCCAGCCATTAGCCCATACCTAAATCCAATTGAAAAACGAGATGTGTATGCTCATGGTCGTCAATTCTTTACTATTCAGGAACTAAAGCGACAAGTACAGCGGAATTGGTTCTGTTTACAGCCACATATACTCCAAACACTAGTTTGAAGGATACTTGATAAGGTTCTCAAGATAATTCAAAGGAACGGATCTATAATTTGATTTTAAAGGCAAAATACTCGAAAAGTCCATATATTTTTAGGACAGCTTATTTTGATTTTTATTTTTTTACAAAAATTTACTACACTTTATTTCTTCGTTGTCATAAACTTGTATTATAATTCCATATGCTTATTATTTTTATTCGCGATTACGGCTTTATTTTTTTAACTGTTATTTCAAAAAATTGCCTATCTATATAATTTTGAGACGCACTGTACTTATTCATGTAGAATACATATTTTTTAACAGTTTCGAAATTTTGCAGATAACAAAGACAGTGTCACAGAACAACAGTCCGAGCCACCTTTTTCAAATATTCGCCGTCCTACACAAGACACCCCTCAAGGGTATTGCTCAGTATATACTGGAAATGCTTGTCGCAGGTACTTAGGAAGTACAGGGCTTGTATATTATAACTTTAGCACGGATGGTTCAGCTATCCCAGTAAATGAACAAATAACACAGGGACTGTGGGAGGAGGTGATATCCTCCCTTTTAGAACCATGCAGAACAGCTGCAGAAACTCTTCTATGCCACTATGCTTTCCCGAGTTGCGAATGGATAGATGGTTTCGCCTTCAGCAAACCACTATGCAGGTAAGTTGGAATTAATGTTCATTTGAAGATTAACAAAAATGGAAGGGAGGAACAAACAGTAAATTATGCTTGTGTAAACACTATACAAAATAAAAAATATGTACATTTTATGAGGGTTTTTTTTTTTTGTAAAAAATAAGCATAAATCGTTTTTTGAAAACATCCGGAACGCATTAAGACATTCATCGGAAACCGTATAGACCCGGAAGCGGCAGCACAGATAATCACCTCATCGTGTTCACGGCTGAAATTCTAGAATTAGTTAAAACTCGATTCGCATATTAAAACGCAATCGGTCTGCCAAGTCATATCTTGGTGGGAAACACTTGAAAACCCTATTTTTTGCGGTTGACTAGTAGGTTTAGCATTGTGTTTTCCTGCGCCCTAAGGTATGGAAACATGGAGGACTGGGAGCAGGAAAACACAATGGTTAATCTACGAGTCAACGCCTAAAATCGGGTTTGCAGATGTTTTCCACCAAGATAGGACTTGGCAGACCGATTGAGTTTTAATATGCGAATCGAATTTTAATTAATTCTGGAATTTCAGCCATGAACTCGATAAGGCGATTGACTGTGCTGCCGCCTCATGGTCTAATAATAAGTTTATTGATAACCTTGAAAAAAGAAATTACAGGGTTATGTAATCAGTTCAAAATAGCTTGTACTCTGGTTGTTTCCTGATTTTTATATGTCGATTGTTTAGAATTAACTACTAGATAGCAGTTCCATTATCAGGTGGTGGAAGTTGAAAGCCGACCTTTACACCGTTCGTCATTTCAAATAGTTCTTTCAATTTGAGAATAAGAGTCTTAAATAAGAGTCTTAAAAAAGCACGATGGTGAGAGAAAATCTCATGCAGCGAGTTCTCCCGGGTTAAGTTTAACCCTTATGTCAATGACCAAAATTTTCCCGGTCTACAATGACCGGAGAACCCGGGTATCTGCTGTAATTTTTACATTAGTGCACCGTAAACTCTATTTTAAACACCTCTATTTCATGTACTGTAACTGCCCCATCTTTACAGAAGAGGAGGTGGGGGAAAGTAGATCTAAATTCATTTAAGTTTTCTTTGATATTAAAACTCTGAAATCGGGATGACAAGAGCAAAAAGGTACCCGAGAACCCGGGGTTATTGACATAAGGGTTAAGAAATCATAAGTAGGACGGAGTATAGAAATAAAACAATGAATCCATTACATTTGACTTATTAATTTTGTGAAATCATCTGAACAATTAATATAATTTAACTCCATCACTATCACTTGAAGTAGATAGTATTGGTTATTAATTTTATCTTTTTGTGTCCCGTTGAGAATGTCTGTCCGGACCGCCCTGTGCATTCTTCAATGTAATAAATGATGCACGGCGCATATATATTATTGTACTACTAAATATACGATTACCACCACAGTGCATAAACAATCCATGCCAATCACTGCACATGCGGCGCTAATATTCTGCTTTTGATCTATGCAGATCGAATGCAGAAAGTGTCTTACGGCACAAAGATTTTTTGCGTTATGATTATTTTTTATTTAATATATGTTTAATATTAACTATTTGATCCTAATATTTGAAAGATTGGCGTCATAAATCTGCTTATACATGGTTCATATTGTTATCTTTTTTTGTGTGCTGCATTGAATATTTTGTAACGTATGTAAAAGTCATTAACATGAACTTTTAACATATAAGTAAATTTTATATTAATTTTATTCGATTTCATCTTCTGTTATTTATTTGCGATTTCCATGAACAACAAAAAATAACAAAATATGTGCATCCCAATATTTTGATGGACATGTGTTTTTTCTCACTATTTAAAGGTGTATCCTGTCTTAACACTGTCGGAGAAAAATCTATAATTCGAAATTTACTATGATTTATTTTTGTTCTGAAACTGCACTTTACAGTGAGTTCTTGAGTCATATTATGTCTATAACTACGAAATACATTTGTATCGAATGAGCCATATGAGTATTGCTACAAATACTGAGAGATAATACTGTCTCCTTTTTTGTTTATCGAGTAATTTTAATAAGGGTGTCTTTCATTGTTTGCTAGGAGATGATGTATTCCCCTGTTTACTAAAAAGATGAACAGGTTCGATTTATGGGATTGCTCTCCAAATAGCAATGAATATTTTCACTGTTACATAGTTCACATTTAAATTTTACAAAATGCTTAGGAATACATTGACTAATTAAACGAGATTCTCTTCCAGGGAATTATTTTGTGTAATCACCATGTGATATTGATTTTTAACTAACTATTTTATTATGATGTACTTCTTTAATAAAAATAATCTAGTTTACAAAAATAAACTACATACTATATATTTTAATTCTAAAATACATGTAGATTTGGAAAACGTATTTAAAAATTACTGAATTTTCAAGCGATGTTTATTTAAAAATGCACAATGAGAGGGTTAATGATACAATTTTCTTATCTAAATTTAGATTTTGTTTTAAATGATATAATCTTTAATCAAATATTTCCAACTCTTTCAAAGGGAGGATTGCATCGCCGTCCAGGACCTGTTTTGTTATAATGAGTGGGCTATGATTGAAGATAACAAACAGAGAGGAATTTACTTCAAATCCAGAGGTCACTTCAGGCTTCCAGATTGCAGTGCTTTACCTGAGAGGGGCAATTCGACTTTCCCAATGTGCTCACACGCACACTTAACTGACATTCAAGAAGACGATGTTACAGGTAGGTAACAATAAACTAAAAGATAAATGCGATCAATCTAAAACAATTCACAGAACTTGATTAATACGGTTTGGGAAAATATGTATATTGTAAAGTACCGAAGTTATCCCCCCCCCCCTTTCGCAGACAGTAAATTCTAAGGATTTTAAAGGGGCTTATAATAGGAACTTTTGTGAAACGGATGAAAAAATTGGGAGGGTATAGAGTATATTTGAAATTTATGAATTTTCAGAGGATTTGTACGATTTGCAAAATAAAATCAGATCGAAATGACTTTCTTTTGGTTTTAAAATTCCTTTTCATCCAATTTAAGTGGTTTCCATTAATAAAAAAATAAATTAATGAAAGAAATTTGCATAAAATAATTAATTTAGATATGAAGAAATTATGAACAAAAATTATAAAACTTAAATACAGTATAAATATCTGTTAAATCTTTGTGCATAAAAATCAAGGAAAACATTAACACCTTAACCTGCAGGCTTAATTTCGCCGGTGAAGAGCTATATACCAGGCCATGTGGTTTAAAATGTTTGTGTCATAAAAGTCATCTTCGACCAGCGCCTCGTTATATCAGTTGAATATCACAGACCAATCTGGTAGCGAACGGAGTAGAGGGTGTACGTCGTGTTCGTTAATTACTGAAATGGGAGGATGTACACAGGGTACGTCCTGGAGGCCAAGGGGTTAATAGTATAATATAGAGAATATGTGCGATTCTGATACATTGATATGTAATGATTTTAGATAAAAATAAATTGCTTAAGATACATTCATTTACGACGTATAGAAACAAAAAACCTAAAGAATTTCCTGAAAAGAAAACGATTGAAAGCGTCAGAAAATAAAACTTGAAGGCGAGATCTTATAAATGGCACTTTTTCAAAAAAGGAAAAAATCACATATATGAGAGGCGGGGCTTATATTCGGAGGGTGCTGACTTTCGGTACTTTACGGTATATGTTTTAATAATTTGAAGGTAAGTCGTAAAATATGTTTCCCTCCCTTCCTATGTCGTAAAGTAATGAAGCATACAAGACATTCGTTTACTGAGAGAGTATATATTATTTGGAGACGCATGATCCATATCCTGCAGATGGCGACTGTGTAATTTTTGTAGAAAGCTTGTATGAGATGCCCAATTCGTACCTGGGAGATATTGAGATAAGACATCATTTGCAACCATAACAAGCTAAAACCATTCAGTTGCATGACTGGTTCCGGCTGACAAGGGGTGCTGAAATTCACAAAAGGCGAGTGGAAATGGGAATCAATGACGGTTGAGGGTCTTGGTGTCGCTGACAATATCGATTATGTGTGTCTAGGCATCTAAAATAAATGCAACTAAATGCTGTTGTTATTTAAAAAAAAACATGTTTGAAGCGTTCTTTTGGGGGGTGATTTCGAGTTGTAAAGTATCCATAAACATAAGTCGACAAAAAAAAAACAAATTTATTCACAAACCACGGAGTAAATGGAAGAGCCAATAAACTAATTAAATTATTCTTATTTAACTCCAATAGAAAGAACTGAAATGTGGAAGACCCTTTGACATATATACGCAATTATAATCCAGTTTAATGAAAGGTCATACTAGATTAACAATTATTGCACACTTCACTAAATAAACGTTCTTTCCCTGCCTGTGAGCATTTCGAAGGCTTTACTTCATTTTCATGATTATAACAGTAATTTTAATTTAAATTGTCTTTCCCTGTTTGTTTCTAACACACACGTCATGCCCCTTTATCTAACATACATCTTAAAATACAATTCTATTAAGATTATTCTTATCTACAACCGATATAAGAAGTTTTAGGGGAACGGAAAATTACGTGCAAACCACTTAGAGGGCTAGAAATACATATTACTTAATAATAACTTAAATTATAACGAGGGTGTATCAGTATCAATGACGATCTCTTTTGGAGCAAGAAGGGATAGCTTCTATCCAAAATATTGCGATCTCACAAAAATTTAACTTCCAAGAATCTCAAAAGAGAATTCGCTCCAAAATAACGTTTCTGGGAAGCACGGAGTGGCTTGATAACCGTCACTTTGCTACATCAGTAACAAATCCCATTCACTTAAAAATCCTTACTGTATGCAGTTATTACCAAACAATCGAAAGTACGTAATTATCATAACTTCATAAGATAAAAGTTATAAACAAATTCCAGGAGTCCTCTCATACTTTGTGAAACATAACACTAAACATATCGGAAAAATTTACTAAGATTTTATAAAAGATATTCGCACCAGTTTTTTTTTTTATTTAAAACTATTTGATTTAAGATTTTTGAATTATTTTCATTTGATTTATTTTTACCCGACTGCCAAGAAGGGTTATGTGTTTCACGCGTATCTGGGTATGGTTATTTCTTTATACCCTCGAAACATCGCAACGGCTGGATGGATTTGAATGAATGAGGTCTCTATCGATTCGCCTTAACCATCCGATGGTTATAGGCTAGGTTTTGATTTTATAAATTCAAAACGGCGGCCGTAAAATACAAAATGGCGGAAGAGATATTTTTTTATGCACCCTATTGAGTGACATATCATTGGATAGGTCTTTCAAAATGAAGACGATGTTTCATAGACTATTTTACGGTCAGAAGCTCCATTTAAATATTACACAACCTAGAAGTTGTGTAGGTAGGATCTCTACCTTTACTGCAACTCTAACCTTCATAGACAACTATGGGCCTCATCAAAACAGTGTTTATAGATAGGAACTAACAATTAAACACAACTGAAAAGTCATCAATAGAAGTAAATAAAAAGAATAGCTAATTAATAAAAAATAGTTCAACATTGATAAGAAATTATTAATTACTTAGCTATTTACGCAGTCGGATTTTTTTATTTAATTACTTTATTGTTAAAAAAGTTCTGGTTCTAATCAAAATATTTTCATTTGGTACTGGTCAAACGTTTGGTTGTGGTTATAGTTAAAGTTAAACAAAAACGGAATAGGACTTTAAAGTAGGACACAAAAGTTAGTATTGGTTTATCTCAAATAAAACACAGTCGGCCATTAAAGTACCCTTATCAAGATCAATCATGATCTCTCTGTCAAAATTTCAGATTTTTTTATTATTATCTTTTTTTTAAATTAAATTTTGTAACTAAATGACAATGAATTTAATATAAGTATAACATATACTTTTGAACTACCATAAGATAAAAATAGTCGAACTTAAAACTTTGTATAGTTTCTCGGGGAACTTAATCAATGTTACTTAAAGAAACTGCATTTTAATTACGAAAAGCTTCTTTCTTTCAAAAGAAGTTTAATAGCCTTAAGAAATATCTTTCTAAGAAAGAAGGTATTGCCTCAGTACATCTGATTTTCTAAAAAAGAGACTTACTTTAAATGGAAAACAATAAATTAAGAAAGCAATTGTATAGCTAAGTAAATATTATTTGCTCCTAGCGATAGGAAACTAATATAGGTTTTGTCTCATATGTACTCATCATTTCCGGCATTTAAATTTTAATGTAAAAAAAAAAAAAGCTATGTATTTGAGTAATGTCTTGTGATCCCGTTTTTAGTGTAATTTCTGCTGATAATTCGAAAAAAGAAATAACGAGAATAATTTTTTATATTAAATTCAAAGTTTTAAAATAAACGGAAAATACTTCAATTTAAAAAAAACTGTAATTTTTTAAATATAGAAATTTTTCAAAACTGCAAAAAGTAATAAAATTCAAATTTAAATTATATATTTTACTATAGTACAAATATAAATTTAATTTTAATATTCCACTGAAATAAAATGAAACCAGCTTTTATAAATGATCAAAATTTTATAAACACTTGATGAATCTTAACCCTCTCGCTGCAAAACCCGAGATTAACTCGGGCAACGTAAAAGTAGCAAAATTTGCGCAACCCGAGATTTCCTCGAGGATTCATTTTTTCTACTGTCGACTATTTTTTAATTAAACTCGGACCACTTTTTAAATACAAAAAAAAAAAAGAAAAAAAAACTGCATGACATCACATCTACATGAAGAAAATACTAAAAAACTGATTTTCCTAAAATAGTGGTATGAGAATATAAAAATAGTCTCCATTGGCAGATCTTATTTAGCCTGATTTGAATGCTTAATTATTGATTCAGCTTTGGGTTAAAAAAAACTCTTTTGCAAAAAATGTGTACATATTTAAACTCTAAAATATATATAGATTTGAAACATGTAATAAAAAAATGCGCAATTTTTAAACCTATTTTAATTTTTAAAAAAAACGCAGCGCGAGGGTTAACTTGTAAGTCTTAACGTGTAACTTAGCGTGTAACGGGTGAATGGAAAAAATAGGATAACATTCCAGCTGATGTATAATTGTTGAGGAAACACAAAAAAAAAAAAAAAAAAAAAAAAAAAAATGTAAAAACACCCGTCAATTTTAATATAATGTCCAGCATTTATCTATTGTAAGTCTAGTAGATTAGGGTTCATCCTATAAATTTCAAAGAAAAATATTGATTAATTCATTAGTTACTATTAATTAAACTCTCCGAGTTCATTTTTCCTATTTTTGGAATGTTATATTTTTTCACTCACCCTTTCAATTATAAAAATGATTTATTTATTTATTTATTTAAAGATGTTAGCAAATTCAGTAATTTATTTTCATTCCATAGATCATTACTAATGTAAGTTAATAACTAATTTATAAGAAATCATGATTTTTGAACAGACGTTAACTTAAGTGGATTTTTTGCGCTCTTGAAAACACCCGCTCCGTAATGTTAATGCTATGAACAGGTTATTTTCGAATTTCTCATTTCAATTTGAATATCTTTAAACGATTTTTTTTGAATAGGCTAGATGAGGTCGATCTTTAATATGAGTCTTTTTTATCTTTTCGATTTTGGTTACAGATTTTTTTTTTTTAAAGGTACTTTCAGTTTCCAAACCGGTTTCGAAACTGAAAGTACCTTTAAAAAAATCTGCAACCAAAATCAAAAAAGTAAAAAAGAGACATATTAAAGATTGAGCTCAGCTATCCTATGCCAAAAAAAAAAAAAAAAAAAAAAAAAAAAAAATGTTTAAAAATATTCAAATTGAAACTAGAAATTCGAAATTAACCTGCCCATAGGATTAACATTACGGAGCGGGTGTTTTTAAGTGCGCGAAGAATCCTTGGAATGGATATACTCCTGGAGGATTTTAGTAACCTTTACTGTGTTATGGCCTTATATTCAGATAAAGTGAATTTTGAGGGGTTTTGTCAAAGGATATTGAAGAACAGATAACGAAGAAAGAATTTTTAAAAACTTCAGCCAACATTCTTCTAAATTTGTGAGATAAAGTATGCAAACAACATCCTTAATTTTGATTACCAAACAAGATTTATTGAATAGTAATAATGAAAATATCTTTCTTCGTTTATAATTGTAATCATATTAATAACGATGCCGATTTAATAATCAACAACATTGAAATTTATTCATAAATAACATATGTAAACATGTAGTAATATACATATTTAGATTTTTAGTCACAATTAAAAAAATAAAATAAATTGAACAAAGGGGCGATGACTTAACCCTGAATATGTTCATTTCAACAATGTAATGTATGCATCAATTATCTGTCAATAACTAAAAATCATAAAATACAGAAATAGTAATGATGCATGAAAACAATTAAAGAAAATAAACTATGGGCAAGTTCAATGAAACACGAAATACAATATTAATTGTAATAATGAATTGTGAAATTTATTATAGAAAAAAAAATGTACGAGGGCAAGTCATTAAGTAGGTCACAAAAGACAACAAAAAAGGGGGAATACAAGATGCATACTTAAACGGCATGTTTATTTCTCTATATAATCGTCATTTACATTGATACTACATTTGTTCCATCTCTTTATCAGTTTTCAAATACCTGCTGCATAAAAGTCTTTGGACTGCACTCTCAGCCATCTGTGTTCCTCACATTCAACGTCTGCATCAGTCGGCTGTAGGCAAAACTATGTGAATACGGTGTTGCAGTTACTAATGCTGTCTCTTGTTGTTCGCCTGTCAGCTCTAACCATTTCCCCCAACATTCCACACATTTTCTTTTGTCGCAATCTCAACAGGACAACCACTTCGTTCTTCGTCAATAACGTTTAAACGCCCCTGGTCATCTTGTACAACTACTGTCTCATAAATTCGCAATTGACATCGTACAGTAGACGAGTGCTGCCACCTACTAGCATATTTTGAAACAATTTACTATTAATTCCGACCTCTCATATCGGTTTGTGACCGACTTACTGACCTTCCCTCGTATAATTAAAGCAATAGAAACAAACATGCAAACACAAAAGTTATTGGTGCACTTAAAAGTAGAAAATATTTTTTAATTAAAAATCTGGAAGTAAAAACTAATTTCATAAGAGAGGGACGCGCTGAAAACGATAAGATAAGGAAATTAGTCACAATGAAAGCCACAAGAAAAAAATTCCGAAATTATTTTCTAAAATTAAGTATTATATTTTAAATAGGATTAAAATTTCCAAATACTGTCAGCATTTCGATTACTGCCTCATTCTTAACGATTTATTTAGACCTTGAATTTTTTTTTTCTAAAATTTTCCCCTTGCAAGTGCGCTAAAAAAAAGTTTTTCAAAAAAGTAGTCTTACTTTAATTTCTTAACGGTAACTCTTTTAGGCATAAAAAAAGTCAGACTCGTGATGCATTTCAGTAACCACAGCGCACATTAACATATCATACTCGTGACTTTTTTGCATAATGTTTTTTACACATGTGGCAGAAATTTTATTTAATAATATGCACTTTTTTGTGTGGTATAATTTAATTTCTTTTATTAAGGTAATCTGGGACACAAAACTCTCGAGAAATGTCTACTAATTGTATGCTTATTTTTCTCTGCTTCATGAATCAATCAGAGAAATTCATAAGTAATCAATTTTTTGAACCACCTATTTTAGTATTCTAAAATTTTGAATACGAAAAATAATTTTAGAAACTTAAATATTTCCGCAAAATTACGTCTGAAAATGTTTACTTTTAATTATTGCACATACATTTTAATTACAAGATAAAGGTTAAAAATAAAACATTAAAAATAAATCATACTAATTTAATAACAAAAATTTACAAATTTAAAGGATTATTAAATTTGTGCACACAACTAAAATGTACAGTTCACATTTATTTTTGAAGTAGGAAGGGTGCAATGATTTTTACTCTTGCGTTATAGTGGTTACGAATCAACTTTATAATTAAATCCCTTATCTGTTAAATATTTAATGCAAAAAGAGAGCATTTTACTTCAAAAATATATTCATGAAAGATTTACCACAAGTATAGGAGTTTACGATTGGCAAGCGTAAAACTTTATTTTCTTTTGATAGGTGAATTGCGAAACACCATAGGTTTATTATTATTAATATTTACATTAATAGTATAATTATCATTGTTATTATTATTTATAATTATCAATTTTAATATTATAATTATAATCATCATCAAAATTATTATTTTTTATATTATTATTTTTTATTATTATTATCATTAACCAACAATAAACTATAAGAAAAAACTCGTTGTATGCTTACATCTTAGGCTTCTCAGCAAACAATATTTTAAAAGTACCATAAAGGAAGAGCCTCCGCTCACCCCCTCCCCCACAGTTCCCATCCGCAAATTGATAATCAAACATACCGTGTTTGCCTTATAGGTTAAATTTATGTTTTATTTCAATATAAATTTAATAATCACATTTCATGGTTGATTAAAAAATGCATAAAAGTCAGATAATTTTTTGTGGGATAATTAATACTAACATAAACTAAAAACGCCGAGCGAAAAAATAAGTTTAGTCGAACATATTTAAAATATTAAGTAATAATTAAGCGTTGTATGTTTAAATTTTACACTAACTTCTTTATATCTTATTCACCGAATAATTTCCAATTTTGTATCTGAAGCTATATAGTCCTAGGATCGATGTAAATAAAGACATTTAGTCATTTATATGAATAATGCAAGTATTTATATATAATTTTTCTAATTTTATGATCAACTAATCAAGTAAGAATACCTGACACAGGAATCGCGATAAGGGCTTAATAGTCAATAAATTAGTCAAATTTGGTAATCGTTTCCACAATTGGAAAAGCATTAACCAAAAATTTCGATTTCTCGCTATTCTGGAAGTGTTAAAGTTTTATGTTACCTATACATGGAGCTTTAAGCTGCCACTGAATTGTGTTTTATGAGACCATTTCATGTCGCATATTTAGTTGATTACAAGTTTTCCGATTTCCTTCAATTTACTTTTAGCAAAACCTTTTAGAATCTTTAATGGTATTTCTAGCTACTTCTAAAACGAAAGGCTTCGAAATAATTGTTCGCCAAATATTAACTCAAAAATTGAATTTTTATTCCTTTTTTATATTATATATTTCTCGAAATTTTTCATTCCATATTTCTTTATTTCGGCTTATTAGATGTATAAATTGTGCTCATTAGTTTTGCGTATTTAACTGGTGTAACTAACCTTTTCTACCTCATTTTTTGGTGTACCTCATTCTTAGGCTTTTCATGCTCTGCTCTTTTCTCACAAACACTTCCTCACCCTTATCTCAACAAAAAAAGGTTAACTCATGCATAAAAATATATTAATCATATATAATGTATTACCGAAGATTCATGTTTGCCACAGGTTTCATGAAACTATCCCATATTCTGCTGCGGTTGCTGCTTCATAAACATATACTTGTGAAGGGTGCCATGTTAGGTATGTTGTTCCAGGTGCCCCAGTTGGCAAAGAGTTGGTGCGCTAAACCAAAAACAAAGGTTCGAATCCTGGACTGGATATTTTTTTTTTCACTTTCATGGCCTTATTGGCAATGTGAATAAAAATTAATATTAATTCATTTTGTTACATGGCATAATGAGAAAGATTATTGAATCAAATTTTAAATTCAATTTCATACAGCGAAAATACCAATGTTATGATAATACTAAAATGAATAATAATAATTATAATAATAATAATAACTGAAAATACCATCGTTTTATTTGAAATATAAAAGGTTTGTTTTTTAAATAAATATATTTTTTATGTGTTTAAGTAGATTAAGATAAAAGGACTATCCGTCAAACAGTTTAAATTTTAAAGAGAAAGAAATGAAAAAAATATATATATTAATTCTTTTTAAATACAAACTTTGCTCGTGTGGATTATTTTTAATTAAAAATTAAAGTACTATATTCAATCATATTCTGATGGAACGTATCTTTTATGTAATTTAATCACATAAAAAATTATTTTTTGTGGACAGAATTTGCTTTAGTTCGAAATCATTATCGTTAAATCAATCGTTTGACAAGCTTGCGATATGCACTGCGCATTTTTTTATTGTTTGACTATTTTTTTCAACTTTTAAAGTTTTTTTATTCAAAATTCCATCATTTCAATAAAGATTTATTTCGTACTATAAAAAGACTTTTTTAAGTTTTGTTGAAAATTACGTCATATTGCAAACGGTATATTTAAAAAAAAATTCTTTCTTTCTTTATAAAATTCTGAGAGCCAACGTATTTATTTCTGGAACATTTTATACAAGCTGAATTTCAATGTTCAATTTATCTTAATTAATCAGCCACAAAAACAGCCGTTACCTCCCGCGACAACTTTTGATACGGCCTTAAAATCCCTCAATCAAGGATATATGGATAGAAACCCGATCAAAGAAGATCGCAACTGGTCGTTTAGTTATTGTTCAGACTTCCGTAATCTGTTTAAAATAGATCGAATTAGCGTGTTTTTAGACCCTGCGGTGTTTTAATAAGCTCACAAGGGACAGAGCCTCTTTGTCCTGTGAAAGATTCTAAGCGGCAATAAGATAGGTTACAAAATACGTATTGTCGCATTTTATAAAACTCACTAGAAATTGAGATTAGTTTTCTTGACAATAATTTTTAGAATGAAAGAAGAAATTCTGAATTTAGGCTAGTTGAAATAATTTTGATAATAAAAATAGAGCATTTTCAGTTCGTTTTTGAATAGGAAGAAGTTTTTAAGGGAGTAGGCGAATTAGAGCTAGGGAGATAGATGCATTAGCAAGATACTTCCTCCATTATTTTGACAAACGAGGGAATTGCAATCCTTTCCTTTTTTACAGACATGCGCACCACATTATGTGAGAAAGGGTAGGGACTAAGGTTGATTTTTTTTTCTCTCTTACGCATAAATTTTCCATGACAGCTTTTTCCTCTTTTGAATAAGCGTGTTTTAGTATTTCTAGGTGTGTTTAGCAAATTTCGGAATGAGATTGCCTTTTGTGATAATGGAACATACGTACTCATTTTCAAAGAGATTTTATATTACAAAGCTTGTTTGATTATCAAGCTGGTTTGCATAAATTCTGTTTTTTCTCTCATTCTTTCTATATTTCACTCCACTGTTTTAGTTTTTGGTTTGATTTTTTACAAAATGGCTATTGTTTTTCGCTACATGGGCATGCTACTAGATATTTCTTAAACGGTTTAATAAAAGCATAAATATGCAAGGCTATTTGCATTAAAATTAGAATTTAAATTTGAATAAAATGATCAACTAAATTTAGAAATTCTCTCTCTTTTTTATTGTTTCCAAAGACCCCATGGCGATTTGGAGAAATATATTTCTTTAGCTACAGTATCAATTAATATTTTGACCAGTTTTTAAATGTATCATCATGTGAGGCAGTTGACGTCCAATCTATTGAAAAAATTGCGTAATGTGTGCACTTTTTTGTTTCTGTAATATTTAATATACCATTTATCTAAATGCTATGGTTTTTTTTCGGGGGGGGGGGGGGGTTGACTTGCATGTAGTTAGGGGGACTGACGATAGTTAGGGAGACTGTGTCCCAGTACTCGGGTAACTTATACGTCTGGATATTTTCAGCGCTTAATTTATATATTGTGTGTTTAGACGTTGGCTTTTTGTGATGTTTAGGTATACCTAATATCAGAGAGACGCCAAGGTACGCGGTATATGATATTGATACTAAAAAGATGCAAGAGTTCAATCAACATTTATTTTTCCGGTTCTTATTTATGTTCTTATTTTTTATATTATTTTATATTGCATTACAATAATTTATACTATATATTTTATTTCATATTTATAATATTAGAAGTGAGAGTCATACAAAGTGACAAAGATTTTTCAAAAACATAAATTAAGAGCTAAATATAAGTAACTGAAGACGTTTTAGTCATTACATATAAATCTAAGTAATGCGAACACCTTGCAAACTAAGGTTGCAAACACAGGTGAATAGAATCAGGAAAAGAATCCCTTCATTGTGCATATGTTCCACAACTAGTACAATATGATACATTGCAGGTTACTTGTTTGTACTAGGCACATTGAGCAATCTGATACATGATATGGTTGCGTTGGAATTTCTGATCTGAGCATCCATTTATCGACGGCTGCGCTGTAGATCGCTTAAAAAGATCCAAAACTGATATATTGACTACGCAACTCAAGCTATTACATTACAGTATCACCTGAAATATGACAGAAATTGGCTATCACCATTTTGTTCTTTGAATTGAAATGTCTTGTAATGTGTGATTTCTTTCTTTTACATTTTACAGATTTCTTTCTTTTACATTTAGCCATGGGGTAATCTAAAATTCAGAGTATGAGTGTATCTAATACTCTATATATGGCTTTTTATTGCTTTTTGTTGTCACTTACGAAATTAGTTTACAAGTTTATGTTATCAGAATTTAATGAAAATAGATAAATTTTTAAAATCAAAATCAAGATGTAATATGTACTTTCTAGCAATAATACATCGAGAAAAAATAGTACATTATTACATTGTAAATTGCTGCATATTGTATTTTACAAAAAAGTTGGCTGTGGATCTATTGCAGTTTTTCTTATTCAATATACGTTTCGATTAGTGCAGTAATATCACGGGATTAATTAATTGCAAAAATCAGGGGAAACCTGTACTGTCTATGAAAATATATCTTTGAGGTGTCCCAACTGTGGGCTCGATGCAACTGTTCTTTTGCCCACCCCTATGTACTCTTCTGAAATTTACAAACTGATAACTATAGGTACTCATATGTATTTAAAATAAATTCTACAACAGATTATTGTAAAATATCTGCACAATAAAAATCAAATAAAAAATGTAATAACAAACAAATAAATACAAATGCAGCTTACAAATATCACATATGAAACATTTTGTAAGTGAATGGCTTCTATAAGCAATTTTTATAATTTTCGTTATATTTAATCTAAAAGTAAGTCACCTGCGGAGATAAATTTATCACATCAAATAACTCAAAATAAAATATATTCTTCATTTTAAAGTTATTTCAGACTAGACTACATTTTTTTTTCCAAATGAAATAACATATGTTTATTCTTTTAGTGGAAAATATATAACGTAATGAATAACAGTCCCGAAATTATTTTCCCACATCATAAGTGTCGTGTTCCCATTCTTTTCTGAAATTTAATTTACAACAATTTTTATTTGAAATGTAGCAGCATGAAATTATTTTTGTTTGAAATTCTTTACGATGAAAAAACTCTTAAATTTAATCAAGCGAATAAGTTTCTCTTTGAATGTAAATAAAAGTGAAGTAAACTCGCAAAATGAGAAAGAAAGACATATATCATGGAAATGTATTTCTTTGGAAACTACGCTACTTTTTGTATTTAATTTGTGAAGTGATATTTGTTTTTCTGGGCTACAAGACTGATTAAAACTTTAATTCCCGCAAGGAATTATGGTTCGAAATAAAGGAAGGTCATCTGAATGGGAAGACGAAGCATCTCAGATTATTTATAATTTTTTTTTATGTTTAAAATAAATATTGATCATAAATAATCTGCTTTAGATTGTCATATCAGATTGTTTTATTTCTATTCAGTCTTTTTTTATTAAAACCTTTGTGCTCTATTAAATAAAATAAAACTACAAAAGTTTGCAGAATTTTTGAATTTACAAATACTAATATATTTTTTTGATATTTTTTACTGGTGAATAATTATTTTGCTTTTTGTTTTATTAAGAAAATCTTCTTATATATATGAAGAGACTTGTACCAGAACTATAACAAAAAGAATGAATATCACAATCTTGCATTATTTTTAAATATCATCAATAATTAATTTTCTTACGTGCATATCAACTGAATTAAAATTTGGAATCAACAGCTACGACTTATGGCTTGAGTGCTTTTTAACAATTAAGCTATTTTCGCCTTCATTATTCATGTTTTTCCTATCATAACTGGATAGTATGTAAATGTATTTGGAAATAATTTCTGTTTTATGTAAGACTATAAAATTATAATATACTAGGGATGCATAAATCATCGTAACGCTCTAAGGTGTTCTACCTCTTTTTAAAAGTTGAACTTTTTAAAAATAAGGTTTTAATTAAGTTAGTTTAAATTGAAATATTTTAATGTCTTTTCACGCTGTAATAGGTGATGGTGGGAATTTTGAGTAATCTAATAATTTATATTTGCATGACTTTTGCTACTGATAACAAAATTAAAAAGGTAAAGTTATTCAAGATAATCAATCATCCTAATTAATATAATTATTTATTTTATGCAGATTTTTGTATTATTCTAAAAACCTTTATCAATGATTATTTGCAACAAAGTCACTACTGACAGTTTTGCGATTGTTAGAGATGTGTAATTCCTTTTGGACGACTTCTAAAACCAGAAATATTCGGTTCGGCTTTACACATGCTACGATTGGTATAGGACTCGTTGTCAATAATTGAAAAATTTAATGTTAATAGCAATAACATTAAAGGCGGTAAAAACACTCTTGCACCTAAACACATTTCCTGAAATACGCCTATTGGCTATGGACGTAATTACAGAAGTTGAGCTATAAGTTTAGATTAATCACAAGATAATACATTAGCACTTCTGCGCCAAACTATAATCTGTCTACGAAAAAACAGGTTTTTATTTTGTGATAAATAGAACATTGGTATCATTTTAAGTTGAATTAATCAACACTTTGACTGCGAAGTATGTTAGAGACTACAGCTATATGAGACGTTCAGAAGACAATCCGAATAACTCCATCCATGCGGCGTTTTGTTAAACAAAGGAACATTGAAATTTTCTATATATTTATACAGTGATAAAAAGTTACCCTTAATTAAAAGAAACTTAATGAGTTCAATCAAAATATCCCGAGAAAAAATATAGATACAATATTTTTATAGTTACAATAATTTTAACTGTGTATACTGAACATTTTCATTTGATGAAGTTAATCGATTTGTGCACTGAACGGCTCATATGTATCCGCGGGCGCTTTTGGTGCCACAAAAAGTTTATATACCTACAAAATTTCCCTACTCTCATATAGATAGCACATTAGCCCACATTGACGTATTGGCGTCGTTACCGTGGATCGTCCTGTGTGCAGATTTGGATCCGCGTCCTCTAGCTTTGGAAATAAAAGATGCCGATTTGACATGTTTTCTTTCTTCTATTCAGCAAAACTAAGAATATTCCAAACATTAGACTATTTTATATGCATTTGATCAACAAAAAACTAAAATACTGATAAACGTAAGGTACCAAAGTGCAGTAAAATACCAAATGGACCAGGATCATATATTTTCGAATGACACAAGAACACACACACAAGAAAAGAAAAAGCGACAACACCACAAGCAGGATGATTTGTTTATATTGAGGCAGAATTACGTACGCTCAGTTCGAATGCCGTAGCTAAACTAATGCTTTGTATGCAAGTCTGGACAGGGCACGAATCTACGCTGCCACTCAACACAAATAAGCTACGCGAAACCCGACGTCTTAATAGATATGTTGCATCTGAATATGCTTATAATTCAAATTATTATTTTAAAATCAGTTTTATTTCATTTCTTCTTTGTTAAACTACTTTTATGTTGATTGATTGATTATATAACTACCCTGCTAAAATAATTTTGAAATCTTTTGATTCTTTTATTTTGAAGAAATTGTTCAGTTTCTCCCGAAGTACATTTGTTCGTCAAAGTAGTGTATTTACTATTTTTATAAGATGTATTAGAGTATGATATTGTCTACAGGCGGTTAATTTTAATATTATAGGGTGATATTGTCCTTCTCACCATTGTACTGTAAGAATTTATAAATATATTATAATATTCAGAAAATGAAATATTAACGTTAAATTAAAAATAATTCAATATTTTTTAATGAGTAATGTTTGATTAATGTAATATTTGACTTTAGAAAGAATCAAATATTTTTAATATTTTCAAATTTTTTTCAGACCACTGTATTCGAGATAGAGGAAGATTTTATCAAGGTACAGTGAATGTTACAAAATCTGGAATACCTTGTCAGAGGTGGGATTCACAAGTAAGTTAATGATTTCTTGGTCCTATCAATTCAACTAAAGAAGTGACATACCGCATATTCCGGGATATAACGCGATCATGTGATGTATAAAAACCGATCGAAATTAACATCAGTTATGCCTGATTACAAAACAGAAAGATCAAATATTGTATAAAAAATATAGTCATAAGAAATGAGATCTATACATTAATGAACATGCTATTTAATTACAAATACAGTCGATACCGGTTATAACGTACTTTTAGGAGACCAGAAAATATAATACGCAATAACCGAAGTACGTTATAAGCAATAACAAATAAAGCACAGTGCATAGCATGAAAGAAAAATGTGCATAGAAGTACATGCAATAATAGAGATTTAAAATAGAAATTTTATGAGTTTATCAAAATAAAATAGAAAAAAAAACAGAAAAAAAACATTTTACTACTTGCATGTATATTATACAAAAAAAAAAAAAAAAAAAAAAAAAAAAAAAAAAATCTGTTATTTTTCGTTATTTTATTTGATTACATAACACAGTAAAATATACATTTTCATATGTCAAGTTAGAATACATGTCTCTTCCATGAAAAGTGACTAAGGCAGAGTTTGCAAGCTTTTTTACTTTCCTTCAACTTGAAGTACGATTATCCACTTTCTTCGCCAACAGTTTTCGATTGAAGCTTGGGGAGATTCAACAATGGGATTAAATATGTCAGTATCTTTTGTCTTACAGAATGGTACTTCAGCATACTTGAAATGCAATTAAAAATGAAAAACACCTCTTCAACATAACAAAAACGCCGATAGCTTAAGTCTATTAGACGTATCCTTCAACCATCGACGCCCTTTTTTGTGTTTTCGTTGTGCTTTTCATTTTTTACTTCATTTGAAGAATCATTCAGAAGGACTGAAATATTCACTTATTTGCAAACCAGAAATGCAAGGTTGACATCCAAATTTAATTTTTTGTTGAGTCTAAAAAGTACGTTATAACCAGATTAAGGCTTTTACATAATCCGTTATAGCCGAAGTTGTAAATCAATATTTATATAGGATTTCATTCGGGAGCAAGCATCTAAGTACGTTATGAGCGAAAGAACGTTATATCCCAGATACGTTATAATTGGTGTCGTCTGTATTAATATTCGCAATCAAATTACATAAAAAGTACTAGTAATAATGCTTTTTAAAGTACCCTATTCATTTATTTATTCATTTATTCATAAACTGGAAAACATTGTTTATCAATTTGATGTTGTGAAAGTCACTGTGCTGTAGGTAACTTTGCTCCGTGAGAGGTCCAGAACCCCCTCTCCTGGTGATAGTTCATTAGAAAGAGCATGAAACATTCGGTTAAATTTTAATGTGTTTTTAATATACTTTTTATTTATGTTGTACGCTGATGAGTATCGTAAAAGTTTTTAATCAATACAGATATATTTTTTAACTACTCAAAATGCATTACTACTTTTGCAATAGATATTGACTATATTTACGCTGTTCCTGACAGGATTTTTTTTTTTTTTTTTTTTTTTTTTTTTAACTTTTAAATATGATATAGTTAAATAAGCAAACGTTAATATTATACTAAACAAGAAGAACAATCCTGATGTTAAAGAGATATATGATACGAATAATATGCCAAAATGAGAATTAGGTAGAGGTAAACAAAAGAAGAGAAAGAATAAACTTGGTCTAAATGTATGTGGTATGACTTACAACTGCAGCCTGTTTGAGAAAATATAGTGTTATATTTCTAAGGTAATATTTAATGGTGCAAATTGTCCACGTAAGAATAATATATTCCTTCAAAACTAACGCATTTCTTTTCATATGTAACGCAATGTATTTAGCATGGACGTTTATTAACTTAAAAGTCTTATACTATAATGCGAGCACAAATTGTGTGTGTATGTGTGTGTGTGTATGTAAATTTTATCTTAAAAACGGCTCTAACGATTTTGACGAAATTTTGTATTTTACCATTTTTGGGCACAATAAGACCATAGGGCTAGGTCACGTGTTCGAGAAAATTCGATTAGTGGGTCATTTTGGGTCATAATGGGTCAAGGTCAAGCTAATTATATTTAAAAAACGGCTATATCGATTTTGACTAAATTTTATATCCAACCATTTTTCGGCACGAGAAAACTGTTGGGGTAGGTCACATGTTCGAGAAATTTCGATTAGGGGGTCATTTTGGGGTCACTATGGGTCAAGCGAATTTTATCTAAAAGACGGCTCTAACGATTTTGACTAAATTTTGTATTCTGTCGTTTTAGATTACGACAAGACTAATGGGATAGGTCGCATATTAGAGAAAATTCAATTAGTGGGTCATTTTTGGGTCACTGTGGGTCAAGCAAATTTTATCTAGAAAACGGCTCGAACGATTTTGACGAAATTTTATATTTTACCATTTTCGGGCACGAGAATATCATTGGGCTAGGTCACGTGTTCGAGAAAATTCGATTAGTGGGTCATTTTGGGTCATAATGGGTCAAGGTCAAGCTAATTATATCTAAAAAATGGCTCAATCGATTTTGACAAAATTTTATATCCAATCGTTTTCCGGCACGAGAAAACCATTGGGCTATGTCATATGTTCGAAAAATTTCGATTAGTGGGTCATTTTTGGGTCACTATGGGTCAAGCCAATTTTATCTAAAAAACGGCTCTAACGATTTTGACTAAATTTTGTCTTTTGTTGTTTTCGATTGCGAGAAGATCAATGAGCTAAGGCGAATATTATAGAAAATTCGATTAGTGGGTCATTTTTGGGTCACTGTGGGTCAAGCAAAGTTTATCTAGAAAATGGCTCTAACGATTTTGACGAAATTTTATATTTTACCATTTTCGCACACGAGAATATCATTGGGCTAGGTCATGTGTTCAAGAAATTTCGATTAGTGGGCCACTTTTGGGTCACTATAGGTAGAGCCAATTTTATCTAAAAAACGGCTCTAACGATTTTGACTAAATTTTGTATTTTGTTGTTTTAGATTACGAGAAGACCAATGGGATAATTCCCATATTAGAGAAAATTTGATTAGTGGGTCATTTTTGGGTCACTGCGGGTCAAGCAAACTTTATCTAGAAAACAGCTCCAACGATTTTAACGAAATTTTGTATTCTATCGTTTTTGGGCACGAGAAAACCATTGGGCTTGATCGCATGTTCAGGAAAATTTTGGGCTACGTCACGTGTTCGAGAAAATTCGATTAGTGGGTCATTTTGGGTCATAATGGGTCAAGGTCAAGCTAATTATATCTAAAAAACGGCTCAATCGATTTTGACTAAATTTTATATCCAATCGTTTTCCGGCACGAGAAAACCATTGGACTAGGTCATATGTTCTAGAAATTTCGATTAGTGGGTCATTTTTGGGTCACTATGGGTCAAGCCAATTTTATCTAAAAAACGGCTCTAACGATTTTGACTAAATTTTGTATTTTGTTGTTTTCGATTGCGAGAAGATCAATGGGCTAAGTCGCATATTATAGAAAAGTCGATTATTCGGGTCATTTTTGGGTCACTGCGGGTCAAGCAAAGTTTATCTAGAAAACAGCTCCAACGATTTTAACGAAATTTTGTATTCTATCATTTTCGGGCACGAGAATACCATTGGGCTTGATCGCATGTTCAGGAAAATTTGATTAGTGGGTCATTTTGGGTCACAATGGGTCAGAGTCAAGCTAACTGGATCCAAAAAAGTTTCAAAACATTTCGAAAAAATTTTGTAATATACCGTTTCCGGGCATTAGATGACCATTGGACCAAGTCATATGTACGAGAGAAATCGATTAGTGGGTCAAGGTCAAGCTAATTATATCTAAAAAACGGCTCAATCGATTTTGACGAAATTTTGTATTTTACCATTTTCGGGCACGAGGTTACCATTGGGCTAGGTCACGTGTTCGAGAAAATTCGATTAGTGGGTCATTTTGGGTCATAATGGGTCAAGGTCAAGCTAATTACGTCAAAAAAACGGCTCAATCGAGTTTGTCTAAATTTTATATCCCACAGTTTTTTGGCAAGAGAAAACTATTAGGCTAGGTCACATGTTCGAGAATTTTCGATTAGTGGGTCATTTTTGGGTCACTATGTGTCAAGCCAATTTTATCTCTAGAACGGCTCTAACGATTTAGACTAAATTTTGTATTTTGTAGTTTTCGATTACGAGAAGACCAATGGGCTAAGTCACATATTAGAGAAAATTCGATTAGTGGGTCATTTTTGGATGACTGTGGGTCAAGCAAAGTTTATCTAGAAAATTTTTGAAACGATTTTGACGAAATTTTGTGTTCTATCGTTGTCGGGCGCAAGAATACCATCGGGCTTGATCGTATGTTCAAGAAAATGCGATTAGTGGATAATTTTGGGTCACAATGGGTCAGGGTCAAGCTAATTGATTCTAAAAAAGCCCCAAAACATTTTGAGAAAATTCTTTAATATACCGTTTTCGGGCATGAGATGAACATTGGGCTAAGTCTCATGTTCGAGAAAAAAATCGATTAGTGGGTCTTTTTGGGTCACTATGGGCCAAGTTATTTGTATCTAAAAAACGACTCAAACGATTTTGTCAAAATTTCGTATTATACAGTTTCTGGGCATGAGAAGACCATTGGATCACTTTGGGCTAAGTCACATGTTCTAGAAAATTCAACTGGGGGGACATTTTTGGGTCACTGTGGGTCAAGCTAAGTGTATCTAAAATAACGGCTCAAAACATTATGGCAAAATTTTGTATTATATCGTTTCTAAGCATGAGAATACGATTGAGCTAAGTAACATGTTCGAGAAAATTCAATTAGTGGGTCATTTTTGGGTCACTGTGGGTCAAGGTTTAGCTAATTTTATCTAAAAAATGGTTCAAACGATTTTGACAAAATTTCCTATTACACCGTTTCCTAGCACGAGAAGACCATTGGGATAGGTCACATGTTTGATAAATTTAGATTAGTAGGTTCTTTTTGGGTTACCGTGGGTCAAGCTAATTTTATCTATAAAATGACTTTAGCGATTTTGACTAAATTTTGTATTCTGTCGATTTCGGGTTGGACCAGAAGACCATTGGTTGGGTCGTGTGTTCGAAACATTTCGGTTAGTTGGCCCCTATGGCTTAGGATCATGCCAATTTTATGTAATCAGCAAGAATTATACAGTGAGAATGAAATATCGAATTGAACAAAAGGCTAACGTTGACAGAGCTAAGCTCGGTCATGCCTGCTAGTTAATATTAATAAGTGTAAACAGTGTAAGCAGTAAATGGGGATTCCTAGTTGTAGCCATCTTAACTTCCTGTCGAAAAGTAGAGTGTCTTACCTAGGTATGAGTCGTAGGAAGGAATATATTCTATCTGCCCAGACTTGGACGAAAAACTGGAACTGAGTGCCTGGAGACATCTCCTTATCTGTAATAGAGCAATGAAATTTGGAGATATTTATTGACATAGCCGAAGTCTTGCAAGCATATCACCAGAAACCAGTTACACCAGTTAGGGAAAAGCCGGTTATAAAAGAAAGGCCATACAGGCGTGATACATTTTTATAATGCATAAATATAGTGACAATAAATGGAATGAAAGAATATTAGGTTATGATTAGGAGATGAATATCAGGATGATGAGGGAATATTAGGCCCTATCAAAGAAAATAAAACTAAGGAATTATCCTGGGTTGATGTTTTTCGGGAGATGGAGGGTTGTCCTTGGTCTACGCCAACGGACATTCTCATCATACGTACTTAAATTTTGAATAGCAGGATTAGGGATGTTGTGAATATTATTAGAGAACGTATTGACTTCGTTTTTTATGGCAGAGGAATTTTGAGATCATGATGAATTTCAGTATTTCTACGATACCTTGGAGCCTGAGTAACAGATATTTCTGCTGCAAATATATTTTTAACTAGCTAACTTGCCCGGCGTTGCCCGGGTACGTAAAAAAACAGCACGAATTGTGAAAAACCTCTGAAAATCACAATAAGATATAGCGAAAAAATTTTAAATCGCTGCACAAATTTCGAAAAGAGAAAAAAAAGTATATATATATATTGTGTTCGAAGATTGAAAGTTGATTCAACTTCTATCAACGTCTTTCACTAATGTGGAAAAATGGTAGAAAATCGCTAAAATACACTAAAAATCACATACAAAATACCTGAAAAATTCGAAAATTGTTATACGAAATCCGAATAAATTTTATTGAAATGAAGGTAGAAATTACTTTAGTATTATAGGTCAAAAATGGAATGTCAAATAATTGCAGCAGATCGCGAAGAAACGTAAATATCGAATTAAAAATCACTTGATGACGTAACGAACATGCGTAAAATGTTTAATGTCAAGTAAATTTGTCATTTACGATCACACATTATTGGCATTTAATCTTATAGTTTTACGACTTTTTTTTTTGTCTACGGGATAATCAGGTAGAGCCACAAATTATTTCTGTTCGTATTTAAAAGTAGACAAATAGCTCTTCTTTATATAAATAAATAAAATAAATATTAAAAAAAAATGCTTATATGTATATGAAAAGTAAATAGTTTGCCAGTAAATATAGTAAAATTCACTTCACTCGCCAAGGCCACTTTCTCTAACTCACCAAAGCCCATATATTAAAAATATACCAAATACTCTTCAATCTGTTGCCTGATACTAAGTAATCACAATAATGTAAATAACTATTAGGCACAGATACGTACCGGGTTTGGCGCAAATTTTTTTTCACGCCAATTTGGTGAAAACATCGTTTTCGAATATCTGTTACATATATATATTTAAATTATTTTCTATCTATCTATATTATAAAGGACAAACATATCTGTGCGTAACGCATACGTCATTTTGCGAATGGCAACGCTTTGAAATTTTAAATAAAATTTCGGTTTTGCAATTATATCTGCGGAAATTTTTTAAATTTTTAAACATCGCACATTTTAAATTTTAACACCGTCGTATAAGGAAAAAAATGCTCTTTTAAATGCAATTTGTTTGAAAGCTGTATCTCAATTTATTTTTGAGATATTAATTTTTTTGTAGTTTTTAATACAAATTTTGAAATCGTGGCAACTGAAGTATTCCATTTATATTGAAAGTAAAGGGAAAATAGTCATATAGTTTGGTTTATTATTTTTATTGATTATATCCTTATTGATGCCATTTTCACATTACAAATGAAAGTAACTTTATTATAATTTTTGAACTGAAAATGATGTCAGACATTAAAAAATAACACGAATTCTTCTTCATAAATCAGTTACATTTCAATATTTTTGCATTACGCTGATACTGATTTTGAGACGCTAGGCAAAATGATTCAGTTAGTAAAAATTATGTCCTATTTAAAACAATACGATCATTTATTTTGATAAACTAAATATTTCACCAATACTAAATGGCCAATACTATAACAACTAAAGGCAAATTTCTGAATTTTTTTTCGCGGGTATTGAGATTAGAATTTAAAGTTTGTGCGAATGTTCACATGAAACATTGTATCGGACAAATGTGATTTTAAGTTTGGAAATACATTCATTAATAATCTATTGCGCGTTAAAATACTTTCAAATTGTAAATTTGAGTGGTGCGTATGTAAATTATGAGAATGTGAAAATAATGTAAAATTTAGATTTTATGGGGGAAAACTTTATGATGTGACAAAGCGCAATCCTTTTTACTGATTTTTCATCCCTTAAAAACAAACATAAGAGCCTCAATCGATAAATTCATCATAATTACTCAACTTGATTACGTATTCTAATAGAGTTTAATTTTTCAATAATTTAAGCAGTTGAAGTTTGTGGAAATAATATTTCGGTAATTTTAGGTTAAAAATATTATTTATTTTAAGAGTGAGACAACCAATGTTAGATAAATTTTTTATTGTAATTATTTTTGTACGTTTATTATAAATTCGATCTGAAGTTCCTTTCTAACAGTTTAGTTCGTCGAATTTCGACGGGTTTCAACTCATTATTTTAAAAGGAAATAGCAATAAATAATAAAAAGTTTAATTAATATCTATAGAACAAAACAGTTTATATAACTGTAAAAAATAAAATAAAAGTAAATAAACAATTTATTAATAAATAAACAACAATAGCCGAGTTACCACGTCAGGCAAAATAACGCCATTTTGGAGCTCATTATGTACCATGGAGCGTATATGACATCTGTGCCAACAAAACTTTCAATAATATAGTAAATATATCATTTGGTGGTGACTTGATTATCGAAGATTATAAAATATGTGCCTATATGGCACATTTTTACACTAAAATTTAAATACTTAACTACATAGTTATAATTTTAACTCCTTTTTATATAAGTTACATTTGAATATAAAGATTTACTCCAAAATGTTCTCCTATACTTAAAAAAAATCATTGCGACCTTCGCCTGGCTTATTTCACGCTTCTGCCTTTGTGGCTTAAAATTGCATTGTTTGGCGACCAAGGTAATAATTAAATAGCATGTAACTCACAAATAAAACCTTTCTCCTGTAAGACATACGATGGGAAAATTACATAAAAAAGACAATTATATTGAATAAAAAAAGGACTAAAAGACTGTTACTTAAATTTTATTTCTTCAAGTTTTTTCAGGCAGATTTTTATTAAACTGGCGAAGCGAAAAATCGCCAAATAATATATCAATTGCTTCTTTCATACTAATTTATTTTTTAAGTTTTATAAACATTCCTTTCATGTTTAAATTAAATATTTTCATTTTATAAAATTTATCTCGCATTAAAAAGGTTTTTGATTCTTTTTTTTTATTATTAAACAAAAAAAAGTTATTTTCCTTTTAATTTGCGAGTTGTTTACATTATTTTCTAACGGATATAGCCATTTCAATTCCTTTATCAACTATAATTTTCACCAAAATGACCACTGGCAACACTTTCGTCGAAAATATCAATAAAATACAATAATCTAAGCATTGTATCATGTTACTTTTATTCACAATTTAATTTACTTGGATTCCCTGAAATATAATTAATATAATCCCTAAAGTTAATATTAGTTTTTGTTGCATTAAAATATTTCAATTTGTTGATTTTCTGTAAGCAAGTAATCCATATTGGTTTACAATGGAAGTCTATGGGAATTTGGCGAAATATTAGAGATATCGCCACGTTGGCGTAACTTTTGGCGACTCATTTTGGTCGCCAAATTTGGCGATATACCTCCAAGTTTGCGACAAACTTGGCTGCATTTGGCGACAGAACTATGTCCCTCTACGGCAACCTCCTTATAGGTATGGAAATGCATTAAATGCTGTTCAATAATTCCATAAAAAATTCCTTAAAAATTCAAAAATCGCTGCACGAATTCCGAATAAACTTTTTTGAAAAGAGAACAAAATTTACTATATTGGGTTAAAAGAAAAAGAAAACATATTCTTCTCACTTATATGGAAAAATCGCCTCGAAACATAAAAAAGCGCTAAAAATCGCTTAAAAAATTAAATAAAAAAATCTAATCAAAAAATCGAAAATCGGGCTTCGAGGTGCAAAACTTGATATATAGACGTACGTTTTCCCCAAATTTTGTAGCTCTACGTGCAGTGGTCTCTTCAGAACACCGTTGACACACTCACTGACACACAAACTTCTTTATTATTATAGATTAATTATTTTATGAATTTTGTGGTTGCATAAATATTTTATATGATTTTCTTCCAGTGATGGATAGAGCTCGGAATTTTATCGTTTTGAAGCAAAATGCAAGATGATCCATTTTATCGGAAGGAGTTAATAATAGCCTTTATAACATAATTCTATTCTAACTTTTTTTTTAACATTTTGACTAGGATCCTCATCATCACAATCGTCCACCTATGGTCTTCCCTGAAGTTCTCACTTCTGAAAATTACTGTCGAAATGCTGGTGGAGAAGAGCCGATGCCATGGTGTTACACTATGGATCCTAGGATTAGGTGGCAGCATTGTGATATCCCACGATGTGGTAAGAAGAATATCTGTCAATTATATGCAAGTTAAATGCTCTGTTAAAAGTTACAAACTTTTTCTTATATTGGTAAAGCAATGTTGTGAAATGTAATATTTTCCGTGGTAATGTTAGATAAAGTGTGTTTTATATTTATTTCATAATATTAATTTTAAATGTTCTGGCGTAGAGGTTGAATGTTTTGTACTGTTATCAAATATTAATATTACACATTTAAAAACAGTAAGATTACCTGATTTTAACTATTCAAGTAAACAGTTTTTTTTTCATTACTTAAAAAATTTAATTTACACTAATGTCTACAAATATGAACTACTTTTTATCGTTATAATAATCAAATTTTAGCTATGATAATTATTAATTTATTAATTTTAGTTAAATTTTAGCAAAATTTTCATATTTTAGCCATTGCTTAATTTTAGGCATTTTTTGAAATTGTAAAAGTAAACTTTGATTTGATTACACTTATTATTATATTTCGGCTTAATATGACATAAATGACTAAAATGACTAAATGTAACTAAATATGATACAAGGTGGTCATAAAAAAACTTCCTCGATATATGAACCCCTAGCTGCCTAACCGCTCAACCAATCGAAAAGAAATTTATATATACTTATTTAAAAGTATGCGCTCAAGATCGTGATGATTTAAAACAATAGAGCTCTCATGGTTACGGTTGCAGTGCAAAATATTTAAAATTTTCGAATAGAAACACTAATTTTTTCATGTGAAAAATCATCAGCGCATTGAAAAACCATAAATGGCTTTGGGATGATACACGTGAGATGAAAATTGCCTGCGTTTAAAACACTTGCCAAAAAGACCATTTTAAAGGACCAATGTAAACACAAGATAAAAGAATTTTTTTTCAGCATTTATTTGAATTAGCAGTTTTCAACATACACAACTTCGCAGACAATAACGCATTGCATACGTGTTACTGTTGAAAACAATGCCGAATGTAACATCGCAGAAGGAATCGCTACAACATAACGTTTTATGGCATCTTTCAATTCTGAAAAAAATCCTGGGTTTGATGTGTACACCTTCAGATAACCGCAGAACTAGAAATCCATTGGAGTGAGGTCGAGGGATGGTGGTGGCCACTAAACTGCAAAGTTACGAAACATGATCCTATCCTCAAAGTGCTGTTGCAACACTTCTCGAATATATGTGTGTGACGTGTGGAGGAGCACCATCTTGCATCCACACAATATCATTAACGACATTTTGCTGCTGCAATGCTGGAATTAAGTAATTCTGCAGCATTGTTGTATACCGAGCACTTGTGATGGAGCATGTTTTCATACCTGTGGAAGTGAGATCCTCGAAAAAGTACGGACCGAGAACGAATGTGTTTGCGAAGCCGCACAACACAGTAACTTTAGCTTCGTGTAAATGCGTTGGTCTCACATCGTGAGGCTTGTCATCAGACCAGTGAACGCAATTCTTGGAGATTACGTTCCCAGTTAAATAGAAATGTGCCTCATGTACCCATAATATTGGCAATGACCAGCTCTTATCTTCATCATGTCTGATGAGAAAATAATTTGCAAAGTCCAAACGCTGTTCCTCGCCTCCATGTTGCAACATTTGAACGCGCTGGAATTGATTGAGAAAAATCCGCAGAACAGCGCACAGAAACTTGAGGACTGTTTGCCGGTATCCAAACTGCGTTTAACACTTCTTGCAGTATGTAATGGTTATACAGTAATGCAATTATGAACTTCCGAAACAACTTCAACAAGAACAGATGTTTGTCCGGATCGTTGTCGATCACATGTGCACCCAGTTTATTCAATTCTTTTCACCAAATCACGTACAGTATTTATAGTACATGGGCCTCGTCGTAACTTATGATTTCGGCGGTAAATTCGCATTGCTTCAGCTGCACTTTTCCCATTCAGATAAAGAGCTTTATCAATTCACCTTGTTGTTTCATTGTAAGTGTTATCTGGTTGGCAGGTACGAACAACTGATTGAAGAAACAATCTTCCCACACTGTTTATTAAAAAAATTCTACACGCAATGATTTGCATTTGGTGTTCTGTGATTGGTGCTTTTTCTATCCATTCCTGTGAATTATGTAAAGTGAGTCAGTTCACCTCGTCTTTGAATTACTATTAGACCTTTACAATGCTCTTTTTTGCAAACTTTTTATGCCGGTGTAACGATCCTAAACATCACTTGCAATGCGTGATTTTTCGTAAGATGCTAAACCCCAAATAAACAACAAATAAACTCTGAATACACCATGAGATACTAAAGCAGAACTCGCTCCTGAATTGGAGTCCTTTTAACTTGCGTCTGGCTGACTTCACTATCGTACCGAAGGAATACGTTTTCGATATGCGAGGAATGAAGTAGTGGCTACAAGACATGTTTTTCAGTAGCCGATCTTTTTTTCACTTGTGAACTGAGTAACGTTGTAAGATTTGTTTTAAAATGTGTTTTTGATTTGTATTTGTGTACACTGTACCCATAGTGAAAATAAAAATGTAATAATTTATTTTAGAGTGTTGAATATTACGTTACATAGGAACTTATTAGGATTGAGTGTCACGATATTACACCGGCAGTTTCCAACGCCATTTATGGTTTTTCAATGCACTGATGAATTTTTGCAGAAAAGAAATTGCGTTGCCATTAGAAAATTTCGAAATTTTTTCGCTGTAACAGTAACTCTATTGTTTTAACTGCCACGATCTCGAACGCATACCTTCAAATAACTTAATCTGAAATTCACATTTGATTGGTTTAGCGGTTAAGTCGCTAGGGGTACATATATCTGGGAAATATTTTATGACTCTGTATATACTAATTATGAATAAATCTATAAGAATTTTAAATGAGAGCATATATATATAAGAGGGGTGTTCAAATGAAAATGATTCGAGGTGTATATCCATGAGATGCTAGGGGCAGATATGACACAGATACATAGATATAAACAACAATATTTAATAAGTGAAATGCATGCAAGGTTTTAAAAAAAGATCAGCCATGGCGTTTAGGCAGGAGTACCATTGTTCAGGAAGGTTACGAATTTCGTCCGCAAAGAGCGATGTTGGTTGATCATAAATCCACGTCAGAACTGCAGCATTTACGTACTCCTCGGAGGAAAATCGTTGACACTTTAGGCTTTTCTTCAGCGGTCCAAAGATATGATAGAGTGCCGATGTCCATAATCAGTTTCTCTATCACAACTTTGTGCGCCTAACCGGGTCGCGGCAAATCCATTGTCTCTTGTCGACCGCCTGTAAACATTCTCGCCCGCCTCTTCACCGTGGGCTTTGTCACACACGTGTCACCGTTGCGATGAATATCCATCGGCCTACACCCGTCTTGTGTTAAAAACTTAATTATAGTTTTGTACGTTTTGTTTTAAATGCAGTTGCATCCACACCAGCCATTTTTAACTGAATGCCACGTCCTTACGAATGAAGTTATCACAAATCTACTTGCGCTTGCGCACGCGTGTTACATACATCTTCACTATCGCATTAGTTTCACGAAAATACATTGTAAACTGGTCGCATGCGACGCTTCGAATCACTTTCATTTAGACACGCCAAGTATTTTAGTATTTAAAAGCAAACTTTTTTCGTTTTGTGTTTTTTCATTGTCAGACAAAAAAAAATCTAAATTTTCTGAAAAGTTAAAGTATTCACTTTCGTACTCTGTCAAAAATGTGAACCTTATGTCTAAAATGTAGTAAAAAAAATCCTTAATATATTGTACCTGAGAGCATAGCTGACAACTCTTTCGCTTTTTTGTTCCACAAAAATTTAATAGAAATTTTCGGCTTATGTTATCGGCAGATTCCGGTGATTAAGAACGGTAAATATTTTTATGGAATTTTTGTGGTACAAAAAATCGTAAGTTTTGGCAGCTATGCTTGATGGTAATACGCTCACTGCTGCTCGTACTTGTATTTGAGAGTTTCAACATTAGCTTCAACACTTACCAACAAATGGCCCCACTACCTTAAAATAGAACTTAAAAGAACCAACAACTACGTGCTGAACGGGATTTGTTGAATTAAATTTCTTGGGAAAAAAGTTGTCTGTAACTGCTTGGGTTTGTAATTATTGAATTATTAACGGAATGCGATGCAATGTTCAACCTGTTATGAACATTAATGCTGTTCAATAATATTCGACGATTGTGTTCAAATCATTTATAATTCGTGTATGATTCACAGAAGTTTTCAGAGACCCAGCTAAAAATGAAAATAGCCACTATGAAAGAAAGTAGAAAACATTTTAAATGCGATTATTGTGACATTGGAATTGCAATGAAACTTTTATGTGATTTTAACTGAGAATTTATCAGTGTTTAATTTCATTTTATGAATTCGTTATTTACACTCAATCTATTTAAAATAAAACTGAACTTTTGTTTATTAAAATAATTAATTTGTGAATTTTTAACATTACCTTTAAGTCTTGGATGACTTAAAACTTGGGTTTATTTAAAAAAAAAGTTGGAAAGAGGTAGAACTACCTATGCTGGTATTATTACTCTACATAAAACGTATTTTTCAGAATTTTAAATTTTATTGTGAATATAAAAAGTGAAAAAAATATCTATATATTGTAAATTCTGTAATTTAAAGAGAAAAACTAGCACTAATAATCGTGTGTTTTCCCTTCTTTTTTAAACTTTAAAACAACCATCACAATTTTTGCTTTAAATTTGAGTTGTATTAAACTCAGCTATCTTAATCCACGAATTTTAACACTTGGTTTTCTTTTTCTAAAATATACAATCCACAAAAATTTCTTCTTACAAAATTTGTATTTTTGACATGTACATTTAATATGCCAATTATTATATAAATAATATGAAAGGTAAATTCAATATGAAATCACCAGATGCAAGACCTCTTTTTAACTGAATTTTAAATTTACCATTAATTCACTTAAAATGTTTCTAAACATTTATAACACGAAAGATCGCTCATAATACATAGTCATACAAATAAAGTGCTAGTTTTATTATTAAATTTAAGTGCTAGTCTTCTAATTTAGTCACATATTCAGCTTATTGGAGTTCAATTTAGAGAAGGATATGCGTCATACTTTAACATTAATGAAGATATTGTAACAATATCTTGAAAAGGTTTACTTTGCTGTGTTCACAATGTGACAACCTTACATGGCATGATACTATTTATGGAAGTCCAAAATAATTTGTTCTGTGAAACGGTATGAATTCTGACCTTTTTAAAAAATAGAATGACTAGTTCGTTGATATTTAGAAACGGATGATGTTTATTACTTGCCCTTCTCGCTATTTTATTCAATTTCGCACAAAGCAAGGTAGGTTTATTAAAGTTTTTGGTACAATAATATGTTCATTATCATTAATTTTTTGATTGGCAATTCTTTTTAATACTTTTTAGCATTACACATACTTCACATATACATTATATACAGTGTGGTTCAGAACTATATGTCAAAAATGTAAAGATAGGTTAAAAGGACACAAATAAGCAGATTTCGCATAGGAATGTGGGTGCAGAAACGTAGCGTTGAGGCAATAGAGGGCGCTGTAAATTTCGGTGGATGAAAGCGCTTTGCTAGCTGGAATCCTAAATCCCTCACTGATTTCGAGTAACATGCATCGTTACACCAATACGGAACTTGCCGCCATGCATTTATGTATGGGGCTAAGCAAGGAAATGTTTCACATCCAACGCACCTCCAACAGCTTTTGAGCTTGTTGAAGGACTGTCCTCTACTGTGCATAATACTGTGCATAATACTGCCTCTTCCACTGCAGAAATTCTGCGATATCTTATAGTGCCCTTCTCACGACTTCTCAAATGTTCGTGGATCCGGAGGATTACTACCCTGGAATCGTACAATCTAAATCCTTTGACCAGCTAATCCATTTCCAATCCCAAACATGAAATGCAAGTGTGCAAGCTGCGCATTGGTGTAATAATCCATGTTGCTCTAAATCCGCGCAGGAAATGACGATTCAGGCTAAAGAAGTGCTATCATCCGCCGCATTCAACAGCGTCCTCTACTGTCTCAACACTGCACTTCCGCACCCACATTTCTATACGAAACTTACCTATTTAGGTCCCCTCTACTTGCCTTTACATTTTTTATATATACAGGGTTGTTATAATTAATGTTCGCCTATTCAGAAGGCTCTAGAGCCGGTTCCATGGCTCCAAACGAAACACAATTTCACTAGTATGTAGTTGAAGAGTTGCGCTCTGCAAAATCTAAAAAAAAAATTAGTCAAAATTTTTTTAATAGGTGGCGCTGCGCCAATATTTAAGCCGATATTTGCAGATTCCTTTATTTTGTAAAAATCAAAATACAGGAAATTTTATTTCACAGTTGGTAAAAGTAAACTTTTTCAGATTCGTTATATCAATTTTGGTCAATCCAAATGAAACATACTAAATCACAAAATTTCACCCAACGCTTGAAAAAGATCACATTTTATTCAAATGTTCGAGGAACGACGCCAAAGTGACGTCACAACTTCGATAACTTCAAATACCCTTCTAACCACCTGACGATTTAAAACTTGCTGATAAAGGGTGTCTGTGATTACTTTGACACTGGAACAGTTGATTGTTTCTGAAAAGCATTTGAATCTACGCTTTGTGGAGAATGGTAAGTTTGAAAGAAAAGGCACTTCTTGTAAAGTAATTTTATGAAAATAGCAGCAACGCAGCTGCAGCTCTTCGAGAATTCCGGAAACTAAAAGTTGTTAGACGTGGACCAATGTCGGATCGTGGAGTTCACAAAATGATTAAAAAGTTCGAGGAAACAGGAAAACTGGACATTCTTCCTGGCAGAGGACGAAAAAATGTAGACATTTCTAGCATTGAAGATATTGCTACTGCTGCCGTGGCTTTAGAAAGCCAGTCATTATTTGGTAATGCAAGTGTGCCAGCTATTGCGAATGAAGTCGATATGCCGATTTCCACTGTGAGAAAAGTGATGCGTCAAATTTTGCGTTACTATCCATACAAGATTCAGAGGGTACCACAACTAATACAGGGTGATACCGAAAGTTGGCTATCATTTTCACTACAGTTTCTTGCATGAATGAATGTGGACGATTCTTGGCCCTGGAATGTTCTATGGACTGATGAAGCGCATTTTTATTTAAACGGATAAGTGAACACACACATCTGTCGAATTTGGGCAAAAGAGAATCCTAATGTTGTCCAAGAAGTTCCATTGCATGCAGCTAATGTGACAGTGTGGTGCGGTTTCACAGCTACGTTTATGATAGGGCCATATTTTTTTGAGGAACTAACATCCACAGGACCCATTACATGTTCCTTAAATGGGAGAAGGTATCGCAATATGTTGTCAAATTTTCTCATTCGCGAGCTGCAACAGCGAGGCTGCCTTCAAAATATCGTGTTTATGCAAGACGGTGCACCACCGCACATTACTAGAACAGTTCGGACTTTCTTAACAAGCCATTTTACAGAAGACCGCATCATAAATCGTTATTTTCAAACAGCCTGGCCACCACGATCGCCTGATCTAACACCATGCGATTTTTGGTTGTGGGGATTTTTGAAAGATTCTGTGTCTAAAGACAGATGTCAGACAATCTCTGATCTGAAAGACAGTATTAGATTTCATATTCGCTCAATCTCACAGAACAGTTTACGCAATGCTGTAGAAAGCACAATTATGAGAATGGAATGCGTTATTGAAAATGGTGGAGGATTCATTGAGCATGCGTAATGTTATTCTTCGCTATTTCCTCGTTGCCAAGCGACATGTTTTATTTTTGTTGATGCAGATTACATCACATGAAATTATATTTATTTGTCTGTATTGTTTGGAGTCATAGGTCAGGTTCTAGAGCTGTTTGATTAGGTGAACTTTAATTATAACAATTCGCAGTTCCTCGAAGTTTGTTGAAAATTTTAAATTTGTGTGCTTCGTCTGGATTGACTGAAATTGATATAATGAATCTGCAAACATCGCCTTAAATATTTGCGCAGCGCCACCTACTGACGAAAAATGTATTTTTTTTTTCGATTTTCGCAGAGCGCATCACTTCAACTACGTACTAGTTAAATTTTGTTTCGTTTGGAGCCATAGACCCGTGTAAAGCCTTCTGGATAGGCAAACTTTAATTAATCGAACCCTGTAGTTCTAAACCCCACTGTATAACATTACATTTAACATTACATAACATACATTTAGAGAAAATCTTTAACTTTGGATACTAACGATGATGATAATGACTAATATAAATCTTATATGTAACAAGATACTCATTACTTTAGCAATTACCATAAAATAAGTTAAATTAGAAAATAATCATTGCTAAAATTTAATGCAAAATTTCTTATGTTCTCTCTCTTCAGTATTTCTTATATTATTTAATTTGAAATAATTGTACTGTCAACCATCACTGAAAACAATTCTGATATATTTCGTTTCAGAAAATAATACCAATATATACGCAGCTGATTTGGAGCTTATGGATCTATTTGAGCCACCACCAGAACCGGTGTTCTCGCCCACATTTATTCTCATTACATGTGCCCTGAGCCTGGTTGCTGTTGCAATGGTAATCATCGTTGTCCTTGGTTGTAGGAGGCTTCAGAAATATAGACGTGGTTATAATGCTACCCCAACAACAGATGTAGAAATAGATCTTGAAAAGTTACCTTCAAACATGGCGTACCACAGGACATCCGCTCAACTAAATCCACGTCTTGAAACTTTAGAGTATCCCAGAAATGATATTATTTACATTAGAGATATAGGACAAGGAGCTTTTGGGAGAGTTTTCCAAGCTAAAGCTCCAGGATTACTAAAGGGTGAAGAGTTTACTATGGTTGCTGTGAAAATGTTAAAAGAGGAAGCAACTGAAGATCTTCAAACTGATTTCGAACGTGAAGCTTGTCTGATGGCTGAGTTTGACCATCCTAACATTGTCAAACTACTAGGTGTTTGTGCAGTGGGCAAGCCCATGTGTTTGTTGTTTGAATACATGGGTAAAGGCGATTTGAACGAATTTTTGAGAACGTGTTCACCAACAAACTACATAGTTAGAACCCCTAATACTGATATATATAATGATGTAAGACTAACGCACATGGATTTGCTGAATATATCACGTCAAATTGCAGCCGGAATGACTTACCTTTCTGAGCGAAAATTTGTGCATCGTGACTTAGCTACAAGGAATTGTCTAGTGAGTGAAGATATGGTTGTGAAAATTTCAGACTTTGGTCTGTCACAAAAAATATATACAGCTAACTACTATAAAGGAAACGATCATGATGCGATTCCAATTCGTTGGATGCCTTTGGAATCAATCCTCTACAACAAGTTTACTGTTGAATCCGATGTCTGGGCTTACGGTGTTGTTTTGTGGGAAATTTTTTCTTTCGCTCTTCAGCCTTACTATGGACTGACTCATGAAGAAGTTGTGAAGTTTATAAAAGAAGGGAATGTTTTACAATGCCCAGATAACACACCTTTACCAGTATATCAACTAATGAAAGCTTGCTGGAACCGCAAGCACTCTAATAGGCCGAGCTTCAAGACAATTTATAAAACACTGGGTATAATTCAAGAAGAGCTACTAAGACATGCCTATACAGAGCAGAAAGTGCATGTCTAATGGCTTTGTTTAATAAAAATAATGCCTAAATATTTTCGCACAAGAACTAATATTATTGTGATGTTTGCTTTCTTTTGATATATTGGCGTAAAGATAGTTGTCAAATAATTTGAATGCAATATTATAAAATGCAATATTAAAAAAAAACAATTTTGCATAATTTTGATAAAAATAATTCCTTTAGTCTAAACTTTTGTACACACAAATATTTTTAATTGTCTAAAGCGAATTTTAATTTCTAACTTAACTATTTTTTTGTTATTTTTTTACGATAAATTAAATGTTAAAACATTCTACTTAAGTAATGTTTTTCTTGTATTATTGCTCACTGTGCTTTTCTTATGACGCTTTTAAATTACTAAATGCAATGTTGTTTATGTTTATACACGTGTAAATGGCATAAAGAAAACATTTTAAAAATCTATTAATAGACTAATTATTAAAATATGTTATTTTCTAAAAAAATCATTAATGTTATTAAAAATATAATTCATATTGTCAGACGAATTACATCGCTTTAAAAAGTGTGGTATTACATATATAGAAATAAGTTGTACGGTAAAAAGCATTATGTATCAGAATTATTAATTTTATACGAAACGCACTGTAACCCTCTCCATTAATAAAAATTTCTTGTTCATATTTGTGTTCTAAGGATAAAACAAAACAAAACTAACTTTAATCGCTTAGAAAGGGTGTTTTGAGAATTATGACTATATTACAATCCTTAATAGCATAAAACTATCGTATTTTATCTATAATTTGAATCATTATTTTCTTTTAATATTTGAGTATTTAATGCAGTGATAAAACAAAAATCGATAAACAAATTTAATGAAAAGAATTTATCATAAATATTTTGGTTTTGAGTAATACGTTCTTGGAATTAATATTAATCTCTGAGATTATAAATGGGCTCTTTTGCCAAGTGCTTATATAAGTGCTTAATGAAAATGGTTTTTCCAAAGTGTTTATCGTTATATTTCTTTATTAAGGTTATATTTTAATAACGCATTAAATACACTGTTAAAATTTTCCAGCAAACTATCCAGTCATTCGACCGTTTTGATGGAAAACGGTCACATAATTGCAAGTTAACTCTATTCTGACAATAATATGGGTAATAATATGATCAGAATAGAGATGCACTGCAGTTATTTAACCGTTTTCTATAAAAACGGTCGAATGATTACACAATGTTCTGCAAATTTTTTTCTGCAAAAAACACTTTTGAATATAAGCTTTCGAAGCAAAATAAAATAGTTTTCATTATTATTGACAATGTTTACATGGTTCTGAAGAAAAACTTTAATTTTTTTTGCACATAAAGGATTTCAGAATCTTGTAAAAGTTATTCATTTATCTATCAGATATACCATGTATATCAGATCCACACAAGGAGAAACATTTAGTGATGCAGTGAAGCTTTCATTATGATTACAAAAGTATACCATGCCAAATTTCTAAAATCTTGTTACATACTGTAAATTAGTTTTTGTAGATAAGATTTATTATGTTTATATACCAAAACATTTCAATTTTTCCAAGTAATAATTGTTTTTCTTGTTGCTGTTTGATAACTTGTTGAATTCTGTTTATTTAAATATTTATATTTGTTATAACGTTTGTTATTTTTTTTATTTAACAAACGATGTAGTTTATTTAAAACCTATTTGTTATTAGCTTGTTAAACTGTTTCGTTATTTTTTTGCTTTATTGGAGAATTTAACTATTAAAATTGTAAAAGTTATTTGTATTTAAAGAAAAGCACAAATTATAAAATTGTTTTATCAGACAATATGTAATGACTAAAATAGTTGTTTTAATTGGTTTGTTAAGCATCGGTAAGATTTGTCCTTATTATTATAAAAGAAATACCTTCAGTGAGGATCTTTTAAAAGAAAGGGTACCTGAATCATTGTTCTCGTACAAGAAAAATTCTCACAGTAAACCCACACAGGAAGAACTGGGATCTAACCCAGGATCAAAGTTTCTCATTCTTTGACCATTATGCTAATTACTCGTTGAACTGGACCGATTTAGTTTTGTGGCAAATGTAATTGGTATGAAATGCTGAAATGTATTTGTAAAAACCGGTATACTATTTATTTAAATCTTACGGAAAATACCTATTTTGTGTGTGTATTTAAAATCAAAATAGAAATATTTTACTAATTGAAGCATGTTTATTTTTAAATAAGAACAACAAGAACATAAGAACAAAAGAAAATTAAAACGTTACAACCATGCCATGATGGCAGGTTCTACTCACTGAGCTCCATAATAGTACGGAGAACTAACTATCCTGACCACTTTCTGTCGCGACCGCATCTCGGGACCGTAATTTATTAACTAATAATCAAAATTTACGGAACCATTCATTTTAACTTACATTGAGCATTGATAATTAGTGAGCATTAGCTCGTTAAAATATACAAATACAGATCAATTTTTTAAATCATTTTTTATAAAAAATAAAAAATGCAAAAATCATAAACGTTTTGAAAGTATGTTCCGTATCTTTCAATGCGCGCAAGTAATGTATCCTGCACTGCTTACAATATTAGAGTTCTTTTGGTAACCTTTTTCAGATATTTATTAGTTTTGCTTATTTACATATTTTTATGAGCAATACTTAATAAATTATTCAAGGTTTTTGTTGAGTTTACATAAAAATTTATGTTTAAATAATCTGAAATTAATATTTGTGATGAAATGGATGACAAGTATTTCTGACAGCATCCAACGTCACAATGATGATTTCCGTTTATATAGCTAATCAGCGTCCTGATTTCACTCACAAGTGTTAACCAAAGCGTATAAAAATGAGTAATTCCTCACAAGATTTGAGAACTCCGCCTAGTGCGTGTGGTTCATTAATGTAACGAAATAGGAAGCTTGGCCTCCGTGTCTAATATTGTTGATCTCAGTGGTTCTACGTGTGAATTTTCGGCTAAATATTCATGACAAATACTTAATTCGAAACAATTTCAATTTGTTATTTTTTTAATAATCCCAGTAAGCTATTTCACTAACTACTTAACGATTTTGACGCGGAATAAAATGATAAACTACTTTTCTCGTATTTTTTTACAACTGAACATTTATCTTTTTTAACAGCTCAAATGTCTAACTTTGTAAATCAAATGATTATGATTAAAAATAATTAGGCAATTTGATCAAGTTGTTTGATAATATCAGTCTCACAAATTAAAAATAAAAATCGCCTGTATTTATTCCATTTTCTTTTAGTAGTATTAGTAAGTTCAAATTATCATATAATTGATGCAATTCTGTAAAAATGCATTTTTTAAATAGAAGGTCCTACATTTATTCTTCCTTTAAATCAGATTATGTTATCAATATCCTTATGATTATAATTAAAGACAATTTAAAATAAACTTGATTTATATTTTCCTTATATAAAATAGCTTTAACATGCTAAAACCTATTTAGTATTTACCAAAATTCTGTGAAATAAGCACAGTATTTTATCATTGAATTTTGTATTGCAATATTTGAATGTGAATGATGCCTTATATGTAAATAGATTCATAGTTTTAGCTAAAAGGTGTAATATTTAAAATAAATGTAACGCATTCAAGCAATTAAAAATGTAATTTATTTACTAATAATCAAAACGTAGGAAAAACTCATTTTAACTTACATAATGGTAATTAAAATATGCAAATACAGATCAATTTTTAAAAACATTTTTATAAAAAATAAAAAATGCAAAAATCATATACATTTTGAAAGTATTGTCCGTATCTTATAACTGTAATGTAAAGAACAATGTATTTTAACTAATGTATGTGCTATACTGTAACGTCAGCGCTTGTATTTGACATGTAAATATGTTCTTTGTACTATTAAATAAAAATTTAGTAAATACATGAAACCAGTGTAATGGTTATTACTTTATTTAGTACGTATTCACAGTTACAGTCCTAGCTAATGCATATTCAATAGAGAAAAATGTTTAAAGTTGATGGAAGAAGCCAATATAATTCAGGTAGAATATGAGGAAGCTTGTTGTAATTTACCAGCTGATTAAAAAAGTGTCCAGACCAGAATTCAAACCAGGGACCTTTGTGTTAAGCTACCAATACTCTGACAACTGAACTATCCTTGACAAATCTGTCGAACACAATTCACCCAGAGAACATTGTTGGTTAATAGGTCCATTTGATTGACAGGATCAGTAGATGAATAGGTTAATTAATTTTTCAACAAGTTTCTCTAAGGGAATTTTGTCCGCCTGGTTTGTCCACGATTACACAGTTGCCAGTGCATTGGTAGCTTTATGCAAATGTCCCTGGTTAAATATTTGACCTTAATACCTTTTCCCTTAATCCGAAAGTTACAAGTCGTGTTTTGTATTTACCAATTGGAATAATTATGCTAAATTTCATAAATAAAGACAAGTGTTTGTATCCCCAGTTGGCACAGGATTGGCAGCTTTATTCAAATGTCACTGGTTAAAGCTTCGACGGGTAGCTTTTTCCTTTATACGAAAATTACAACTCGTGTTTTTGTATTTACCAATTACAATAATTATGCTAAATTTAATAAACAAAGGTAAGAGTTTGTAATTATAAACATGCAATCCTAGCCACCGGAAGTATATCGAGATTCAAGATTTTTCGTTTACCTCCAGCAAAAATTATTGATCATAAGTGTTATAATTTTATCATTATTCCAGGTTACATTCCTGCACAATGAATGATCAATAGAGAAAAAGTTTAAGAGTGAAGAAAGTGACCAATATATTTTATGCTGGAAATAGGGAAGCGTGTTATTAAAAAGAAGCATACCACCTTTGCTATAGGATAAATATTCCGATTATACATTTATCATTTACCTCGAATGAAACGTTCTTCAAATTTATTGATTTTTCGATGTGACACCACTGTTCAATGTGTTATACGTTACACAAATACTGTATTGCCAAAAAATCACCGAGCACCTACAATTTTACACAGTTTGCCGATACCTAAGTCTCGATCCATAGTTCACGAATTCTTCTGAAAGTTTAGACATATAAGAAAAATATCTGGCTTCATATTTTTCAGAGAAGGTTTAGGGTGTTTTGGGTACCAACAATAAATTGAAAAGGAAAAATTAATACTTTGGATCGCCATTTGTAGCTGCTACAGCACACGACTATGTAGATATAGGTGTATCATTTCTGTTCTTTTTGTCATAGCATGCATATTTATGGAGATATGATATGTTTCTTTACAATTTTCACGAAACGTTCGTAAGTTTTTTCTTCATGGTAAGCAGGGTTTTAAACAAAATTTAATGGCACTTTCTGAAAACGTGACAAAGTGCCACGGTAACAACAAAGTACAATTAGAATATAAATATATTAAAATTTGGATGAAATCCGAGCATTTGTATGAAATAATTTTTTAACTGCGCATTTCCGAACGATACCAGGAATATACAGAGTGATCATAAAAAAAAAAAACTTTGCCGATATATGGAACTCTAGCGGCCGGTCATGATGATCGATCATGATGAGATTTCAGATATAGTTATTCAGAGGTATGAGCTCGGGATTCTGTGAACGGCAACAAATTGGCTCTCACTTTTACTGTTATAGGTACAGAAACTCGAAATTTTCGAATGGCAAAGCCCACTTTTTTTTTGTCGCAAAATGCTCAGCGCATGCGAAAACCCTAAATAGTGCTGAAACGGTACGCGCATCACTATAAACCGACGCGTTATGCACGCACAAAAAACAGCTCTGCGAACGGACAAAAAAAACACGATCGGAGCGCACGGAGGAAATTTTCATATGACAGAGGCAAGAATTTCTATGCTGACTATCTGGCGAACGGCGTTCTGTGATTGGTGTCTTTTCTGTGTCATATGCAAATTTCCTCCGTGCGCTCCGATCTTGTTTTTTTTGGCCGTTCGCAGATTTGTTTTTTGTGCGTGCATAACACTCCCATTTATAGCGATACACGTACCGTTCCAGCGCTATTTAGAGTTTTCGCATGGGCTGAGCGTTTTGCGATGAAAAAAATGGACTTTGCCATTTGAAAATTTCGAGTTTCTGTAACTATAACCGTAACCCTGAGCGCCAATTTGATGCCGTTCACAGAATCCAGAGTTCATACCTCTCAATAACAATATCTGAAATCTCATCTCGATCATTTAAACAGACCGGCCGCTAGAGTTTCATACATCGGAAAAGTTTTTATTTTATGACCACCCTGTATATTCATTTTCATCAGTTGATTGTTATAAGTAATTATATTAGCCATTAAGAATTATTAAAATATAATCAAAATTACTTTATCTGGACTTTATTTTGTGCCCACACTAAGAAATCTTTTTATTTTACTTTAATGGCATACAGTCATCGTTTGTGTTCTTGTTGTTTGTAAAATTACATTTAGGCACACACATTCTAAAAAAAATTACAATGTTTTCTTCTGGACAATTCTCGAATAAGCGCAAATAAAATAATAGCAACATTTAAATTATACTGCTGACGCCCTTATAATGGTTGAAAAAGTTCTGGGTTTTTTCTAATGTATTTTAAGATATTTTTAGAGTATTTTAAATATCTTTTAAATATCTTTATATTATATGTATCACCTGAAAGTAATTTTTGTACAACGTATTGTGGTTTTATATGTAATTTAATTATTTAATTGAAGGACTAGAATTTTAGAACTAGAATTTTAACTTTCATTTATTGAAATTGGAAAATAATATTTTAGATCTCCATTACTAGCCGGTAAAGCACATAACTATATGAATATTGTGTACAGCATTTATGCTCTTTTTGTCTAAGAATAGTATGCATATTCATGGAGATACATATGTTTCTTTACAATTCTCAAGAAACTTTCGCAAGTTTTTGCTTCATGGTACGCAGGGTTTTAAACAAATTTAATGGCACTTTTTGAAATTTTCACAAAGTGCGACAGAAACCTCATAGTACAATTAAAATATAAATATATAAAAATTTGGATGAAATGTGCGCATTTGTATGAAATAGTTTTTAACTGCGCACGTGCGAACGATTCCACACATATATGGGGCATTCTCACAATCTTTTGACTTTTATGTCCCTGAATAATCATTTTTATTGTAGTACATTTTCTTGTGTTTCTTTTATTTCATATGCTGGGGAACATACCATTGCATGATTGCATAACAATATTAACGACATAAATAAGTTTTGGACGATGCTGGGGGTCCAAATACCAGGAAAATTCCTATACCGTCATGTGTCCCTGATGCTGATTTTTAAGTTTGGAGCTGTCAGTATAAAATTATTTCAATAAAGGTAATTCGATGTAATTTTTTTTTTTTGCCGAAACTGGGACAATTGTTTTATAGAAATATACAGCGAAAAATTAACCTACACACATTTTTACGGTTGATATTATTTTTTGAACTCTGTCCCTGGCTTTTTTATCCTTACAATCCGTCTTGCTTAACTTATACAGAAAATCACTTCAGATGCAGCCACAGAACCTGCACTTTTCAAGGCAAATATATTTTTTTTTTTATTTAATCCAATGTAAATAACTGTTTCTAAAAATCAATGAACATTGTGGCTAACACTTTGTCTTAACATGATTTGCCTAAAATAGCTGGTAATTTTCCTTACCGTTCCATCCTTATCGTCCCTTTTTTCCTATACCCTCCCCCTTTTTTACCTTACCATCCTTTCTTTAACACCCCTTTAAGACAATGTTATGACAAAATTTTGTACTAAAAATACTACATTGTTATTATTTCTTATTTGAATGTCTTGTGGGTACTATGTAAATTTATTATAAGTAAAAATTTAGAAGAAAATAGAAAAGTTATATAGGTAAAATGATAAGGAAAATTAAACTCGCAAGTTTAACTTAAACCTCAGTTAAATAAAAAAAATTTCGCTGCTGACCATTTTTTCTTTATTTTGATTCATTAAGGCATTCGTCTATCAGATTAAAATGTTATTTTATCAAGTTTAATTTCACAAGATTTTTATTCCCGAAAGTCAAAAGATTGTTAGAATGCCTCCTATATTCCTTTTCATGATTTGATAGTTATAAGTAATTAAATGAATCATTAAGGATTATTAAACTATAATAAAAATTACTTTATCTGGACTTTATTTTGTGCCCGCACTAAGAAATCTTTTCATTTTACTTTATTTGCATACTAGCAGGCTATGCCCGCTGCGCTGGTCAATATTTCCAAATGAACCTTCGATTAAACTAAATGGTGAATTTGAACTTGTATTTTAAACAATATGGATCTTCAGCTTGACCTTGCACATTACTGAAAACGATGCGAACGCCATTGCGATATAATGTTATCTTAAGCGTTGGACAAAATTTTGCAATTAAGAAGTAATTGTTTTAGTTGATTATAAACAGCGCACTTATGGTCGGGTAATGAGACCGTTATGACAACAGGAATTAATACCTCTGTAACTAATCAACATATAATGAAATCGTATATACTAACACCATTCCTAAAAGTCATGCAACAGGACCACTTGTAACAAAATATGTTCTGTACTTTTTTTTTAAAAAGGCTAAACTTTCATAATCAGGTTCACTTAATTTTTGAACTTTTACTGTTGCTCTATAACTAAGTACCCTTGAACAATATGTATACACTAAAACCTTTCCAAAATTATTACCTAACTAATTGTGGTATATCCTACGAAAGTATTATAAACAATCGGAATGAAATACAAATTTCCGTTGTAAATATATAGTAGATGATGATGATGCGATTTTGTGTAATAGAATTCATAGTAAAGTTTTCGTTTCAAACAAAAACAATGCTTTCAACATTAAAGCTAATACACCAATATGTGAAGTATCCGATTACGGAAGGTTAACTTGAATTCTCATGAGCAACTACTCAAAGAAAAGTGAATATGTGGCTTTTGTGATACTTTTATGTCAGCCGGGCGCAGGTAATAAATCAATAAAGATTGTTTTCATAGCATATTTTTATTTTATTATTTTCATTTAAAACACAAACCTTTCACTCATTTAATTTAAAATGCATGCCTTATACTAATTTCATTTAAAAAACTGAAAAGATAAACAATAACAGGAAATAATGCCATAATTAAAAGCAAAAAAATATTTTTAATTTACATACGCAAAATTTAACTACTGCTACTGGGAATTTTAAAAATGCTATCAGCGAGATGTGCGCACGGTTGTTATAAATGTACCCATTTTTTCTTCTTATCGAGGAGCAATTTATAAATCGCACAATATTATTCCAATTCCAATTTCTTTCATTGAGGAACCTATGACCGGAAAAAATGGAAAAAGACTCTTGTAGATTCTTCGGATGACGGCATCTGACGCCATAAACAGAGTTTATATATATGAAAATAATTTTTAAGTCGTTACAAACATTGCTTTCATACTTAAATATTTTCATTGGTACTACTTGTTATCCCGTCGACCAATTTCGCCAAATTATATAAATCGCCAAACCATTCGCCAAATTATATAAATTGACATAATCTTTATTTTAAATAACGAAATAACAAATAAATTAGTATAACATTAATAAAAATACAAATAAAACGTCGAAATTAAAATCACTTGATGACGTAAACACGTGTAGTTTGTTTAAATTCAAGTGAATTTGATATTTACGATCAACCATTATTGGCATTTAATCTTATAGTTTGACGATAGATTTTTGGTCGACGGAATATCTAAGTAGTACCTTTTCCATTTTTGTTTTATAACGCTAAATTCTCAGTAATTTTTTCCCTTTTATTTTACATAAAATCACTATTTTTTAAAAAAATTAAGATGCTTGCATTTTTATTTCAAACTCATAGAGCCGTTTTTATTTTTTAGCCAAAAGAGTTGATTTGAATTTTTTTGCGTTGCTAGAATAACGGATGTAATGATAGATATTTTGAGGTTTAGATGCCAAAGACACCGCCAAATTAGAAAAATATGAAATGTGTCATGAACTGTTGGACTTAAAAAAATTTATTTGGTAGCATTCGATTCAGCATACAAAACTACATTAAAATATGCTATCATTTGACGCATAATTTTGATATTCGATTTTTTTCCCCTCCCCGTGCAAAAACCATTAGGGGTGACACTTTAGAAAATCCTTTCTTAGCAGAAGTTTATGTCATAAGAAGTATTTTTACCACGATTTTCAAGATTTTAGGTTCAGTAGTTTGCGCTGTGCGTTAATTAGTCCCCTAATCCAGACTTTATTTTATATACTATATTAGATATGCGATTTTGCGGTGAATCGATGATCGAAAATTAGTCCAATATCATTTGAAATATTACATAACAGAGGAGAAAGTACGAAGAAAGACGAAGAAGAAATGACGAATTACAAAAGACTTGTAATTTTTTTTTTCAAAATGTTGAATTTTTCCATAGTAATAACGTATTAGAAAATAAATTTCCTTAAAAATTATTTTTACTTCCTAGATTACGAATCTGTGAATTTTCCTATAAATGAAATTGGCGATATGACTTGAGAAAATAGATAATATTTGCATAAATAAAATGGGTAATATTCGTTGATCTGAGTTCGAGTTTATAAATATCACATGCTTTCGGAATTACGGCGAAAAACATTTTAAAAAGTATGAAATTATTTTACAATATGTATGTGTGGCAGAAATTCACACTGAAATTTAAGTATTCGATTCCATTTTTAAAATATTAACTGATATCTATATAAGTTACAATTGAATATGAAAATGTACTCAAAAAATGATCTCTTTCGCCTAAAAAGAACACCATTTGTGAGAACATCCTCAAGCTAATGTCACGCTTATGCATTTTTGGCTTAAAATCACATTGTTTGGCGACAAAAGAAAAAGAAAAAATTGTAAAGAAAAAAATAGTAATTACACATGTGACTCACAATTACATCTGCTTGTTTCTTCTATAAGTCACGTGATGGGACAATTAGATATAAAAAAAAAAGAAAAGAAAAGAACACAACAGAAAGAAAATGTCGTTAAAATTTCATCTAATCAAATTTTCAGATTCGTTTCCATATCTAACGCAAGCGATAAAGAGCCAAATATTGCGTATCAAGTGTAATATTTCTTATTAAATTAATTTTTAAGCATTACAAATATTTCTTTCAGGTTTTGATTAAATGTTTCCGTTTTTTTAATATTATCACTCATTAAAACGGATTTTCTTCTTCTTTTTTTCTTTTTTTTCATTTAAATAAAATTAGTAACAGTTTTTCTTTTATTTTTCGAGGTTTAATAGCCGTTTCAATTTTTTTTTTTTATCAACGATGAATTTCGCCAAGAAATAAAATGGTAACCTTATCGCCCAAAATAACAGAATTTTCCCTCATAATTCTAAAACTAATATAGGTAGAATAATATGTTATAGATTAAAAAATTCCCTGAAACAATACCTATCTAACGGTATAGGTTCCGTAAAAATCCATGCAGTAGAACTCGAAATCTAGGCGTTCGGAACGAAATTTCCGTTTGGATTTTATATATATAATAGATAATAGAATAGATAATAGATTTTATATATATATAATAGAATAGATAATAGATTATGTGTTATGAACTATCTCAAAGTTTAAAACAGATCGCATTGTTAGATTTCCTAATTTTAACAATATCGCGTTATCTTAGTTCCACATTCCACCACCAGGGAGCGCACTCTATTCTTAACGAAAGCGTATCTGAACGAAACTCCTTCATGCAACCTTTCCGTAGATACATGAATCGGGAGGGTGGCGGTCTTAACCAATAATTTAATATAATTGCTGAAATTACTACGAAAAATATTTTAAAGGGGCCCTACGCGGGCCCCTAATAGAGTTAGAGGAAATCGGAAGACGGCAAAATAATCGCGGGGAAAAGTTTGCTTGGGTGCTTCGGAGCTACTTTTGGCGCGAGATCTAAGCTCTACGACCAATAGGAGCCCAGATATTTAAGGAAATATGAAGTAACAAAGTCCAAAATAACAGAATTTTCCGTAATGATTCTATAACTCATCTAGGTAGAATGATGTGTTATAGCTTAAAACCTTCCCTGGAACGATACCCATCTAACGGTATAAGCTCCGTAAAAATCCATGCGGTAGAACTCGAAATCTCGGCGTTCGGAACGAAATTTCCGTTTGGATTTTATATATATAATAGATATTCATCGTTTGTGTTCCTTGTTGTTTGTAAAATTAGTTTTACGCACACACATTCTAAAAACAAGCATTTAGCTACATTTTTTTAAATTAAAACTAAATACTTCTACCTCCAAAATTAAAAGTTTTGTCCTTTTAAACGAATCACAATTTTTTCGTTCAATAAATTGATTTTTTTAAATCTTTTTTTATTTAAGAAATGAAAAGAAACAAATTACGTGCAATAAATTCGAAAAATAAACATTTATATCAATTACAAATAACTTATTTTTTTAAGAAGAAAATAATTTCTGAAGGTAATAAATAAAATATTATTAAATATTTTATTTATTTATATATAAATATTTATATATAAATAAATGGAAAATATTTCATATTTAGCTATTTTGATTCAATAAGACTTTTCTACTATTAATGCATTGAATAATTATATAAAAATACACATTAGAATTTAAAAAATGTATTTAAAAATACTACAATTAATAAAGTCTGTATCTACATAAGTTTAAATGACAAAGAATCATAAAATTAAAATTAAAACAAAAATTAGATAATTTACGTAAAGATTGTTTATCTGATAATGTGTCTAGTTAGTTTCTATCTAGATTTTCTTTATGGTCTATCGGTTTAGTCTAGGCTATTTTGTGTGCACCTTTAACCCTTTATGTACTGAGTTATGAATTCATGAAAATTTTATCTTCAAATCACTTTTTGCGAATTGTTTAAACTACATTAGAAGATTTACATAATCATTTAATAAATTTTAAAAGGTTTTTAGAAGAATTGGAGAATTTAGAAGGATTAATTAAATTTGAATTTATAGAGATTTTGTGCAATATTTATAACCCCATTCAAATCTTTTATTTAAAATATTTTTCTTAGTATTTTGTAGAATAGGGAAATGTACAAATATAATTTTCTTACAATAGAAATATAGAAATATTTCCAAATTGGGAAATTCCACACCCCTCCCCCCGACGCCAAGAAAGCTGAAAAGTTGCAAAGTCAAAACCAATCATCCTTTTAAAAGTATTTTTGTTTTGTGTAACCAAGAATGCTTTCGGAACAAGATAAAGCCATGTATCTATAACTCATTCTAAACTGTATTACAATTAATCGATGCATTAAATTAATGTTATAAGAAGTCATTTTAATGGTACTCATAAGCACCATCAATAGATAAAGGGTTTTAAACATGCATTTGTTTATATTTAAGTAAAGGAAATAAAGACTTTTTAATGTATGAGCACAATAATGAAAATGCCAATAATCTATGCTTATATGGAATATTTATACTTGAAAGCAATGTCATGTTCAGAAATTAATGGCTATTTTTCTTTCTAAGATTGACAAAATTTTACGAGATTGCTTAAAAATTGTATTTGATTAAGTTTCACTGCTATTTCATTTTGTGTGTGCTGATAGTAAAGATTTCATTACTATACCGTGTTCTCTGAATTGCATATGAGTTTAAAAATGATTTTTCTTTACCTTTTTTTTTCATACATACATTATCATGGAATAATTTTAGCTTTTCTTCGTTTATTTGTTTCTTATGCTAGATTATATTTTAAATTTATACCGACATAAATTTATGAGTAGATAGATAAAAATTTTCGTCTTATTTGCTTTTTGACGAGACATCCCTTTCTCTTATGGAAGACGTCTTTGAGCAGAAAAAGCAATGTCGCATCTTTGCTAATTTTAAGACATCTGAAAGAAAATATGAATCTCAGTGGCGTAGTGGTCAGAGCGTTCGACTTCCATGCAACAGGTCCATAGTTCAACTCCAGGCTGGTCAATATTCACACAGTTTTCAACCCTTCGCTTTCGATAAAAGGAGTAAAAACCTTGTGTGGGAACTAGATACTAAGGATCCCGCTTTAGGCCGACCATCTAACCGGGGCATATGCTGTAAAGCAACTCAGGGTTAAGAAAACAAGGTTGGACAATCTATGGCATGAACACTAATGGATCGTAACGCCACAGGTTAAATTTTTTTAGAAATCTAATAGAATATTTCAATAAAATTTGAAGCATTAATAATCCTTTTTTAACAGAAAAATGTTCTACATATTTTCTCTAAAAGATAAAATATTTGGCAAAAATTAATTTGATGTTATTTGGTAATTTATTACTCAGTAAATTAACTACAAAATATTAGAAATGATGTTTTTGACCAGTAAACACATTTAACAAAACAAAGCATAGATAAAAATGCAATTAGCGGAATGAGCTCATTTAACTTGAAAATGCTATGTGTAAAAAAGAAATATAAACATAACATCTTGGATTTTTCATTCTGAATAACACATTCATGAACTAGCATTCTCTAAGCCTTTTCTTAAAGCCTTTTTTCAATTCTAAAATCATCCTTTTCTCCAGTTTACGCTAAAATCTAAACGGGATTGAGATGTAACATGCTTTTTGACATCACATTAATATTAATAAAAAAATATTAACTTTCATATCTTATGTTGAATAACACATTGTTAACCCTTTTGTATCAATTTATAATCGGGGTTCGCATGCGTCTGAAAGAAGAAAGATAAAAAAGGTTAAAACTGATTCGAATGGTTTAATTCTAGCAATTCTACACAACAATGCTAAATAGAAATTTCTAAATTGTTGGTGAAATAGGAGAAAAACTTTTTTGCTTGTTTTAGGTAACTATTTTAAGTCTCTTTAAACCACAAACAAAATCTTTCACAAAAATAAAAATTAAAAAGCAAAAAGAAACCCTACTAAAAATGGCTTAGTAATCAAAGTAATATCAGATATATAATTATGATTTTGAAGCTTATGTGTATATTAGTGGATACATGTTTCACAGATGGCTATATTTCGTGCATTACTTACTGAATACATAGCATATGGAGAGCTTTAATGCGTGAATCCATATTACGAGTCATAATGTGCTTCAGCAGAATTTAGCTTGTATTATTACAAAGGAGAATGTGTTTCTATCCCATACTAACATATACGATTTGCAATATACGATAAAGTACTCTAAATACAACATATATTAAGTCAAAAACTTTAATTATTTCATGAATTAGAAAATAGTATGCTCAAATAGTCATATACTGTGATGTATAGTCAGATAAATGAAGAAAAAAGAATACTCATACTTTTCTAATCACTAAATTGTTGCATAGTCACAAAGGTGACGTTAGTATAGGGAATTTCCCTTCTAGAGTTATATTTTCTATAACAAAGCTTTTATGTAGAGTTAAAAAAACAAAATGTTATAAATGTATGAACATCACATTAATAATCCTATATTACAATACGAGCAAATTTTGTGTATATGTGTGTGTTTGTTTATGTAAATTTTATCTAAAAAAGGAATCTTACGATTTTGACTTAATATTGTATCCTACCTTTTTAGATTACGAGAAAACTATTGGGTAGATCACATGTTCGAGAAAATTCGATTAGTGGGTCATTTTGCTATGACTAAAGCTCAAAGCATTTCAATGGGAAAGAAAGCTGAAACAGTTTTTATGTTGTTGAACAGTAGGGTGGAGTGAAAAAGGCAATTTTTTTTTTTATTATTTCCTGACTCAACAAATGGTGCAGTTTTGCGAAAAAGACACTGAGTTCCACACAGGGTGTCAAAGACAGGAATGTTAACTCAAAAATTAAAAAAAATCAATTTATTTTATTTAAATTTAATGTTTACAGTAGCTTTATTTTCTGACTTAAAAACACTTCTAATTATTAAAAGAAAACAAGAAAACATTTTATTTTGATCGGTCTTCCATTTTAGATTCCGCATGAGAGCCAAAAATGTCAACTTTGGTGTCAAACTTTGCCAGTTCATTTCATGGATTCCACTGCGAATGTATCCATCCCTGGCTTCTGCCCCACATGTTACCAATGATGCTTGTGTCACCGGTCGCACATGCCTCTCTACTGCTTGAGAATGACAAGGGAGCTTCTGTAATTCAAATTGTGAACCGTTTCCGATCATATGTGCTATACTGTCGTAACTGAGGTTCATGGTAGCTGGTGGTTCCAAAGGTTTGTCCCAATGGATCATCTCAAAATATTTCTCTGATTCGAAATTTAAATTTGGAAGATCGAATTGGCGTATTTCCCCCTTCCAGTCAGTTTTTCTTGCTTTCAGTATTCTTTTGAGGTCCAGTTCTCGAATATGTGATCTTTCATCTAACAGCATTGCCAACAGAATGTTTTCAGTGTGAGCGAAATAAGAGTTCCTCTGAATAACTTCGTGAACGATTGACTTAAAATGTTCTGGGAATAATGAGCTTTTTTTTTATCATTCCGTGCAGGTGACGTGCTCCATGAGTAGCTCCTGGTATTTTCTTTATTTCAAACCAGGGTGGCACGTAAAATTACATGACATATTCGCACATAAAATTTCATGACATATTCTACTAGGAGCTTAAAGTGTTCTGTTGGTTGGGCCGTCGATGCATATAGGCGAAGAATGCTGCTGGCTGTAGTGAGCCATCTTGGATAAGACATCGTTCCGGGACTTCTGTTTGCTAAATCTGGAAGACTCTCCTCCGACGATACCGCCCTAGAAATATCGAAGATATATTTTTGGTCTGCAATGAGGTCTTTTTTATCAATTTCAGGCAGAGCAACTGGAATAGCAACAAAATTTGTCACAGCAAGGGTTTCGCACGTTTCAATAAATTTTCCTATTGTTCCCGAAAACTGGTGTAGTCCAGGTGTCTTTCCGTCAATCTTCTGGAAAAGGCGTCGAAGAGTTAGTTTGTTCAGAAGTAGTATGCAATAAGCATACAAAACTACTAACCAGTGCAATTTATGGCGAACAAAGATTTCAAGCCGTATAATTGCACCATTTTTCTTCCCAACTTTGCCGCTCGTTCCATCACAACCAACTGCAACCAGTTCCGAAAGTGTAACCCCTGTCTGTGTGCATTTGGTGATGCTTTGTATAATATCCGAACTAGAGCCTGAATCCAGAGTCACATGTCTTATATAAACAGAACCAGGTTCTGACAACAAAACAATATGTTCTTCCACAGCTATAGTCGTATATAAAGTATTTTCTTTTTTTCTTGCATTATAGTTTTGTCCTTTCTTCCACCGAAGTAGATACTATGAAAAGACTGTGTTATTTCTGTAGAATTAAGCTGTGATCATACCTTTCGACGTTCTCTCCTCAGCTTACTCTTGTCAATAACTTTAGATTGAGTATCTTCGGATACGATCCCTATATCACGAAGCACAGAGGATGCAATGATAGCAGCTGACCTATCCAATAATCCCGTTCTATCATAAGCGACGTCTAGATTTGGCAGTGGAATTCTCATTTGGCCTGTCTTGGAAGTTGAGGGAGTTTCATTGTCAGTTATCTTCCGACATTTGGCTTCATGATAAACTTAACCGTCATAATCTTCAGAGATATCTTCCATTTCTGAACTAGATCCTAAGACGGCGTTTGCTTCTAAATCTGTAAGAAGCATTATCATTCAATTCATTTGCTTTAGATTCCTGATTTTCCCTTCTACATTGCCTTTCTCTTACACACTTCAATTTTTGAGTTGCAGAAACATCTATTGATCTATTGCCATTTTTCTCTCATGCCGTTGGTCTGCTAAATAGTTTCATTCCAAGGTTGGGACTTTCACGGAACACTTGCATTGTTTGTTATTTAAACATTTGCAAACAGAAATATCAAACAAAGTACTGTTTGCTTGGTGAAATAATTCTTTTCTAATTTTGTCAGCTTCCTTTCGAAATTTCGATATTATTTTTATATTTTTGTACTTTTCATAGTAATTTCTAATAAGACGTATAACTTCTTGATAACATACGACAGGCAAAGATGCTTTCTTCCAAATTCTATCAATGTCACAAGAAACAATTTCGCTGCTATCTTTTACTGAAGGATCTTTCTTGTTCACCTGCTTCCACAATATACCATTTTTTATCCATAGGAAATGCTTCATTCTATCAGCATTGGTGGGTAACACTGTCTCTTTCAGTTGTACTGGAGTTCCAAAAACACTACAAAGAATTTCTCTTCTAGTTGGGGTCATGGTTAAATTAAAAGTCCGTATTGTCCTGTTCATAAAAATAAACAATTTTGTGTCGAAAAATTAGTTGTTTAAACAAAGACAAGCAACAAACAAAGAAAACAGTTGCAAAAACGAATCATCCAACATAATAATAGACACGTGTCTGCTTAGGTCATGCTAAAATAGTAATCAGTTTAGAATACGTGCTGCCATCTAGTAGATTTTTGAGTATAAATTTCCTATTTATGTACGAATTGCATTTTCGAGCACTGACATCTAATATTTCAAAATTGATCAATAACGTTTTAATAAAGCAATTTATTAATGAAAACCTAATTAATTAATGATAATTTACAAATTAATCAATTATCCAATTAATTAATATTAATTTACAAATTAATTAATTATTCAATTAATTAATTATTTTTTTCACAAAAAGGCATTAAAAACTTTTAAAAATTCAATGCAAATATTCCCTTGAGGTGTGGAACCTCAAGATGGCAACATTTTGAGCTAAAATTTAGAGATAATTTGTTCCAGCCAGTTTCAAACCATATTATGACTCAAGCAATGTGAATTTCGAGAATAAGCTTTTTCGCTCCACCCTATTGAACAGTTGGCAGTAAACGAAATCGCAGTTACAAAAATTTCACCAAATTTGGCGATAGTTGGCGAAATATTGTCAACATTGGCAAGATTTGGATGACAAACAGACTTTCAGGAATCCCTATGCCAAAACACATGCTTGGCACCAAATAAAAGAATGTCGTCGAATTTGACAATATTTAGCGAAACAATTGGCTTTCAGAATCTGAAGGAATTTTCTAGAAATTCCCAATAGGAACCGAGACACGTGATTCAAAGAATCAGAGTCCAACTAAAAATGTTGTTTGGAAGGATGCCCTTTCATTGTAAATTTGTTAGTGATGTAAAATCTTTAAATGTATCCATAGTTTTAATATAGACTGTTTCTGTAAATAATACTTTTATAAAATAAAATGCTTTAGATCAGTAATACAGCGAGAAATTGTTATGTCGAGTTGAACACAAAACTAATTTTTACCGAGCGAAGCTCTGGGTTATCCGCTGGTTTTACTTTATTTTAATACTTCACTAAAATTTGTTTTGAAAAATAAAAACTAAACGTCGCTTTCGTTAACGAATATCAATCACGCTTAAGATTTTTCTTCTCCGAACGATTACCAAAGTTAAATGCAAAAAATTTTACTTCGTATAGTTTATTGTTTTTTAATCATTTTTTTTTTCTAAAACGTTATTGTTTATTGTTTTTCCTCATGCTGCTCAAAAGATTTATCTCACGTCGCTTAATATAGTAGACTTGAACAGGTAAATATGCCGATAACGACTATTTTACAAATATCAGAACCTGTGAGAAAATATTTTTTGTAGTCTATCAGCTATGGGTAAAAATCACAGTATTTAAAAATAATTATTAATTATTAAATACCAGTTTCCTCATTTTCTAAAGCACGTAATCCTTTTTCTAAAAAGATTTTAACTTTTGATATGCTGTTACTGGCACACTATACGAGATGTGGCTAGTAAATAACTGGACTGGTGCTGACACCGTCAAACAGGAAGCGTGGTGCAGTCGTTGATGTAGTCAAACTTTTATTGATACTATTACGTTGTATGTCCCCCATTCATTGCTCGATTACCAAAGTCATATGTCGCTCAGTTTGGCTGTGGCGTCTGCTCGGAGAGAGCGGTGTTTCAGTGATTCGCCGGTAAAACTATACGTGTTCAGAGGGAACAACGGGTTAACCTCAAGGGGTACACTATTCTTGTGTTGATTTACTGAGAAGTTTATGAGTTACACAGTTGTAATTTATGAATTATTAACGTTTTATAGGCATTGTCAGCTTTGTTTGTCATTTTATACCTAAAACTTTTAAATTATTCATGTTATTGTTACAAAAAGAGCTTAGTTCCTATAATGTAATTCATAAAATGTATTTATTTTTGATAGTTTTAAGTTTAAATAATTTTAAGAAGCTGGAAATATTTCAGTTAATTTTAAACTATTTAAAAAAATAAAAAATCCTCAGACGCTTGATTTTGCGAACCTCTTTTTACGAATTCTCCGTTTTTACGAACTGATATACTGCTCCTGATCAGTCTCAGAAGTACTGAATCGCGATCAGAAGTATTGTTAAAATTCGCTCCATTTTACAAACTAGAATAATGCAAACTCTCTTTTTTACGAATTTATTCTTTTTCAATTTATGTTCTGTATTTTGTCGAAAGGAGGAGGAGGGAGGAGGAGGCGGGAGGAGGAATTGAATAATAACTAGAAAGAGTGGAGGAAAATTCCCCAGTGCAAGTGCGGAGTTGTCACGTGTCATTGGGGAAAGAGTGGGGAGGTGTCAAAAGAATTTTCCTTACACTACAACAGGATATTTTCCAGGTTCGTATACAGTGGCCTTTTTATCATATTCTCATAGCCGTTTCACATTTTGTCATTCTCAAGTGTGTTGCTCATACAATCTTTCAGATTTCTTGAAGATGTCAATCAAACGGAATAGAACATGCTTCACTTTAGATGTAAAGAAAAAAATCCTGAAAGAAGTGGAACTCTGAGAAAGACTTATCGCTAACAATTATGGAATACAGAAAAGTTCATAGAGCAGTCTCATCAAGGAGAAAACAAAAGGTAATTGCCGTAGGAAATGCATCTAATTAAGTTGCAACTTCCCGAAAATACTTTCAGAAGGAAATTTTTCCTGATCTTGAGAAGGTTCTTGCTGCGGATGATGAGAAACAAACATTACAATTGACGGAAAACTTTTGAATGAGCAAGCTGACATATTTGCTACGAAGCTAGATGCCAAGTATTTCAAGGGTTCAGATAGTTGGTTGCAAAAATTTAAGTTAAGGCATGGTCTGACAAGGAGAGGGCCAACCTTGTTTGTTTGTTTGTTTGTTTGTGTTTATGACGGCCGATTATCAACACGTGGGATATAGGCCCTGGGGGGAGTGCCCTTCGTGGGGGTCTTTCTAAGGGAACCTAACCCGTATTTACGCATGGGAAACCACGGTTTCGAAGAAAACCACGAAAACTCCGAAACGGTTAGGCCGACGGGCGCGATTGGGTTCGAACCCAGCACCTCCCGTCTACCAGCTTCGAGAGCAGAACCTCTCAGCCACTGGTGGGGCACCAACCTTGTTAATCACAGATTTTGATTATTTTAATATATGTTGTAGGGTAGGGACTCCTTAGTCTCGGGTTCAACGGATTTTATCCAACGCTCCTTAGTTCTTGACAAACCGGGGGGGGGGGCTAATAGTAGAGCACAACTTAAATACTTACTTTGTAACCAAAATGATAGGTTGGTCGTAGCTGGGTTGGTATGGCGTTTGCCGGCTGAACCGCGGGCCGGGTTCGGTACCGGGACGCGCTAAGTTTGTTTTTCTCATTTTTTGTTTTATAAATATATTTGTAAGTATAACTTAATAATCTCATTGTCAATTAAAATTTATAATATTGTATATCAATTATAATTTTAACCTATTTAATTTTTTGCTTTTAACTAAATAGTTGTATAAAACATCATAAAACTGTTAATTTTTTTTAAAATCACTTTTAAAATGTATTTCATATATTCTTTATCGCTGCAATGATATTCAGCAATTGTGTCAATTCGTGATTTTAAAGAAACATCATTTACGCATTGCTTTAACAAAGGGAGTCAATTCGATAATACTATTATTCTGTTTTTAAAGTAACAAGCATAATTATATTAAAAATTAGCATCAGAAATAAATTACAACCGATTTTTTGCATATTAAAGATTTTGATATTTGTAATACGTATGCTTGCACTTTCAATTATTTTGCTTTCCCCTTTATCTTCTTTCTGCTTTTATTTTTATTTTATTTGAATATTCTTTTATTTTATCATAACTAGATGACGCCACAACAGGTTTTGTCACGATTTTGGAATTTTCATCATTCAATAATAGATCCACTTTCTTTTTAAACCTCTTTAAAGATGAGAAATAATAGTTTAAAATTAAAAAATGATAAATTTAAGTTTGTTAACATTATAATTAATGTATGATACTAAAATTTTTAATTAAAACTATTAAAATATAATTACAAGTATATTTTTAAAACAAAAAATGAGAAAAACAAACGTAGCGCGTTCGGGTACCGAACCCGGGCCCGCAGACCAGCCAGCAAACGCCGTACCAACTGAGCTACCACCAACCTGTCCTTTTTGTTACAAAGTAAGTATTTAAGTTGTGCACTACTATTAGAACCCCCAGTTTCTCAAGAACTAAGGAGCGTTAGATAAAATCCGTTGAACCTGAGACTAAGGTGTCTCTACCCTACAACATATATTAAAATAATCAAAATCTGTGATTAACAAGGTTGACCCTCTCCATGTGAGTTTCTAAAAATTATGCGGGGAAAGCCAACAACGAGGATAAAATCATCCCAAATGATTGGAAAGAAAGTAATCGAAAGTCTCTGATCGCAGAATATGCCCCGAAAAAATATTTTCAATGCGAACGAAACTGGTTTATTTTTCAAAGTTCTTCTAGAGAAAACATTAGCTTTTAAAGGTGACGTATGCAATGTAGGAAAAAGAGCAAAACAAAAACTAACGATTTTGCTTGATGCTAATATGACTGACTCGAAGAAAATTCCGTTTCTATTCATTGGGAAATATAAAACACCTAGATGATTCAAGAACGTTAAAAATCTCCATTAGCGTACTTTGCCAACAAGAAAGACTGGATGACTAGCAAAATATGTGAGAAGTGGTTGAAAGAAATGGTCCCGTATTTAAAAAAATAATCGCAAAATTCTCCTGATAAAAGACAACATTACTGCACACATTAAAGTTCCTATGCTGCCGCCAATCGGAGTGGTGTTCCTTTCACTAAATGTCTCCTCAGTTTTGAAGCCAATGGTTCAAAGTGTGAATATTTTTTTCAAAAGGAATTACAGGAGACTGCTTTTGAAAAGAATCATATTTAATTTAGGACTTGAAAAACATTACGGCATTCAGTGCGATGCATTTATCAGTTTCCGCATGGAATGATGTTTCACAAAAAACAATTGATAAGTCGTTTCGATATGCAGGTTTCAAGAGAGAAGAAGCAATCGTAGAAACCGGAAGACATACTTATGTCTCCTTCAGATAAATTATCAGTGCAAGACGAACGATGGATCCCCGAATTCCTGCAGACCTAACTTTTAAGGATTTTGTGGCTGTAGGCGAAAACGAAGCCTGCATTAAAGAAGTTTCAGACTATGAAATCATCGGGTAAATATGGGAAAATCACGCTAGAGAACATACGGGTGTCGAATAAGGTGAGCAATCCATCCCCAGGCCTGTTCTTAAAGAAGCTACCGAATTGCTCTTAGGAGTCCGTTGTCATTTTGAATCAGATGACAATACTGAGATGAGTATCGATAGGCTTGAATGATATGTTTATAGCAGTCTTTCAATGAAGCAAACAAAAATTGCTATTCTTTTTAACATAAATAAAGGTGAGTTAGTTCACATTTCTTTCCTTTTTTTCTTGTTTTTTTTTTCTTGTTTTCCCATTTACGAACTTTCGATTTTTCGAGCACATTATAGGAGTCCCCTCGAGTTCGTAAAATCTAGCGTCTACTGTAATTAAAATTACCTATTTGCAAATTATGTTACCTTTTTACGATATTCTTAACGATAATTAAACAATAACGATAATTAAACAAAATTGTAAATTTTCCCAAGGCATACAGATACATCAAGTAGATCAGATACTCTAATGTGCAGTAAGCCAGAAGAGAGACAGAAATTTCTCATACTTTCTAATCACTCATATTGTCAAAAAAAAAAAAAAAAACGCAATATATACCTTCAACAGCCAAATGGTTATTTTACGGTTGTTTTCTATATAGCTGTTAAACAGAATAAAAAAAACGTATTTTAATAATCACATTAAAATATTTTTAAAATTTCATATCTCATACCAATGTGCCTTCCATAAAAAAACTCAACGTTTTAATATTCTTAATATCTAAACTTTTATGATACGTCACATTCAATAACAATTTCAATCAGGCTTAAAATATTTCTTCTACGAACTATTACCAAAGTTAAATACAACAAAGTCGATTTTCTTCAAATACTTTATTCTTAATCCTGATACTGTTCAAAACATTTATCGCACGTCACTTAACATTATGGTCCTGAACAACGAAAGAATGCCGATAACGATTATTTTACAAATATCTTAGCCTGTAACAAATAATTCCTTACAACCCATCAGCTATCGCTAAAAATCCAATTATTTTAAAAGAGCGAGTTTACTCTCGTATCGCTTTTGTCAATTCATCTTCGTTGAAACTAGAAGTTGTAAAATAAGATAATTGTATTAGAGGTTTTTAGATTGGTGGTTATCTTCCTTTTCTGGTTTATATTTAATAAAATTTATGCGTAGATCCGTGTTTAAAAATACCTTTTATTGTTCTCATCCAGTTGATTTTATCATAAAACTAAGGAACAGTAGAAATGATTTTTTCTAGTAATAAAAGACTCTCTTTGTTATTCATTTAAGATATCTCTAAAGGAAATCATTTTTCCAGGCTTAAAAAGTTTCGGAGACTGCAAATGTACATTAAAAATCATTTGAAATTTTAATTGATTTAAGAACTAAAAATGATATTTCGAAGTATGCATTTTATTTGGATTTTCAATTTTAATACGAAAAGAATAAGACATAATTTTACAAAACAAACATTTAAAGCGGCTTTTAAGTACATAAGAGGTCTCAACCCGAGCTATCTGCGTTACAACATGTTGTTGAATACCATTTTTTATTGATAACTTTAATGCTTTTTTAGAATTCATAATTTTTTTAGAGTGTCCGGTAACAGCCTCAAAAAGACTTTTTATAAGAAAAATGTTACTTCTGTATTCAAATAAAGTTTTGAAATCTGTTAAATGCGATACTTTTCTATTGCATGCCAGGAGTTAACAGCTGAAAAAATCAATAAAGATTTCGCTATTGCAGTCTTTTTATTTCTGGTTGGTTGTGTTTATGACGGCCAATCATCAACACGAGGGATATAGGCCCTAAGGGGAGGGGTGCCCTTCGTGGGGGTCTTTCTAAGGGAACCTAACCCGTATTAACGCTTGGAAATCCAAGGTTCGAAGAAAACCACGAAAACTCCGAACGATTAGGCCGACGGTCGCGATTGGGTTCGAACCCAGCACTTCCCGTCTACCAGCTTCGAGAGCAGAACCTCTCGGCCACTGATGGGGCCTTTTTATTTCTGATAATTTCAGTTGTTTAATCGCGTTGCTCGATTACCTGGCTGTTAAATTTGTGTTATGTTAATTTAGTTTAATTTAATTAGTCATGAAATTTTAATGTTCTTATGGCATATTAGCCCGAAACAAATAATGAACTATTTATGTTGCTTTTAGTGCAAATGGTTTAATGTTTTGTAATTGGGATGCATCCAACAGAGATAAATTTCTTAAATAAATCACTTTTGAGAATTTTGTTAAAAGTCATAAAAATATCAGTAAATTGAGTTATTTGAAAAAAAAAAAATTCTTTCCGATTCGGCGGAGTAAAATTTAAATTGTGCGATTTTTAGAAGTAAAAAAACAAAACAAAAATGCCTTAAAAGTGAAAGGTTCGGAATTTTCACCTTCAATATGACGTCAGCGTCACTCAGGATTATGTATTTGTTTTATAATACAGATTTAAAATAATAAAAAGAAATCCTTCTGTTAAAGTTCATTTATTTACTTTTTTGGGAGGAGGGGGTGTATATTTTATTACAAAATTTGTAAATATGGATATTAGAAAGCAAAAGAATAATATGAATGTTAAAACCAGTGTGAATAAACTACTTTCGCTAACATAAAGTTGTAAATGAATGATGTTTTCTGTGGATACTTTCAATATTGATATCTTTGACTCAATGATAAATTACGAGAATTTTACTGGAAATTGTTCAACAATTACGGTAATGTGGTTGATCCAATATATGCAGAATGTCAATGACACTTAATGCAGACTATCTTGAGAGTTTATTTCTGTGCACAAATTCTGTAGATTTTTCACCTTTTTGAATCTGCAAGACATTTTTAACTATTGGCTATAGAGCAGCCTGAAAATTCCCATGATAGTAGAATTTCTTATAGAACATGTATATCAATTTTCTACAACACGTGTTGGATGTCTGTGCGAAATTTTCCTATTGCTTACTTTAACAAACACCTAGCATGTGTTAAATAGATATTTGTGATAAAGGACTGTTTAATTTCAGTGGCGTTTATATCAGTCGATGGGCAAAATACCCAATGGAATGGGATCGTGATTGTAAATATACGTTACTGAAAAAACACGTCTCTGCTGCTATATTTTGTTTTGAATGTAAATCGAAGCTCAAAAAAGTTTTAAGTAAAGCTTAACTAAATTTATTCAATTACCCCCATAATGCAAGGTGTCCCAAAAAAGCATACACAACACACCATTCGCAAAATAGTTTCTTTCGTCCAGATCATCTTCATTGATAGCAAGTACCACTGTTGGAATGTGACTTTTAGGTAGATTTCTTATGAAATACTACCTATTAAATTCTCCCCTATGTTGGAATTTCTGAAAACTTTTTGATCTTTAGAACCCATAACCACCCTCAGTAACAAAACTTTATATATATATATACATATATATATATATATATATATATATATATATATATATATAACCATTAAATAAACATTACCGACCAACAACAAAAATTGTGATATTGTGAATGAAATGACAATAATAAAGTTTCCCCCAACACACTTAACACGGATACAAAAAACATAGTATATACCAGCTGTTATGTATAAAATATAGTCCCTTGTACTATATTACGAGTATTAATATGGAAGAAAAAAGAAAAATATGGATACCGATAAAAATAATTGAAAAGCTTATATATTGAATTACGTTATCAAGAGTACAGAATTAAATTATATAAGCAAAATAGTTGTTTTCTGTGAGTAAAAAAGCTAAAAGCTGAAAATTTTTTTTCTCTGTACTCAAACGACTACATGTCCAAAAGATATAGATTCAAGATGAAAACAGAATAATATTAAATGCCATGAAATGGAAAAATCAATACAACCTTTTAAATATTTAATTTATAGCAATAAGATATAGTAATATTACACAGCATACCTAATATAATCCCATTTTTATTTAATTCAAATACACTCCTGCACATGGTATCTATTACCGCTATAATTTTAAGGTATTTATGCAGTTAAGTTAACACAGAGATTAATACCAAATGGTTGCAGTTAATTCACATTGAAATACCGTGATAAATGCAAATAATTAATATAAATAGAAAATAATTGCAATATTAGTATTTAATATACCTATTAACACTTTTAAATTTGCTTAACTAAAGTAAAAAATCTCAAAACTATTAATTTACAATATCGCGAATAACCAGCATAAGTGCCACCTAGTGTTGAATATTGAAATATTACACTAATAGAAGCCATAGACAAAATGAAAATTAAATTTTGGTGCTGCCATCTATTATGATAAAATAGAACTAGTATGATCTAATTACATAAGAGTAACCGTATTGAAGCTAATGCTTTCAAATTTTACCTTCTGCTTTACCCAACATATAATAAATAAATAATACCATATTATATATCATTATTCTCAAGAATATTAAATAAAAATAAATGTTAATAGATTAACCACAATTATCATTCTTAAGATACAATGCATCATAAATACAAAAATAACATATTTATAATGAAATTTAACTCTAACAGATCTACTAACAAGTTATTAGAATATAAATAGCATATAATGCATACAATATATTCTGCTTCCACACCCAATTAATCTATACGGAGAATTTAAATAATTTTATAACATTGATAATATTATATAGCAATATGCTAAAACATATAAAAAAAATTATATGTAATAATTATATATAAATATGACACATAAAAAAATTTAAATTATAATTAAACATAAAAAATAATTAATTAATAAAATGAACACAAAAAGAAAAATGGATGTTTGTAGAACTTATTCAGAATCTTCATTTCCCAAGTGGCTAAAGTTCAAAAATAAAGTGTGTGGTTTATTTTCATATTAGCCATAAAAAAGCTAAAGAATATGAATTTGGGACTACTAGACACAGAAAACCAAGAAATAATCATTGAACACTAAGTTCAAAATGAAACAAGATTAAAAAGGATAGAGGATTAATAAAAACTAATAACAAAATTTTAATGCATATTGCAATAGTTATATCAAATCTAATTATTATGCATATTATTCTCTATAAAGATGGCATACTATTAGAAATTAATATGATATTGTCCTGCGTAGACAAAATATGAAACACAAGTTAATCGTTAACTTTATTAAATATTAATGAAGCTGAATAAATTTAATATGAATTGAAATATAATGATAAATATAACTGCACCATTATACATACAAAAGCATTCAATCAACATCCATAGTAAAATGTGTATTAGCAATATAGTTCTAAAAGAATGCCCCATTTTTTAAAATTAATTAACCATTTGCGTATTATCAAGACAACGCCACCATCCTCCGTACTCTGACATCTACCCATCCAACCGTCCTATAATAATTTTTTTACTATTATTTTACAATTTTTAATTTTTATATCTATTTTCTTATTATATATATATATATTTGTAATTTTGTTTACGCATGTGTTAATTTGTTTTTTAAGATCATTTAAGCACTAATTCTATATTAAAGAATGTATGAATTTTTTTTGGAAAACTATGATTTAATGCATCATGAATTAGTTTTTTAATATTATTCTTAATTAGATGATAAGAACATAAACATTTTATTCTATATAAATGATTAAATATTATATTTCGATATACAGAATTATGAAGACAAAATTTAAAATTTGTAAATGTATTAACTTTGAATTTAAATTCTTTATGTTTATCATATATCAATAGTTTTGTTGTATTTTATTGTAATTTTAAGATCTAAGAAGTTAATGGTATTGTTAGATAAGAGGTTTTCCGTTAATTCCAAATTAGTGGGATAATCTACTGGAAATTGAGAAATATTAGTTTGATCAGTGGCAATTAAAATTATTTCATCAATATAACGATATAAATGTAGATTATTATTAGTAAAAGTACGTTCATAGTGATATAAGTATAAGTCTGATAATAAACTGGATGTACAATCACCTTGTGGTATACCAACGTGCTGTAAATATAATGTGTTATCTTGCAAGATATAATTAATAGAGATAATGAAGTTTGTTAAAGATTTAAAATAAACGATATCTATATTAAATGGTAGATCCAGTTTTTGATGATACTTTTAAAATAATGCATTTATAATATTATGTAAATCTAATAAATCTATATTATTAAAAAGATCTTTGAAATCATATGTCATTATATTGTTTACACATTTAAGATTTTTCATAATATTGACCAGTTGATAGCTATTTTCTATACAATGTGTATTATCATTGTTTCTTGTCAGTATATATATTTGATTAAGAATTCTTAATAGAACTTTATTGGCTATATTATTATATGTATTGCATCCAATAGTTACAATCCTAAATTTAATTGGTTTCTTATGAAATTTGGGAATAAGAACTAAATAAAGATAATTAAAGTTAGTAGAGAGAATATTTAATTGTTTATAATAACTTTGAATTTTACGAGTATTTACAATTATATTTTCATTAGTTTTTTGAAAAGATTTATTAGAAGAAATACAGGATGTAAGAAGTTGGTGATAATAAGATTTAAATACAATTGCATAATTATTAGGAGATTTGTCTACATATGTAATAACGTAGTTTTTTTTTTTTTTTGTAATTTAGTAATTTGTTGGAAAAAATACTTTGTGTTAATAGTAACGAAATCGGAAATATTATATTTTAAGGACCTAGTTATTTTTTCAATAACTAATATTTTCCATTGACAAAAATATTCAATAGTTAATTGGCAAAATCGCACCAAGGGGAATGGAAATAGGGAGGGGTTTTGTGAAAACCGAAAAAACCCATAACCTCTTAATTTTTGTTTATATCAAAGTTTTTATTACTTCTAAAAATAGGGCCAAAAATGTATGCATTACAGATTTTTCATAAAATTAAAAATGGGCTGAAGGGACGTAAAAAATAGGGTTTTGGGAGAAAAAAATTCTTAACTTCGTCAGTTCTCCAGATATGAAATCCAATTAATTTTATTATAAATCTCCTTAATATTATCTACAACTTTTATATTCACAAGTTTTTGATAGGAACAATTCGTACAACGAAAATAATTAAAACGAAAACAAAAAGAGGGGTTGAAGAAGAAAAAAAATCATAACTCCATCAATTCACAAGATATAAAATCCCCATGAATTTAACATGCATCTTCTTAATATTATCTGCAACATTTTTGATAGGACAAATTCTTATAGCAAAAACAAATTAAAATTACATAGCGGTTGAAGAAAGCAATCATCTTATTAAGGGTGTATTCAAATCCAAACTGCTTATTTTCTTACTCATTTTTAAATTCATTTTTGCGCTCAGACGCATCCAATTGGTAGATTCTCTTATTCAGAAACTATATAATGTATCGTAATGATCGATTTTTTTTATACAGGCAGAATATATTTCAAAAAATGATGCCAAAGTGGGTATTTTGAGCAGAACTTCCCGAAGCGATATTGTTAGAAACGAAAAATATTAACCGACTGAGAAAATAATTGTTTATAAATCAAGTTTTAATTAATTGTACGAAAAATAAAAACACAGGTCGCTTGTAAATCTCTTCAAAAATCACGTCCGCAAGCTTCATATTTTTACTATTAAAAATAAATCTGAAATGTGCCAGAAAATTTCGAGTTGTTGAGCATGGAAAAGTATGTTTTTTAATACCACCTTAACATGATTCTGAAAAAAAAAAAACAGCTATTATATAAAAATGAAATAAAAACTCGTCAAAAGCGACCAGATAACATTGTTAAAGTGGGTTTATCTCTAATCATGATTTAGTTTTTGTTGTGAAATTAGTATACTTAACTTATAAATCTACCCCCGCTACCCCCGCCTGTTGGCCGGGTCGGCAGGTATTTTTCATTTACAAAAGAAAATTTAGAAACTTGATATGGTGATGCCAATCGCACGACTTGTTTAGCTTACAGATTTTTTGCATGTTTCGAGATAACTTTCCTGTACCCTTTTTTGGCTGGTGAAGCTCATTGATCTTACTAGTCTTCCGAAACATTGTCTATGAACATCCTAAATAGTTCCATTTGTTTCAGACATATATTTTATCCGGTAAATTGTAAGTCGCGTAGGTGGATCTGCCAGAAACTTCCTGCGATGTTTACTTTGTATTTCTGCTAAATATGCCTACTTCCAATAGCATATTAAAATACATTTCTTTTTTTGAAAAGTTATTCTTGGTAATCTATTATTTTAAATTAATTACAGCGTGAAAATAAAGAGAAATCAGAAAGTTATGACGTGTGTATGAGTATGAGTGTGTACAATTTCTTGGCACACCATGTGTTTTATAATATATTACGGAAGGGAAAATATCCATTTTACATAGAGAAAATAGTCATCAGTGAAGTCGAACTTCATGCCAACAAAGTTTAAAGTTACATTTAAAAATCAACTGCCGCATATTTTGAAAATAAATTATGACAAATGGCAATAAACCGAGCCTCATTTGATGAACTGTAAAATTACTTGGCTCTTTTCATATTTTTTTTTCTTCATTAGGATTCTTAAATCATATTGTATTTTGAATTTGGGTAGTTACATAAGAGGTATGAGTGAAAAATTCACTGACTGTATCAAGAAAACTTCTACTATAGTGCAATTTCCGAAACAGAGCTATATCAGTCAATCTAAGTTTTATTTCAGGAACACGTGTCAACCAGTTCTTTAAAGGTTTGTCTATTGTCTTTAGCCTCTTGTTTTGCTTATACGATAACTGCCTTCAAAATCTCTATATTGGATGAAACTGTATAATTTCTGTAGTATCAGCTTAAAGACATCTGTTTGTCTTTAAAACGTCAATTTCGATTAACATTTCTGTTCAAAAGCTTACTGTTTAAGAAAACAAGAACGAAAAATCATGCATGTGGGTTCATAGGTTATGAAACTTTCCAAAACATTCAGAATACTGTAACAAACTTGATGTTTATTAATGTGAAAGATGACGGCTAATAAACAATTTGGAAAATGCATAACGCATTTGAAAACGCAATTTCTGCTATTACCATGAATCGTAGGGGAAAATATCCGATTTTTTGTTTTGTCCAGCTCTATGTATAATCTATAGATTTGCATGTATGCTACATATTATGTTCAAATTAATTCAAATAGCACAGTTGAAATTTTCCATTCAGCAATTTCCGTCAATAAACAGAAAAGCACTTGAGATCTTTTGTGTAACATTGTATATGATCTATAGGTTTTTTACACTCCAAGTAATATGTAAAAAAAGTTGCATTTCAAAACGCGTATCACAACTGATGACGGCTAAGATGACGGCTAAATAAACAATTTGGAAAATGCATAACGCATTTGAAAACGCAATTTTTGCTATTACCATGAATCGCAGGGGAAAATATCTGATTTTTTGTTTTGTCCAGCTCTATGTATAATCTATAGATTTGTATGTATACTACATATTATGTTAAAATTAATTCAAATAGCACAGTTGAAATTCTCCATTCAGCGATTTCCGTCAATAAACGGAAAAGCACTTGAGATCTTTTGTGTAATCCTGTATATGATCTATAGGTTTTTTACACACCAAGTAATATGTAAAAAAAGTTACATTTCAAAACGCGTTTCACAACTGAAAACGCATTAACAGGAATTACTCTTCATGGCCAAATACTTTAATGTTTACCTGTAAATGAGCGATAAATTAAACACACAACCGATTCTACAGTTAGAGTCGTGTATTACACCTCAGTGATATATGCAAATTTCAATATATTTAAAATAGTTTAATATTATTAAAATACACCTCTAAATATTTTTCCCAACGGGCCGTAATGCAACGGAATTCTTTTAATACCGATAACATATATATTAATTTTATGACAACCTAACTATATTTGAGCAAGTTATAGCGCGTGTAGACAGACAGACAAACAAACCGAATTCATAAACACTTTTTCAATTATGTTGGAATGTGATAACAACTCGCATAAGTAATAATTTGTTTTATAAGACTCTCAAATACCTACGTGATTAAGGTATTACATTGATTTACATATTTAAGACTGCGGGAAATACGATAAAAATTTAAAGCAGTTTAAGTTAAAAATAATTATTTATGAAAACTGTTAATTAGTAATTTATCCATAAAAATATATTCGTTTTTAAGAATAAAAATGGATGGGTTGGGTTGATTTTTGACGGCCAATTATCTATTCGATGGATATAGGCCCTAGGGGGAGTGGGGGTCTTTCTAAGGGAACCTAACCCGTATTTACGCATGGAAATCCAAGGTTTCGAAGAAAACCACGAAAACTCCGAAACGGTTAGGCCGACGGACGCGATTGGGTTCGAACCCAGCATCTTCCGTCTACCAGCTTCGAGAGCAGAACCTCTCAGCCACTGGTGGGGCTAAAATAAAAACGGATAAAATGCAAATATTTTTCTATAAAATCATGGTAAGTAAAGATAATATCTCAGTTTCATTACTTGTCAGAAGTTATTATTAAATATATGTTCTCAGCAATATCGCTGCGAGGAAGCTTTGAAGGAAGCTCTGGTTATTTAGGCTCATGGTTTACTACTATTTTTCCTCATCTTAGTATATTTTGTTCAGAAATTATGCAGAAAAACTGATGCTCGAATAGGTTAATTTAAATGTAAAAAATAATCAATTATGGAAATAAATAGTTTAAATTATACAGTTTTTTATTTGCGTATACATAATAAAACTAAAAGGATTAAAATTCTTGAAATTAACATCACAATCAATATCTCACATTACAAATGACTTTCTTAGCTTTCTCTTCAAATATATAAGATAAATTATATGCGATACTGAGTAGAGGGAGATTGATTAAACTTTTAAAATTAGACAATAAATTATTTTTTTTAATCATACCGAATTTAAATTAATAACAATATTATTCCTTTTCAAGAAATATTTCTAATAATCTGCCTCATTGATTGCGACATTAAAACGAATAAGCTGAACGTATAGTAGGAAAATATGTTGAACAATATTATTAAACATCCAAAATTCAATTAGAATTCAATTACCATAAAGTTGAATCCCATGAAAGATTTAATAAAATCAAAGAAAGAAATTTAATTATATCAACATATTCATCCATAACATAGCATCTTTATTCCATTATGATTTTATAGATTTCGATTATTTCATTAATTTATTTTTTTCATAAAAAGAAATACGAAGATATTTCATTTAAATGTTCAATTATCTTTTTCGATTTCACAGACCATTAAACTTTGGGGAGACTTTCGCTAAGATTTTGAATGATTAGGACTTTTAAATTTGAAAATAAACGATTCCAATTTATTTCAAATTACTTTTAACTTTATTTTTCTTCTCAGAATTTTTTCTTCTTAATAAATATTTATATTTTAATGGATAGATATTTTCACTTCTTCAGGACCAAATTCAAATATTTGAATGTTTGTTTGTTTCTTTCGTTTTTTCATTTTCCCAAATATAATTAAGCTTGAGAAACCACGTTTCGGAAAGTTTATCAAAGAGTTTTTTTTTATTTAATTTTTTTATAATTTATTTTTCCAATTTGAAAATAGATTAAATTTGCTTTTTTAGTATATCACTAATTTTTCAAAATTAAGGAAGTGGTATATATAGAATTACTTAAAAAATAGCTTCATAAGCTTCATCAATATTCATTTTTTTACTATACTTCATATAATTGTGAATATGTATTTAGTTTAATTTTTTTACATTTATCAGTAATTCGGATTATGAAAATTAAGAAAAAGATGTATAAAGGCCGACTTTTTTTTTTTTTTTTTTACCCTTTATAACTTACTTTTTTTACTTTTTTTTACTCATGTTTTAACTAATTGCAAAAATGTATGAGATACTTAAATGTATCAGTAATATGGCAAATTACAGAAATTACTAGTAAAATCATAAAGAAGCAAAGTTTGTTTGTTTGCAGGAGGTAATCTCTGGAACTACCGAACGTACTTCAAAACAACTGTGGCAAAATTCTAGTCTCCGCTCCAATATAGACTACAATGTTGGACAACATGCTACTTGTGATACTTATATTGGTACAACAACCCCAAAGGAGGTGAAGGTGCGAAAAAAGTTCTAAAAATGAAATTTATGTGATGTTGTTGGGACTAGAAATTTAAAATTTTTGTAGTGGTTACTTTTAAGACATAAATAATTGCTATGAACGGTTTCTAAAAATTTAAAAAGGGTGAAAATTGCAGAAAACGTTCTAAATTACGAAGTATTTAGAAGTGTTAGCGCTAGAAACTTAAAAATTCGCATATCTGTTATTTTAGAGATGTAAATGATTGCACAAAACAGTTTTTAATTCGAAATTTATAATCTTGCAGAGAAAAATACTCTTTAAAATTGCGATTTATGTGATCATTTTGTATAGAAACTTTGACGAAGTTACTTTTAAGTTGTAAATAAAGAACTACCCCTGAAAATGAAGAACCCTAAGAACGGTTTCTAAAATATCGCAATTCATAAGAGTGAAATGGGCTGAAAGCGTTAAAAATTAAGATTTGCACTTGTTAGAGCTAGAAACTTAAAATTTCGAATGACTGTTACATTGGAGACGCAATTGCTTCTCCAGAACAGTTTTCTTAAACTTCGAAAGTTAAAATGGTACAGGGATGAAAAACTTTTTAAAATTGCGGTTTATCTGATACAGTTGATATGGAAATTTGAAATTACGTATATTGGTTACTTTCAAGATGTAAATGTCCGTTAAGAACGGATTTTACAGAATTCGAAATTTAAAGGATGAAATGAGCGGAAAACTTTTTAAAAGCATTCTAAATTAGGATTTAGTTGGCATTGTTAGGATTAGAAATTTTAAATTTAGTATAAGGGTTACTTTAAAGATGCAGATGCTCGGTATAAATATTTTATTTAAAAAAAAATAATTTAAAGTTGTGAAAGGAGCGGAAAACGTTCTAAATTAGGATCGCCAAACATAGAAACTTAAAATTTGACATGTCTGTTATTTTTAAGACCTCAAATACTCGCCCATGTCAGTTTTTCAACATCTGAAATGCTTAATGATGCAAAAGCAATAAAATTTCTAATATTTCAATTTTGTGATGTACCTGGGTCTAGAAACTTAAAGTTAGGCATGGGGTTATTTTTACGATGCAATTGTTCTCTAAGAGCGGTTTTGGAAACAAATTCAAATATAAAAGGGTGAAACAAGCAGGAAAACATTCTAAAATGATTCTAATCTATGATTTATGTAAAATTGTTAAGGATATAATTTGAATTCGATATTTTATAGATATATGCACCTAAAAACAGTTTTTAAGAATTTCGAAATTTAAAAGTGTACAGGAACAACAAAAATAATGAAAATTTCTAAAATTGTGATTTCTGTGATGTAATTATTGATATTAAAGCTTGGATAGCTAGAAACTTGGAATTTAGCATGAAGGTTACTTTTAATGTGTAAATGCTCCCTTATAACGTTTGCTAAAAATAATCGAAATATGAAATAAAAAACGAAATGATTGGAAAAACTTAAAAATAAGTTCTAAATTACTTTTTATTTTGAATTAATTTTAGATTTCGGATTAACTTAAGGGGGATTGTCCTGTAGAAGACCAAAAAAATGGGGTTTTATGTATTTTTTTCTGGAATTAGAATGAAGGTTTAAGCTCTGTTTTTTTTTTTTTTTTTTTTTTTTTTTTGCATGTTATTTATTACCATTTGAAAAACATTTCAATTTTTTTTTATGATGTGGCTCATGTTGCGTGGATGGATGTCCTAGTTAGTTTGCATTAGTTCCAAAATTAGTTCGCATCTAGTCGGGCGGGATGCGGAAGATCGGCAGAGTCGTTTCTAACCAAGTTCCGTTAAGGATCATTAAAGTAGATAACAATGTCATAAGCTTCAACCACTTAGAAACCAAAAAGTTGAAAAAAACGGTAGAGATTTGAAAAATGTGTATTTCTGATCCTTTTTTTTTCAACTTTCCAAATAAATTTATTTCTTATAAAAATAGCTGAAAGTGTTCAAAGCTCCGATAAATTATATAACATTTAATTTTTTAAAAGTTAGCAAGATCATTAAAGTAATATTTACGTCCTGATCCTGCCCAGGTTGAAAAAAGTAATTTTTCGTAAAATGCATTCATACTGTTCCAAAGTAGTGTAAGCCTGGGGACGGTTTGTGCTAAATGACGAAATAACTACGAAAGGATTCAGAATTCGTCCAAATCGCTGTGAACGGATGATCTTCAAACTATAGGGAATAGTAGAATGTATAAAAAATTGAAAAAAATTATTTTTTTCAGCCAAAACAAAGCAACCCCCACCAAACAACTAAGACTCATATTCGCCTAATACAGCATGATGAAGTTTACGGAACATGTGGCTTAATTAGTAATTTGATAATTAATCGTAGCCACATAATTTCCTGTAATAAAAATAATTGTACAAGCAACATTTGGAACATATGAACAATTAACGTTCAAAATTAGTAGCATATAAAGGGTGGCCCTGAAATATCTGGCAATTTTGCTTTTATAATTTAACTAATTGTGAAAATAGATTTGCTGTAGATTTTTAAAAGTATCAGTTCTAGATTAAGATAATTAAGAAAAGGGTTATAAAGGATGATATTAAAATATTTGGCTTTTTTTCATGCTCTAAGTAACTGTGAAAATGTATAAGATACTTAAATTTATCAGTAATACCGTAAGCGTACTTTGTGACTGGTTTGGTACATTGAGACACCTAGTATAGTTTTCAAGTTTTGAATCTCCCGCTTCGTCTGCTATGGCAGGAAAGCGAACATTGCTATAATACATTTAGTTTAGATTCTCAAATGATCATTACCCTGCAAAAGTAAGGCAATAATGGGTAAAGTCTAATGCTGACAATTTTTGTTCATATTTTAACTAATTGCAAGTGTGGATTTAGTTTAAATTCAAAAACGTATCAGTAACATAAAAATTTAAAGAAATATACGTGTTGGTACAAGCTGTATACATATTGATTTTGAAAGATTCGGCAAAAGTGAAAAGCCGAATCAGACGTAATGAAACAAAAAAAAATCTCATTGGACTATATGGTCTTAAGTTAACTATTTTGTCAAAAACACACTGTGTCTAATTCAAAATTAATCCTGAATTCATATATTTAATATTAATGAAAGATTTTTTTTAAAACAAATTCAAGAGAGTTAATTACCTTTGATTGTTAAAAATGCAATGGCAATATGATAAGCTCTGAAATGACTACCAGACGCCTCAAAACAGTATTGAATACAACACTCCCCTTTTTAAAATGTAACTAAACTATGTATGGTATCACCGATTCCATTACCCCTGTATATATTTCATTTATTTCATTACTTTACTTTTTCAATAAAAGATAAACTAATACATTTCCTCATTTCTTTTATTTGTCCAATAATCTTTTTCGATTTCACAGACTATTAAACTTTGAAAATATTTATGCTTAGATTTGGACTGATTGCGACTTTTAAATTTGGCAGTATTTAAATTTATTTTAAATTACTTTTAACTTTATTTTTTGTTTCAGAACCTTTCTTCTTAATAAATACTTATTTTTAATGTAAAGAAAATTTCACTTTTAGGCATTAGTTTAAAATATATATTTTTTTTTCATTAAAACTATTTTTGACTGACAGTTTATCTAGAAAATGTTAATTTATTTTTAAATTTTTAATATTTCAAATACTTAAAATATAGATTTAGTTTTTCTTCTTAAATGTATGAATAACAATGAAAATTTAAGAAATCATCTACTACTGATAAATGATTGGAGGAGTATTTACACCAATGCACGCTACGCTGCTGCTGATTTGCAATATAAACTGTGCCATTCTGAACTATCTTCCTTTTTAGACCTCTCACAAAACTGAATAACTGTAATCGCTGTAGCGTATTTTGTGCCGCTATCTTAGAAGTATGTTATCTATCAGAGCATTTAAAATAAGACAGTCGGACGAAAATAATTCTTTGGGACATTTGCAAACAACACCTTGATTTTTTGCAATACTATGGAAAATGTATGGAACGCAGTAACCACTGGATTGAAGTTCAAATGTCCTACTTTGAAGAATTTGAAATATATTTTACCTCATCTTGATGAAATGATTTTCCCAAATTTAACCACATAACAATTTGGATAGATAATATATTTGCTGATAATGTGATAAATAAAGATCTGATAGGAAATATCATTCCTTATCTTTCTTCGGTGTGTGTGTGTGAGTGAGGGGGTGTGAGGGGTGAAGGTGCTTTTTTTAGCGACCAAAAGTATTTAAGGTTGTATTTCTTATCCTTATTAATTAAGTATTAATATTTTAAAATGAAATTTAATCCAAAATTTTCGCGGCCTTTATGTTTGTGCTTTTATGAAATAGCATACAGAAAGAAAATTCTATTGAAATATATATTATTTCTATTGCGTATATTATTGCGTATTTCTATTATGTATGTATGCATGCATGTACATATACCCTTGATTCTCTCAACAACCACTGAACACGCTTGAATGTAACTTTTTATACTACAATTATAAAACATCGCGGAGGTTTTTAAACTGTAGAGATTCATCGTGTACAGATTATTTTTTTCATATACTGTGTTTTCCAACTACAAGTGACTTGATATGACCAGTTACCTAAGAACGAAACTAGAGGCAAGCTTTCCAGCCTTTTCACAATCAGAAGAAACTTTAATGCGATCAACTTTGATTAGAAAACTACTTTCATAATAATAACACAAATATCACGTCCACATAACCGTCCACTTCTGAAAGATTTATACAGGGATGGTGGCATTTAAAGCTGTTTTACAAATGAGATACTGCCAACAAACGACCAATAAATTTGATTGGACGAGATTTTTATACAAAAACTATGCAGACCTCACATTATCACCAGGTCTGATTGCTGAATTTTCTGTTTTGTCTAATCGAATTATTCTAGGGGGATTCTTTCCAAGTTTAGGTGTGTGGATTGCTACAGTTTGGAAGAAACTAAACATGCGGTCTTTGCATAAAATGTGACCCATTTATTTATAAAGGCAATCTACTGGCTACAATACACATTAAATAGAATGAGGATAACAAATACATCACGAAAAACACTCTATTGTGACAAATCCTCTCACTATAATACATCAACTGGTGTGAAAAAAAAACGAAAAGTAAAAAACATACGTCTTTTTATTGCAATTGCAAGTAAGTCGTGATTTAGACCCTCAACGGTCGCATTAAATTACGGTTTAAAAATTCAAATTTCTTATCGGCGCCACTTTTTCGAAAAAGAAATGTTGTTATTATTTAATGGCAGGTAAAATGGTACCAAAATAAAGTCAAATACGCTATTTTATAAAAGTGGTGGGAATCAAACAGTCTGAAGAAAAGACACAGCTCATGAATATCACGAGAGCGGGAATTAAGAGGTTAAGATATAGTCACAAATTGAAGTTTATTTTTCAAATTTAAAACACCATGCTAGTAAATTATATTTTACAATTCAAAATTTATGAAAATGTCTATATCTGAAGCTTTATTCAAGCTGAATATAAATATGTAATAAAATCTTTATTTTCTCTCCTAGCTTTGTTTTTTTAAATGTTCAGTTTTAAAATGCACGAGACCATGTATGACAAGAAATTCACATACACGTTTATAAAGAGCCATCTACGAATCTAATCATTTATTTTCCGTTTCTTTTGTCTAAATTTCTGTATAGCTCCCTATCATATATTTTTCCTAGTGTTTTTGCGGAAATTAAATAGTTGCGTCTGTTCATCTTCAAAAATGAGAAAGTTGTTCAACTGCAAAAATATAAAATATGCTTACTAAAAATGGTAAAGTGTTTTGAATATCACTTTAAAAACACAGTCAATTACAGCCGGTGTAACATCCTGGATCTTGTAATGATTGTAGTTACAATTTTCCAGTTTGAGTTTAATATTCCAAACTTTTATGTATTAATATCGCGCTCATGTAATCTAGTACAAACATGCAAATCTTTATGTCTTTTATAAAATAATTCATGAATAATTTACAAAATTAATATAAGTATTTAAATTAAACAACATATACTAGATACTGGTTTTATACATTATTTTTTCAGAAAAAACGGAAACGGAAATTTTTCGTTTTCCCAAAAAATCAACAAGATATATATTTTTCTAGTCATCACAGACGTTATGCTCCTGGCACCACTCTGTAAATTTCAAACTGGAAATATAATTATTTCCTAAATGAGCACATGCATTCTAGAGACAAACGCCACATAAATATTTACATAATTGACCAGTCTCTTTTTTAAATCAATTCTTTAATAAAGAACGAAAATATTGTCAATTCATCTTTTTTACTTCCCCATGTTTCTTCTTTGTATACCCTAAAGATAACAGCAATCTAGTATATTAAGCTGTATGTGTGATGCCAATATGTTTTATTCAGTTACGGTTAAAATTCAATATTCATTAATCCTTTGATTATGGACAGCAATTCTCTACTATTTTTGTATACAATTGTATCACAGTGTATAATAAGATTTATTTGTGGTAGATTTTTTTTAAAACATCCTTGTATATGACCGGTCTGAGGCTAGGTAAATCTAGTATGGATCGACTGTCACAATTTCATAACGAACAATTAATAATTATTCGTAATCAATCTAGTTACCTTCGAAATACAACTATCATAAATGACCTCAAAAGTAAATCTCATCTAAATAGGATTAAATTTCACTAAAAAAAATCCACTGTCAAATATACAAAATACTTATCGAAATTGTCTATGGACTCCAAGATTATGATGTTTTCAGCTCTACCAAACGTAAAATACCCTGTTATACTACTGTATTAGAAGTGTAGTCGCGCTCTTCGACTAATGATTTTTTTGTCTTTTTCTTTTCCCTTGATATATATATATATACATAATTTATTTTCTTGTTCTCTTTACTTCTGTAAAGTTTGCTAGACTTATTTTATATATATATATATATATATAAATGTATGGCAATGAAAATTGGCCTTTCTATTATTGGGGATTGGCAGCTTAACTTCCATCTTTTTGCGTCTTGCGACTGTGTCGGGTATATAAACAGCTTCGAACATTGTAAACTCTTAATGTTCTCTTAAACACACATTTTGTTTACTTTTTAGCCTTTTTTCTATCATAATCACTTTATAATTTAAGTAATATTCTGCCATTCTCTTATCGTTATTCTTGGATTTCCCAAGAAGTTCCGCCTTCTTCTCACGGATTATCCAATTCGAATCTATCAACATATCCTATACCTTTATCACTTCAATTTTTATCTCTGGATATAAAGACACCTTTTTCTTATTTTCACTTATCCTTTTTTATCATTTTGTAGTAAAACTACTGCACTACGGCTAGACAAATTTTTTATGGCTCTTCTAAGTTATGTTACACAATAACAGGGATTGGAGTTGCTTTGCCACTAGTTATTCCCTTTAAAGCATCCAACTGTTCACCTGTTCCTAATATAAGTGTTTGGCAGGGAAAACATATTAAAAGTGGTACAAATAGATAGAAAAACAAGAAAGAAAAAATCATGCGTCAAGCATAGATTATGAAACACTTTCCAACACATTCAGGATAATGATACAAAGCTGCACCATTCAATAAGTTAAAATATTATGTCTAATTCAACCATGTGGAAACACATAGCACATTTGTAAACCCAAATTTCAGCTGTTCTCAACTACAATCAAAAAATTACGCGAATTCTTTGAACAGACCTGGATATATTGTATTACCCTATTGTATATTAATCATCTTGTAGCGAAATTCAGTGATTTATATCAATTCCATTTGAAATAGCGTAATGTCATTAAAATACACTGCAAACAATTTTTCCCCCATTGACTATAATGTAACGGAATCCTTTTGAGTGACCCTGTAAATGAACTATTAATCCCACGTACTTCATATGCAATATCAAACATGCCTTTGTGATCCTAAGTAATGTTTATGAATTGCATGAACATCCGAGTACATTTACGGGAGTTAGAGCGTGGACAGGCGGCCAGGTGGGCAGACAAACCGAAAGAATAAACACTTTTGTTGGAAAGTGTTAAAAATAGATCACTGTGACGCATATTTTCCGACAATCAAATGCTTTATTTACCATTTTTACGAAGGTTCTTTTGAAATAAAAATAAAACGGCTAAACTTTGCTGACTAAATATAATGATTAGTTCATTAATTATAAAACGAAATTTAACAGAATAACATCGCACTAATATTCCACTTAATTTGAGAATATTTGCCAATTGAAATTTTTAAAATTTATTGTAACAAGAAATGCGCATGATATATACGAAAACCTTCTTATTTAAAAATTACAATGATATATAGAGGGAGTTTGGGTTTTATGGAATGGTCGGACGATATGGAATTTTTAAATATATCTGGTTCATACGGTGTTGCAACCAAGCATAAATCCAATACCTCCTATTACTCACATGAGGCACTATTATTAGTTCTGTAAAATATCTTTTGTTCTAGCGACACAGTAAAATAAAATCCTATACTCTAGTTTTGCAATTTTGGCAAGTAAATTTTATAAAAAGTGTATTCATTATGAAATCTCCTTGTCAGTGATGTCAACCAAGTTCAGTATAAAGTTGAACAGTGATATTCATTGCAATGTTAGTCAGTTTTCCCCTATGCTAATTTCGTGACGAATGACGAGTTTATGTTTTTCAAGATGGCGAATTGTACCGTCGTTTTCTCTGTCTTTTGTTTTAAAAGAGCAAAAAGAAAATTGTGATTATTTCAACATTATATGAAAAAAAAAACTGAATTACGAAAGTGAATGTAATCCTTGAGTGTATTAATCCTTGTTTAAAGTACTCGAAATGAATTGAATCTGCATAATTATTTTACTTTAAAACACAAACGTAAAATGTGGTGATTAATTTATAAACGACAACTTACAGGAACTTATTTAAATATACTTGCACTTAATTGTATAAATAAGAACATTCTACAGGATACAGTACTTTTAATGTTCCTCTACTAATAATAAAACATTTAAAATAATATTCAAATTATTAATTTTCAAAGTAATTAAAAAAAAGCCCTTCCGGCCAGTGCCGGGAGGAAGAGGTAGCTTTCATATTCCTTATTTTTAAAAAGCAAGCTTATATTATTCAAACACACGAAGCTCAATTTAGTGGAAACCGATTATAGGAGATTCAATCCTAATCTTTATCAATACTAAATCATTATGAATGAGAATTTCGCGAAATTAGTCAGTTTTATCAAAGCTGCTTTTATTTAAAGTAACTTATATTTGGTTACCAAATTCGGCGATATCTTGAAGTTCCTGCCATTTTAAGACAATATGGTGGATGAGGCTAACGAGTGAACTTGGTCGAGACCTTAGTAATTCCTGTGCACATGCTCACTCACATCGGAATCGGTTGATATATACAAGTTCTGTCGCAGGCAAATTTCAGATTTTTCAAATTGTCACCCACATTAAAAATTCAAACTGCTATATCTAAGACATTTTCTAAGATAAAGACAAAACAAAAAATGCTCCAGAATCCTTATATCATGGTCAAATACTTAAGAAAGAAAACTTTTCTAATTTCTAATTTTTTTGCACCTCACTTTAAATATAATTTTTCATATTTAATTTAATGGCCTCCATTTTTAAACAAGATGGCTGATGAAGCTGGCCAGCGAACTTGGTCCAGACATTACGATATGCCATCCACATGCCTTCTTACATCGAAATAGGTTGATAAATAAGCGTCTTATTACGTGACAAATATCAGACCGTTCCAAAATTTCAGCCATGCTAGAAATTTAAAGTTCTATAATTCAACCATTTTTAAAGATATATACGAAACAAAAACTGCTCCGGAATCTTTGTATCAAGGTCAAACACATAAAAAACTTTTTCTTTTTTAAATTTTGGATAACTCATTTTAAATTTAAAATTAAATTTTTTTAAATGGCAGCCCTTTTGAAACAAGATGGCGAATGAAGCTGACCAACGAACTCGGTCGAGCCATTGGTATGTACTATGTACACACCAAGCTACATCCAAATCGGTTCATAAATACGCCTGTTATCGCGTGACAAAAATCAGGCTGTTTCAAAATGTCAGCCACAATAGAAATTCAAAATACTATAACTCAGCGATTTTTTTAGATATAGAAGAAAAAAAAACTGTTCCGGAATCTTGGTATTAAGGTCAAACACATACAAAAAACACTTTTTCATTTTCCATGTATTATGTATACACCAAGGTACATCCAAATCGGTTCATAAATACGCCTGTTATCGCGTGACAAAAATCAGGTCGTATCAAAATGTCAGCCCCGCTAGAAATTCAAAGTGCTATTACTCAGCCATTTTTTAAGATATATTCGAAACAAAAACTGCTCCGGAATCTTTGTATCAAGGTAAAACACATAAGAAAAAAATATTTTTCAATTTTAAATTTTTTGGTACCACATTTCATATAAAATTTTTTTTTAAAAAATTTAAATGGCCGCCATTTTGAAACAAGATGGCGGATGAAGCTGGCCAACGAACTCGCTTGAGACATTAGTACGTATTATGTATACACCAAGGTACATCCAAATCGATTCATAAATACGCCTGTTATCGTGTGACAAAAATCAGGTCGTTTCAAAATGTCAGCCAAGCTAGAAATTCAAAGTGCTATAACTCAGCCATTTTTTAAGATATAGACGAAACAAAAAATGCTCCGGAATCTTTGTATCAAGGTCAAACACATAAGAAAAAAATATTTTTCAATTTTAAATTTTTTGGTACCACATTTCAAATTTAATTTTTTTTTAATTTTAAATGGCCGCCATTTTGAAACAATATGGCGGATGACGCTGGCCAACGAACTCGGCCGAGACATTTGTTTGTACTATGTACACAGCGAGTTTCATCCAAATCGGTTCATAAATACGAGAGTTACAGTGTGACAATAATCAGATATATATATATATATATACGGATATATATATATATATATCAACTTTTGAACAAAGGGTGGGTGGTTTCGGGGTCTGGGGGTCATGATGGATGAAAATGTACCAAAAATTTTTTTAATCGATTTCCTCCGAACGGCTGCAATAGGTAGCTTTTTGTAATGAAAGCTACCTAAATATATTCGAGATTGCATTTCGATTTAATCTAAAAGTATAGAAATATTGTAAACACCATAGATTACATAGGAGTGTAATTCACGTGTAAGAAATAAAATTACAACAATATCGTAAAATCATGCATTCAACATAGATTCTGTAAAACTTTTCAACAAATTTAGTATACTGTAACAAACTTCACAGTTTATTAAGGTGAACTATGATGTCCAAATAAACAAATTGAAAAACTCATTTGAAAACTCTATTTCTGCTATTACAATCAAGTAGCAAGAATACCAGGTTTTCTTTTGCAGTTCTTGTATATGATCTATAGATTTGTATGAACTCTATAAACGGAAATGCACTTGAGAACTTTTGTACACCCCTGTACATGAACTATGGAATTTATCCACACCAAGTAATATTAAAAAAAAATAGTTCGATTTAAAAGCATGCTCCACAATTGAAAACGCACTTCCAGAAATTATTGTCCAGAGGCTTCAATAGTTAAATTTCTTCCTTAACCAAGTTCTTTTGTGTTTCCATGTAAATGGACGATATATTTTATGCACACAATATTCTACAGTAGGTGTCCTGTAGTACACTTCAGTGATACATATATATAAATGTCAGCACGTTTAAAGTAATGTAATATCATTAAAACACACAGCAAGCCAGTTTCCCCATACACCGTCATATAACGAAATTCTTTTGATTGTCTCTGTAGATAAACGGCAAATGCTATACATTTTATTTGCAATACCAAACCTGCCATAGGGATGCCCAATATCATCTATGAATTTCATGACCTTTGTAATATATTTACGCGAGTTAGAGCGGGACGGATTGATAGACAAACTGAATTCATAAATAATTTTCAACTTTGTTGGAAATTGTTAAAAATTAATGAACATCCTGAACTATTTGATTTAGAATGTATTAGATATGTTTCATTTTTTAATCCAAAAGTTAAAACAAAGTTATTATTAAAATAACAGTAGTTTATTACTAAAACACAAACTCATTCGTAAGAATATTTCATATACTCAAAATTCCTGTTTTCTTTATGTATTTCAAACAATTTTACCTTTCTCAAAGTTGCAATAACTTATGATCGTAAGAAAAAGTTCATGTTTTCCAAAGAATCTTTACACACGAAAAGAGTTGAAGAGATAGAAAAATGTGAATCATCTTCTCTATTTAAAAGAGGAACTAATAAGTATTTCCGGCTTTCTGGATCTTCTGAATCACACTCTCTTTGCTTGGAGATTGGATTCTTTGTTGAAGAACTTGTTCATTGATGTGTTTTGTTTATCTAACTTAAGGGAATATTTCCTTATTTTTTTTTCTTCACGTGATAATGATGCATTATTATGTTAGATAAAAGGGGTTATTTCTGAATATTTTTTACGGTGGTTATTTACATACGTTGCACCCATTTCGTAACATACATGTCAAAAGCAAAAAAAGAAAGGAACTGGATACTGTAAACTAACAACAATACATGTATTTGTACACACATTATGAATAAGATTAATTCCATCACTATATTTTTTTCTGTCTTTAGTTGTGTTTGTTTTCCTTGTATGAATTTATTCATTTTAAAATAAACAGCAATAAAAGTATATTCAAAATTCTTTTGCTTTATTTTCCTTGTTAAACTCACTTTCTGTACATGGTTTAACAAAAGAAAAAGAAGGAAGGAAATCACCATTACAATCACCTTTTGTTTGCAATCCATATCGAACTTCCTAAAGCAAAATAAATTGTAAAATTTATTATGTAGCATATCATTCCTTTATTTGTTTAATTTAGAATTTGAAAATGTTATATATTTAATTTCAGTAAAAACTATAAAACCAAATAGATGAAAGCGAAAGTTAGGGAGCACAGGCCCCTTTAGTTTGTTAAAACGAGTTAAAAAAGGTAAAAGTACCAGTTCTCAAATAATATGCAATTAACAATTTTTTCTCCTTTCTGCTTTAAGTATATACTCTTAACCTATTCGGAGTCTGGCGTACTGTTAATATATGTGTATTTTCATTCAGCATTATTTAGTATTAACAATTACTTTTGGTACTATCTGCATATAGTAATAGTAGTAAATCTCTATGCATTTCTTATTATGACTTCAATTATGTTTTGGCATTTAGTAAGAATAAAATTAATAAAAGTTTTCTTAATTCTCTTTGCACCGTTGGCGATTATTTATTTTAAACACACATTTCACAATTTTAATTGCATTCGGTTTCTGTGCACGGTATGACAGCTAGGGGTTTATATATCAGGATATTTTTAGGGTTCCGTACTTAAAAAGTAAAATCGAACCATTATAAGATAACTCCTGTGTCTGTCTGTCTGTCACAGCCCTTTTACTCGTAAACTATGCAACGTGGAAAGTTCAAATTGAGGGAAGTAATAAAGATTATTGACCCACATATTTACAGATTAATAAATATTCATAAATATATTTAGGAAAAATGTAGAGGGGCTAATTATGTTACTTGAAAAAAAAAAATCTTTTATTTTTAAATCGTGTGGGGTATCGTGTGAAAGCTTTCTTAACGCTGAAATCAAAAATATATTTTATTTAATTTTAGGAATTATATTTTCAAAGTTATGGTGGAAAATGTAGTGCAAAAATATGTTCCCCCACCCCCCATCCCACCTAATTCCGAATCTATTGAAACTAAAATTATGAAAAAGTTAAAGGTAGTAGACATTAATTTTAACCTTGCAGGAAAATTATAACGATTACCCTAGGTCACATAGTTTTTGAGAAAATCGCATTTTTCCGTTACACTCAAATTTCGATTTACGGGCTTCAGCAAAACTGTTGAGCAGAGCTGGAAATACCTATGGTAGCAGAAGCATAAGAGCATTGTTGATCATGAATTTCAGAAAAAACCGTCGGTAATTAGCCGAGATATTAACCCTTAAAGACACGGACGGTTTGGACATACATAATGACAGGGACGGCGTACTCCATGCTCCATCGGCTTTTAAAGCCTACATAACAAATTTTAAGGATATATTTATATAATGCAATGCCCAGTAGCAGTATAAAAGCAATAAACGTCAAATAGTTAAAAACAGACTAATTTAATCAGAATTATCACATAAATACTATGGGATTCGCAACTAGTTTGCATGGAGTGGATCTCTCAATATGCCTCACGTATCTTTAAAATTTAATTAAAAACCTATTTGAGAAAACGCGATCAGGACAAAGGCGCCGTTACAACTTTGCGACCTCCTTTCGGAGAGTGCTAAGTACAATACGAAGTTTAAACTTTGAACAAGGATTTTGTTTTAGCTACTCTGTAAAACGAAAAGATTATTACTACGCTGAATTTAGTTTTAGGAAATGCCAAGTGAAGTTTAAATATGCACTAATTTTATTGTCAGTACCGAATTAAGTTTATCATAAACAAATTAGGATAAGATTCGCGACTAGTTTGCATTGAGTGTCTCTCTCAATACACCTACTATGTCTTTAAAGGTTAACTAAAAACCTATATGGAATAGCAAACATACAGAATAGCTATATTTGCTATTATTTAGGTTCCATATATCTTTGAACTTTCATTGCATATCCATTTATCAGTGATGGAACAGTGGCGCAGCAGTTCAGAGATTGTCACCACTAAATTTTTATAGATTTCTTCGCCTTCAAAAATCTCATAAATTCTGTCCTGAAGTTAGATGAAGAATACTAATAAAATTTAGTGGTGTTAATTGATACTCTGCTGCTACACTATTCCATCACGGATTTATACTTTGATAGTATACAGGGTGCAAAGGAAAGTCCCTTTAACCTGAAAATACTTGTGAACGGAGAGAGCTATAGCTAGTGCAAGTGAGGTAACGGTATAGTAAAGCGACTACGCCCGATTTCATTAAAACGACAACAGCGCCCCCTAGTGGCCAATTTGGAAGATAGCCATTGCAAATCGAAAATGGAAAGAGATAGATCAAAATTTCCAGTTAGAAAGTTTTAGAGCATCCATTAATTAGTAGAATATGACATTTGGTTTACATGGATAAGATAAATCTTCCCCTGTTTATCCAAAAATGTCCAAAATCGATGCATTCCATTTTGTGTACTCGTTTGAATGGAATAATCAGAAGAATGAAGAAATACGCACAATTTATGCTATAAATACGTACTTATCTCAATACATTTTGATAACATCACACAAAAAAAGACAAACTGTCTGACAGTCATAAAAAGGTTAATATTCAGCATTGTCGAAAAGTTCACCATTGCTCACGATACACGTTTGTATTCGTGAGACTAATTCTGCATGCACATTTCTCAGCATGGAACGTCTATTGCAAGTTACTTAAATACGACGACATAGATTTAACCCTTTCAAGGGCGGTGGCTTGACGGTCTAGCCCCCTAATTCTAATTCCAAAACTGACAAATGGCACCAAGAATATTTTAATAAAATTTTGCTTTTGTAATGAAAGTGCAAATTAGCAGGTTTTTGTTTTCTGAGAAATTCGTTTGAATATTCCGTGTCAGTCAATTATGTCATCATTTCACGAATAGAATTCTTCTGGCCCTGAAAGGGTTATTCTAAAATTTTAAATTCATTAGAAATTAAATCTTTACAGTCATTACAGCACAGTACAACGTGACAATCTGCAATTGTGCACTGCTACATTTCCGGAATGTGAATAGGCAAAGTAGAATCGTGGCTCATCGATTTCCAACATTTTTGGGTATGCAGGCGACGATTTATCTTATTCGGGTGAATCAAATGTCGTTTCGTACAAATTAATTGATGCTCTAAAACTTTCTAATTGGAAACTTTGATCTACCTCTTTTCGTTTTCGATTTGCAATGGCTATCTTCCAAATTTCGCCTCTTAGTGTGCTGCTGTCGTTTGAATTAGGTCGGGCGTTATCGCTTTACTGTACCGTTACCTCATTTATATAGCTGTAGCTCTCTCCGTTCGCAAGTGTTTTCAGGTTAAAGGGACTTTCCTATGCACCCTGAATACTATACAGCTATACCCAATCCTACGTTGTATAGTTTTTACAAAGTCTTGGTATTCTTTTAGCAACGGTATTTTTTAAATAATACTCTTACTAATTCATATATTATTGTACGGAACACTCTGTGCGCGAGTAATACTCGCACTTGACCATTTATTTTTATATAATCATACTGTATATAGTAGATACTGTATGCCACAAAAAGGTTTCCTTGTTTGTTTGTTTGTTAAATATAACCTTTAATTACCGTGACTAATATTTTCTCATAGACACTGTGAGATTTCTCATAGACAGTTTGATCGAAGGATAGATTAAAGGCTTCATTAACTCATAGGGCACTGTTTCTGTACTATATTTACAGGAATATACTAAATGAAATTCACACAATATTAAGTCTATAAATGAAAGAAATTTCACTAGTATCTATAGTTAAGCTCAAAATTACAAGTTAAAATATGAATATTGAAAAAGAAGTAGCGGTCGGTGAGACCGTTAACTGAAATTAAGTGTTAAATTACTAGTTTTGTTCTTTTGGAATACATTGAACATAAAGTAAAAGCCTTTCGATTATACGATATCGTGAGATTTATTATAGATAAATAGAATTAGATAGTATGATTTGAATTTCTCAAGCTAGTATATATACAAAGTATATATACATTTAAAATATAAATAAGCAATTATATTAGCATTTTAAGTATTGTATTTACTCAGTAGTGTTAAGAAAGTCCATAAAAGAACTATTGAAAGCGTTATTGTACACAGTTTCAATTTTAGACAATTGTTAACTTTTTCAATTTTAGACAATTGTCTCAGAAGTAACAAGAAGGTTACCGGGGGAAATAAACGCGTATATATTTAACTTAAATGTATATATATTTAAAATTTTAAAAAAATGACGGTCCGTGAGGCCGCTAACTGGTTCAATTATTAGTTTTCTTTTCTTCGAATTCATTGAACATGAAGAAAAAGAATTTTCGATTATATGGTATAGTGGAGTTTATTGTAGATAAATAGATTTAGATAATATGATTTGACTTTCTCAAACTATATAATAGAATATAGATACATTTAAAATGTAAATAAACAAGTATAATAGTACTTTAAGTAATGTATTTATTCAGTAGTTTCACAGAATGACAATGAAAGTACTATTGAAATTGTCATTATACACAGTTTAAATTTTAGACAATTGTTAACTTTGAATGTACATACATTTAACGTCTGAATTTGAAACTTTTAAAGACTAAATAAAATAAATAAAGGAAGACGGACTTTAATACAGTTAAAATGGTCTGCTCCATTCCTCAAGAATATTTTTTGCTTTAAAAAAAAAAAAAAAAAAAAAAAAAAAAAAAAAAAAAAACCTTTAACTGTACTTGATTTTTTCTGTTGTTTGTTTTTACAATGGTTAAATTGTACTGATGACGCCTTGCAGTTGCTTGGCGAAAAGTTTACTAAATGTATTTTTAATGTTTTTTGTATTTTAAGCTTTTTAGAAATTTTATTTTAAACTGCATTTAAGCCTCTATTTTATTTATACTTTTAAACTGTTAACTTGTGTAACTTTAATCATTTTGGATTTTTGACCATTGTTTCAGAAGTAACAAGAAGCTTATCGGGGAAAATAAACACATATATAGGGTGTATCTGAAATGCTTCAACAAACTTAGAGGGCTGATAGTACTCATGAAGACGACCAAAAAATGCCATGGAACATGGGTTCGCAAATGACGTTCAAAGATTGAAAATCGAGAAATTGCGTCTGGAAATAGACAAACTGAGACAAGAAAGAAACACTCCAGAAAATTATTTATTGCACAGAATAGGTGCAACAAGGCTCGTGATGTCCAGAGAAATCAAATATTTTACAACAATTGTTCAAAGTGTCGACCTCGGACATTATTACACAGAGTGCATCTAAGGAGGAACGATTGACGGACATGCTCGAACACTACGTGGCTTTGCATACATGGATACCTGCTCACAGATTTGTTTGGCTTTCTTCCAAGTTTATGTTATGTGTTTCTGACCGGATATGCACAAAGTGAAAGGAAAACCAGCTCCGTGCTACTAGCCAGTTCTGCAGAAAAGCAACTGCGAGATTTCGATATTTTTATTAGTTTTGCAATTTCCATCCTTTAAACGTCATTTGCGACCTCATGTTCCTTTGTATTTTTTGTGCGTCATGATGAGTACTATCATCCCCCTAAGTTTGTTGAAACATTTCAGATACACCCTGTATATTTACTATTTTAGCAAGTATTACTTCATATTATAAAACATAATATATGAGTTATTCTACGCATAAAGGAAATTTTTTATATCTTCATTATTTTACGCATTATTAAACATTAAAATATATCGTACCTTTTATAGACATCCTGCATAACTGGAGTGCAAGAATTACTGTAATTAAACAGAAAGTAGTAACAAGAATCATGAAATTTAGTTTCTTAGAATACATAACCAAGAAAAAGAAAGAAAATCTAATTGAATTTAGAATTCAGAAGTTTGATAATTTAAAAAGTTTTCCTCTGAAATATTTCCCTTTTCTTCTACGAATTCATTCTATTTTAAATTAATCATAAGAAATATAATTTCCAAATATGATTTTATGACAAAGGATTAATAATACTTCTCCTAATAAAATGAATAACTAATAAGAATTTACGATAGCTGACTCACTAAAAGGAAATTTTTTAGCTCCCAGATTAGATGTTTTGTTAAGCCACTTGTTCATTTATAAGCTTTGCCACGCTAATATTAGAAGATCTCTGTTTTTTTTATATGGACAAGAATTATATTAATTATTTCTAATTATAGAATTATTTCTATCAAAGAATAAATTGAATTGGAAATGAATAGCTGCATATTTGTCAGGCAAACACAATGAACTTAAGCTTAGGGAGAGCTTTTATGGGCGTGAGTTTAATAAGAAAAAAGTTTTGAAGTTGTTAAATTTCGTTTATTCGATATCAAGATACTATTGATATTAGTAGAATTTTGCTGGTATAAATTAGAAAAAAAAATCATAAAAAAGGGTTAAATACACAGCAAGAAAATTGTATATATCATTTGTTGTCTAAAGAGAGACTAAAAAATTCCCCTTTAAATGATGAACATAAAAGTTTTCTAAAAAAATTTATATTATTTTTAAACTTTTTATTATATATGAGGACGTAAGTTTCAAAACTTGCCTCATTCAAAAAAATCTAATTTTGGAAAATCGCGAAAATCTTCTGACTGCATCCATTGTTTTTCATTGTAAAGCAGAATTTTAAAATGCCAGAAATATAGGATAAAACTAATTTTTTTTGCAGATTGTACTGTTTTTTTCGATGGATACCAATAGAATAGATTGATATAGAAAACGCAATTTTTTCAATTTCGGATAAAGCGAGTTTCGAAACTTACGTCCTCATATATAAAATTTATCTTTCTAGGTATTCAAACTTGACAATTTTTTTTTTTTTTTTTACTTTTACAAATTGTTTTAAATTTTATTTAATTTTCATACACACTGAGGAAAAGAAGGTTGCATTTTGGTTTTTACATACGTTTATGGTAGGGCATAAAATCTGTGAGACCGCTTACCGCAGTTAATGGTTTAATTACTAATTTTGTTTCATTCGTAAATTCCACATAATATAAAGATTTTGGATTGTAAGATAAAGTGAGATTCATTGTAAATCAATAGATTTAGATAATGTGGTTTGACTTTCTCAAACTAGATAATAGAATATAGATATATTTACAATATAAATAAGCAATTATAATTGTATTTTAAGTACTGTATTTATCCCGCACTTTCAAGAACGTCGATAAAAGGGCTAAAGTGCTATTGAAAGTGTCATTATACACAGTTCTGATTTTAGAAAATTATTAACTTGTTCAATTTCAACTAGAGAATTGTTTCAGAAGCAACAGGGCGTTCAACGGGGAAAATAAACATGTATATACGAGGGTGGTTCATTAATTATTGTCCCTAGTGTATATACAATATTTTTACTGTGACGGTTGTTATGGAGTATCGAAGCCTAATGCCTTAGATGCGTATATGCTCAATTTCAGAACCGTAGATGCTATATTCACATAGTTTTGGTGGGAGGTGTGAAAGGGGGGCCCTCATAGCATGCATGGTCACGGTGACGTCATTGTGACGTCACTGTAAGTCACTGTGGTCACGTCACATCTGTGACCAAAATGCCACCACTCAGTGATGTCACGTTGTGACCGAGATGTGAACTTCTTAGAAAACTTTAAAAAATTACAAAAATTCTTCAAAACATGTTATTTACTGTAAAATTATATTTTTCTATCAATTAAAAAAAAAATTGAGACGTCATTGTTATGTCATTGCATGTAACGTACATCACGTCATATATGTGACCAAAAAAAAAAAAAAAAAAAAAAAAAAAAACCATATTGTAAGTCACAGTGTGAAAAAAATATGAACTTTTAAAATCTTTGAAAATGAAGAGAAATATTTTAAACAGTATTTTAAATAGTCCCGAGTTACAGCGGCATGAGGAATGAAAATATATTAGTGGATAGCAAATGGTAAATTCTGTCACGAAGGGGGGGGGGGGGGACATAATATATAAAGTGCACGATACAAGCATTAAAGCAATTTGGATAACATATTTAGAATTAGGAGTATTAAATCTGTACAGTATTTAGTTTGCAGAGAGGAAACTATTTTATTTTTTTTGCCAACCAGTGGTATTCGAAACACTTCTGTGGTTTCAAACAAAAAATTTTCTATTACAGTTAAGTCTGCAGCTTTTAATGAGCACGTAGAAAGAGTCTTCAGAGTTTAGTCGGAGTTTTTTTCTTGAGAGAGTTTTTTTTCCTGACAACTATTTAACTATTTTAAGTAACTATTTTTGAAAAAATTCTACTTCTTTCAGACTTTTCAAATAAATTAACATTTTCCGAAAAAAAAAAAAATACAAAATTTATGCAAAACGCATGATAATAATTAATTATTCGTATTTCAAATTTGTATTTTACAGATATGACTTAAAAAAAAAGTTATTTTACAAATTGTTTTATTTTACAGAAAATTAATATGAAAAGATTGTCAGATTGACAAAGAATTATTTTATTTTATCCTCGATAATCCTTTTTTATTTATTAAGAACATATCGCTCACCCGCAAGAAAAGTGACACATCTCACAGAAATTCATTTTGCGTTTTATTCCACTAAAAGATTTGTCATAGGTGCGTCTTGCTACACAAACAGTTTCATAACTATTAGCTACATGAAAAATCACGTTATTATGCTATATGTCCATTTGTAACCAAAGAAGAGGGGTGGATTATGTAATGAGGTAAAATTATCCAACCCTCCAAACCACATCCTAAGTTTTCATTCTTATGTGCTTTACGCTTTTATGCACTTTTTAATTCTTGTATGCAGAGTTAAGTGCTATAATTTCATGTTACAGTAAAACCATGCACATTTTCTTTTGCCTCCCCTGTGAAATTTACTTTTGTCGAGATGTGTCACTTTTCTTGCGGGTGAGCGATATTTTGTATTTATTACGTGTGAAACAAATTTTACTTTAAGAAAAGGGGGGTGGGGGTTCATTATTACCATTAAATTGATATTTACTCATTTTAAAAATTTAAACAAAGTTTTATCTAATAAACTCTAATTATTATTATTATTATTATCATTATTATTATTATTATTTACAGAAAAGAACCTTTACAATCCATTGTAACTTAAATTGTTTGGATCCGATAAAAAGAAAAAATAAAATACATTGGAAAATTCTCCAAAAAGAAAATTTTAATTAAAGACAGTCTCATAAAATTATTGCGCATCTGAGTTCGAAATCTTTTGTATTCAAAAACAAATAACGATAAAAAAGAACATCTGCTGAAAATCAAGATCGTCTGCGCACAGAAGAGAAGATGCCGGAAGTTTACTCTGTTTAGAACATCACGAAGTCTACAAAACTTTTTTATAAAATAAGAGAAAGAAGCCCGCCATTTTAAAATATTACAAATACACGGATATTATAAATGGGACGTAAATGTAAGTCTTATTTAATTTAAATGTTTTATCCCTGTTTTGTATATTATGATGACTTAAATAGTTTTATGTTATATTAGTAAGGGACTGTTCTGCAATTGTTTTCAGAAACATTTTCCTATTCGATGCTGCGTTGAAAATAATATCTTAATCTGCGATCACTTAAAAAGAAAAGAAAAAAAAAACAGCTGCGCAGAGACTGATTCATAACTGCATTCAGAGTGGAATTAATTTAAAGATTAATTTGCTGTTACTTGAGATTGAAAATATGTTGAGAAAATTATTTGGAATTTTTTTCGGCTTCTTACTGTTTTGTGTTTCCTGATTACTAACACTTACAGTAGTTATAGACATTATTATTTTGGAGTTAAATATGATTTTCGATTATTATGATATTAAGAAACTATTTCAGATTAGAAATTAGCATTATATTGGGAAAATGTATTTTTACGTATTACACTAGTGAAACTTTTCAAAGATTTTTCTTTTGGTGCTAATAATATTTTAAATTATTATTTAAAATCATAAATCTTCATACCAATGGTTTTCAGATTTAGCATTTGCCAAAATTATAAAATAATAGAAATTTCTTATAACATATGCAAAGATTTTTGAGATATTGTTAAATCTAATAATACATTTAATTCATCTATTGTAATTTATTGTTGTTTAATAGTACAATTATAGATACTAATTATTATTTTTAGTGTTTTTCAAATTGGTATATTTATTTTTTTTAATTGTATATAAGCATTTTTTTTTTGTTTGTGATTTTAATCTAACATTTAATTATGGACATTCTGAAGCGGTTATTAAATTTTCGTCTATTATAAAATTATTTTCTAAGTTTATGATATACGTAATTATTGGCAGTAAAAGTAAAATATGATATTTAAACATTGAAATAAAAAGTTTTTCGTGTCTAATAGGAAGTTTATAAATCAAACTACTTTAGTATATATATTTTTAAGTTCATATTTATTTACATAATATAGGAATGAATATTTTTTTAAACAGATTAACAATGTTTAACTTCGGTTTGCCTGTCCGTTTTTCTGTATGGCTGTCTGTCCGCGCTCTAACTCTCGTAACTAAACTCGGATTTCCCTGAAACATTTAGATATTGACGTTTACCATAACACGTTCCTTATTTCTAATGAAGTTTGTAGCATGTTTAGTTCATTTACAGGGACAGTCAAAAGTATTCCGTTACATTACGGCCTATGGAAAAAAATCGTTTCAAAGGATTTTTAATGATTTTACACGCTTTCAAACAGAATAAAATTGATATGCATTTATGAAGCGCATTTAAATATGCATTCTGCTGAATATGCGATGCATAGAATAGTTATTGTTCATTTACAGGGCTAAAAAAGGAATTCCAATACATAATGATATAGGTGTGGAGGGAATTGTTTATGGCGTACTTTAATTATGTTAATCTATTTCATATATAATGAAATTTATATACGTCGCTGAAGTTTACATATTATAAATTATTTCATGTATAATACGAAGTGCATATAGCATTTACAAGGACATGCAAAATATTTCAATACTATATTATATCCGAAGTACTGTTCATTAGCGATGATTGCTGGGAATGCATTTTTAATTATGATATGCGCTTTTATGATTCACTTGGATATGATTCACTTTTATGATTCAGCGTTGGAAAGTGTTTTATAATCTATGCTTAACGCACGATTTTTCTTACTTGTTTTTTTTCTTTTTCGCAGATCAGTCTTTTCCTATAAAACATACAAAATCTATTTAGGTCATATTCACAAAATACAATATACACGGGAATAAAAAATTTAAATAAATATGGCTTATAATGTCGTATTTAATAAAGCAATGACTAATCATAACACATTAAAATCTTACACATTCTTAATATCGAGCTTGTACTCAAGGTCAAGCTTGGAATTTAATAAAAAAAAGATGTCAGTTGATAAGCATTGCTTTTTAAGTGGAAAAATTTAAAATATTTTAGAAGAACAGGACTCCAAAATAACGATATTTTGCTAAAAAGTATGGTAAAAATATAAGATTTTACATTTTAAACAAAACTTTATTTCAAAATTGTGCATTTTAAAATACATCACAGTGCTTATGACAAGAACCATCACAGTATGGAAACTTGGAAAAATTTCCAGAGAGAAACATTCGGCTTGCATACAATATTTCCAATGAAAATCAAATTTTAAATTAATTGCTTAAAAGGTACAAAGGCTAACATAGTGAAAAAGATTCCATGCCGGGACTCGAACCCGGGCCATCAGTATAGTGCACTGACATTCTCCCGACTAAACCACATGGAACGATACCCAGCCTGGAAAATTTCTCACTATTACATGTTGGCAAGGCTACAAAAGCAGCACGAGAAGGGATATTTATCGTGAGCCACGGACATGTGGCAAACACGAAACTTAATTAAATCCAGATTCGATTGAAACTACATTAGTACTTGGAAATTTTTCCAAAGAGAAACCTTCGCCTTGAATGCAATATTTAAAATGACAATCAAATTTCAAATTAAAACTGCCTTTTAAGCATGTAATTTGAAATTACATTTTCATTTGAAATATTGTATGCTAGGCGAATGGTTCTCTCTGGAAAAATTTCCAAACATTAATATAGTTTCAATCGATGCTGGATTTAATTAAGTTTCGTGTTTGCCCCATGTCGGTGGCTCACGATAAATATCCCATTTTGTGCTGCTTTTGTAGCCTTGCTAACATATAATAGTGAGAAATTTTCCAGGCTGGGTATCGTTCCATGTGGTTTAGTCGGGAGAATGTCAGTGCGCTATACTGATGGCCCGGGTTCGAGCCCCAGCATGGAATCTTTTTCACTATGTTGGCCTTTGCGTCTTTTAAGCAATTAATTTGAAATTTGATTTTCATTTGAAATTATCACAGTGTTTATGACAAATTCGTCACAAATGACACATATTTCACAAATTGGTCACAATGTGACTTCAAAACAGTGTCACATTCGTCACAGGTTCGTCACAAAGTTAATGCCAAATTAGTCACAAATGACACACTTTTCACAAATTAGTCACACCGTGACTTCACAGAGTGGTCACAATGTGACGTCACAAACGACCTCTAAAACGGCCATAACGACCTCGCATTCTAGTCGCTATGACGTCACATCGACGTCACGTGACGTCACATCGACGGTCACAAAATCACAGCGTGACTTCACAACGACGTCGCCGTGACGTCACCATGCCTTACGGGGGGGGAGTGAGGGTGAAAGGCTGATTTTTTTGCTTATGGAGCTAGATTTGTGACAGTAGATGAGACGTAACTACTGTCGTTAGGACTCGGGTCATAGTGATGTAACAACATCTCATCCACCGTCACAAATGTAGCCTCATAAGCTCCAAACCAGCATTTCACCCTCACTCCTCTCCTTAAAAACTCACCCAAAAATAGGTCTTTAAAACTTCACCCCTCTTTCCAAAACTATGTTAATATAGCAGCTACGGTTCTGAAATTGAGCATATAGGCATTTAAGAGATTAGACTTCGCTATTCCATATCAACCATCGCAGTACAAATATTTTATATACGTTAGGAACAATAATTATTGAACCACCCACGTATTTAACTTAAATGTGTCTTTATTTTAAATTGAAAAAAAAATAGTATGACCGCTAACCGCAGTTAAGTATTAAAGTATTAGATTCCTTTTCTTAGAATCTATGAAACGTAAAAAAAAAGGAGTTTTTCGGTTATAGGATATAGAGATGTTTATTGTAGCGAAATATATTTAGATAATATCATTTGACTTTTCCAAACTAGATAATAGAATATAGATACATTTAAAATATAAATAAGGAATTATAAAATTATTTTAAGCATTGATTTATTCAGTAGTTTCGAGAACGTCAATAAACGAACTATTGAAAGTGTCATTATACAAAGTTTCAATTTTAGACCATTGATAACTTGTTTAATTTTAAACAATTTCAATTTGGGACAATTCTTTCTAAAGTAATAAGACGTTTAGCGGGGAAAATAAACACGCATATATTTAAGTGGAGTGCAAGAATTTCTGTAACCAAACAAAAAGTAGCAACAACACAAAAAATCACTCAATTTAGTTTTTAGTAATATATAAGCAAGAAAAAGAAGGAAAATCTAATTAATTTAGAATTCGGAAGTTGATAATTAAAAAAGTTTTCTTCGGTAATATTTCGCTTTTCTCCTACGAATACATTCTATTTTAAATTAATCACAAGGAACATAATTTCCGAAAATGATTTTATGACAAAGGATTAATAATATTTCCACCTTCTCGTAATAAAATGAATAACTAATAAGAATTTACGGTAGCTGACTCACTAGAATTTTTTTTAGCTTCGAGATTAGATGTTTTGTTAAGCCACTTGTTCATTCATAAGCTTTGCCTCGCTAATATTTGGAGAACCCTGCTTTTTCATGATATGGATTTCTATTAAAGAATAAATGGAATTGGGAATGAAGAGCTGCATATTTGTCGGGCAAACGCATTGCACTTAAACTTAGAACGAGCTTTTATGGGCTCGCGTTTACTAAGGATTGAGTAAGACTGCATTCTATAAAGTTTTTATGTCGTTTGCAGTTTATTCGATTTTAAATGATTATTGATATCAGTAGAATTTCGCTGATAGAAATTAGTTTAGAAAACAAAAATTTAAAAAAAATTAAATTGCACTGCGAGAAATTTGTATATTTTACGGTTTGTCTAAACGGGGACTAAAAAAAAATTCACTTTAAATGAGGAACATGACAGTTTTGTAAAAAGAATTGTATTATTTTTAATTATTCATTGTATTATGAGGACGTGAGTTTCAAAACTCGCCTTATTCACAAAATCTGATTTTTGGAAAACGCGAAAAACCTCTGGCTGCGTCCACTGGTTTTCATTGTAAAGCAAGAGTTTACAATGCCAGAAATACAAATACAGGTAAAACTAATTTTTTTGCAAATTGTAGTGTTTGTTCGACGTACAATTATATGATTGATATAGAAAACGCGATTTTTTCAATTTTGGACAAGGAGAGTTTTGAAACTTACGTCATATCTTTCAAAGTATAAAAATATATATATATTTTTTTAACTTTTACTAATTATTTTAAATTTTATTAATTTTTTATACACACTGAGGAAACCACTGTTAAGATTCGATTTTTACATAACTTTATGGTAGGGCATAAACCTGTGAAACTGCTGACCGAAGTTCATGGTTTAATTACTAATTTTGTTTTCTTCGATTCCACTGAACGCAATGAAAAAAAATTGATTATAATAATTGTTGAAAATTATTGTAGATAAATGGATTTAGATAATTTGATTTGACGTTCTCAAACTAGATAATAGATTATACATACAATTAAAATATAAGTAAACAATTGTAATAGTATTTGAAGTAATGTAATAATTCAGTATTTTAAGAACGTCAATAAAATAACTATTGAAATTGTCATTATACACAGTTCCAATTTTAGACAATAATTAACTTACAAACAATAAATACAATAAACTCAACTCGAGAGAAAAATTAGCCAGAGCCAGGAATCGAATTCCTGGCTCTGGCTAATTTTTCTCTCCAGTTGGGTTTATTGTATTTATTGTTTGTATGTCTGTATAATATTTATATATACCTTTAACTGTTGAATGCAGGCGTTATTTATGTGTGTATGTGTGTTTTAAAATATGTTGTAGTATGAGTGTTTTATTATAATACTTAACTTGTTTAATTTTAGGCAGTTAACATGTTAAACAATTGTTTCAGAAGTAAAAAGAAGCTTACTGGGGGAAATAAAGTCGTATATAATTAACTTAAATGTATCTGAATTTTAAATTGAAAAAAAATAGTGGTCTGTAAGACCGCTAACAGCACAAAAGGGTTAAATTAGTAGTTTTGTTTTCTTCGCATCCATTGAATATAAAGAAAAACTGTTTTCGATTATTTGATATCGTCAGATTTATTGCAGATAAATAGATTTAGATAATGTGATTTGATTTTCTGAAACTAGACAATACAATTTAGACAGATTTAAAATAGAAATAAACAAATTAATAGTATTTTAAGTATTGTATTTATTCAGTAGTTTGAAGAACGTTAGTAAAAGTATTATTGAAAGGGTTACTATTCACGTTTTCAATTTTGGATAATTGTTAACTTGGTCAATTTTAGATAATAAATTGAGACGTAACAAGAAGCTTACCGGGGAAATAAAGACACATAAATTTAAATGAAATGCAAGAATTATCGTAACTAAACAAAAAAATATAAAAAAAAAATCATAAAATTCAGTTTCTTACAATACATAACCAAGAAAGAGAAGGAGAATCTAATTTAATTTAGAATTCAAAAGTTCACAATTAAAAAAGTTTTCTTCAGTAATATTTCATTTCTTTCTCCTATAAATTCATTCTATTTTAAATCAATTTTAAGGAGTATAATTTCCAAATATAATTTTATGACAAAGGATTAATAATATTTTCATCTTCTTGCAATACAATGAATAACTAATAAGAATTTACGGTATCTGACTCACTAAAATGAATTTTTTTTTAGCTTCGAGATTAGATGTTTTGTTAAGCCACTTGTTCATTCATAATCTTTGCCACGCTAATATTTGAAGAACCCTGCTTTTTCTTGATATGGATTTCTATTAAAGAATAAATGGAATTGGAAATGAAGAGCTGCATATTTGTCAGGCAAACTCAATTCACATAAGCTCAGAGTGAGCTTTTATGGGCTCGCGTTTATTAAGAATTAAGTAAGACTGCATTCTATAAAGTTTTGATATTGTTAAATGCTGTTTATTCGGTATCAAGAGATTATTGATATTAAGAGGATTTCGGTGACATAAATTGCACGACAAAAGAAATCTATATTTTATGGTTTTTCTAAAGAGAGACTAAAAAAATGCATCTTTAAATTAGGAATGTTAAAGTTTTTTGAAAATAAAATTATTATATTTTTTAATTATTCATTATATATAGTATGTTCGAATATTATGGAATACCATTCATATCTTTGTTTCGGAAATCAAGAGAAAGAAAATGAGATACATTAAAAGTCTGAATAGAAAAAAATTTTGTGTATTTCTTATCTAATTTTTAATGCGTTTAAAGTGGAAGTAAAAAGTACATATCATTATTTAGCTTTAAAAATGTTACACTTTCCGGGTAATGGCAACCAGTCGGGAAATATGAATAGGTTTATAAGGCATTGGGAAAAAAAAGCTTTAAAAGAATAACAAGAATTGCTTAACGAGTAAACTTCATACATCCTCTGTAAACCACCAGATTCTTTGAAAAATTGGTGTACTTTTTATACTTGTTTTGAAACAGTTGTCTAGCTGATATTCCGTATTACCGAACACATCCTCTTGAAAAACATAACCTCTTTACTCATCAACAAGTTAGCTTAGAGGAAATCTGACTAGTACAGAAATAAATACAACTTTCAACTTTCATACTGAACATATCATGGTCACAGTGACGTCATTGTGACGTCACTGTAAGTCACTGTGGTCACGTCACATCTGTGACCAAAATGCCACCACTCAGTGATGTCACATTGTGACTGAGATGTGAACTTCTTAGAAAACTTTAAAAAATTACAAAAATTATTAAAAACATGTTATTTACTGTAAAAAATATTTTTCCGTCGAATTTAAAATTTTTTTAAACCGTGGTCCAAGTTGCCTCTGTGCCTCTAACCAAAGCTTTTTATTTTCATATAACATAAAATGTAATTAATTCATCAGCGACACAAAAAGATTTCCTAATTATGCGAATTTCATATTATTAAAAAAATGTTTTAGGTAAACAGACCTCGACTTATCTTTTATAAAGATTTTTGTAAATGATCATCTGTTACACTAGAGGTTTCTCAAAGACTAGTCGAAACATTTCTGTGGTTTCAAACTAAAAAACTTTCTCTTACAGTTAAGTCTGCAGCTTTTAATGAGCACGCAGAAAACCGTCTTCAAAGTTTAGTCATATATGCATTTCTTGCTTTATAATTTGCATTCAAGTCATTTTTTTCCCTCTTAGTGTTTCACTATTTTAAGTAATTTTTTTTTTAAATTCTACTTCTTTCAGACGTTTAAAATAAAACTGACATTTTCCGAATACAAAACTAATGTACAAAATTTATGCAATGCCCATGACATAATTAATTATTCATATTTTATTTTTTGTTTTCAAAATATATCTTTAAAAATTATTTTACAAGATGTTTTATTCCGCAGAAAATTAATATTAAGAGAATGACAGATTGACAAAGAAAAACTCATCTCTTCTCGATAATCTTGTTGTATTTTCTAAGAAGATATTTTGTATATATTAATTGTGATACAAATTTTACTTTTAAAAAAAGGACGGGGTCTTCATTATTACCATTAAATTAATTTGTAAACATTTTGAAAAATTAAGCAATGTTTTATCTAGTAAACTCTAATTATGGATAATATTATTATTATAATTTACATAAATGAAACTTTACAATTCAATAAAACTGATAAAAATAAAAGGTGAAATACAATAAAACATTTTCAAACAGAAAATTGAATTAGAGACAATTTGATAAAATTATTACGCATTTAATTTCCTTCCGAAACTGTTGTATAGAAAAACAAATAAAACCGGAAAACATCTGCTTCGAACTTCGAAACTTAAAAATCGTCTGCATCTGCACTATTTCAGTTGTTACGACTCGACCGCAGAATAACGGATAAAAGTAACAGTGAAGCTTTTTAGAATAAACGCGGGAAGTTCTGTGGACACTGGACAGCATAGACGTGTTGACACGGATTTAAAAACTGAAACAAGAACGTTCTCAGGATCCAAGTTAGTTCAGCTAACAAAATATAAACCCGAGAAAATAACGGTAGCTTTGACTTGTTGAAGATGATTCAAGTCATTGCTATCGTACTTATTATCGGATTTAATTTTCCCCAAAATCAAAGTATCACGTACAACGTCAATGAAATTAGGTATGTAAAAATATTATTTTCCCTGTTTGCTATTTTTTAATCACAACAATTTTAGTTAGCTTCTCATAAACATGCTGTAGAACATAAATATTTCATTACATTTATTTCTTATTTTGTTGAAATATCTAAAATATTATTTCCCCTGTTTGCTTTTTTAAAATTACAATGATTTTAGTTATCTTCTAATAAACATCTTATAGAACACAAATATTTCATTACATTTATTTTTTATTTTGTTAAAATATCTAACTTCCTTTTCAACAGCTTTGATCAGATTATTAAAATTAGTGATTTAAATTGCATTTTAATCTGGTTTATTTTCTTATTTAAATATTTGGTTAAAACCACATGGTGTCATAAATATGAAAGTATATGGACAAGTATTATAATCAATCATTAATATAATTAATAAACATTTAAAGATAATTAAATTATTTAAAAAAAAGACTTTTTATGGAATAAAATTATTGGCAAACATAATTTTTTAATTTTGTATTAAGTGATGGTCTTAAACAATTTGCAATGCATGTTTTTATTTAAAAAAATTGCATCTGCTCAGAAGAGGAATTAATAAAAAATAAGACACAACGGAAACGTATACTATTAAAAGAGATCGTAGATATGTAATGCTAAGGGGGAAAAAATGATTATTTAATGTATTATTCAACCTGAGAAATGTTTTAAAATCTATAAAGAAATAGTCATAGCGGGTGAAAGCTTTTCAGTTGTTAAACATTCTTACTGAAATGTTTTCAAAGTGAACTAGAAGTCTGTTGGCAAATGAAAATATAGAAGTTACGCAATCAGAAAGTGTTTAAATATGATTTTACTTTAAAAATAACGCAAATACTCGAACGGTATGAATCTAAAATGTAATAACCATCTTTTATTATTTACTTTTTTTTCTGGATAATTTTATCAATTTATTTCCTGAATGATTTTATCGAGATAAATTTCAAAGTATCGATATTATACACTCTTTATAAACAGCGTGATTAAAATGGATTTCTTATTTATAATTACCATAATCTTGTAAATAAAATATTAATAATAATAATGAACTTATGTGTGGCTCTATTTTGTGTTTATGGTCTCAATTTTTATACTTTATTTACATTAAAAAGTAGTTAACCATTTGATACTGTGTTCATTATTTTGTTTTATTGTGTCATATAAAAATAAATATGATTATTTGTATTTCTAATATAATATATACAGTAGAGCGCCGATTGTCCGAACAAGTCGGGACCGACCCTAGATCGGATAAGCAAAAGTTCGGATAAATGGGCAGACAGTTTAAGGGATGTGCCTGACTATTCTAAAACCTTCACACTTTATCTAGGTTTAGCACTGACAGCACCAGTTAGTACTGGAGTGCTTAAAAATTGTTTTTTTTTTATTGTTTTTTGTTTACTTTTTTATTATTTAATTTTTTTCTCTCTTTTTATCATTTTCTAAACTTCAAAGATTATAATTTAAGCAAAAAATAAATTGGAAGTTAGGTGTTTTTTTTTCTTTTTTAGAGAGGGAAATATTTGGATAATTGGAAATTCGGTTAAAAACAATTCTTTGAGAGAAATATGCTGTTCGGATAATTGGAAGTTCGGTTAATTGGAGTTCCGATAATCGGCGTTCTACTGTATTTATAAAACTTTCACCAGACTTTATTCTAAAAATTTCGTTGTACATTCTAATCTCTTTGTACTATTTATGATAATATAAGAGTTATAGATGTCATGGCAACATATATCCAGCTAGATAGATCTTTGGCAAAACATAAAAACTTTCACATTAGACGCAAAATAGAGTAGCTGCGGTGCTGTGTTTTATAAACAATAAGGTATTATTGTTTTAAAAAATCATAGATAGTAAGAGTTATTTTTATAATATATAATTTCATAAATAAAAATGTAATTTTGGAAATCAATTATTAAAGTTATTTTTTAATAATCAAAAAGTTGTTTTATATATGGATTTTACTTCAAGCAAACCCTGGTGTAAAATAAATTAACCCTTTGTATGACCGTTCTATGCATACCCAAAAGTTTTACTTACTTTTACAGTGAGCTTAAAAATACGATTTTATTTATTTCTGCTATCTTCCAACATGACGATTATTGCCAAAATTGTTCTTAGAATTCTCAACATAATGATACTGGTGATACTCAGTTAATTTTCTATACCAAAGCTGTATTTTTCATTTGAATAGTTTCAAATGGTTATTGCTAAAATGTACTTTTGTAATTTTGTAATGCATGTATGTGGCATAAAAGACGTAAACAATACGTATATAATGACTATATGGCACATGAGTGTACATACATTTCGAGTGTACATATATATATATATATATAACGCATGCATAAACTTCACAATGATCTTAGCAATGTCGTTACTGCAATTTTTGCATAATCAAATTTATAGGGGCCTCTATAACAAAGAAGTATCCTATTTTCTCAGCCTCAACTTGTTTGGATTACAATCATATATATATATTTTATGGTAATCAATATCATAAAACATACAAAATTTAATTACTTAATATCGGCATTTCTTTTTATCTTTCTTTTTTTTTTAATTATAAATGTTGTGTAATAGAAAAAATTCAACTTCACCAGTGACTTCGAGTTTGTAATGCGTATTAAATGAAATAAATTAATTTCATTCAGTATTTTCTATAGTTTAAAGAATATAAAAAGTACTGTATATATTATAAAATATTATAATTTTAACACAAATTTTATTTTGATAAAGATTTGAAATTTTATACAAATTGTTTCTTTGGTAATTTTAATGCTTTTAACAAATAGCTAATTTTGGAAAAAAAAAATGTGATAGATCGATCATTCAGTTGTCTTCAATATTCTCATTTATTGCAATAGGAAAGAAAGCTGCAACAAAAATTGAAGTCTGTGGGGCATTGCATTTTGATTCAATAAAATTCTTTTGGTATACCCTTGTTATAGCGGCCCCCAAGTTTTAATTGCGATGTATCGCCGAAGTATATTAACGTTGTAGATGTAAATGATTTTACAACATGCATAATTATGACTATCTGTGACATGCATAAGTGTTTACAACTGTACAAGTATGTCATAGTGTGACTTCACAACATTGCCACTAGTCACATATTCGTCACAACGTTAATAACAAAATCGTCACAAATCACACAATTTTCACAAAATTGTCACAATGTGACTTCAAAGCAGTGTCGCTGTCGTCACAGAATCATCACAGTGCTAAAGACAATTTCGTCACAAATGACACATATTTCACAAATTGATCTCAATGTGACTTTAAAGTATTGTCACATTCGTCACAAATTCGTCACAAAGTTAATGCCAAAATAGTCACAAATGACACACTCTTCACAAATTTGTCATACCGTGACTTCACAAAGTCGTCACAATGTGACGTCACAAAAGAGCTCTAAAACGGCCATAACGACCTCACATTCTAGTCACAATGACTTCACATCGAAGTCACGTGACGTCACATCGACGGTCACAATGTCACAGCGTGACTTCACAACGACGTCGACGTGACGTCACCATGCCTTACGGGTAGTCAATATTACTGACAAAGAGATTTTAGAAGAATACGAATTTTATAAAAATTACCTGAAAAAAACTGGAAAAATGAAGAATAAGATTTTATTTCACCGCGTCGCTCTAGCAGCATATATCCAATCAAAACTGAGCACAGTGCCTCATAGAAGTAATAGGAAGTCGTATGGGAGATTTATGCATGACTGCAGCACCGAATGCGCCAGATATTGGAGTATTCCATATTGTCCGACCCTTGCATAATATCCAAATTTCCTCTGTATGCAAGCATATACAGTCTACACGGTTAAAAATTTTGCAGCATTCTGGCAGGTCATTCGACTGTTTTTTGAAAAAACGGTTTCATAACCATAATTTAATTATATTCTGACCATAAAATGGCCAATAATATGGTCAGAATAGTGTTAAAATTACGGTTGTGTAACCGTTTTCGGAAAAAACGGTCAAATGACCTGCCAGAGTGCTGCAAATTTTTAACAGTGTATGTTCCCCAGGTAACAGAATATGGGTGCAGATCATTTGTTAAACTACCCATTAACAATCAACATTCATTTTTATATGAAAATTTTCCATACTGTATTCAAAAAAGTGTTTGAAATTCGTTAAAAGCAACATTTATGTATTAGTTACATTCCAGCAGTTAATAGCTGAAGAAATTACCATTGATTTTAGTGCTTACAGCAGCCTTTTCGAATTTAATAACTTCAGTGGTTTAAACTCGTAGTTCAATTACATTGCTGTTATATTTGTGTTTTATGTATATTTTACATATTTATTGGAAAAGTTTTAACTTCAATATGGAATATTAGCAGAAAACTAATTCTGAAAGTTTTATATTGTTTTGAGTGCAAACGGGTTAATCTTTCATAATCGAGCTGCGCGCGATTAAAATAATATATTTTTTTAACAATGCTTGAAAATTATTTCATAAAACATTAAAAAAATCCAATCAACTGAGATACAGTTTCCAAACTAGTTGGATTTAAAGAAACATTTTTTTCCAAATTCAACATTGTAAAAATTCAAATTGTGCAAAGTTAAGAAGTAAAAAGCAAAATTGCAGAAAAATCAAAATATATCGATCAGCTGTTGCCAGTATGATTTTAGCGTTACTCACGCACATATTGTTGCTAGATAATATAGATTAAATATGATGTGATAGTTAGATTCGCTGCCGTTGTAAAGCCGACCTTTCTAGGTATTCAAACTTGACAATTTTTTCATTGAAATTTTACTGATTATTTAAAATTTTAATTATCTTTTATACACACAAAGAAAACGAAATCTACATTTTGATTTTCCTGTATGTTTATATTCGGGCATAAGAATGTATAAAACCTTAAAATATATTTGGTACCTCAATTCGCTCAAACTTAGAAAACAAGAAAGTAAAATCGTGTGTTAAGCATAGTTTACGAAACACTTTCGAATACTTTCAGAATACTATAATAAAACTTCATAGTTTAATAAGGTGCAAAATGATATCTACATAAACTATTTGTAAAATGCATACATTTTTAAACACAATTTCAGCAATTACCATCAATATTTGGAACAATAATGAAATTTTTTGTGCGGCACTGTATATGATCTATAGCTTTATAGTTTTTATTATTCAGTTTGTAAACGCATAGAACAGTTCAAAATGCCACTTCATAAATTTCAATCATGAAACATATATAAACTTTAGATGCTTTGTGCTGCACTGAACTTATACACACTGTACACTCATACACACTAAGTAGTATAAAAAGAAAATACTTTTAAATTTAAAAACGCATAACACGTAATTGCACTTTATGCAATTATTGTTCATATATAGTATTCTAACCGAATTATACTGCGTGTCCCAGTATATGAACGATGAATAATATATAAACACTATTCTATAGTAATCCTCTTACAGCGCACCTCCAAGATATATATTTTTTAATTTCAATATTTTTGAAACAGTGTAACATGAATAAAATGCGCCAACCAAAGTAGATAATAAAATAAAACAGGAATAAAATGAACCAAAATAGATTAAAAAAAAAGCAATTTAACAACTTACAACGACCATTTGGAAAATGATTTTTTCAAAGATTAAAATTTAACACATAAAAAATCGCGCGGAGTTGATCATACATTACGTACGCCATGAATTAAGCATTAATAGTGTTATTACACATAAAAATTGCAAGCGACAGAAATCGCCTGCGACTCGTCAGATTTCTTGAAACTTACGTATTATCCACCTGAAATTTACGTATTATCCAAGCATTTCATTGGCTTTTCGGGAAAAGGCTTTTCCATCGTAGAAATCTGACGACCAATTTTAAATGAAATTTCATTCTTAAACTTCTAAATATTCCACAATATTACTTTTTACACCGTCGTATAGAGAAAAAAAAAATGTACTTTTAAATGCAATTTGTTTGAAAGCTGTATCTCAATTTGTTTCTGAGTTTTTTTTTTTTTTTTTTTTTTTTTGTAGTTTTTATTACTTTTTTGTCATAGTGGTAACAGAAGTATCCATCTCTGTTGATAGTAAAGGGAAATACAGATTACTGTATAGACCAACCAGAAAACGAATAAAATGGGGATTCAACCAATAAAACGCCTTAGATATGTTTTAGATTTCCAACCCTGACAGAGAACAATAACCATTTTTCCAAGTGGTTAAAAAACCGTTTAATAACTATTTTTCTTTTTACACCGTAATGTAACGGATTTCTTTTGAGTGTTCCTGTAATTGAACGATGAATGCTACACACTTCATTTTCAACACCGAACATGCCATAGTAAGTCTCAATTATACAGGGTGTCCGGTCTCAACGGTGTCTAATGGCTAATTCCTAAACCGTTAGTCATAGACATATAGTTCCAATTACAAAAATGTTTTAAATCAGGTAAAGAAATATTTTAAAAGCGATTTGGGTCAATAAAAACATTTCTTAAAAAATTACGAAATTTAAATTTTTATACGGTCCCCCGGTCCTATAAGTTATATTTAGTGAAATTTTCCTTTTACACTGACAAGTAATACAAAAAAGTCCCGTTATTCTACTATTAAAATTGACCGAGTAATAGCTGTTTAAAGTTGGAGCATATTTTTTGCTGCAATATTGTCATTCATGAATATTGGGGTCATTCACAAATTTAGTCGAAATATAATTTCGTCAGATATAAAAAATGTTTGAGAGTAAAATTAACATTGCAATATAAATTTGAAATCTTTAATCATTCTGGCATATTAATGGAAAATATACAATTTGTAATAAACATTTAAGAAGAAAGAAAAACAGAATTTTTGTTAAATAAAATGATTCTAAATTAACAGCCTCAATTCTTTACAAAATGATACGTATTTTAAAATATTATTAGATTGCACAAGCCTGCAAAAGTTGGGTTATGTCATGTTTTTTAGCTTTTGATAATTGATTCTTATATATTCTGTACCGCTGAATCTGAAATTGACCTTCATTTTTAACTATCATATCAGGATTTTTCGCAAATTGTAAATTTCAAAGTTAAGAAGTTCAATGTTAAAATTGAATTTCCTCCCCCATCTCATCGGACCACTCAGCTGTTTAGCTGTAGGAATCACAGGATAAGCAAAAATATCAAATAAATTTTTTAATCAAATAAAATAAAATAAAATAAAAAAATGTTTTACATATTTTTTATAGCATGAGATTTTCACTATATTTTAACTTACACATTTGCGATTTGCAAAAAAATTCTAACGTGATGGTTAAAAATGAAGGTCATTTTCAGATTCAGTGCTAAAAAGTGCGTAAAAATCAATTATCAAAAGTTAAAAAACACAACCATCTCCTCTACTTTACAATATTCGATTTTTGTTATTCTTTAAATTTGAAAATTTATGATTTGCGAAATATCCTGACATGATGGTTAAAAATTAAGGTAATTTTCAGATTTAGTGCTAAAAAATACATAAAAGTTAAAAAACCCAACAATCGCAGTCATGTATCATCTTATCTAAAACTTTTTCTTAAACTCCTTGGGAGAAATCTATCCGAAATTTTTTGTGTTATCCTGTAAAATAAGTATAAATGGTAACCACCAAAAATCTTAATAATATTAGATTGTTATCGGATTTGCGCCAGTATGTAAAATGCAATCTCGATCGGATATTTAAAAGTAGGTTAAAGTTCGAGTACAAATTTTGAACTGGAAAAACATACATACGATTGTTGAAGTAACATAAAAACTTATAAAAAAACATAATTTTTGTTAAAAGAAATCATAAGAGAAACAGTCTCAAATCCTGACAAAATAAAACGTATGTTATTTTAGCCAATTTGAGACTTAATCATAATACTTGTAGGATTTTTTTTTCAAAGCGCAGATACACATGAAGTAAGATCTTCGAATACTTTTAACACTTGGTACATGATCCCTCAAAGCGAAGCCGAACTCATTTGTTTTCAGAGTAGAAAAGTGGCGTAAGTCATGTATTTTTAAAGTTTCATAACTCGCTCAATTTTAGAGTTTTATGAATGGGACTTTTTTTGTCTTACTTGTCAGTGTAGTAGGAAAAAATTGCTAAATATAACTTATAGGACCGGGGGACCGTATAAAAATTTAAATTTCGTAATTTTTTAAGAAATGTTTTTATTGACCCAAATCGCTTTTAAAATGTTTCTTTACCAGATTTAAAACATTTTTGTAATTGGAACTATATGTCTATGACTAACGGTTTAGGAATTAGCCATTGGACACCGTTGAGACCGGACACCCTGTATAAATTAATTTCATGACAATCTGACTGTATTTGCTTGAGTAAGAGCACGGCCGGACACTCAGATAGAAAAACCAAATTCATAAACACTTTTCAACTATGTTAGAAAGTTTTAAAAACATTTTTTGTTGGTGTGCATTTACTAGTTTTCAAATTCCGTATATTATTTATTTACACATAGTGAATGAATCACTGTTGTAATTTTGATACTTGTTTTCGTTGGAAAAATAAGAATTTATAGGAAATCAAAATAAACTGATACCTCAATATGTCCATCCAGAAAAAAAATAACTATAGTATATTTTGTGCGTTTATGTTATAGATTTTTATCTATTTCTATAAAATCATATTTATGTAATATCAAAACATAAATTTTATTTCTATAGTGTCAATAAATAAAGTATATTTACCTATTCTTAGTAAAGAAAGAATTTTTCTTTAGAACCAATTTTGTTAGGTCATTTTTAATACCAATTATATATTATGCACTTGTTTTTAAAAATGACAATTTTTATTACGTATTTATAGCTAATAATTCGTCTATGATATACTTTAAAATTTATACGAATGTCGCAGAGGCCAGATTTATCGTTTTACCGACTCTAGACTTTTTCTAAATTTATGTAAATTTAAAAAAAAATTTCAAAACATTTATTATGCGATATTTTCTTAAAAAACACCATTCAAATCTAAATATCATCACATTCTCTCTAATACATATTCTCATATAATATCGTATAATAAACATAAATAAACACTCTTATTAATCAGAGATAAATACTTGAAGATAAATGCAATATTTTAAATTAAAATAGATGGAGAAACAAAAAAAGAATCTCCAAAAATGCTACAGATTTTCTTGCAGTTAGTCTAATTTAGTGTAGCGTAAAATATTGGAAAGGTCTATTCTATATTATGAAAAAATGCAGTTAAAAAAAAAAAATGTGTTTATATCTCGTGAGAAAAAAAAGCAATAATTTTTCTGATCAGAAAATAGAAACTTTATAAAATAGATTAATCATTGTTCATACTGCATTTATGTAATATATACAACGATAATATATAAATAAATCAAAGTAATATAAGAAATTTAGAAATATTTGCTAATAGGACCGAAAACTATATCCCATTTATCGAGCAGAAAGATATAATAATTAGATTATTTATTAATACTATAATTTTCATTGCCCAGACATTATATGTGTTTTATACAATTTATTAAAATGTTCACAGAACTATGCATAAAATGTTAGAAATGTGGATGGATGACAGCTTTTTTATCATTTTGAAAAAAAAAAAATGTAAATTATGTTAAAACTTTTGCGTTTGTCGCTGCTTACATGGTGTTAATCGTAATAGCTTTTTTTTTTTTTTTTTTTTTTTTTTTGCGCTTAACGCAGACGATGGTTTTTTGTTTTCTTTTTGCTGACAAACGTATTTGTAGAATGTTAAGAACATTAATGTAACTATGATAATTATTTAATGCATACCATATTTTAGACAATTTTACACACCGTAATATTATGGTAATAAATTGATGAATCGTGAAAACGTTATGCATTAGATTCCCTACATCATACTTATAGTGTCTATAGTGTCTAATTAAGTCTTGTAATAGTTTTAAAAATAGAAAAAAAAATACGGATTTACACGTTTTAGAGACTGGAGATTCCTAAAAAAATATTAGTAGGGGGAAACATATTGCCGTCCGTTTGTCTCTGTGTCTGTAAATGCCCTATCTGTCGAAAAAATTAGATAGAGACTTTAAATTTGGTGTTCACTTATTGTGCAATAATGGAAAGAAGCCTATTGAATATAAGTAATCTCGATTATATAAATAATTAAATAACTGGCATATAAATATTTCCAACAAAAACTCTAATGTTAATATTTTTTTGAAATATAATTACAATGCTTTTATTCTATTTGGAGAAATGTTTAATATTCATAAATAAAAGAAAATGCATACATATGCAAAAATATAGGTAATTCCATAAGCAAACTTTGCATTTAACAAATAATATAAAAAAAACTTTATTATTGTTGAATTACTAGTAAAGAATTGGAAAATGCTTAAAAGATTATTTTAAATAAATATTTACACTTTTGAAAAAGTTAATTAACATACACTACCTCAACAAAAATGTGGTAAAAATTCCCTTAAGCAATATCAAATCCTTATTTGAAATCTAGATTTGATGCCTCTTGAATGTCTGACGTACATTATTATAATTTCAAAGGAAACGCGCATAAAACTGTGGAAAATATTATTTATTTCAATCAACCACACAATATAAAAAGTTCTTCCGGCCAGTGCCGGGAGGAAGAGGTAGCTTTCATATTCCTTATTTTTTAAAAGCCAGCTTATATTATTCAAACACACGGGGCTCAAATTAGTGGAACCTGATTATAGAAGATTAAATACTAATTTTTGTCAATATTGAATATGAATGAGAATTTCGCCAAATTAGTCAGCGTTATCAAAGCTGGTTTTATTAAAGTGATTTATATTTTGTCTCCAAATTCAGTGATATCCCGAATTGTATTAACCCGAATTATCGGTGATAGCCCGCCATTTTAAAACAACATAATGGGTGCAACAAAGCTCACCAATGAACTTGGTCGAGACCTTAGTAATTCCTGTGCACATGCTCACTCATTTCTAAATCGGTTGATATATACGAGTGCTGTTGCAGGCAAAAAATCAGATTTTTAAAAATGTCACACACATTCGAAATTCAAACTGCTATATATCGGCCTTTTTTTTAGATAAAGGCAAAACAAAAAATGATCCGGAATCTTTGTAACAAAGCTGAAACACATAAGAAAAAAATCTTTTTCAATGTCTAATTTTTTTGTGCCTCATTTTAAATTAAAAAAAATTTTTTTAATGGCCGCCATTTTGAAACAAGATGGCAGATGAAGCTGGCCAACGAACTCGGTCGAGACATTGGTATGTACTATGCACACAGGAATTTTTATCCAAATCGGTTCATAAATACGAGAGTTACAGTATGACAAAGATCATATATATATATATATATATATATATATATATATATATATATATATATATGGATATATATAAATATCTATATATATCAATTTTGAACGGAGGGTGATTTCGGGGTCTAGGGGTCATTATCGGTTAAAATATACCAAAATTTTTCGGTATCGTTTTCCTCCGAACGGCTGCAATAGGTAGCTTTTTGTAATGAAAGCTACCTAAAATATTCTTATTATGATTGATTTAATGCGAATAATTGAATTTGCAGTTCTTTTTCCATTTATGTATTATTGTACGTACAAAAAATAATTCTCATCAAACACTAATCTTAAAACTAAATGAATAGCATAATGGATCTCTGAAGGACTCTATTGACAAATGATTCTTTAAAATACAATATGGTGCATCTGGAACGTTAGTCAAATGTATTATCAGGTAAAAAACAGAAAATTGAGAAAATATGATTACTTTATAAAATAAATAAAGTCTAGCACTAATTATAAATTTATTTTAATTGTTATAAAAATGAATGATGTTCTTTTTACATAATTTTTGACATTTGTGTCATGTTTCCAATTTGAAAATGTAATTATCACGAAAGCACATAACCTCCAAACTAAATCAGCGGCATAATGAACCGTGATTCTCAAGGACTCTGACGACAAATCATTCCTCAAAGTATAATTGTGATACTTCTCAAGTATTCGACGAACTTCTCAAGAATTCGAAAGTAAACACACACACACACAAAGTTCGGAAATAAAAGAATTGGACCGAATCAATCCGCGCATATTCTACATTGTTTGTGGTTACAATCGACTCTTTCTTTCTCTACTACGGACCCCATTCATCTTCGGGAAAAGTTTCTTTTATTTGAACCTTCAAACATGGTTCTGTCTCATTAGCAGAAAGAGAAAAGAGGGTACGAAATCTTTCTGCAGCGCAAATAGAGATGCTTTGCGCCGGCCTTTATTGATTTTTAACCCCCATGTATTACTTATGGTCGGATGGAGGAATTCCCAATGTTCTCTTACATTTTACTTGTTATTCAACCTTTCATGGAAAATGGCTCCTCAATTTTTCGGACGAAGGGGGATTTTGCGGGCATTTTATTTTTAAATAAACATGCATAAAATTTCTCCAAAACATGTGAAATACCCTTCCCTATAAACTTGTGCTTACTTTCACGCCATTTTAAGTTATTCAATAAAAGAAGTTAGAATAAAGTTGGTTTGTTTCGCTTGTCTTACTTTGTTTTTGTTTTCATTTGGATGTTTATTAAAGATAAAATATTCCAACTTTTAAAAATTTAGTTAAGTTACTCTCTAGAGAGTGTAAAATAAGTGCTTAAAACTAAGCAAGATGTACTTATTTTTTATCAGACATTTTTTAACACCTACGCTATTTTAAATTATTCAGTAAAAGAAGGTGGAATAATGTGGGTTTCAAGGTTACCAGTTTGGTCTCCAATTTCAATTAGAAATTTCAAATTCATACCGGAAATGTAGAAAGGTGAATTTCTAATTCATGTGAATGCTAAATGCTTCTTATTAAATAAAGTGTAAAACGTTATTCTTTATTTCTGGTATGAATACTAAATTTGTGAATAAAAATGGAAGTCAAACTGGCAACCCGGGTGGGTTTTGTTTCGTCATTCTTACTTTGTTTTTGTTTTCATTTGGATGTTTATTGAAGAGAAAATTTTCTGATTTTTATAAATTTAGTTAAATTAATCACTGCAATTCTATAAAATGAGGGCTTAACTGTAAGGAAAATGTGCTTATTTTTCAACACTCGTTTGGTTTATAATGCTGTTTAAGTCTCGGATTGAAAATCACGTATTTATTTTTTTTTTCGTTTAATATATGAAAAAAATGTAACGAGAACGAGATTTTCATGTGTTACTTATAGTTGAGAATCCTCAATGTTATGTTACATTTTCATAGTTATCCAACCTTTCATGGAAAATGTCTCCTTAATTTTCCGGACAAAGGGGAAGTTTTGCGGCATTTTATTTTTAAATAAACATGCACAAAGTTTCTCCAAAATATGTGAAATACCCTTCACAATAAACTTACGCATACTTCCACGCTATTTCAAGTTATTCAATAAAAGAAGTTAGAATAAAGTGGGCTTGTTTCGCTTGTCTTACTTTGTAATTGCTTTCAATTGGATGTTTATGAAAGATAAAATAGTGAAACAAATAGTAAAATTAATTACTACAGTTTATAAAACAAGTGCTAAGAGTAAGCAAAATGTAGTTATTTCTTAACACTTTTTTGGCTTATAATACTAATTATGTCTTGAATTTGAAAGACACAATTCTTTTATTTATTGTTTAGTATATGAAAAAAAGTAATGAAAACGATATTATCATGTGTTGTTTATTGTTAAGAATTCCGAATGTTTTATTATATTTTACATCTTATTTAACATTTCGCAGAAAATGGTCCATCAATTTTTTAGAGAATACAGGTGCAAGGAAATTGTGCGGAATTAATTTTTAAATGAAAACATTTCCTATTTCCTCCTAAATATGTGGAATATACTTTTAAATAAACATCCTTTAGATTTCTCTAAAACATGTGAAATACCCTTGACAGTAAATTTACCCATACTTTCACGCCATTTTAAGTTATTCAATAAAAGAAGTAGAATAAAGTGGGGTTTGATTCGCTTGTATTACTTTTTTTTTCTTTTTTTTCCATAGATAAAATGTTCCAAATTTAAAAACTAGAGAATATAAAATTATAATTATATAATTTAAAATTATAGAACAAGGGCTTAACAGTAAGGGAAATGTACTTATTTTTTAACACTTTTTAAATTTATAATGCTGTTTTACTCTCGGATTTAGAAAACACCTTTTTATTTAGGCACATTTTTTTTTTTTTGTTGTTTAATACATAGAAAAAAGTTACGAAAACGAGATTTTCATGTTCTACTTATGGTTAAGAATTCCTAATGACCTTTTACATTTCTTTGTTATTCAACCTTGGAAAATGGCTCCCCAATTTTTCGGACGAAGGAGGAGTTTTGCGGCATTTTATTTTTAAATAAACACGCACAAAGTTTCTCCAAAATATGTGAAATACCCTTCACAATAAACTTATGCATACTACCACGCCATTTTAAGTTATTCAATAAAAGAAATCAGAATAAAGTGGGTTTGTTTAGCTTGTCTTACTTTGTTATTGTATTCATTTGGATGTTTATTAAAGATAAAATATTCAGACTTTTAAAAATATAGTTAAATTAATCACTACTGTGAATAAAATAAGTATTTTAACCCAAGCAAAAGGTACTTATTTTTTCATACTTTTTCGTTTTATATTTAAAAGTCTCGAATTTGTAAAACAGGCATTCCTTTATTTTTTTTTGTTTAATATATGAAAAAAAGGAATTAAAACGAGATTTTCATGTTTTACTTAGTGTTCGAATTTCCGATTGTTTTGTTATATTAGGTTGAGCAAAAAGTTTTGGGAAAATTTTAATCTAATAGTTACGAGAATTTGTATCGTATATAGGAGTACAAGTTGTACAGTCCAGAGGAGGTTTAATCCGATTATGGCCTCTTTCGATTAATGCAACACTTTTTAAAAGGCCATCGATTTGAATCCCTTAATGAAATTGAAGAAGTATGTCAAGGAGCCGCCATGGTACTTCCAGCAAATCCGGAATCTGACAGAACGATGGTAGAAAGTCGTGGACTATGATGGTCTCTACTTTGAAGGATAGTCCTTGTTGCTTTTGTTGTTAATTTGCGCATAACAATACAACTTTCACAAATTTCCAAGAACTTTTTGATCAACCTAGTATTTTGTTTCTTATTCAACATTTCGCAAAAAATGACCCTAGTTTTTTCTAGCGGATTCGGGTGATTTTGCGGACTTTTATTATTAAGTAAACACATTTTCCTTTTTTTGTCCTAATTATGTCAAATATACTTTCTATTAATTAAACGCATTCTTTGACGTCATTTTGCATTATTCAATAACATAAGTTAGAACAAAGTAAATTTTATTTGGCTCGTGTTCAATATGTTTATGTGTTCTTTTAGAAAGAGCTTAAAATTAATCACTATACGCAAAACTATACACAGTGTGCACAGAAAAGAATTTCACAGATATAAATTTTAATAGTATCAACTATAAGCATTGTAGAGTGTTGGTTCAGTGCCACAAATAAAGAATAACTCAAAGAGATTTAGGTAATCGCATGCGCGACTACTACTTTGTTATTTACTTGCAGTGCCACATACGCAAAATGGCGACTAATGAGAGTAAAACGTTATTGATAGGCTGAAGATTTAAAAGCCGCTTGAGTGATGCAATCTTTTCTTTTGGGGCTTTATAAAAGATCGTGTCTACGTTCAGTGGCTACCTCATGATTTACCAGAGTTGAGACACATAAGTGAAGAGGCTATTGCTTCCATTACACCGTGTAACGAATTTGTCAGTCACATTAGATGCTGTTGGATAGACCCACGTCCTTTAAAGACATACAAAAAAAAAAAAAAAAAAAAAAACAACAATTTACGGGGGAAAACGCATTTTATTACAGCAGTTGAACAGATGGTCCGTGACAAATTTGGCACATGAATTACAAGGTTTCATAACAATGATTAACCCTTAAATGCCTGATTTTTCAAAAATCATTGTAATAATGGTTTTCGGCTTTCATTTTTAGGTGCGTTCGTAATTATATAAATACGTAGCACCTATAGTCGTCGTTCAGTCCGTCCGTCTGTCCGTCCGTCTGTCCGCATGTAACAGAGCAAAAACTACCCAACCGAATGGTCTGAAATTTCAAATATATGATTGTTGCAAAATTTTGTCGAGCCATTTCAAATTTTATGAAAATCGGATGTATAGTTTAATTACAGGGACAGTCAAAAGTTTTTCTTTACATTACGGCCAATGGGAAAAATTATTGCAAGTGCATTTTAATGATATTACAGCCTTCCGAATGGTCTGAAATTTTAAAGATATAATTGTTTCAAAATTTTGTTGAGCTATTTCAAATTTTAGGAAAATCGGATGTATAGTTTAATTACAGGGACAGTCAAAAGTGTTCCGTTACATTACGGGGAATGGGAAAAAATTATTGGAAGTGCATTTTAATGATGTATCAGACTATGCGCTTTATGAAGTGCAAAAAATTATACATTTAGTACAATATGGGGTGCACAAAATAATTCTAAACTAGTTATAGTACGAACGCACCTCATTTGCCACGTTTGACGAGCAATTTCCAACTTGTTACTTTCTTCTATCTTTACAAGAAGAAAGTATTGGATTCATGAAAATTTTCGAATTCCGGTTTTCGACGGATTTACACGTTTTAGGGGTCAGAGATTCCAAAAAACATGTTTTTACAAAATGTCTGTCTGTGACTCTGTGAGTCTGTCTGTCTGTCTATCTGTCTGTGTGTATGTGACACAAATTTTGTGGGCGCTCTATCTCAAGAACTAATGAACGGAATTTAATAAAAATGGATATTCAGTTAGTGCCTAATACAAATTGATGCTGATTAGTTTTTGGTGTAAATCGCTCAACAGGTGGCGCTGCAATGCTGCATTTTTCACGATTTTCGCAATAGCTCTATCTCAAGAACTAATGCACGGATTTTGATCAAACTTCAGATTTAGTTAGTCCTTGATATGAATTGATGATGATTACGTTTTGGTGTAAATCGCCCAACAGGTGGCGCTGTTATGAGGAATTTTGCAGGATTTACACGATTTCCCTAATAGCTCTATCTTAAGAACTAACGCACGGATTTTCATCAAACTTCAGATTAAGTTAGTCCTTGATATGACTTGCTACTGATTAGGTGTTGGTGTAAATCGCCCAACAGGTGGCGCTTCTCTGCTGCCTTTTCCACGATTGCCTCAATAGCTCTGTCAATAGAACTAATGGACCAATTTTCATCTAACTTCAGATTTAATTGTATGTTGACACAAGTTGTTGTTAATTAGGTTTTGGTGTTAATCACCCAATAGGTGGCGCTGCTATGCAGAAATTTTCACGATTTTCGCTATTGCTCTATCTCAAAAACTAATGTACGGATTTCCTCCAAATTTCAGATTCAGTCAGACGTTGACATAAATTGTTGCTGATTAGGATTTGGTATAAATCACCCAATAGGTGGCGCTGCTAGGAAGCATTTTGCTGAATTTAGACGATTTCAGCGATAGTCATATCTCAAGAGCTAATGCACGGAATTTCATATCGTTAGAATCCTCATGAGATGCATAGATTGCCATTTAATTTTGGCAGTGTGATAGCGAATTTTGAAGTATTAACATGTATGAGATAGAAGAAAGTTTTGGGATTGGTATATCTGACTAGTTTAAATAAATCATGAGAAAAATACTTTTAAAAAATCATATTTTGTTTTAAATATGGTTTATGGCTAAAAAACTGTTCGTTACTAATCGGCATTACCTGTCTTTAATTGAAAAAAATAATTTTCCTTGATAAAATTCTATAATATTAAACACACAAGAGTTTTAGGAACTATAATAAGAAATAAATTTTACTTGCTCACTGCAGAACAAAATAGGATATTTTGCAAGCTTCCAAACTAAACAAAAAGGACAAGTAGCAACAAATGAAAAAAATATATCTATCTTTATTCTTAAACAGCACAAGTGATGCCATCTATATGTTGAAAATCGATTTAATAATATTTTCAGAATGTATTTTATTGCCAACATTAGGCATTATAGGTTCAATATTATTCTAATAGTATTTTAGAACCTAAATTGGGTATGTTGGCGAATAGCAACACCCGGCTTTTAAGGGTTAAGTTAATGTAGCATAGAGGTTTAGGTTTTCTTAATAGGAAATTCTTGTGATTGAGTGTGGCACGGCTTGAATTTGTTACATTACTAAAAAGGGATCTGGGAAACTTCTAATAGGCAAAGTGTGTGGGACGATAAGGTATAGAAATAACCATGAACCACAAGCTAAAATGCTTAATTTAATGCGGCGTTATGAATCAAAATTGATTTTTCAACGTTTCAGCTTAATGAAATGCTCCCTGCGTCCTAATTTTTTTTTTTAAATCTTCATAAAATTGATAAGAAAGTATCCTGATATTGCTTGCAAAAAAACTGTGTATGCATTTTTTAAATTCGATTTCATTAAGATAATTAAATTTGATTTTTAACTTATTAAAAGGCAAAATTTTTATGAAAATCGATTTTGAATTCTGAAAAAAATGTCAGATTAAAACAAAATCGATACACAGACTTGTTTGCAATAAAGTTTTAAAAGATTAAAATGCAAAATCGAAGAAATATCTGAAAAATTAAGACGCATGGAACAATTTAAAATTACGCTTATTTTTTTTTACTTTTTTTGAAAAAATTCTAAAATTATAATAAGAAGGAAATTTTTTTTAAGGTGTTCTATACACTTATGACGAAATGTATATTTCCACAAAATTTCATATATGTTTGATGAAATATAATAAAAAAGAATTAACGTCCACCGTCTTCTTATCGGGTCTCAAATAACCTGCTTAACAAACGCGAAACTTTCTGACGCATTTTTAAACATAAAAGATAAAAATTGGCAGGTCTGACTATTGAAGCTAACGGAAACGAATTATGTTTTTTCATTTTTTATTAAATAAGTTATTCATTGACTTATAAGCTATTTTTGTCACATGACGACGATCCCATCATTACAAATTTATGTGAATGTCATTAAACACAAAAAACTTCATAGAATCTGTATAGTTCTTCAGTAACAGTGCCCACAAAATTTGTAGAACACACAGACAGATAAGGATCAGATATATGCCAAACAGACGTCGGAAAGACGCAGGTCTAAAATCAGTCAAATCGCATTTAGGACATGCCAAAACTTGTAAAAAATTTAAAAGCCAAAAGACAACAGTTTGCATCAAATTCTTTAAAGTTATGAATATAGAAAGCAATAGAATTTGCTAAGCAGGAGAATTTGTAGATTTTATAATTTACTATCCTATGACGGATTGACTGATCTTCAGTCGAAAGAGGGGCTGAATGACAACAGCCAGAAATCTTAAACTGCCGAATATTTAAACAATAAGAAAAAAGTATATCTTTACCAAAAATTCACGGTTACATGCAGAATTATATAGGCTAGCATTTATTAATACTTTTACGCAGATAGAAAAAAAAAATGGTAAAAAAAAGAAGAAATATTCTATGAACAATAAAAAGCAAAGACTAAAATAAAAATTCTTATTTGCAAATGGTTATAACTATTCTTCCTTGAATGTAATGATTGAAGAATTTAATTTATGCAATACGTAATACAAATTAATGTATGCAATTAACTGTATTTTACTTGTTTTAAAGGCAAAACGTTGGATTAATAAAATTTCTCTTTTTGTTTTAAACCATGGTTTTCCTCATTACGTTCAAACACCGATAAAATCCTTTGTCATCATCAGCCACGATGACTGACATTGAAGCTGAAAAATTTATAATGTTTTAAGTAATTTTTAAGAAAGTATAATCCTGTAATAAATAAAAGATAAGTAAATTTCAAATAAATTTTCAGTAATTACTTAAAACAATATATATTTTTTTTAGTTTTATATCATATTTTAGACCGTCAGTCATCGGTGAATAACGCGTTCTAAACGGAAAGTTCAGTGTCAGTTACCGGTGTCTGACGTATCGCTTAACGTGTTAATTTAAAAAATACCTCTATCATGGCCAAAACAAAATGCTCTATAGTTTTTCTATTGAGAGAGTAACAACAAAAATACGCGACTTTATTGCTAAAAAGCACTGAAATTTCTAAAAATGCAAAGTATCATATATCTGAAAGTTTTGGTAGTACAGTAGAGCGACGATTATCGGAACTCAAATTAACCGAACTTCCAATTATCCGAACAGCTTATTTCTCTCAACAAATTTTTTTAGTGATGTTGAGATTGTGGATGAGATTTAAAATGAAAAAGAAATTGAAGAAATGAAAACGAATGGCCATAGGTCCATCAGCCTAGGGTCCTAGGTCCGAAGCCTTTGAATGTTTGGAAACAGGTGTGGAATGGCTCGTACGGCAGAACACTGATCCTATTCAACTAATGTATTTAAGAAGAATTCGAGATATGGCAGCATTGTAAAGAACATCTTCTTTGAAGCAAGCAACAATCGAAAGCTTTTTTGCTTAAATTATAATCTCTGACGATCAGAAAATGATAAAAAAAGAAAAAGAAAATTTTAAATGATAAAAAAGTAAACAAAAAAACAGTTTTTAAACACGCTAGCACTAACTGGTGCTGCCAGTCCTAAGCCTGGACAAAGTGTGAAGATTTTAGTATAGTCAGGAACATCCTTTAAATTGTCTTTCCTTTTATCCGAATTTTTCCTTATCTGAACTGGGGTCGGTCCTGACTTCTTTAGATAATCGGCGCTTTACTGTATTTAGATAGACAAAATTATTTACGGGGTGCGTAAAAAATATTAAATTTTGTGTTTTAGAATGTAATACACTGGCCTCCAAAAGTTAAGGTACAGGGGCTGGATGCATTCAATTGTACACTGCTTGTCGAATATCTACGAAAATTATTGGCGAATTGTTCTTGAACTTCTGGGATGTAAAGAACATGTTTGATTTAATATTTATCGGTGAAGATTTAGTCGGGAGGACAATTGGGGGACTAATAATAAATTTAATAATAAAATAAAATTTGCGATCACCTATGTAACAGAAAATGCTGGAAATGGTTTGTCGCTGTCTTAAATGGTTATTAGGGTCCTGTTCAACGTTTGTGTGCAATTGTGTAAGCTTAGCACTCATACTTGTGAAGATATTATTGTGTCTGTGAAAAATTTACAAGTTTTTTGTTTATAGCATACAGAGTTTTCAACCAAATTTAACACAACTTTCCGAAAACTTGACAATGACTAGTAGCAACAGTATACTGCAATTAAAACATGGATATATTGAATATTTGATGAGATATGTGCATTTTTATGAAGTAATTTTTAACTGCGCATGCGTGGAAGATTTGAAATTTTTTATTTCATAATTTGGTAGTCAGCTAATCTGGGCAACTTCTATAAAAATCCCAGTCAAATATCGCAAAAATTCACAAAGTTAGGGGCGATATAGTGAGTTGCTTTCTAAAAATAGCTTTATTATAAGGGATTTTCCACAATTTTTCAGTCAGCTTACTATATCTTTCTGAGTTTTCACAAAACTTGACTGGACATTTTATAGATGTTGCCCAGAATAGCTGACTACTAAATTATGAAATAAAAATTTGGAAATCTTCCACGCATGCGCAGTTAAAAATTATTGCATAAAAATGCCCATATCTCATCAAATATTCAATATATCCATGTTTTAATTGCAGTATACTGTTGCTACTATTCTTCGCCAGGTTTTCGGAAAGTTGTGTTAAATTTTATTGAAAACTCTGTATGGTATAAACAAAAAACTTGCAAATTTTTCACAGACACAATAACATCTTCACGATTATGAGTGCTAAGCTTACAAAATTGCACACTAACGTTGAACAGGACCCAAATAGTCATTTAAGACAGCGACAAACCATTTCCAGGATTTTCTGTTACATAGGTGATCGCAAATATTATTTTATTATTAAATTTATTATTAGTCCCCAATTGTCCTCCCGACTAAATCTTCAACGAGAAATATGAAATCAAACATGTTCTTTACATACCAGAAGTTCAAGAACAACTCGTCTATAATTTTCGTAGATATTCGACAAGCAGTGTACAATCGAAAGCATCCAGTCCCTGTACCTTAACTTTTGGAGGCCAGTGTAAGTTCCTTTTAAATATATGGCTCAGCTACTTTTTTTCAATATTTTTGGTAATTGGATTTTTATTTCATTTAGTTAGACAGTTTATAAGTGTGTTCTTCATATCTATTTTAATCACACGGTACAATGACGAAAGCTTTGTAGTAATCTACTAAATGATTTAATATTCTTATCTATTCCTACACGCTCTTAAAAAATAAGAAAATTAGCAATAATAATTATGTAAAATAAATCGTTTAATATATTTTATTTACCATTTTTAATATAAAATATTTTTGGAACTTGAATTAAATGCCGACTTTAAAGAAAAACAGCATACTTTTTAAAAAAGTACAACTATCTAGGCATTTTTAAATATAAAGTGCAACCAAGCATGTTTTTTTACGCGCAGATTCCCTTTTGCAGTTTAAAGTGAAATGCAATAAAATGTGAAGTAAAGTTTCGTATGGTGGAAGCAGGAAGGAAATAATATCTATACCAGACTTCATATTAAGTACAGCAGTTCCTCCAGAGATTTAAAAAAAATATATATTTCATAAAATTTTGGATTTTTTCAAAAGTGTTTCGAAATGTATACATAAAGCATACATATACATACGCGCATATTTTTTTAGATGTATGGTATACTGCTCATAAATGAAATAAACGAAATTAAAAACGAAATATTTTTTTTCCTTTAAAAAGTACAGGTATATATATATTTTTTTTGTTTAATGCACAAACAAAACGTGATGTAAGAAAATAAAATATAAAATAAAAATGCGCTTTTACTCCATATAATTAAATGAAATAAATTAACTACTTTATTTTAATGGATATATAAACATCATTTAATACTCATGTTTTTCGCTGAATTTTGAAAATTTATTTTTATGACATGAACATTAAAAAAAAACTTTATTGCATTATTCTGAATTTGAATTAATTAGAAACATTGATAGGATTATTTGAAATGTGATCGCACTACAAATAAAATTATTTATAATAATGATAGGTGAATTTCGCATAAATAGTTAGTTCTATATTTTGAGAGAACTAAGTGTTAAAAAAGCTTGAATATTTGTTATTTTGTTAATGTAAATTTATTAATTTTGGAGAGATTGCAGGAATTCGATATCTTTAATTGTATTTAATTGTTTTTAAATATCTTATTTCATTTTTCTCAATATGTATTCCTTAGCTTATCAGCATGTTCAAAATACTAAAACTTCAATATATAGTTCTCAACTGTGTTAATTATTTTTTTTATGAAATTTCATTAGCGTGATTTTAGTAAAATTAAAAATAGGACGTGCAGTAAAGTACCACACTTATTAAATATATATATATATATGTGTTATATAAAAAATTTTACTTTTACTATTCATTTAAATTATTCTAAATTGCCGGCATATTCATTATTTCTTTTTTTTATTATGCTCTATTATTTATTTCTAGTTAAATTCCTATAAATTTAAAACGCGTATCTTAATAATAGTTTTATTCCAAAACGTAATCTAAACTTTTAATCCCTTCATTAATTTTTATCGTCTACCAAACTGTAAAGTTCTGAACGCAGTTATTTATTTTTCGAATGTTTATCAAAACCATTTTCACATTTTTATTCTATTTCATCTCATTTTCCCGCCAGCTGGGCGATAGCTTTTTTTCATCGAAATCCTTCCATTAACCGCGCCGGGTTTCTTTTCTGTGACGTTTCTCGATCGCTCTCCATTGGCTGAGTGACGGGTCGCAGTTTCACTTCGAGTCTCGTTCGTGATTTTGTTTGGTTAGCCTGAAGTTTTCATTTCAATCGGATTTCCTCCGCGCATTCTAATAAATAGGTCGAGCATGAGCTCAGAAGTAGATTTCTTGTGCTGTTTGATTGTTTACATAATCTGTTACCTGGTGTCCTAAGTCATGTAGAATATTCATTTCGTTATTTAACATCTATTTCGCATAAATAACTAGTGCATGCCCAAGCGAGATGGCTCTGATTCCTGTGGGAATTGTTTAATGTTGGTATATTCTGATGGAATAATCAGTTTCCTATGACTGCATTTTTATGTCTTATTGGGAAAACCCCAGATTTCTTCATAAGCCTTTACTTCTTTCACCACTCATTCTGTCTAATCTGCCTTGTATTCATCATGAATAAATAAGTTTTGATTTGACTCTACCATTCTTATCATCGCTCCACAGCTGCTAAATTTCCACAGAGTTGACACCTCCACTAGCGATGCTTGCGCTAAGTGGTACGCCTGCTATACAACCTCACCAACGGCTGATATATATATATATATATATATATATATATATATATATTACGTAAACAGTCTTTTTTAGTGCATTTCAACATATATCATGACATTTATCAGTTATTTCGTAATTTAAATAACTGTGATGAAATATGATCCTTACAATTATAGCCAACTTCTCTAAAAAACCACTAAAAAACTAGTACGAAATAGTATTAATATCCGTAAGAAAGGTAAGTTTTAACATTTTCATTCATTTTATTAAAATCTTATTTTTTTTACGAATAGAACTTTCGAATTTCGTTATACGAATAGAACTTTCGGTATATATATATAAATTTTCATTTGTTTAAATGGTTTAATTGTACAAAAAGTTTATATATATATATTAAGAAATCAATTTTTGAATGCCAAAAGTACATTGTGAAATTGAATTACGTGAATTATTATTCACATTGCTAACACGGCGTAAAATCAACAAAGTGAAAAAGTATCCAGACCAGGGTCTTAACTTTTTTGGTTTTATGCCTTGTTAGCAATGTGAATAATAATTCACGTAATTCAATTTAGATTTCTCGGGCGTAAATCATCGTTTAAAAATTATTATATATGTACAGTGTAAAATTCTCAAATAATAATAATAATAATAATAATAGTAACTGTTCAAAGTGTACCGAATCCATTTAATTAAGCTTACTGAAACGATTCAGTTTATTTTTACTTTTATAAATTGCGAAAAATAACATATAAAAAGAACAACTTACAAATATGAAATAAAATTTCCATCTTCTGTTTCTCTCTTTTTAAGAGAGCGAATGCCATTTCAAAAGATTCTCAAAACAAAGCACTGAAAACTCCCTTATTATTCCACAGCAAGATCTATGTTCATTTTCTCTTATTTTAAATATGAATGCCTAAATTATTTAACAATTTCCTCAATTCAGACGGATGTTAATTTATGCTCTGCAAATTAACTTCTTTCCATGCTCTTTATTCGTTGATTAATTAAAGTAACGTTGCTCGTGATCACTGTACTCTCAAAGTTTATTTCTTTACGCTTCGTATCAGAATATTTTGTTTCTGCATCAGATGCTTGGAATATAATTGTAAATTTTAAAATAAGAAAGGGGCCAATTTGTATAATTAAATGTAATGCTTTCTCTACACAATTTTGGCAAACAATGATGTCAGTAAAACAGTTGGTCATACAATTGTTTTTCAATTTACTTTCATTTGCTATAAATGCATTGATATCAACTGCTTCACTCATTTCCTTTTCCTTCATTATATTCTTACGAAAATACATTTAATTTGATAATGTTTTTGAGTGTTTAAAAAGTACCTGTAAAGAAATTTATTTTAAGAGGCTACTTCAATCAAACGGAAACACCAGCTCGATAATGTTAATCCTAGAGATGATATATTTAAAAATATCTCGTTTGCATTTCAATATTTTTAAAAGATGTTTTTTATTGGATTGCGTAGGTCAAACTCAACAAACTTTTTTTTTTTTTTTTTTTTTTTTTTTTTTTTTTTTTTGATTTTGCTTGAAGAAATTTTTTTTAATGAGGATACTTTTACTTTTGAAACCGGTTTCAAAAGTTAAATATATCCTCGAAAAAACCTGCAAATAAAATCAAACAATTAAAAAACGGCCTTTGTAGAGATCGACATCAGCGCAACCCAATGCAGAAGAACCATTAAAAATATTGAAATACAAATAAGATAGTTAAAAATATTTCTGCAATAGGATTAACATTAGTGAGCGTTTGTTTTTGCGTGAGTGAAGTAGGCAGTTGAGGAAGGATCCATTTAAAATGTTCAAAATATTCTGTGGAAAAATATTTGGCAAAAAAACCCTAGTAATATAAATAAATGTAATCTAATGAGAACAAATATGTCAAATAAGAATTGGTCAGATTGCTATGGAAAAATTGACTTTAGGGTAGACATTTAAAAGAAAAGTTACTATAAATATCATTTTCTTACAAAGAAAACCCTGAAAACCTTCCGCAGTCAACATAGCGAGAGTTTGTTGGTTTCGAAAAGAAAGCATCAGCCTAAAGTCATCATATTGTACCCACTTTGTTAACCAGTTTAGGGTGATTATGAGAAGCTGGTTGAACCCTAAAATCAAATAAGCAGGGCCTGACTAGTGCAGGGGCATGCGGTGCAGCTTCCCTGGGCCCCTCTTTTTAGAGGCCCCCGCAGAAATAATCACGATTTTCATTATAAGGTCTCAAATGGTTAAAATTAGTCAAAAGGGATAAAAATTCATATATTTTTAGACATTTAGGAAGGGAGTGCGGTCCCCCTTCCCGTACCTCACCACCCACGCAAAAAAAGGAACTATGTCATTAGAAAACTAATGAATAAAATGTTATTATAACAACTTAGTATTATGTTGTTTTCACGAGAAATTCTTCATGGATGTTTTCATCGTAACAAGGAAGTTAAAATTGTTAATGCATTTCTTTTAGACATCTTATAACATGCGTAGATATGCAAAAAACAAATTATTCCGTCAACCAAAATGTAATTTTTTCTACTATTATCCTACTGTTAATTTTTCCTAAAGCTGTGACCTTTATTTTGTGATACCCTGTACATAGATGGGAAAAGTATCTGATACGAAATTTATGCATACATACAATCGGTATTAAGTTTAGTACTAGCCACTTCTACATTTTTCACGAACAATTTCTATGGATAGATAGAAGGGGTGCCCTTCAGAATTATGCTTGCCCCTGAGCCCTCGGGTCCTGCAAATAAGGAGTTATCTAGTTTTTCGTAAGATTTTTGTAAAGGAAGGTGGGGCAGATTATTATGTTAATGGACCGTTTGGAAAGTAAAGTGACCCATAATATTTTTTTCGTTTCAGGGAAACACTCAAAACATTGAACAGCCCCATCGTTCGAGAACCCTGATAACGAACCCACGTACATCGGTTCAAGCTTGCCATTTTGTGGTGGCATTATAACAACGGGGATGACTTAGTTTGTAATGAATGAGATGAAAATGTAAACTTAAATATTAATGACCAACTACAATCCATATATGCTAAGTTTTTATTTTACTGTTAGTTTCGCAAAAGGAGGTTGTTTGAATCACTACTAAAAATAAATCATTTGTCAGTCCTTTATCATTCCACAACCAATTTTCTGTCGTCTCTCCCCTATTTTAAATATCAATGAATCAGACATTCAGCATTTCTACCGTTTCAGACATGTGGTTGTCTGTGGTGATTAAATTAACCTCCTTTCATGTTATTTCGTTAATTAATTATAAGTTACAATCATTGTACATCTTAAATTTATTTGTTTAAGATTCTTATATTTTGTTAGATTATAAGCAGATTTAGAATATTATAAGGGAGAAATTAAAATACTTTGGTTCCCTATCATTTTCTTGAAATTATTTGTGATTGAAGAAAATAATAAATGATATAAATTCCTATTTTCTCTATTTTTTTACGAAAACATGAAGAACTAGAACATATTTACAAAATTATGAGTATTGATTAAACTAGTCTTAGGTTATATTTAATTGGAAAATTCCAGAATATTTTCAGCTTGTATATATTCAAAGCTAAATAGGTCACGAGTTGTTGTATCAGTTCTTGTTGTATCTTTTCTTTTCAGAAAGATGGAATTAAGGTTTTAATTGCTGGTAGTAGATTTAGTGATCACTAGCGAAGGTTCGTACGCTTTACTTGTCGGGTTTTCCCAATCAAACATCGTATTAAACAAACCTGTGTTTGGAGTTGCATACACAAGTGAGATCTAAGTCGGCCCCGGCCTCGAAACAAACGAAACTTGAATTTTTTTCACCAAAGTTAAGTTCGAATTATTGCTATGAGAACTGATATGATAATCCAGAGATTTGAATGTAATTACGGAAGTAGAAAAAATTATTGCAGAAATCCGTTTGTTTCAGAAAACAAAAAAATTACAAAATAGTTGAGTAACACAAAAGTATGTTAAAAATTGTATAATAAATTCAGAAAAAATTAATAATTGCAGCGAACAAAATTTATTATAATGTCCAAGACTGAAATGGGGTTTGTTTTTATAAATGAAATAAAATGATTGCGAAAAGCGAAAACAAGCTAAAAATCCCTAAACTTTTAAAACTCGAAAAGATCAAGATGTGTAAATATTGTGTTAAAAGATTGAAATCGGATATATTTTTACGAATGTCAAAATATCACCGCCAAACGCAAACAAAAAAAAAAATCCGCTAAAATGCTCATTAAAAAATTCACAAAAAATCAAAAATCGCTGCATAATTTCCAAATAAATTTTATTGGAGGTAGAACATAATTTACTATAATAAGTACAGAACTTGTGTGAAAATATAAATTATTGTAAAACAACGTTTAAACACACAATAAAACATATTTTGACTTTATTTACTATATTATTGAAAATAATTTACTATATTGACCGAAAAGACCGAAATCGGGTTTTCATTTACTAGATTTAACAAATCGCCGCAAAACGTGAAAAAATGCTAAAAATCTATTTAAAATGCAAACTATAATAAAAAATTCAAACACTGGCTTCTAGGGACATAACTTCAGACAAACACGTACCTTTTTGCCAAATCTTGTAACTCTGCACTCAGCGGTCCCTTCAGAACATAGAGGACATACGCGCAAACAGATACACAAATAGATATCCTTATTAATATAAAAATTTCACTTGTGGTTTGTATATCTATCATATAAAAATAAAAATTGTTTATCTGTAATTCTATACAAATCCAGAGTTTATAAGGCAGAATTGTTAAATGTCACGTATATGTGTATTAAAAAACGGCCGAGGCAACAAAGTAATCCGGAATCAAAATAATTTTTAATTAAACAAATCACCAACTTCGTATCAAATTTAAACATTTTTCGTTATAGCAGTTGTCAAAATTTAAAAATCTACAATAAAAGTCTTACCGCAACAACAATCACTTTTCTATTGCAAGATTTCCCCGTTAAAAATGAAAATAAATAAATAGTATGACAAATAAAAAAAAAAGAGCTTTACGTCATAACTTTTCTATTGCAGGATTTCCAGATGAAAAATGAAAATAAAATAAATAGACGAATTTAAAAATGTGAATATTACATCATATTGGAAATATAATAGACGTCGGCAGGAGAATGTATAACGTCATATGAGTTTAAAAATAGTATTGAAACATGATAAAAACCCGATTATGGAAATATTAGCATATTTTAACATTTTGACGTTATCTGAATTTGTTTTCGCAATTTTTAAATCTTTTTTTAAATGTCCATCACTAAGGCACATGATCAAATTTTACATGCAGTTGGAGTAAACTTGGAATCACTTTGATTTTCCCACGGACAGTTTTAAGTTGCGTTTCTGAACTGTTGGTTCCTCAAGAAATTTGTATGTATTTACCCGAATCAAGAATCAAGAAATATAGTTTATGAAGCTGATTTGAAGTAACTGCTGCTTAGTTCGTTCCATCATGTACAGTTCGAGGATAGTTTGATATTTTTTTCTTTTTATCTTTTAATGTTCTATGAATGGAAATAATCTCATTTATAGCTGTATTCTTTTGTGTCTGTTATACAAACATTTATACATTTTTATATTGAGTTTTCATTTGATTCATGTGTATAACAATTCGAATGCTTTTCTTACTATTTGTTTTATACTGTATGCTTAATTTTAAAATTAATTTTTCAAAACATTCTTAAAATTCCAGGCAACACTGGGTACTTTGGCTAGAAGTGATATAAAAACATATATTTCTAATTAAATACAGCCCTGCCTTGAATGAGAAAAACTTATTTTTTGGCTGCTCCGCCGAAATGTCTAGGAATCTGTCAGTAAAATATAAAGGATGAATGCTCAAAATTTACAACAGTTTAGAAAGTTAAATGGAGGCAATTATGCTCCTCATGAGCTGATGTCCAGCCCTCCAATGATTGCGAGAATTGGGATAATTTAGTATAACAACAATCCGTACAATGTTTTATATTATTAGGCTAAGATCATCGCGTCTTAGATAAAAGTAATAGCACGAATGCATGTTTTAATAAGTACCAGTACATGCGTAGGGATTCAAGGAAACGACACAATGCATATTTTATTTACTTAGTACGTTATTTTTTTAATTCATTAAAAAAAAATTTGTAATTTAATGTTAACTTTATTATTCCCCTAGCACTTTATTAAGATCACACTCTTTAGTATTTCATACTGTAATTCTCCACGGCAAAGCTTAAAAATTTATTTCAAGGAGTACACGATGAAGAGATATTTGATGACACACGTTGACGTAGTTCAAACGATACAATGGGTTATCCCCTTCACGACGAAAACAATGTATATAATTTTAATCTTTTATAATAATTCTTTCAAATCAGAATCTGTATTAAAATTTAATCACAAAAATTCTCTGATTAAACAAAACTAAATTTACAATTAATAATTTGTGGTAGGAATAATCAATGATTCTGAGCACATCGCGCATCTCGTAAACATAATGTTCAAAGCAGAGGTATTAATGAATGTGAGAAAATGTTCATAAGTCAATAATTTAGTTTCATTTAAAGCATTAGATTAGAAATGAATGAGAAACTCAATTTATGATTACAACATCTCTTTCATTGACGACTATTTCTTTATTATGTACGTTTCTAATATTTTGAAACAAAAATAATAATCTTTCTTAAACATTAGCAAAAATTTGCAAAAAGTATTTTTGTTTCGAAATAGGGGCAAACAAAATAATAATAATAAAAAAAAGTCAGAGCGGCAGCCTTGTTTCTAGTGACATATCTTTTATTGCCTGTTTAAACAAAAAAACATGTCATCTGAATTAATTCGGAAAACAAAGCAGTGAGCAAGCACTCCTTTGTTATTTCATAACAAATCCCATACGATATTTTTTTTTTATTCTGAAGGAAAGAACAATATATATTTGGTCTTTTCTGCTATTCAGACGTATGTTAATTTGTGCTTTTTAAATTAACTTCTTTTCATGCTTATTCTATGTTGATTAATTACAGCTACTACGCTCATGATCATTACACGCCTGCAGTAGATTTCCTCTTATTAGAGAAGTTCTTTTCTGTGTCACGTGCTTGAAAATATTTAATTTTTGCATTTAAAATGAGTTTAACGTGAATAATTTCTAGATATCACGCAATAACAAGACAAAAAATGATTTTATTCAAAACAAATGATGAAATATATTCAACCAATACTCGTCTTTCATTAATGTCCCCACAAAAACTTACAGAATATACAATTATCTTATAATTTGGCAAAGATTATAACAAATAAGAATCCTAGCGCTATGCACAGAATTTATTTTTATTGTGTTTAAATCTTTTTGGCATTTAAAGTTGAAAGTAACAAGTTATAGAACGTGCTAATAATTAAAAGTATTTTTTTTTAAGTACCAAAAAACTAGATGTTTTTGTTATCCAAAACGTACATATCACCCGAATGAATGAAATTCCAACAAAAATGGATACCCCCTATACCAGGGTCGGCGAACCTATGGCACGCGTGCCAAACTTGGCACGCAGTAGAATATTTTCGGCACGGTGTTGATTGAAATCCTAAAACAAAATAGAATGACGTTAAAGAAAACACGAAACTTATACAAACTGGGCTTTTCTTTTTTTATTGGAAAGCAACTAATTGAATTTCTAAATTATTGTGTGGGCTCAATAAGTTATCATATTAAGAGAAGATTGGGAGGGCGAACATGAAAAAGGAAAATATCAGGCATTATAAGTAAAACTCCCACTGATGAAACTAAATCGAGTTGGTATAAAATATGTAGTTTTCACAATTTTTCGCTCTATTTATTCCTTCGGGTCATTATTTTCGGAAATGATACGAAAACCTTAAATATTAGAAACCCAAACCACTTTTTAGATAACTGGAATTCAGCTTGCATCCTTAAAAGAAGGTTGAACACCATATTAATATTTGGCATAACCGACATCGCATTGACCATTTTATTACTTTATAATATATGTTAATCTAATTATTAGATGTACATTGTCCCATATTTTTAAATCCCAATGAATAAAAATCCCGAAATCCACTAAATTATTTTTGGTGCTTGGCACGTCATGATCATGCAAAATCTTTTCTGAAAAAAATTGGGCACGTGGGTGTAAAAAGGTTCGCCGACCCTGCCATATACATTATACAATTTTCTTTTATTGCCCTTAAATATATTAAATTAAAAACCGTAGTTAAAAGTAAAATATCAAGTATAATACATTTCGTGAATTTGATGTAGTCTTACAATGATCCGCTTAAAAAAAAAAAAAAAAAAAAAAAAAAAAAAAAAAAAAAAAAAACAATACACAACAATGCTTCTTTTTCGTATTCAAAGCCAAAACTGGACTTTCATATTACAATCTATTCATTTTTAAAAGGAATTATGAGTTCAAAAGACCACTAATTTTTCGTAGAAAACCATTGATGTCCAAAACTTAAATGAATTTCCGAAATATATTTTTTTTCTAATTTTTTATGGCATTTCTTTTATGGTTGTAACAAAATTACTCCATTGCTTAGAAATAAGGCACATGTACCCAATATGGACACCCTAAGGAAAATTGATTTTTTGTCTCCCTCGTGTACACGTCATAGGGCTCCAAAAATATATGGCCACTATCCCTGGACTGTTGACTATCATTATTAAAATTAGCGACCTTGTAATTATCCTGGTTTAATTTTAATGATAAAAACAAAAAATGTTTACAAATGTTCATATAAGGAACCACCTGTCCCTATTATGGACATGCATGTCCATATTAGGGACAGGTGGCTCCTTATTGACCTACTACACATGTTGTATGGAAGAGTCACTCTTCCAAGGATTTTAGAGGAGAGAGGGTAAAAGAAATATATCTTAATGTATTGCGGGGGAGGGGGGACAGTAAATATCTTCATAACATGCACTTTAGAAGGGAGGGGGGTGGGTCATTTTCGGTTGTGACTCTTTGAAGACCCATACAAAGCACCTCAGTTGCTACAATATATTATGAAATAATATAGTTGGTTTTGCTTAGCTTTATTGCATCTGTCTGCAGAATTTACATCTGTTATTACTCAGTCCTCAGAGGATGGACAAATAAAAACTTCATCATGGGCGATAAGTCCCACACAGTCCCCATGGACATATCTGTCACATGTGATGCATAGCCGCATGTTTGCAACAGCATCAATACTGCATAAGAAGCAGTACCAGCTCTCCTTTGTTGAGGAAGTCTTACCGCTGGTACCTGCGATTTCGCCAACAGATACCCTACTGAGGGGAGGCTTCTTTTGATTTCTCTGAAAGGGCTTTTTGGAGGATTTTTTTCTTGGAGGAGGTGTCTTGGGTGATTGGAGGATACAGCAAGTGAATCTGATGATTCACTTGCTGTATTTAAAATGTGGACATAAAGTGTCCATATTGGGAATCGGGGATAGTTTTACTAAATCTTGTAATAAATAAACAAAGAAAACATTTTTAAAGAGTATATGCAATAGCAATGGAAAATATGTTTTATCAGCTTTCTAAAACACTCCACTTTTCAATATTTAAAGTAATTTTACCATATCAAATAAGAATTTAAACTTACCTGTAATTACGATCAGCACACCACGAAACAACAAGTTTCCTTCCAAACAGCGCGCTTTTTTGCACTTTCCAGGCTAAGGGGGCAGATCACGTTGAAATGAAAAAAAAATCGATTTTTTGAAAAATTCAGTGTGGATTCCTTGAAATGTTACAAATCCATTGCAAAATTTTTTTTTAAAAAATTCGAATTAGAACGTGAGTTATCGCTAAAAACGTCTGACAACGCAACAGAAAAAATTGGGGATTCCCCTTTAACTCAGAACAGCTGTTCCGCGCCTCCGCGCTGTTCATTTGTTTACATTTTGCTCGCTCGCATTGCGCTATCTCTTTCCTCTGCTAACGACATTTTATAAAGGTATTCTTACCGTGAAAGATTTCTACACACATTGTTTTGACTCCATGTATCTGTTTTAGTTCCGATGGTTTGATTTTCAAGAATATGAAAGAAACTAAACTCTCCGAGAGTGTTTGTTTTGATTGAAACTTTGTATTTGCACGAGGCAGAGATCTTTCATTTGCGCTGTTATTTATTAATACGATTATTTTTTCTTTTATATAATTTGTCAATTCAAATTAAATATGGATAAGAGTACTCGAAAATCAGGTGTAAGGCCAAGTAAGAGAAAGTTCAAAGGCAATCAGCATACGATTCCAAAAGTTCAGAAGCTAAGTGCTTCTGGTAACAAGCTGAATTTTAATTCAAAATTGCAGGCATCAGAATTTGATGGATTCGCCTTTATTGACAAAAAAATTGTTTTCTCTGCAATGGAAAATTGTATGTGCTGCATAAAATGTCATTCATCGTTAAAAATCGAATCTGAAGTAGTGTTTGGCCTCTCAGAAAAAATCAATATTGTGTGTTCTGGCTGTGATTTAATTTCATCTTTCAGAAATTCTGCAATGCTTGGAAGGTCACAGAAATGTGCAGAGATTAATAAGAGATTTATTTATGCTATGAGATGCCTTGGACAAGGATTAGCTGGAGCACAGACATTTTGTGGCATAATGGATATGCCTCCTCCCATCTCTAAAAAGGCCTACAATGATGAAGTGAAAAATCTTAAAAAAGCTTCAACTAAATGTGCAGAAGAAAGCATGCATAATGCTGCATTATTGGAGTTAGACCTAACAGAGGATGCTGGAATTAATAATAATATCACAGTGAGTGGGGATGGCACTTGGAAAACGCGTGGCCATTCCTCACGTATTGGTGCATGTACTCTTATTGGTGCTGAAAGTGGCAAAATTATAGACACAGAAGTTTTGTCGACACGATGCAAAGTATGTGAAAATTGGAAAGGAGTACGCAAAGGGGTTAAGTATGAAAAATGGTTAGAGGAACATTCTAAAATTTGTGAGAAGGATCACATTGGTTCTGCTGGCATGATGGAGGTTAGAGGGATGAACAGAATTTTCAAGCGATCCGTATCCAAGCATAAAGTTCGCTACTCAAAATACATAGGTGATGGCGACTCAAAAACATTCACTTCTCTGCAAAAAGCTGCGCCTTATGGAGCTGAATTCAAGATTGAGAAAATTGAATGTGTAGGACATATTCAAAAAAGAATGGGCACACGACTCCGAAGAAGAAAGGCTGAGCTAAAAGGCAAAAAACTGAGCGATGGAAAAGTGATCTCTGGAAAAGGTCGTCTTACTGATGACGTTATTGACAAACTCACAGTATATTATGGAAATGCAATTCGAGGTAACAATATGTCAGTGAAAGACATGCAAAAAGCCGTCTGGGCCATATTTTACCACAAAAGGTCTACCGATAAAGAACCTCTGCATGACTTTTGCCCCCAGGGTGAAAATTCGTGGTGTCCTTATCAAAAGGCAAAAGTTTCTGGAGATGTTTACCGCCATTCAAACACTATTCCAGCTGCTGTTCTGGACAGCATAAAAGACATATTTAAAGACTTGTCCATGCCAAGTTTGTTAAAAAAATGTGTTGGGGGGCATACTCAAAATGCAAATGAGAGCCTAAATGCTCTCATATGGAAGTTTTGTCCTAAGACATCTGGCTCGGGGAAAAAAATTGTTCAGATTGCAATAAATGAAGCAGTCATGTGTTTTAATGAAGGGCAGTGTGGACGTATTAATGTTATGAGGGAAATGGGCTTGCAAATTGGCAAAAATTGTACGTTGTATGCTAGTGAAGCTGATCAAAAGCGAATTGATGCAGCTGAAAAGAGGGCATTAGCGTGTACACTTGAAGCCCGCAGAGCCAAAAGAAGGGCAAAAAAAGCTGCGGATGAGGTCTGAAACTTCAAGAAGGATGCGTTTATGCCTCTGGTGGATTTTAGCATAGTAAGCAATCAAGCCGTTTTACTCAAAACTATATTTTTGGCATTGCCCGTAATCTTTTTTATTTATTTATTTTTACTTATTTATTTATTTATTTTTTGCTAAATTTAATGAATATGGTACATGCATATTATCCAGGCCAGGTCAGCTAGAACCGAGCCAATTATACTAATTACAGTAACCCTCATTTATTTTTTTCAACTGTCAATGGTAAACAAGATTGGCATTTGACAATCATTTTTGGCGATAAATATCCTAGCCCGGATAATACGTAAGTATAATGAATATTATAAAGCCATTAATTATGCAAATGAATTTAAATATACTTTAAAATTTTGCTTCAGTGTAAGATATAGCAATATAAGTGCAATATTAACTAGTAAATCTGCAGATCAGGAGCCTCAACGTCAGCTCTACAATTCATTGTGTTTAGCACCCTTTGAGTAATATTAATCTTTCTACAAAAAACGAAATTTAAAGTTTTGAAATTACATAAACATTTATAAAACGAAAAAATATTTCGAAGGTTTCTGACATTAGAAACGTTAAATTAAACCCCTTGTTATGTAATGGTATTCTGAAAATCTCATGAGCTACTTATTCTGGTAATTTTTAGATAGTAAAGTAGATTTCTTCAGGGGGCTCTGCCCCCCTGAACCCCTTCGTAGTGTAATTTAATTTACATTTGTAATTATCAATTAATTGTGTTAATGTCCTTTAGTAAATTCTACCAATAGACGGAAACGTACATGAATTCTTTTCTACAGCCCTGTATATTACGTGAAGATTTTTACGCGTCGTCTATAACATTTAAATTTAATGCAGACAAAAAACCCTCTTAAAACTGCTCATATCACATTTCCGGGGATTAGTATGCATAGTGTGCAACATATATCCAGTTTCTGCGGAGTCCTGTATATGGTTCTATTTAAATTCTGCAAACATTTGTTAGTATACTAAATGTAATTGGGCTGGGAAATACATAACTCAAAAAAATAAAAAAAATATATAAAAAAAAATACACTGAAGCAATTTGCGCTCATTTTCATTTATACTTACGAATTCATTTGTGTATCCCTGTACATGGTCTATACAATATTTAAGCATTACTTATTAAGCACAAATTTACTTAACGTTAAAACGCACACCATAATCGAAAATTCTCTTCAGCAAACATCCCTAATAGACCAGAACTGTATCCGAAATTTTTTATGTGACCCTATAAATGAACGATAAATACGATACAAATCATATTCAAGCTTCTTGTAGTCAACCACAGTAATGTAATTTAATTTCATAATGTTTGAATTAGTGCAACACAATTAACACACTGACGACAGGCAATTTAATTAAATCTGGGTTTAATAACAGTAGAAGCTCCTCCCTCTTCTGAAAGTGTCTCGGAAATTGGTTTCTGAGATATGTTTTTCATGTTTATGCAGCAGTAAATATCTTTCAATGTACGGATGTAATATATAATGTCTTACAATCTATAAAAAATATGGACAACACAATATAAATGTCTTTTCTGTAAGGTAGAAATCACTCCCTTAGCCAATGATGTATTCTGAATAAAAACGAGAATTCTCGTTTCCCGTCGCTAATGTGTTAAAATAAGCTGTGAAGAGTTTTTTTTTCCCCGTAGACCACATTTTAATTGACCACTTTTGTGTGACCCTGAAAAAAACATATGCTTTGCACCCCATATACTACAAAAATGTTTCAAAAATACATATCAATTTTATTATTTTGTAACAGAGTAACATCATTAAAAAACGTCACAAAAGGATTTTCTTCAAAGATTGTAATATTATGAATACTTTTGAGTTCCCTGTACGCATGCTGTAAGTGCTACACATAACATATTTTATAGTAACCAGGTTCTCGTGCACCTTAATAAAGTATATAAATTTCATTACGTTTAAAATTGTGTAACATTAAAATACACCGCAGACGATTTTTCCTAAAGACTATAATGTAACGGAATAGTTTTGAGTGCCCCTGTATTTAAGCTATGAATGCTACACTCTTCATTTTTAATACCAAACATACTTTAGCAAACCTCGATAACGTATATCAATTACATGTAATCCCGACTATATTTACGCGAGTTAGAGCACGTAGAGAAACACGGCAGGCGACAGATAGAAAAACTGAAGTCATAAATACTTTTCATCCATGTTGGAAAGTGTTAAAAAGGATTTACATGCCTTTAACTGTACTTTTTTTTCAGCATGGTTAAACATTAGTTTAAACATCCTAATCCATGCGATAGCAATAACATATTAAAAGCCCCCCAAAATATGCATATCTGGAGATCTATAAATCTACTGGAAAATAATTCATTATCGTGTCCACTGTTAATTGCATAAATTGCATCGATTTGGCGAGATAAAATATTTTTTGTGATAGCCTTTTAATAGTACCTGCAAGAAAATTAACGTAATTTACTAACTTCATTCATATTTGACGCAATGATAGGCTACGAATAACAGTCGCTAGGCAACGAAGAAAAGGAAAAAAAAAAAGAAATATGTATCATGTAAAACAAGAAAATTAATTTAAAAATTCTTTATATTATTGGAATACATGTATAAATGTCCTCAAAACACGTAAATAAAAAAATCTGATAGATATATTGATAAAACTCCAATATAATAGGAATAATTTAAAACCCTTATTTGGAATTTTAGTATCCATAATTTGACATTTAAATCCATTAATCAAACGTGCCATTTTCTTTCAACTAATCGAAATTTGAAAATCGTCTGACTTACCGTAGAAAAGCATTATAAAGAAAAATAAAATCTTCCATATTTTCCGAACGAATGAACCAAATTTAACCAAAAACTATACAGCTACGTCCGGGTATCTCACGAATATGCCCAATTAATTTCAAGCTGATCGGGTGCTTTTTGCGGCAGTTATCGCGGAACAGACAGACAGACAGACAGACAGACGGACAGACAGACAAACGGAAATCAAAACTTTTCGTGTCTCCACAGTAAGCCTTCACTGACGTTTCGGCAAATATATATATGCAGTAGAATTTTTAAAATCTCGCGTTTCAAAATGCATATTTAAAAATTCCTATTTTTGTCGTTAGCGCCATAAAATGTCAATTTTGTCGTTAAAATTTAAATAATTAATATTGCTAAATATATATATTTAAATGTTTTTCTTCTTAAACCATAAGTATTTATGAAAGTATAGAAAATATTGTTTTATTACATTAATTGGTTTTGAAACTACAGAGTTTTTAGTAGTGGTCAAATTATTGTCACTTTCCGGTTGCTCCGAAAGCGATCACTAGTGTGTACACTTAAAGCTCGTAGAGCCAAAAGAATGACCAAAAAAGCTGCGGCTGAGGTTCTTCAACTTAAGAAGGATGTGTTTATACCCCTTCTGAATTTTAGCGTCATAAACAATCTTCATTCTTATAAAACTTGCAGTTAATTTATAAAATTAACTTTGAAGACGTTTTTCTCAAAACTGTATTTTTTGGCATTGCGCGCGCTCTCATTTAAAAACTAATTATCGTAGAGTCATGAAATTTTGCATTTTACTAATTTTCATGCGTATATTTAAGCTGAACCTCAATTTAGCCAGATTTTTGTCATAGAAAAATTTTTATTGAATAAATAAGTGTAATTTTTTTGCTAAATTTTATAACTATGATTATTGAAGCCATTAATTATGCAAATGAATTTAAATATACTTTTAAATTGAGGTTCAGAGTAAAATATACTAGAATAAGTAAATGTTGCTGCAATATTAAATATATATCTGCAATAGAATTTTTAAAATCTTGCGCGCAAGATGCATATTTAAAAATTCAGATTTTTAAAATGTCAATTTTGTCATTAAAATTTAACTAATTAATATTGTTAAATATATATAATTGAATGCTTTTTTTTAAACCATAAGTATTTATGAAAGTATAAAAAAAAATTGTTGTATTCCATTAATTGGTTTTGAAATTACAGAGTTTTTCGTAATTGTCAAATTATTGTCATTTTCCGGTTGCTCAACGTGATCTCCCCCCTTAATTATCTTTTCAACTGCTTTTCTTCACGGATATGCAGCGAAATCACTCGATCAAAATTGCTAATTTTAAAGATATTAGGGGTGTCCATATTGGATACAAGTACCTTATAGAAAAAGGAATCAGAAATATTATATATTTTGATGGTATTTTTTGATTGAAACTGAAAAGAAAAATGATTAAATAGATTAAATAGATTAAATGGTATTCATTCTATTGTAAAAGCATTTCTTACTACTTGTATGAATAAACGGATATGTAGTACATTTTGATGAGCTTATATCGAATAGAAATTCATCACACAAAGTAAAACACAGCTGCGTCTCTGTTGAATGCTCAAAACCAGAGTTGATTTAACATTGTTTTTCCTTAGAAACAATTTAAATATTGCATTTGATGTAATTTCATCCTTTAGGTGTCGGTTATAGCTATCGTGGAAATCATACAAAGACACGGCATAGCATATTCATCCGTCGCGCAATATAAGCCATGATCGGCATTAATTTATGATACATTGGTACTAAATATGAAGTTTCGTGCGATTTTCTTCATGCGTTTTGAATTACTCTGCTGTCATTAATGATGTAATGCTTAGGCCTTTTGACGGATAGATATCTACTTAAAAATACTCCAGTCCTATGCAGGACAACCTAAAACGTGTAAATTCTTCAAAATATGGAAGTTGAAAATTTTCACGAATACTTTACTTTTATTTTATAAATACGGAAGAAATTAAAAAACAAATATTTCGCGTAAAGATGTTAATCATGTGATTTATTGCTCTGAGAATAACATTGTGTCTGAAGAATAAGTTTGAGTTATATATTGAAGAACGTCATAAACATTTTCATAAACAATAAATAAATAATATAAATGTAATTTTTTGTAAACTTGTTCTCAATAAAATTTACTAAAATGTTGACAAAATATATCTATATATTTAAAAGACAAGGCTGTTTCTTTAGTCATCAGCCCTGTGTTTTCAATTGAACCAATTTTGATAAATATATATATATATTTATTGAAAGCTGTTTAATTCTTGATGTGCCTATACCCGCTATTTTTTAATTTATTTTGATTTTAATGTTTTCTTTTTTCTTTTTAAAGTTTTTTGTGAAATTTCTTAAAAATGGGTCAATCACACTGCTTTCGATTGTTGCAGAGAAAATAGAAAACGGAGGTTCTTTTAAATTATTATTGATTATATCTTTATTGGTGCCCTTTTAACATTACTATTAAAATTAACTTTAAAAATTTTGAACAGAAATGACGTCACGCTTTAGAAAAACATGCATTTACTTCATAAAATAGCTATTTTTCAATATTTTTTTGGTTCCATTGATACTAATGAGACGACATGTTAAATACTCTATTGAAATGAGAGAAACAGGAGAAAAAATAATGCCATGTAATTTATAAAACTAAATATTTTAACACAAATGCATCTAAAAGTAATTTTACTTGCCGGTACTTAGATTAGAACGCAAAGTCAAGAGAGCGAATGTTCATAGCTGACAAAAGTGACTTCAAGATTGTAAAAATATTTAGTAATAACCTATTGCGCGTAAAAATACTTTTAAAATAGTGAATACGGATGTGACAGGTTCGTACGTAAATTTTGAGTGAAAATGACGCAATGTTTAGATATCATTCAGAAATAAAATTCTATAATTGTGTCAGAGTTAACCTTTTCCGGCGCGGAGTAATTATGTTTATAAGCTGATGAAATAATGGACTGACACTAGAATTTATAAGCGAATTTATTAGAAAATACGAACTTACTTATTTTCACGTACATTATAAAAGGAAAATTTTAATTAAATATTCTTGGTGGAGTTTGTCAGTTTTGTAATTAAAGTTAGGTGTCCTTTTTTAAGGACATCGCCCTCGAAAGGGCTAAACATTTTTGTTGATTTTTCATTCCGTAATATGTTGCATAGGAGCCTCAGTTGATAATTTCATCATATTCGCTTATCTTGATTATATTTTACTTATTTCGTATAAGAATAAAGTTTAATTTTTCAATAATTTGGAACAGTTGAAGTTTAAGGAAATAGTATTTTGATAACTTTAGATTAAAATAATGCTATTTGTGTTAAGAGTCGAACTAACCAATGTTCGGAAGTTTTTTTTATCGTAATTAATTTTATAGGTTTATTATAAACCAATGTTACTGTTATTTTTTAAACATTTTTTTCGTCGAAATCTGACGTGTTCTACATCGTATTTTTTAAATGCACTACTAAATATGGCGATACTTCAGCAAGATGGCCAAAATGTATCGCTTGTGTGGTAACATTGATATTAGCACTTTTCCACAAATACTTATTGTTGAAGCTGATACTTATTTGCCCATACGAAATAAAACTATAATTGAGTAACCATTAAGTTTAATTAGTGTTTATGAGATGTCTTTCGATAATGAACGGCGCTTCTGTGTAGGACTCCCCCCCCCCCTCCCTCCTTCCGCCCCATTAGGATCGACATTTGAAAAATTAAGAAAGACGTGTTTACTAATTTTAGTTGCACTATTGGCTTGTCAAGTTTTAAGATTTTTCAATCATTGGTTTATGACACATAGTAATTTTTTTTATTTTAAATTCACCCCGTTGCCTACTTTAGGGATCGAATTTTTAAAAATGAATGTCAAATTCATGTATTCCCAGGAGTCAAAATTTGCTCTAATCGGGTAAAATATTGTAATAGTAAATTTTTATAGTTGACTAAACATCGACGCGAAACATAAAAAATCTCGAAAAATTGCATTAAAAATCTCTAAAATTCAAAAATCGTAGATGGTGAAATTTACTATATTAGGCTAAAATTTTAAAACAAAATTTCTTTTTCGAATATCAAAAACTCACAGTGGGGATAAAAAAAAATATTAAAAAACGTATTAAAAAATGCATTAAAAATCTCATTGAAAAATGTTTTAAAAATCGCTAAGTTTTTAAAAATACTAGAAATCAAAATTTACTCTAATGGTTAAAACGTTGTAATCAGAACTGATTTGTAAATGATAAAAAATCGACGCGACACGTAAAAAAGATCAAAAAATTGCTAAAAATTGCATTAGAAATCTCATTAAAATGGCTATAATACAAAATTGTAATTGTCGCAATTTACTATATTAGGCTAAAATTTTGAAAACAGATTTTATTTTCGAATGTCGAAAAATCTCCGCAGAACTCAGAAAAACTGAAAAATGCATTAAAAATCGCCAAATATTAAAAAATAGCAGGGGTTAAAATTTACTCTAATGGGGTAAAACATTGTAATAGGAAATATTTCATGAATGACAACAAATCGGCGCAAAACGTAAACAATAACGAAAAATCGGTAACAGTCGTATTGAAAATCGTGCTAAAAATCGTATTAATAATCGTTAAAATTCAAAATTCGTAGATGGTAAAATTTACTGTATTAGACTAAAAATTTGAAATCAAATTCCTTTTCCGAATATCCAAAAATCGTCCTGGGACTCGAAATATCGCTAAAAGTCGCATTGAAAAATGCATTAAAAATCGCTAAATATGAAAGTAAATCAGGAGTCAAAATTTAGTATAATCGGGTAAAACATTGTTTTCGTAAATTTTTCATAGTTGACAAAAAATAGATACAGAACATAAATAATCTCGAAAAATCATTAAAAATCGTTAAAATTCAAAAAATCGTAAATGGTGAAATATACTATATTAGGCTAAATGTTTCAAACCAAATTCCTTATTCGAATGTCCAAAACTCACTCTGGGGATCGAAACTTTTAAAAACACATCACGAATTATTATTTTGGTTTCAAGGTATTTTCATTTTTATGATTGTCTTAAATGCCGATATGAATTCTTCTAAAATTAATTGTTCAGCAAATCTTATTTTAATTTATCATTTTCTTTGTTCATTATTCTAAAAGCCCTTTTCGTGCACTTATCGGAAAGATCGCTTCTCCTAACGTTTCTTCCGCGACTAGGAAATAGAGCCCGTGTTTTTATGCCCTCCCATTGGGCCTCGGCACTCAACGCATTGCAGTAGAAATCCCTTCGCGGACTAGTATTTACCGGTCTGCATGAGTTCAAGGGCCAGATTGTTTTTGCGTTTTGAGTTCTTCCAAATATACGTACGTCGCCAATAAGTTATGTCATCTTTAATAACATGGTATAGCTCATTTATCAACATTTGATAATCTAGAATATGATGGATCATTAACGAAAAGTTGAAGTGGTTGAATGTGACAGTTAATGTTATTGCAATATGATGGATTCGTAGCTAGTGGCGGATGATCTGTTTATGTACAATGTTCGACTGACAAAATAAACATATCATTTAAAAAACTATGTCCTAGTTATTTTACGGGGAAACTTCCAAAAATCTCTTATCCAGTGTCAAATTTAATAGTGGTGGCTTCAAAGTTTTACGCAATAACATACTATTAACGATTTTCACTAGCAAGAACTTTTGTTTTATGGAAAAACAATGGCTTATGAATCATTGTATGTAAATTATAGTGCTTAATGCCGGCGCAGTGTTTGGTATGGAATTATGAGATGGTCTTGACTGGAAGTTTCTTTATCAGAACAATAGATAGAAATATGGTATGATGACCTTAGCGACGTACAATTACTGCAAAAAGTGATGGCACAAAACTTTAAACACATGTATGTCCATATTAGTCAACGCTATTTATATATATATAAAAAGAAAAAAAAGAAAGAAAGAAAAAAGAAATCTTATATTGGTATAGCTGTGCGATATATTCAAGTAAAATTATGCATTGTATTAAAAATTCTAGTGGAAGGAATATGAAGTAAAACGTTTTCTTCATATAATTGGTTATAAATTCAAATAATCGAAAAAGGAATTTTTTCACTGAAATACTTAATAATGATTAGAAATGAATTAAGTAAATTTTTCGCATTAATATCATGGAATTTTAAATGAAGCTATAAATACCCGTTGTACTTTAATTACAATTATTATTGAGTTAAATGTACTTAATTATTTTATTCAAACCCCAAATTTGCGCAAGTAATCTTAATATAAAACAAACTGTAAACTTTTCCAATTATAAAATAATAAATATAATAAATAATAATTTTAAACATTTTTAAATTACTTTCTTATGTTAATTTAAAATTTACTGTATTAATGAATTATTAGATATGATTAAAAACATTAAAAATGTATATTAAAATAAAAGTGGTAATGTAACAGCTGACATGAAAACATAAATTTATCCAGAATACACATTCCAAACAATCCTATCCTGGCTAAACATTTTCCAAGCATATATAAAACAAGAGATAAAGCGATATATATTAAATTTTTGCTGTTATTGTTTTATTTTTCATCAGCCGCCAAGAATTTTATTTCAAAACATTCCAATGTTTCGGTACCTCTAGAGCACTTGATCTTTTATACAACTCATATATCATTATGAGAAATGGGGAGATATTCAATACTGTGGTGATGCATACATTACATGGATTTGTTATTTGAAAGAAAATGTAATATTATGTAGAAAACATAGCAGCTTTAACGCCTGATCAATTTTTCATTCAGGATTATTCAAAAAGTAAAATGTTTCCAAAATTACATTTAATAACTACGAATTATAAATGTTTCATGTAATCAATACACATATTTTAACACGTGCATAGCCATACAATTATTTAGATATTATTAAGATTATTAGCGTATTCAGATATATCAGCTTATTAAAAATAATATTTTCAAATTAAGAAAAATGTGTCAATTCCTTTAGAATATTTTTTTAGAATTTCTGTTTAATTTCTCGTAAGTTATAGTGTTTTAACAAAATACTTATATGAAAATTTTATAAAGCTAACTTTAAGACTTTTTAAAACAGTTTCGAATAATCTTTTGTTTTTTAAAGCAATGTAATTTCTAAACACGTGTAATAATCAGCATAATTATGTGAGTTCAAATATGACATCCTTTAATTAATTACACAAAACAGGTGAAATTTTTTAATAGTTTTCTTATTTACAATAAAATATTCATGTTATTAAATATTATCAGAAATCATTTTTCATATAAAAGTACTAAAGTTTTTACGTATTCCTACAAAAGTTTAAAAAATATAATTACAATCTTCTTAATCTGACATAACTGAAGACGAGAGTGCAGTAATTTTAAAACTCCCTCAAAAAGAAGCCAAAACTTTTAACACTTACTAAGACTTTATTTATTCAATTTAAAACCATTAGCTGTTTAGCTGCAAAATATTTTAACTGGTTTATACACTTTTCAGTTAAAACTTTAATTTTATGTTAGGATATTATACTGGATGTAATGAACTTACTTAGCGTTCACAACCGATGCGTCTTTCACTTGAAATTTCATTTGCTTAGCTAGTTATTCCCATTTTTAAAAATGCTGTCTCATGTGTAAAATAAAGCAACGGTAAATCTAAGGCGTTTCCAATTTTAATCATGTAACAAGCTTTCTTTTGTGTATGGAAATGAGAGAGACAATTTAGAAAGACATGAAAAGTGCTGCAACTTTGTTGACACGGAAATTAAACGGAAGTCAGTATTACATTAGCACGTGGGAGTAGTTAATTTCTCTTTTTCGAAACGGTATTTCTAATGGATTATTTTTTCTTCTTTTTTTCTGTTACAAATATCAATAAAATCTTATACCTGTGTAAATACAAAAATACATATTTTTTTTTTTTTTTTTTTGTAAAAAAATAAAATGCTTTATTTAAATTTATATAAAAATGCAACTGAATTTCTTCTTTGGAGGAGTACATAAGTTATGACGAGTGAATTCTTTTAAGAAAAAAGTTATTATCAGATTTAATAACAATAAAAATATACTAATAGCATCAATTACGTAAAATAAATATAGCTTAATCAAACATTGTTTTACTTAGAATGCATGTAGTGTACATAATCTAGTAATATACTCAAAAAGAAATTGTAAAAGTGTTAAAGTTAATATGTATTTCTACAAAAGATTTAGGTGGAATATAAGCTTCTTGATGTGAAATAACTAAAGAGAAGACTAGAGCAAGAAATTTAAAACTTCCTCAAAAACCCGATAACATTTTTAACACATCTAAAACTTAAAATAACATGTTAGGAAATTGCACCGAATTTAATGAACTTACTATTCACAACTGATGCATCTTTTACATGAAATTTCAATTGCTTCCCTAGTTATTTCAGTTTTTAAAAAAGCTGTCTCATGTGTAAAATAAAGCAACGGCAAATCTAAGGCGTTCTCAATTTTAATCATGTAACAAGCTTTTTACTCTGTATGGAAATGAGAGAGACAATTTAGATAGACATGTAAACTGCTGCAACTGTGTCGACACGGAAATTAAACGGAAGTCAGTATTATATTCGCACGTGGGAGTAGTTTTTGTTTTGTTCGAAACAGTATTCCTCATGTATGATTTTTTCTTCTTTTTTCTGTTAAAAATATCAATAAAATCTTATATTTGTGTAAATACAAAATTTCCCATATATATATATATATATATATATATATATATATATATATATATATATATATATATATATATATATATATATATATATAACCATTAATTGAACATAACCTACCACCGTCAATTATTATGAATTAAAGATGTAAGTATTAAAAAAAAAAAATTATTATAAGAATTATTATGGAAGAAAAAAGAAAAAAGTGGACACCGACAAAAATTGAAAAGCTTATACATTTAATTACGTTATCAAGGGCACAGAATTCAATGATATAAGCAAAATTGTTGTTTTCTGTGGGAAAAATAAGCTAAAGCTAAAAATTATTTTCCCCTGTGCCCGAACAACCACTAAAATCTAGTGAATTGATTAAAAATGGAAGCAGAATAGAAACAAATAATATGAAATGGAAGAATCAATAAAACGTATTTAAATATTTATAGGATATAAAATATAAATAATAAACACCATACCGATTAATATTTCAGTATTTTACAAAAATCCATGCGCACATGTCTACCAGTATATCAAAAAGATTAAGCTGAATAAACAGTTAAGAAATCCCAGTAAATGATACCAAAGGATGCAGTTAATACATTTTGAAATAAAATTTGAAATACCTTGTAAAACACATTTAATCTAATATAAAATAAATAGATATTAATTACATTATTTAAAATGCACTATTAAATTAATTAATAACAGTTTAACAATATCGTCAAAATTTAGCTAAAAATACCCCTGGTGTATAAATTATAACTGAAATGGAGCTAGAAAAATTAAAAACTAGAGCTATCTTAAAGAGACAAATTTGGTGCTGCCATCTATTATTACTTATATTAAACATCTATCGCAAGATAAATATTTGTAAGCATTTGAATGTAAATAACTGTTTAAACAGCAAAACCAAACATATCCTTATATAGAGAGAATTATAAACCTAATATAAACCACACAATGTATTTAAAAACTATTGTTAATAAAATTTAAAAGCATACAATATATTCTATTAGCTATCTTATTTAAACTAAACTAAGAATTTAAATAATTCTAGAACATTGATAATATATAGCATATAGCTATATGCTATAAAACAAAATAAATTCAGTAATAATTAATATAAATAATTATTAAAAATAATATAAAAATTATTTTTTAATGAATTATATATAAGATATTTATAAAATGAACAGGAAATAAAAAAACAAGTGGAAGTATATAGAAGGTTAAATGATACTTAAATTCCCATTACTTAAAAAGCACAAATATAGAATGTGGATTAATTTCAGACATCCATAAAAATCCATAAAGTATGAATGTGGGACATTCAAAAACATTAAACCGATAATAAATATTAAAAAGAATAGAGGAATAATAATAAAAATAATTACCCAATTTTAATGCATACAGTATAACTATATTTATATTAAACATACTTATATGTATATTATTCACTATAAGAATGGCATACTATTAGTAATTAATATGATATTGTCCTTAGTAAATTAAAATTTAATAACAAATAATTGTAATTTAGATTAATCAATAATTAAGCTAATAATAATATTAATGAAATTCTCCAATTACATATAAAATATCAAATCAACATCCATATAAAATACGTAACAAAAATATATAGTAATAATACAAGAGCCCCCATTTTTTTTAAAATAATTAACCATTGCGTATTATCCAGACAACACCACCCTCCTCCGTACTCTAACATCTACCAACCCAACCAACCTATAATATTTTTTTATATTATTTTACAATTTTTAATTTTTTATAGATATTTTTTTATTTTATAATTTTTTTGTAATTTTGTTTACGCATGTGCTAATTTGTTTTTATAGAACATGTAAGAAAAGTACTAATTGTATATTAATGAATATATGAATTTTTTTGGAATATATATATATATATATATATATATTAATTGAAAAAAATGTTTTATTTAAATTTATTTTAAAAATGGAACTGAAATTCTTCTTTGAGGAAAATGTGAATTATTTACGGCATTTCTAATGAATGATTTTTTTTTCGGGGTTTTTTTTCTGTAAAAGATATTGCAAAAATATTGGTTTTTAAACGGGGAAAAGGGAAAATGTTTTACTTAAATTTATTAAACAAAATGTAACTAAGCTTTTTCTTTGAAGAACATGCGAGTTATGACGAGTGAGTTTTTTAAAAATAAGTTAAATAATATTTTTTTATTGGATTTAATTATAATAAAAACATACTAATTCAAGTATCTAAAATAAATATAGTTAAAAAAAAAGACATTGTTTTACTTAGAATGCATGTAGTATACTTTACAAATTAAAATATGGAAAGAAAAGGAATTGTATAAGATTTTTATCTCGTGGAATTTATTGTAAAATGTAAATACTAAATATAAACAATGAATAATTGTTTGCTTTTTAAAGCAATGGATGTTTTAAACGCATGTAATAATCAGCATAATTATGTGTGTTCAATGGTGGCACCCCTTAATTAATTACACAAAACAGGTTAACGTAATCAGCAAATAAATAAATAGAATGCTAAATTCATCTTTAAAAAGTTAAACTTAAAATTACACTATTTGCAAATTACTTAAAAGACGGAAAAAATATTTTAAAAGGTGTTAAATTACTTTAATATCCTTAGTACTTTCAACTATATACATAGCCTTCGTCAGAGAATACGAAAATAGAAGCGGCTTATTTTCAAATTTCACGTAGTTAGTAATAAAATTGAAAGTTCTAGTTAGTGCCAAAATAGACCCGATCAGAAAGATGAAGTTTCTGGAGTATATGTAATTTCACTGAAAACAGAAAATATTCATCTCGAATACATAGGAATGACTTCTCGTAAACTTGAATATCATATTAAAGAGCATTTGAGAGATTTGAAGTACAACAAGCCAACAACAGCCCTTTCAAGACTTAACAGAAGCAGAATATACAAGTAAATTTCGAAGATAAAAAAATTATATGCCCCTTAAAGAATTATCAAGATTTAATTTCCGTGAATCAATAGAAATTACTACTAAAGAAAATACTGTTTGTAATGACGTTTTATCCTACAACATACCCAGAATTGGCTTAGTTTTCTTAAAGAATCATAAAGCCCAAATATTCCCCTTCACTCTATATTCATATTTTTATTTTCTCAATGTTTTCCGGATCTAAAAATTGACTTTCACTTTCACTCCTTTCGATACCAACTACGTGAAATTTGAAAATAAGACACTTGTATTTTTTTATTCTCTGACGAAGGCTATGTATATCGTTGAATGTACTAAGGATAATAAAGTAAATTAACACCTTTTTAAATATTTTTTCATATTTTCTGTAATTTGCACATAGCGTAATTTTAAGTCGAGGTTAACGTACTTGAAAGTTTTATTTAATTGGAGTAAAATATGCATATTATTAAATTTTATCTGAAATCATTTTTTGTATACAAATATTAAAATGTACACGCATTTCTACAAAATATTTAAATAAATTACAACCTTCTTAATCAGTAATAACTAAAGAGAAGACCAGAGCAGCAGTTTTAAATTTACTCAAAAAGCCAACAAAATTTTTAGCACTTTGTAAGAATTTATTTATTCAATTTAAAATCATTAATTGTTTACCTGAAAAATATTTTAACTGGTTTATACACTTTTCAATTAAAACTGAAATTCCAGGTTAGGAAATTGCACTGAATGTAATGAACTTGCTTAACATTCAAAACTGATGCGCCTTTTACTTGAAATTTCATTTGCTTCGCTACTTATTTCAATTTTTTAAAAAGTTGTCTCATGTATAAAATAAATCAACGGCAAATCTAAGGCGTTCTCAATTTTAATCATGTAAGAAGCTTTCTAGTCTGTATGGAAATGAGAGAGACAATTCGGAAAGATATGAAAAGTGCTGCTAATCTGTTGACACGGAAATTAAACGGAAGTCAGTATTATATTCACACGTGGAAGAAGATCTTTTTTTTCCAAAAACGTTATTTGTAATGAGTGTTTTTACTTTTTTCACTGACAAATATCAATCAAGTGTTATATTTGTATAAATATAGAAATACACATGTTTTTAAATTAATTAATAGAAAACATATGATTTAAATTTATTTCTCCTTCCTTCAGAAAAATGTCAGTTATGAAGAGCGAAAAAAAAAAAAAATTAAATCATGTTTATTTTTCATTACATTTAATAAAAAACACATACCAAAAGCATCAATAAATATATATTTTTAAAAATCATTGTTTTATTTAGAATGCATTAGTATACTTAAAAAAAAGAAGCATAATAAAATTATTTAAAAGAAATAATGTATGATTTTCATCTCATGATATTTAATAAAAAATGCCAACCACAAGTATCAAATATAAACAAGAAAATTTTATAAAAATACCTTCATAGTTTTGCTTCTTACAATTTGTATAGTAATATTTTTAAAGTTATATTTATGTGTTTTATTTGAATTTATTAAAAAAATATAACTAAGCTTTTTCTTTGAAGAACATGCGAGTTATGACGAGTGAGTTTTTTAAAAATAAGTTAAATAATATTTTTAATTGGATTTAGTTATAATAAAAACATACTAATTCAAGTATCTAAAATAAATATAGTTAAAAAAAACATTGTTTTACTTAGAATGCATGTATTATACTTTACAAAGTAAAGTATGGAAAAAAAGAAATTGTATATGATTTTTATCTCATGGTATTTATTGTAAAATGTAAATACTAAATATAAACAATGAATAATTGTTTATTTTTTTAAGCAATGGATGTTTTAAACTCATGTAATAATCAGCATAATTATGAGAGTTCAAAGGTGGAATCTCTTAATTAATTATACAAAACAGGTTAACGTAATCATCAAATAAATAAGTAGAAAGCTAAATTCATTTTTAAAATGTTAAACTTAAAATTACACTATGTGCCAATCACTTAAAAGACGAAAAAATACTTAAAAATGTGCTAAATTACTTTAATATCCTTAGTACTTTCAACTATATACATAGCCTTCGTCAGAGAATACGAAAATAGAAGCGGCTTATTTTCAAATTTCACGTAGTTAGTAATAAAATTGAAAGTTCTAGTTACTGCCAAAATATACCCGATCCCGAAAGATGAAGTTTCTGGAGCATATGTAATTCCACTGAAAACAGAAAATATTCATCCCGAATACATAAGAATGACTTTTCGTAAACTTGAATATCGTATTAAAGAGCATTTGAGAGATTTGAAGTACAACAGGCCAACAAGAGCCCTGTCAAGACTTAACCAGAAGCAGAATATGCAAGTAAATTTCGAAGATACAAAAATGATATGCCCCTTAAAGAATTATGATTTAATTTCCGTGAATCAATAGAAATTACTACTAAAGAAAATACTGTTTGTAATGACGTTTTATCCTACAACATACCCAGAATTGGCTTAGTTTTCTTAAAGAATCATACAACCCATAATATTGCACTTCACTCTATATTCATATTTTTATTTTCTCAATGTTTTCCGGATCTAAAAATTGACTTTCCCTTTCACTCCTTTCGACACCAACTACGTGAAATTTGAAAATAAGACGCTTGTATTTTTGTATTCTCTGACGAAGGCTATGTATATCGTTGAATGTACTAAGGATAATAAAGTAACTTAAAACCTTTTTAAATATTTTTTCATATTTTATGTAATTTGCACATAGCGTAATTTTAAGTCCAGGTTAACGTACTTGAAAGTTTTATTCAATTGGAGTAAAATATGCATATTATTAAATTTTATCTGAAATCATTTTTTGTATACAAATATTAAAATGTACACGTATTTCTACAAAATATTTAAATAAATTACAACCTTCTTAATCAGAAATAACTAAAGAGAAGACCAGAGCAGTAGTTTTAAATTCACTCAAAAAGCCAACAAAATTTTTAACACTTAGTAAGAATGTACTTATTCAATTTAAAATCATTAATTGTTTACCTGAAAAATATTTTAACTGGTTTATACACTTTACAATTAAAACTGAAATTCCAGGTTAGGAAATTGCACTGAATGTAATGAACTTGCTTAACATTCAAAACTGATGTGCCTTTTACTTGAAATTTCATTTGCTTCGCAACTTATTTCAATTTTTTTTTAAAGTTGTCTCATGTATAAAATAAAGCAATGGTAAATTTAAGGCGTTCTCAATTTTAATCATGTAAGAAGCTTTCTACTCTGTATGGAAATGAGAGAGACAATTCGGAAAGACATGAAAAATGCTGCTAATCTTTTGACACGGAAATTAAACGGAGGTCAGTATTATATTCACACGTGGAAGAAGCTCTTTTTTTTTCCAAAAAACGGTAGTTGTAAGAAATGCTTTTCTTTTCTTTTTTTTTTTTTTTTTTTTTTTTTTTTTTTTACTTTTTTCACTTACAAATATCAATCAAATGTTATATCTGTATAAATATAGAAATACACATGTTTTTAAATTAATAAATAGAAAACATATGATTTAAATTTACTTCTCCTTCCTTCAGAAAAATGTCAGTTATGAAGAGTAACAAAAAAAAAAAAAAATTAAATGATGTTTTTTTTCATTACATTTAATAAAAAACACATACCAAAAGCGTCAATAAGTGTATATTTTTTAAAATCATTGTTTTATTTAGAATGCATGTAGTATACTTAAAAAAAGAAGTATAATATAATTATTTAAAAGAAATTATGTAGGATTTTCATCTCATGATATTTATTGAAAAATGCTAACCACAAGTATAAAATATAAACATGAAACTTTTGCAAAAAATAACTTCATAGTTCTGCTTCTTACAATTTGTACAGTAATATTTTTAAAGTTATGCCCATATTTGTTAAGCATATTTTAATTACATTTAATATTTGAATAACATTTTTTTTCTCAGGTGAAGCGATATCTCGTTATCCACGATTTTAAATGTAAAATGATATAAATTATAACTTTATTAAATAACATTTTATTTCTGAAAAATAGGGCTTTTAATATTATAAAATATATTATTGTTATATATATATATATATATATATATATGTATATTAAATCTCATTCTTTTCATATTTTTATTAAAATTCAACCATATAAGTAGTTATTCAACTACAGTTCATTTCCGATTTTCCGACGCGCGATTGTAGGATAAAATCTGTCAATTGACGCCCATCATATACGTTATCATAATGACGTTTGTTGTTGTCTAACAAAATTCATGACAGAAACTTGCCTTTTTTAAGTTATGTGCTCTTATACAAAGATTTAACAGTTTAAAAATATAAATAAATTATCATAACAAATTTAAACTTTTCTATTATACACAGTAAGTTTTAACAAATATTCTGTAATTGGTGACATTAATCATTTAAAATGCATCAAATATTATAAAAGTCAATTCTCATCAACAAATATTCCTATATATTATTATTTCTCTAGGCTAGAAAAATCATTTGAAAATAAAGAAAAAGTGTACGTATCACAAGTTCTTTTATGTTACAATCCGAAATCTTCCTGAAAACTGATTACAATTAAAAAATATAAAAAATATCTCTTCAAAATTTCAGTACTTTTTCTATGACAAGAATTAAAAGGTACATAAATCAAGAATTGTTTTCTTAAATTTGCTGTTTCATTTTTGCAGTTATTATTTTAATGAGAACAATTTCTAATTGATATATTACATAAAAGTATCTATTTAATTGTTTTTGTAATTCAATTTATAGTGTAAAATTTTACAATTAAAAAATGCATATGATAATATCTTCAGATTTCCGAAAGATTCTATTTTTAAACATATTCCTAACCCATTGATTGTCATATTGTCAGATGTTTAACTCTCATTAGGAAAACAACCTCAGGCATTTGTATGAGCATACTTAATTGAAAGTTCAAACTTCACACAAACAATCTATAAAATCATTTCAGTATGAAACATATCATTGAAACACATAATGTTTAAATTATTACAGTAAAAAAAAATATTTTGTAGTTAGATATTGCAATGAATACTGTTGTACGTACTTTTGATTTTATCCTGTCTGCATCAATGTGGAGGTTAATTAAGAGTTTGGAAAGACTGCAGATAATTATTTAAGTTCTAGTCGTGATCATGGTTTTGATATCAGTGTTTTAGAGGGCCTAATAATGGTTTGGGTACCTCAGTGAATAATGTTTTATGAATGCTTGTTGTGGCTTCTGTTTGATATGATGTCTTCTTGATAAGTTAGTAATATTTAACCTATACATCATCAAAGAAAATACTCTAGTAGTAACTTTCTCAGACTGATTATTTAAACATCTACAATATCTGGAACTATCAGATGAAATATCTAAAAAAATGGCTGATTTCTTCTCTAAAAAATTTGAGGATTCACGGAAAAATTATGGGGCAAGCTGCTTCACGTTGAGTAAAATATGGAAAAAGTTCTGATGCTTTACAGTGTCAAATACAAATATAACCAGAGAGTGCAGTAGAACGCTATATATTTTGTATGCATGATTGACATAATAGACTTTTACACGTTAAAAAAAACTTTATTAATTACATGAATATGAATATCTATATTAAACTTAAAACTTTATTTTGAAGAAGATATACTTTGAAAAAGGTAAAAAATTGCAAAAATTTATAATATTCAACTTTTTTATTATTTTCCATTTTCTTCAAATTCAGGATTTTGTAGTTTTTAATGAACACAATTTAATTCAGCATTAGCTAACTTTCCTTTATAGTACTTCAAAATACATTTCAATATATTTTGTTGCATTTCACAGATAATTCGTCTATTCTAATATTGTAAAAAATAATATTATTACTCTTAAATCCGTTAGACTTACATTACTTTTGCAGCTTCAAGAGATTCAAGATTTTTTGACATACTGAACCTTTCATCACTATGCATTTTGGATGACAATGTTTTCTTCGACATATATAAAGAGTTTTCTCCAACCTTCACAATTCTTACAAGGAAGGTCTCCATACGTTCATACTCCGAAAAAACTGAAATAAATTACACATTGTTCTTTTCATGCTGATGTATATGTTTATAAAATAAATTTTGGTGGAAATTCGATAGATCGTCTATAAAAAAAAAAATAATGAAAATTTCGTTATTTGGCGATTTATCATCGGTTGGCGAAATAAAAAAAAAAAAACTCTTTTCTATGTCAAATACTCTTTTAGGAAAACCTGTTTTATGTTGAACTTGTTTAAATAAATGTAATATAAATAACTTTACATTTGTCAGTTTTAGTTTCTTCTAACGTTTCATCATATATATATTTATATGTACCGTATATTTCCGTGTATGAGCCGATAATTTTTTGACATTTTTTTGGCTCGAAAGTAGAGGGTCGGCTTACACATGAGGATATGACAATTTTAAAATTAGATTAAAATAAAAGGGATGGTAAATATTAAAAAAACATATGAAATACCTACAAATTTCTAAAAATAATTTAATATTCCATTCTTTAATAATGAAGCAAGTCACCAATGACTTTTTACTGTCCAAGGCATTATCTGAATTTTCAAGAAACTCCTTAAAATTGCTTCCTGTCATTGTTACATCAGGATGAATATCGTCAGTATCTAATTCATTGTCGCCACCATCTTCAAAAATGACATCATCCTCAGTTCTATCCTTTCATTACTGATACAACATTTTTTTAAAGATCGGACGATTAATTCTTGCGGTAATTTAAGCCAAGCTTCTTTCACCCATTCAGAGATAATAAAGATGTAATTTTTTTTTTTAAATATGTACCTCCATTTGTTACAACTGCATCCCCAAGTGATATTCATTCAGTCCAATTCGAATGGAGCCTGCCTTTAAATGACTTATTTAGAAAAACATCCGACTGTTGAAGAATAGAAGTAAGACCACCGGGGATTTACCGCAGATCTCTAGGATATATCAATAATTTCGGAGAGAGAAACTTTATTTAATTAGCTATGAAAAAAAAATGCTAAGTTTTCGTTCGCTTAATTTTTCATCAAGTTTCTTTAACATCGGCTTATATACGGGTTTCCGATTGTGGACGATTTTTCAAAGAAAAGTCGTATATTCGGCTTATATACGGAGCGGCGTGTACAATTATACACGGAAATATACTGTATTTATAATAAATATTAAAATTTGGAATTTTTTCCAGAGAGAGACATTCGCCTTGCATACAATATTTCAAATGAAAATCAAATGTCTGTGCTTGCCCCATGTCGGTGGCTCGCGGAAAAATATTCCATCTTGTGCTGCGTTTGTAGCCTTGCCAACATGTAATAGTGAGATGTTTTAGGCTAGGTATCGTTCCATGTTGTTTAGTCGGTAGAACGTCAGTGCGCTATACTGATGGCCCGGGTTTGAGTGCCGGCATGGAATCTTTTTCACTAGGTTGACCTTTGTGCCTTTTAAGCAAATAATTTGAAATATTTTATAGTGAAATTTAATTTAACCATAAAATTTTACGATTTAAAACAAAATTGAAATTAATTAACATTGTTTAAAGTTCAAAATACACTTCGATTCAGCACTGTCGATACAATTTTTTTGCTAGGAAAACAACGACTCTTCGATACCGAAGTCTATAACTGCAGCATTCTGCATCTGTCCTGTATTTTTAAATACGCTTAAATACACAAAATATTTATTTTCAATATGAAAATATTTTTTCATTGATAAAATTACAAAACTGCAGCAACAAACAATATATATATATGTAATACAAATGTATATATATTAAACTCTCCCTTTGTTTGAGTTTAAATTCCTTAAATACTATTTAATCGCATTATAAATATCAACTAACAAACAATTTTCCAATGCATTAAAATCGTTTGCTTTTGGCGAGGAAAACTGTTGCTCGCAAATCGCGTCTCGCTTTCGTCTTTCCATGCCAATATTCGAAAGTATTTTATTTTTTTACAGACTTTCTACTCGTATGCAGCCGCTAAATTTGACTGATCTTTTATTATATACATGAGTAGAGCAGTTTAATTAATATTTTTTCAAAATATTCTGAGTATGCCCAGTAAGGAAATCTTCCTTTTAGAAAAGTGTTCATGTAATTTTTAACAATTACTTATCAACTCATATCAATAAAGCAGATGCAACATTCAAGAAACCAATTGAACTATCAATTCTAGCTTCCGACGCAGCATATCACTCATAAATTTAAAATGCTAATTAAGTAAGTATATACATTCCACGTTCAGTATACAGCAATGTAATAAGCAAAATTTTGAAAAAATACATATTATCGCTGTGATTATGCATGACTGGATGTTGATTCGATCTATATTTATACATAAATGAAAAATACCAATTTAATCAACATTTTCATATGTAAGAAAATAATATTAAAATATCCATTGGCGTTTTTCTGTGCATTGATATTTAAACTGAAAAACTTATATTCTCGCTTGTTTTTACTTTAAAACACTGTAGCAATTAAAATTATTTTTTTTCATAAATTTTGAAATAAAAAGACTTCATGTTTGAAACTCTTTTATTAAATGCATTTCGAAATTGTGAATTTATTTATTTATTATCAATTTGCTATGTAAACAATTTAAATTAAGTATTAAATATATTAATTTATATTAAATATTGGAAATAATTATTACATGGTAAGATTAGCATATAATATTCTCCTATAATTAACGTGTCAAAAGCATTCGATATATAACGAACTGAAATAATAGAGATATTGATCCCGATGATGTGAAAATTAATTCAGGTGAATAGTGATTCATTTAATTACATTTACTCAATTATTTCAATTTAAAAACATACGAATATTGATACTTACACTAGATATTTACACTTACACTAGATGAAAACCCGGCAACTGTGATGGTCGGAAAGATATTTCCTGTAAACTAAGAATATTTCCCCTTGTTTACTTAATAAAAAGTTTTGGAAACTTTCATAACCATGGAATATTTAAAGAATTCACAAGTTATTGATATGTTTGATTGAAAGATCACAAACTATTTTTTTCATTAAATTTCGGGGCTAGTTTACCGACGTCAGGGACAGATATCAAGAATAAGGTATGCGGACAAGCATATGCTTTCATATTAACGATTTTGCTTATTACTCTGAAAAATGTAAGAAATAAAAGTACAGTCGTGGAAAAAAAAAGTAAACACCCCCTACTAACTCCTCAACACATTATCGTAGAAGAAAGTTACTGGTACCGAATGATTGGAAATAATGTCTACTTTTAAATAATGTACAAAAACCCGTAAGGCATGGTGACGTTACGGCGACGTCGTTGTGAAGTCACACTGTGACTTTGTGACCGTCGATGTGACGTCACGTGACGTCGATGTGACGTCATAGTGACTAGAATGCGAGGTCGTTATGGCCGTTTTAGAGGTCGTTTGTGACGTCACATTGTGACCACTCTGTGAAGTCACGGTGTGACAAATTTGTGAAAAGTGTGTCATTTGTGACTATTTTGGCATTAACTTTGTGACGAACCTGTGACGAAAGCGACAATGCTTTGAAGTCACACTGTGACCAATTTGTGAAATATGTGTCATTTGTGACGAACTTGTCATAAACACTGTGATTTCAAATGAAAATCAAATTTCAAATTAATTGCTTAAAAGACGCAAATAGTGAAAATGATTCCATGCTGGGACTCGAACCCGGGCCATCAGTACAGTGCACTGACATTCTACCGACTAAATCACATGGAACGATACCCAGGCTGAAAAATTTCTCACTATTACATGTTGGCAAGGCTACAAACCCAGCACAAGATGGAATATTTAGCGTGAGCCACCAACATGATGCAAACACGAAACTTAATTAAATCCAGCATCGATTGAAATTATATTAATACTTGGAAATTTTTCCAGCGAGAACCATTCGCTTTGCATACAATATTTCAAATGAAAATCAAATTTCAAATTAATTGCTTAAAAGTCAATTTTAATTTGAAATGTTGTATGCAAGGCGAATGTTTCTCCCTGGAAAAATTTCCAATTATTAATATAGTTTCAATCGATGCTGGATTTAATTAAGTTTCGTGTTTACCCCATGTCGGTGGCTCACGATAAATATTCCATCTTGTGCTGCGTTTGTAGCCTTGCCAACATGTAATAGTGAGAAATTTTACAGGCTGGGCGTCGTTCCATGTGGTTTAGTCGATAGAATGTCAGTGTGCTATACTGATGGCCCGGGTTCGAGTCCCGGCATGGAATCTTTTTCACTCCTTTGCGCCTTTTAAGCAATTAATTTGATATTTGATTTTCATTTGAAATATTGTATATAAGGCGAATGATTCTCTCTGGAAAAATTTCTAAGTATTAATACAGCGATGAATTTTAAAATAAACTTTTGCTGTAAATATAAAATCTTATCTTTTTACCGTACTTTTTAGCAAAATATCGCTATTTTGGAGTCCTATTCTTCTAAAACATTTAAAATTTTTCCACTTAAAAAACAATGCTTATCAACTGCCATATTTTTTTATTAAGTTCTATGCTTGATATTGAGTTCAAGCTTGATATTTAGAATGTGTAAGTTTTTTTTAATTTGTTGTTATTTGTCATTGCTTTATTAAATATGAACATGGAGACTAACGGATATTAATACAACTATTATTTATAGAGCGGCATGATAAGCGATATTTATTTAAATTTTTTATTCCCGTGTATATTGTATTTTGTGAATATGAGCTAAATAGATTTGGTATGTTTTATAGGAAAAGACTGATCTAGGAAATAGAAAAAAAAAACGATTAAGAAAAATCATGCGTTAAGCATAGATTATAAAATACTTTCCAACACTTTCTGAATGCTTTAACAAGACATCGTAATTTAGGGAAATGACGTAAATAAGATAACTAAGTAAACATTTCAGAAAACGCATAAAACATTTGAAAAACTGATTTCAACAGTTACCGTCCATAGCCAAATATGTTTTCCAATTCTTTTGAACAGCCCTGTATTTGATCTGTAGGTTGATACACTGAAAAAAAAATGAAGTACTCAAAAATGAGTAATCCGACGTACTCATATCGAATTGAATATTTTTGGATCAAAAATGAACCTATGCTTTCTCTATTTTGAAACATCACATGTTATAAAACCCAAACAAACGAATAGTTTTGTACCCTGTAATGGTTCATTTCATTTATAGCGGCATAGCGGCATAAATGATGTTTATTAATGTAAATATTAAATTATGCACAGCATTTAAAAAATAATTTAAAAGTACTTGGCAATAATGCTCTTGTCATAAAAATATTCGATTTGAGTATCTTGCTAAGAATTTTGCTATTTTTCTTAATAAATAATCAATTAAACATTTCTTGTTAAGAACTTTGAACGGGAAATAAATGTCAGTACATTTTTACTTTAAATTTTAGGTTGTTTTTTTTTTTTTGGGGGGGGGGGGGGAGTGCATAACGATTCATATTTCATCACAACCATGGAATAAAAAATGAATACATGTGTTTCTCAACTTTGAGTACATTTGGATCGGAGCTATTTTGAGTATGTGACGCATTTAAAATTGGGTACTTCTTACTCAATATTGAGTACCCATTTTTTAAGTGTATATATACTATATAATGGGGAAATTTAGTTTAGCAAGGAAACGCCTAACAGGTTGAAATTCTTTTTCAGCAATTTATACTAATGTAAGGAAAGATACTTGAATACTTTTGTACAACCCTGTAGTTTACCTAGAATCTTTATTACACGCTACTATTTAGTTAAAATTTAATTCGAACTAAGACACTCTTAAAACTGCTGAAATCACATTTCCAGAAATTATCATTTATAGACGGCCTTGTATCCATTTCCTTGCGTGACCCTATGTATCATTTTATCCATATTCTACAAACATTTATTGGTAAATTAAATGCAGTTCAGCGAAAAAAAAAACATAACTCATTTAAAAACCACCTTTAAGCAATTTGCGCCCATACCCAGTAATCCTTACGAATACTTTTGTGTAGCCTTGTATAGGAATTATAGCATTTATATACACGATACTATGCATAAATATAGTGAATCATAAAAGCGCATATCATAATTAAAAATACATTTCCAGCAAACATCGCTAATGAACAGTACTTCGGATACAATATAGTATCTGAAATATTTTGGGTGTCCCTGTAAATGCTATATACGTATTATTCGTATTATAAATGAAATAATTTATAGTATGTAAACCTAAGCGACATACATCAATTTCATTATATATGAAATAGATTAACATAATTAAAGTATGCTGCAAACAATTCCCTCCACCCCTATATCATTATGTATTTGAATTCCTTTTTTAGCCCTGTAAATGAACAATAGCTATTCTGTGCATCGCATAGTCAACAGAATGCATATTTTAGTGCCCTTCATAAATGCATATAAATTTTATTATGTTTGAAAGCGTGCGTAAAATCATTAAAAATCATTTGAAACGATTTTTTTCCATAGGCCGTAATGTAACGGAAAACTTTTGGCTGGCCCTGTAAATGAACAAAGCATGCTACAAACTTCATTACAAATAGGTACCGTGCTATAGTAAACGTCAATAACATCCAAAAATTTCAGGGCAATCCGAGTATATTTTCGGGAGTTAGAGTGCGGACAGACTGCTAGACGCAGAGACAAACCTAAGTCATAAGCACTTTTCAACTTATGTCCTTATGTATCCTGTATTATATGAACTTTTAAAAAATATATACTAAAGCAGTTTAATCTATAACTTCCTATCAGGCATGAAAAACACTTTATTTCAATGCTTAAATATCATATTTTACTTTTTAGTGCCAATAATTACGTGTATCATAAACGTAGAAAATGAATTTACAATAGAAGAAAATTTAATAACCGATTCAGAATGTCTATAATTAAATGTTTGATTAAAATCACAAACACAAAAATTCTTACGTACAATTTAAAAAAATAAATATACCAATTTGAAAAACACTAAAAATAATAATTAGTATTTATAATTGTACTATTAAACAACAGCAAAATACAATAAATAAATTAAATGCACTATTAGATTTAACAATATCTCAAAAATATTTCCGTATGGTATAAGGAATTACTATTATTTCATAATTTTGGCAAATGTTAAATCTGAAAACATTGGTTTGAAGATTTAGGATTTAAAAAGATAATTTAAAATATTATTAGCACTAAAAGAAAATTCTTTCAAATGTTTCACTACTGTAATATGTAAAAATATATTTTCCCAGTATAATGTTAATTTCTAATCTGAAACAGTTTCGTAATCTCATGATAATCGAACATCATATTTAACCCCAAAATAATAATAACTATAAGTGTTAGTAATCAAAAAATAGTAAGAAGCCGATAAAATAATTCCAAATCATTGTCGTTCCATACATTTTCAATCTCAAGTAAGAGTAAATTAATGTTTATATTAATTCCAGTATGAACTTAAGCCTGAATCAGTCTCTGCGCAGATTTTTTTTTTTTTTTTTCAAGCGATGGCAGATTAAGATATTTTTCTTTACAGTTATCGAATTGAAAAATATCGCTTCTGACATAAAGATCAGTCTCTTACAAATATAACATAAAACTATTTAACTCATAATATACAAATCAGGAACAAAATATTTAAATTAAATAACACTTACATATACGTTCCATTAATATCCGTGTATCCTAAAATGGTCATTTCCTTATCTTAAAGTGTTGTAGACTTGGTGATGTTCTAAAAACAGTGAACAATTTCCCGCGTCTTCTCATATTTATTTTTCTGTGGGCAGACGATTTTCAAGCAGGTGTTCTGTTACAGATTATTTGTTTTTGTATGCAAGAAATATTGAACTTGAATGCGCAGTAATTTTCTGAAAGTATCGTTAATTAAAATTTTGTATTTGAAGACATGTCCTATATATTTAATCTTTTCTTTTTATCCGTACCAAATAATTCAAGTTAAATGTATTGTAAAGTTCCTTTTTTCTAAATAATCATAATAATAATATTCTTAATTAGAGTTTATTAGATAAAACATTGTTTAAATTTTTAAAAGGTGTAAAAATAAATTTAATGGTATTAACGACCCCCCCCCTTTTTTCTTCTTCTTTTTTTTAAAGTAAAGTTTGTTTTGCACAAATTTTGTATATTTCTTTTATTTTCGGAAAATGCTAATTTTATTTAAAAAGTCTGAAAGAAGTAGAATTTATGACTTGAATACAAATTATAAAAATATTCTAAAGCAAGAAATGCATAGATGACTAAACTCTGAAGACTCTTTCTACGTGCTCATTAAAAGGTGCATATTTAACTGTAATAGAAAATTTTTAGTTTGAAACCACAGAAGTGTTTCGAATAATCCTGGTCGGTAAAAAAAGAAAGAAAGGAAGAAATTTCCTCCCAGCAAACTAAATATGTAAAGTGTATAAATTTAATAATCCTAATTCTAAATATATTATCCAAATGCTAGATAAAATTGAAATCATGAAAAAGTATACATTCACTGTCTTAGATATCAAATGGATAAAATATAGCCTGAAAATTTAGTTTATTAATGCTTGTATCGTGCACTTTATTTATTATGCCCCCCCCCCCTCTCCCCTTTAGTGACAGAATTTACCATTTGCTATCCACTAATATATTTTCATTCCTTATGCCGCTATAACTCGTGACTGCTTAAAATATTTCTCTTCATTTTCAAAGATTTTTGAAGTTCATGTTTTTGTCACACTGTGACTTCATATATAGTGGTTTTTTTTGTCACATATGTGACGTGACGTACGTTACATAGCAGTGACATAACAGTGACGTCACATTTTTTCTTAATTGCCAGAAAAATATAATTTTACAGTAAATAACATGTTTTAAAGAGTTTTCGTAAATTTTTAAAGTTTTCTAAGAAGTTCACATCTCAGTCACAATGTGACATCACTGAGTGGTGGCATTTTGGTCACAGATGTGACGTGACCACAGTGACTTACAGTGACGTCACAATGACGTCACTGTGACCATGCATGCTATGAGGGAAATTTGCTTAGGGGCCATTTACATATTAAGACGAATCCAAACTTCATTTTTTCCAATGACAATACCCAGTTTTAACGAGGTATTTCAAATCTCCGGTTCAAACTATGCATAAATATCAAATTTCAAGTCATTTGAATCATAAATGTTTGAATTATAAAAATTCAAAATTTAGTGCTTCTCATGTTAAATTACATTTTCATATTTTTATTTATATCTCCAAAAATTACGCTCCTAATGTGCTAATTTTTTGTGTAGCAATAATAGGAATATACCCAATCATAAATACGCTGAATTTGAAATTTTTATAATTTTATGATATGAATTATGAATTATGAAATTAATATTAAAAAAAATTATGAATTGCAACCTATGATTTTTTTTTAATGGATTTAGATTTATTAAGTCCTGCTTTATGGAAATCCAAAATTTCCCATTTTTCTTCCAAGTAATTTTCAAATTATGCTTAAAAAACGACAAAATGATGATTTAAGGGGCCGTCTATAATAGATGTGACTAGATATTTTGAAATTTCATCCGCTGTCCTGTAATCTAACAGGCTTCATTGACTTCTTAAGGTGCCTTGATCAAGATGGGGGTTCTCTCGGTTAACAATCGAGTTTCGAACTTCAATTTGGATACAGCCCTTAAAATACGCTCGTTTTAAAATAATTAATTTCTCAGAAACTTATGGTAAGAATTGCATAAAAAATTGTTTTTAGTCTAATTGAAAGGTGTAGAGTTCATTTATGCTGTCAGAGTTGTATACTGCTATTGAAAAAAAAAGTTATGGTTCGTTTTATTATGTAGATGGCCCATAAGCAAATTTTATCTCTATCATTTAAAAGTAGACTTTATTTCCAATCGTTCGGTACCTGTAACTTTCTTCTACAATATTTTGTTGAGGAGTTAGTAGGGGGTGTTTACTTTTTTTTCCCACGACTGTACATAAAGCAAGCTAAATGTTTGCCATAAAATTTCACATTTTTTATAAGAATTTATTTTACTCCAAAGCACCACAGCCAAAATGAAGCCATTTTGTCATTGACCCTTATTATAAAATACTAGAAAGGTAGCCCGTCAAAAATGACGGAAATTTAGATATAAAGATATAAACAACTCATGTGCAAGAATATGAGTTTTCTCGCTTGTTCCGCAGTGATAGATGAAAATAACACATTTTAAGAACGGAACACATTTATGAAAAACTTTGTACAGTAGAAGACCACTAATCTGCACAGTTTGGTTCCAAGTGTTATGGAGATTTGAGGCTTTTTGCGGTCATGTCTATTCAATCTTTGTTTACATTTTTTTTTAAATTCATATATTGGACAATTTAGATTGTTGAGCCTTAAAAATAAATAAGTAACACTCTTGAAGTAAGGTTAAAAACTATTAAATTATCGTATAGGATTTCATGAAATGGTATTATATGTGTGTGCTCACGATCTTGGTTACGACGTTGGCGAAATTGGCTGCAACTTGTCATAATCCTAATAGTGTGGGCCGCTATAACAAAAAAGTAACCCGTTTTTAGTAAAATTTCTGATATAAAGTAGATTTCAAAAACTTGTGTAAAATTGCAGGCCGTTCTCGTGTTATGTCAGTCCTAGGAATAATATTTCTAACACTGAAGATTTTCCATGTATATATGGAATTTAGAAAAGCTTCTCCAAAAGAAAGGTCCTGAAATGACATTGCAATTCCTCTAACTTCAAAGTTTAATCGGGCCCTGATGTTGAGTACTGAAATCTAATAAATACAGTTATTTTGAATATTAGAACAGAATTAAACAGTTAAACTTATTTAACTTAAACCCGCTGTTACTTCCCGATGTTATTTTTTAGTATTAAGAAAGAACATTATTTAAAATTTTCAAATCATGTATTCATGATTTTTTTCGGTCTTTAATAATTAAATAATGAAAAAATAGGCTTTTGTTCTGAGCTCATAAATATCACAATAAAATAATGTAACTAAGAAACATTGCAAAATTAAATCTTTGTGATTACAAACCATAAACAAACGATACCGCCACCATTTTACCTACTATGACGTCATTAGAATATTGCCCATTGATTGTTGGAGAACTTACTTTGTGAATTATTACCTCGATGATTTAATATTTTTGACGTTTCACGATGAATGAATCACTTGTGTTTGTTTAGGTTTATGGAATGAGATATTAAGCTGTGAAACTAATTTCAATTGAAGTTATCCAAGGATATATGTATTTTTAATCGAAATTAAAAACAATGCTTTGATCTCGAAATAAAAAGTTTTAGTTTGTATAGTTTGTTATTTCTGTTAATTATTTATTTAAGTGCTTTTCCATTACAGCGCATTTTTAAAAAAAGCTTGGCGCGATTCGGGAATCAGAAAGTGAGATATGTTGCGAAAATATATAAACAGCTATGAAAACAAATCTAATGAACTTTTATCTTTGTTTATATATGCACTTATATGCACAAAAAAATCGTTTCTAAGTATATATATATATATATATATATATATATTTTTATACAAATTACGGCACAGATTTCAGATATGAACCGGGATACCTAACTGGCGCCAAAATGGTGTTATTTTGCCTGCTATGGTAACCCGGCTATTGTTTTTTATTTATTAATAAATTGTTTATTTACTTTTATTTTCTGTTTTTTAATTATTTAAACTGCTTTGTTCTATAGTTATTATTCAATCTTTTATTTATATATAGTTATTTCCTTTTCAAAATGATAGCAAATAATTGAAAAATATATAAGTAACTGGTATTCGAAAGCGAGATTTCTGCCAAATTGGCGTCATAGAAAAATCACGCCAACCCCCATGCGTATATGACATCGGCGCAAAAATTACTTCTGTTTCTTTATAAAAATGGGTAAATAGCTTTTTTTATATTAAATTGTTGGCACAGATGTCATATACGCCTATATTGGCGCGATTTTTTTCTTTTTGACGCCGATGTCATATACGCACCGGGTACTTAACTGGCGCCAAAGTGTCATTATTTTGCTTGTAATGGTAACCCGAATGTTGTTTATGCTGTTGATGTTTCGCCAAATTGGCGTCGGAAAAAAATCGCGCCAATATGGGGCGTATATGACATCTTTGCAAAATTGTATACATATGGAGAAAATTGCTTCTGAGTATGAAGCAGTAAATAGGTAGCCAGAAAATACGTTGGCAAACTTCTTTCTCGCCAAGAAACTTTTCTCCGAAGTATTGTACATAAGCAATGATTGCTAGAAATGCATTTTTAATTATGATATGCGCTTTTATGTTTCACTACATTTATGCATACTATACTGTGTGTATAAATGCTACAGTTCATATGCAGGGCTACACAAAAGAATTCGTAAGGGTTACTAAGTATGAGAGTAAATTGCTTAAAGGTGGTTTTTAAAGGAGTTATGCATTTTTACGCTGAACTGCATTTAGTTTCCTAAGAAATGTTTGTAGAATATAGATAAAATGATATACAGGGTCACGCAAAGAATTGGATACATAACCGTCTATGGATGATAATATCTGGAAATGTGATTTCAGTAGTTTGAAGAGTAGTTTAAATTAAATTTTGGTTAAATAGTGGCATGTAATAACGGTACTATTGGCTATGGACGGTAACTGCTAAAATCAATTTTTAAATTTTTTATGCGTTTTCTAAAATATTTACTTAGTTGTCTTGGTACTTCTTAGTTATCCCGTCGACCAAATTACTGTCGCCAAATTGTAAGATTAATTGCCAATAATGGTTGCCATTAATTAATTAATTAAATGCCAATAATGACCAATAAAACCATCAATTCGACGTTTTATTTGTATTTTTATTAATGTTTTACTATTTATTTGGCGATTTATATAATTTGGCGAAATTGGTCGACGGGATATCTAAGAAGTAACGTTATCTTATTTACCTTATTTACCTAAATAACGAAGTTTTATTAAAGCATTCAGGATGTGTTGGAAAGTGTTTCATATTCTATGCTTAACGCATGATTTTTCTTTCTTCTTTAGTCTTATTTTGCATCTATTTTATTCTTAATTTTTTAGTCTTATACTGCTTTATAGAAACCTTGGCACAGTTGTCATATACGTTATCATATATTGACGCGATTTTTTCCCGACGCCAATTTGGCGAAAACATCAACAGCATAAACAACAACATCCGGATTACCATATCAAGCAAAATTACGACACTTTGGCGCCAGTTAAGTACCCGTTGTGTATATGACATTGGCGTCAGAAAAACATCGCGCCAATATGGGGCGTATATTGACATCTGTGCCGAAACTTTAATATTTAATGTTTAAACTCTTCGCTCCACTCCCCTTGCATATAGTACAAACTATAACACAGATAGCGCAAAATAATAGACAGTTTGGTACTTTTTCACTGTAGGGGCTTTGGCATTTTTTTTAAAAAGCTTGGTGTAATTTGGGCATCAGAAAGTGAGATTTGGGTACTTTTCCGTTGTGCGGACACCATTGTCGCCAAGCGTAATAGTTGGCGCGAAATCGTGAATTGAAGCATTTGAAAAATAAAAGAAAAACCATTGTCGATACTAAAGTGAGCATTTAAAAAATATAACATTTGAAAATTCCAGGCTTTTACGAACTATTTCATCAAATCACAAATATATACTTAAAATAAGTGAAAAAATTACTGCTATAAAATAAAGCAATAAAATAAAACTCATATTAAACTGCTGGCATAAAATTACAAATATCTTTTAGCATTTTGAAATAATTGGCGCATTAGCATACATTTTGGCTTGGTGTCCGTATAACGGAAAAAATATCGAGATTTGTTGTCAAATCATATAAACAGCTATGAAAATAAACTTGATGAGCGTTTTTGTTTGTTTTATATGTTTGTTTTATGTGTATATTATTGATGTTTTTATGTACAAATTACATCTGTTTCTGTATAAAATTAGAGAAACGGCTTTTTTATGTTAAATAAATCGTATAAATATCGAAAAAAATGCGTGTGTATCTAAAATGAAACAGTGAATAGGTTCCTGGAAAATATGTTACCAAATTTCCTTTTTCGCCAAGGCACCTGTACTGGAAAAGTACCTAAAGCACATTAAAATCGCGCAGTTAGGAGCTCACACAGTACACCATTGTCTATTGGCGGTTATTTTATTAGTAGCATCGGGAGGAAGATATAAAGATGTACTTTAAATTCTCACCCATAGATTTTGAAAAAATATCTTAAAAGAGTGGAGTTTAAATTAAATTTCGGTGACCTCCATTATGAAAGATTAATGGTTTTAAATGAGAATTTCGCCACATTAGCCAGCTATCGCCAAGTTGGCTAACATTTGGCGCTACTGTGGTAACCCTACATTAATATTTTTCAACAATTACTCATGTCAATGAGGCGGTCCTACCGGAATAGTGAGGGACACACAGAGACTTGGATTTTATATAAATAGATTTCCGTTTTGGTTACAACTGAGTTGAAATTGGAATCTTACTAAATTATGCAGTTATTGCAAAGTTTCTTTAATTTATTTCAATATTATATTTTTCGATAATTGGTGCGTCATTTGGCTAAGCATGGCCAAACATAGGCATATTTTTGTATGTATGTGCCCGTTCATGTTTACAATTATAAATGCATACACATATAGCCCATAATTGTAGAAAAAACATTACCTCAAACGTTTTTAACTCGTACACACACGCACCTACTGTTTGTTTTCGAAAAGCAAAATCCACCCCGCTTTTGCGCATGAGTCAGGTCTGGTTAGATTTTATCAAAATAGGGGTTTGTTTAGCTGCTTTTGGCTGAGCGCCAATCTTAGTGACAACGTACAAGTGAGCACCGAATTGAAACTTCAGAAAATACCTAAATCAGCGTAACACCCCTTTGGATAATAGAATCATCTGACAGTGCTAGGCGCGGCTTTCGAAAATGAACAGTACTTTTGTAACGTTAACACACGTGTGGGATAAATCTCACCCCATTTTGTCACCCATTATATTTTTGGCTAAATACGTTTTTAAAACGAATCTATTGTTCTGTATTGTAAAATGAATAAGTACTACTTTTTTTACTGAAAAAAATCATGCTTTTCATATTTATTTTCAGATTTTATAGCAATTTCCGTAAAAATCACGTTTTTCCCTAGAAAATATGCAAACAATCTGTTTTACCCATTGAAACGTGAATTATTTCCCAAAATGGTATTAATTACATTTAATAACCTTTCATTAATATCCCAGCAAAGAAAGAAATGCTGGGCCAGCAGCTGGAAAAAAGATGGCAGCCAGCACTGCCATCAGCGGTAAAGTGCAATGGTGCCATTACTTAAACCAGTACAAATGTGTCTGTGCGGAATGCAGCTGGCCCATCGGTGATGGCCAACAGCAGGCCAGTATTGGTATGCCATCACATTACTTCTATCAGGCACTTTTCCTGCAGTGCTAGCACCTATCCTACTGCTATTCCTTTAGCAGTATGCCCAGCACTTTCCCTTACAAAAATTTCTTATAGAATTCTATAAAAAGAACTTATAGAAAAATGGCCCGTTTTTCTATGAGTTAGTTTCACCAACAGCTATAGAAGTGTCTATAATAAAAATATCTACAGAAATATTTGAACTTGCAGCTATTTCCACGTGGTCACCCTCTCGAGTACTAACCGCGCTCGGTGCTGTTTGGTTTTCGTGATCGGACATGAACAAATACATTCAGCGTATTCTACGACTGCTCGTTGTTACCAAGCTTTCATTACACTATTTCAAGTTTGTTTCTTTTTTGATTTCCGTTCCCAATCATTAAACTTGTATAGAAACTATTATACTGTATAGAAATTCTATATATTTTATATGTTGATTGACTCTCAACTGTGTAAATTACGAAAACCGAAATCCTTTGTAACTTACTAAAACCAGATTTAAGAAGAAAAAAAAGTACATTGAAATAAAGAATTTATTTATTTATTCATTTACTTATTTATTTTGTTGGTGGCAGTGAGGCTATATAATTTACAGTTAAAAAAAAAAAACTAGCTTGACAACTTAAATTGTGTTAAGATATTCATTTTAGATTTGTGTTCAAATTATTAATCTGCCACGAGGTGATAAAACTATCTCTTATTTTAATATGGACTAGACAAAATATTTAAATGTCTAATAAATTATTATTTGTTAAACTTGAAACGTAATCGTTTAAATATTTTTACACTTCAGATTAAAATATTTGAATAAAAATTACAATTAGTGAATTTTTTTAACATAGATGAATTACGCCACCTAGCGTAGGGGTTCCCAGCAATAATACTGCAAAAGTTCGTGCACTTCCATGGTATGGTGGGCCATCGCATGAGATAAAACGGAGGCCCATCAGAATTTTATCTGATGATTTCCAACAGCAAAGCTCACTGAAGTTGTCCAGCAGTGGTCAAGCAGTGGTAGACCATTAGCCATCACTTCTCCAACATTGCCAGAACTTATCTTGCTTCTGGTCAGCAATTTCTTCTTTGCTGGGATATACAAGTAGCTTTATTCTTGCTCTTTCATTAAAATTATTTTACTGTGCTATCCCATAAGAAATGAACTTATCGAAAGGAACCATTTGTGCACGCATGGGATTATTTTACCCCAAGAACCATATTTATTATCTCCTAGTGAACAAAGAAATGACATTCCTTCACCCATCTATTATCGACCATAAGCTTGAAAGGTACAAGGCATGTCATAAATGTCCTCCCCAAAAATTATTCTTTTTTTCGAAGGGGAAATGAGATTGGGATGAGATTTATCCCAGCGCGTGTGCTTACCGGTTAAGATTTTTAAAAAGGCAAAGTACGGTCGTGGCAAGGAATCTATCGCAGCTATCTGGGAATAAATACATAAACAATGGATTATTTAATTTCTATGATTTTCTTCTACCTATGAAATACCAGGTGAAGCATATCACGATGACAGCACTCCCGAAACTTTGGTTCTCTCAGAATTTTTTATAACAATATTTCCGAATAATAGTAAAATAAATTAACAGCATTCATACCTATCAGAACATGTATCATTAGTATTTCTTTATTTGATTATGTAATGTAAGCTACATTAAAATATTTTGATGCAGATACATAAAAAATTATTTTACGTTAATATTGCTAGGCATTTCATTTTATATATTCCTTATAATACACTCTGTTTCAAATAAAATACATGCAGTCATTAAAAAATTGTGGCATGACCACGAAACGCGACATGGGCATAGTGTTTGGGCAGATGGGATTGATTACAAATTCAGAACAAACAAAAATTACTACTAGCAAAAAAAAAAAAAAAAAAAAAAAAAAAAAAAATCATTAGAATTTAAAGCCACGCAAGGCAGCTACACAAGTCCATAAGTGATGGGGCATGATCATGGAGACTACTATGTTACCGATGTCTGTCTGCGGTAGATTCTGCCTTAAGTGTAGAAACTGATCAAATAGTTCGGTGGTATTCCCAGACAACTGAAGTCGTCTTTCTAGTACTTCCCAAACATGCTCAATTGGATCAAGATTTGGTGACCTGGCAGTCAATGAAGGACATTATATCTTTGTAGATATTGTTGCGAAAGTCTCGCAGTATGTGGTTGAGCGATATTTTTCTGATAAATGGCATCTGGGCCACTTGATAGTATAGGCATTACCAACAGCTGCAGAATAAAGTCAACATACCTACAAGACTCAAGAGTACCTTGTACCATGACTAAAGGTGATTGGCTGTCTCAGGAGATCGTTCCCCAGGATATTATACCTGGTGTTACACAAGTGTTCCGCTCAGTAACAAATGAAGGATTAAATTGCTGAACCCTCTGCTTCCACACACGTATCCGGTTGTCATCAGAAATGACAAAAAAAGCGGAATTCATCGCTGAATATAACATTTCTCCAATCAGCACTGGCAAGCTTGAACAAGATCGATACTAATTCAGACGACTTATTCAAGGTTCTTATATTCAAGGTTAATGGCAACTTCCTTAATAGAGATCAAGACCTGAGCCCTGAGTCGGTAAGTCGTCTACAGATGGCGTGGCTAGATATTACTGGCTAGATATTACTAGATATTACCAATGTCAAATGGCAAATGACTTCGAATAGATGAAAGCGACACAGTTGGTGTGGATGTGTCTGCCCACCTCGTTGCTCGATTCAATCTAGCATTTGCGTCCCGGTTATCTCCTAAGTCATTGTGGCGACTGACTGTGCCTTCTCTGATCCATGCTGCCAACGCTGCTTAAGAGCCTACACTAGTCACTCAAAAAGACCCGGATGATAATGTTAATCCTATGAGAAAGTTATTTTCAAATATCTCGCTTGAATTTTGATATTTTCGAGGGTTTTTTTTTTCTTGCATGGTATAGCTGAGGATGATCTACAACCGGGCTAGTTTTTACTTTTTCAATTTTGGTTATAGTTTTTTATATTAGTATAGTTTCAATTTCAGAACCGGTTCAAACTGGTTCCGAAAGTAAAAGTAATTTAAAAAAAACATTAAACGAAAATCAAAAAACTAAAACCTAGCCCTGTTGTAGATCACCCTCAGCTATCCCATGCAAAAAAGTCATCCGAAAATATCAAAATTCAAGCGAGATATTTGAAAATAACTTCCTTATAGGATTAATATTATCATCCGGGTCTTTTTGAGTGACTAGTGTAGTCTCTTAACTGGCAGATCGCTTCGATCAACATGCTGAATGATACGTGTGTTCGATCATGCCGCTTCTCTGAGGTTTATGATGAGACCACATTCCAAGTCAATCTATTGTTTGTAACGCCGCCGTCGCGTAAATCTAAAATGCATCTTTCATTCAAATCCCGTGTATCAAAAATGGTACCCCAGTTCTAATTACCCGTGAATTCGAGCACAAGGTGTTTTAATTAAAGCCTGCTGTGCAATTGCACATTGCACAAGTCGTCACTGCTAATTGCTGATGAAATACTTATCATTTATATAACTTATCAAATGACACCAACACGGCAAATTTCATAGTTCTGGCTCTTTTTTTCTGGGTGATTTTTTTTTTTTTTTTTTTTTTTTCAGCAGAGTGTCTAAGAATGTTTAAAAACTATCTCCTCTTTTAGCAAAAAATTGTAGCAGTATTGGACGCTTTAATGCAATAAACGTGTTCTTCATATAACAGTAATTCGCCTTAAATCAGTAAGGTTGTATGTCCTTTTATAAAAACTTTTTACTCATTGAAAAAACCGCGGGCGTTTAAAAAAGAACCCCAGATATTCTAGAAGTCATATAAAACAGAATTTATTTAATCTGAAATATATTCAGAGCATTAGTTCTTAATACCAGCTATAGATGGCGCTATGATTTCGGACACTTAGAATTCCTTAACTGACGTATAAAAACAAAACATATAGCTGAACTAGCTAGCCGTCGCACACACACACAGAAAAAAAATTACGTTTCAAAACTTCAAAAAGTTTTGGCTCTGCGTTTCAGTTTAAGACAATGTGGAGCCATTTGGAACTTGTGATAATATCTCTTGTTCTCATCGGTAATATTAAAGTACAAAAGTATAATAATAAAGCATTCATTAATTTCGCGTACCTCCCATGCATCTTATTTGATTACTTGCTGTTTCCCTTTATTTTATAATCGCATTTAAATAAAAGCCGCATTCTATTACTAGCTAACAATATTTCATTCTCTTAAGAGGTCACGCATTCAAACTAAAAAGCTTAAGCAGAAAAAAATGCATATCTATGTTGGATATATATAGAAGAACCATAAGCACTTATAATCCAAAACTGTATATTATATGTCATTAAAAATATTTCTTTTAAGATAGCTGACACAGTATAAAACATATTCTGTGTTTTATAAAACTAATTATGTCCTAAACGCTAATCAATAATATTATAAAAAGACCAGGAAACAGATAGAACAGTGAAATTTCATATATATTTAGTAAGCTTTAAATTTATTTTTATTTTTCTATAACATATAAACGAAAACAGCATTTACTTATTTATTGGTCATGCATTTCGATTTTTATTACGAATATTAACCATTTAGACTCCGGCGTTTCTTACACAAATTTTATTTGGAAGGCACCACTTTTTAAAAAGAAGTTTACTTCAAGTACACAATTTGAAAAATGCTCTGATTAATTAAGACAAATTTTATTTTCCTTTATTACTGGTGCTAAAAACAAATTTTGCGAAAAAAACATGATATCGCCACAGCGGCGATAACGCAGTGCAGAGGATTAATACTTAATTTTGAATAAAAAACTGACATGATATTCTAAAATTTCTTAAACTTCTCCAAAATATAAAAATTAGGAAACGTATCTCTGAAATATATGTAAAAGTGTGTGAATTTTGCCAAGAACAATTAATATACATTAATTTTTAACATTATATAAGTGACTTTTATAAATAAATTAAGCTAATTGAACTTTAATTGCATTTCTTATTTTAAGTAAAATATTAATGAAAAATAAATGTGCTATTTTTGATTATCTTTATATAAATTTCTTTTTTGAAAATTTAATTAATATTTGAGCTCGATGTAAAGGATGTTTCTCTCAATAAATTAACGGTGAGATCAAATTACATGTAGTTTCATTTTTCCAATGTTTATTTTTTAAAATGAGAAAGAAATAATAAAATAAACGGTCAAGTGTGAGCTTTACTCGGTCCCGTAGAATAAATATATAAATTTGTAATTGAACGTTGCTAAAAGAATACTAAGACATTGTAAAAAACTATACAACGTAGGGTTGGGTATAACTGTATCTATTAGAAAAGTGTAAATGGGTATACCATGAAAGTTCAAAGAGATATGGAAACTAAATAATATCAAATATAGCAATTCGAATAACTCTTTTTTCAAATGTTATTCTAATCTGTTTATGATGAACTTAATTCGGTACTGACAATAAAAGCAGTGCATAGTTAAACTTCATTTGGCATTTCATGAAACTAAATTCAACGTAGTAATAACCTTTATCTCTACAGTGTAGCTAAAACAAAACCTTTGTTCAAAGTTTAAATTTGGCATTGTGCTAAGCGCGCTTCGAATTGAGGTCTCAAAATTACAACGCCGCCTTGGTCAGTACCACGTTTTTCCAGATAGGTGTTTAATTAACTTTTAAAGTCTCTCGAGGCGTATTGAGAGATACAATCAATGCAAACTATCGCGAATCCCACAGTATTTATGCGATTCATTCTAATTAAATCTTTCGAGGGCGATACCCTTAAAAAACGGTCACCTAATTTTAATTCCAAAACAGACAAATGGCACGAAGAATATTTAACTAAAATTTTCCTTTTATCATGTACGTGAAAATAAGCAAGTTCGCATTTTCTAATAAATTCGTTTATAAATTCTGGTGCCAGTTCATCATTGCATAAGTTTATAAATAGAATTACTCCGTGCCGGAAAGGATTAAGCGGTCGCAGGACTCTTAAAGCTTCAAAATTTAACAAATTTTAATTTTTTTAGATGTTAAACTTCTATCTTTTCTGAATATTTTGATATAATTGTTTCCTTGAAATTCCCATTAGAACAGAAGTTTTGGCTTTTAGAATTATACCCGCTCAATAGCATAAGCGCCCGATCAATAGCTGAATAGCCGAAGCTTTAAAGTCATTATTTTCCCAATGGCGTTTTTTGGGCATAACGCGCAGGATACCTCAAAAACTTCTGAATATTTTTTCATGAAATTTTCAAAACATATATTTCATGTTAGTCTGTATAAACTGAACCTAAAATTTCCTTTTTATTGTTCAAAAAAATATTTTTTTAGGTGATTTTACAGTTTAAAATTTTCAAAATTTTGTATTAGCTAAATGCAAGATTGCATTAAAAATATAAAAATACTTTAAATACAACTTAAAGTTCAAGGAAATTATTACAATCTGAAGTATAAGTAAGCACCAAAACTTTCATTCCAGTTGCAATATTTATTTTGCAATCCTGCGCGTAAACCGTTATGCCAATTTTTTGTTCGACAAATGTTTAACAGTTTCGAGCCCCCTATAAATACCAACAATTTTTCTGAATGCCCGTAAATCGAATTTTGTGTATAACAGAAAAATGCTAATTACTCAAAAAAGTATGTGATCTAGGGTAATCGCTATAATTTTCAGGCAAGGTTTATATTAACGTCTACTACCTGTAATTTTTTCATAATTTTAGTTTCAGTAGATTCGGAATTAGATGGGGGGGGGGACATATTTTTGCGCTACCTTTTCAACGATATCTTTGAGAATATAATACCTAAAATTAAAAAGAATATATTTTTGAGCTGAGCGTTACAAAAGCTTTCACAGGATACCCCACGTGATATACAAAGAAAAGATTTTTGTTTTGAAGTAGCATAATTAGCCCCTCTACTTTTTTACTAAATATATTTATGAATGTTTATTAATCTGAAAATATGTTTGTCAATGGTCTTTATTACTTCCCTGAATTTGAACTTTCCACGTTCCATAGTTTACGAGTAAAATGGCTGTGACAAACAGACAGACAGACGGACAGACTCAGGAGTGATCTTATAATGGTTCCGTTTTTACTTTTTAAGTACGGAACCCTAAAAATACATTTGACCGTTTAAATAAAGAAAATTTAAGTGAAAGCGAAAACGTTCGAGGAAATACTACAGAAGAAACAGCTAATAATGTTAGAGAAATCATCTGAAAAAAGAAATTTCTACAACAAAACACTTAATGTGTTGTTCTGTGTTACTTTCATGCCAGGAATTTTCAAAAATAAAAGAATGTGATGTGTTTGAATTTCAATAACTTCCAATAAAATAAACGTATGATACAACTTGTATCAGTTTAAACTTTTCTGTGCGAACTTCGAAAAATCAAATGAAATGTACAATGTTTATTAAGGAAAAAAAATGGAAAAAGTTTTAAAGTTCTGCTAAGAACATGTCCCCCTCCCCCTTTCTAACGCAAAATGAGAAGAAAATTGAATGCTGTTTGTATGCATATTCTATCTCAAATTTTATGACAGAAAGACTATTTAATTATGTATTTAATTATGTATTTAATTATGTAAAATATTAAGGAGATAGATATTTTCATATTATTAGTAAGATCTCTAATGTGAATTAGAAGTGTCGCATTTTGATGATATGGAAAGAACGTTTTCAAGCAAAATATTCAATTTCGGATTTACAGTATATTAGAATGAATGAATAATAAATGTAAAAAAAAAGTTTTGAGATTGATAGGTATTTTTTAATAAAATACTAAAATTTTCTGAAATTCTTCATAAGTAAATCCTCATTTAAAAAAAAGTATTTAATTATTAATGTAGTAATAATACAATATAGCATAGTAAATTTAACATAAAAAGTGTTTCCAAATACACTTAAAAAATTACAAATGCATTCTTCATTATCTTTATAAATAATTCTTGAAAACTAAAAATAAATATATCTGAAAGATAAAACCAATCTCAGGAGATCTCCATACATCCATTACTTGCAACATCATTAACGAAACTGTTTACTTCTTAATGAAATAAAAAACAGCGTTATAAATTTAATTTAAAGGAAAACCGTTTGACAGTTATTTGAACAGTATGACAGTTTTGCTTAAAGAAGGAAAAAAATCTGACATCTATAAATTTCTACTTTTATTTGACAGAATCTAAAACTTATTCTTGCTCACATTTTAGAAATTTAAACGTATGTAATTTAATTTAAGAATAGTTGTTTCTTTCTTATGTATGATTTCATATATTCTGAAAAAAGGCAGATTTATGAAACTAATTTTACTTTTTATATTGCTGAACAAATCATTCAGTTCCTTCTATTACAATTCAATGATAAAAACTTACTCATTTAATGTAAATAGCCGGTATTTAAATATGTGTAAATTCTGATCAAAATAGCTGAAAATTAAAATTCGCGTAATTGAATATTTTAATAATGCATTTATTTAATAAATGCATTATCTTGTAAATTCTTAAATATATGTCGCAACGTTTTCAAACTTCCACATCTTGAACACCTTAAAAAACTACTTTGTTTGAAATTTGAAAAAAAAAAAAAGATGTATTTATCAAATTAATTGAAAGAATAAAATGTGACAACTGTCCACTCGTTCAAATAAATTGACATTTATTAAAACAATTGGATGGTTCAATTTAAAATAGAAAACAAAACAGAGCAAACTAAAATTTCTACACTTTATTTCAAAGAATAAAAAAACTATGTACGACTATATTCACATTTTAAAAATTGATATGCATTTATTTTTTTCTTATTTGGAAAATATCTATTTGTTATACATATATGTCTTTCGTCCTAAAAGTCTAAAAAACGATATTTTGGCGGAATTAGTATTATTTTATTTATCTTGCGGAAGTGTAACGTTCAGTTTGTTTTTTTCTTTTTAAAACGAAATTGTTGATATTTTAAGAGGCATATAGCCCCCTCAACTTGACTGAAAATTAAAAACTTTGCATTTCAATATTTTAAGAATGAATTTAGTGATTTTTTTGTCAAATGCTTTAACCCATAAAATGTTAAAATATATGTCACACTTCCATTTCTTAAAACAACCTTAAATTATCTACTTTTTTTCATAATCAAATGAAAAATGGCGTTATAAATTTAATTTAAACGAAAAGCTTTTGACATTTATTTGAACCCTTCGTTTGTTCTGTTTAAAATAGAATAAAGGTGTTACAAACTTTTTGTCGGGTAAGATTTCATGTTTAATATATATATATATATATATATATATATATTTTCGATGAATTTTTCTTGTACTGACGGCCCTAACAGTGGCTGAGAGGTTCTGCTCTCGAAGCTGGTAGACGGGAGGTGCTGGGTTCGATCCCAATCGCGCCCGTCGGCCTAATCGTTCGGAGTTTCCGTGGTTTTCTTCGCGCCATGGATTTCCGTGCGTAAATACGGATTAGTTGCCCTTAGAAAGACACCACGAAGGGCATTCCCCCCTCGGGCCTAAATTCCTAGTGTAGATAATCGGCCGTCAAAAATCAACCAACCAACCAACCATCTTGTACTGACGCAAAATGCCCAGTTAGCTTTCTCACTTATTTTTAAAGCGAAATATATGTATTGAAAAACGTATAAATATACAGGGTGTCCCAAAAATCTCCTCACAACTTCAAAAATTTATTACAAAAAAAAATAATAATAATAATAATTGGCCTACAGCAAAAATAATTGCAATAGCACATAGAGTAACTCAATTTTTTTTCTACTATCTTAGTATACTTCTATATGAGGTCTTTTTCGTTGCACGCGACGTTTCCATGCGATGAAGCATTTCAACAAGTGCGGAACGAGTACGTGAAACTTTTTCTAGGATCCCTGTAAAATCAATTCGAAAAGCATAGCAAGATCTTATTATGTAAAAAATCGCAACACACAGAGTGCTTCATAAACGATTACAACATGCAACCTACAAAATTTAGATTGTGCAGGCATTACAAACTGATGATTATGCGAAACGCTTCCAATTTGCAGTTGAACTGCATCATCGCATGGAAACGTCGCGTGGAACGAAGGGATCTCATGTAAAAGTATACTAAGGTAGTAGAAAAAAGAACTTTTTGAGTTACTCTATGTACTGTTGTAATTAATTTTGCTGTAAGCCTATTATTTATTTTTGTAATCAATTTTTGAAATTGTACGGAGACTTTTGGGACACCCTGTATTTCAAAATAATTGAAATTGAACTTAACCTCTCATTTCAAAAGTCGAAGAATGTACATGTACAATTTCTTTCTTTTTCTTCATTTTCTTTCATTTCTTTTCTTTTTTTTCCTTTTTTACACACTTTTCCTAGAAAGTGTTAAATACAGATGGCTATCTCCATGGGTTTTTGTAGTTAAGTCATATAGCTGATAACTGCTATGCTTGTTGGCAACCGTTATTTTCGTAATGTTTGTTTGGCCTCATTTAATTAATGAGATATCTTCCATAAAATAAGTCACATTTTAACGTTCTAAAATACTGGTAGCCAAAAATCGTAGCATGTGACTTACACTACAAGTACTAAAGGAAATAGCCAGTTGTAAATGTAAAAGTAAGAAAAATGCACAGTTGTAAATGTAAAATGCATTGAATTCTCATTCTTTCTTTTTTTTTTTAGGTAATTTTTGATTTATCCCATAGCTAATGAAAAATTGTGTTTTAATGATTTGAAAAGATCGATAATAAATTTGATTTTTTTGTCTATTGATTTGGAAGAAAATACATTTAATTTACGAAACAATTATTGCTATTTTTTACTTGTGTATTTTTTTTTTTGTTGTTGTTTTTGCAATACAATTGAATATAATAAAAATTTTATAAATAAATCCCTTATTGTAAATATTATAGCGAAATATAATATATTTAATTACATTGAACTACTACTATATTTTTAACACACATTTGTAAACGTGTGTTTAAAAAAACTAATTTAACTTTTATACTTAAAAGGAATAGTTCTTTATTAAATTGTTTTATAGAAAAAAATATGACAACCACCCAATTATTCAAATAAATTGACATTTACTTGAATAATTGGTCGGTTTAGTTTGAAACATAAAAAAACTAAGCAATACAAAATTTCTACTCTTGAAATAATCTAAAATTTACGCTAATTCGCATTTTAGAAATAGATGTGGATTTATTTATTTTTTATTGTCTTATTTGCAAAATATAAACTTCATTTTAAAAATAAGTATTCCTTTCTTGCTTAAAATTTCAAAAAAGTTTTTTTGTGAATTTATTATTTTGCTTATTTTCCTGAAGCGAAACGTTGAGTTTGTTTTACTTTTTAAAGCGAAATGTTGGTATTTACGAAGGTGTTATATAGACCCACCGACATTATTGAAAACCAAAAATTTTACAATTCAATATGAGATATTAATAAGAATGATATATATGAATATTAATATTAATAAGAATCAATATTAATAAGAATGAATTTATTGAGGTTTTTGTCAAATGCGTTAACCTATAAAATTTTTAAAACTATGTCACGACATATCCACACTTCCATTTCTTAAAATATCGTAAAATGATGCACTTTTTAAAAAATAAAATTAAAATTGGGGTTATAAATTTAATTTGAACGAAAAGTTTTTCACAGTTATTTGAAAATTTCGTTAGTTCAGTTTAAAATAGAAGAAAACTGTGGCAAACATAAATTTCTACTCCTTCTTTGAAAGTATGTGAAATTTATTATCGCTCACATTTTAGAAAGTGATACGTATTTACAAAGCTCAAATTGTTTAAAATAAAGTTTTATTTCATTCATATGTGGACCTTGGATCTTAGCCTATTATAATAAAACCAATCAAAATATCCAAATTTTGATTACGAATTCACATTTATGATGAAAAATGAATCCAACAGATTTGAACACTTGACTGATTTTTATGTCTAAACCGTTGGTTGCAAGTGAAGTTTTGAAAAATGTCGTCAATTCAGCGATTGCGTAAAAGTAAGTAATATTTATCTATATTAAAATTTTAATTAAGATGTCACAATTCTTTTAATTGCTAAAAACATTATAAATGTTCACTAGATAACTTCCTTTTATTTATTTCGTGAAGTTTTTGATTTTAAAAGGATTATTTTATTGAGGTCCACCACACGTGGACCTCGGTACTCAACTACTATAAATAGGCTTAAACTCAAGGAATACTGTTAATTTGTTTTGAAATAATAATAAAGTCCCACTATATTTAATTAACCTTTTTTTTTTACTGAATATGCTATTCAAACTAGATTAAGTGGATTATGTGTATTTGTTTGATTAAATATTATTTATTGCTGATTAAATTCTGCAATTTTATTCAAAATACATAGATACATTGGATACCATATATAATGTATTTTTTACTCAAAATAAATGAAGATGATTATTTTTATGCGTATAGTTATATTTATAAATTATATCTCACGTAAATAATACATAATCATAATAAAATATTAAAATATTTCCCTCGGTCAACTTTTAAATTTATCTTTTTTATCCCAATTCTATTAATACATACTACATAGAAGTACTAATACATATGTACTTCTTATATATTAATTTTAAACTACGTAATGGGAATCAAATAGCTGATTATTTTTAAGTGTACAAACATATTGCCTAATAGTATTAAAATTAATTTTTTTTTTCAAAATAAAATTTAACCATAGTTATGAATATTGAACTTTTCGAGAAACTAGCTACACAAACAAATTCACATTCAGTGCAAAATCGAGGGCCAAGGTCATTGAATACTATTACAGTTTATGATATGATGAAACTTATGCAGGTTGGCATATTCTCATGGGTACATCGAAGCTCCCCTAAGCCAAATCATATCGATCGCAAGACATGTCAATCGAGCATTTGGTTGATACAATGACAAAAAATAGATGCTATAAACTAAGGAATTATCTGTATTTTGTTGATAATTCTGCCACTGTTTTTAGATTTTACAAGTCATAAATGTTTAAGCTTACCTCGACCTAAACATATTTATGTGGACTAAAAATGATTTCCTTTTCAGGGCAGCGTGATTTCCCACAGTATGGATCTTCAAAACCAAATCCTATAGGTTTATAACATTTGCCCTGTCTGTTAGAGATGGATTGGTATTAGATTTCGGTACATACATATGTTAGCAATGGCAATATTTCCTCAGAAGATATGCGTGATTTTCGTTTAGATGGAGGTATTGTTAAATTATTTTGTTAAAGTGTGCCCCAATATTTTAACCGTATAATCTATACAGAGAGATTTTTTACTAGCTTGAAATGTGCAAAATATTTTTTTCAGCAACTATTACACCAAATAGAATCTTTTCTGCTACACAAAAATTCAGAATTGGTAAAGAACAGAAAAAATGAGAAAAGGATGAGGTTCTTAGAGATGATGAGATTTCCGTTTTAAAGTGGAAGTATAACAAATCAGTTACTTTTCATTCAACATGTTTTGAACGTGAAGCAGTTTATACATGTTTGAGATAGCCAAAAGAGGATTAGGAAAAAGTAAAAGTAGCCAGCCAGCTGCTGCAACAATGTGCAACATATCAACAGGTGTACAGATCTTTTATTGGTAACTAGCATATTATGACTGTGCAGCAAGAACAAATAAATGGTCAACGCGTATATTTAATCACTTTGTATATCTAGTGATTTCTAATTACTGGAAACATTCCGTAAGAGATAATAAAGCAATGAAGATGAAAATACATATCATTATTAGATTATAGGATGTACCGGGTGTCCCAAAAAGGACTGACTGATTTCAAAATTCAATAACTTGTAAACGGTGACAGATATTTAAAAAATTCTTGCAGGAGGTTTATTCACAAGGTCAAAAGTTTTATTACAGTGATTTTCAATTTTAGTTCGAATTACAAACAATAGCTGGCGCTGCGATCGATTGACGCTAAATTCAGGCTCAATTTTTGGTACTTCGTGGCCCGGATAATACATTTCCATCTCCTTTTCCTTTTCCCGCATAGAACAAAAGAAAGGACCAAAAATCGAGCCTGTATTTAGAGACTATTGCTTACAGCGCCATCTATTGTTTGTAATTCGAACTAAAATCGAAAATCACTGTAATAAAACTTTTGACCTTATGCATAAACCTCCTGCAAGAATTTTTTAAATATCTGTCACCGTTTGCAAGTTATTGAATTTTAAAATCAGTCAGTCCTTTTTGGGACACCCGGTATAATGCTACACTTCTGATCAAGTATGAAGGAAGAAATTATATACCTCCCCGTATACATAGACCACCAATAAATTAAAGTTCTGAAAGAAGAAATGACAAAGAAGCAACGAAAAATCAACGCAACCTCAAAGGTAATCCGTCTTGACAATGTAGGACATTTACCAAGACTTACAGGCATAAAAAATGCGTCTAAGTGTTATTTAGAAGAATGTAAATAAAAAAGAAGAACTATACGTTTAAAGTGTAATATTCATTTATGAATTTTTAAAAATCAATTGTTTTGAAAATTTACACACTAAGTAACAAATAAAGTAATAAAATTGAAATTTTGCAGTGATTTCTTCACAACAGTTTAAGGTAAATATTATTTTAAAATTTTGATATTTACGATTTAATTAATTCAATACATTTAAAACAACAAATATAATATTTAATTATATTATATAAAAATCATTTATTTTCGCAATTTTAAAAAGAAACAAAGATTTACAAAGATTTTACATAATTTTGAACTTTTTACGCAATTGTGTCCCAAGTTCCACATATGTGGACCTCCATTTACTAGTACCCTGGTGCATCAGTTTTTAAATTTTTCCTATTATTATCATTTTTGAAACCAAAATAGGTAAAAAAACCTATTCGAAATTTTTTCAAAAAATATTTTTTGTCCAGTAAACGAAGAGGTTAAAAATATAATTATATTTTCCTCGCGTACGATTGTACAAGACTAGAATAAAAATTCTTTGTGGAATCATTTTTTCCTCTTACTCGGTAAGGTACTCGGTCTGTCTCTACTGTCTCTCTTATTTCTAAAGCAAAATACACTTATTGAAAAACATACCTAATTATATACCTAAAATGATTGAAAATTAACTTTCCAATTCAATAATACTACAAAGTAGTCAATTTTTTCAAATACCTTTTTTTTAAGTGTTAAATGAAGTTGTAAATGCAAAGTTGTATTGAGTTCTTTATTTTAAGTTTTATTTACTGCTTGATTTACTGTATTTCTAATATTTGATTTATTGCAAAACGAATGGAATATTTGTTGTTAAATGATTCTCAAATTTGAATGTATATTGATTTTAAAGAGAATACATTTAGATAAACAATAATGTTTCATTTCATTTCCTTTTATTTATCTAAATTAGGTGTTTTTCATTTCCAATTAAATGTAATAAAAATTTACATGAATAAAGTCCCTTAAGATTACTACAAAAAAGATATTACTTTATCTTGTAACTAAATGCTGTTTCTTTACACAGTGTATTCCACAAGTTAAAATACTCATTATTTTGTTCAAACTCTTAAATGGGTGGAGGTGCAAATCAGTGGGTGAAGTTGTACATGGATAGAATCATGTACAGTCGTGGAAAAAATATATATACACCCCTACTAACCCGGCAATAAATTACCGTAGAAGAAAATCACAGATACCAAACGATTAGAAATATAGTCTACTTTTAAATGATGCATAATAAATCTGCTTATGTGGTCATTTACAAATAACAAAAAACCCAAACTTTGTTTTCATCAATAACAATACCGAAGTTTGATACCATAAGTAAATTATACAATTAGTCTCAATCCAAATTTTCATGAACTTTGTACAATTGGTTTCCGAGAAATTAGTTATTTAAAAATATGTCCAAATTGAAGTTCGGTACTCGATTGTTGAAATGCTACAGAATGACTATATCACTTCTATTAATTTATTATTTCTTGTCAATATCACCATTTTACTCGCTTAATATGTTTCCACTTGTGGCAACCCAACTAGTTCAATAAAATAAGTAAAACATATGCTTTTCTGCGCATTAGGCGGCCTCTTAAACCACCATTTTGCCTTTTTTTAATGGTAATTCAAAAAGTACCTGAAAGAAAATGTGAAAGTGAGAATTCGTATAAAGCAGGGCATAATAAATATAAATCTATCAAAAAACTGTAGGTTACAATTCACATTTTTTTATATTAATTTCATAATTCATAATTCATATTATAAAATGTTTAAAAGTAAAAAATCAATTTATTTATTTTTGAGATTTTTAATATTATAACCACTCACGAAATTATCACATTAGGATTTTAATTTCAGGAGATATCAATAAAAATATGAAAATGTAATTTAACATTAGAAGCTCTAAATTTTGAATGTTTATAATTCAAAAACTTATCATCCAAATGTTTTGAAATTTCGTTTTTAAGCATAGTTTGAACCGAAGATTTAAAATATATTGTCAGAATTGGGTGTTGCTATTTGAAAAAACAAAGTTTGGTCTGGTTCTGATTTGCCTCCTAAGCAAATTTTATATACATCATATTAAAACAGACTTTATTTCCAATCTGTTGATACCAGTAACGTTCTTCTATTACAATTTGTAGTTACATAGTTGGGAAGGGGTGTTTCAGTTTTTTTTACGGCTGTACAACAGATTAAACACAAAGTGTAAAACAAACGCCGTGATTTTTTTTTATATCAAACCACGTATCCGACAGTGGCTGTATCTGCTTCTAGAGGTTCATCTATAAAATAACCTGTAAAATCTATTTGATTTAAATTAAGTTATGCTGTTCTCTGCAAAGTGGGAGTTGGGGAGGGGGATTGAACAAAAATAAAATTCTGTGGAATCTGTTCAATATATATATAAACTGTTTATGACTTCATATAGTAAAAGTAAACAATCCATATTAATTTAGTTACCCTGTTTCTCGCCTGGTGGAGCTGAATGAGGTTGATTAATGTTTCGCAAGGGTAAGTTGATTCTGTCCTATCCAATTTTAACCTGGAATATGGTTGCCATAAGTGAAAACATTGAAAAAATTATTTTAAAAATTTAATTCTGCAACTGTCGAATATCGGCGCTACTAGCGTACAAACTACCAAGTGAGAATGTTTATTGAAACATAAATTTGACCGTGGCAGACTTTTATTCTGAAGGTTTCATAATAACAAAATACAATATCAATTTTATTTAAACTTAGTTAAAATTATTTCACGCAAGTTGCGCTGTACATAAATTGTGTTGAATCTGTACAACCTTTTTAATTTTGAATACTGCTTCATACAGTAAAACATAAAAATCATATTTATTGAAACTTGGTTACTCTATTTCTCATATTGAGCACATAAGTTTGAAAGTGTTACCTATATTAATTAGCTAAAACGCTCTATTATTCTTACAACTATGAAATATTTGTTTATAAAATGTATTTTTTGCTCAGTAGTTTTGGTTTTCTACAAGCAGCATTTATCCCATAAGTTTGTAAATATTTTGACATTTTACTTCTTTTAGTTAGCTAAAAGACTATGTTATTGTTTCAAATTTTAACATTGGTTTAATATATTTATTATTTGTTCAGGAGTTTTTAGTTTATCTATGTTATAATATAATCTTAAAATGTTTACTTTTAATAACTATTTAAAATATCTTAAACATCATAATACTGTAATTCTAATTTGTATTATACGTTATTAAACACAATAAGTTACACTGTAAAAAATAACGACCAGTTTTCCTGTAGGAATCGGAAAAATAGTTACCCTTATCGTACCAGAAAATTTTCCGACCCAGCTCGGAATAGAATCCGTGAAAAAAGGAAATAGTCAATAAAACGGTATTTTACGGATTTTATTCCGAGCTGGGTCGGAAAATTTTCCGGTACGATCAGGGCAACTATATTTCTAATTCCTACAGGAAAACTGGTAGTATTTTTTTACAATGTATATTCATTCTGTGTGATGCTTTTTAATGTATTTCGAAGACGCTCCATCACTTCATAGTCGAAATCAGTTCAATTTCAAAGTTGTTTGCTTTTCCAATTATTATGAATGTTTGAGATTACTGCATATATTCACTTAAACTAAACATACAATGATCTGAAAATATCGCTTACACTGTAAAAAAAAAATAATGTCAGTTTTCCAGTAGGAATCGGAAAAATAGTTGCCCTTATCGTACCGGAATAATTTCCAACCCAGCTCGGAATAAAGTCCGTAAAATACCGTTTTACTGACTATTTCCTTATTTTTACGGATTTTATTCCGAGCTGGGTCGGAAATTATTCCGGTACGATAAGGGTAACTATTTTTCCGATTCCTACCGGAAAACTGGCAGTATTTTTTTTTTTTTTTTTTACAGTGTACAGAAATTTAAAAATCTGAAAAGATTATATTTAAAAAGTTTCTTATCCCTTTTCGTAAGATCTGCGTTTCAGGCTCAATACCCTCTTGATTAATTTAATTCACGAATGTTTTGTGCGGTTTTCTTTGTTGAGAATGCAAAGAATTGTGGACTTTCCTACGCTTTAATGTGACCAGAGTTCTTTCATATTTAATAGTGCCAATAGTATTAGTATTAACTTTATACATATAGTTACTTTTAGAATATATATATGAGTTTTTTGTGACTTTTTGAGGTTTTCTTACATGAGAATGTAAAGAATTATGCACTTTTCTACAGTTTAATGTGAACCGTGCTCCTTCATATGTAATAGTGTTTATAATATTTGTACTAATTAACACATGTATATTTTCCTTTTAGAAAATATATATGAATGAGATTTTTTAAAATAAAAAGTTAGGAAAGCATGAAACAATTACTATTTTTTTATATATTTAAGTCTAACGATAAGTTTATTTAATAAATAATAGCGAGAAATAGAAGGTAAATTTGAGTAACCGAAATGCAATATTAAACATGAGGTGTTATAAATGTAATATGTATGTTAATATTGGAATTGGATACTCGTAGTTCAGTAGTTTTCACAACACCTAAAACTCTCCTTATAGAATTCTTTAAAAATAACGGTACTTCGCATTGTCCGTGCGCCGTGCAAGGTAAATAAACCACGCGAACAAAGGCACCAGTAATACTATTTTAGGTACCCTTTTTCTTCTTGATTGTAACTTTCATAGCTAATATTATACAGTAGAAATATTAAAGGCAGTTGCAGAAGCATTTATGTATAATTCTATAATATAGATATGGATAGATATATATTATATCCATACGTTTTGTAAGTAATTAGAATATATATCTCATATTCATTCTGGAGGATTAAAAAAAATAACATTACCATTATAAATATATAAGTTAAAATCCGTCAATCTGATTATATGCGTTTAATGAACGCATACAAAATTATTGTTTTGTATTATTTTAGTTTGCTTCATTTTTAATTAGGTACCATTTTAATTATTTAATGTATTTAATAAATCTATAATAAATAATTATCTTACCATTGACAATGGTAAACATGACAGGCGTTTAAAAGCAATTTTCGGTAATCTATCTTCATGGCACGGATAATATGCAAGTAGCAAATTAACTGACTATTCATTGTGGAATTTCAAACAGGAAATATTATTAAATGAGTATAGTTTTTTTTTTTTTTTTTTTTTTTTTTTACATTTAACATACCAAAACAAAAGATTGTGTGCCCTTCAAATAACAGATTTATTCAAAATTTTATCGTCTGACAGGCGTGTTTTTTCTTACACTAGACAGTGCGGAAAAATTTCTCGCTGGGTATCATGCTTTGCGATTGATTACCTTTATTGTTTAATATTTTTATAGTTCGCGATGAAAGAAACCCTTGTGTTTACTTCTATGATTTAATATATTGGGTTGCCAACCGAATAATTTTTTTAACGACCATAAAAAAATTGAACTTTATATAGTATATTCGAAAAAATTGCTTTGAGTAAAATTGACCGGCGGATACAAAAAGCGAAGCGGTTTTTTTTCTGTTTGTTTAGATACATTTTCTTCGGTTGCATGACGTGTGATTTTATAATATTAATCAAATTATCTGACATGCACGCGTTTTTGTTAAAAAGAAGATGAAGAAAATTAGATAAACTTTTGTTTTTTTAATTTCAAACAAAACTATAACACGTACTTTCTAACAAAAATACATAAAAATAATTTCTTAGTATGTTAATGCATTATTTGTTTATAAGTTTGTGTTTTAAAGAAATCTGGCTATGGATTTATTACACTTTCTTTCATATAATGTACGTTTCGATTAATGCAGTAATATAGCAGTTTTTATCGACGAAATCTTTCTTTTTGACTATTTAGTATTAGTTGAAATTAGTGTGTTTCTGTAAATGAACGATAAATTCTATACACGTCATATTTACAGCAAGTAGTCTTATAGTAAACCTCAGTAATGTGCAATAATTTTATTGTATTTAAATAATGTAACATAATTATAAAACGCTGCAAACATTTTTTTCCGTAGAATAAGTAACTGAATTATTTGTTTGATCCTAGAAATCAATATTAACTTTACATTTTGCACATCGTGTTATACAGAACGCATGTTTTAGTGCATTTCATAAATACATATCAGTTTAATTATGTTTGAATTAATGTAAAATCATTAAAATGCCCTTTTTCCCATTGAAACGCTTTCACTTTGAAGCAATTTTTTTTCCATTGGCCTTAATACAACGGAATACTTTTTACATTCCTGAAAACGAACTATAAGTGCTACAAACTTCATTTTCATTAGCCATCATGCTATATGAAACTTCATTAACATATAAAAATTATAGGGCAATCCGAGTATATTTACGATAGTTAGAGTGCTGCCAGGCAAACGGAGCCCTTACGAAAATAGTTCATATGTCTGTATAGAACTCTATGGAATTATTTACAATTTTTATTGAATAGTCTTTTCGAAGAAAACTACTTTTGTAGAGTTTTGAAGAATTCTATAGGAAAAAAAATTCTAAAGAAAATGTTTCTATAGAATACTATTTTTATAGAGTTTTGAAAAGCTCTATAGACTATTTTTTCCTAAAGAAAATGTTTCTATAGAATAGCTTTTCTACAGAATATTATTTCTATAGAGTTTTGAGAAGTTGTAAAGAGTAATTTTTCTAAAGAAAATATTTCCATAGAATTCATAGAAGTTCTGTAATTTATTTTCTGTAGAAAAATCTTCTATTTTGTGAATACATTTCATAGAATTTCTACAGATTATGTTGTTGTTAATAATATTATGTTGTATAATGTTGTTTAATATATATATATATATATATATATATATTGGTACTTTAAATTTTATGTGTACTAATTTATTTACCCCTATATATTAAAAAAAATTAAAAAAAAATAATTTTGCAATACATTAGTTTAATATAATATTAGGGTTAGATGCCGTATGTTCCCTCCGCCGTTGTTGTTTTGAAATGTTTGGCGATTTTTTGTTGGCGTGTTGGCGTGTTGACGGTGGTTATGGATATGGCAACCTCGATATGTTGAATGTCGTGTGACGTGTCGTTCTGGCAACCGAGAAGTTAATGTTGGAATATTGTGAATGTATTTTGATATCGTATTGTATAGTTCTGCCTTTTTATTTTTATGTGAAATTTATTGAATGTATTTGATTAACTATGTTTTCTGTAGTCCGCTTAAACGCTGTTGTTGAAATAATTAGGAAATATGAGGAAATTTTGACAAGAAAAGAAGGTTTGTTTATAGTTTGTGAATACGTATTGATAAGCCTATTTAGGAAAATGTCGGCGATAATATTTCGAGCTGGATCTTTCAAGAAAGCAGATGTTTGTTAAGGTATGTTGATAATTTTATGTATTTTACTGCTTTTGAGTTTTTTACATTTTGTGATTGCTAGAAAGCGAGAATTGCTGAATTTTGAGAATTCTATATCGCGAGAAATGCTGAATTCGGCGATGTTTTTTTTTTTCGGAAAATGTGCGCGAAGCGCACATACAACGATTGCTGGTTGCTATTTTAGCGAATTTTGTTTTTTATGTGTATTTTTGCTTTAAAAGTTTTTTATATTTTGAGATTGCTAGAAAGCGAAAACTGCTGAATTTTGAGAATGCTATATCGCGAGAAATGCTGAATTCGGCGATGTTTTTTTTTCGGAAAATGTGCGCGAAGCGCACATACAACGATTACTGGTTGCCAGTTTAGCGAATTTTGTTTTTTATGTGTATTTTTGCTTTAAAAGTTTTTATATTATGAGATTGCTAGAAAGCGAAAACTGCTGAATTTTGAGAATGCTACACCTCGAGAAGTGTTGAATGCAGTGATGTTTTTTTTCGGAAAATGTGCGCGAAGCGCACATACAAGGATTACTGGTTGCCATTTTAGCGAATTTTGTTTATTATTTACATTTTATTTTCGTTAAGCCAAGCATGCGTATAAACCGGTGCTTGGCGACATTTACTACTTGGCGGAAAAAGGGTTTTCACGCCAAGAAAATTCCAAGATGGCGGCCGGGGGGAACTTATGACATCTGTTCCTAATATTATTCCATAGATTTAATGTAATTATAATTTAATTCAGTTCTAATAGATTGTCATTCATCTGTTAATATAAAAATATATTAATAGAACTACTCATTTAAGTGGTGGTTAATTATTTTGTGTATGATTCATTAATTTTTTTAAATACCACCAATGAAATAAATAAGTACATCAGTAAATAAATAAATAAATAAATAAATAAATTCTTTATTTTTACGGAGTTTTTTTCAATCCTTAAATCTGTTTTCTAAGTTAGAAATGGTTTCGGTTTTCTAATTCACATGGTTTGAGAATCAGTTTAAATTCAATACGGGTTTAATAAATCGGAACGAAAATCACAAAAGTAACAAAATTTAAATAGTATAATGACAGTTGACAAACTCTTAACAGACGTACTAAGCTGAAAGTACCTGTTCAAGGTAGAAACAGCATCAAGCGCGGTTAGTACTTGGGAGGGTGACCAACTGAAAACAACTGCCGATATTCGCATGCTATTATAGACTCTTTTCAAATATTTTTATACAAAATCTATATAATTTCTGTAGATATATTTATAGAAGCTCAACAGACATTTCTATTGAACTTCTACAGAAATTTGTATAAATTTAATTATAGAAAAATGGGCCATAATTGTATAGCATTCTTTGAGACTTTTCTCTAATTTTTATTTTTATAATTCTATAGGAAATTTTTGTAAGGGAAGTCATAAATATTTTTGTTGAAAGGTGCTAAAGATAACATAACTATGCCATAAACCACTAGAACGGGAGCTTGTGATGCTAAAATTTGTATATAATATAAAAAATATCACATGTATAAGTTTTTGTATTTTAACAACAATATTTAGATTGTTTTAACTATTTCTAACAAATTGGTTTATGATTATTATTATTATTATTATTATTTAGTAATGCATTTATAAAAAATGTGTACGTCTTTTTCAGAACACGTTCCAATTTAAATAAGCAAGATATTTTAAATGAAAATTTAAAAAAATAACCCTCTTTTCATTTTAAAGTCTGTTCTTTTGATGTAAAACGGAAAATGCCTCGTTAATATGCATATACTTTTTTCAAACATTTCATTAAGATAATATCATAAATATTCATTAAAATTTTATGAAATTCTTAGTAGTTATAAAAATTGCGTTTTTTGTGTACATCTTTCAATATACATTAACAATTACTGCGCGGTATATTAAAAATGCAATTTCATATTTTATTTGTAAAGGAATTTTTGGAAAAAAAAGAATAAATACTGAAAAGAGTTAAGTCAAAAGAAAAGAAATTTTTCATTTCGCTGCTTTGTTAAAATTTTGCAGCTCCATTATGAAAAATTTTCCTCAAATGAGTTCTAATTGAAGTGATTCTGAATATAAAACATTGCACACGCCTTTATTCCCTTTCAACGAAATCCATGTTCGCTTTCTCGTATTTTGAATATGAATGCCGGGAATATTAAGTATTCAAATGTATGTTAATTTATGTTCTTTCAATTAACTTCTTTTCATGTTGTTTCTAAAGTCATTTATTATACACTCTTTACTTGCGATCATTAAACTTCTTAGATCATTCCTTGAGGTTCGTTATAGTAGACTATTTTGCTTCTTTATTAAAAACAAGAAAATATTTCTTTGATATTTTTGAGATAAAGCTAAGCGATATTATTAATTGAAGCAAGAATCATCTCTCTATAAATGTTGAGGGAAATAAATAAATCAAATATCTTCCGAGAACATATAATATTTCAGACATTCATAAATACTGTCAATAATTGATAAACTTTCATATTAAAAAATATTTAAATTTTAATTTTGAAAAAAAAATTCTAGAAAGAAATGCTAGAAAAATTAGATAATTATTTAGCTGCTTTTTGGCATTTAGCATTATGTATTAAAATATAATACAATATGATTATATTTAAACAGTTTTACATGTAAAAAAAGGATTAAAAAATATGTTGAGTACAGCTCATATTCCAAATATTAGAATAATTACTTTTTTTTTACAAATTGAAACTATAGTTTGGTAATTTAATGTCTTTTAATGCAAATATGCAAACGATATTTTTGTTAAGAACGTATTGGTTATTAAACTTATTAATTACCTTAAAATTTATATTATTTTTGAAAAGATTAATTGAAAAAAAAAATATTTTGAAATGCCGAAATATTACAATATTTATTCAAGTGGTTCAAAATATTAGAATATTTCACATTAATTCTCCTTTAATTATCACCAATTCATTAGTGGTGGCATCATTTATTAATTTCAGACTATTTTATTTAAAATCAGTATCCTTTTTGTAGTTTGTTTGCTTGTGTCGTTTGAGTGATATTCCTGGATCTATTAAACTTTGTATGATTGATATGTATCGGCACGGTAAAAATCAATGCTACATAGCGAATTATTTTTATAAGTTTTAGTAAAATACTAACACAATATTAAAAAAATAGAAAATTTCAAAATATTCGCCGAAATAGCGGCCGAAAACCTAAAACACCTGCTAGAGATGACTGGAAACTGAAGAGTATAGTTAAGAAAAACCGCTTTAAAAGTGTGCGATTCTTGCACCGAAAATGGAAAGAAGAAAGTTTCTTCATCGACAACATTAAGACGTTTATATAAATTTAAGTTTCAATCTCGCGTAACGAAAACAAAACCTCTCATGACTGCAGAACAAAAGCGTCTAAGATTGAATTGGTGTTAATCAAGACATTTATGGATCGAAGAAGATTGGAAAAATATATTATTTAGTGATGAAAGTATATTTTGTGTTTCATATGATAATAAAGGTATTCGAGTTTGGAGAATGAAGCAAGAAGCATTTGATAAAGAATGCCTTAAACGTTCCGTAAAATTTGCTGCTAGTGTCATAGTTTGCACGAGTGCAGAAGGACCTGGAAAGTTAGGCATAGTCTACGAAAAAGTTTAACTTTCAGATATATCAAGAAACTTTGGAATGTTACATGATTCCATCATCAGAAATTTTATTTCATGATTATTTCATCTTTCAACAAGATTTGGAGTCACTGCATACCTCGGTGTCAACTAAGAATTGGTTCCGCCAACGCAACATTAAGGAACTTACTTTGCCATCAAACTCACCAGACCTTAGTCCCATCGAAAACCTATGGTGTATAATGAAGAAAAACTCCAAGAAAATCCTCCTTCAAGTAAAACTGAGTTACTGACACGTATAAAGTCCATTTGGGCTAATATTGTTAGAAATATTTGTAAACACATTGTATATAGTATGCAAGATCGATTGTATGCTGTTATGGGGATCCTACTAAATATTAACTACCATTTACTTCTAATTCATAAGGTAATATTGTTGCGTAAAATAAAATATTCTAATATTTTGAACCAATCTAAATTTTATTCTAATATTTTGGATGTATTTCAGAAAGCTGTATACCTAATTTATTGTACTGTATTTTATATTTTGTAAATGTTAAAATCTTATCTAAACATTCCAGATTTAATTTATAAGAAATTTATTTGAATTTACTTAGTATCAAAAATAAAGAAGTGATTTTTTTTTCGTATTAGGGGAGAGTAGCCATATTTGGACCGCTGCTATAATTGGACAGTTGCCATTCTGCCGTTAATTACAGGAAGACACTCCATCTACCGCTGAAATCCTACTCATCAGAATGACGTCACTCATGATTAGAAGAAAAAGCCTCCTACCACGTGCTATTTTCGGACAATTTAAAAAAACGTAAAGTTAGCTGCTTTGATCTAATTTTTTCCTACTAAACGTAAGTGAATATTTTAAAACTAAGGTAACTTGTTATGTTTTCATATACATATATGAATTCATCTGTTTATTTCGCATATTTTTTACGCGGATTTGTTTGATTTCGTTTTGGTTCTTAGTCTTGAAATTAACTGTTTTAAAAAATGGCGCAGTTGCCGTAATTGGGCCAATTTAAGTTGCTTAAATTGGACCAGATATGCAAACATAATTTTGAAAAGTAAGCAATGAATTTCGAGGACGGTACGCTTTGTACACTATTTTTTTTATATTTTATAATGGATTACTCTCTCCATGCAAGTTTATTTTTTGTATATCTGGATTAATTTTTTTATACAGTTTAGGCCTATATAAACATAAAAAATGTTTTTACATGTCTAAGCAATAAATTTTGTTTGCAATGTCTTTTATCTTGTATGTATTTGTATTTATTTTCTTTGAATTCTTTATTCCTACAGCATATTTGATTTACAGAGTGGAATTCAAACATTTTCCTCCTGCAGGATATTAGTGATGGAAGACTTTTTACAGCTCTGGAGGGTGAAATTATACTTTTTGCCATTAAAACGCATAAAATCTCAAACCTTGATGAGAATGTTGAAAAAGACATGACAAACCGTCTGGAAGAAAAACACACGTGAAAGCAAAAGCTGTTAAAGATATAGGAAACAAAAAACAGACAGTAAGTTGTGAAGAAATTGACCTGCAACAAGGCTGCAGCTACAAATCCTACCCAAAAGCAAAAAATTCATTTGAATTTGAAATTATTTCCCTTGCTAAATTCAGTTAAATTAAAGTACAGAGAAAGACAAAAATCAGTTGTGTTAACATCACAGCCATATAAACTAAACCTTGAAATGAAGGGAAAAAAGACAAAAATGAAGCTTTCACAGCACAAAAGCAATTAGAACATCGAGTTTTAAAAAATTGGCGTAATGCAATTAGCAAGAACATGATGGAAGAGAAGAACTACAAACATAATGTAAAGAAAACTTCTGTTGCAAAAAATCAGATTCTAAAAAAAAATCCAGACAGTGATGATTGGTTTTGCCTAATTTGTAAGAAAAATAAAATAGCTGAAATGATTCAGTGTTCAGATTGCCATATATGGTTCCATGTTGTGTGCGCTACAAAACAAAAACAATAAACAAAATTCATGTATAAGCTTTGCATCACTCCTTACATGATATTCAAGTAACTGACAGTTAGTTCCATAATTTCTATTCTTAATTACTGATAACTTTGATTTATATTTAGAATACATTTTGATTTAAAACAATTACTCTTATTTTCAGATATTTGATTTTATTATATTTCATTGCTGTTATTTTGTTTGATTGTTTCATTAATCGTACACTTTGCTTTTAATAAAATTAGTTATATTCCCTAGTTATTAAAACAACCTGATATTATTTGGTCCAATTTAGGAGACTGGGGGTCCAACTTAGTCGACCAGTTGCTGAATTTGGACCACTTTTGACAAATTTTTCAAATTAAAATATAATTTAAGATTTTCAAAAAGAAATTGATCTAAATATTTATTTAGTTAGTAAATGAATAGATTGACCCTGTGTAATGAGCTTTTGCAGATATTCCAAAAATTAAGTGAGTTACACCTAAAAATAAGTGAAGTGGTCCAAATTCGGCTACTCTCCCCTACTTTTTCTCTGTTATTCTAATGTTTTGAATATGAACTGCATAGTTTGAAATACCATAGAAACATAAGTGAAGAATGACGACGGCTAATGAGTGTATATTAATAGTTTTTTATTCATAAATAAAACCACAAAAATTACAATAATACAGTACAAGTGTAAGTAATTTATGTGGAGATATTTATGAATAAAAAAAAAACATATACTAATATGCACACTCATTTGAACACAATGTAATGTCCTTTTATAAGTAGCAAAGAAAAAAAATTCACCCTACGATTAGTATTCAAGTAGAAGTCAGGCGTAATTCACCATTTAACAGGTTAAACCACACTTTATGATACATGCAATAATTGACATTTTCTTCCGATGATAAAAATACTGAAGCATGAGCAGTTACATATCGTTCAGTTATATTTAAAATGCCGTTGGAGTTTTTCAAGGTGATTTGTTGTTTTACCGTTGCTTGGTGGAATTGCTCATGATGGGGTATTTCCAAAAAAGGCTTACCAATCTGTCCCTTGAAAACGAATTCACTGACACATGCATGTAATACATTAACCGAAGAATACATATTAAATGTGTTAAAAATAAACAATCATTTTTTTTAATGAAAAAAAATACTTTTGAAGAAAATTATGCTCAATTTACTCCTTTTTAATATGTGAAGTATTTCTATAAATATCCGTTTATCCCTTTATTCATAAGGCAGTTTAATTGTGTTGGTAGAATGTGGAAATATAGTAAGCGAACGTAATTTAAAAAAAAAAAAAAAATGCTCAGAAGGTAACTGAATGATTTTTATCACATTATAAAATACAAATTTTACTGAAATAATCTGGTTGAAATTTGGGGATTAAAATTAAGGGGGATAAATACGTGGGATATAAACGTCCCACTGACTTAGAAAGAATTAATTGCAACTTATGAAAGCTTTAATCTGGGTACGCTAGTTTTGCTATTATTCACAGGATTCTTTAGAAACAATGCATAAAACGTCAGTAAATTTATAATCTTATAAACATCACTGTTTCTCACATGCTCCACACGAAGTGTTTCACATAAATGAACATGATGCAAAAAGTTACTGAAAAAATAAATTTTAATGACTAAATATTTGTATAGGCAGCAGTTGAATGCGTTTTTAACGCAGATGCACAGAAAGGCATTATATTAGTCACTGGCTGTTAGGGTCTAGTGGTCGCGGAGTTGCTTCCTGTCATTATTTTTAACCCATCAGGTGAGAGGGAGCACAGAAGAAACAGTATTTTGCACTCAATTTGTATGGTGGAAGAGTCTAGAAACCGATTTCCATTAAAATATTTATAGGTTTCAATTTATTTTTTAAGGGGGAAATATGAATTATACAGGGCTATTACAAATGATGGACCCGATTTTAAAATATCATATTTTCGAAACTACTGCACATATTACAATAAGTGATACATGAATTGAAAGAGAAATATACCAAGTTTTTTTCAGTTGCAAATGTTTGATGTGTGACCCTCTTGTTACACAGCCTACGTTCAATCTGTAATCCAGTTGGTTCCAAACATTTTTTGCATCACTCTGTCAGTGGTTCTGAATGCTGCATAAATGAGTTCTTTAACCCTTAAATGCCTGATTTTTCAAAAATCATTGTAATAATGTTTTTCGGATTTCATGTTTTAAATAAATCATGGGAAAAATACTTTAAAAAATCATATTTTGTTTTAAGTATTGTTTACGGCTAAAAAACAATTTGTTACTAATCGGCAATACTGGTGTTTAATTGAAAAAATAATTTCCCTTGATAAAATTTTACAATATTAAACACACAAGAATGTTAGGAACTTTAATAAGAAATAAATTTTACTTGCTCACTGCATGTCAAAATAGGGTATTTCGCAAACTTACAAACAAAACAAAAATAACAAGTAGAAGCATTTGAAAAAATAAATTTATCTTTATTCTTAAACAGCACAAGTGTTGCCATCTAAATGCTGAAAATCGATTTAATTATATTTTCAGACTGTATTTTATCGGCAACACTAGGCATTATAACTTCAATATTATTCTAATAGTATTTTAGAGCCTAAATTGGGTATGTTGCCGAAAAGCAACACCAGGCATTTAAGGGTTAAGTTCTGGCAGAGTTTTCGGCATTGGTGGTACATAAACAATGTCTTTGACGTAATCCCGCAAAAAGAAATCACATGGTGTTAGTTCTGGGGATCTTGATGGCCATGTGATTAAAGGTAAATCACCATCACCCGCTTCAGGACAGCACAGATTTTGTGTTTCAGCAGGATGGAGCCCCACCTCATTGTTCTTTGCAGGTACGTAGTTACTTGAAAGAGGAGATTCCACACTGTGGATGGGGAGTTTTGTATTTGGAACGAACGGGATTACATATTGGACGTATGACGTGTACACACATCGAACATTTGTAACTAAACAAAAATGGTATATTTCTCTTTAAATTCATACATCACGTATTGTAATATGTGTAGTAGCTCAAAAAAAAAAAATGATATTTTAAAATCGAGTCCATCATTTGTACTCACTCTGTATACTATGGATTTTTTGACAGAATTCGATTTGTAGATGCTTCAAATATGCAAATCAAAAATTATCCCTCATCCTCAAACTAGCTTTGGAGTTTTTATTGAAAAATACTCGCATTGCAATTTGATTTACAATGATTAGAAAATTCCCAAGGAAGATCAAATACCCTTAAATTTCTATAAGTGCAAAAAATTTCGATAATAAAACTAACAATATCGGCAACACTACCGAACAATTTTCAGTTCTTTTTCAAGAATTCGAAACTCGGGAAGAATTCGAATTCGAGACTGAATATGCGAGACTGAATGTGCCAAACAAAATTCAAAATTCCTATTTACAGACTCTAGCTGATAATATGAGTAGCCCATATTCGGTTCAATCTGATTCTGTTCATCAAGTTCGTCGGGCGACGACATGATATAGAAAGAAGGAATTTTGAAAATAAAATTTTTATTTTATTTTTACTTTCTTCTATCTTTACAAAAAGAAAATATACGATTCGTGAAAAATTTCGATTTACAGTTTTTGATGGATTTATACGTTTTAGAAGGTCCTGAACACGATTTGATGGTTTCAAGAAAATGTCTGTCTGTAAGTCTCTCTATGAGTCTGTCTGTGTGTATGTGACAGGGTCAATCCATTTCAAGTAGTCCGGAAAATCATTTATTCGTTGCTTGACCATTTTTAAAAAATCTGAAATTTTTTGTACAACAACCCTAACATGATGGAAGTTCAAAATGACTATTATTTTAATTTCATTAATTTTTGTTTGTGCATGGCAGCCATCTTTGTTTCATCGTCTGCAGCAATTTTCTCACAAGAAGGGTTTACAGAATTGTAAATAATTCATCGTTTATTCATCCAATTCAACTGCGAATTAAAGCAAATTGTACAGAATATATTGCGCTAAAAATATGGTAATGGAGTAGTTTCCGAAACTAACTGCTTATTGGTAAAATTTAAGCATAAAGTTTCAATTTTTTTTCCAAAATTTTTCCGTTTACAAGAGGAAATTTTTCTAGCAAGGAATACTGTCAACATGACATAATTCTTTTTACAAATAGGCCGAAAGTGTTTATACTCACACGCCGATTTCCAGATCTGGGACTTGCTTTCTCTTAGCCAAAAAAAAAAAAAAAAAAAAATCCCAAAATTTTCATAAATGACAAAAATCGCACTTTCCAGTCTTTGATATCTCTGGTGGGGCACCAGATAAAAATCTGATTTTTTTCTTATAAGAGTATTGTATGGTAGTGTTATGCACAAGAAATTTCAGGATGGAGATTTAACTACAAGCTGAGATATGGCAAGGGAAACATGTCAAAACAATACTGCCAAACTATTGTTTTGTTGTAGTCACAGCTAAGTATTTATCTCAGAGTGTCATTTATTTATGTTTTTGATTATCTTTAAATAATAGTAACAGAAAATAAAGCCCTTTGCAAAGCCTAGCAATTAATTTAAAAAATAATTATGCCTAAGGCCATACATTTTGTATGGTGTCAGTAATTTTTGTTGTAAGTAATTTTAGTAACTAAAAGAAACCTCAGCACTTTTACATAAAGAAAAAAAAATATTTTTATACAAGACCTGAGACTAAAATAACATAGGGAAAAAGAAAAGCTGTTAATGTTGTCATACTTGTTGAGACATGATCAAACGTGTCAAAACACATTCTTGCTTGTTGGTTCCAAAACCATAATTTTTATCTTTCTCAAAATTTTATTTGTAGGAACCAAGTCTTGTCATCTCTTGATAATTTGATTGAAGATCTTGGCCCTGCTGGCTCATTGAAATATACTTTGAAATCACTATGTGCAAGTCTCAATTCATTAATAATTCCTAGTTTACTTCTTATGCCAAAATGTGATTTTCTGCAGTATAAATTTTGAAAAGGCTTTGGGTATCTTTACTTTCTGAAAATTACTTGAGGCTGATGCATGGTAACATCGCATAATGTTTCATTTACAGGAACATACTGATGGTAGGAACATGTTTCAGGGACTGGAAAGCAGCATTAAAATTGTGGTTTTTAAACCAACAAGCAGGAATGTGTTTTGACACGTTTTATCATGTCTCAACAAGTATGCCACATTAACAGATTTTCTCTTTCCCTATTCTGTTTTTGTCTCAAGTCTTGTATATATATATATATATATATATATATATACAATTTTATATATATTATATGTATAATATTATAATATTTATTTATATTTATATAAAAGTGCTGAGGTTTCTTTTAGATACTAAAATTACAACAAAAATTACTGAAACCATACAAATGTAGGCCGGCCTTAGGCATAATTATTTTTTAAATTAATTGCAAAAGGCTTTATTTTCTGTTACTATTATTTAAAGATAATCTAAAAAATAAATTTAAATGATACTCTGAGATAAATACTTAGCTGAGACTACAACAAAACAATAGTTTGGCAGTATTGTTTTGACATGTTGCCCTTGCCATATCTCAGCTTGTAGTCAAATCTCCATTCTGAAATTTCTTGTGCGTAACACTACCATACGATACTCTTATTAAAAAAAAATTCAGATTTTTATCTCGTGCCCTACCAGCCCTACCAACCGCCGCGGCGAGCGGCCCATCTTCGTCCGCAACCCTTTATTCTTCTACTCTACTCCGACTCTTTTGCGGAAGCAAGATTCCAAGGAGCCCAGCCACGTCCCGAATGAAAGACTCTCTAGCGAAAACCAGATTGAAAAAAAAAAAAAAATCAAAAATTGAAACCGGACAAATTTAAAAGAGAAATTACACAAATTAAAAGTTGAAGCCTGAAAAGTACGATTTTTTCGTTTTTGGGGATTTTTATTTTTATTTTTATTTATTTATTTTTTTATTTTTTTTTTTTGCGAAGAGAAAGCAAGTCCCAGATGTGGAACTCGGCATGGGAGTACAAGTACTTGCGGCATATTTGTAAAAAAAAAAAAAAAAAAAAATGTCACGTTGACAGTTTTCCTTGCTAGAAAAATTTCATCTTGTAAACGGACAAATTTTGGAAAAAACTGAAACTTTATGATTAAATTTTACCAATAAGCAGTTAGTTTCGGAAACTACTCCATTACCAAATTTTTAGCCCAATGTATTCTGTACAAATTGCTTTAATCCTCAGTTGAATTGGATAAATAAACGATGAATTATTTAGAATTCCGTAAATCCTTCTTGTGAGAAAATTGCTGCAGGTGATGAAACAAAGATGGCCGCCATGCACAAACAAAAATTAATAAAATTAAATTAATAGTCATTTTGAACTTCCATCATGTTAGGGTTGTTGTACAAAAATTTTCATATTTTTTAAAAATGGTCGAGCAACCATTGCTGAACCACTTGAAATGGATTGACCCGACAAAAAATTTGTGGGCGCGCTCTATCTTAAGAACTAATGCACTGAATTTTAAACAATTTTAGATTGAGTTAGACCTTGATATAAACTGGTGCTGATTAGTTTTTGGTGTATATTGCCCATTAGGTGTCGCTGCTATGCTGTATTTTTCACGATATCAGCAATAAATCTATCTCAAAAACTAAATTACAGAATTTAATAAAACTTTATAGTTAGTTAGACCTGATATAAACTGGTGCTGATTAGTTTTTTGTATATATCGCGTGACAGGTGGCGCTACTGCGCTGCATTTAGCTGTGCCGCAATAGCTGTATTTCAAAAACTAATGCACGCAATTTAATCAAATTTAATATTACGTTACCATTTTCACGTAAACGAATCCATATTAGTCAAGGGTGTATATTAAACAGCAAGTGTCGATTTTATAGTCTTTTGAGTGGAAATTTTGTATGCGGACATCTAAGAGGGTGGGTTTCAAAATTCAATGATTCGTTTGAAACAATGCGATACTTATATCTGATTGTTAAATGCATCAAATTCAACGAACCTGTATACTTTTACAATCCTCATGATGGGCATAGATCGTCATTTAATTTTTACACTTTGATAGCGAAATTTGAATTATTAACATGTGTGGGAATAAAATTTTTGGATTGGCACATCCGACTAGTTTATTAATATTCTGTATTTTTAATGAAATAATAAATCTTTCACAATACCTGCTAGTTGTTTTTAAAGGGATAAAATCTCCAAATTTACTGAATGTTTTCCATATACATGCTTTGTCGCTGGAAAAATAGAATAAAATGAACTCGCCTTTATAAGTGTAGAATTTAGTTGCAAAATTGAAATAATATTCAATATGCATTTTCTATATATTTTTATTAATGTCAATAATATTCGTGACAGAATAACTATTTATAAAAAGGGCAATGAGACTGGAAAAAACCTTACAGGGGAACTAAATCAGCTCAGTCCTAAAAACAGCATATATGCCAACTGTTACTCTTTTTTTTAAACTAAAATTTAATAGAAATTTGTACCTTGATTAATTGCAGATTTCATCATATAAGTAAAGCGAAATTTACTACTAAATTCTAGCGGTAAAAAAAGCGTAGTAGATGGCAGCTGTGGAAAAGAGGGGGGGGGGGGTAAATAACAGTGTTTGAGACAACTGTTGCAGTCCGACGCTGCACATTCATGAGCATAACTCGATTAAAAATGGTCGGTTGGTTTTTTAATTACAATTGGACGTTGTCGTCTTAAATATTATTATTAGGCAATAAGTAAAAATATAACTTTTTGAAAGTTTTTCAGAATTTAACATTCAACATTACTCTTCATTACAGCTCCTCTACTGGTTATCACAAATTCGGGTTTATTTGACGTAGTTTAAACACGTTTCGAGCGAAAAAATTATATGATGTATCATTATTTATTTCATTTCATTTTATAAATGGAACCTATTGGATTTAATTCCTTCAAATAACTTTTGTTTCGAAACGTGTTTAACCTATTTCAACTTACATGGCAGTTTAAGGGGGGGGGGGGGGGAATAGAAAATTGACCGGTATGCTGTACAGTTGTTTTTTTTATTTCGGTAGGCATTGAATCCTCTCTTCGCCATGTGCTTGCGATTTAAATGTTAAATTAAAAGTTAAAGAACAGGAACAATTTATAGAATTTAAAAGCAATGTTTTTGACATAAATATTTTCCAAAGAATAATTGTAAAGATACTACATTAAATAATACATTTTTTTTTCAATTATTTTTTAATTTCTTAAGACATAAAAAAACATCTATAATTAGGAAATAGTTTGAGTGATTTTCTAAAAGTAAATGAGGACGTGAGCCTCAAAACTCGCCTAATCCAAAAATTTACAAAATCGAGATTTCTCTATCAGTCTATTCTATTGGTGAACCTGTATGGAAAAAACTTTACAATGTGCAAAAAAAAAACTTTTTTTTTTTTTTTTTTTTTTTTTTTTCATTTTAGGTATTGTAAATTCTTGGTTTGCAATGAAAGCCAATAGATGCAGTCAGGATTTTTTTTGCGATTTCCCAAAATCTGATTTTCTGGATAAGGGGAATTATGAAACTCACGTCTTCATAATGCGTCTTCAGCTGTTAAATATAGTTTTATAATAGTTCAGTTTAAAATTTCAAAACTTTTTGTGGATAAATGTTTGTGAAAGTAATCCTAGGATGTCTTTTTGGAAATCAGATCATTAATATTTTTTCTTTCTCGCACTATAAAGTGGCATCAAGTAGCTTTAACCCTTTGTATCACCGCATTGTATATCAGGAATGCAGTCAAAAGTCAATGTTACTTATATAGCTAGCTTTAAAAAATGCTTTTATTTACTGCTGCTATTATCTAATACAGCAGTTAATATAAATTATTCCTGGATTTCTCAGCAGGCGCCGATGCTAAGATCTTTTTATGCCAAAATTTTATTTATCAGTTGAGTAGTTTCATATCGTTATTCTTAATATGAACTTCCTAAATTTTGTCAAATTGAAAAGGCTCGAGACGTCCAAAAATAATTTTTTACAAAGGTATGTTGGTATACTTTACAATTTTGTATTAGAAAATTGAATGGATTTGTGAATATCGTGTAATTTTCTGTTTATTGCAGGTGTGAAAAAGTACCTTTAAGTCAATATTTTTTTATGTTCTTTATTCTTTTTTTACATGCTTAAAAGGATGTATTTTAATTATCAGAGTAAATATTTTTCGAATCGAAGTTTTTGAGTCAAAAATATTAATTTAATGGGACAAAGTAAGTTCAGTTGATAATAAATATGGGGTAACTCAATTCGCAAAAATATAAGATAAAAATATCTTCTAGACTTTTAATAACAAGCACCATTGTACGTAAGAAGAATTTTTGAATATTTAACACGTGATTTATCACATTGTTAATTAAGCGTAGAACCATCAGAGTGAAAAATGTCCAAGTCGGGAATCGAACCCGGGTCCCTTGGAATAGCGCTCCAAGTGCTCTACCATTTAAACTACGAGGACGATATTCAGCTTAGCATCTCTCACTCACATATGTTGGTAAGGCTGCAACTTCAGTACAAGATGGAATAGTCTTCATGAGCGCACAATCCTGTGGCAGAATATAATTTACATTGGAAAATATTGAAAGAAATATTATATAAGTATTTATATAAAACATTATTGTTTGAAATACTCCATAATATATCATACAAATATAGTACGAGCTCATTGACGAGCTTCAATCATGATTTAACTCAATAGATTAATATTAAACTATTATATGATAAAAATGTATTTTTTTAAAATTGCATACACTTTATTTTTTATTTGTAATTTATTTGCTATTTCTTTAAATGGTTCGACTGTTGCAGTATCACTACCATTTAACATATTTTGCAGAGCGTTTATTGGTTCAAATTTAAATCATATTTGTTTCAACTCCATCAGAGTTATTTCAACTCGGATACAACTGTATGAGTTACCGATAATATTTTTCACCTCTTTGCTAATGGAAAATTTCCTTTAAATTATTTTAATCATCTGCAATTAAGAACTAGAAATATTTATTGTGCTGTCATGTGAAACACACTTCTGAACATAATTTTTATAATTCTAGCTTCTCGGGAAATGAGCAAAAAATTTATTACAAAATTCAGTCATTACATACAAAAACCTGGTTGAGTTAAATACAATAGTGTAAAAAATAAAAGCTGTTAAGGAATAAGAAAAAAAGTTTATTCTGTTGAGTAATTTAATTTGATTCAATGATGCGGTTAAAAAATGGATTTAAAATTCTAATAATGGTTTCATTGTAGGTATCATTACTATGTACTATTTTGGCTTCAGTTTCACAAAAAAATGTCATTTGGAATAATTCCGAATACAAAGCAATCAAAGTTCCTTTATCACTCCACAACAAATTTTCTATTCGTTTCTCTTATTCTGAATAAAAACGCATAAATTTTTTAGCATTTCCCTCGATTCAGATGCATGTTAATTTGTGCTATATAAATTAACTTATTTTCATGCTCTTTGTCCCTTGATTAATTCCAGCTACTTCGCTCACATTCGTTATACGCTTGGAGTTTTACTTCCTGGTATAAGAAAATTTCCCTTTTGTGTCATGTGTTTGTGAAATATTTAATTGTTACATTTAAACTAATCCTAACGTGAATGATTTCTAGATCTCACGCAATAACGAGACGACGCATAATTTTTCATGCAAAGAAATGAATGAAATATCTTTCTCGTCGTCATATGTCTAATAGGAACATGAAAAATTATATAATGATGCTAAGAGTTTCCGGAGATTTTAGCTGTAAAGACATTTTATGTCAATGTGAAGTATGGTTTTGATCCTTGGTTTAGGGGAATTTTCCCATTGGCGGGCGAAACTAAATTGTGAATTTGCGAATTGTTATTTTTGGTTTATTAGTGGTCTGGAAGGGATGAAAAAATAAGTATAATAAAGCTTGGATTAAACAAAACAATGAAAAATGCAATATTTCAAGGAAAACATGGGAGACCCAAAATCCAATAATAGAAAATAGGAATTCCGCTTTTTCAGAATTTAGTGCCGCCCCGGATGGAAAAAAAAAATATGTATGAATAATAAATATAGATAGTACAAAAAATATTTCAGTTTTAACATTTAAAATACAGACTTTTATTTTATATAAAGTGACGTCATCCGCATCTGCTGAAGAATTCCTCATTTACGATCCAGACTTAAACAACATCTACAGTAAAGTACGCATAGGACGTCACTATTGCTGAATATTACACAAATCCAAAAAAAAAAAGAGATGTCATTCAAGAAACTCGACAAAGAAATCTAATAAGTCATATGCCTTCATGTGTTTGTATTAATAATATAGATATTTAAAATTAAATACAGTTTATAATAGCTCTATGTTTTATCAGAAATCATTCATTTATATTTTTTCAAAATAACACGTATTTTAATTACTTTTTTTCAGTTGTTATAGGAAAATGGCAACAAAATATATAATTACTATTTTTCAAATATTTGGAGTAATGAGTTTTCATTTACTTTCTACAGAAATGAAGTACTTCAGTTGCCAAAATTAAACAAATGGCGCCAAAAACTACGAAAAAATTAATAATTCAAAAATAAATGGACATGCAGTTTTCAAGCAAATCGCATTTAAAATTACTTTTTCTCTCGCATAAGACTTTATAAAAATTGAAATGCGATGCTTAGAAGTTAAGAAAATTGCAGTAATTTAAATGTACGATGATACACCTGCTTTGTTTTACGTCTGGCGTATACAACGGAACGTTATTTTTTAGAGACGACATTTTAATAGCTGGGAGAAAGAAATAGCATACCGGGGGCTAAAAATTCAGATATTTTTTAAACACACTTTTATAAGTATTCAGTGTTGATTCTGAAATTCACTTCTATCTATTTGGCTGCAATTCATGTTTTTCCCAAAACAATTCCATAATATCAACACATTAATTTGCTCTGAGACCGGAGTCTATTGTAAAAAATCTCCGCTCTTTTTACCCTTGGTACAAAGCTCAAGAAAAGGAATTTATTAAAATATATATAATTTTGATCAGTTTCTTTATTAAGATCTGGCGACAGAAAAGAAAAAAGAATGAAAAATTATTTAAACTCGCTTTTTAATATTTCTAAATTTATTTCTCATCGTATAGGGTAATTCCGGGATTTATGCCACACATTTTTTTGAATTTGTGTATAAAGTCCCATGAAGGACATAAAATTAAAAAAATCATGCTGTGCTATTTAATGTTAAATATACAACGCGTGTTTTGCAACAAAAAATCTCAAAATAAATTACTAATATTTTTTAACAATTTTTTTCTAAAACATTACATTGCGGCGCGTAAACCCGTACATTCAGGCTGAGACGCCGCACATGTGCGGTAGTTATGCCGCGCTTGTAATAAAAACAGAATGAAATTATAAATAAAAATATTAAAAAAAATAATAATATCTGGAATATAATTAACGATGTAATAACAAATTGAAACTAAATGAGTACAATGAAACTTATTAGTAGATTCAAATTAAGAATTGTTGCCTACTTGAACTATTAAAATTATCGACTTTTTTTTTTTTTTACATTGAATTTTAATTGCTATTTCAGCAACAACTTAACATCAATGTATTAGAAAGGAAAAAGAAAAAAAGTAAAATTATGTTGACATAATTTATTTGTTACCCCTTTCGGGACCGGTCGCTTTTACACAAATTTTATTCGGTTGGTACCACTTTTTTAAATAAAGTTACCTTTACTTAAATAATCATGAAAATGCTTTAATTAAACAAACCAAATATTACTTTTCATTTTTACTGGTGCTAGAAACAAATTTTGCAAGATCTTTAAGAAGGTGGTTATATGCACCTATGGTCCTGAATGGGTTAGGAGACCTGTTTTTTGTACTACAATGTACAGAAAAAGTGTCGAAAAAGTACAGACTTTATGCAACTACATTTAAACACATGATGCAACGAAGCCAATTACACTTTCTCTTTTTTTGAGTAATTTTCTAAACATTCCTTGCAAAGAACGTCTGCGTTACGCGTAATCCAGTTTTCCATTATTATTATCTAGACTTGCATCTTTCTTGCCGTTCTTATTTTTTATTTTCCCCTTTTTCTCCATTGGTTTTAGTAAACTTGATAACATGCCTAACATGGTTAGTCTGTTCAAAAAGAAAAGGAAAAGTTAATTACACTTAATCACCCCGTACAAAAGAAACTGTGGCATATATATCGGAATAGCAGTGCGGCATGTATCCCATTTTTCATGGTACAGACGTCGGCCAACACAGTTACCTGCCATCGCTAAGGGGAATGGCGTAATCATACACAATGTACTCTATACAAACCCTACACTTAGTTTTGACTTCGAAATCATGCATGCATTTAGTAATTAGTGTATGAAAAGTATTTAAACATAACGTGTTTAAAAGTTTGGACAGTGGAATCATGCATTTACGTCAAATTAAGGATTGCACTTCTACAAGTAAACATCGAAATGGGATTCACGCTATACACTGGTTAAAATAATTTCAATGCGCACCTATACTGTGCGTTTGACGACCATCTGTCGATAATTACAAGAAAAACAAGGGGTGCGGCATCTATCCCGTATGCGGCGACTCTCCCGGAGTTACCCTAATCGAAAATTAATTAATACTAAACTATATCAATTGAAGCGTATTTTTTAATATTTCAGTCATTTTTTTATTCATAACTTATTTTCTAATTTTTAATGTTTTAAATGTTTCACTGTTGCCCTTTCACAGCCGTTTGACATATTCTGGCAAACATTTATTGGCGCATAATTAAATCCATATTTCTTCAACTATTATACAGTTGTATGAGTTGCCAAAATTTTTGGTGATTTATTGCAGGCCAACGGAAAAATGCCGTTAAGTGGTTGTATTAATTTATAATTAAGTTCCAAAAATATTAAATGTCGTATTGTCATCAGAAACACGCCTGTGAAAATAATTTTTATAATTCCAGCCTATCAGGGAGTAGTTTTTAAATGGATTACAAATCCCATATTTACATATAAAAACAATTTTGAAATAAATAAAGCAATGTAAAAAAAACTAATTAAGTTAATTAATTTGATTAAATCATGCAGTTAATAACTTAATTAAAATTCCACTTATGCCTTCATTTCAGTTTCTGTTGTTCTGTATTGTAGCGCGAATTTTACAAAAAAATTGTCATTTGAAATAATTCTGAATACAAAGCAATGAAAGCTCTTTTATCATTCCACAACAATTTTCATGTTCGCTTCTCTTATTCTGAAGGAGAATACATTAAATATTTAGCATTTCCCTCGATTCTGATGCATGTTAATTTGTGCTCTGTAAATTAACTTCTTTTCATGCTCTTTCTTCCTTGATTAATTGCAGCTCTTAATCATTATACGCTTGAAGTTTACTTCCTGTTATAAGAAAACTTCCCTTTTGTGTCACGTGCTTGAAAATATTTAATTCTTATATTTAAACTAATCTTAACGTGAATAATTTCTGGATTTCACACAATAACAAGACGACGCTTAATAATTCATGCAAATAAATGAATAAAATATATTTCTTCTCGTCATACACTGTAAAAAAATAAAATCTTTAATTCTGCAGATGAAATTTACAGAAATCTGCATGCTTACTAAAATTTTATCTGTACACTTTACAAAAAAGATGTAAAGCTACGAAACTAGTTTTTGTAAAGCTACAGAAATCTGTAGCTCTACAAAAGAATCTGCAAGAATTACAATAATCTTACTAAAATTGTATCTGTACCCTGGGTTGCAGTTACATAAAAAGTTTTAGGCTTCCAAATTTCCTAAAAAAATATTAGTAACCTTACAGATTTTTTGATTTACAGTGCAAAAGTGTATCTGTTACATGAATTTCTGTTGTTGCAGTTATTTTAAATGTTCTAGGAATCCCAGTTTCCTAGAAAAAATTTAGTTGCTTTACGGATTTTTTTTACAGTGCATGTCTAATAAAAACATGAAAAATTATAAAATGATGTTAAGAGTTTTCTCAAATTTTAGCTGTAGAGAAACTTTGACTCAATGATGAATTCTGTGAGTGATCGTAGGTTTGGTTGAATTTTCCCACTGACAAATCGAAATTCTGCGTAAGATTTGTTATCATAGGTTTATTAGTTTTCTGGAAGGGAATAAAGAACAAGTGTAAAAATTAAAATATTTCTTTTAAAAACACACTTTTATAAGTATTTAATGTTAATCATGAAATCACATCTATTTGTTGCTTTCAATTTCTTGTTTTTTTTTTGTTTTTTGGTTTTTTTTTGTTTTTTTTTAATAAATTCCTATTCAGTCAATACATTAAATTGTGGTGGACGCCGTACTCGAATATGAAAAAAAATCACCACTTTTCTTAGGCTTAGTAGAAAGCGAGAGCAAGTGAATTTATTTAAAAATAAATAATTTTTGATCGATTTCTTTTTTTAAAAAAGAACAACGGGAAAGAAAAAAAATTAAACTTCATTTAATCTACCTTTTTAAAATTTCTAAATTGATTTTTCATGGCATAAACGTAAATTAATATTAAACTATTATTTGGTAAAAGCGTATTTTTTAATATTGCATTCATTTTTTATTTATACTTTTTATTCTTTAAAATGTTTTAGTCTTGCTGTTTCATAGCGTTTGGCATATTCTGGTGAGCATTTAATGGAGCATCATTACACCCATTTTTGTTTCAACTGGTATATACTCGTGCAAATTACAGAAGAATATTTGGTGATTTATCAGCTGTGGTAGAAGAACGGATAAATGCCCTACCCCCTTCGCGACGAGCGTCTTTTACAGAATTTTGAATCTTTAGTCACTGGATTTTTAAAACAGAAATTTTTGCCTAACTGAATAGGGAAAATGCTCGGATTAAATAAGGCAAAATTTACAATACAATTTCACTGGTGAGAGTAATCTTCGATTCTGAGCAACTTACGCGGCACGAATACCGGTTGCTCGTCCCCAATGGGTTAAGGGGACAAAGGACCTTCAAACTCATTTTTTTAATTTTTTATTGCACTTTAAATACTATTCAAAGTATGTACTATATGAATTATGGCATATATTTATTACACAAGAAATTTAAAAAAATTATTTCGGAGAAAAATAATGAAATTTCCCTGAACATATATCAAGCCTTATCACGAACTTTCAAAATGTCCCAACCTCACCCCATATCAATTAAAATCCCCAATAATTTTTATGCCAGTTTGGTTTACATATACAAATAAAACTGTGCATGGAATTTTATACATTTGAATATAAATGTAAAAAAAATATTTTTTTTTCTAATTTTTATGAACTGTTCAGCATTTTTGCAAGAAATTTCTGCATATTACTAACTTTAAATTTTCCATTTATATTTAGTTTTAAAAAAAACTATGCACAGTATTATTTGTATATGTAAACCAAACTGGCATGAAAAATATTGGAAATTTAAATTGATATGGAGTGAGGTTGGGGCATTTTGAATCTTCTTGATAACACGCAAAACTTTCAGGGAAATTCCTTATTTTTCTCAAATTTTTTTATTTAATCTCTTGTGTGATAAATATATGCCATAATTCATACAATGTGTCCTTGAATAGTATATAAGACGCAGTTAAAAAAAAAATGTGTTTGTAGGTCCCTTGTCCCCTTTAAGTGACTTTATTAATTTGTAATCAAGTTTTCAAAAAGTTAAAATGCCGTATTGTCATCGAGAGCGCACCTGTGAACGTAATTTTTACATTTCTAGCATATTAGGCAGGAGCTCAAAATCGAGTACAAAATTCCATCTTCAGACACAAGAACGTGGTTCAAATAAATAAAAGAATGTATAAGTTCAGTAAATAAATTTGATTAAATCAAGCGGTTATTAAATTAAATAAACACCACTGAATGGATTCCCCTATGGCTTCATAGTAGTTCCTGTTGATATCTATCTAGCACAAGTTTCACAAAAAGAATGCCATATTACATTTGAAATAATTCGGAAAACAAAGCAGTGAAGGTTCCTTTATCACTGCACAACAAATTTCATATTCGCTTCTGTTATTCTGGATGAGAATACATTAAATATTTAGCATTTCCCTCGATTCAGATGCATGTTAATTTGTTCTCTTTAAATTAACTTATTTCCATGCTCTTTCTCCCTTGATTAATTGAAGCTACTTTGCTCACAATCGTTAAACGCTTGAAATTTATTTCGTGGTATAAGAAAACTTCCCTTTTGTGTCACGCGCTTTAACATATTTAACTGTTACATTTAAACTAATCTTAACGTGAATAATTTCTAGATCTCACGCAATAACGAGACGACGTATAATTATTCCTGCAAAGAAATGAATGAAAAAAATTACTTGTCGTCATATGTCTAATAAATGCATGAATAATTATAAAATAATGTTAAGAGTTTTCGCAGATTTTAGTTGTAAAGAAACGTCAATGATGAATTGTGGAGGTGATCCTGGGGGCGCGAGAGATTCTCCGGCGAATCGAAATCCCCTTAAAATTTGTTATTTTAGGGCTATTAGTATTCTAAAAAGGAAAAAAAAGGTAATTTCAAAAATTCCTACCGGAGAAAAATGCCCAAATTTAAGAATTTTTGTGTAAAAAACACATTTCTAAGCGTGTTATTTTTATTTTTGGGCTCTCAAAGCTCTGATAAATACGCTTGATTAAATATTCATCATCAAATATTATTTTTTTGTATAATCATAATAAAATCTAGTTACGTTTGTTGTCAATCTTGTCTACTGTACACAGAAAATTGTTTTATTGAATGAACTTGCTGAAATAATGAATCGTTTCAATGTCATTATAAGGGAATGGGTTGGAGGATATTTTGGTATAGACATAAATTATTTTCTTAGTTTCACCTGTAGATTTACATCACGTCAACTTTTGTGTAAAAAGTATTTTTTTTAATAAATAGTTTAGTTTGTAATTACATCGAATGCATGTGAAGTGTCTTCTCTTCAGCCTTGAAATATCCTGTTTTTCTTTTTTTTTTTTTTACAATCTTTGGTGAGCGGTTGGAACTGACACCAGCTCGCTGAAACAAAATTCCATGTCATAAATCAGAACGCTATATGTAATTTCAGTAAAACTACATTTATGTATGTATTAAACTTGTATATGGTTCTTACTTTATGACTAGAACGGCTCGTGAGATAAGGAATATAGATTACTGTTTACTGAAAATTAAAAGGTGAAAATATTTTTGCAATGTGTATAAATAGTGACCCAGTATGAAAAATCTCAGTTTATAAATTAAATTACACGCGTTTAAGATTGTAATAGGAGTACAAAAGGAAAAAATGTCGTAACAGAAGTTATACGCAATAGAGATTATACTTAACAATTTTTTTTTTTTTTTTTTTTTTTTTTTATCTTGCATAATTTTATGAATCTATTTTTATAAAGTTTGAAAGGAAAAATTATCTTTAATAGAATGTTTAAAAGTAAAATTGGAATAAAAATAGTTATGTAGAAGAAATTTATTTAGTCTCACTTTGGCAACAAATTGTAATCATATTTCCACACTTTTTAGTAATAGGTCAGTTCCTTATTATAAGGTATAGATTCTTTCGTTTAATTTCATCTAGCTGTTATTTCACCCTATAGAATAAATTTATGCAGAAATTTATTTTCTAGAGGGATTATATGACAAATCAAAGCTTGTTAACAATTACTTCAAGTTTTTTTCACGTTTACCCTGGATACTAAGCGTTGAATGTAAATAGAATTATTTTTGAAATTTAATAAAAATGAAAAAATATGTCGCTGATACATTAAAAAAAAAAAACTGTCGGACTAATTTTCTCGATTTGAATATGTTTTATTTAATTTTCGCATTTGGGTGGAGTTTACAGTTACCACAATATTCAGCGTTTAATGTTTTGCAAGATAGGGAATTAGAAAAAGATGATTTGTCGATATGTGAATATAGTAGCAGATGTGCATGTGTAAAATACTTAATAAAAACTTCCATTAAAGACTCTCTATACTTACATTTTTAAACATCAGCAATTAATTCAGAAAATGTTTTTAAAAAAACAAAGAATATTAAAATCAACCTAGCATTTTATTAGCAGGCAAAGCATTGAACTCGATCTTGGACACAGCTTTTGGTACAGTGGTGTGATCACGAACGTCTTTTTACGAGTAAATCATTAATTAAGATACGAGAAGTTACTTCTAAAAATTCACACATATTTCATTGCGGTAATCTTTATGCCGTCTTCTGTGATTTTGAATATTTTACATATATACTTTCATATTAAAATATTATGTGTTCACCAACTGTTCAGGAACATTTCTTAAATTGAAAAAATGATTGAATCGACTTAAATTCATCTATCAATAGTCTTATTTTTTTTCTTCTATGTCTGCTCGTTGTTCAGAAGCTATTCGATCTGAATAATATTCGGGGATGGCAATATTCATGATCTCTTCGTCATCGAGGTATTCACTTTTAGGTAGCTTTCTTTACAAAAAGCTACCTATTGCAGCCGTTCGGAGGAAAGCGATTTCAAAAAATTTTGGTATATTTTCATCGATCATGACCCCCAGACCCCGAAACCACCCTCCGTTCAAAATTGATATATATATATATCTGACCTATGTCACACTGTAACTCTCGTATTTATGAACCGATTTGGATGTAATTCGGTGTGTACATAGTACATACCAATGTCTCGACCGAGTTCGTTGGCCAGCTTCATCCGCCATTTTGTTTCAAAATGGCGGCCATTTAAATATTTTTAAAAAATTTTAAATTTGAAATGTGGTACCAAAAAATTGAAAATGGAAAAATATTTTTTTCTTATGTATTTGACCTTTATACAAAGACTCCGTAGCAGTTTTTGTTTCGTCTATATCTTAAAAAATGGCTGAGTTATAGCATTTTGAATTTCTAGCGAAGCTGACATTTTGAAACGTCCTGAATTTAGTCACGCGATAAAAGGCGTATTTATGAACCGATTTGGATGTAACTTCGTTTATACATAGTACAGACCAATGTCTCGAACGAGTTTGTTGGCCAGCTTCATCCGCCATCTTGTTTAAAAATGGCGGCCATTTGAAATTTTAAGAAAAATTTAAATTTGAAATGTGGTAGCAAAAATTTGAAAATTGAAAAAATATTTTTTTCTTATGTGTTTGACCTTGATAAAAAGATTCGGGAGCAGTTTTTGTTTCGTCTATATCTTAAACAATGGCTGAGTTATAGCACTTTGAATTTCTAGCGTGGCTGGCATTTTGAATCGTCCTGATTTTTGCCACGTGATAACAGACGTATTTATGAACCGATTTGGATGTACCTTGGTGTGTACATAGTACATACAAATAACTCAACCGAGTTCGTTGACCAGCTTCATTCGTCATCTTGTTTCAAAATGGTGGTCATTTAAAAAAAATTTAAAAAAAAATAAATTTAAAATGAGATACCAAAAAATTGGAAAATGAAAAAGATTTTTTTTGTATGTGTTTGACCTTAATACAAAGATTCCGGAACAGGTTTTGTTTCGTCTACATCTAACAAAATGGCTGAGTTATAACATTTTGAATTTCTATTGTGGCTAACACTTTGAAACGATCTTGTATTTGTCACGCGATACCACACTTATTCGCCTATTTCGATGGAAGAAGGCATGTGGATAGTATACATCAATATCTCGACCAAGTTCGCTGGCCAGCTTCATCAGCCATCTTGTTTCAAAATGGCGGCCATTAAATTAAAAAAAAAATTATATTTAAAGTGAGGTGCAAAAAAATTAGAAATTGAAAAAGGTTTCTTTCTTAAGTATTTGACCTTGATATAAGAATTCAGGAGCATTTTTTGTTTGTCTTTATCTTAAAAAATGGCTCAGATATAGCAGTTTCAATTTCTAAAGTGGGTGACATTTTGAAAAATCTGATTTTTTGCCTGCGACAGCACTCGTATATATCAACCGATTCCGATATGAGTGAGCATGTGCACAGCAATTACTAAGGTCTCGACCAAGTTCACTGGTTAGCCTCATCTACCATGTTGTCTTAAAATGGCAGGCACTTTAAGAAATCGCCGAATTTGGCAGCCAAATATAAGTGACTTTAAATAAAAGCAGCTTGGATAAAGCTGACTAATTTCGCGAAATTCTCATTCATAATGATTTAGTATTGATAAAAATTAGTATTGAATCTCCTACATTCGGTTTCCACTTAATTGAGCTTCGTGTGTTTGAATAATATAAGTTGACTTTTTAAAAATAAGGAATATGAAAGCTACCTCTTCCTCCCGGCACTGGCCGGAAGGACTTTCTTTTTCTTTCTTCTGATTCTTTCGGGTTTCATATATATATATATATATATATATATATATATATATTTTTTTTTTTTTTTTTTTTTTTACCTTTCGGATTTTGCTCTTTTTCTTAAAGGGTTTTCTTAACCTCTTCTACATCTTTTAATCAGATCAAAATACCTTCAGATAATAGCACTTTTGCATACAAATCGCTCACCCGCAAAAAAAGTGACATATCTCGACAAAAAAAAAAAAATTCACAGGAGAGGCTAAAGAAGATTTGCATGTTTTTACTGATACATGGAATATATAGCACATAGTTATGCCTGCAGCAGTAAAAACGTGCATAAAAGCTTAAAACTCTTAAAAATGAAGACGTAGATGTAGTTTGGATGGTTGAGTAATTTTGCCTCCCTCACAATCCACCTTCCTTCTGTAGTCACGAATGGACATAAAGCGTAATAACGCGAGTTTCAAGATACTTACACTTATGAAATTTTTTATGTAGCTAGACGAACCTATGACAGACCTATTAGTGTAATAAAACGCAAAATGAATTTTTGCGAGATGTGCTACTTTCCTTGCGGGTGACCAAAATGACCTGCCTGAATATGTAAAAGCAGTATTCGTTGATAGAGAAAAATATCAAGCATGCTCACTACTCTTTTGTGTAAATCATTGCTCGCTTTCATGAACTTTTTACAGCTTAGTTCTGGAATAGGGTCAAGGTGCATTTTAATAATGAATAAAATCCCTGCTGGCCCGGCCTACAGGAGGAGGTAGATTTCGAAGTTAAGTATACTAATTTCACCAACAAAAACTAAATCATGATTAGAGATATACCCACTTTAACAATTTTATCTGGCCTCTTTTGAAGAGTTTTTAGTTCATTTTTAAATAAGAGCTGGTTTTATCATAATCATGTTAAGGCGGTATTCAAAAAAATTATTTTCCATGCTCAACAATTCGAAAATTTCTGGCACATCTTCAGATTCATTTTTAATAGAAAAAATATGAAACTTGCTGACTTGATTTTTGAAAAGATTTATAAGCGACGTGTGTTTTTATTTTTCTTTCAATTAATTGAAACTTGATTAATAAGCAATTATTTTCTCAGTAGGGCAATATTTTTCGTTTCTAACATAATCGCTTCGGAAAATTCGGTTCAAAATGTCCACTTTGACAACATTTTTTGAAGTATATTCTCCCTCTATCAAGAAATCGATCATTACGGTACATTATATAATTTCTGAATAAGAGAATCTACCAACTGGATGCGTTTGAAAGCAAAAATGAACTAAAAAATCAGTAAGAAAATAACCAGATTGGATTTGAATACACTCTTAACACGATGATTTGTTTTTCGACCGCTATGTATTTTTAATTTGTTTTGCTGTAAGAATTGGTCCTATCAAAAACTTGTCAATATAAATGTTGTAGATAATATTAAGAAGATATATAATAAATTCAAGCGGATGTTATATCTGGTGAATTGACAAAGTTATGGATTTTTTTTTCAACTCCCCCTTTTTGTTTTGGTTTTTATTTTATTTTTTTTTTTATTTATTTTTTTTTTTGCGGTACGAATTGGTCCTATCAAAAACTTGCCAATATAAAAGTTGTACATATTATTAAGAAGATTTATAATAAATTTAATTGGATTTGATATCTTGAGAATTGACGAAGTTATGAATTTTTTTCTCCTTAAAACCCTATTTTTGGACCCCTTGAGCCCATTTTTAATTTTATCAAAAATCCGTCGTACACAAATTTTTGACACTATTTTTAGAAGTAATAAAAACTTGAAACTGATTTGATATGTACAAAATAGAGAAGTTATGAGGTTTTTTTCGGTTTTCCCAAAACCTCTCCCTATTTCCAACCCCTTCGTCCAATTTTGCCCATTAACGAACTTGACCAAGATTTTATGCCCCTTGATTTTATGTATCAGTTTGGAAGAGATTTGTGCAGAATTATGGAAGTTATCGTGTCCAGAAGAAAGTGATATACATATATATAGATAGATAGATATAAAGTTTTTTACTGAGGGTGGTTTTGGGTTCTATGGGTCATGATCGGTGTAGATCTGCAAAAACTTTTTAGAAATTCCAACATAGGGGAGAATGTAATAGGTAGTATTTCATATGAAATCTACCTAAAATTGATATTTGGTACCTCCTGAAAAGAAAGTAAGACATAAAGATAACTTGTTTGTAATTTCGTCGTAATGAAAAAGGGTAAGAGTGAATTGTTAAATGCATCATGCAAAAGAATAGAAAAATAAAAGAGAAAATACGAGTAACCCAGGACGTAACATAACGTTGTTATAGCATTGAAAATAAGTTAGAACTGTTGAAAATCCGTTAAGTTGTTTTATGTCTTTTGAACAATATATTTTATTACGCAGTATTTTAGACGAAAGAATTTGGGAATTTAATCCGTCATAGAAGATACTTTTAAAAGACGTTGTTTTATGATTACGACATTTCCGTTATCCTTGTCATCGTTTTAAAATAGGTTTTTTAATCGTTGTTTGTTTTCATTCACCCCTAGCGTGAAATTTTGAATTTTCAATGATTTAATAGGTATTTTTCATAGCTGCAAAATTTGTTGAATCAACGTTGGATCTCCTCAACTCACTACGGAATACGTCGCGCAGCACGATCGGAATATCTTACCAGCCGCCCAACCATCCTACCTTTTCAGAAGCAAGAACATCCGCCATAGGAGTTTATCTACCAAATATGTCAGTTACAACAATAAATATATTAAGTTGGAAATTGTACGTCAAATGTGGCAAATGAGGTTCGTTCGTAGTATCACTAATTTTATAAATATTCAGATCTTGGTGCAATAGCTGTTGCACTCTTATGAAAAAATGTATGAATACAAAATTTATTACGATTATACATCTTAAATTCTGTAATACGGAAATAATATGACTCCATCTTAAATAGGACGTAACCACCACGGCAACCTAGCATCATTACCTATCCTGGGATATCAATGAATTAATTACGTATGATAGGATTTAATAGAATGAAAAAAACTTTTATTAATATCTTTTTTAGTTTTGATTTCATTTTCAACAATTTTTAAATGACTCGACAAAATTCAGAAACGATTATATATAGAGCGAACCAAAAGTCTTGCCCTGATTATAAATATTTATCATGATCAAACTATTATAATTAGACATACGTTTCTTTGGATACATTGTAAGTACTGTCGTAAATTTTTTTATAAGACCACGTACCTCAGAAAATTTCAACGTGTGCCCCCTTGGTAGATTGGAAAATGTCTAAGCGGTATTCTAGTTCCAGCCAAGTGTTCTTTAACATGTCTTCTGTTGCAGTACACACAGCAGCTTGTATCATAGTCTTCAGTTCTTCGGCGTCAGCAATTGGTGTGGCAAAGACTCTGCCCTTGATTTAGCCCCAAAAGATAAAATCAAGAGGATTAATATCTGGAGACCGCGGAGTCCAGGGTGTTGGTCCATCCCTTTCAATCCACCGATCCGGAAATGAGCTGCCTTTTTTGCACAAAAAACTACTAAAACTGACCTATCCTATGATACAACAAGTTAAATTATTATGCAAACGGTTAATTTCTAATGAATTATTGTAATCAGGGCAAGACCTTTGGTTTACCCTATATATTAAATTTCAAACCATTCGCTTGGGTAGTTTTTGCTCTAATATATTAGGAAAAACGGACCATTCGACGACTATAGGTGTGTTACGTATTTATATACTTACGAACGCACCTTAAAAGACGACTTTCGTTTGGTTTATATCTAAAAACAGTTAGAAATATTGAGACTTATAACCTTCGCTTGACTACTTGTCCAGACTTACCAAATAGTTACGATAAAGATTTTGCCGATTGCTGCACAAAAAATAGATAGAAACTGGTGTTCTCACATCTAGGTAATGTAAAAATACGAGTTCACTTATTTATTAGTTTCCTAAACGCTGTTTGTATTGACTGATTACAATTAACCCCCGATTACATGTACCTGAACTAAATCATGCTTCAAAACATTCAAACAAAAACAGCTTTGTTTGAAATTTTAAAAATTTGATGAACAAAGACAAAATGATCTTAGATTTTGCAAGAAATGTTTTATGAAATGTTGATTATCGATTCTTTCTGATGCGGTCTTTATTATCGAATGATATATTACGAGCAAATATTGTGTCTATGTGCGTGTGTGTGTGTAATCACATTTTATATATAAAACGGTTCTTACGATTTCGACTAAATCCTGTACACTACCGTTTTGGGATACGAAAATACCACTAGTCTACGTCACATTTTCGAAAAAATTCGTTGAGTAAGTCATTTGAGGGTCACTACGGGTCAAACCGTTTCAATGGGAATGGAGGTATCTAAAAAATGGTTCCAATGATTTTGACAAAATTTTTGTATCCTACCGTTTTGTGGTACCAGAAGACCATTGGGATAGATCACCTGTTCGAGAAAGGTCGACTAATATGTCATTTTGACGTCACTATGGGTCAATGCATTTCAATGGGAATGAAGGTTGAAACAGTTATTACGTTGTTGAACAATTGGCAGTAAAGAAAGTCGCCAAGTTGACAGCATTCCGCGAACTTTGACGAGATTTCGCGAAATATGGGCAAGATTGGCAAGATTCGGCGGAATCGACTTTCAACATTACCAATTTCAAAAGACATCCTTGGCACGAAATGAAACAATGTCGCCAAATTTGGCGACATTTGGCATAAAAAATTGGCTAGTACTATTTAGTTATCTATATACATACAGTTCGGAATGGTTTTATCCCATTCAAATCAAGGGAACTGCTTGCGCATCTTCATCCAGCAAATAATTATTGATTGCGAAATCCAGAAAAATATCAATAAAGGATAGAAACAAATTTTATCCTGTATTTAAATAGAACAGTGCTAAAGCATATGCACACCTTTCTTATAAAATGTCGCCTTCTGCATTAACGAAGACGTCTTAAATTTATGACACGTGTGAGCGTAGAATAGATCAAACAGCTCAACATATCGTTTCTGTACGAATATAATGATAAGGACTATAAAATTTTGCTGTTACAAATAAAAATTTCCTGGTATTACAATGGCTCTTGCCTAATAACATTTTGCATATTCATGGATTCTGCGTTAGGATTTCTTTTAACAATAGATACATATTTAAATTTCACAATCCTCCCTCCCACCCACCCCCCACACACAAAAAAAAGTTTTACTATATGAGAGACTATGTTTTAAAAAATCCCAAAATTGACGTATAGATCCAAATGGATAAATCCAATGTATCCAATGGATAATTTGATCAAAATAAAATACATATTTAAATTTGGTAATCCCCCCCCCCAAAAAAAAAAAAACTATATGAGAGACTATGTTTTAAAAAATCCCAAAACTAACGAATATATCCAAATGATAAATCCAATTTATCAAAAGAATAATGTGATCAAAATAAAATACATATTTCATGTTTTGTGGCTAAGATTAAAATGTGCTCAAAAATATTTGTTTCTCAAAGTACTGGTACATTCCAAAATTATCAACCGGTAAACAAAATGGTAAAGACATCATTGTATATGGCAAATATTGCAATATTTGCTTTGAAGAAAATAAAAAGAAATATTTTATGTTTTGTAGCTAAGATTAAAATGCAGACAAAAAATATGCGTACGTCAAATATTGGTACATTTCAAAATTATCAACCAATGGCCACAGTGGTAAAGACCTCATTGTATATAGCGATACCCTATCAAAGATTTCACAGAAGATACTGTTTCATATCAAATACGGAATCGCAATATGGAACCTTCTCTTTAGCGCACTAGGGGGCTCGGCCCCCTACGAGCTACGCTCGCCAACCCCCGTCCAGACATCGCAGACTCTAAATGCACGCTAATTTGATCGGCTTTAAAAAGATTTCGAAAGATTGAATTATAATTAAAAAAAGAGTGGCGATCTCCCTATAAACGAATTTCTATTCATTTCTCTTTGATTGGGGAATTTTAACGCCAAATCCGCTGCGGTACTACTTGATTATCCTGTCGACCAATTTCGCCAAATTATATAAATCGCCAAACCACTCGCCAAATTATACAAATTCATATAATTTTTATTTTAAATAACGAAAGAACAAATAAATTCATACAACATTAATAAAAACACAAATAAAACGTCGAAATAAAAATAACTTGATGACGTATACACGTGTAACAACATTTCAAAATAAGCTAATATAAAAGGAATTAAGTAAAGAGAGTCTTTGTCTCCTGGTATTTTTTAACAAAGCGAAAAGAAAGTTCTTTTAAATGAGACATTTTAAATTAATTCTCAAAATATCAAATAAATGTCTAGCGCAATTTCTAAATTTAAACTTTTTTGCAATATTATTTTGTGTTCATTTTATGTAATAACTATAATGTGACGTAAATATGACGTAATTTCTCCTAAGACTTCTAACGCATGTTAATGAATTTATTATTTTACAATATCCTTTCTCTTTTAAAATTCACGTGTATACTTTTTATGACGTAATTTTTAATAAGTTCCTGCTTTTTATACGTAATTATTTAATTCTAATTTGAAAGTTTTTTCCTGTTTATAATAGTCACGTGTAAATAAATTTTTAATTTGAAGCAAACATTATTGCTTGCGCTTTTTATACAGTTGGCAACAGTTTAAATTAGTACAATTTTCTGAAATCTGTAAAAAATATCTCTAGAAATGCTGAAAATTTGAATTTAAAATAGAAATAAAAACTGAAAAAATGAGTCAAAATAAAAAAATTAATGCAATCTGCACTCCGACAAATTCTAACGCATAAAATGATCTAAAAATGATTACACTGCCATGTATTTTTTTTTTTTGCTGCTATAAAACTTTTTTAGTGGAACGATTTTGTCCAACTTTAGCATTAAATAACTCTTAAAATAATTCTTCGATTTGAAAACTGTCTACATCAGCGTGTTTATCAAACATTTCTGTATAAAACCACCGATTTTCATATTTTTGTATGCATTATTTTTGTTAATATTAACGAAGAAAGGCCTCCGGTCACAAAAAAATCAAAACCGGCGGCGGCGGTGACAGCGGTAGTTACTTTTTTTTAGAATAGAGAGATGCTAATGTCTCTTTGCAAGGGCAACTTAATGAACTGAGGAATAGGTAGCTAAAATTGAATGAAATGATCGAAGTTTTGATTACAAAATGAAATTACTACTTCGGATTCGGTATCTGAAAGGCGGTTGCAAAATACTTTATTGTTTTAAATAGCATATACAGTTATCTCATTAATTGTTCTTGTATTTTAGTATATGAATCCCAAACAGTATTTATTTTAAAAACGGTAAGACGAACTTTTAACGTATGTACTTTTTTTCGGCATATGTTAAAATAATATGCTTTGCATTCGAAAGAAATTATTAACTCAAATATGCATTTCTTTTTATCATTGGAGAAATAAAGTAACTTTATTTTGCATCAATAAGTAACTTAGTATACTTTGAAATACGCTTATAACAGCATAATTTCAATTATTTTGTTTTTTGAAAAATAAGCATCGTAAATCTCGGGCAATTACACTAAGCGAAAGTAAAATAGAATTCCTCAAAGGAGGGGAGGGGAGACTCGACGGACCCAAAAATGATGTGAGCCTCTTTTTGTATACTGTAAAAGTTCGCTTTTCTTTAATTTTTCTTAGAAAATTTCGGTAATTTACTATCATTTTTCAAATAAATGTACTTAATAAAGTTAGAAAATAATTAGTTTACGCAAGTAATCTTGATTCAACTCAAAACTGTAAATTTCGCTGCCTATTTACTAAAATACAATAAAGTTTTTCTACTTATTTAAAATAGTTGAAACTATTTAATACATTTGTTGCACATATTTTGCGGTTTAAATCTATTTTGAAATTTTATTAAAATCTTGAAAAAGTATTTTCAAATAAAAATGATACTACAACAATTCACATGAAAACGTCAAATTATCAGAATGCGCATTCCAAATATCCTTCCTAAAAATTTATTCTATATTTATAAAAGGAAAACAGAGGTTTTTTTATTAAATTTGTTCTAGAACTGGTTTATTATTCATAAGACAAGCCTACAAGCGTTATATTACGAAATACTTGGACGGTTTGGAATTTCTAAAGAACTTGAGCTTTTGCAAAACTCATATATCTTTATTTAAAATATAGAAAATTTTCATGTTTAGAATACCGCACTGATCTACGAAATATATCTATATATTGAATGGCTTTGTCATTTGAAAAGGGTTTAATAATATGTTAGTAAACATAATAAGTGCAACGAAGCAACATTTATTATTTTCTATAAAAATGCTGGATAAAAGGATAATTTAATTGTTTGAAATTATCATATGTTTTTCGAAATAAGCTCATAATTTTTAACATGTACAAAGACATATAGTAAATTTTTTCAAATATGTTAGCTTGTGAATAATAATAAAATTATGGAAAATGTGTCAATTCTTTTAATCAATGTTATAGAAATCTCTATAACTATCCCATAAGAAGTTATATTCGTATATTATGTTTGTATGAAACTAAAAACCCCTGATCTTTATAAAATTTAAAAAAAAAAACGCATTTGAAAAGTTTCCATTTAATATCTGTTTTTATAAGGAAATAATATGTATATATATATTTATTTAAACATATGTATAATCCTATTTATGTGCGTCCAAATATGAAATACTTTGATAATTTAAATTTATCTAAAAACTAAAACATGTGAATATATTTTTACACTTTTGCGTACTTTGAATATTTTTTGACATTCTTACATAAGTTGAGTGCTCTAGATATGGCCACATCTCTATTGTGAGTTAGGTATCACCAAAAATGGTTAGATGACATCAGCATACAAGGAAGGGCCACTTATAATATAATATCCTTTTTATCCAGCCAAGTTGTGCAATATGACACCAGTTACGTGTTTTCTGTTTTACGTGTGACTTCCTCTTGTTTTTATGTGGCAAGTCTGCCTTTTTTATGCATGTTTAAATAAAAAAAATCATGAATGCCATCGTACTCTTTTCAGTTATTAAATCTCTTTCGATTGGTGTTGTCATTGATGGATATGTTTTACGTACTGCGCCTAATCAAACAATTTACGTGAAATCTGATCTGCTCCTGATATGGTCACTGGGGTAGCAATTTAAAGGTAACTTGACTGACTTTTTTTCCGTCGGATTTATACTCTTCCCTACAATGATTTCATTTTTTATATAATAAATCTAATGTCAATTTTGCTAGCAACTTCATTTATTATTAAAAAATATATATACTGTTTTAATTTCGAATAGCAAAAATAATTATTCGGTGTCATTTTTATGTATTTTACACCACAATTATTTAATTTAGCAGACCATCACTAAGAAATAGAAGAAAATCAAGATTTGTGAAACATGGAACACTGTTGGCCATATCATGTGGGCATGTTTCTGATATGGACACTATGCAGACTTTCGAATACACTATATGGCCAAAGGTGACCGGTCAATTGCAATTTTAGACGTTTTGTTAAATATCTAGAAAAATACATGAAGAATTAACCTGAAACTGCAGGTGTGTAAACAGTATAGTATAGGTCATGTATTTCCGGGAAGATTTTTTTCCGAAACCCCATAGGGGGCCTTCAACAAATTGAAAATGAACGAATATCTTTTGGATAATTCTGTAAAAACTAATGTAGCAGAAGCGTTCAAACTCGAGGTTATTAATAAGTGGCTTATTGTAATATACTGTGTTTATTTTTATGAGGATAGCATGTATACTCTAGAGAAATTAAGGTTTTTATAAAAACAGTTCCAAATTTCGCCAAGTTTTTTGCTTATATTTTGCAGAGTTCTTAATATAAAAAAAAAGTTCTTTTCAGAAAACATGACAAACAACATTGTACACAATACTCTGCAATCATAATTAAAGAATAATAAAAATTGGATGAAAAATGAGCAGGTTTATTAAAAAATGTTTCACTGCGCATGCTCGAATGCAATCAAAGTATAATATGCATAATGTAACAACTAAGTATATAGAGAAACTTTTGTGAAAGTCTCAAAATCATAGCTTGAAAATTCTGAAAATTATCGTCGATAGAATAAGCTCTATATCCGTTGTTCCCAAAAAGAGGCAAAAATATGAGAGGTTGTATCAAATATCTGTTGATTAGTGTCAAGATAACGCACACAATATTTCACGTACTACTACTATATTTGGATACAACCCCTCGTCTTTTTGATAACTATTATATTTTTGTTCCAAAATAAAAATACCACAAGCATATGGCTGAAACTCTTAAATTTCGACAAAAGCAACCCCCCCCCCCCCAAAAAAAAAAAGATAAAATAAAATAAAATAAAAATAAAAATTTGCAGTATTTACTAATATTTATTTATACATTTTCTGTCATCTATACATACCCTGTTACAACATCATAAAAGAAGAAGTAATAATTTATGAAAACAAATTCACTAGCTGACACGAAAAAAAGCGGTAAATTTCTCATAATAGGGTTCCATGCTGACGCCAAATAAAGTTTTGTAATGGATTTTTAGGAAAAAATCATTATTTGCACAGTCATATAATGAGGCGTTATTTTCAAGGTAAACATTGAGTGCTAACAAAAGAGTGGTTTAAAACAAACTGTTTTTCTTTATTTGATATTCTAGCTGAAACTATACCTCTAAATTAATCAGATTACTAACTAATAATTCGTCAACGGAAGACAGGGACATTCTTCTGTATATCTTGTATTTAATACTTGAAAGGTAATCAGTTAATGATAATTGCATATTATCCAGGAGTTGAAGATACAACTGTGCCAACAATAGCGGCAATAATACTAATTAATCCTTGCTTTTTGACAACCATACATTTTCTATTATAGTTTAAGTTATTTTGTAAATTATAAAGTTGCTCTCAAAAGTATTTTGACAAAGACAATAATTGACTTAATTAAAAACAATAATAAAATACAAAAATCAAACATTTATTTTATTTGATCTTATGCAATGTTTTACATAATTTTAGTAGTTTAACTCTCATTTGATGAAAAATAACGCGAAACCCAAGTAAATGATATCAGAAAAATGATAAATCAAAAGTATTCTGACATAAAAATAAAAACTTGAATCTAAAACAATAATTATCAAATATAGTAATGAGTCAGTCAATATTTAGCAGCATATCATCTGTCCTTTATGACAGCCGTACAACGCGTAGACATTAAGTCGACTAATTCTAGTATTTTAGTTTTATATAAAGTTTTATATAAATCTAGTTTTATATAAAGCTGTCTTATTTGAATAATTTTGGCATCTTGCCGTATGATCTAACTCCTCCCATAGATGCTCTATGGGGTTCAAATCCGGACTTTTTGCCACAGCGTTTCATACACTGGCGGAAAAAAAATCCCAACACCAAGAAAGACTTGTGTTAGATAAACGAAATTTGGTAGGCGTGTTTATACATATGAAAGACGACATCGATTGAAATTTCGCGCTTTGCGCATAAGTGTGGCACTAGTAGCGCCACTCAGAACTTGCAGATCAGGTTTACTTTAAATGCGTGTTGTAAAGTTCGTAGGCGTTATTTAGCTTCGAAATGTGGCGTATTGAGTTGATGTTATCCAAGAATGTCTTTAACGAGACGAAGAAGCCACTGTCAACAGCTCATCGAGTTGGAACGATGTCGCATAATCGGGCTACGAGAAGCTGGATTTTCTTTCCACGATATTGCAGAAAGACTTGGCTGGAATTTATCCACTGTGCATGATTGTTGGAAGTAGTGGTCAAGGGATGGTACTACCTCAAGAAGACCAGGTTCCAGGCGGCAACGTGGCACTCCTGAGAGGGAAGATCGCCGTATTCGGCGTACGACTGTGGCGCATCTTACTGCGTCTGCGGCAGAAATTCGAGCTGCAGTTGGTACCACAGTGACACAACGAACTGTTAGAAATCGGTTACTTCAAGGACAGCTCCGAGCCAGGCGCCCTGTAGCGTGCATTCTACTGACTCCAAGCCATTGATGTTTGTGACGCACTTGGTGTCAGGCCAGAGCTCATTGGAGGACGGAGTGGAGATCTGTTGTGTTTTCTGATAAAAAAGAAACACAACAGATCTCCACTCCGCCCACCAATGAGCTCTGGCTTGACACGAATGGCGTCGCAACCGGCAATGGTTTCGGGTCAGTAGAATGCACGCTACAGGGCGCCTGGCTCGGAGCTGTCCTTGAAGCAATCGATTTCTAACAGTTCGTTATGTCACTGTGGTACCAAATGCAGCTCGAATTTCTGCCGCCGACGCAGTACGATGCGCCACAGTCGTACGCCGAATACGGCGATCTTCCCTCTCAGGAGTGCCACGTGGCCGCCTGGAACCTGGTCTTCTTGAGGTAGTACCATCCCTTGACCACTGCTTCCAACAATCATACACAGTGGATAAATTCCAGCCAAGTCTTTCTGCAATATCGCGGAAAGAAAATCCAGCTTCTCGTAGCCCGATTATGCGACCTCGTTCCAACTCGGTGAGCTGTTGACAGTGACTTCTTCGTCTCGTTAAAGACATTCTTGGCTAACATCAACTCAATACGCCACATTTCGAAGCTAAATAACGCCTACGAACTTTACAGCACGCATTTAAAGTAAACCTGATCTGCAAGTTCTGAGTGGCGCTACTAGCGTCACACTTATGCGCGAAGCCCGACATTTCAATCGATGTCATCTTTCATATGTATAAACACGCCTACCAAATTTCGTTTATCTAACACAAGTCTTTCTTGGTGTTGGGATTTTTTTTCCGCCAGTGTAAAATCACTTACGTACTTGAATTTGTGTTTCTTGTCATTATCTTTCTGAAAATACCACTGAGCAGGCATGTTTTGTTTAGCGTACGGTAGTATGTGAGTCTTTAATGTATCAGCATACATGAACCGATCCGTATTTACATCAATTCGAACTAAGGATCCAACTCCGCTGAGTGAAAAACACCTCCAAGCCATCATATTGCCGCCTTCAGGTTTGACGGTGGGTATTTATATCGAACATAATATTTTTAAGCAGATTTCGTATGAAATACTACCTATTACATTCTCTTCTATGTTGGAATTTCCGAAAAGATTTTGCAGATCTACACCAATCATGACCCCTAGAACCCAAAACCACCCACAGTAAAAAACTTTATATATCTATATATCTATCTAATATATATATATATATATATATATATGCATCACTTTCTTTTGTACACGATAAATTCCACAATTCTGCACAAATCTCTTCCAAACTGATACATAAAATCTCGGTCAAGTTTGTTAATGGGCAAATTCGGACCAAGGGGATGGAAATAGGGAGGGGTTTTGTGAAAACCGAAAAATCCCCATAACTTCTTAATTTTTGTACATATCAAATCAGTTTAAAGTTTTTATTACTTTTAAAAATAGGGCCAAAAATTTATGTGTCACAGATTTTTGATAAAATTAAAAATGAGATCAAAGGGCGGGGAAAATAAGGTTTTTCGGAGAAAAAAAATCATAACTTCGTCAATTCTCAAGATATCAAATCCAATTAATTTTATTATAAATCTCCTTAATATTATCTACAACTTTAACATTCAAAAGTTTTTGATAGGACCAATTCGTACCGCAAAAAATAATAATAAAAACGAAAACAAAAAGGAGAGGTTGAAGAAGAAAAAAATCCATAACTCCGCCAATTCACAAGATATAAAATCCACATGAATTTATCATATATTTTCTTAATATTGTCTACAACATTTATATTGACAAGTTTTTGGATAGGACCAATTATTACAGCAAAAAAAAAAAAATAAAATAAATAAATAAATAAATAAAAATACATAGCGGTTGAAGAAAAAAATCTTATTAAGGGTGCATTCAAATCCAAACTGCTTATTTTCTTACTCATTTTTAAATTCATTTTTGCTCTCAAGGGCATCCAATTGGTAGATTCTCTTATTCAGAAACTATATAATGTACCGTATTGATCGATTTTTTGATAGAGGCAGAATATATTCCATAAAATGATGTCAAAGTGGACCTTTTGAACAGAATTTCCCAAAGCGTTTGTATTTCAAACGAAAAATATTGTCCTACTGAGAAAATAATTGTTTATAAATCAAGTTTTAATTACTCGTAGGAAAAATAAAAACACAGGTCGCTTATAAATCTCTTCAAAAATCACGCCATTAAATTTCATATTTTTTCTATTAAAAATGAACTGAAAATGAGCCAGAAAATTTCGAGTTGTTGAGCATGGAAAAGTATGTTTTTCAATACCGCCTTAAGATGATTCGGATATAACCAGCTATTATATAAAAATGAAATAAAAACTCGTCAAAAGTGGCCAGATAAAATTGTTAAAGTGGGTTATCTCTAATCATGATTTAGTTTTTGCTGGTGAAATTAGTATACTTAACTTCGAAATCTACCTCCGCCGGTAGGCCGGGCCGGCAGGGATTTTTTTGTTTTTAGGACGTCGAATGTACTCGATTGCATCAGAGGATACTAAATTAAACTTCCTTTCATCGCTCCACAAAACATTAGACCATTCTCCACTTTTCCACGATTTATGCCGTTTTGCAAATGTAACCTAGCCTCCCTATTCTTAGTAGATAACTTAGTTTTGCTGGTCTTCTGCCATGTAAACCGTAGAGGTTTAGGCGTCGTTTGACAGTTGAAACGTGTATGTCTATGCCATAATTTTCGTTCAATTCATTTTTTTTATTATTACAGCGGACTTACGACAATCACTTGTAGATATGATTTTTATAATACAGTCAATATTGCAAGTTTTTTTTTTTTTTTTTTTTTCGAATGGCGACTTCCAGTCTTATTTCCAATGCATTTCTGTTTATTAAAAACTTTATTCTATGTAATAATAAATTGCCGAGACACGTTAAAAGAATGAGCAAATTTTGCTTGCAGTCTAACTTTCTTAGGTGCAGTCTACCTTTCTTAAGCACAACGGCTTTTCTAGAATTACTGGAATCACTTTACGTTTCGGCATTTAAAAATAATCACAATAAGTAAATATAAACACTAATCGAAGCCTATAGCTCCACTGACGCCTTCAACAATCAAATACAAACTAATTGTCAAAATACTTTTGAGCTAAGGAGGAGTCACATTTCTTCGGTGGCGCCGAATGTAAATAAACAACATGAAATTTGATACATTTGAATAATTGCTGTCATAGTGTTCTCCATTATACGGAATATATTTTCATTCATATTTTTATATTAAATAAAATAAGAGAGAATATAGGGTTGTCAAAATACTTTTGAGCGCAACTGTAGTTTATAATTCATAATTTTTCGTTATTTATTTATTATAGTTTACTTGTTATGATTTATTTGTTTCATTTCAGTTTAGTTTTATAGCAGTTGTCATTTTTAACAATGCTATATATTTATGTTAAATTACTGTTTTAAACCGGACAGGCAATGGTACATAAGATTCGCAATTGACGATAATTTTTGGTAATCTGCAGGGAGTTGCCAAATTTGACAGACTCGCACAGAGGGATGATAGTAGACATTAAGAGGATGAAAAATTGCTACGGAACATGGGGTATTAAACCACATATTTAGTCACAAATACAGTGCGTTTCTTCCTAACTGAAATTGTGTTGAGAACAGTAATTTTAAGAACAATTAAAACACTGCAATGAAAATTCAACAATATGTATCCTTTTTGTGTAAAATGTTATGGCCTCACAAACGTTCTGGAAAAACAGGGTGCTCAAGCAATCGATAATACAGTATGGACCGATAATCGCAGTCCAAAATCTGGAGCGTGAATACTGCTGGCGCGTATAATTGAAACTTCTACTACTTTTTTTTATATTATGCCATTTGTAATAAAGGTGAAAATGTGTATTAAAAGATTTTTATAAAATACTTCCGATTTTTTAATTTTATTACCATCAAGCCTAACTGAGTTAGGGTAAAACACCCCGTATTTTTGATTAAATACGTGGTTTGCGAACCCATGTTCTATTGTAGTTTTTATCCTCTTAATGCTACTATCACCCCTCTGAATTTGTCTGTCAAATTGAAAAACACCCTGTATATTCAGAGCATGAATAATACGCAAGAATCCAGTAATTTTAATCTTATATCATGGATGTCCGGGAAGACAGAGAAGACAAGCAAGGGTGTGGTGGGGACTGAGAGTATTAAAATCGCTCTTCTACAGAAATTTTATTTTCCGAATTCCCGTATATTCTACCATTTATTTTGTATGCCGATCTAAATGGTTCACAAAAAGCTCAAAGATATATCTGAAAGATAAAAACAATGTCACACTTCCAACATAATTTTTTTATCAAATGAAAGATGCCGTTATAAATTTAATTTAAAGGGAAAGCGTTTGACATTTATTTGAACAGTTCGGCAATTTAGCTTGAAAAAGAAGAAAATTGTGATAAACATTCAATTCTACTTTTAATTTGTAAGAATTTGAACGTAATTTTCGCTCACATTTTAGAAACTGAATACATATACAGTAAACTCTGTGTAAGGCGGAATATTGGGACCGAGAAAAATTTCCGTAGTAGACAATATCCGCCTTAAAATTTCACTCTATATGTCTATAGATTCGCAAGGACTAGAATATCTTTCCGAGTTAGACAGATTTCCGTCTTACACAGAGTCCGCCTTACAGAGAGTTTACTGTATATCAGGATCAATAGTTTTTCAAAATGTTTCATTTGATTTAAAAAAAAAAAACAATCTTGCGTTTTTAGGAAACTATAAAAAATTACAAAATTATTTTTACATTTTCATAAACCTAAAAAAAGCGAGAATATTTTTGCTTTCATATTCCTGAAGCGAATTGTTGATATCGTTTTCTACCATATTTTGTACAGCAAAATGTTGATAATTAAATATGTAGAAATTCCAAACAAAAGAATTGAAAATTTAAAACTTTTCAATCCAATATTCTAGGAAGTGATTTATTTATTATACTTTCATAATAGCCTTTTTTTTTAAATACGTAACTCTAAAGTGTTGAGAACAATGCTACAATGTTTCCTCACAACCACTTCTGGTAACATCTTAAAAGATTCTATCTGTTTGTAAATAAAATACAAAACATTTTTTAAATTTAAATTTTAAGAAAAGGTGTTTGATATCTTTATTCGAAAAAATCGACAGTTTAGGTTGAAATAGAAAAAAAAAACTGAACCAAACTGTTTGCTCTTTACTTGTAAGAATCCGAAACTTACGTTCACTGATTTTTGAGAAATTGAAATGTATTTATCAAATTCGAAATTTTTTGGAAAAGTTTGATTTAAAAATAAATATATTTTTTTGCGTAAGATTTCAAAAATTACAATATTTGTTTCTGTGTTTGTGAATCAATATTACTTTTTCTACTGGCAGACCTGCTCGATGTTTCCTTTGTTAACCACCTGTGACTCCTGGTTAAAATAAACTAAGCAGCCTAAAATTAGGCCAGTGGCGTAGAGGCCTGGACGTCTGGCTACCGCGCAACAGCTGCAGATTTCGACAACCAGGTTCACAGGTTATTTCACAGTTAATCAACTAAATTTACTTCTTGATATAATTTTCAATTTGGGAAACTAAAAAAGGAAAATTTTCTCCTTTCAGTGAAATATTTTTGCTTACGGTATTCTTTCCAGGCCAAATTCTTGAATGTGTGATTTTCCATCATGATACATAAAATATTTTGAGAGTGACCAAAATAAGGATTTACGTGAAAATCATCATGGGCGTCATAAACTGACACCTATACACTTTTCTGAAGCCCTGCGGCGTAGTTGTTCGGGAATCTCTCTACCGCGGTGCAGATCAACAGTACAATAACTGGCTGCAGACAGGGCAAGGTTGACTCAATCATTCTTCACATCGGGGTGCATAAAATGTCTCCCAATATTGTTTGGAATCTAAACCCTGAAGGCCCAGTATTAGGCTGGCCACTTGACCGGTACGTATGATGCACAACAACTCTAAGACCGTGGTCAAGAAAACAGGGTTAGGCCCCAGCACATGACTTTTAATGGATTGTAATGGCGAACACAATAACAAAGCTTTGTAAGTTCGCATACATAAAGCATTCTAATGACAATAATAAAAAAATGCCCTTACTTTAAAGCAATAACATTATCATAGTAAAATCCGTCAATGTTTAAAACGAGATTGCATCTTTTCTTTACTACGTGTAATACGTATATAATGTATACATATAATAATACGACAAATCTGTAAAACAAATGAATTAAAACCATCAAAATGACATAGGATTTACTGAATTTCTATTTCGTATGGCTTGAAAAATAAATCCTTTTGCTGCATCCATTACAGACGGTTAGTTCAGAACGGCAAGATGCCTCCACAGATAATAAAACATCACTTTAAAATGGAAACTTCGATGAATAGATCGAAATAAAGTCATTTTCTTGTTGTTGTGTTTTTATAGAATGTTTTAAGGAAAGTTTTACGTTTTACGTCATTTTAACCCGCTTATAGTAAAAGTTTCGAATTTTATACACGAAAAATGCAGTTTCTGCTCTAACTCAAAAATTGGTGAGAATTGGTCTGAGAATTTTTTTTAAGTAGCCGGTATTTTTCATCTAGTTCTGAAACTATGTACGTCTCATTACGTGCAAATTTGTCAAAAGTGGAAGATTTAAATATACACAGAAACTTTGATTTATATATACAGGGTGCAATATGTTATCTATCGCCGACCTTTAATTTCTCAACCGTTGGTCGTAAACATATAGTTCCATTTACAAAAAACTTTTCAAATGAGCTAAATATTCATGTTGTGGCATTATTTAAAGTAAAAAATCAATTTTATAAAAATTACGAAATCTAACTTTTTATACGGTCCCCCAGTCCCTAAAGTTATATTTAGTAAAAGTTTACACATATCATAACAAATATAACACAAAAAGTTTGACATCTGTACTGAAAAAATTGACACAATTATCAAATTTAAAAGTTTGGGAATTTTGCACATGATTTTGTCTTTCATTAAGGGATCAGTTAAAAGATGAATTAAAGTAATTCGAGATCAAAGTCACTGTGCAATGTCCTTTTTACTGCGAAACCACCTTTAGCCGGTATTGCCAAATCGCGGAATCACCAAAGAGTGTTATTTCATCTAAAAATTTGAGTTAACTTTTATGGGTCGAACAACATTCAAATGTCAAAGTAGGTAGAATCGACAACCGGAAAATAAAACATACTTACTAAGGACTAGATAAATGGCAGTGGAATTGCACACTGATTTTGATCTTGAATTACTTTAAATTCGTCTTTTAACTGATCCCTCAATGAAAGACAAAATCATGTGCAAAAATCTCAAACTTTGAAATTTAATAACTGTGTCAATTTTTGTAGTACAGATGTCAAACTTTTTGTGTTATATCTGTTAAGATATGTGTAAACTTTTACTAAATATAATTATAAGGACTGGGGGACCGTATAAAAAGTTAGATTTCGTAATTTTTATAAAATTGATTTTTTACTTTAAATAATGCCACAACATGAATATGTACCTCATTTGAAACGTTTTTGTAATTGGAACTATATGCCTACGACCAACGGTTGAGTAATTAAAGGTCGGCGATAGATAACATATTGCACCCTGTATATATATATATAGTCAAAATGAAATCACATGTATGGAAATACAGTTAAATTAAAAGATAAAATATATTAAATGAATGATGAAAATATAAAGTAACAAATATATGATTGTGATATGGAATCGTCAGAGAAGTCTCATATGCCCAATTCATAGTGAAGACATATTATTCCATTGAACAGTGTCCGTATGAGGTCCAGAGATGACAATATTATGCTCCATAACATATTTAAAAACCCAAGATGATTGAAATACATTATGAACTAAATGAAAATACAATTAAACAAGTAAGAAAAATCATGCGTTAAGCATAGATTATGAAACACTTTCCAACCATTCCAGAATGCTTTAACAAAACTTCGTTATTTAGGGAAATAATGTAAATAAGATAAGTAAACATTTTAGAAGACGCATAAAACGTTTGAAAAACTAATTTCAGCAGTTACCGTCCATAGCCAAATATGTATTCCAATTATTTTGAACAGCCCTGAATTTTATCTGTAGGTTGATATATATACTATATAATGGGGGAATTTGTTTAGCAAGAAAACACATAACAGGTTGAAATTTCTCTTTCAGCATTTTATACTAATTGATGGAAACATACTTCTATACGTTTGTACAAACCTGTTGTTAATCTAGTTCCTTTATTACACGCCACTATTTAGCTAAAGTTTAATTCAAAATAAAACACTCTTAAAACTACTCGAATCACATTTCCAGAAATTATCATTTATAGACGGCCATGTATCCAATTCTTTGCGTGACCCTGTATGTTATTTTATCTACGTTCTACAAACATTTCTTAGTAAACTAAATGCAGTTCAGCGTAAAAATGCATAAATCATTTAAAAACCACCTTTAAGTAATTTGCTTAAAGGTGGTTTTAAGCAAATTGCTAGTAAGCAATGCCAGTAATCATTACGAATTCTTTTGTATAGCCCTGTATATGAATTACAGCAGTTATACACACCATATACAATGCATAAATGTAGTGAAACATAAAAGAACACAACATAATTAAAAATGTATTTTCAGCAATCATCGCTACTGCACAGTACTTAGGATACAATATAGTATCTGAAATATTTTGTGTGTCCCTGTAAGTGCTATGCTTTTCGTACTATACATGAAATAAGTTATAGTAAACTTCAGCAACGGTTATCAATTTCATTATACATGAAATAATTTAACAGAATTAAAATACGCCGGAAAAATTTCCCTCCACCCCTATATCATTATGTAACGCAATTATTTTGTGTGGCTCTGTAAATGAATAATAGCTATTCTTTGTACCGCATATTCTACAGAATGCATACTTTAGTGCACTTGATAAATGCATGCCAATTATATTATGTTTGAAAGCATGTAACATCATTAAAAATCCTTTTAAATGATTTTTTCCCGTAGGCCGTAATGTAACGGAAAACTTTTGACTGCCCCTATAAATGAACTAAACATGCTACAAACTTCATTTGAAATAGGGTTCGTGCTATTGCAGAGGTCACTAGCATCCAAAGATTTCAGAACAATCCGAGTATATTTACGTGAGTTAGCGCGCGGACAGACGGCCGGACTAACTGATGTCATAAACATTTTTCAAATTTGTTGAAAAATGCTAAAAACACTAAAATCTTAAAAATAATAACAAAAACAGATTAACAAGCAAACAAATTGTCATAGAGTCAAAGAGTCTCATACCAACATTATATACCTTATGCTAGTTAAGGGCTACTTCACTCAAGAGAAAACACCTGTTCGGTAATGTTAATCCTTTGGATGAAATTTTTAGTTCGATACAGTATTTAGTCCGGTAAGATAGTTCGCTTGCATTTACATATTTTTAAATGATATTTTGCATTGAGTAGCTGAGGTCTATATGTAGAAAGGTCGTTTTTTAATTTTCGATTTACTTTGTCGGTTTTTTAAATGATAATACTTTCACTTTCGAAACCGGTTCCGAAAGTAAAAGTATCCTAATATAAGAGCTGTAAACAAATCGAAAAAGTAAAAAATGGTCTCATCTAGATAACGCAAAAAATTTTTTTCAAAGGTATTGAAATGCAAACGACCTATCTTAAAAATTCCATCGGATTAACTTTTTCGAGTGAGTGAAGTAGCCTCTTAAGTACCATTATCCAAGTTGAGAAGAGAAGGAAGACGAGTAAACATAAAAGAACTTGAGTTGTCATCTACAATTGGTATGAATAACTACATTACTATTATCTATATGTAAGCAAATATATGAGACAAATGGGTAAGAAAACGGCAAACGATAATACGTTATTAAATATCTTGATAGAAATAAAATAATATGAGGATAAAATGAGGATAAGGTAAAAAGAATATAATAAAGACCGAAAAATTATTTATATTATTAAAAACTTATAGCATGATGTATGTAGATGTTAAATTAGCATTAAATAACTACTATATCACGCCCATCGAAAATGAGGTAATGTTGATCTGCGTTTCATTTTCATAAGCCTTCATACAAACAAACAGAATAAAGGTTTTATTATTAATAGGTATGTATTGTAGAAAAGTATATTTCAAAAATGACAAATGACTTCTATAAATTCAAACGATGAGGATATTTTTGTTACTCAATATTCAATTCCTGAAATAGTTCAACTATGAATAAAAGCTCCTATTCTAATCTATAGAATTAAGAAATGGAAAATCAGTGAAAATTACGTCATGTTGACGCAGTGATATCAATTTTTCTCCTTAGTTCCATTAATGTAAAATTATATTTCAAGCTAAGCATAACGTCACCAGAAGAAAACTTTTCAAACGTACTTTATAGATGTACTTTTATGCTAAACCACAGTATAATCAAATACAAATATTTTTTCTATTTAATTATAATGAAAAAAAAAACTAATAAAGTCATAATGCATTAAGATAAAATAAACCCAATAGAGAATATTCTCGTGATGTCGGAATAAATATGAATTTTTATTAGCTTATAAAAACAGGAAACGAGAGCATTCATATTTTTTACTGAAAATAACTTGCAAATGAAAAAATGCGTCCAAAAAAGCCACGCGTCTGAATATTTTGCATAATTTTACTTTTATCTGAATGAAAGTTATCCGATTGTCACCATTTTGAAAAAATTTTATAAACAACTTTTAAAATAAAAATAAAAATATAAAAAGGGAAATATCAAAATGGAAATATTAAAAATAATAGCTAGTGCGAACACATCTGCAAATGAACAGGTTTCATTAAAAAACATAATTAACAAAATTGGTTCAGCAGAAAACTCAGGGCAAGTGACTAAATAAAACAGCTTCATGTTTTAAATATATAGATGGCACGTTTCGCCCCGGAGTGGTGCCTACACTTTCCAACACTTGGGCTTTATATAAAGGCAATTATTAAAATAAACGGGATACGATTAAAATTGAGTCAAAGGCGCCATAATGTACGATAATGTATGGTATATAAATTTGTAAGTGATTAGCGCACCTTCTTTTCTTTTCCATTAAATGATTTAAACTTTATTTACCAATACCGATCTCAGCCATCGTTACTGGCATTTCAATTTTTCTTTTTGGGAAGGGGGAGGGAATGATTTTTATGTAATTTTAATGATTTTTTTTTATTTGTATATCTCTTTATCTCTGTATGTAAGCTATTTTATGGCTAATATGAAGATTAAACCACACACTTTCTTTGTGGAATTCTGGGCATTTGGGACCCGAAGATTCTGTCTAGGTTCTACAAATATCCATTATTGTTTCTCTGCTCATTTTGTTTATTTATTTATTCTACTTTTCAAATCTATTTTGAATATGTTAAGGGGAACAATTTAATTGACAATGAATAAATTTCTTTCTCTTTAAAATTTCACAATTTTTGTTGGTAAATTGTAATGGTTCTTTTAATGGTCATATATATATATATATATATATATATATATATGACCATTAAATAAATAAATATATATATATATATATCATATATCATATATATATACAGGGTGATTCAGCTCGTCGGTGACAAACTTTAAGGATCGATAGAGCACACCTAGACGAACATTTTTGAATAGGGAATGTAGGGTCCCTGACGCGATGGTAAGGCGCTAGGCGCTTTCGAAAATTTGGGTGCCGAAATTCGAAACGTCATAAAAACTAGGGAAATGGTTAGATTTTCTTGCTTGTTGCGTCGAAATGATTCTGTTTGTTTAGACTTTCTTCAGTACCAATTTGATAAGCGTATCTCTTAAAACATGGATAGGGGGCGCTGCAGACTTTGGAGAGCTAGACAACAACTTTAAGCCCGTTATTTTGATAATTTAACACATGCTCGCCAAAGTTTATACTCTAACTTAAAGTTTGAACCCAAAAGTAGAGCCCTGCAAAAAGCGTAAGAGCCGGAATAAAATGTCAAAGTACAGGGTGGTCGAAACTCGAAGGCTCCTAGGAGATAAACAAACAGATTTCTTGACTTATGGCATGCATTTTCATGATTCTGTTTGCTGGGGCTCTCTGAAACTCAGTTGAACGGTACAAAAAGAAACATCGATAGGGGGCGCTTTGGGCAAAAAACATAATTCGTTGACATTTCGGACGCTAACTCTAAACGGGGCGCTACGATCAGTTAGTAATAATGAAAACACATTTTCTACCTCTGCTCAACACTTCTGAATAAATTTAGACCAAAAACATCAATGATACTGGAAATTTATTTACAAAAAATAACACTACAGAAGATGCTCGAAATTTCGACCTTGGGCCATGATGCAGGCTTCGCACCTCCGTCGCATTGAGGAGTGTGTGTTTCCAACAATGCCAGGAGTATCTCTGATCTGCCCTGCAGCTGCCACAATGCGCGCCACAAGTTCTTCAGCACTGCTGACAGGTGTATGGTATACCTCGGCCTTCAGGTAACCCCAAAGGAAGAAATCCAAGCAGGTGAGGTCTGGTGATCGGGCAGGCCAGTGAACTGGACCCCCACGCCCGATCCACCGCTGGCCATACCTTGCGTTTAGATGGAGACGCACGTCGTTCGTGTAATGGGCCGGAGCTCCATCGTGCTGGAGCCACATCTGGCGACGCGAACCTTCGGGTACGTGCGCCTCATCCAGAAGCTGCGGCAGCACTTGATCCAGGAAAATCAGGTAATTTCCACCTGTCAGCCGTTCAGGTAACAAATAAGGGCCAATGAGGCAATCCCCCAGAATGCCGGCCCACACATTTACTGAGAAACGCTCCTGGGCTGCTCGGCTTCTGGTTTCATGTGGATTTTCATCACACCACACATGACTGTTGTGGGCGTTCCACATTCCCTCCCGGCTGAAGGTGGACTCGTCCGTAAACAAAATGCTGTTTACAAAACGGGGATCCCTGGATCTCATCGCCAAGTACCATCTTGAGAATTCCACTCGAGGGCCAAAATCCTGCTCTCTGAGCAACTGCACCCGCTGGATGTGGTAGGGGTGCAGATTCCGGGAACGTAAGATGCGCCACGCAGTTGCTTGCGAAATGCCAACATGTCTGGCGATATCTCTCGTGCTAAGACCTGGGTTGTCCTCAACCAGGTTAAGCACAGCCTCTTCGTTGTCGGGGGTGCTCACTGATCGCTCCCGTTCAGGCCTGCCTCCGTCGAAAGATCCCGTTGTGGACAACCTCTGGTGTACTCGAGCGAAGAAGGCATGGCAGGGGATTTGCCTGTTGGGGTAACGCTCGGCGTACAACCGCTGAGCGGCTCGTCCATTACAACCAGCAGCGCCATACGCCAAATGCATGTCAGCCAATTCAGAGTTTGTGTACCGTTCCATCCTACTACCGATCTGCAGACAAGTAACCCGAAGCTTAAGTAGGTACCGCACGTTCAAAAGACGTGTCTGCGCATACAACTACGTCATCTCGCGTTGTCGTCTACGCATTACGTATCTTTTGCATATCGATATGGTACGATATCTTTTGCATAAATCAGCAAAAAGCACCTTATGTAAATTTTATTGCGCGCATTGTGCATGATTGAAACCAGCTATGTTTGTTAAAAAAAACAAACAAACTGCAGTTTTAATAGCTTCTTATGATAAGTAAATTACTCTCTTGTTTTGTTTCTAACTGATCGTAGCGCCCCGTTTCCAGTTAGCGTCCGAAATGTCAACGAATTATGTTTTTTGCCCAAAGCGCCCCCTATCGATGTTTCTTTTTGTACCGTTCAACTGAGTTTCAGAGAGCCCCAGCAAACAGAATCATGAAAATGCATGCCATAAGTCAAGAAATCTGTTTGTTTATCTCCTAGGAGCCTTCGAGTTTCGACCACCCTGTACTTTGACATTTTATTCCGGCTCTTACGCTTTTTGCAGGGCTCTACTTTTGGGTTCAAACTTTAAGTTAGAGTATAAACTTTGGCGAGCATGTGTTAAATTATCAAAATAACGGGCTTAAAGTTGTTGTCTAGCTCTCCAAAGTCTGCAGCGCCCCCTATCCATGTTTTAAGAGATACGCTTATCAAATTGGTACTGAAGAAAGTCTAAACAAACAGAATCATTTCGACGCAACAAGCAAGAAAATCTAACCATTTCCCTAGTTTTTATGACGTTTCGAATTTCGGCACCCAAATTTTCGAAAGCGCCTAGCGCCTTACCATCGCGTCAGGGACCCTACATTCCCTATTCAAAAATGTTCGTCTAGGTGTGCTCTATCGATCCTTAAAGTTTGTCACCGACGAGCTGAATCACCCTGTATATATATATATATGTTACCGGCCAAACCCGATTTTAGGCCAAACTAGTTTATCCTAACGCGCATCGGATAAACTAGTTTTTCCTAGGCCAAACTAGTTTATCCTAAGGCCCATAGGATAAACTAGTTTTTCCTAGGCCAAACTAGTTTGGCCTAACGCTCATAGGATAAACTATTTTAGCCTGCTATTTATTGGTCTGAACTAGTTTGTCCTAGGCCGATCTAGTTTATCCTAGACCAATTCAATTTGGCGTGCTTTTATTGATCCCCAAAACCGCTTATGCGCCAACCTTCTATTTTATCCTAGTCCAATCTAGTTTATCCTACGCCAATTCAATTTGACATTCTTATATTGATGCCACAAATAGAAGAAAAAGAACCGAACCGAACTAATTCAAACTAAAATTCAATTTCTCAAAAATGAGTCAATTTCAAGCTCAACTTCAAAATTGTTCAAACGAATCCGCTCAACTCAAACACATCTATGGAAGTCCACTAAAAACTCGTATTTTTAATTATTATTTTTAAATATAATAGAAGCTTAGCGACCAAATTTACAAAATTTTGTAAGCTAGTCTTTGGTTATTAGATGTAAAGGTCTCTACTGGCCCGCTAAATTTTCTTTCCCGACACTCGCTCCGGGCTTGGTTTGGGATTACTTTTTTCGAGAGGTTCAGACCGAGATAGACCATGACTTCCGTGATTTTTTTTCCGGCTAAAGTAGGGACTGGACTGCATTCTTCTTGATGTCTGCACAGGCAGAAATGTTAAGTCCAGTTTCCAACCCAGCTCATATGAAAATCATTTGGACCCATCTCTGGTCTGTTCAGTGAAAATATCAGTAACATTTGGAACGTCCAAACTTTTTTTTTATGCACTTTTTTTTAAATCGCTTTTATTCCACAATTAAAATTTATATACAGGGTTGTTATAATTAAAGTTCGCCTATTCAGAATGCTCTAGAACCGGTTCTATGGCTCCAAACGAAACAAAATTTCACTAGTACATAGTTGAAGAGATGCGCTCTGCGAAAATCGAAAAAAAATTAGTTAAAAATTTTGTCAATAGGTGGCGCTGCGCCAATATTTAAGCCGATACTTGCAGACTCCTTTATTTTGTAAAAAACAAAATACAGGAAATTTTATTTCACAGTTGGTAAAAGTAAACTTTTTCAGATTCATTATATCAATTTCGGTCAATCCACATGAAACACACAAAATCGCAAAATTTCACCCAACGCTTGAAAATTCAAATTTTCGACGAACGACGTCAAAGTGACGTTGCAACTTCGAAAACTTGAAATACTCTTATAATCACCTGACGATTTAAAACTTGCTGATAAAGTGTGTCTGTGATTTCTTTGACACTGGAACAGTTGATTGTTTCTGAAAAGCATCTGAATCTACGCTTTGTGGAGAATGGTAACTTTGAAAGAAAAGGCTCTTCTTGTAAAGTTATTTTATCAAAATAACAGCAACACAGCTGCAGCTCTTCGAGAATTCCGGAAACTAAAAGATGTTAGACGTGGAGCAATAATGTCGGATCGTGGAGTTCACAAAATGATTAAAAAGTTCGAGAAACAGGAAAACTCGACAATCTTCCTGGCAGAGGACGAAAAAAGCTGGCCATTTTTAGCATTGAAGGTATCGCTATTGCTGCCGTGGATTTACCAAGCCAGTCATCATTTGGTAATGCAAGTGTGCCAGCTATTGTGAATGAAGTCAATATACCGATTTCCACTGTGAAAAAAAGTGATGCGTCAAATTTTTCGCTACTATCCATACAAGATTCAGAGGGTGCAACAACTAATGCAAGGTGATACCGAAAGTCGGCTATCATTTTCACTACAGATTCTTGCACGAATGAATGTGGACAATTCTTGGCCCTGGAATATTCTATGGACTGATGAAGCGCATTTTTATTTAAACGAACAAGAGAACACACACAACTGTCGAATTTTGGGCGAAAGAGAATCCTAATGTTGTCCAAGAAGTTCCATTGCATGCAGCTAAAGTGACGATGTGGTGTGGTTTCATAGCTACGTTTATGATATATTACGTTTATGTTATGATATATTATTTTTTGAGGAACTAACATCCACAGGACCCATTACATGTTCCGTAAATGGGAGAAGGTATGTCAATATGTTGTCAAATTTTCTGATTCCCGAGCTGCAACAGCGAGGATGGCTTCAAAATATCGTGTTTATGCAAGGCGGTGCAGTCATCGCACATTACTAGAACAGTTCGGACTTTCTTAACAAACCATTTTACAGAAGATCGCATCATAAGTCGTTATTTTCAAACAGTCTGGCCACCACGATCGCCTGATCTAACACCATGCGATTTTTGGTTGTGGAGATTTTTGAAAGATTCTGTATCTAAAGACAGATGTCAGACAATCTCTGATCTGAAAGAGAGTACTAGACTTCATATTCGCTCAATCTCACAGAACAGTTTACGCAATGCTGTATAAAGCACAATTCTGAGAATGGAATGCGTTATTGAAAATGGTGGAGGATTCATTGAGCATGCGTAATGTTATTCTTCGTTATTGTCTCGTTGCCGAGCGACATGTTTTATTTTTGTTGATGCAGCTTACATCACATGAAATTATATTCATTTTTCTGTATTGTTTGGAGTCATCAGTCAGGCTCTAGAGATGTCTGATTAGGTGAACTTTAATTATAACAATTCGCAGTCCCCGAAGTTTGTTGAAACTTTTAAATTTGTGTGCTTCGTCTGGATTGACTGAAATTGATATAATGAATCTGCAAACATCGCCTTAAATATTGCCCCAGCGCCACCTATTGACAAAAATTTTAACTAATTTTTTTTCGATTTTCGCAGAGCGCATCTCTTCAACTACGTACTAGTGAAATTTTGTTTCGTTTGGAGCCATAGAACCGGCTCTAGAGCCTTCTGAATAGGCGAACTTTAATTATAACAACCCTGTATTTATTTTTATTTTCTTTTACTCTCTTCTATCTTTACAAGATTAAAATATTGGATTCGTGAAAATTTTCGACAGATTTACACGTTTTAGGGGTCAGAGATTCCCAAAAACATGTTTTTACAAAATGTCTGTCTATCTGTATGTATGTGACACAAGTTTTGTGGGCGCTCTATCGCAAGAACTAATCCACGTAATTTAATAAAATTTACATTCAGGTAGTCCCTGATATAAATTGGTGCTGATTACTTTTTGATGTAAATCGCCCAACAAGTGGCGCTGCTATGCTGCATTTTTGACGATTTACGCAATAGCTCTATCATAAGAGCTAAAGCACGGATTTTCATGAAACTTCAGATTCAGTTAGTCCAAGATATGAAGTGGTGATGCTTACGTTTTGGCGCATATTTGGTGCAAACAGGTGGTGCTGCTATACTACACTTTGCAGGATTTACACGATTTCTGCAATAGCTCTATCTCAAGAACTAATGCACAGATTTTCAACAAAGGTCATATTCAGTTTTGCAGTTACCTTGATATGAATATATGATATCTACCTGTCCTTGATATGAATTGATGCTTATTAGGTGTTGGTGTAAATAGCCTAATAGGTGGCGTTGCTGTTCTGTATTTTTCACGATTTCTTCAATAGCTCTATTTCAAGAACTAATGCACGGATTTTCATGAAACTTCAGATTCAAGTATATCTTGATTAATATTGAGGCTGATTATGTTTTGGTGTAAATCGCTCAACATGTGACGCTGCTAGGCTGGATTTTTCACGATTTTCGCAGTATCTGTATCACAAAAACTAATAAACGGATTTTCATTAAACTTCAGGTTCAATTAGACGTTAACATAAGTTGTTTCTGGTTAGGTTTAGGTGTAAATTACTCCACAGACTGCTATGCTGCAATTTGCTGAATTTACAGGATTTCAGCGATAGTCATATCTCAAGAACTCATGAACGGAATTTTATATCTTTAGAATCCCAAAGATGTGCATAGATTGCCATTTAATTTTTCACTGTGATAGCGAATTTTGAAGTATTAACATGTTTGAGATAGAAAAAAATTTTGGCATTCGTACATCCTACTAGTTTTAACATGAGTAGATGCATTTTTAGGTAATACAATTAAAGTATGGTAAATCCTGAGAAAAAATAACCAGCGTATGAAGGAATCCCGTGTTTAACTAAAAAAATATTTTGATCTCTGTAAAATGAGTATATAAGTTACTTGTAAAAAGAATATAATGCATTTACAACAGACGATGAACCTTCTAATAAGGGAGCCTGCCTATAACGGATTTTCTTCTTCCCTGTGCAATTCCGTCTTAGATGATTTTATTTTATAGGATTTTTGAAATTTTTAAATCTCCAAGCCACAGAATGTGTATTAACGATATTAAAGATTCTATTGTAAACTATAATGATTTTTTAATGAATATCTATTTGTATGTAAATATCTGAATACTTACTGCTAATTTTTTTTCACGGCTTGGAGACTTGAAAATCTAAAAAAAAATTATATAGAAAAACATTCAAAATCGGAATCACATAGAAAAGAAAAAAACTTCGCTATAGTTAAGTTCCTTTTTTAGCAGGCCCATCGTCTCTAGCAAATGTATTATGTTTTTTTCAAACGGATTATTGTATCCAATTTGCACCGATTAAAAAAAAAAAAAAAATGTGTTTAATATAGAATTTCGTCATACACAGATTCTTGTAACAGGTTTTACAGTATTGTACCCCCATCCGTATAAACGTATATGTACTATTCTTTAAAGATAATTTTAATTGTAAAATAATGGTAACTTAAAAATATATGTATTTTAGGGCAAACTGGCGCCGGGACTGATTCCAGATTTCTGAAAGAATATCAAATGTACTTCTTATATTCTTAATGATGCATTTATTCATAAATAATTCAAAGCCAAGTGATATTTATGTGAAAAAAAAATCTGTAAATTCTTCCTCTCCTAAATTTTATGATAACCTCTCATCTCATTCTTTGGTACTGCAGCACACAATTTGTTATATGGAACATATTTTGCAACTACCGGCGGCAGTGAAATGGGGAAGATAGGGGGGCAGTATCCCACTCCTCATCAAATAAATTTTATTATACGGGGGGTGACGGCAATACTACTTTGCACAGGCACCGGAGCGGTAGTTGGGATCAATAAAAGCACGTTAAATTGCATTGGCCTACGATAAACTAGATCAGCTCAGGATAAACTAGAAAGTTGGCGCCGTTGCGGTCTTTAGGATGAATAAAATCACGCCAAATTGAATTGGCCTAGGATAAACTAGATCGGCCTAGGAGAAACTAGTTCAGACCAATGAATAGCAGGCTAAACTAGTTTATGCTATGAGCGTTAGGCCAAACTAGTTTGGCCTAGAAAAAACTAGTTTATCCTATGGGCGTTAGGATAAACTAGTTTGGCCTAGGAAAAACTAGTTTATCCGATGCGCGTTAGGATAAACTAGTTTGGCCTAGGCCAATCTAGTTTGGCCTAAAATCGGGTTTGGCCGGTAACATATATATGTATATAGAGAGAGATTTTTGAATTGATATGTTGAGTTCTTTCTTACATTTATCTTTTGATGATAAAAATCCAGTTCATTTCTGAAAAAATGATGGAAACTGACAATTTGCATTTCAATAATTTAAAAATACATTCCTTTACACTTTTGTTAAACGCGTTACACAAACGTTATTAAAAGCATTGCCCTAAAGTCATTTACTTGTTTCTAAAAAAAAATAATAATAATAACATTTTAATTTAAACGTAAAGAATTTCACATTTGTTGACAAATTCCACGAATTAGCTAGGAATAGAAGAAATGAGCGACAAACATAAATTTCTGCTCTTTATTTAAAAGAATCTAAGTCTTGTGCTAGATAACACTTTATTTATTAAAATGTATTTACAAATCTCAAACATTTTATTGTTCGTTTGTTATTTAAGAGATAAATATGTTTTTGATGAGTAAGATTTCAGAGCTGTGAGAAATAATTTCTTTTTCTCAAAATGAATTTTTGCATTTTATATTATTAATAGAGAAACGCTATGATCGTTCTCAATCTTTTTCCCAGGCAATATGAAAGATTGCAAAAGGCATAAATTAGAAACAGAAATGACGATTTATCCAACAGCATTATCACTTAACAAATTTAAGATAACATTTCTTTTACACATGTTAAAACAGTGGCACATATATATATAATAATATATAATTATTAACTCCTATCTTTGAAAGAATATATATGCTAATTGTGAATCCTTATTACTCATTAGCCGACGCAATTAGCTTACGAAATTAGCCTTGCAATTAGCTTTGCAAACAGCCGGGCTAATTGGAAAATCATCTCCGTTTTTAAAAATCCGCCGGATATTTTTCAGGCTTATTTGAAAGAGCCTTAAGAACCTTAGGCGAATTGGAATATGGTAATTTGATTCTCAAATAGCCTGTTTCTTAGGCTCACTGCAAATAGACTAACCAGTGTTAGGCTTATTGAAAAATGACCCCTTGTTTCTCAATCAGCCTGATATTGTTAGGCATAGCACGCAACCTGTCAAAAAAAAAAAAGATCCATGGAACCGTAACGCGATTCGAGAAAAACACAGTAATTTTCTGCCGAAACGCAACCCGACCAGAACCCTAAAACTACGTTTGCAGTCAATCCGAAACCTTGTCCAAACCCGATGCAAAAAAAATCAATCGGACCGTATCCCGATCCGAGAAAGAGAAAATATTTTCGGTGGACACGCAACTAACTAGAACCTGGAAATTCCAATTTAAGTCTACCTTAAATTCGATCTGAACCTTACGAAAACGAAAATGTCATCTAATCGTAACCTGATCTGTTCAAGACAAGATAAATTCCGTCGACACGCAACAGCACCCGAACCCGACATATTTCAAGCAGAACCCAAAATCCTTCAACCTGAACACTAAATGAAAGGAAATTTATACATCTTTCAATTCATTTATGAAAAATAGTCTACAATTATATTACAAAAATCATTTTTTCCTTTTATATTTAAAAATGAACATGTCGTGAATTATGTATGAATAAAATCTGCAAGCGAGACAGATACGTAATGTTTTTTCAGAAATAAGCACAGAAAATGGCATGCTAATGAAAATTATTATGAAAGATGCATATGAAACTTTTTATATTAATTAAATCTACAGATGGGGTAGACTTTTATTTTTTTTTCCAGAATTACGCAGAAAAGTATGCGTTAGGTTTGCTAATAAATATTATTATGAAAAATATATATGAAATATTTATACACTGTAAAAAAAAATCTGTAGTTCTACAGATGTAAAGTTACATGCTTACTAAACTTTCACCTGTAACTGTACGAAAAAAGCTGCAAATCTACAAAACTAGTTTTTGTAAAGCTACAAAAATCTGTAACTTTACAAATGAATCTGCTAAAATTTCAGTAATCTTACTAAACTTTTATTTGTAACCCTGGCTGCAGTTACATGAAAAGTTCTCGGAATCCCAGTTTCCAAAAAAATTCTTAGTAACCTTACAGATTTTTTGATTTTCGGCACAAAAGTGTGTCTGTTACATGAAATTTTGTTGTTGCCGTTACATGAAAAGTTCTAGGAATCCCAGTTTCCTAGAAAAACTTTAGTAACTTCACAGATTTTTTTTTACAGTGTATTAATTAAATCGGCAGGTAAGGTAGATTTTTTGTTTTTTTTTCCAGAATTAAGCAGAGAAGATAGTTTGGTAGTGATATTGATTAAGAAAAATATGATTTTTTTTAATATGAATTAAATCTGCAGATGAGGCAGACTTTTAATGATTTTGCAGCATTACACAGGAAAGATGGGTTGCTAATGAAAATAATTATTAAAATATATATGAAAATGTCTCCAACAACGAGATCTACAGGTGAGGCAGATTCTTTAAAAAAATTTCATCATTACGGAGAGAATATGGTTTGCTAATGAAAATAATTAGAAATATATATAAGATAATTTCTGCAATAAAGTAATCTGCAGTTGAGGCCGATTTTTAAAGTTTTCACAGCATTTCGCAAGAGAAGATCGGTATCTACTGAAAAGTATGATATATATTTGAGAAAACGTTTAGAAGAATAACATTTATCCCTGTATAATGATGCGAAATCATTAAAAATCTGCCTCATCTGCACATTTAATTAATATAAAAAAATCATATTTTTTTTTTCAAAATCTTTATCATTAGCAAACTATCTCCTCTGCGTAATTATGGGAAAAACTAAAAATCTGCCTTATCTGGAGATTTAATTATAAAAATTTTCATAAAATGATTTTTATTAGCAACCCATCTTCTCTGCGTAAATTAAAAAAAAAAAAAAAAAAAAAAAAAAAAAAAAAAAAATTAAAAATTTGCTCTATCTGTAGATTTAATTAATATAAAAATTTCATATATATTTTTCACAATAATTTTCATTAGTAACCATCTACTCTGCGTAATACTGGAAAAGTATTAAGTATCTGTCTCACTTGCAGATTTCATTCATAATTAGCATACCATATGTCCATTTTCAAATTTAAAAAATGGTATTTCTAATATAATTTTATATTACTTTTCATAATTGCGTTAAATGATGAATTAATTTCCTTTCATTTAGTGTTTGGGTTGAAGGATTTCAGTTTCTGGTTAAAATGTGTTGGGGTCGGGACGGTTGCGTGTCAGCGGAAATTGTTTTTTCTTGTACAGATTGGGTTATTGTTGGATGGAATTTTCTTTTTTGTCGTGTTTGTTTAGGGTAGACTTCAATTGGAATTTTCAGGTTCCGGTTCGGTGCGTGTCGACAAAAATTATTTTGTCTTTCGCGGATCGGGCTATGGTTTGATTGATTTCTTTTTTTTTTTTTTGTCCGGTTAGGATCGGTTTTCGTATTAACTTCAAACGTAATTTCTAGGTTCTGGTGGGTTGCGTTTCGACAGAAATTACTGTGTCTTGCTCGGATCGGATTACGGCTCGATGGAATTTTTTTCCGGTTTGAGTCGGTTTTCGTGTCGATATGCCTAAAGAAAATCAGGCTCATTTAGAAAAGAGTGGTCATTTTTCATTTAGCCTAACGTTGTTGGGGCTCCTTGCAATAAGCCTAACAAATATCAGGCTTTTTGAAAAATAAATTGAGATGTACCAATTAGCCTAACGTTCTTTAGGCGCTTCGCAATATGCCTGAAAAATATCAGACTAATTGGAAAAACGGAGTTGATTCTCCAGTTTGCCCAGCTATTTGTAAACAGCCCAGGCTCTTTGCAAAGAGCAGGATTTCTCAATTAGCCTACGACATATATAACTTAATAAAGGATAAAAAAATGTGAACCCAGTAACATATTTTTATTAATGCATATTAGATATTTACAAAATACTTCACTTGTTATTTAAACACATTTTACAGTACGTTGTTTCAGATAAATAAATTGCTTATAAAAATATTAATACATTAATTATTATTCATTATAATTATAAATTATTTCTGATAAGTAAAAAACAGTGTCAGGCAAATAACAAGAATATCGCAATGTTTCTACACTTCTACTTCTTGAATCCTCACAAACTAATCTTCTTTTAAATTGAAAGTTATGATGTAAAACTTTAGTTTAAACGAAACGTAACGTTTTTGATATTATTTGACGGTTATTTTAAATTAGAAGAAATTTGTCAATAATTTAAATATATGATCTTTAAATAGAAAAAAATTAAATTAAAAATAAAAATGTATTTACAAAGACGAAGATTTTCTTTTTTCTTTTTGTAAAGTTCTATTCAATTATTAGATAATTATGTCTTCCTTCTTCAAACGTTCATGAAATTTTTAGAAGTATTTGTGAAATCAGTCTTATATTTTACAATATATAAAGCTCGATCGTACATTCATATTTTTAAAGCAAAAACTATTGAAAAATATATCGATTGATACCAAAGTGATTGAAATTAGACAACAGCTCATTTTATTTCAGTAGGAATACTAAGACATTTAATTATATGTTTCTTATTGTATGAACGAAATTTAAAAAAATACTGTTACAACTCTTTCACTTACCATAAATAGATCACCAAAAATGAGTCCATTTATTTCATTAATAAAAAGAAAAATATCGTTATAAATTCAATTTAAAGGAAAATCGTTTGTTATTTATTTAAACATTTTAATAACTTTATTTTAAATAGAAATAAACGATTACTAAAATTTCTAGATGCTATTTGCAAGAATATAAAATTTATACTTGCTCACATTTTTAAAATTAAAGTACACTTTCAAATCTCCAAAATTTTTCTAAAAGTTACATTTAATTTTAAAAAAAATGTTTTTCTTAAGTAATATTTATATATCTAGGAAAAAACCTTTCTGAAATAGTTTATATTTTCTAGTTTACATTTAGTTTTAGTTTCTGAATATTTTCATTCTGAAAAACACGTTCATCCAGAAAGTGTTACACTTCTTGCAAATATAAAATTGTATTAAATTCCAGTTTTAAAAGATCATGTATGATTTTTTTTATTTAGCTTATTAAATGATCCAGTAATTTGTATATATATAACTTTTAAAGTGAGTATATTTGATTAAAATGAAATGCATTTCTTTTTGTTTATTTGTACTTATTTTTGTTATTTTTTATGAAAATATCCCGTTTATGCGTTAAAATTTAGCATAATGTCTACATTTCGAAAGAAAACTTCTTTGGTGATTATGTGATAATGGAATATTATTTTACTTATGGAATTTTCTTCTTATTATTATTTTTTATTCATATTCTTATTTATAATTTCACCTGATCATATATTGTTAGGCGTTCAGAAACCTTTCTATTTTAGGTGCGCGATTTTTAGAAAATAATATAACGTTAATTACAAAATAAAAGAATAAATCGTGAACATTTATTTGTAATGCCATCGCAGGTTGATTTTATAAATTAATATATATATATATCTTTCCTCAAAATTACAGAAAGTTTAAACATTTATTGAAGTTTACATTTACAATCAATATTTCATGCAGATTTCTTTGTGCAATAAACTGAAAAACCACAATAAAAACTCAGCTTTAAAACTTTTACCGTTATATCTCCTCAATCTTTCACTTCAAATTTACATTAGAAATTTTACTTATCATTTAAAAACTGCTATAGCAACCTTTTGACTATTTCCCAATTTATCTGCACATATAACGCAATCCTTCTTATCTCCAAACTTGTGATATGCTATGCGTAAAAATGGTACATAGTTTTCTTTTCTAATTAGTGTGAAAAGGGGAAAAAGCTCTTGACGGACAGTTGTTGCAAATTTTCTTTTAAATGTTGACTAATCCAGTTCGTACAAGATATATGGAATTGTTGTTCTGTTATATTTTAAGTAAACAAGTCCACTGGGTGAGATAATCATATTATCCTAGACAAATATAATTAATTATAAAATTAATTGCTAATTTAGGTCAAGCCCAACCCCCATAGCTTATGTCTAAGTTACAACCTCAAGCAGCTAGCTCAATTAGAAATTAGTATATTAAACTCGTTAGGTCAGCTCGTTAATCGCCTATCAATTCCCTCTAAGTTAAGTAATAGTATGTGATTCATAGTTAACTTGTCATAAGATTTAAAAAAAAAAAAAAAAAAAAAAAAAAAAAAAAAAAAAAAAAAACATGATTATAGCACTAGAAATGGTTAAAAATATAAATGAATTTTAAATAGCCAGGCATTATTTAAGTAATTTAACGAAAATTACTCTAGTTAGTTTAATTTGACACAGTGCGTAGGATAATATTAAAAGAATATATATAATAAATGATAGTTGAGTAAATAGCTATACGTAAGTTTTAAGTGTAACAACATGTACAATAGGGTGGTCACAAGAAATCAATTTTCGAATTTTTTTGTGGGGACCCCCCAAAAAGTTGCCAATTGACTAGAAAATGTGATTGGCTAAGTTTCAGCTCATTTGGATAATATTAACCCGTGCCTCATTGAGGTTTAAGTTTGAAAAAAACATGATTTTTCGCAAAAAAAATGCTGCTTTTCCTTCATGAAATGAATACAATTGAACCTAGAAACATAATGCAGGTCTCAATTTATAAAAAAAAAATTTTGCTTCGAAGAACCACACACCATTTTTTTCTAAAAATGTATAGATTTAAAAATACGCGCATTTTTCAGGACCAGACATCACCTGAATCCTAAAAATTGACTTTTTATGAAAAAGCGAAGAAAAAATTGTAACATTCCATTTCATCTGCTTTCCACCTTTTGTTTTTCTGTTTTTCGTTTTGTGAAGTCCAATAAAGTGTTTGATTAAAAAAAAATCCAAAGAAAAGGAAACAAATCGAATTTTAAACTGAAAGAATTTTAAAAAAAGGGAGGGCAAAGGAAGTATAGAAATGAGAGCAAATAATGCTCAATTGCATTTTATTATTAAAGTTGTGTTACAAGAAAGGAGGCATGATAAAGAAAATAAATTATTTTCCTTTACAACTGTCACGTTAACCCTTTCCGGCACAGAAAAATTCTGTTTGTAAAAGGATGAAATGATTGTCTACCCCGGAATTTACAAACGACATTTTTAGAAATTAAAAACACATTACTTTAACCTTTCACTGTAAAAGCAAAATTTTATTAAAATATTCTTCGTGCCGTTTGTAAGTTTGGAATTAAAATTAGGTGGTCCCGGAGTGGGACACTGCGCCAGAAAGGAATTAAGTGGTAATGGTTTAGATAAGGTGGCTTATGTTGACTTTTTTTTACCAAAGTATTATCTAAAAATGAAAATGTAACTTGATCCGAGTTAAGATACCAAAGGCTGTTTGTCATTTTAGCAAGTGCTTTGTCTGTAACCGATTTATCAAATTTTCTGTAGTGAACAAGTGATTTTATTATTTGCAGGTCTTGAATTGGGGGCTAAAGTGGCAGTGGAAGTATTGAAGCACGCTTTTACATAAATATTGATTAAAAATAAGATCTCTGATACCTTCTTTTTCTAAATTTGTTATTGAAAGATGATCCCTGAAACAATATATTTTGAGAGAATGAATGGCCTGTGCCGCCATCCATCTGACATGATTAAAAGCACCAGGTGCTCTGAAAAAAAGTCTTTTGCAGGAAGGAGTTCTATAAAAATTAATCAAAGTTGGATAAACTCTTTATAATCATCCCTTAGCTGTTAATTTTTAAAAGTTCCTGTAAGAAAATTTGAAATTTCTTCTGAATTAACAATTAAGCCTAGTATTTCATCATCAATAGCATTTGTATACTTACTCTGATTTAATTTAGACCAACCAATCAGAATTGGTTTTTTTTTTAATATCTGGCTGAGGGGCAGCGATTATGCCCATTTTACAATCAAGAACAGGTTTTAAGAAAATTTCTAAGTTATGGTGGCGGCATGGTAAATACAGAAGACTTTTCCTTTAACAATTGCTATAGAAAATTGCAGGTTCCTCTGAGGCGACCTGTGTTTACTGCAGTTGTATCGAAAAATATTGCTTGGATTTTACCAACTTCCTTGCACTCTTCAACTGCTGAAAATACAGCTTTCGCCTGAATTATTCCGGTACTATTTTCAAGTTGAGGAACTCATAGTAACTGTTCTCCATCCCCACAACTAATTAAAACTTTTATTCACTCTACATTTTCTTTATTCTAAAAATGGTGAAGAATTTTTCCACCCCAGTGAACAACAGTTCTCTCTAAACGGGAATTTTAAAATCTGTTTTTGATGAGCTCAGTTTTTTGTTTCAGAAACAGTTATTTGCAGAGTCGATGTCTGTGGTTAGCTAGTGGATGTATTCTAAGTCTAGCAGCTTCTCTGGCGTTCAGTTAATTTTGCGAATATTATAAATTAAAATACATAAAACTTGACAATTACTTGGCTGCTTACTGTCGATGATTTGATGATACATGTGGCCAATTTAAAAAATCTTACATTTCTGCCATCATATCAAGAGGGGGAAGGGGTTTTACGGAATGTTTCGTCAATTCTAAAAATAGATAACCATAACAGATAACAAAAGTAGCCTTGTAATAAAAAGAGAAATTCAGAGGGTCAACTGCAATACAAATTGAGACGCTCTTTCTTACTAGACACAGAACTAGATAATTTATAATCAATTATAATTCGTGAAATATTTTTAAAGTTACAAAATTGTTCACTTATTTTAGCCTATATATAAAAATAATACAAAAAAAATTATCAAAAGTAATAAAATTTTTAATTTGTCATTTTTTACCTATGTTTTAAAAATGCAGAGTTTGAGGGTATGGTTCACTAGCTGTCCTGAAAAATACTAAATGTTCATTAAATATAAGTTTTCATGAGGATAAAAGTTCAAGGCAACAACAGTTTCTATGAAATAAAACAAGAATCAGGTTTCTAAGACAAATATTTTTCACGTAAAGAAAGAAAAACGACAATTTTTTGCCAAAAATTGCAAATTTTCAAGATTTTAACCTCGATGAGGCACGGGTTAATGTTATTTATTTGAACTGAAACTTTGCCAATCTCATTTTCTAACTAATTGGCAACTTTTAGGAGGGTCCCCCCGAAGAAAACGTTAAAGAATTTTTTCCTCATGTTGCTTGTGACCACCCTAATGTACAAGCTAACCCCTTTCCCTTTCAGGTTTTTTTTTTTTTTTTTTTTTTTTTTTTTTTTTTTTTACTGCAGCCTCTTTATTACTCGTAGTTGCACATAGGCTATAGTCTGCACAAGTTACCGGACCCTCTCCAGTGGGAAGTCTACGGAGCCAGTTTCTACGCAGTGGGGTACGGTAGGAAGGTGAAGTCCATCCACCCTGCATCTTTGTGTTTGCCTAGCATTTCGGCCCAAAATTAACTTTTGGTACAACTTGTCTATCTGCGGCGCTCCATTTTTTGCTTTACCCTCCTCCAAAATCCATTTTCTTATGACAAGTATGCACGAACAATTCGGCTTCAAAACTTCAGGTAAATTAGAAGTAGTTCGGGCAGCAGTGGCCCAGTTGGTAGAGCATCGAACCCGCAGCTGAAGGCCGCGGGAGCGAGGTAAAGATCTCCAAGTAACCTGTGAATTATACCTCTGGAGGTGCCTTGCCAGGTGAAGGTCTCGTTACCTGACCAAGGTTCAAAATTACGAGATCAATATGAGTAGCAATGTGCAGGTTCCAAACAACGTGATATAAATGTTAAGCAACCAACATAACACCATCCACAACTAAGCAATAGGCACTGCCGATACGATCTAGGCACTCGTTAGGTTTATTGAAGCTACGCGGCGATTAGGTGGTCACCCGCCCCGATATCAGGTATCAAACCCGTTCAGCTGGGGATTTCTGGCAGCTAGGGCCTGGCCATCGGTTAAAAAGAAAGAAAAAGTAACTGTTCTGACACATGGGGAATATTTTTAAATGGTTATAGAAAATATTCTGTGCTTAAAATAATTTTAAAATGGATTATTGAGAACAAATATTTTTGAATTTTTAAAAATATCACATTTTTTATATCATCACAGAATTCACATCAACAGGTTAACAAGATTTACAAGCACTGCATTGTTATCAATAGTTATAAAAAGTACTCAATTTAAATTTTTTACATATTAATGCAGAAAAGTAAAGAGTTTTCTTTTTACTTGCGTTTATGTTTATAAACAAGAACACATATTCTTGAGAAAATCTTCTCTCATGCAGAACAGAAACATATTTGTCGAAACCGCATTTTCCACTTGAATATTCGAAAGTAAAATGTTTCTGGGATTTATTGCTAATATTATTTTATGAAAAAGAGAATAAAAACAGATTACGCACATTTATCAGATTCCTTTACAATAAACCTTGTATGATGTTATCATGCTCAAGATTGTCAGATTATGGCATGCGACATTCTTTTATTGATGGCATTAAGCTGATGTGTAATTATGAAAGAAGCACATAAGCAGGATTTTAATGTTAACATTTATTTTTATAGAGCAATAAAACAAAAATAAGAAAGTTCATAATTATTAAATTATTAGTACATAATTGCTACATTTACTATATAATTCTACGTGTCTCGACAAGCTATAGATTATCTCGTTTATAGACAGAGCAAGTGTTGCCAAATTTTGCACACATGCAGAGTACCGAGTGGAATTTTCTTACAGTCGAACTGCAGGTAATCTGCAGGTAAAATATTTTTACAACTGAAGCATTAATTAATCAAACAATCACTTACCTATAAATTTTTATTAATAATAATCTTAAGTTTTTGTATTAAGTAATAAAGAACTAAAGAAAATATAAAGAAAAATTAAGGTTCGAAGAAAAAGAATCTGCAAAAGAGAAAAGAAAATCTGCGACGCCCGAAAATACTTTTGTCAAAATTTTGCTCGCACAAAATGGATCGATATTCGATCAAAGAAATTTTTTTAATCAAAAATTTTTCTTCTTCCACAAAGACCGTATTAAACATCAGGAAATGCTCTGGTAATTTAGAAAATAGGCAAAAGCTGTCGCCAAACAAATTCGTAACAATAGACAAAAAGCATTTCTCACGTCATAAAACATCACGATGACGCTTTTCTTTCGTTTAGTTACCCACAAATATCAGAGAAAGCAAACCCAATAGGACTACTTCCCACACAAGCACTGAGAGCTCCCCCCAGCGAGTGCAGTCCATTAAATTCATTTGTTATATCAGGATTCAAGTCTTGGTATGACAAATTCACGGGCACAGGCATTAGTTGCTGACGTACCAAGAACTGGACGACTATCAACCTCCGCTGAAAGGTTGGAAGCAGTGAGATAAATGACTTAACATCTGGCGGCATCCTTCCATACGTTGTTGTTTGAAGGTTTCTACGCACTGTTTTTAGTGACCGGTTTTCGAGATACCAGAGGACATATTCAGCATTTTCCTTGTCTGTGAACGTTTCTGGTTTCCTGAACACTAATACTGTCGCAGCTTTCTCTGCACTTATCAATTTCGAGCTCTCCGTTACTCAGAATCTACTTTGAATACGTGAAATCATTAAATTAATTCATTTTCTTAAAACAATACGTAGTTCTATCTACATGTATTTTTTTCTTCTTTCCTTTTCGCAACGAACTTAATTCAACACGTTCAAATACAAAGATTTAAGATTTCATTTTCCAGTTATTCAAAATTCTATTCTCGCATAATTAATTTCTATTTCTTATCGGTTTTTGTTTAAATGTAATCAAACAAATACACAAAAATCTAAGTGCAGCTGTTCTTTTAACATTACATTTTATTTTATCGTATTTTATCTGCTTTGTAGATAAGTTATTTTTAATTCCAACTAGAATTTGACGGTTAAAAAGAAATAACAAAAAATAAGATTATTTTATTGGAATTGCGGTTTCATATATATTTCATTTATCTTAGTACATATGTCTTTTCTCTGCATTTTTGATACATTCGTTAAGATTACACAATTACATTTAAGCTAATTCGTTGATGTTAAATTAAACAATCACAGACTTTATGTCGCTCTTACTCATGAAATAATGTGGAGTTGTTTTAACATCCCGGTGAGTTAGTACTGAGGGGGGCTGCCACCTTATATTCTGCTAAACCTCCCGCCAATGCTTTGTCTCCTTTATTCCGGCGTCAAAAACTTTGTAAATTGGCGATAATGTACTACGCCAAGTCATATGAATCTGTACACAAAAAGTTCAGTTGGCTTTCTCCCTCTGTTGCTGTAAGGTCCGATAAAGGGCCACTGTTTATTCTTTTTAACGTTACGAAGCACCTCTCCACATATCTCCATATTTATATATATACAACTGGATATAACTGTGTTCTTCATTATGATTGTTTTCTTGCTTCTATATAAATAAAAAAACATCTATGTATATTACTGGAGTTTTTGTTTCTTATTTGCGAACCCGGAAACATCGTTTTATGGCGAACCAAACGCCTTCACAAATACTACTGCACTATATCCACGTTACGGAAACCTAGAAGATGTTACGATATATGCATAAAATATTAGTGTAAATTGTTTTTTAAAATCATCACAACAATCAATTGTAATCAATTCGTGCATTCTTTTCATAACATTGACAGAACAGTTTAAGAAACGTGAAAAAATGAATGATATAATGTTTCTTCTAAAAGTTTCTCACGAATGCACTTCACTAACGAAAATTTATTTAGTACATATCTTACTTTAAATTTCAGATTAAAATTTACTACACTGTAAGGAAATATATTAAACAAATTAATACATATATGTTTACGAGGAAAAATAATATTATTGGTTAACTATTACAACTAAGCTAGAAAATCGTATTTAAACCTGGAATGTTCAAAGCGTTGTTGCGTCAGCACACCCTGTGATAAATGCGTTAACTTCAGGCCAATAGTGATGTTGTTCAAGCGTACCAGAGACGGCTAACTGAGTTGGTATTGCACCAAGAATATCAGTTTGTGTTTGGCACAGATACTGTGAAAATGTAGTTTTCGCTGTGCTTGTTACGTTGAGCGCTCTTTTTATACACAACGTTATTCTATTATATTTTGTTATGCGTTGCATTTATCTTATGTAAGTCTTTATGAATGTATTAAAAACTGATGAACCTTATTACGATGAGTCATTTTTTAATATTTGGCTGAACTGAATTTTTTTCGTCTTTATCGCCCATTCCCTGCCATTTTTGAGAAGAGGCGAGCCGGGTATATTGGCTGCCTATGTCATGTGTGAATTGCGTTTTTTAAATAAGCATTAGGCACATCAGCTAGTAGATAAGGAATGAGCAATTAAATCCATTAACACATTGTTTATATAATTATTGACGCTTAAGCTTCTAATTTCAAAACATGCTTTAATGGAATTTTAAAATTATAATCCGTTTTAAAACTTTACGGTCTTTTTTATATATATGCATGCTAATTAAAAAACTTGTTCAAATGAAATATAAAATGCTCCAAATGCATGTATTTTTAAATATTTTCTGAATACTTAACATGAATACATGAATACTTAATATGAATACTTAACATTTTTTCATTAAATGTGCAAAAATGTTTTAGTGTTTATTATTTTGTTAAATTTCTAATTATAAATATAACACCAATATAATTTATTCAATTGTAATAATAACACAGTCTAAAATACATTTACTGATTACTTCTATATTTCAATTATTATATTATCATACAGAGTTGAATTGAAAAGGTAATTTGATATTAAAATTCAAAGGATATTGCCATATAACTATAGATTATGAAGTTAAATACATCCTAAGCATTTTAAATAGAAAAATGAATTAATTTTACTACACCTAAAACAAGATATATATTCCTCAGTTTATAGTAACTGCGTTGTCCTATAATTAAATTTATTTATGTAATGGCATTCATATATGGTTCATTACAATAAACAGATGAACTGACCTTTGATAAATCAGAAATTGATAATATGCAGATATTCTATCTGAAAAAGTAACAAAAAATACCAATTGTTTTCAAAGAATAATTTTTGAGATGGAATTTTAGTTTTATTAGCTATAATTTACTTTTTAAAATAACGCCTACGGCCGTTATGTTAAAGTTCCTTTAACAATTTAAGAATTTGAGATTTCGAAACTATTCAAGTGTTTATTGCCGAAGCGTCAGTGAAAACTTACAAAAATTTTGGTTTTCGTTAGTCTATCTGTTAGTCTGTCTGTCTGTTCCGCGATAACTGCCGCAAAAAGCATCCGTCTGACGTGAAATTAAGTGGGTATGTAGGTGAAGTACCCGGAATTAGCTGTATAGTTTTTTGTTATATTTGGTTAATTCGTTCGGAAAATATAGAATATTTTATTTTTCACAATAATGCTTTTCTATGGCAATTCAGACGATTTTTCCATTTTTATTTATTGATAGAAAAGAGCTCATATGATTAAAGGATTTAAATTGTAAGTTATAAATGATGATATTTCCTAATTGGAATCATACATTATTCATATTAGTTTGAAATTTTCTGTATGCATTTGTCAGAGTTTTTAAATTCGGTGTAAAACTTATGAAGGGATTTTATATATGCATTCCAATAATATAAAATATTTTCTTTTATAAATTTACTTCTTTAGAATGTACACATTTCATTGTTTTAATTTTCTTCTAACTGTTGCCTAGCAACGGAACTACACCTGAAAATATCATAGATGTGAAAGTATGTGTAATTGCTTATAGTCAAATGAACGTTAAAAAGGGAAGAATTGATGGCTTTTTGCCTTAACAAAATATAGATGGATTTTATCCCATAAATAAAGGCAGGCTATGTTCTACTTATTTTGTATAAATATATTTATTATAAATTAAAAACTTCATTATTTTCATAAGGAATAAATTGACATTTTCTATAAAATTTAACAATCTCTCTCCTTTTTTTTCTTTCTTTCTTTTTCTTTTTTTTTTTTTTTTTTACCGTTGCCAAGAAAATCAGATCCCGGAATAATAATTTAACCTAAACAGTTAATTTTGATTTGAAAGATTTTCATGTGCAAGAGGAAAATGATATAAACTATAGCCATGATGTACGTCTTCATGTTGGAAATAAAACGAAAATACGAAAAGAAGATGAATTTGAACTCATATATCAAAAACAAAACGAATATGCTTTGAGGTTGAAATAAAAGTGCCTTGTGATATGATATTAATTCTTAATTTTTTTAAAAAATTACCAATATCTCACGGTTTATTGTCTGCACACGAATAACAGAAATGTTCAATTTTTAATCGAAATTTTCAATAAGAAAAAAACTTTTGAAAAGCAAATAGATAGTAAATGTCAAAATTATGCACCACAAAATTATCTCTGTCGAAAATGACGTCAGTGTATCGGTAAATAAATATTTTCATTCTTAAAAGCCAAACATTAACTAGATTGCCTGAAAAAATATTTTTTAACGAATGTTACTTCCTAATGCATCCTTATTTCAGAAAATATGAATGAAAATTATTTTATTTTTAAAAAGAAATTACTTTTTCGTTCATAAAACCTAAATTTTTAATATAATTGTGTCAATGTAAATAATCTTCTGTTCACCGGTATTAAAAAAATAAGGCTCGGAAGTGTAAAAATCAATCTAAGATTTACGATAACCACTAGCACAATGAACAAAAAGTTACATATGGAAATTTAATGAGACCACGGGGGGTTTCAAAGGCGCTCCGCCCCCCCCCCCTGAAGAAATCTACTTTTTTATCTAAAAAAATACCAGAATTAGTAGATCATGAAAATTTCAGAATATCCTTACATAACGTTTTTAAATTAACGCCTCTAATGCCTGAAAACTTCGTATTTTTTATTCTTATAAAAATTACGTACTTTGAAAACTTTAAATTGCGGTTTTGCAGGGAGTTGAACATTACCCAAAAGTGCATTTAAAAATAATGACTTGCAGAGCTGACGTTGAGTCTCCTGATCTGCAGATTTACTAGTTATTTTCTGAAAGTATATGGCAATTAACAAATAGTGATGTCAAATAGTTTCAGAATGAAAATTTCACCATTAATGTCTATAATTATTTCAATAAAAATTTTATCGTTTTTTTCCTGTGGATTCTACTGTGGCCTAATCGCCTCATAAAATCTCAGTACTTTAACTAAATCCTGAAATTAATTTAGATTTGTCATGTGTTTCTATTAATTAAATTTAAATATAGTATAGTTGAAAGTCGGCCTGTTGTTTTTTAACATACTGAAATACAGTTGTACCCATAGACGCTCATAAAAGTCTAACACAGCCCTCCGACTTACGTATTACGAGACTTAAGTAAATTCGCATTTACGTAATAAATCTGGATAATTACATTTGTGATCATACTAGAGCATTGGATACGCATTTGCATACTTTTGATATTTATTTATTAAATAAAATATATACATATAAACTACAACCAAAATATAGTTTATATATTAGATTTATATTTTTATTGGTATATACAATCAAATCTATAACAAAACAACTTAATTTTTATTGTTAGTTATTTATAGTAGTCATCTAATTCATTATAAATACAGTTTGTGCTTACCAAAGATTATTTTATTTTGAGAGTTCTATTCATTTGTATTGCCATCAGAAATTCATGGAGAATAGGTTAAATTATTGCCCTTTAATTATGTCTTATTCTTATAGTTGTTTGATGTAGATTCAAAATTATTATAAAGCAATTCATCAATGTTAGATTTATAAATCCCGTATTCCGCAAGATATTTGGAAAGTGTTCTTTAAGTTTTTCTTTATATTTTTTCATACTTTTATAATTTATATGCGAGTAAATACTGTCGCATCATGATTTATTTATAAAATAATACGGTGTAAATAATATATATATATATACAATAAATATTACCGTTCCTTACAAAAGTTTTCCTAAGCAACTTACAAATTCGACTTACGTAAAATTCAAGTTCCGTAAAACTTTACGGAACGCATTAGTTATGTTAAGTCGGGGGATGGCTGTATTTCTGAATTTGGGCATGTCTCCAATTCTTTGCATGAATCGGAGACCCTCTTGATTTCTCTATAAAAGCAAAGACCCTTATTCAGTCATGCTGTGCATTTTTTATTTACGATTCATTAAATATTTTGGAATTAGTATAATTTTATTTATCACGTATAAACACTGCTCAAAATTTTTCATTATTAGAAGATTTAATGACTTTCCTTCTGAATAATGTATTTTCCTACTGAATTATCCTTTCATATCATGACTGTACTTAAAAGTAGCATTAAACAAAATACAATGTAAAATTTATTTACTGCGTCTACAAATAAAAGAAGATAGCCCTTTTCAAAAAACATAATTTGCTCAATCATATTTTGAAAACACAGTGAAACAGTCAAAGACAAATATATTTAATATGGTTATTACCTCAACTATTTACCTAGGTGTAGCTTTTATCCTATTAAAAAATGTTATACGAACAGTTTGCAACTACAAAACACTTCTCTTATAGGGTCACATAGGGTCACATTGCATTTATATTTACATGGTTCTTATAACAATTGTGAGATTTTCGTAACAGTATTTTTTGTTCATGAATCTATTTATTCTTGTAAATATTTTGCAAAAATAGCTCTAACTACCGATTTATTAAATCGGTTTTAATAAAAAAAAAAAATCTAAAAATCAAACTATTGTTATGCGAGTTGTTCTCGATATCTTAGATATTAACGTAAATAATTATTCAGGTGAAGTATATTTTCAATTCAAAATTCAGGCCATAAAGGGTTAAAGAAAGCTTACTAATCAAATAATGCCCCCCTTTCTAATTGACAAGTACTCTGCTCTTTGTTTCCTATTATGAACACTAATTTCAACAGCATTGATTTTGATGAAGATGGAATTACTGTATTTTGTGTTGATCCATGCATGTTTTAGGTAGCTTTCATTACAAAAAGCTACCTATTGCAGCCGTTCGGAGGAAAGCGATTTCAAAAAATTTTGGTATATTTTCACCGATCATGACCCCCAGACCCCGAAACCAACTTCCGTTCAAAAGTTGATATATATATATATATATATATATATATATATAATATATATCCATATATATATATATATATTTATATATATATATATATATATCCATATATATATATATATATATATATATATATATATATATATATATATATATATATATATATATAATATATATCCATATATATATATATATATATATCCATATATATATATATATATATATATATATATATATCTGACATTTGTCACACTGTAACTCTCGTATTTATGAACCGATTTGGATGAAACTTGGTGTGTACATAGTACATACCAATGTCTCGACCGAGTTCGTTGGCCAGCTTCATCCGCCATCTTGTTTCAAAATGGCGGCCATTTAAAAATTTAAAAAAAAAATAAAATTTGAAATGTTGTACCAAAAAATTGAAAATGGAAAAATATTTTTTTCTTATGTGTTTGACCTGGATACAAAGATTCCGGTTGCGTTTTTGTTTTGTCTATATCTTAAAAAATGGCTGAGTTATAGTACTTTGAATTTCTAGGGTAGCTGACATTTTGAAACGTTCTGATTTTTTTCACGCGATAACAGGCGTATTTATAAACCGATATGGATGTACCTTCGTGTGTACATAGTACATACCAATATCTCGACCAAGTTCGTTCGCCAGCTTCATCCGCCATCTTGTTACAAAATGGCGGCCATTTAAAATTTTCTTAAAAATTTAAAATTTGAAATGTGGTACCAAAAAATTGAAAATGGAAAAATATTTTTTCTTATATGTTTGACCTTGATACAAAGATTCCGGAGCAGTTTTTGTTTCGTCTATATCTTAAAAAATGGCTGAGTTATAGCACTTTGAATTTCTAGCGTAGCTGACATTTTGAAACTTCCTGAATTTTGTCACGCGATAACAGGCGTATTTATGAACCGATATGGATGTACCTTCGTGTGTACATAGTACATACCATTGTCTCGACCGAGTTCGTTGGCCAGCTTCATCCGCTATCTTGTTTCAAAATGGTGGCCATTTAAAAAAATTATAAAAATTTAAAATTTGAAATGTGGTACCAAAAAATTGGAAAATGAAAAAGATTTTTTCCTTAAGTGTTTGACCTTAATACAAAGATTCCGGAACAGTTTTTGTTTCGTCCATATCTAAAAAAATGACTGATATATAGCATTTTGAATTTCTATTGTGGCTGACATTTTGAAACGACCTGATATTTGTCAGGCGATAACAGGCTTATTTATGAACCGATTTGGATGTAAGAAGGCATGTGGATAGCATATAGCAATGTCTCGACCAAATTCTCTGGCCAGCCTCATCCGCCATCTTCTTTCAAAATGGCGGCCATTAAATAAAAAAAAAATATATTTAAAGTGAGGTGCAAAAAAATTAGAAATTGAAAAAGGTTTCTTTAAGTATTTGACTTTGATATAAGGATTTCGGAGCATTTTTTATTTTGTCTTTATCTTAAAAAAAATGGCTGAGATATAACAGTTTGAATTTCTTTATGTGGGTGGCATTTTGAAAAATCTGATTTTTTGCCTGCGACAGCACTCGTATATATCAACCGATTCCGATGTGAGTGAGCATTCGACCAAGTTCACTGGTTAGCCTCATCCACCACGTTGTCAGGCACTTCAAGATATCACCGAATTTGGCAACCAAATATAAGTTACTTTAAATAAAAGCAGCTTGGATAAAGCTGACTAATTTCTCGAAATTCTCATTCATAATGATTTAGTATTGATAAAAATTAGTATTGAATCTTCTATAATCGGTTTCCACTAAATTGAGCTTCGTGTGTTTGAATAACATAAGCTAGCTTTTTAAAAATAAGGAATATGAAAGCTACCTCTTCCTCCCGGCACTGGCCGGAAGGACTTTTTTCGTTTGTTGCAATCTCCACATTAGAAGTTCTTTTCCCATTTTTAATAAGCGACGAACGTCTTCATTTAGAACGTGTTCTTATACATGAAATTTAGTCATCACATGTCCATCAAATTCTTGAAAAGCATCCAATATAAGAATTGTTTTTAACTTTTTCCAACAAAGCTGATAAGTGTTTATGACTTTACGGTTTCTCTGTCCGTCTGTCCGTGCTCTAACTCCCATAAATATACTCGGATCTCTCGAAAATTTTGGGATGTTAGTGGCATCTACCATAGCACGAACACTATTTCAAATGAAGTTTGTAGCATGTTTAGTTCATTTACAGGGATAGTCAGAAGTCTTCCGTTACATTACGGCCTATGGGAAAAATCGTTTAAAATGATTTTTAATGATGTTGCCTGCTTTCAAACATAATAAAATTCATATACATTTATCAGTTGCACTATAATATGCATTCTGTAGAATATGCAATTCAAAGAATAATTATTATTCATTTACAGGGCGACCCAATAGAATTTCGTTACATAATGATATAGGGGTGAAGGGAATTTTTTCCGGCGTATTTTAATTACGTTAAATTATTTCATGTATAATGAAATTTATATACGTCGCTGATCTTTATTATAACTTATTTCATGCATAATACGAAATGCACAGCATTTACAGAGACACACAAAATATTTCAGATACTATATTGTATCCGAAGTACTGTACGGTAGCGATGATTGCTGGAAATGCATTTTTAATTATGTTATGTACTTTTATGTTTCACTATATTTATGCATTGTATATTGCGTGTATAAATGCTGTAATTCATACACAGGGCTACACAAAAGAATTCGTAATGGTTGCTGCGTATGAACGAAAATTGCTTAAAGGTGGTTTTAAAATGAGTTATGCATTTTTACGCTAAACTGTATTTAGTTTACTAAGAAATGTTTGTAGAACATAGATAAAATGATATACAGGGTCACGCAAAGAATTGGATACATGGCCGTCTATAAATGATAATTTCTGGAAAAGTGATTCCAGTAGTTTTAAGAGTGTTTTACTTTGAATTAAACTTTAGCTAAGTAGTGGCGCGTAATAAAGGTACTAGGTTAACTACAGGGTTGTACAAATGTATACAAGTATGTTTCCATCTATTAGTATAAATTGCTGAATGAGATATTTCAAACTGTTATGTGTTTTCTTGCTAAACTAAATTTCCCCATGATGTAATATATATACCAAACTACAGATCAAATACAGGGCTGTTCAAAAGAATTAAAATATATATTTGCTATGGACGGTAACTGCTAGAATCAGTTTTTCAAATTTTTATGAGTTTTCTAAAATGTATACTTAGTTCTCTTATATACGTTATATCCCTAAATAACGTTTTGTTAAAGCATCCAGAAAGTGTTGGAAAATGTTTCATAATCTATGGTTAACGCATGATTTTTCTTACTTCTTTTTTATATCTTTGGATCAAACCTTTTAACTGGAAAAGTATCGTACTCAAGAAGGTGTAGTTGTAGAATACAGATAAACACAATTTTAATACATAAGATAACCATAAATTTACTAATTCAAGGAAATTTGTATCAAATTATAAAATTATTTTCTTTTCAAATAAGTAAATAAAAATACCACGGAATAATAAAAAAAAATGTTAATATGATTTTTTTTTACAAAAATTATATTTAATATTAATTAATTTTTATTTCTTTAAATTTGTAAAATTTGACATGTTTTAGAAATTACTCATACACATTTTATCCCATCACATTAAATGGCTCAACAAACAAGAAATAAACAAGAAAGATTTTGAATATTTTTTACCTGTTTTACTAAACGCACTTCACAAATCCTTGTATACGAATAGAAAATAAAGAATAATCACAGACTAAATAAAATATTAACATTTTTGAGGTTTCTCGGTGAACAATAACAAAAGAAATATTAAAAAAAAAATTAATGTTTTATATGTTGCCGGAATCAATTTGCAAACTTGCTTATGTAATATAATTAATGCAAACAAATGACGGAAAACATTTTATCAAGCTAAAATTTATTTTTAAAGTACAATATACGTTCTATAGAGATATTCTTTTACTACTCGTTTTACCCCACTACCCAGTTTACCCCACCTGACCCTATCGACCAAAATAAGTAGAGATGTTTTATGATGATGTTTAATAAAGTATATATTTGCTTTAAATATGATACAAAAAAGTGTTTAATGGTATAAATTTCAGGATGATTAAATATTTGCTTTATAATCAAAATATTTTTCCTGAAATACTAATATTACATAAATATTTGTTATATATCCGAAAGATTTGTAGTGAAACTCCGATATTGCTAATATTGGCTTCACAACAAAAATATATTGGCTAAGAAAAGATAAAGTATTCTCTGCCAATATTGCTATCATATTAATGAACTATAAACATCTCAATGTTGGTTCATTATTTCATGCTAATAACACAATAATGGATCACATGTATTTTTCTATTACAGTTGTTCTTAAAAATTCAAAATTATGAAAATTCAGATGCTCAACTAATATTATTTCTTCACTTTTTATAAAAGTAGGTGCAAAAGACCACTTTCAAAAATTTAGCAGGATATTTTTGAAAACGGTAATATATTTAACTAAGTTAATTTTGAAAAAAAAATTATATTATACTATTAACAGTTTACATATACGTATATGTATGATATAATAATTTCTTATTTGATATGTTTTAATTTCCAGTTGTTTAAAATGGTATCAATTACTTATACATAATATATATTATATAAATGCTGTATCATGTACTCTGCCTTTAAGTAAACACATTTAGGAACTATGGGATTTACCTTCAATTAAGGGATTATTATAACAGGCAAATGCAATTATCCTTTTGCAATTAGTACGCCAGGAGCATTAAATCCATGACTAATTCAAATTATAGTCTCATTAAAATTGAAGTAATAAGTATTGATTGAGTTATCCTATTATAAAATGCAAACATATCATTTTAAACTCTGGAAGTATTTGAAATTTATTTTCAAAATGCACTCATAGATATATTAATATCAACAGTAAATTGTTCTGAACTTATCAGATGGAACGGGTAATGCACCAATAGAGAAAGGCAATTAATAATTAAGATTTAACCTCCCCCCCCCCCCCCCTCTGATAAGGTAATTGTTTTTCTCTTCCTTTTAATAAGCTTTTCTTTTTTCAAAAATACAGTTTAAGTTATATCTTTTACCCTCTCACGGACAAGCCCGGTATTAATAAGTTCACTAAGATCCAGGTTTCACTACAGTATAAGCATTATTTAAAGTAATATAATTCTATTAATAAGCATAAATCATCGTAATTAATTAATAATTTATAAGCATCAATCATTAATAAGCATAAAATCACTAGTATTAAAAAATGCTCTGACGAGCACCAAAAAAGGCTAATAATGTTTTAAGTATGAAAAAGGGTTTGACAAGTGCTTCTAATTGAGCATGAAAAAGGACAAGGGGTCCCTTCTTGGCTGCAGCTCACTGTCAATGCCAACTTTGAAAAAATCATATTTGCGCTTTTTCCATATAAAATAAATTCGTAGTACTTTAGTAAAATTTTCCGTCGTGCTTTACATGTTACTGCACTGTTCCACTGTTTTACTGCACATGCGTCTGCAATGCAACTTTGTACAGTGCACTGTGTACCATTATTTTTCTACAAATTATACAACACTGTACATTCCTATTATGCTTTTAAATCTCAGCACACAATATCATTGTGCTTTTGTACTTCCGTATTAAAGGTGTATGCGTCTAATGTTCGTTTATAATTTGCATATGCACTGTTGTACTGCATAGTACATCTTACAGCCACAGCCTTATTGGATATAATTTCAATAATCAATTAATACAAATCAGTTTTCTGTACAGTTCTACACTGTGGGCGTGCTTGGTGGCACTGCATGAGTGTGATACGTTGCAGGAACTAATATTTTTGGTACTATGTCGCCTTACATTCATATTTATCAGGCTGCGTCTATACTGGCTGTGTCTTTCCACTACACATTTTTATCGTAACTGTGGCTGATTTTTTTATATGAAAAAAGCGCAAATATGATTTATTCAAAGTTGGCATTGACAGTGAGCTGCAGCCAAGAAGGGAGCTCTTGTCCTTTTTCATGCTCAATTAGAAGCACTTGTCAAACCCTTTTTCATACTTAAAAACATATTAGCCTTTTTTGGTGCTCGTCAGAGCATTTTTTAATACTAGTCATTTAAATTTTTTGATAATTATATATTGAATATAAATAAACCTGAGTTGATTTTAAATATTCCCAATACTTTTATCTTATTTCGCACAATAATGCACTATTTAACCAAGTAATGCACACTGTTTTAAGAGGTTCAAAGTTTTTTAATAAAATTCACGTTATTTTTATTCATAATTTAATTTACTTAGGCTCCCTTAAATATAATTAATATAATTCCTTAAACTGATATTAGTTTTTGTTGCATTAAAATATCTCAATTTGTTGATTCTCTCTAAACAAGTAATCCCTATTGGTTTACAATGGAAGTCTGTAGGTATTTGGGGATATATCGTCAAGTTGGCGACAAACTTGGCGGTATTTGACGATAGAACAGGGTCCAGCCTATGGTAACCCCCAATTATAGGTACGGATATGCATTAAATGCTGTTCTATAAACAATGAGATGCATTTCATTCGAGCGTTGCCATTAAACAATTAACAAATAATCGCGATTTCTGTGACACATACGATAGCGTAATATATATATATAGATTATCGTGTCAATCGAAGGTTTAGGCCACATCGTATTGCTTAGCTAGACCGGTTATACTAACATCGTTCTCATGCGTTGCTGCAATTTCTTTTATTGAACAGTACTTCCCTTAAGCTTCTTACTACTGCTATCACTAAGCACTTTTTCATTCTTAGAAGCCATAATGAGAGCTAATATTAGCGCAAACCTGAGTAAAAGTAAAACAAAAAGTTATTTTTTTTACAGTAATAAAGGTACACAAAGCACTCCGATATGCACACCTTACTCCAAATTTGACTAATAACAACAGTTATGTGAGGGTTGCCAACTGAACTATTCGGCAGCCTTCGTCGTGAACCGAGATATTGCACGCCAACCGAGTCAAATTTTGATCATCGAAGTTGGACATAAACCGAACTGGTCATAAACAGAGGTGGTCGTGAGCCGAGGTTCCACTTATATTTTGACCTATAAGTTTGAAAATATGGCATTATTTATATATTCAATGGCGATTATCATTAAGCATCTTGGTGACTTTGGCGATGAAACTCACCGATTTCAAAGTAACGTTCCGAAGTGTACTTGAACCGCCACAGATGTCATATGAACATCACGTTGACGCGATTTTTTTCTGACGCCAGTGTCATATACTCACCGGGGTACTTAACTGGTGCCAAAGTTTTGTTATTTTGCTTGATATGGTAACCCGAATGTTGTTGTTTATTTATTAATAAATTATTTATTTACTTTTATTTTCTTTTTTTAAATTATATAAATTGTTTTGTTCCATTGTTATTAATTAAACATTTATAAATTTATTATTAATCCCTTTTTAAAAATATATATGTAACTAAAATTCGATTCGCCAAATTGGCGACAGAAAAAATATCGCGCGAACGTGGTGCGTATATGACATCTGTACCATACTTGGTACAATTTTATTATCCTGTCGACCAGAAAATTATCGCCAAACTATAAGATTAAATGACAATAATGGATCATAGTAAATGTTACATTCACTTGACATTAAACACGATACACGTGTTTGTTACGTCATCAAATGATTTTTAATTCAAGTTTTGGCACAGATGTCATATACGCGCCGTAATGGCGCGATTTTTTTGACGCCGCTAGTGTCATATACGCACCGGGTACTTAACTGGTGCCAAAGTGTCGTTATTTTACTTGATATGGTAACCCGGATATAGATGATATATTAACGAGGTTTTTGCCAAATTGACGTCGGAAAAAAATAGCGCCAATATGGAGCGTATATGACATCTGTGCCCAAGTTTTTATTAGTATTTTTATTAATGTTTTACTTATTTATTTATTCTTCCGTTACTTAAAATAAAAATTATGTCAATGTGTATGATTTGGCGAGTGGTTTTGGCGATTTATATAATTTGGCGAAATTGGTCGACGGTATAACTAAGAAATACCCAATAAATAATGAAAGTTTAATTAATAACTATAGAACAAAACAATTTATATAATTTTAAAAAATAAAATAAAAGTAAATAAAAAAATAAATGATAAATAAACAACAATAGCTCAGTTACCGAATCAGGCAAAATAACGCCATTATCGCGCCAGTTATGTACTCTAGTGCGTATATGACATCTCTTCCTTATTTAAAATAGATGGAATGGTATTTTTTAGGGTATGGTTAGTATGTGAAGTATTTATATTACTGCATACCTATCGCTTGTGTAAGTCAGGATGTTATGATGATAATTTTTTAAAAAAACTTACATTTAGCTCCTGAACAGAAGCTTGGGATTTACCCTGTTTTTTCCCTATTAACTTGTTTGTGCTCCATTGTGTCTATTACTCTAGTTCAAACTATTAATCAAGAAAGTTTGGTACAGATGTCATATTCGCCCCATATTGGCGCGACTTTTTTCGGTTGCCAATTTGGCGAAAACATCAACAGCATAAACAACATAATCCGGGTTACCACATCAAGCACTTTGGCGCAAGTTAAGTACCTGTTGCCTATATGATATTGGCGACAGAAAAAAATCGCCCCAATATGGGGCGAATATGACATCTGTTCCGAAAGTTTATATATATATTTATGAAAGTTATGCATTATCTGCTTAGGTTGACGTCGGTTTCAAAAATACAAAAATCTGTCAGTTGAATTTCAATTTTTATTGACTTATAAAAACAAAAAAACACGTGTTATCCTATTTTAAAATTATTGTACTGCTTTTTAGGGAGTGGCAACACGAAAGAAATTATTGAATTAGAAAATGAAAAGGAGAGATTTCTATAATTTTATGGAGACATTTGAAAAGACAAATTCGATTTTCTCAGCGACCGTCAAACATATAATTTTATGGAGACATTTGAAAAGACAAATTCGATTTTTTCAGCGACCGTCAAACATAAAAAAATGAAAAAAAACCTATTCTAAGTTTTAACAAGAGGATCAAAATAAAACAAAAACGAAGTTAATCCACCCACTGGAACGTTAGCCACACTTTGTTGAATTTTGTGTCTTCATTTTTTCGTTTAAGGTTAAATAAAAAACTACTGAAAGCTACAATAATTTTTTAAATGCTATCAGTTTATTCGTCTCGTCGAGTTCTATCTTTCAAAAGAAAAATCATTGTCGTATGCCAACTGGTTCGCCAGAAATTTAAGAAAGTCGTTTGCATTTTCTATTTCTTAATCATATTATAGCTTAACGCTACCGCGTTTGCTATGATAAGCATAAAATAATGTATATCAACAGTTGAAAAAAAAATAAAAGTTTTTTGTTGAACCCTGTATATGATCTATAGAATGGTATTTATATTGCATTGTATGCTAAAAGTTAATTCAACTAAACGAATAATACAGTTTAAAATTCTCATTCAGCAATGTCCGTTAGTAAATTGCAATGCACTTTATATGCTTCATGTATCTTTGCATATGATCTATAAAATTTATACACACCAAGTAATATTAAAAAAAGTTTAATATTAAAAAAACTTTTTCTAGCTTATTATTTTGATACTAATTCAAGGAAATTTGTATCAAATTATAAAATTATTTTCTTTTCAAATAAGTAAATAAAAATACCACGGAATAATAAAAAAAAATGTTAATATGATTTTTTTTTACAAAAATTATATTTAATATTAATTAATTTTTATTTCTTTAAATTTGTAAAATTTGACATGTTTTAGAAATTACTCATACACATTTTATCCCATCACATTAAATGGCTCAACAAACAAGAAATAAACAAGAAAGATTTTGAATATTTTTTACATGTTTTACTAAACGCACTTCACAAATCCTTGTATACGAATAGAAAATAAAGAATAATCACAAACTAAATAAAATATTAACATTTTTGAGGTTTCTCGGTGAACAATAACAAAAGAAATATAAAAAAAAAAATTAATGTTTTATATGTTGCCGGAATCAATTTGCAAACTTGCTTATGTAATATAATTAATGCAAACAAATGACGGAAAACATTTTATCAAGCTAAAATTTATTTTTAAAGTACAATATACGTTCTATAGAGATATTCTTTTACTACTCGTTTTACCCCACTACCCAGCTTACCCCACCTGACCCTATCGACCAAAATAAGTAGAGATGTTTTATGATAATATTTAATAAAGTATATATTTGCTTTAAATATGATACAAAAAAGTGTTTAATGGTATAAATTTCAGGATGATTAAATATTTGCTTTATAATCAAAATATTTTTCCTGAAATACTAATATTACATAAATATTTGTTATATATCCGAAAGATTTGTAGTGAAACTCCGATATTGCTAATATTGGCTTCACAACAAAAATATATTGGCTAAGAAAAGATAAAGTATTCTCTGCCAATATTGCTATCATATTAATGAACTATAAACATCTCAATGTTGGTTCATTATTTCATGCTAATAACACAATAATGGATCACATGTATTTTTCTATTACAGTTGTTCTTAAAAATTCAAAATTATGAAAATTCAGATGCTCAACTAATATTATTTCTTCACTTTTTATAAAAGTAGGTGCAAAAGACCACTTTCAAAAATTTAGCAGGATATTTTTGAAAACGGTAATATATTTAACTAAGTTAATTTTGAAAAAAAAATTATATTATACTATTAACAGTTTACATATACGTGTATGTATGATATAATAATTTCTTATTTGATATGTTTTAATTTCCAGTTGTTTAAAATGGTATCAATTACTTATACATAATATATATTATATAAATGCTGTATCATGTACTCTGCCTTTAAGTAAACACATTTAGGAACTATGGGATTTACCTTCAATTAAGGGATTATTATAACAGGCAAATGCAATTATCCTTTTGCAATTAGTACGCCAGGAGCATTAAATCCATGACTAATTCAAATTATAGTCTCATTAAAATTGAAGTAATAAGTATTGATTGAGTTATCCTATTATAAAATGCAAACATATCATTTTAAACTCTGGAAGTATTTGAAATTTATTTTCAAAATGCACTCATAGATATATTAATATCAACAGTAAATTGTTCTGAACTTATCAGATGGAACGGGTAATGCACCAATAGAGAAAGGCAATTAATAATTAAGATTTAACCTCCCCCCCCCCCCTCTGATAAGGTAATTGTTTTTCTCTTCCTTTTAATAAGCTTTTCTTTTTTCAAAAATACAGTTTAAGTTATATCTTTTACCCTCTCACGGACAAGCCCGGTATTAATAAGTTCACTAAGATCCAGGTTTCACTACAGTATAAGCATTATTTAAAGTAATATAATTCTATTAATAAGCATAAATCATCGTAATTAATTAATAATTTATAAGCATCAATCATTAATAAGCATAAAATCACTAGTATTAAAAAATGCTCTGACGAGCACCAAAAAAGGCTAATAATGTTTTAAGTATGAAAAAGGGTTTGACAAGTGCTTCTAATTGAGCATGAAAAAGGACAAGGGGTCCCTTCTTGGCTGCAGCTCACTGTCAATGCCAACTTTGAAAAAATCATATTTGCGCTTTTTCCATATAAAATAAATTCGTAGTACTTTAGTAAAATTTTCCGTCGTGCTTTACATGTTACTGCACTGTTCCACTGTTTTACTGCACATGCGTCTGCAATGCAACTTTGTACAGTGCACTGTGTACCATTATTTTTCTACAAATTATACTACACTGTACATTCCTATTATGCTTTTAAATCTCAGCGCACAATATCATTGTGCTTTTGTACTTCCGTATTAAAGGTGTATGCGTCTAATGTTCGTTTATAATTTGCATATGCACTGTTGTACTGCATAGTACATCTTACAGCCACAGCCTTATTGGATATAATTTCAATAATCAATTAATACAAATCAGTTTTCTGTACAGTTCTACACTGTGGGCGTGCTTGGTGGCACTGCATGAGTGTGATACGTTGCAGGAACTAATATTTTTGGTACTATGTCGCCTTACATTCATATTTATCAGGCTGCGTCTTTACTGGCTGTGTCTTTCCACTACACATTTTTATCGTAACTGTGGCTGATTTTTTTATATGAAAAAAGCGCAAATATGATTTATTCAAAGTTGGCATTGACAGTGAGCTGCAGCCAAGAAGGGAGCCCTTGTCCTTTTTCATGCTCAATTAGAAGCACTTGTCAAACCCTTTTTCATACTTAAAAACATATTAGCCTTTTTTGGTGCTCGTCAGAGCATTTTTTAATACTAGTCATTTGAATTTTTTGATAATTATATATTGAATATAAATAAACCTGAGTTGATTTTAAATATTCCCAATACTTTTATCTTATTTCGCACAATAATGCACTATTTAACCAAGTAATGCACACTGTTTTAAGAGGTTCAAAGTTTTTTAATAAAATTCACGTTATTTTTATTCATAATTTAATTTACTTAGGCTCCCTTAAATATAATTAATATAATTCCTTAAACTGATATTAGTTTTTGTTGCATTAAAATATCTCAACTTGTTGATTCTCTCTAAACAAGTAATCCCTATTGGTTTACAATGGATTTCTGTAGGTATTTGGGGATATATCGTCAAGTTGGCGACAAACTTGGCGGTATTTGACGATAGAACAGGGTGCAGCCTATGGTAACCCCCAATTATAGGTACGGATATGCATTAAATGCTGTTCTATAAACAATGAGATGCATTTCATTCGAGCGTTGCCATTAAACAATTAACAAATAATCGCGATTTCTGTGACACATACGATAGCGTAATATATATATAGATTATCGTGTCAATCGAAGGTTTAGGCCACATCGTATTGCTTAGCTAGACCGGTTATACTAACATCGTTCTCATGCGTTGCTGCAATTTCTTTTATTGAACAGTAATTCGCTTAAGCTTCTTACTACTGCTATCACTAAGCACTTTTTCATTCTTAGAAGCCATAATGAGAGCTAATATTAGCGCAAACCTGAGTAAAAGTAAAACAAAAGTTATTTTTTTTACAGTAATAAAGGTACACAAAGCACTCCGATATGCACACCTTACTCCAAATTTGACTAATAACAACAGTTATGTGAGGGTTGCCAACTGAACTATTCGGCAGCCTTCGTCGTGAACCGAGATATTGCACGCCAACCGAGTCAAATTTTGATCATCGAAGTTGGACATAAACCGAACTGGTCATAAACAGAGGTGGTCGTGAGCCGAGGTTCCACTTATATTTTGACCTATAAGTTTGAAAATATGGCATTATTTATATATTCAATGGCGATTATCATTAAGCATCTTGGTGACTTTGGCGATGAAACTCACCGATTTCAAAGTAACGTTCCGAAGTGTACTTGAACCGCCACAGATGTCATATGAACATCACGTTGACGCGATTTTTTTCTGACGCCAGTGTCATATACTCACCGGGGTACTTAACTGGTGCCAAAGTTTTGTTATTTTGCTTGATATGGTAACCCGAATGTTGTTGTTTATTTATTAATAAATTATTTATTTACTTTTATTTTCTTTTTTTAAATTATATAAATTGTTTTGTTCCATTGTTATTAATTAAACATTTATAAATTTATTATTAATCCCTTTTTAAAAATATATATGTAACTAAAATTCGATTCGCCAATTGGCGACAGAAAAAATATCGCGCGAACGTGGTGCGTATATGACATCTGTACCATACTTGGTACAACTTTATTATCCTGTCGACCAGAAAATTATCGCCAAACTATAAGATTAAATGACAATAATGGATCATAGTAAATGTTACATTCACTTGACATTAAACACGATACACGTGTTTGTTACGTCATCAAATGATTTTTAATTCAAGTTTTGGCACAGATGTCATATACGCGCCGTAATGGCGCGATTTTTTTGACGCCGCTAGTGTCATATACGCACCGGGTACTTAGCTGGTGCCAAAGTGTCGTTATTTTACTTCATATGGTAACCCGGATATAGATGATATATTAACGAGGTTTTTGCCAAATTGACGTCGGAAAAAAATAGCGCCAATATGGAGCGTATATGACATCTGTGCCCAAGTTTTTATTAGTATTTTTATTAATGTTTTACTTATTTATTTATTCTTCCGTTACTTAAAATAAAAATTATGTCAGTGTGTATCATTTGGCGAATAGTTTGGCGAAATTGGTAGACGGGATAATCAAGTAGTACCGTATATTTTTGCTGTACATTTTCGACAATATCTCAAGCAAAAGTACCTAAAGTTAAACGAAACCCTAATTATTTAAGGGACAGATGTCATATACACAACGGGTTTGGCGCGGGGTTTTTTTCTGACACCAATTTAACGAAAACCGCGTTTTCGAATAGCAGTTACAGATATATTTTTTAATTACTTTCTATTATTTTAGAAAGGAAATAACAATAAATGGTACTGCTTAGTTATCCCGTCGACCAAATTACTGTCGTCAAATTGTAAGATTAAATGCCAATAATGGTTCCCATTAATTTATTAATTGTAAGATTAAATGCCAATAATGGCCAATAAAACCATTAATTCGACGTTTTATTCGTATTTTTATTAATGTTTTACTAATTTATTTGTTCTTTCGTTATTTAAAATAAAAATTATGTCAATGTGTATAATTTGGCGAGTGGTTTTGACGATTTATATAATTTGGCGAAATTGGTCGACGGTATAACTAAGAAATACCCAATAAATAATGAAAGTTTAATTAATAACTATAGAACAAAACAATTTATATAATTTTAAAAAATAAAATAAAAGTAAATAAAAAAATAAATGATAAATAAACAACAATAGCTCAGTTACCGAATCAGGCAAAATAACGCCATTATCGCGCCAGTTATGTACTCTAGTGCGTATATGACATCTCTTCCTTATTTAAAATAGATGGAATGGTATTTTTTAGGGTATGGTTAGTATGTGAAGTATTTATATTACTGCATACCTATCGCTTGTGTAAGTCAGGATGTTATGATGATAATTTTTTAAAAAAACTTACATTTAGCTCCTGAACAGAAGCTTGGGATTTACCCTGTTTTTTCCCTATTAACTTGTTTGTGCTCCATTGTGTCTATTACTCTAGTTCAAACTATTAATCAAGAAAGTTTGGTACAGATGTCATATTCGCCCCATATTGGCGCGACTTTTTTCGGTTGCCAATTTGGCGAAAACATCAACAGCATAAACAACATAATCCGGGTTACCACATCAAGCACTTTGGCGCAAGTTAAGTACCTGTTGCCTATATGATATTGGCGACAGAAAAAAATCGCCCCAATATGGGGCGAATATGACATCTGTTCCGAAAGTTTATATATATATTTATGAAAGTTATGCATTATCTGCTTAGGTTGACGTCGGTTTCAAAAATACAAAAATCTGTCAGTTGAATTTCAATTTTTATTGACTTATAAAAACAAAAAAACACGTGTTATCCTATTTTAAAATTATTGTACTGCTTTTTAGGGAGTGGCAACACGAAAGAAATTATTGAATTAGAAAATGAAAAGGAGAGATTTCTATAATTTTATGGAGACATTTGAAAAGACAAATTCGATTTTCTCAGCGACCGTCAAACATATAATTTTATGGAGACATTTGAAAAGACAAATTCGATTTTTTCAGCGACCGTCAAACATAAAAAAATGAAAAAAAAACCTATTCTAAGTTTTAACAAGAGGATCAAAATAAAACAAAAACGAAGTTAATCCACCCACTGGAACGTTAGCCACACTTTGTTGAATTTTGTGTCTTCATTTTTTCGTTTAAGGTTAAATAAAAAACTACTGAAAGCTACAATAATTTTTTAAATGCTATCAGTTTATTCGTCTCGTCGAGTTCTATCTTTCAAAAGAAAAATCATTGTCGTATGCCAACTGGTTCGCCAGAAATTTAAGAAAGTCGTTTGCATTTTCTATTTCTTAATCATATTATAGCTTAACGCTACCGCGTTTGCTATGATAAGCATAAAATAATGTATATCAACAGTTGAAAAAAAATAAAAGTTTTTTGTTGAACCCTGTATATGATCTATAGAATGGTATTTATATTGCATTGTATGCTAAAAGTTAATTCAACTAAACGAATAATACAGTTTAAAATTCTCATTCAGCAATGTCCGTTAGTAAATTGCAATGCACTTTATATGCTTCCTGTATCTTTGCATATGATCTATAAAATTTATACACACCAAGTAATATTAAAAAAAGTTTAATATTAAAAAAACTTTTTCTAGCTTATTATTTTGATACTAATTCAAGGAAATTTGTATCAAATTATAAAATTATTTTCTTTTCAAATAAGTAAATAAAAATACCACGGAATAATAAAAAAAATTGTTAATATGATTTTTTTTTACAAAAATTATATTTAATATTAATTAATTTTTATTTCTTTAAATTTGTAAAATTTGACATGTTTTAGAAATTACTCATACACATTTTATCCCATCACATTAAATGGCTCAACAAACAAGAAATAAACAAGAAAGATTTTGAATATTTTTTACATGTTTTACTAAACGCACTTCACAAATCCTTGTATACGAATAGAAAATAAAGAATAATCACAAACTAAATAAAATATTAACATTTTTGAGGTTTCTCGGTGAACAATAACAAAAGAAATATTAAAAAAAAAATTAATGTTTTATATGTTGCCGGAATCAATTTGCAAACTTGCTTATGTAATATAATTAATGCAAACAAATGACGGAAAACATTTTATCAAGCTAAAATTTATTTTTAAAGTACAATATACGTTCTATAGAGATATTCTTTTACTACTCGTTTTACCCCACTACCCAGTTTACCCCACCTGACCCTATCGACCAAAATAAGTAGAGATGTTTTATGATAATGTTTAATAAAGTATATATTTGCTTTAAATATGATACAAAAAAGTGTTTAATGGTATAAATTTCAGGATGATTAAATATTTGCTTTATAATCAAAATATTTTTCCTGAAATACTAATATTACATAAATATTTGTTATATATCCGAAAGATTTGTAGTGAAACTCCGATATTGCTAATATTGGCTTCACAACAAAAATATATTGGCTAAGAAAAGATAAAGTATTCTCTGCCAATATTGCTATCATATTAATGAACTATAAACATCTCAATGTTGGTTCATTATTTCATGCTAATAACACAATAATGGATCACATGTATTTTTCTATTACAGTTGTTCTTAAAAATTCAAAATTATGAAAATTCAGATGCTCAACTAATATTATTTCTTCACTTTTTATAAAAGTAGGTGCAAAAGACCACTTTCAAAAATTTAGCAGGATATTTTTGAAAACGGTAATATATTTAACTAAGTTAATTTTGAAAAAAAAATTATATTATACTATTAACAGTTTACATATACGTATATGTATGATATAATAATTTCTTATTTGATATGTTTTAATTTCCAGTTGTTTAAAATGGTATCAATTACTTATACATAATATATATTATATAAATGCTATATCATGTACTCTGCCTTTAAGTAAACACATTTAGGAACTATGGGATTTACCTTCAATTAAGGGATTATTATAACAGGCAAATGCAATTATCCTTTTGCAATTAGTACGCCAGGAGCATTAAATCCATGACTAATTCAAATTATAGTCTCATTAAAATTGAAGTAATAAGTATTGATTGAGTTATCCTATTATAAAATGCAAACATATCATTTTAAACTCTGGAAGTATTTGAAATTTATTTTCAAAATGCACTCATAGATATATTAATATCAACAGTAAATTGTTCTGAACTTATCAGATGGAACGGGTAATGCACCAATAGAGAAAGGCAATTAATAATTAAGATTTAACCTCCCCCCCCCCTCTGATAAGGTAATTGTTTTTCTCTTCCTTTTAATAAGCTTTTCTTTTTTCAAAAATACAGTTTAAGTTATATCTTTTACCCTCTCACGGACAAGCCCGGTATTAATAAGTTCACTACGATCCAGGTTTCACTACAGTATAAGCATTATTTAAAGTAATATAATTCTATTAATAAGCATAAATCATCGTAATTGATTAATAATTTATAAGCATCAATCATTAATAAGCATAAAATCACTAGTATTAAAAAATGCTCTGACGAGCACCAAAAAAGGCTAATAATGTTTTAAGTATGAAAAAGGGTTTGACAAGTGCTTCTAATTGAGCATGAAAAAGGACAAGGGGTCCCTTCTTGGCTGCAGCTCACTGTCAATGCCAACTTTGAAAAAATCATATTTGCGCTTTTTCCATATAAAATAAATTCGTAGTACTTTAGTAAAATTTTCCGTCGTGCTTTACATGTTACTGCACTGTTCCACTGTTTTACTGCACATGCGTCTGCAATGCAACTTTGTACAGTGCACTGTGTACCATTATTTTTCTACAAATTATACTACACTGTACATTCCTATTATGCTTTTAAATCTCAGCGCACAATATCATTGTGCTTTTGTACTTCCGTATTAAAGGTGTATGCGTCTAATGTTCGTTTATAATTTGCATATGCACTGTTGTACTGCATAGTACATCTTACAGCCACAGCCTTATTGGATATAATTTCAATAATCAATTAATACAAATCAGTTTTCTGTACAGTTCTACACTGTGGGCGTGCTTGGTGGCACTGCATGAGTGTGATACGTTGCAGGAACTAATATTTTTGGTACTATGTCGCCTTACATTCATATTTATCAGGCTGCGTCTTTACTGGCTGTGTCTTTCCACTACACATTTTTATCGTAACTGTGGCTGATTTTTTTATATGAAAAAAGCGCAAATATGATTTATTCAAAGTTGGCATTGACAGTGAGCTGCAGCCAAGAAGGGAGCCCTTGTCCTTTTTCATGCTCAATTAGAAGCACTTGTCAAACCCTTTTTCATACTTAAAAACATATTAGCCTTTTTTGGTGCTCGTCAGAGCATTTTTTAATACTAGTCATTTAAATTTTTTGATAATTATATATTGAATATAAATAAACCTGAGTTGATTTTAAATATTCCCAATACTTTTATCTTATTTCGCACAATAATGCACTATTTAACCAAGTAATGCACACTGTTTTAAGAGGTTCAAAGTTTTTTAATAAAATTCACGTTATTTTTATTCATAATTTAATTTACTTAGGCTCCCTTAAATATAATTAATATAATTCCTTAAACTGATATTAGTTTTTGTTGCATTAAAATATCTCAATTTGTTGATTCTCTCTAAACAAGTAATCCCTATTGGTTTACAATGGATTTCTGTAGGTATTTGGGGATATATCGTCAAGTTGGCGACAAACTTGGCGGTATTTGACGATAGAACAGGGTCCAGCCTATGGTAACCCCCAATTATAGGTACGGATATGCATTAAATGCTGTTCTATAAACAATGAGATGCATTTCATTCGAGCGTTGCCATTAAACAATTAACAAATAATCGCGATTTCTGTGACACATACGATAGCGTAATATATATATAGATTATCGTGTCAATCGAAGGTTTAGGCCACATCGTATTGCTTAGCTAGACCGGTTATACTAACATCGTTCTCATGCGTTGCTGCAATTTCTCTTATTGAACAGTAATTCGCTTAAGCTTCTTACTACTGCTATCACTAAGCACTTTTTCATTCTTAGAAGCCATAATGAGAGCTAATATTAGTGCAAACCTGATTAAAAGTAAAACAAAAGTTATTTTTTTTACAGTAATAAAGGTACACAAAGCACTCCGATATGCACACCTTACTCCAAATTTGACTAATAACAACAGTTATGTGAGGGTTGCCAACTGAACTATTCGGCAGCCTTCGTCGTGAACCGAGATATTGCACGCCAACCGAGTCAAATTTTGATCATCGAAGTTGGACATAAACCGAACTGGTCATAAACAGAGGTGGTCGTGAGCCGAGGTTCCACTTATATTTTGACCTATAAGTTTGAAAATATGGCATTATTTATATATTCAATGGCGATTATCATTAAGCATCTTGGTGACTTTGGCGATGAAACTCACCGATTTCAAAGTAACGTTCCGAAGTGTACTTGAACCGCCACAGATGTCATATGAACATCACGTTGACGCGATTTTTTTCTGACGCCAGTGTCATATACTCACCGGGGTACTTAACTGGTGCCAAAGTTTTGTTATTTTGCTTGATATGGTAACCCGAATGTTGTTGTTTATTTATTAATAAATTATTTATTTACTTTTATTTTCTTTTTTTAAATTATATAAATTGTTTTGTTCCATTGTTATTAATTAAACATTTATAAATTTATTATTAATCCCTTTTTAAAAATATATATGTAACTAAAATTCGATTCGCCAAATTGGCGACAGAAAAAATATCGCGCGAACGTGGTGCGTATATGACATCTGTACCATACTTGGTACAACTTTATTATCCTGTCGACCAGAAAATTATCGCCAAACTATAAGATTAAATGACAATAATGGATCATAGTAAATGTTACATTCACTTGACATTAAACACGATACACGTGTTTGTTACGTCATCAAATGATTTTTAATTCAAGTTTTGGCACAGATGTCATATACGCGCCGTAATGGCGCGATTTTTTTGACGCCGCTAGTGTCATATACGCACCGGGTACTTAACTGGTGCCAAAGTGTCGTTATTTTACTTGATATGGTAACCCGGATATAGATGATATATTAACGAGGTTTTTGCCAAATTGACGTCGGAAAAAAATAGCGCCAATATGGAGCGTATATGACATCTGTGCCCAAGTTTTTATTAGTATTTTTATTAATGTTTTACTTATTTATTTATTCTTTCGTTACTTAAAATAAAAATTATGTCAGTGTGTATCATTTGGCGAATAGTTTGGCGAAATTGGTAGACGGGATAATCAAGTAGTACCGTATATTTTTGCTGTACATTTTCGACAATATCTCAAGCAAAAGTACCTAAAGTTAAACGAAACCCTAATTATTTAAGGGACAGATGTCATATACACAACGGGTTTGGCGCGGGGTTTTTTTCTGACACCAATTTAACGAAAACCGCGTTTTCGAATAGCAGTTACAGATATATTTTTTAATTACTTTCTATTATTTTAGAAAGGAAATAACAATAAATGGTACTGCTTAGTTATCCCGTCGACCAAATTACTGTCGTCAAATTGTAAGATTAAATGCCAATAATGGTTCCCATTAATTTATTAATTGTAAGATTAAATGCCAATAATGGCCAATAAAACCATTAATTCGACGTTTTATTCGTATTTTTATTAATGTTTTACTAATTTATTTGTTCTTTCGTTATTTAAAATAAAAATTATGTCAATGTGTATAATTTGGCGAGTGGTTTTGGCGATTTATATAATTTGGCGAAATTGGTCGACGGTATAACTAAGAAATACCCAATAAATAATGAAAGTTTAATTAATAACTATAGAACAAAACAATTTATATAATTTAAAAAAATAAAATAAAAGTAAATAAAAAAATAAATGATAAATAAACAACAATAGCTCAGTTACCGAATCAGGCAAAATAACGCCATTATCGCGCCAGTTATGTACTCTAGTGCGTATATGACATCTCTTCCTTATTTAAAATAGATGGAATGGTATTTTTTAGGGTATGGTTAGTATGTGAAGTATTTATATTACTGCATACCTATCGCTTGTGTAAGTCAGGATGTTATGATGATAATTTTTTAAAAAAACTTACATTTAGCTCCTGAACAGAAGCTTGGGATTTACCCTGTTTTTTCCCTATTAACTTGTTTGTGCTCCATTGTGTCTATTACTCTAGTTCAAACTATTAATCAAGAAAGTTTGGTACAGATGTCATATTCGCCCCATATTGGTGCGACTTTTTTCGGTTGCCAATTTGGCGAAAACATCAACAGCATAAACAACATAATCCGGGTTACCACATCAAGCACTTTGGCGCAAGTTAAGTACCTGTTGCCTATATGATATTGGCGACAGAAAAAAATCGCCCCAATATGGGGCGAATATGACATCTGTTCCGAAAGTTTATATTTATATTTATGAAAGTTATGCATTATCTGCTTAGGTTGACGTCGGTTTCAAAAATACAAAAATCTGTCAGTTGAATTTCAATTTTTATTGACTTATAAAAACAAAAAAACACGTGTTATCCTATTTTAAAATTATTGTACTGCTTTTTAGGGAGTGGCAACACGAAAGAAATTATTGAATTAGAAAATGAAAAGGAGAGATTTCTATAATTTTATGGAGACATTTGAAAAGACAAATTCGATTTTCTCAGCGACCGTCAAACATATAATTTTATGGAGACATTTGAAAAGACAAATTCGATTTTTTCAGCGACCGTCAAACATAAAAAAATGAAAAAAAAAACCTATTCTAAGTTTTAACAAGAGGATCAAAATAAAACAAAAACGAAGTTAATCCACCCACTGGAACGTTAGCCACACTTTGTTGAATTTTGTGTCTTCATTTTTTCGTTTAAGGTTAAATAAAAAACTACTGAAAGCTACAATAATTTTTTAAATGCTATCAGTTTATTCGTCTCGTCGAGTTCTATCTTTCAAAAGAAAAATCATTGTCGTATGCCAACTGGTTCGCCAGAAATTTAAGAAAGTCGTTTGCATTTTCTATTTCTTAATCATATTATAGCTTAACGCTACCGCGTTTGCTATGATAAGCATAAAATAATGTATATCAACAGTTGAAAAAAAATAAAAGTTTTTTGTTGAACCCTGTATATGATCTATAGAATGGTATTTATATTGCACTGTATGTTAAAAGTTAATTCAACTAAACGAATAATACAGTTTAAAATTCTCATTCAGCAATGTCCGTTAGTAAATTGCAATGCACTTTATATGCTTCATGTATCTTTGCATATGATCTATAAAATTTATACACACCAAGTAATATTAAAAAAATGATTAAATATGAAAAACACTGTCAGCAATTATTCTCCTTAGACGGTACTGAAAAAAGTACTTTTGAGTATCCCTGTAAATAAACGATAATTTATATCCACACCAGATTCCACAGTAAGCGCTGGTTGTACAACTTCGTGATAGATATAATTTTCAATATGTTTAAAATATTGTAATATACTATTTAAAATACACCACAAACGATTTTTCCCATAGGCCTTAATGGAATGGAATTCTTTTGTGTCCCTGCAAATGAGCCGTAAGTGATATTTACTTCATTTTCAATACCGATTATACCATTGTAAACACCAATGATATATATCAATTTCATGATAATCGCACTATATTTACGCGAATTATAGCACGGACAGACAAGCCCGATTCATAAACAACTATGTTGAAATGTGTTAAAAACAATTATCATAATGTTTCCGCAGGACCCTTACGTAATTGAGCTGGGATATAGCTTCTTTAAATATTTTGGAGTTCTTTGCAGCTAATATTGGTGTACTAAGCATCGACATAGTCCAACATTATCATCTGTATTTTCTCTCTTTTTGTAACATCTCAAATGGGATCATATATCGCATTTATAATTTGATAAATGGTGCCTATTAATAATGGTCAAATTCCAATTAAGAATAACTTTCAGTTATAAAGATAATTGAATTCAATTAAATTATAAGATTTCAATGATAAAGATGCAATGCTTTGTAATGATCTTGTTAAAGCAAGAAGTAAATAATCTAACTGACTAATTTGGTCTGGGGGTGCTGTAAAATAAAAAAAAAAAAACGTCCGAATCTACCTACTGGTAGATTTCAAAGTTAAGTACTAATTTCACGAACAAAAACTAAATCAAGATTAGAGATAAACCCAGTTTTAAAATTTTATCTGACCACTTTTGACGAGTTTTTAGTTTCATTTTTCTGTATGAACTGGTAATATCAGAATCATGTTAAGGCTATTTTCAACTGCACTGATCAACAAGCATTATACTTTTTAACACAATGACGTACAAATTTTTAAACATAAAAGTATAAAATTGGTAGACCTATCACAAAGTGTTTTCCACCCTCCGTTCACTGGATTTTCTGCTTTTGTAGGACAATTCGTTTCAAAAAGCCAACTTTGGCAGTATTTTCTGAAACATCTATTGTTTTTACAAAAAAAAAGGAAAATGTCTTTCAATTACATAGTTTCTGGATTACAATACCTTCCAGTTTAATGCGTTTCAGAACAAAAAGGAATTGCAACTTATGTCATAAAGTTTCCCCTTTGTATTTGAGAACAATAATACGATACGTAACTTTTTCTTCAATCCCTATTTTTTTCTGTAAGAGTTGGTCCTATCAAAATTTTGTCAGTATAAAAGTTGTAGATAATATTAACAAGATGTATAATAAATTTGATATCCTATGAACTGACGAAGTTAGGATTTTTTTCTTTTCACTCCCCCCTCCGTTTTGTTTTTGTTATTTTTAATTTTATTTTGATGTAAGACTTGGTCCTATCACAAAATTCTCAATATAAAAGTTGTAGATAAGGTGAAGAAGATTTATATAGAAAAAGTGGGTTAATATCTTGTGAATTAAAGGAGTTATAATTTTTTTCTTCTTAAAACCCATCGCCCCTTGAGCCCATTATTAATGATATTAAAAATCTGTTATACATAAATTTTTGGCCTTTTTGGAGAAGTAATAATAACTTTAAACTGATTTAACCTGCATTATAATTAAGAAGTTATGGGGTTTTTTTTTCAGTTTTCACAAAACCCCTGTCTATTTCCACTCCCTTGGCCCGATATTGCCCATAAACGAACTTGACCGAAATTTTCTGCCACATGATTTTATGTATCAGTTTGGAAGAGATTTGTGCTGAATTATGCAAGTTATCGTGTACATAAAAAAGTGATATATATATATAGATAGATAGATGGATAAATTTTTGAACTGGGAGTGGCTTTGTGTTTTAGGGGTCATGATCGGCGTAGATCTGTGAAAAATTTACAGACATTCCAGCATATGGGAGAATGTAATAGGTAATATTTCTTACGAAATTTACCTAAAAAGCAACTTTTCGAAGATTTGTGGGAAAACTTGGATTGTTTAATTAACATAATCTTGCTTCCTACGTTATTTTGTACATATTTGAAATGTACATTGCCTATTATTCTAAGCGCGTTTCAATTTTTTGGGGGGGCACCCTCTATAATACATTTTTATTTTTTATATAGTCATAAATGATACAAAATATTAAATATATTGTATAATGTTTTAAACAACAAATTTCGTGCATAAAGAATGGAAAAATTTCAAATCTTTTTTTCTGTGTAAAGCAAAAATAACAAAAACATCTTATTTTAATCAGTGTCTTTTTTTATTGAGATTGCATTTTATCCACTTTTGAATTTGAGAACATTAATAATATCTCAAATTTCTTAAGTTTTAGCTTGATGCTCAACTGAATCATATTTAAGATTACAGCTTTTAACTCCTTGTCTTGCATCATTATATTTTCCCTTTCCTTAATTTCATAAGAGATGTCACTAATTACAAAATAACTTCTTCCCTAAATCTTCTAAGCATATCCCATTATATCTTCTGTTGAAACCCTATCATTTCCATCTCCTTTGAGTCTTAGATAGGTTACTTGAGTAAGTGGGGTAAAATTTTCTTTTTATTAAGGAGGGGGGAGAAGAAGAATCTCTTAAAGATGTTTGCACTTTTAGTGTTCCGCTTACGTCGGGGAAACAGCTGGCGGAATGTGTTTTGCATTTTTAAAATGTTAGCTTGTGCTTAAAATTTAGAAAAGATGACTGTTGAGAAACAAAGTAGGCCAATGAAATTTATATTAAACAGCTAGAGGACCGCTTTACCGTAAAAATACTTTGGTGGTAGGAATTTGCAAAAATAACTCACTTCTATTAAGAATATTTTTTTCACAGGGATCTAGAAGCACCTTAATTTTCACATTATCTAGAAGTATGACGTTAAGGATTATCAAAGTTTTCAGATCTTAAAAGTACATGCTGCAGAACAGATGCTAAAGTAAATAATCGGTTAAATGCGAGTATTTCTCACGAACAGAGGGTTCCGTACAATAAATATATTAATTAGTAACTGACAAGTACTAAGGCGGTTACAGGGCTTACTTTGCGCGGGAGCCCACCGGAGATAAGCTCTGGTGCTTCTCTGTTTTTAGTAAATATTTAAATACTGATCGGAATTCATCTGAGCGCAAATACAGGGCTTCAGAGACAAGTGCACTGGCGCTTCCGAAAAACCAAGGCCCAAAATTGCCCTTTCTTTCCTTCCAATCTCCAAGCTTTTGCTGTCTTTTTTATCAAAATACTTATATGTGACGTAATGTGAAACACACGTAGGAGATGCAGATGAAACGGACTCAATTTTTATATGAGGTTTTGAGCTTGGGATGGCTCAAACTCAATCTGTTTTACATTCAAAATTTTATTTATTCATGTATAGAAAAAAAATCTTTTTTCTTTAAAAATTACGTATATATATTTTATACCTAATCATTTTAATACTATTTTGAGCCGAATAAATCGACATCAGAAATTGTATTTTTCTATTCAAGTGATATTTGCAAATTTATGTCAGGCATTGATAGCAGCGACGTGTTGTACGGCGCCACTGAAGAGACTGAACAATGAGTTTGTTTTGTGTTAGATTTTCTTTGTGGCACTAGGATAATTTTTAATGAGTTGCTTTATTTTACTTTTTTATTTAGATATCTAACTTGAAAAAATAGTTTCTGTTTTAGTCAATGAGTTTCAGCTTGAGGTTTTGTTTGTTTGATGTTTTTAGTCTTCTATTGAGCATAAGTATAAGAATAAAGTGAGTGATTTTTCTATATATTTTGCATAATGAACGTTGCCCATGTTAAGGCCTATGTACATTTACGAAGTCACTCTCAGTTGTAAGTAGATATAATTATCATGCATTGTTATTCTCATAGAAAGCAACCGATCAGTATTTCCCCTTTTTCATTAAAAGCATCGAATCTTTCCTATAATGGTGTCAAATTTTAAAATAAATCAGATTTTCAGGGACTCACCACAAAAGATTATTATGCGGAAGGAATCTATTATAATTTAGCATATGCACCTCTTATTGGAAATTAAAAAACGTTCTTCCATTCTTCAGTATATAAATATTAATATCTGTAAATTTCCTTCATCTTCTTATAAAAATGCATACCTGCGAACTATTTTTCGAACCTTTTTTGTGTTAACTCTACTTCCGAATCGTAATCCTTACCTTACCTAATCGCAGAATTATCCAATTAATTAGCATTAAAAGTAGACAAAAATTTCTATTCGGAAGGAGTGATAACTAAAAAGTGGAATAGATGACAGCTCAGTATATGCTGATAGATATATTTAATTTTTTTATTTTGCTAAAGAAAAAAATGCTTTAAGTTTTGCAAATAATTTATGAAATATAAATATGCAGTTTGAAGTGCCAGGGGGGGGGGGGTTGAAAGCACGCTACGGTTGTTAGTACTGTACAATATTAGGGCTCTGGTAATTTTTTCATAGAAATTATGTACAATTTGACGTTTATTGCTGTTATACTACTGCTGGGAATAGCATTACACTAATATGTCATTAATGACACAGGAATACGCCGCCCGTGTCTTTTGTATGTCCAAACCGTCCGTGTCTTTATAGGTTAATATCTCGGCTAATTATCGACAATTTTTTTCGAAAATCATTATCAACAATTCTTTTATACTTCCGCGACGATGGATACCTTGAGTACCCCTCAACTTTCTTGGTAAGTGCTCTGAAAGTGAACTTTGTTTGCAACGGAAAAATGTGATTTTATTAAAAACTATGTGACCTAGAGTAATCGTTATAGTTTTCCTGCAAGGTACATTTCTATTACCCATATTTGTTTCATAATTTTAATTTCAGTAGATTCAGAAATAGAAGGGGGGGGGACATACTTTCACATTTATTTTTCAATGATATCTTCGAAAATATAATACATGAAATTAAAACAAATATATTTTTTATTTCTGCGTTACAAGAGCTTTCACAGGATATCCCGCATGATATATATATAAAATATTTTTTCTTTAAAGTAACACAATTAGCCCCTACAACTTTGCTAAATGTATTTGTGAATGATTAATAATCTGTAAATATGTAGGTCAATAGTGTTTAACCCTTTCAAGGGCGGTGTCCTTAAAAAGGACACATAATTTTAATTCCAAAACTGAAAAACGGCACCAAGAATATTTAATTAAAATTTTTCTTTTATAATGTACGTGAAAATAAGCAAGTTCGTATTTTCTAATACATTCGTTTATAAATTCTGGTGTCAGTCTATTATTTTGTCAGTTTATAAATAGAAGTACTCCTCGCCGGAAAGTGTTAATACTTCTGCCGAATTTGAACTCCCACGTTTTTACGAGAAATATAATTTACGAGAAAAACGGTTGTGACAAACGGATGGATTTAAAGATAGACACACGAGTGATCTTAATTATAATTGCGTTTTTACTTTTAAAGTATGGAACCCTAAACATTATCATTTACTATCAAAACCCCCCACAAATTAAGCTCACACTGTAGTAAAAAAATGTTTCATTTGAAAAATATGTGACACATGTAAATCAACACTTTTAGTCATTTCCTCCACAAAATATTAACATTTAAATCATTTTTGACTGCCGTGATATAATAACTTTCAACATACGTTGGAATGTGCTGAAAATAAAGTCCCAAATGTTAAAGCTGAACTATTTAACACATAGTGTACCACTAATGCATGTGCTTTCCAAAATGCTGTTAGCTGTGAAAAGCTATCACGTACGACGCATTTTATGAAGATTATACAATGTTACAGAAGTAATCAGATTATTTTGGTTATGTGATTTATTTTGGGATAAACTTTCGTAAAATAAAGCTGAGGTTCATAACGGTTTATTTCAATCTTTAAATAGTCATATTAAGGGTATGGAAAGAAATCATAAAACTATTCCTACATCAAATAAAATCAATGCTTCTCAAGGTAAAATGTTGCTCAGAAAGGAATATGGTTAAAAGAATGTAAAAATATTTTCAAAAGTAAAACTATACAAAAATCTTGTTGAATAAATGCTATAAATTTATTACATCTAAGTTTGACATATAAAGCCCATCAACGCTTAAATAGTATTTCTTTTACATAGACGATAAGTATTTATGTTACGATGATTAAAATAATAAATGTTTTCTTGAAAGTATAATGCACATGTAAAACAGTAATTTTAAAAAATAAAGAAAACGAAGATTTAATAGACATAAAAATTGTCTAAGGATTGCAGAGAAAAAAAATAAAAAATGGTGTTAATAAATTTGTGTATATGTATTATCTATTTGCAGATATGCATGCACTCTATCATAAAAAAAAATCGGCGCACGAAAAATGTACATGTACGAATTGTAATGAAATTTCATATGCAGAGATGTTTAGATCGAACATGCAAATGACTAAAATTTGCAGCGCGACAAATGAATAGCAAGGACTCCAATTCATAGGAACGAAAAAATCCACACGGAGAAAAAAAAAAAAAGTACGTCTACAAAACTTGTTTTTGTAAAAGCTTCAGAAGTCTATATGTTTACTAAAATTTTATATGTACACTGTACACGAAAAAGATATAAAGATACAAAACTAGGTTTATAAAGCTACAGAAATCTGTATACATACTAAATTTTATAGGTAACACGGTATAATTACATGAATTTTTTTGTTGCAGTTACATAAAAAGTTCTAGGCATCTCAGTTTCCTAAAAAATTCTCATTAACCTTACAGATATTTCTTTAGAGTGCAACAGGTGTATATAGGGAAGGATTCCCGATCTCACGTTAAGAATTTTGCTGCATTTCGACTGTGAAAATTTTACATCAAGGCACAGTCAACTACTACTTGACATTGTAACAGTCAAGGCATTGTTACAATGCCTTGACAAAGAATTCGTGCTCATCACGAACGTATCTGATATTTTGGAAGAGGTCGTGTCATCGGATTGAAAGTGTCCAAATGGGCAGTTGTGAGATTAAACATTAAAAAATTAGCTAAGTAAAATTTTAACTGAACGAAAAATGCAAGGCGCCAGCGATGTTAAAGCTAATATTAAACATAATGACATGGAAGATCTATATTTTCGAGAAGTATTTAAGATATTCTTCTTACACCTATTCATTACAAAGGAAAACATTTTAAATGAAATACGTGTGACTGCTTTTGTAAATTGGCACCTGTTGCTTATAAAAGATTAACTTATGGAGTTTTCATATTAAATACTTAGCACCAAAGTCGCAAACACCATAGAAATTTGCGTGTGTCCGCCAAAGTGAAACAATATAGCAAATACATTACTCTTGTTATTCTCAAATATCTATATAACAGGGATGAGAGCGCTCCGACCCAAATGACTGATTGCTACCACTAAATTTTAATAGTATTTCTCGCCATATTTAATGACAGAATTTCTGAAATTTAATTAAGCAAAGAATACTATTAAAATTTGGTGGTGAAAATCAACCATTTCTCTCATGCCCATCTCTCATGCCTGATATAACTATTCCTACAGTACAATAATAACTGTTAGAAAACAGAAAATTGAAAGCTTTAAACCATTTAATTTAGAATATAATAATTTATTCAATTTCATTTTGGTACGACGTTAATTTATATATGCACTAACGTGAAATACCATCTTTGACAAACATTTGCACGCGGAAAACTTAGTAAAACAGCCCTGTTCTGAAAATAAGATTTTCTAAAAATACGTCTACTATTTTATTTTAAATTTTAATTTCGATGCATCGTTATTCTAAACATTTAATGTTCTTTTGCTTATCAAAAACATACACTCTTTGATTTTCTTGCTATGTATTTCTTTAGAGTATCTACTAATATTACAAAACAGATTGCAATACGGTTGCTTTTTAAAGTATATATCACAAATTACTGGGCGAAATTAACTGTCACTTTCGATCCCCTGATTTAATGACTTGTGGAATTCAATTCCTGTTAAAAAATATTATATGTATAGTATCTAAATACGTATATCTTTGTAGTTAATTTTATTAAAAAAATTAAGTGTTAGGACATTTTTTTAAGAGAAATCTCTATTTAGATGCTTAAAATATGCGAATCGAAAGTTGCATTTAATTCCGCTAAGTAGTTTTTACAGTCATGTTTCACAAACAATTCACATTGGAATATATATTGCAATGATAATTTGAAATTTAAAATTAAAAGTTCCGTAATTTAAACCTTCATAACTCGTAAACTATTTAACTAAAGAATTTCTCATTTTGTATCCTAAGGGGTAATTACCCTTACAATAAAAAACGGATATGCAGTGTGTATGTTGGTATTGAAATTTTTAGAGTTTGGTGAAATTTCAGCACGAATAGGAGCTTCAAAGGCTACACTGATTGCAATTTCTTTTTCAAATATTAAAAATTAATTTATCATTAGGAATTCAAAATCTTACTTCTCTATAATACCTAACAAATTTCCCCGTATGACTTCCTGTCTCTGAATTTAACCGAAGAATCCAAATATAACGCTACGACTAGGTGTCAGCTTTCAAAATTTCAAAGTTTGTTTCAATTTGAGTATGTAGACGGCCTCTCAAAGGTTTTTTAAACATAAATTTAAAAAAAAAGACTTTATTCGAAACGGAATTTTGATTTTCGTTTTAACACTAGAACTGCCACAGCGGTCATTTTTACCGGAAAAAATGAAAATATTTCCATTTGAACCAGAATTTTTTTGAAAAAATAAGTTAAATACATACCACGGAGAAATAAGTTAAATAAATATGTTAAATAGTTTTAAATAAAAATTCTGGTGTAAAATATTTTTATAACGCTTGAGTAAATTGTCCGGCTGTTCTAGTGTTAATGTGACAATTGGCGATTTAAACATCGCAGTGTTCTCTTTTTTGAGCGACTGCGACTGTATATGCTGGTATTATTTTTTAGAAATATTATTTTTACAGAAGCTTTGAAATATTTGGCATGTCAATCATGGATGCAATTCATGGCTTTGAGTTACTGTGTGTATATTCCGTATATCTTAAATAAAAATTGTAATTTTTCTTTTCATTTCTTTAATATGCAATACATCTGTTTAATTTCCATCGATGCTGTCGCTTTAAATGTAGCATCATGTGCATTTTGTAACACCGCGTCCAATTACAAATCGTTAGACTAGTATACAACTATGCGATAATAATGCATCGAAATTGCAAATACCCTTTGCAATTACTATATGGTCTCATAATTTGTTGGAATATAATATTCCAGATAATGAGAACGAACTATGCTGAACGACTGCTTATATTAACAGAGTTAGAAAATTAAACGTAATTAATATACTAAAAAAATATTATAAAAGGAATTTGTTATTCATAAATTAAGTCTATTTAATCACTGAGTAAATTTAAGATTAAAACACTATAATAAACGCTATTTTAAAGAAAATCTCTGTTAAGATATTGATTAGCTTCTCTCTCCTACTTTTAATCTATCACAAAGGTAGGATTTCTGTTTTATTATTATTTTCTTCTTGATATCTTTTTACTTTAATATGATCCCTTTTATTTAACTATCTCCACTTTAATCTTTTTTTCTCTGTGTATTTTATTTATTTTTCATCATCTATATATATATATATATATATTCTTTTTCATTATCTGTTCTTAAATTTAAAGCCGTTTACATCTAAACAATCTATCTATTTTTTTAAATAACAAGGCCGTTTTTTAGTCATCTGCCCTGAGCATCTGAGCATCATACTGAACCAATTTTGCTGATTATTTTTTTAATTGAAAGCTGTTTACCTGTAGATGTGCTTGCACTAGCTACTTTTTTAAGAATTTCCATTTTTATAGTTTAAATTTATATTTAAACGTTTTTTATGAATTTTCGTATGAAATGGAATTATGAATGGTGGCAATCAGATTTCTTCCACTGTTGCAGAAAAATAATCGGTTTTATTTACCTTTATTGATTATATATTTTATGATGCTATTTTCTCATTACAATTAAAAATAATTCATAAAAACATGTGAACAGAAAATGACGGCATGCTTTAAAAGCACGAGCTTTTTTTTATAATTCTATTACATTTGAATACTTTTATTCCGTCATATTGAGTTTAGGACTCTAGGCGAAATGCTTCACTGAGTAAAAATGACGTCATATTAAAATAAAACTATCATTCTCTTTGGTAAAACTAAATATTTTACCAGGAATGTGTCAAAAGACATGGATTTATGGAATTTTTACTCACCGGTACTTTGATTAGAGTCTCAAGTCATGAGTGGTATGTTCACATGCCAAGCTGTAGCGGGTGTAGCTGACTTCAAATTTAGAAATATATTTATCAATAAGCAATTGCCCTTTAAAATAATATGTAAATGGTGGAATGAGGCTATAAGAGGTGCGTAAGTAAATTTTAAGACGGTGAAAATGACGTTATGTTTCGATTTCACGGGCGAAAAATTCTATGATTAGAACAAAGTGAAATAATTTCTGCTGATTTTTCATTGACTAATACCAAGCATAAGAGCCTCAATTAATAACTTCCTCATAATTATATGATCTTGATTACTAATTACTTATATGAATTAAATTCAAATTTTTTAATAATTTTTACAGTTGAAGCTTATGAAAATAGTATTTTGGTAACTTTAGTTTAAAATATATTTGTTTTAAAGTTTACTTTGACCAACATAAGTTTAATTGCATTCCAACATAGATGTCATGTGTTTATGAATTTGATTTTTCTCTTTTTTCTACTTGCATTTGATGAGAAATTGTGTATCTAACAATTTCAATTCCTTAAAAAATAATACTTTATTTTAAAAACCAGAAAATAGGTACATGTTCTGTACGTGAATATTATAATTAAAAATCAACATTTATATTACAATGCATATATTATAATCAATGCATTGTCCTATCCGATTTCATGAAAAGGAGATTTATAAATTCGTTTCTATACCTTTATTTTTGAAATGTATGTTAAAGAAAAACTTTTAAATAGATGTTCCGATATTCGTAATTATACTGTTGTTGGAAAGAACTTTTCGAATGCCCGTCCCGTATTAATTTCACCAGCATCGAAAAATAATATACAGTATAACCTCGAAAATCCGTCCTCGTCGGGACTGAGACTAAGCCGGATCTTTGAAAATTCCAGATTTCTTAAACAATATCAAAAGCACTTCTGATATTCTTAATGGTTACTCTATTCATAATTAAATTCATAGTTAAATTTTATTTATGTGAGAAAAAGAGAAAATTGAACATTTAAGAAAAATTTACTTTAGTTGATATTTTCTATGTTATTAAAAAAAAAAAAAAAAAATCTAATAAAAAGTGAAGTAATTTCTTCTCCTATATATTTCCAAAACATCGACGTCACTTTTATTTGCTTCAGTTTTTTTGGTCTTTAACAAGTTTTTCTTGGATTTTATACAAGTAAAGATATCGATTTCGGAAATAAAATCTTGTTTCTCTAAAACAGATATAATTTTGGAGACAATTTTGTGCACTTTTCAAGGGTGCCTTTTCTTCGACACGCTCCTTGCCCCCGTTAATCTGGAATGCTACGAGCATTAACGGCGGTTTTATTTAACACAGCGTCAACAATCTCGCCGTCCGCTAATCCATCTCTTTCTATCTGAAAGTTTTTAATTCGCAAACCATTGCTATTTTTCTTTCTGCTGTAAATTGGAAGTGTAAAAAAAAGCGGGTGATGACTTTAATGCCGGATTTTTGAGATTATACTCTATTTATCTAGGTGAACGTTCTTGTTTTTGTTTTTTTACTTTAACTCTGTACTTCTACACACTTTCAAAAATAGTGGTTATCTCAATAAAGTGTATTGAAGGACGGGTAAAATGACCAGCGAGGGCAAAGGGGCCACTTGAGTTTTTTACGCTCTATAGTGCACTCGTCACATAGGCACTGGACGAAGTATTCCTCACAGATGCTGGTAGTATAGTCTGCGACTTTAAAGAGAACGGGTATATTTTTCTAGTTTTGAATTCGGATTTTTTCACATTTATTGCTTTAGACATGTACACTGGTTTCCAAAAGTTAAGGAAAAGCAAAAAAAAGTAGCGATTACTCAAAATGTTACAACTAGATTTTAATAAAACTGGGCCATAAAGTACAGCACATAGTAAGGTATAAAATAGCATTAAAAGAAATTACCAGACGATTGTGGTGTTTCAGAAATTAACACAACTATAAAATAAACAAAATAAATGAGCCAGTTTGGTATAGGAAAAGTACCTTTAATATGGAGTATGACCACCCCTAGAAGCAATACAGCACATACAGCCTGTCAATTATGCGATCGATAAGTTCGCTGGGAAGTGCGAGCCATTGCTCTTGTAAAGCAGTTGTAAGCGTGGCAAGGGTCTGAGGATGGGTATTGAGACATACAACGCATCTTCCTAAGGTATTGCAAACATGCTAGATGGGTTTCAAGTCCAGTGATCGAGCTGGCCATTCCATGCGCTGAATTGTTTGGTGCTGAAGATAATCTTATACGATGTGAGCCCTGCGCGGTCTAGCGTTATCGTCCTGAAACAGGAAATCATTGACTATTGCACCGGCATAAGGTTGCACATAAGCATCAAGAATGTCATCTCTATATACGTGAGCATTCGCAGTTCCACTTGAAAGATATGGAGGTCTGTACGTTCACCCAAAGAGATACCATCCCACACACAGACACTGCCTCCTCTATACGAATCTCTTTTACGAATGTTTGATGGATGATAGCGTGTTCCACATTCTCTCCCAATCAATGAACGCCTACTATCGCTTTGGAGGCTGAACTGGAACTCTTCCGCGATGAGAACACGCCTCCATTGATCAGATGTACAATGGACATGTTGACGTGCCCACCTGAAACGTTCCCTACTGTGACATAAGGTGAGCGGCACACAGATGTCTGGTCGTATCGCATAATGACCATCTTCATGAAACCTTCTACGCGCAGTAGACTTTCATACCAACCTTCCAGCGGCTGCAGCAAAGGAGAATCTAAGATGAGAGGGTGTTGCTGTTATATTCCTTCGTGCACATAACCGCAAATGTCGTCATCTGTGTTTGTCGTAGCTGTTGCCCGTCCTTGGCTAAACCTTCTGGAGGTCGAACCAGTGGTTTGAAATTGTTTCCGAAGCCTATGAACAACAGAAAGACTCCGATTTAGCATTTCTCGCAACCTATGTCTGTCTCTGACCTACCTCCAATCTTTCAATAGCTCTATATTGCAGTTATGCAGACAAATGATGCCTTGAGGTCATACTAATGAATTGGCTATCCCAGTTTTCTTATAACATAATCACAGCGACCCCAGCAGCCGTACTCCCTAGCATGCATTTTTACGCTTCTCACAGATGACGCAATCCGATTGCAGCACCACTAATTTGCATTTTGTAATTTTATTCAGTGTCTTTTACTTAACAACATATGGAAATTTCATACGGATAGGTTCATTTTTGAACGAGTTATCGTTCTTTTTGTGATTTTTTTCTTAATTGTTGGAAACCCGTGTAGTACACTTTCTTCTTTATAGATAAATAATATGTAGTGTTATAATTAATTACTCTTATTATGTTCGATAAATATGAAGCAATATTTTAAATGATGTGTATTTGAAAACGCTAAATAACGTAGATTAGATGATAGACCCTCAGTTTTTGTATTGACGTCATTCCGCGCAATATGGCCACAAAGAGATCGTGTAAAATGGCCAGGTAGTTACATTGGCCGGAAAGTACTTTTTATTCATTATCCCTATGAAAATACTACTCAAAAGTATTTTCTTTGAAAGGAATAAAACAGGTCGGGGCAATAACTTCTGCTGATAATGTTTTCTCTCGAAATTTATAGTTTGCATGTCTGCTGGGTGCACTTGTATTCTTCCACTTGTTATATTGGTACTCATTACTGTTTATTTAAACTTGTAAGTATTTATTACTTAAAATATTACAAAACATAATGCTTATTCTTAATGTGTGGTATTCTAGCTAGTTTCAATTAAATATACATCCTGAATCAATGCGATTTGTTCATTTACCTATGCCGGGCTCTTTACCCAGCCTAGGCGGTCAAAGTTTATAATTTTCTTTTAAAGTAACGTGTACATTTTAAGATTTAAAAAAAAAATGTAAAATAGGTATTGAAACTAAATGTATTATAGTTAGTGTTGGTATTTGTTTCTAGAAATTTACTTATTAAGAAGGTATCATAAAAATTCTCCAAAATCTCTTTACCCTTCCTTCCCCTAATGTATTGAATTACTTTCTAATGAACGTTTTGATATTTATAATTACTTTTCTCTTAGAAATAACTTGTTCTGATGTAGTTTTCGTATCGTTTTCATCAGGATAAAAAAATATGCTTACCTGCGTGAATGTTCTTTTGTTTGTTTCAACTTTAATGAAAATTGACCAGTCGCCGAGATATCTGAATATATTTTAAGGTACACTGTATTACTATACATTTTCAAAAATTGTCGTATCTTGTAGGTAACTAGTTTACGTGTAAGTGTCCAAGCACTGGAAAAAAAAGACACATGTTTCTTAGAAAGAAAAAAAAAAGTAAACAAGAAAGAAAAAATTCGATAATCTTTTCCGAGTTACTAACTATTCCAAAAAGTGATCTTTATCTTTATATATGCTATAGCAGCTTACTTTCCAAAAGTACGCTCCACAATTTTATAATGGACTCATCACTTCAAAAGGACACTCCACTCTAGAATTTAGTAGAAAAGAATGTTTAATGAAATGATTGCGTTCTGAACGACATATTTCTATTTACAGGATAGATGTACATATTTAGAAAATTAGGGATTACAGAAAAAATCCGTGTTGGAAACATTGACACGCATACATCTTCACCACCACCTCCTTTTCGCATCTCATGAACAACTCTGCAAGGAATTAATAACGCCATACGCGTACATATCACAACCTCTGTAAATCGGGTCTCATGAAAAACTCTGAGGGAAATAATAACTGAAACTCATGACGGGAAATTAGAGACTGGTGGCAAGTGCTGCCACCAAGTGTAATAATCTTCGTCACATATTCGTTTCATAATCTTCGATATTCGTTACAACGCTATATATCAATATTTTTCCCTATTAAAAGAAATATTTATAACAACATTATTTTGCTGCCACTGATTTTTGGAAACATTTCCGAGCTGTTTTTATAGTGTATTAAACAGGTTTATCAACCCGGAATATAGTTTGCTCGGATTCTATCAGTTCTCAAGTAAACATTTCCAAGTTCATCAAGCACGTTTTAGAAATAAACGTGATAAACTGATAACATTAACATTAACATTGTACATTACGCTTGTATGAGTAAATTGAGTTCCGCATCTGAAAATGTTTAATTGAGAATTAATAGTAGTCTAAAAATTGACATTCGGATTTCTGTAAAGTGATGATACACTTTAAAACTATTCAGAAATTTTTCCGAAAATCAGTGGCAGCAAAAGAAATTTTCTTTTTACAAACGAGTCTTTTAAACTCGAAAATATATTTAATTCTAAGATTTCTAAATAAAGAATAATTTTCGGAATCAGAAGTTTATTGTATATTTTTGTTAGATGTTATAAAATATTTCGGTAGATTGAGAAAGATTTGTTTTTTTTTACAGTGCGAATTGCTTTTAAATGGATTTTCCGATATTCATAATAATTACTTTTTTTAGAAAGGTCTCGTTTTGATGGTGGTCAATTATTGATTTTATTACGTTCCAAAAATGCTTTCCTGTTCGATTGTTTGTGCCTTTTAGGTAGCTTTCTTTACAAAAAAGCTACCTATTGCAGCCGTTCGGAGGAAAGCGATTTCAAAAAATTTTGGTATATTTTCATCGATCATGACCCCCAGACCCCGAAACCACCCTCCGTTCAAAATTGATATATATATATATATATATATCTGACCTATGTCACACTGTAACTCCCGTAATTATGAACCGATTTCGATGTAATTCGGTGTGTACATAGTGCATACCAATGTCTCGACCGAGTTCGTTGGCCAGCTTCATCCGCCATTTTGTTTCAAAATGGCGGCCATTTAAAATTTAAAAAAAAAAATTAAAACTTGAAATGTGGTACCAAAAAATTAAAAATGGAAAAATATTTTTTTCTTATGTATTTGACCTTTATACAAAGATTCCGGAGCAGTTTTTGTTTCGTCTATATCTTAAAAAATGGCTGAGTTATAGCATTTTGAATTTCTAGCGTGGCTGACATTTTGAAACCGCCGGAAATTTGTCACGCGATAAAAGGTGTATTTATGAACCGATTTGGATGTAATTCGGTGTGTACATAGTACATACCAATCTCTCGAAAGAGTTCGTTGGCCACCTTCATCCGCCATTTTGTTTCAAAATGGCGGCCATTTAAAATTTTTTTAAAAATTTAAAATTTGAAATGTGGTACCAAAAAATTGAAAATGGAAAAATATTTTTTCTTATGTATTTGACCTTTATACAAAGATTCCGGAGCAGTTTTTGTTTCGTCTATATCTTAAAAAATGGCTGAGTTATAGCATTTTGAATTTCTAGCGTGGCTGACATTTTGAAACGTCCTGAAATTTGTCACGCGATAAAAGGCGTATTTATGAACCGATTTGGATGTAATTCGGTATGTACATAGTACATACCAATCTCTCGACCGAGTTCGTTGGCCAGCTTCATCCGCCATCTTGTTTAAAAATGGCGGCCATTTAAATTTTTAAGAAAAATTTAAATTTGAAATGTGGTACCAAAAATTGAAAATTGAAAAAATATTTTCTTCTTATGTGTTTGACCTTGATAAAAAGATTCGAGAGCAGTTTTTGTTTCGTCTATATCTTAAGAAATGGCTGAGTTATAGCATTTTGAATTTCTAGCGTGGCTGAGATTTTGAAACGTCCTGAAATTTGTCACGCGATAAAAGGTGTATTTATGAACCGATTTGGATGTAATTCGGTGTGTACATAGTACATACCAATCTCTCGACCGAATTCGTTGGCCAGCTTCATCCGCCATTTTGTTTCAAAATGGCGGCCATTTAAAATTTTTTTAAAAATTTAAAATTTGAAATGTGGTACCAAAAAATTGAAAATGGAAAAATATTTTTTCTTATGTATTTGACCTTTATACAAAGATTCCGGAGCAGTTTTTGTTTCGTCTATATCTTTAAAAATGGCTGAGTTATAGCATTTTGAATTTCTAGCGTGGCTGACATTTTGAAACGTCCTGAAATTTGTCACGCGATAAAAGGCGTATTTATGAACCGATTTGGATGTAATTCGGTATGTACATAGTACATACCAATCTCTCGACCGAGTTCGTTGGCCAGCCTCAAAATGGCGGCCATTTAAACTTTTTTTTAAAATTTAAAATTTGAAATGTGGTACCAAAAAATTGAAAATGGAAAAATATTTTTTCTTACGTATTTGAACTTTATACAAAGACTCCGAGGCAGTTTTTGTTTTGTCTATATCTTAAAAAATGGCTGAGTTATAGCATTTTGAATTTCTAGCGTGGCTGGCATTTTGAAACGTCCTGAATTTTGTCACGCGATAAAAGGCGTATTTATGAACCGATTTGGATGTAACTTCGTTTATACATAGTACGTACCAATGTCTCGACCGAGTTCGTTGGCCAGCTTCATCCGCCATCTTGTTTTAAAATGGCGGCCATTTAAATTTTTAAGAAAAGTTTCAATTTGAAATGTGGTACCAAAAAATTGTAAATTGAAAAAATATTTTTTTCTTATGTGTTTGACCTTGATAAAAAGATTCGGGAGCAGTTTTTGTTTCGTCTATATCTTAAAAAATGGCTGAGTTATAGCATTTTGAATTTCTAGCGTGGCTGACATTTTGAAACGTCCTGATATTTGTCACGTGATAACAGACGTATTTATGAACCGATTTCGATGTACCTCGGTGTGTACATAGTACATACAAATATCTCGAACGAGTTCGTTGGCCAGCTTCATCCGCCATTTTGTTTCAAAATGGCGGCCATTTAAAATTTTTTTAAAAATTTAAAATTTGAAATGTGGTACCAAAAAATTGAAAATGGAAAAATATTTTTTCTTATGTATTTGACCTTTATACAAAGATTCCGGAGCAGTTTTTGTTTCGTCTATATCTTAAAAAATGGCTGAGTTATAGCATTTTGAATTTCTAGCGTGGCTGACATTTTGAAACGTCCTGAAATTTGTCACGCGATAAAAGGCGTATTTATGAACCGATTTGGATGTAATTCGGTATGTACATAGTACATACAAGTCTCTCGAACGAGTTCGTTGGCCAGCTTCGTCCGCCATTTTGTTTCAAAATGGCGGCCATTTAAAATTTTTTTAAAAATTTAAAATTTGAAATGTGGTACCAAAAAATTGAAAATGGAAAAATATTTTTTCTTATGTATTTGACCTTTATACAAAGATTTCAGAGCAGTTTTTGTTTCGTCTATATCTTAAAAAATGGCTGAGTTATAGCATTTTGAATTTCTAGTGTGGCTGACATTTTGAAACGTCCTGAATTTTGTCACGCGATAAAAGGCGTATTTATGAACCGATTTGGATGTAACTTCGTTTATACATAGTACATACCAATGTCTCGACCGGGTTCGTTGGCCAGCTTCATCCGCCATCTTGTTTAAAAATGGCGGCCATTTAAATTTTTAAGAAAAATTTAAATTTTAAATGTGGTACCAAAAATTGAAAATTGAAAAAATATTTTCTTCTTATGTGTTTGACCTTGATAAAAAGATTCGAGAGCAGTTTTTGTTTCGTCTATATCTTAAGAAATGGCTGAGTTATAGCATTTTGAATTTCTAGCGTGGCTGACATTTTGAAACGTCCTGATTTTTCTCACGTAATAACAGGCGTATTTATGAACCAACTTTGATGTACCTTGGTGTGTACATAGTACATACAAATATCTCGACCGAGTTCGTTGGCCAGCTTCATCCGCCATCTTGTTTCAAAATGGCGGCCATTTAAAAAAATTAAAAAATAAAAAAATTTAAATGAGATACCAAAAAATTGGAAAATGAAAAAGATTTTTTTGTATGTGTTTGACCTTAATAGAAAGATTCCGGAACAGTTTTTCTTTCGTCTATATCTAAAAAAAAATGGCTGAGTAATAGCATTTTGAATTTCTCTTGTGGCTGACATTTTAAAACGACCTGATTTTTGTCACGCGATAACAGGCGTATTTATGAACCTATTTGGATGTAACTTGGTCTGTTCATAGTACATACCAATGTCTCGACCGAGTTCGTTGGCCAGCTTCATTCGCCATCTTGTTTCAAAAGGGTTGCCATTTAAAAAAAATTAAATTTAAAATTCAAAATGAGGTATTAAAAAATTGGAAAATGAAAAAGATTTTTTTTTATGTGTTTGGCCTTGATACAAAGATTCCGGAGCAGTTTTTGTTTCTGAAAATTTGTTCTTTTGTTGATATCTTAAAAAATGGTTGATTTATAGCACTTTGAATTTCTAGCATGGCTAACATTTTGAAACGATCTTGTATTTGTCACGCGATAACACACGTATTCGCCTATTTCGATGTAAGAAGGCCTGTGGATAGTATACATCAACACCTCGACCAAGTTCGCTGGCCAGATTCATCAGCCATCTTGTTTCAAAATGGCGGCCATTAAATTAATATATATATATATATTTAAAGTGAGGTGCAAAAAAATTAGAAATTGAAAAAGGTTTCTTTCTTAAGTATTTGATCTTGATATAAGGATTCAGGAGCATTTTTTGTTCGACTTTACCTTAAAAAATGGCTCAGATATAGCAGTTTCAATTTCTATTGTGGGTGACATTTTGAAAAATCTGATTTTTTGCATGCGACAGCACTCCTATATATTAACCGATTCCGATGTGAGTGAGCATGTGCACAGCAATTACTAAGGTCTCGACCAAGTTCACTGCTTAGCCTCATCCACCATGTTGTCTTAAAATGACAGGCACTTTAAGAAATTGCCGAATTTGGCAGGCAAATATAAGTTACTTTAAAGAAAAGCAGCTTGGATAAAGCTGACTAATTTCGCGAAATTCTCATTCATTATATTTATAAAAATTATTATTGAATCTCCTATATTCGGTTTCCACTAAATTGAGCTTCGTGTGTTTGCATGATATAAGTTGGCTTTTTTTAAATAAGGATTATGAAAGCTACCTCTTCCTCCCGGCACTGGCCGGAAGGACTTTTTTCGATTTTATAGCCTCTAACTTTAGTGGAAATTGACCTATAGCCCAGAAATCTGAATATCTATATTGTAAAGTACAAACATGTCCGTGTGGAACTCTGAAGCCATTTTGTGAATGGCAACGCTTGACGATGAAATTTTGATTTTGCAATTTTTGCTACTGCAATTTTTTTTATTTCTAAACGTCGCTTATTTTCAATTTTTACACCGTCATATGAAGAAAAAAAATTTATTTTCAAATGCAGTATGTTTGAAAACTGCATCTTAATTGATTGATTTATTAAGGCTTTTTTAAATAATTTTCAGGCTTACATTTTTTTAATCCATCTCAATCGCGTGCAGGCTTCATTACAACTTATGCAATTATCATTTAAAGCAATATAAATATTTCAGTATTTGTCTGTGGCTAGTTTTTCATAACGAAATTAAAACTTCACCAGTCTAACAAATTAAACAGTGGCTGTCTGTTTGTATTTGACATCTACTCCTCCTAGAATATGGATCGTTGGGCGATCAAATTAACACCAGTTATCCGCATGGATCCAAGGATATCAAAGGTGGTCTTAGAATTTTATAATTTGTTTAAACTAGTTTTCGAGATATTAATTTTTTCGTAATTTTTAATAACATTTCTATAATGATAGCGACTAAATTGCTCCATTTCTTTTTACAAAAGAGAGAAATGGGAAAACGATAGGGAATATTAGATTTCTTTGTTTCACATATTTTCCAAATTTAAATTTACATTTATTTGAATAGATAGTGAAAATAATTATATGATTGACTGGTGTGTTTCAAGAAATAAAAAAATCCTTTCATATATTCAAGCTTCAGGAATCGGTTTATTTTAGAAAGCAAAAAATTGTCTATTTCCTGGAATATTGAGATAAATTCCATACACGTAAAAAGAAAAAAAATCCATCGTAGCTTTTTTGATTTTTTAATAGTTATTATATCCACGATGTGCATGTCAGCAAATTACTTTTAAACGGATGTTCTGATATTCATGCATACTTTCTTGTTTCAATGTTCATTCAGATAATGGTCCTGGATCTATTTCATTAGAATTAAAAATAGTAATATTTGTTTCCGAACTGTTCTGCTCTTTTTTGGGCTTTATAGAGTCTAGCTGTCGTGTAAATTGACCAATCGCTCAGTAGTTTGAATATATTCATAAGAAACACAGTACTACTCTACGTTTGGAATATTTATGTCAAGAAAATTAATTTTTCGGGGACACGTCAAAAACTTTAATTTATCACCGCGTATTACACACTGTAAAACAAAAAAAAAAAAAAAAAAAAAAAAAAAACATTGTAGATTTGCCAGCACATACTGCTGGCGTCCTAATTGCCAGCACATTGTGCTGTTAAATTTCCGCAACTACTGTATTTTTCATGTTTATATAGTCAAGAAACCAAAGAAAGCTACAGCACATTCGACTGTGATCGAGTTTGAGCACGAGATGAACAGTACTTTGTACTGTAAAAATATCGTTTTTTTTCAGTGATGTCAATATGAGAGATACTGGCAACTCTAGCAGTAAAGTAATCGAAAATGAATGGGGACAACAAAACACTCTATTGTGCCGATCGACTCCAGTAAATTTTCGCCAATCGTTGTGCATTATGTACATATTAGTGTAGAAAGTTAATAAATATAACTTGAAGTCAGTGTTAGTTTTAGTTCTTAAGAAACTGCTTGTTTACATATAAAAAATCAGTTGTTCCAAAGTTTGGAATTTATTCTAGCAAATGATGTTGCATTAGGAATATTTCTATTAGTACATGACGAATATCAGGCTATTCAGCTTAAGTTGCAACATACGTTTCAGCTAATCAAAACTTTTTTGGTGTGCGAACACTATTTACGAATGCAAAAGAGATAGAAAAAACTTAAATACATGCTTTTTTTCTTAGTGACGAAATGGCGACTCCAGAGGAGAATAATATTTGGGTTTCGTTATTTAATTATACTTAACAATATTTGCTTAAAAAACTTAATTTGAAAATAAATATATTGTGAATTGAATATTAATGAATAAATGTAATCGTATAAGACAATTATTATTCAGATTATTTAATTTATATTTATGCATCTGTGTTAAATATATATTGAATATATTAATATTGTTGCATTGAATTGTTCAGAAAGCTCTTTTTGCATTTAAAGAAATATGCATTAATTTTTTTTTAATTCCTCGTCTGTAACCTTCGGGGAGGGGGGGGGGGGAGTTTCCACATCATTCTTGACCAATAATATCAAAATTTCCAGCTTTAAAACGCCTGAAGTAAAACTTATATATGGTTCTTGATACAATATTTTCCCCATAAAAGTTATATCTATGCCCAGGTATTTGCAGCACTTTTTTGTTTGATGGAAATTCGAAAGGAATCCCGTGGATAAAAATGAGTTTCAGTTTGCCATCTTCCTCATTTCAAAGGTCACGAAAGTTGCTTTTTATTTGTCTGTCCTAGACATTTTACCCTCCTATCGCCAACAAATTACAGAGCATACGATTTGTAATTTTTTAACTGAATGAAAAATATGTCCTTGCCGGGATTCGAACTGGGAACCTTTGGTGTAAGTTGCTATTCCTCAGCAGTTGAACTATTCTGTATAAATCTGATGGACCTTTCTCAGACAGAGAACCTAGTTGATTATGACATCCAGTCCGATAGCTGAATCAGATCAACAGAATAAATCGCAGGTTGTGGAACTCCAAGTAACGATGGATGCGTAATTGTACTATATTAATTTTAACACAATTATGCTAATTGGTAAATAAATCATACGAGATTTAATTTTCCAACTGAGGGAAAAAATATCCTCAGAGTGATAAATAAATCATATGAGTTGTATTTTCCAAATGTGTAAACAATTGTCCTGATTTTTCACTCAGTTGGAAAATTACAACTGGTATGCTTTATATACCAATTAGAGGATATTTTTTCCTTAGTTGGAAAATAGCAACTTCTCTGATTTATTTACCAATTAGAATAATTGAGTAAAATTAATACAGGGCTATGTGAAGGAGTTGGTTATCCAGTATTTGTAAAGTAGTTGTTTGTTGTTGCACAGGTGGTTCATTTTGCTAAGCTTCAATACCGACTCTAAGGTAAAAAAATCAATTGTTAGTTATTTTAAGAAAAAGGCAGGGAAATGCTGAGATAATAAAAGGTAGAAGTTTTCTGAAGGTCTTTATTGTGCACCGGGATCGTTTCCACCACCGCCGAGAGTTACACGGTCAATGTTGGAGAAGGGAGCGAAGCGTTACAATTTTTTTTATTCACATCATGCGAGTTCAGAAGCTAGTCTCACTCAAAATACACTTTCTCGAAATCTGGAGTGTTGGCAAGCTTACATACACAATTTCGCCAAATATATATATTATATGGCGAGATTAAAGAGAGGAAGACATGTGGTCAAAGTACAATAATTGAAATTGAATGGGGAATGTAGAAGATTAATAAGAACTATTTAACGCCAGATGATTACTTAGTAATTATAGCACATAAACCGCAAAAGGACATTCGATAGGTTTGCCAAAGTTCTCATGGGATTGAAGCGGCCGAAGCGCCCGTTAATAAACAAAACAAAATAAAGACAGGGTTAATAACTGAAATGACTAATATCTTACATCTGGACCAACGGCTAAAAATGTAGAAGTAATATGTCTGACTAATTTCTGCATATCATCAAACTAAGGCAGAAGGATGAAAATTAGAATCCAGTTATTAGGCGAGAAAAGGAAATGATTTCTTTTCTTTTAACTGTAGTGCGCTGCGGTTAAAATATTAAAGAGACTGAGAATTGAATGCTTAATTTATGAAGGGAAAAGAGCGCTAAAAACAGATTGAATCCAAATGCAGACAGATAATTAAATTTAAGAATTTAAAAAAATGTAATTTTAAAGGGGGGAAAGAGGAAAGGTCTTAATATTAATATGTGAAGGTAGGCGCCTTCACATATATCTCCCCAACAGCCGAAAAAGAACGAAGTGAACCGCGAGAGAAAAAAAAATACCCCATGTCTTCTCTCAAATACATTACACATAAAGAAAATATGTAAAAATGTAATATTTTGTAGAGGGAACCCGGTGACCAACAGTTTATAAACATATACAGAAATACTAAATATGTAAGGAACAAATAAATCATGTCTCATATAAAAAGCATGCCTATAAGCATGACAAAGCAAGTTGGTACCAAAGACTTGCCAAAATAAAATATATTGAAATTTTTTTGAACTGCAGTTAATACTTCTGGACAGCTGTTTTCTTATTTTCTTATTATTTTTTTTTTTAACGTGTGCACACAGTTATCTTTTTTTAAAATTATTTCCAGAAGATTTTAATATATAAAATTGCTTGAACATTCACTTCAAGCAAGAGCAATTTCCACAATTGCTACAACAGTTGGTTATACTCCAACTTATAAAAATATTTTTTTTTTGAGACATGAACTGAAAATGAAAACAAACATTACATAGTATAGTAAATATAAAAATTGTTCATTTTCAGCATTATTTGTGACATTTCAAGTTTTTAAAGGTGTTATAACTGGTAAAGGAGAGGAAGATGGGGTTGAATTACTTGATAAAAGTTGAAAGTTGCCATCGTTTTATCTTGTAACCAAAGACTTAATGTGTTTTACTGAGAACCTAATTTAACTAAAGTGTATTTTAAAACATATTGCACTCCTATAAGGTATAAACAAGAGGTAATAAGAACTTTCCAGAGAAAGTACCCCTTACAAAAATGGTAAAAAAAATGTACAGTAAATTTAATGAAATTTAATAAGCATTATACAACAGGTGACACAAAAGTATGTATGTGTGTGTGTGAATGTAGTCATAAATAACACCGTTTGGTGTTACGACTGGTATATACCAGTAATAAACCACATGTGTCAATGAGCATAACAAAAACCAAAAAAAAATAATGCACACCTGTGTACTGAGTGATTGGAAAATCGTGCATAAGAAAACTACCTTATCACGTGAAATACCTTGAATAGCCAAGAAAGGTACCGAATGAAAAAAATAAAAGTAAAGTGTAATCCTGTAAAGTTACCAAAAAAAAAAGAAACCCTTTTTTTTTAAATATATAGCATAAAAAAATAACAAACGTGTGCTAGTATACAAATGAACACTAGAATTGTATCACAGTGACCTCAAGTGAAAAAAAAAATATAACACTGAACCAAAGAAATGTATCAATGAAGTAAAATGCCTAAGTGTTTTGAAAATCAGTTGTAAAAACAGTGACAATTAGTCCCTGATGCACGCAAAGAATTGACAAAGCTATGAACTCGTGTAAGGGTTTTTTTTTATGTACAAAGAAAAAGTATGAACTACTGTGTGTTTTAACTATGAACAAAAATTCTCTACATGCACCAAGCACCAAACAGCAAAATGTAACTGAAGAGAAAAAAAGGTGTACCGTATTTTTAAAAAAAACGCTACCAAAGGGTTAAATTTAATTTTTTTTACTGTGAATTTCATAAGATATTGCTGCATTCGTTGAAAAAAAAAATATCTATATATATCTACTCAAAACGCATCAGTGTAAAATTGACAGGATCCATACCTTTAAGTTAAACAAACAAAAATAGGAGTGTTATAGCAAAAGATACACTGTCCCTTGAAAAATATAGAAAAAGAAATGTTGTTTACCCAAAGAAATCTTTAAAATCATGACATATGAGTTTGAAAAAGAAAAACAAGTTCCTCTTTCGATAACCAGTGAGAATCAAACACAGTAAATGAAATTTGCCACCAAAAAAATTGATACTGTAAAGGTTTTAGTTTTACTGAATTTTCATGTATAGACCTTCTGTGTATTTATTAAAATTTAACACCTGGTAAAAATAATAAAAACATTTACTAAGAAATTGCATACGATTTAATATAGTGTAACCAGATACCTTACTCGATCTGCCACCTTCAAGTAAGATGTATCTAATGAAAGTGTTAAAAAAAATGTTGCATGTTAAAAGTAAACAGATTCGAAATGTGTGTGTAATTTAATATGTCATGTGACGGATAACTCCTAGTAACTTTAAAATCTTTGTACATAGACAAAGTGATGTGTCATTGATATGATATGACATTATGCAAACACATAAAATAAGCAAAAACAACTCTGTTAAAATTTAAACAAAAATAAAAAAAACTGATAGAACATTTTAATATCGAAACATGGTGTAAAGTTTAAAAGATAAAAAGTAACAGGAAAAAGAACTGTATGTGTGTAGGGAGGGGAAAAAGAAACCTCAAACTCATGAACTACATGAAAAAAACACATGATCAAGTGTGTACGCAAGCATACACAACGTGTAAGTAAACACATGAACAAATTGTATAATTCCACATGAACTACTTGTAATAATGTCTCAATGAACTAACGTTTTTTATGCATTTACTAACAAAATATACGGACAGTATGTGTGTGATAACCCAAAACACTAACATACGAGTGAGATTCAATTACATAATTAGTGAGTTAATCACCAAAATGTAATGAATAAGGGTTAATAAAAGCAAAGAACTCCGTGTAATGTGTGAAACTCTGGTTATACTCTAAACCAGCCAGTGTGTATTACTCAATGAACTACTTGTGAGAAACAAAAAAACAAAAAGGAATACTGTCGAATAGATCGTATGCAAAGTACAATGTGTAAAAAAAACAAATGAACAAAATATGTAAATCAACTCATGAACTAGCGTAATGTATGTGTATGAATGACCAAAATTGTATTCTAAATGAGCAAATTTTGTGTAACTTAAATAAATATCCAACACATGAACTACTTGTGAAAAGAAAAAAAAGTTGCATAAATGGTTAACAAAGGGTTAAAATTAAAATAAAGTTGTATATGCGAGAGTTATTACTGTATGAAGTTAAAAGAAGCGTGCATACAATGTACGAGTGCACGACAGATTGCATAACTCTACGCTAAAATGTAGCAGTTATGCCAAGCCAAACATGTTCCAAGTAAAGGGTTGGAAAAGAGAAAATAAACGAATAGCAAAATACCACGCGTTATACCTTATGATATATGAGTGTATGTATCCGTCACAAGACACCTGTGAGACTGTAACTCACTAATTAAAAAAATTAAAATGTGAGAAAATGCCAAAGAATTAGTTTAATGACTATACGTGAATAGCCTTTTAAAAAAAAAATAAAGTGTACATAACAGCTCACATTATGCATTTGAATAAATTTTATAAAAACAACATTTTAAACGATATCAAATATCATGTCAGTTATAATAAAATACCTTATGTTATAAATAAAATAGCAACGAGTCACCAGCCGCGCGTAAACAACAAAATTAACCAATGTGTAAAAAATACCAGCTAGAAATTAACTCATGCATGTAAATTTAAGATGCATGTGCAAATATTGTATTGAATTACATTATGTAAAAAAATTCAGTAACATTCCGAAAATAAAAAAAATGACAAGGCAACAAATATACGCAAACTTTAAAATAGTGTAAAACTATGTATTTGTGAAAATGTACACTAATGTTGAGAAAGTATATAAAAAAAAAGTACAAGCACACAGAATCATGACCATGTTTAACCAAGGTGAGTGTCATAAAATTATTACAAAACAAGACCATATGAAGTGCAAATGTAAATATGTGTGTGTGTGTAGTACCAGGTTAAACTTGAAATCATAAAAATGTGTACATGAGATTAAAAAAAAAAATTGATGCAGACAAACATCTAACTTCACTATCTGCCCATAGTAAACTAGAGTGAGAAAAAAAAAACATGTACGGAGTATCAAATAGTACGAGAGATACGTCATTATGCATTTAAAAAAATAAAAGAGAGCGCGAACGCCTTGTAAATTAATGTGAGGTATTGAACATTTGTATCATGTAAGTAATATATTCCACTTTTGAGAAAGTGGACGGCCGATCCACTTAGCCAAAACTGAAACATATACCTTTAATCATTAGGCTATTTCCGGATCATAGCGCAGTGAAAAAAGGTACTTACACAACACAGGAAACAATAATTAAACATTAACCTCAAGAAATATAATCACCTGTAAAATGTAGTGTGCGTGTAAATTGTGTGTGTATGCAATAACAAGCATACTGATATATAACACATGCATAAAATGTTTACGACTCATGTTATAAAATTTTATAAAGTAGAAATAGAAATCAAAAGGAAAAAGAGACTTTTTTTTTATGAACTAATAAAAATTTAAGATATGATGACTCGCGCTACATTTTAAAACGAAGGAGCCTAACCTATGCTATAGAAATAAATTAATGAGATGTGAATAAAAATGTATAAAATCCGTGTAAATTGGACTATGAGAGATGTATCTAAACAGAAAAGTGTACTGTATAGATGCCAAATCTAATTTTCTTAAATTAGTAGCAACCAACTGGAAAGGATTGAAAATGAGCAAATTTAAACATCATTACTGGTTCCTTCCTCTCTCTTTTCTTTTATATGTCACTAGTGCTTATCCTTAAGTATAAAAGTTGCAAGACGTATACTTATAGTAATCTGGAGTATTAAAAGTTTCATATCTTATTGATATGGATGACTGACAAAACATATAATATACACATAAGAAAACATGTAATATACACATAAAAAAAACATATAAAATGTTATATATAAAAAGAAATTACCTGTAGGAAGTGCTACCACAAGAAATATATTAAGCACAACAAGTAAGAAGAAAAAAAATCAAAAATAATATCAGTCCAGTACCAGTTTAAGCTTTTTCATTTTTTTTACCTCATTTTTTTTGTGTCAAAATTACATTAAGCTCTGTGAAAAAAATTACCTTAAGTTATTTTAATTTTTTTTTTATACACAATGCCCCTTTTTTTTATCTAACAAGGTTTTCACCATCAGACTGCCTGATTACAACAGGATTGCTGAGTTTTAAAAGTACACGAACCAAAATAATAAAAACTTTGTCTGTGATCATAATAGATAACATTTTTATATAAAATGCAATGCGACACATATCAGTTGCAGACGCATAATATCTAAAAAGGGGAGGAAAAATGCGACCAGCGCTAATGATGTAAGAAATTAAGCGAGAGCAACCATGTTCAGCAATCCTAGGCCAATGGAGATAAGAAAAACAACATCTCATCTCAGAATTGCAACATTGTGTCACACCGAAAAATATATATAATGCATTAAATAAGAATCGGAAATGTGAAAAGAAAGAAAAAAATTTGGACAATCTTTTATCTAAATAAAAAAAAACCTTGAAACTGAACTGGATATGCAGTGCATCCCTAGACATACAAAATCTTAGCATGTTACTAATAAAAATAAATGCTTAATTTTTAGTAAGAAGCCATCAAAACTTATATATATAGATATATATTAAAAAAAGCAATATAATCCAGTCATGAGGATTTTTTTTTTTTACATATTTTTTTTATCTTAATGTATATATAGCAAAATCAATCCTCGTAACTAAAACATCATTATTTGAAATACTTCACTATTTTCAATATCCACTGTTAAAAGGTAGCAAAAAAAATTTAATCACGCAGTATCTATACTGTATTACTTAGGAATCAACATAAAAGTATAATTCTGCCTTTAGCACAAGCACAAAACTGGTAAGGAGAGAGCAAACATTACCTTTAAAAGTGCAAGAAAGAAAAAAAAATACTTTACAATTTACACTGTAAATATATATAAAACTTGCCATCTAACTATCAAATTTTATACCTTAAAGAAAATACAGGTACAAGAACCAAAAGTAATATTTCAAATTTCTTTTCATTGGCCCTTTTTAAAAAAATTATATGATGTATTTGTCTAGAGTTCATACCACTTTAAATTACTTAAATTTGGCATGCCTCTATATCATAGGAGCCATAAAATGTAGTTATGGGAGTAACATGACTTGAATACTGTAAAAGGAAAAAAAGAATAGCTTACCTGTTATACTAAAGACAAGAAAAATGATTTTTTTTTTTTTATGTAATTAATTTCTTGTGTTTTCACCTTATATTATATTTTTATAGAGAAGGGAAAATTATTTATTTTGTGTGCGCCCCCAGTGAATTTTACTTGTATTTAAAGTTTTTTTTTTTCTTTAGGAATAAACTTTCATGTTAATTTTGTGAAATCAATCAGTTGCTTAAATTCACACGTTCATTTGCAGATGTCTCAAAACACAACGCACAGAACCGAAGAATAATTAAAAAGGCTGCGACTACTGAAAGTTTGTAAAACGGCGCATCCATCCAACACACACAAAAAAAAAACAAAAATCTTGCTTCGGCGGCGAGAGAAAAATATACTTTGAGTCATCATGAATGATAATTTATTCCTTTCTCTTCTTGCTGGAAATAAAGAGGCAGTATTTGGCGGACTTTGTGACGGAATCCCCCGGCAAGAGGATGCATGGATTTTCCGATGACCACCAGGAAATCTGCGGTACAGTGCTGTACGAAGGCGTCTTTCATTTTCACATTAGTTCAGGATCACGGGAACCAGTTTTTTTTCTTTTATTTCGTATAGCAGGCGACATTCACTGAACGTCTGTTCTGGAATAGCAGCAAATAGTTTCAGACATCTGTTTTGGATAGCACACTCAAAGATCAAACTGGCTAATCGGGTACTACAGGTGTCATAATTATTGCGTCTCAGTACCGAGGTAGTGGACATTTCAGGTTAGATAAGCGTGCAAACAGCCACTGTAATGAACATAGTCCATAATTGATAGTCCATGAATTTTGCAGTTTTTTTTTTTTTTTTTTTGTTAAAGAAATTGAACAGTTTTTTTTTGTAATAATCCAGTATTAGTAATTATTTTGAATAAGAAATATATATATATCACGTGCTCCGCTTCTCCAAATGTAACCTCGGCAATGCCGGCCTTAAGCACCAAGTTTTTGTGAAGGAGTTGGTTATCCAGTATTTGTAAAGTAGTTGTTTGTTGTTGCACAGGTGGTTCATTTTGCTAAGCTTCAATACCGACTCTAAGGTAAAAAAATCAATTGTTAGTTATTTTAAGAAGAAGGCAGGGAAATGCTGAGATAATAAAAGGTAGAAGTTTTCTGAAGGTCTTTATTGTGCACCGGGATCGTTTCCACCACCGCCGAGAGTTACACGGTCAATGTTGGAGAAGGGAGCGAAGCGTTACAATTTTTTTTATTCACATCATGCGAGTTCAGAAGCTAGTCTCACTCAAAATACACTTTCTCGAAATCTGGAGTGTTGGCAAGCTTACATACACAATTTCGCCAAATATATATATTATATGGCGAGATTAAAGAGAGGAAGACATGTGGTCAAAGTACAATAATTGAAATTGAATGGGGAATGTAGAAGATTAATAAGAACTATTTAACGCCAGATGATTACTTAGTAATTATAGCACATAAACCGCAAAAGGACATTCGATAGGTTTGCCAAAGTTCTCATGGGATTGAAGCGGCCGAAGCGCCCGTTAATAAACAAAACAAAATAAAGACAGGGTTAATAACTGAAATGACTAATATCTTACATCTGGACCAACGGCTAAAAATGTAGAAGTAATATGTCTGACTAATTTCTGCATATCATCAAACTAAGGCAGAAGGATGAAAATTAGAATCCAGTTATTAGGCGAGAAAAGGAAATGATTTCTTTTCTTTTAACTGTAGTGCGCTGCGGTTAAAATATTAAAGAGACTGAGAATTGAATGCTTAATTTATGAAGGGAAAAGAGCGCTAAAAACAGATTGAATCCAAATGCAGACAGATAATTAAATTTAAGAATTTAAAAAAATGTAATTTTAAAGGGGGGAAAGAGGAAAGGTCTTAATATTAATATGTGAAGGTAGGCGCCTTCACAGGCTATTTCAAATGATGGACCCGATTTTAAAAAATCATATTTTCGAAACTACTACACATATTACAATAAGTGGAACATGAATTTAAAGAGAAATATAGCAAGTTTTTTTCAGTTACAAATGTCCGATGTGTGACCCTCTTGTTACATGGCATAAGTCCAATCTTTAATCCAGTTCGTCCCAAACATTTTGTAGCATCACTCTGTCAATGGTTCGGAATTCCGCACAAACGCATTCTTTAAGTTCTGACAGTGTGAAAGACATTGTTTATGTACCACCAATGCCGAAAACAAATGTTCAGAACTTAAAGAACGCATTTGTGAAGCTTTCAGAGCCATTGACAGAGTGATGCTACAAAATGTTTGGAACGAACTCGATTACAGATTGTACGTAGGCCGTGTATTAAATGGGTCACACATCGAACATTTGTAACTGAAAAAAACTTAGTATATTTCTCTTTAAATTCATGTATCACTTATTGTAATATATGCAGTAGTTTCGAAAACATCATTTTTTTAAAATCGTGTCCATCATTTGTAATAGCCCTGTATAGTACAAATGCAGGGAAAATTCAAGGTGTCGATCAGAGAATAAACGCTTTAAATCTTATTTGTCTACTCAATATAATACTGGCAACTTATAATATTTCTTGCTTAAATGACAATGATTGCAACTGATATTTAAATATAAAAAAAAAGATACATTTACATAACATTTAAGGAATATTAAGTGATGCGTGTTTGTTATGCTTACGCATTTAGCCAACATAGCTTTAAAAATCTATTAACAGTGTTCATTCGCCATGTACATTATTACAAATAGGGCTTTCTAGAGAATTTGCCGCTGATTTACTTTCTAATTTATTTAATGGAAACTGAAGATTTCTTTTAAAAAGTTAGAGTGCAATCAATTTAAGTGAAACTTCCCCACCCAATTCCCAGAATAAACGTATTTCATAGATAAGACAAGAATTCAACTGTTCTAAAGATATTTATTCAATTTTATCCAACCATAGTTTATTAATAGAAACATTTAATTTTACAAAAAAGAACATGGAAAGTAAGATTTAAAATACATTACAAAACTCATCGGAAATGATTAAAACTTCAGTGGAAATAATGCATATTTTTACACAATACATAAATATTAAAAACTTTGACAGGAAGTGGATATTAATTAACTTTATTTACAATTTAACTTGTTTTGATCAATTTTTGAGGATTGATTTTGACATTTTCAACATTTTCTTTTATTTTTTAAATATTGTTTTATGATACATGCAAGTTTGCGTTTTTCATTTATAATTACTTTATTAAATCATGTAAATTTCGATACAAAAGAGGAAATAAAAAATATAATTACAAATATTACAACATAATATGCTATTGAGAAAAAATGTGAATGATGCTTATCATAAAGTTGAGTAAATATCAAAATTAATTTTTTTAGTATATAAAAAAAAAAAAATTATTCAATCCTAAAAGTTATATTGTGAAGGAGATTTGTAACAAAAAAAAAATCATTGCATCTGAAAAAAAAATTCAAAATATAAGTGAAAATGTATTCTGAAACTTTTTTTTAATTGCAGGTCTTTTTTCAAGAAATAATGCCTGACTATTAAGAAGAAGAAAGAAACATATCCTTCGATATGCAACTATGCGTTTTAATGCAGTTTTCAAAAATTAAAAATTTCATCATTTTGAAGGTTTTTTTTTTTTTTTTTTGTTATGAACCATAAATCCTATAGAAAAAAAATAAATATATTATATAGAAGTATTTAAAATAATTAAACTTGTGTAACATTACATTGGTAAATGATTTTAAAATCCAAACCCTTTTATTATGTAACAACGATTACCTTATACAAATGTTTATTCTATGTTCCATAACGTGATATGGAAAAACTGACAATGTTTCTAATTAAATGATTTTACTTTTTGTTATTCGGTACGAACTTATAATGCATAGGACTAGAAGATATGCATAAATCACATAATCCAGCACGCCCTAGAGGATATGAACTGTAAACTGGTGCAACGTTCACATTTTTATTTATTAATTTGTTGAAATTGTTAAGTTTCTATGTGACTGTCAAAAATCTTGTTAAGATAAAGAATTATGTCTTTAATTTCAATTAGCAATTTTTTACATAACCTAAATCATATTTCCGACAATAAAAATTATTTGAGTAATCACGTGTAAACATTGTATATTAACACTGAGAGAAACTTTATTCTATAAACCGTTTACCTCGTCCTTGATGTACAACTTTTTCTCTATCAACCTTTTTTTAACATTTTTAAATGCTGACAGTTTTAAAACTGTATTTGGTATAAGAGGCATAATATAAACTCGTGTGCCCCTGAATATTGGGAGATTCACAAAGCCACTGAAATAAGCAAGTGAGTAATTCTCCTAAAAGTGTGCAATTCCAGTCACAAAGCCTTTTTCAGTATTTGACTTGAATATTTTTGAATTAATTTATGTTTTCTATTGAAAGTGAAAGAAGATTAACTTTGTTGTGTGCATACATTTTTTATATTTTTTACTTCTTTGTACACAGTATGTGACATCTCTCCTCCATGTCATGTCACACACCCAACGTTACTAAGGAAAATGTTTGATCACTTATTTAACTGAAAAAAAGTTAAATAATTATTATTCTAGATACTACTATCTCAAGAACAAAGTAACTTAGCATAGTTGATTTCCGCACAATAAATTCTCACCCGAATGAACCAAACGTTAAGTTGCATTTTCATGTTAATAAAAGGCAAAATTATCATCAGATTTTGTTTTCCATTATGCCAAAGTTCACCAATATATTTGCTATTGTTAAATTGTAAGCCAGAAATTTATTTTTATACTCATATGTTAGATTTTGTTATAAAAAAGCAACCATGGTTATTGGAGATTCTCACATCCGTGAACTCAAGGTGAATAAATTAACACTACACTGTTAAAAATATCCCTGTAAAATTACGGCAGCAGAGAATCCAGTCATACCCCGTAAAAAAAAAAAAAAGGTCCATGCAAAATCCTTTTGTTTCAACGTGTACACCCTAGCGGAGGAAAATGTATAGGGTCGTACCGTATTTTTGCTAACAGATGGGCTACAACTGCAAGACTATGTGTATTGCCCTTAATTTTCTACGTATCTAAAAATATCCCAGTAAAATTACGGGCAGAGGCCGGCAGCAGAGATTCCAGTCATACCCGTAAAAAAAATTTATGCCCATCATTTTGTGCAGCCCGTAATTTTACGGGGTAAAGATATAATAGACTTCAAAACATAATGACACTCTACTTACTGTTCCGTAGCACGTAGCACGTTAGATAATTATCAAAGAATCGCTTTTTTGGCGAGTTAAAAAATGTGTTACGGTCCCGGTTAAGTGACATTATTTTTCGAAACACGACTAAAATGAATGGTTAAACACTAACGGAGGAAAATGTATAGGGTCTTACCGTATTTTTTTAGTGGATCAGACCGTTTTTTATCAAATAAGGCTGTTGCCCGTGAAAATTGAACAGCAAAAGCTCAAAAGCTCATAAATTTACAGTTTTATCTGAGAGTGTACGATACATGCTTATATATTGCTTATGTAATTATATCAATAGATGTTAATTTAAAGAAAAATTCTGAAAAAAAAATATGCAGTAATTATTTAGAGTATGTTCCTCACCTCCGTGAATATCTCAATTTCTAAAATGTATATTTCAGACAAAAGTGCTTAAAAAGAATTTACAATGCCTGTAAATCCAAAAGGGTAGTTTCAAAACTTTAAAATAGAAGAATTGAATAACATATAAAAGCTGGGTGACGAAAAGAAGCTCCAGATGAGAGATGATTTTTTTTTTTTTTTTTTTTTTTTTTATATATATATTCATTCCAAATAAATTTATTATGCATTCTTATATAGAATTGCTCCTTAATTATACATCTAATAGAATAAATAGCTTTTTACGCTTTGTCCCACTGCACAAATACAACTGTAGCATAAATTTCACATCCGTGAATGATGTTAATAAAAAATTGTGTTTGTGAAAAAAATAATGTAACGTATCTGAGTCATTGCTGATTTTTACTTGCAGTGAGTGTAAAGTTTCTAAAAATGATAACATTTGTCTTGAAAAACAAGATTTTTCTGAGGTAAAAATTTGTATTGAAAATGTACACTTTTGGGAGAATGACCCAAATACCGTTAAGTTTAATTAAAGTGCCTTTTACTTCAACAGTTAAATAATTATCGATCATGCGCATATTTCATTTGTAGAGATCAAATATGAAAGTGATGTCTTAAGATTAACAAGTCTAACTCAGTGACTCTGACAGATTTAAATTCACATTTACCGGGTGTCCCATAAAGTTCTTAACATTTGAAAAATTCATAAAAGGTGAAGAAATTGGTTTATTTTAATACGGTGTGTGACAAAATTTTCTAATGCGGGGATTTTTTTTTTTTTTTTTTTTTTTTTTTTTTTTTTTTTTTTTTTTTTTTAGAGAGAGAAAAATAGTGAACATTTTAGTCAATAGAGGGCGCTTCACGCATTCCAATTACAGAAAACATGCCAATTTGATTCCTATAAATTTCCGACTGCACGTTTAACAGCTTATTTAAAATTTGCAGGCTTTATTTTAGAATACTCTTAAGTATGTGCTATAACTTCATGCAAATATATATTTAAAAATTAATTGTATTAAAGTAACAGATTGGAATATACTAAGCATTTTTCTGCATTAAAATAAATATTTTTGATAAGTTCAATTTATTTAATAACAAATATATATATACGTAAAGAAGTTCCTTTTTTTTAACTATACGAAATAAAATTATTATTACTTAATCAGTAAATAAATAAAAATGAACTTATTTTAATATTTCCCCAAAAATCAGCTTACTTTTAAAACATAAGAAAGTGCGTATAAAGCTGATTTATATTAATCCATTTATCTCATTTTATTATCTTAATTGAGTTAAAGGCATTTTGCTTCAATCTTTTCCAAGAATAAATGGAGAATATTTCGAAAGTTTACTTTGCCTGTAATTTTCATTAAAAATATTTTCTCTTCCGAAATGATATTTATATGACTTTCTTTCATATCAGACATTATTAAATGCAGCTTTTTTTCTTTGCTATTACATGAGTTTTTGTGAACTTTAACCTTTAATCAAACCCCGATGTCAATGAAACGCTAACAAGTTTCCAAGATTTTTAAAGAGACTTAATTTCAGTACTTCGTATTTAGTATAACTATAACCTTTCGAAAAAAGTAAAACCTAACTATATTAAAAATGGCACACGTGTCCTTGCGTAACGGTGACGTAATTTTGCGAATGGCAACAAAAGACGATTGAATTTCTCTTTTACTTCCATTTTTTAATTTTTTTTTATTCTAAGCATCGCACATTTTCCGTTTTTACGTCGTCGAATACAGAGGAAAATGTATTTTCAAATGTAATTTGCAAGAATATTGCAATTTGCTTGAAACCTGCATTGCTAGTTGCTCAAAATCTAATGTTTTTAAAAGAATTTTCAAGTATGAATATTTTTTCAAATGTATCTCTATCGAGTACAGAAAAATGCTAAAGATAAAATCGTTTGCACTTAAATCCTTAAAAATAGCTCATCATTTGTTTCCAGCTAATGTCCTATAAAGAAATTAAAGCATTCATTACTGAATAAATAAAACAATAAAATATAAATAAATAGCAAATTTAGGACTTGTAATTCAATTTCGATCTTAAACCATTAAAATGAACAGGATCATAAAGGCTGATTGTAAACAGCGATCTTTGGCGATTTCTTTGAGTGTTAACTCTTATAATAAATTTGTTGTTTTTTTCTACTTTACATTGTCAAATTCCTTATGAGTGGTGTTAAAATTGGTTAAAAACCTTGCTTTAAACAAAATGCAACGCGTAAATTTCTTGAAATTTTTAAAGAAATCGTCATATCTCTATGAATGTGAGCTCTATTCTTACAAAAGTAAGACCGTGCATTATACAAGATCCAAATGCAGTAGCCTCCCTCTTAACCAGAACTCCGCTTTAACGGCCGACTTTATTTTCCAACAAGGGCAAAATTTAATGACTCGTGAACTCAGCTTACGGTTTTGAGTTGAAGTGGAATCCCGAAGAGAAGGAGGCAAAATTCAGAAAGGAGAAAATGGAAAGGAAATTCAGAAAGGAAAAAGGAGAAAGGAGGAATCTCGTCGGTTCAAAATGGATAAGGTTCAAAATGGATTCAAATGTTCGTTGACCTTCACCAGTGTTGAATTCAGGGTGTGGCCTGGGGGGTGGCATTACACCCCTAGGAACAATGAAATTCCCCCCGAAAGATTTGAGATTTTGTGTTTTTAATGGCCATAAGTGCAATCTCCAACCCTCCCTTCCGGAACTCTATAATGTCTGATTTATTTGCAAACTATTTGTACAAACATTTAAAAAGCTTGAGGGATGCAAACAGATCACCCTAGAAGATGTATGATAGTTGTTTGAGTGTGATAAAGATCTCAAACATGAAACATTTTTTAACAAGGATATAATTAGGACTGTAATTAATGTTCTTCAATAAGAAGACGATCCTAATGATGATCCAGTTGAAGTTGACACTGCTAAAATTCCTCATACTAGAGGGGTAAAAGTATTAGAGTTCGCGCTACGCTATGTCGTGAAGAGGCTAACAGATTTCTCGGTTAAACTTAAGAAGTTAAAGAGATGGAGAGATTAAGCTGCAAAATGTCGGGCATCTTTCCTTCAATAGAAGAAGGTTACTGATTTCCTTATGGTTGATTAACTTAAATATACATAATGTAGAACAATTTCAACTTCTTATAAATGTGTGTGATACGATTTTCAACAATTTAATTTGTGTTAAATATTTTTCATTATTTGTTATCAGTGACAATTTTTCTTTCAATTCAGTAAATTACAACTAGTATTCATTTCACAAAATATAGAAAATATGTAGTTTTTAAAAACTACACAAACTGAAAAACTACATGCATCGTACGGGTTTAATTAATTAAATTACGCAGATATTTATTTATTTTTTTTTTACTTCTCCGCTTTAACTGGATTTTCTCTTAACCGGCTAACCCTTGGTCCCATTTATGCCCGTTAAGCGGGAGGCTATTGTAGTCATATGCTACATCTAGAGATCATGTCGCTCATTTCATGTTGCAGGGTGATCGTAAATATTGTTTTTCTTAATCAATTAGTTTTTGTGCCTTTATTGTTTTCTTGATTGTCTTCACCGAATAATATGAGGTCAAACGTAAGTTTGACCAAAAACTGGAAAACACAAAACCCAGAAAAAAAATAACAAATAACAAATAAAATATAAAAAAATATAATAATTTTTTATAATAAAATTACAAAAAAAAATTAACATACGTGGAGTTCCAGAAGAATTCGTCCAGTGTTTCTCTAGATATTCGACAAGACATCTAAAATCGAAAGAATGCAGTGAACTTTGACATATTGTGTTGGGTTGATTTTTGACGGTCAATTATCTACTCGAGGGATATAGGCCCAGGTGGGGAGTGCCCTTCGTGGGGGTCTTTCTAAGGGAACCTAACCCGTATTTACGCATGGAAATCCATGGTTCGAAGAAAACCACGAAAACTTCGAACGATTAGGCCAACGGGCACGATTGGGTTCGAACCCAGCACCTCCCGCAACCAGCTTCGAGAGCAGAACTTCTCGGTCACTGGTGGGGCCTTGACATACTGTGTGTATACAGACATATATTTTTGGTTGTGATGTGTTGCTCATTAAGGATAAATTTATTGATATATATATATATATATATATATATATATATATATTTTTTTTTTCTGAAGTATATCATATCTATGATCACCGTTAAGTGCAAGATCAGGCGCATTCGAAAAACTGATGCTGTATGTACAATGATACTGTACATGTATGATACTTTATATACACATACTGTGTATATACAGACATATATTTTTGGTTGTGATGTGTTGTTCATTAAGGATAAATTTATTGATATATATATATATATATATATATATATATATATATATCTTTTTTTCTGAAGTATATCATATATATATTTTTGGTTGTAATGTGTTGCTCATTAAGGATAAATTTATTGATATATATATATCTTTTTTTCTGAAGTATGTCATATCTATGATCACCGTAAAGTGCAAGATTAGGCGCATTCGAAAAACTGAAGAACACATATGTGGAATGCTGAATGCGTAAATGTCAGCAAAAGACATTTCAGTCGTTCACATGCAGCCTGCGAGATGCGCGTTCACATGGCTTCTCTAAAACAACATTTCTTGAAATTTGCTTTTAATCATATTTTTATTTAACTATTTTCATTTTATTAGGACATGTGTGAACTATAAATATTCTCTTATCTTTTATATTGAATCACATGGCCTTGCGTTCTTTAATACTTATTTAAAAATATATTTGTTAATAAACAATTCAATGATTTTGTGAAAATTAAAAAGCTATCAGTAATAAAGCTAGCTTCTCTTCTGAAAGCACACGCTACAAAAATATCTTTTGAGCAGAACTGAGAGGTTATATATGCAATCTCTCATAACGGCTAATATTTAAAGTTTTACTTTGAAAATATATACTATTTAAATGACCTACAAGATAAGAACTCTCATTTAATTTTCACAAATAAAAAATGCAGAAATTTTTCCTTAAAAATTCTCAAAAGAAATTGTGACCATGACGTAAAATATGTAGTAATTTTAAAAAGATTTAAACCACATGTATGCTGTACTGATGGATATGGCAAAATAAAGTTTCGTTATTTTAGATGCCTTAATTTAAATATAATTAAATAAGCGTGTTCCTTTTTTATAAAAAAATAAAACAAAATTACATTGATTTGTATTTAAATCTACACCGTTTGTATAAAAAACAACTTTGTATTTATTTGTAAACTTTACAAATGTACCATAAAAAATATGCTTAAAAAAACCCTCTAATGTATCAGCTTTGCGGTTCTCCCAATAACAGATGTCGACAACAGCAGTTCCTTTAACTAAGAAAAAGAAAAGTACTTTAAGGGTATAAAAGGCTTATTGTAAGATTTATTCTTCTTACTTCCTTAAGAGTGCTTTCATCGATGATTTCCGTAGTCTCTTTGCATCATATATTTTATCGAATGACTTTGTTGTTTCTTAGTTTAAAAATATTTTTGTGATGTCTAAACTTTTTGGGGATATTCAGTATTTGTGTAAATACGGGTTATGTCCATTATTTTTCAAAATACCGGTTATTATAAAAATAAATATGTCTTAGACTTTCAAAAAGATCGTTGAATACAGTTGAAAAAATAGCAATTTTTTTTCCCTTATCGTTTAACCCTTTCGCTACGAAACCGCCTCAAACGCCCGGACAATGAAACTACGGCGAGACCGCCCGAGCGCCTGAGAAACAGGTATTCCGTTTCCACCCCCCTCGGAAATATCCAGCTATTGTCCTGGAGTAAGTGCGAGGGGAGTGATTGATGAGGGATTATTGCAATGAACGGATGGGGAATTTCAGAAGGAAAGTACTTTTAACATTTTCACTATTGTGATACATGATGTGTTTGCTAAACTTTATGCGTTAATGATATTTGTATTTTACAATAATATTATTTTTTAATTTTAACTTCGTTATTTGCATTTTATTCAGTTATATGCATACGGTACATAAAATGCATCGTAGAGGAAAAAGTCTAACGCAAGAAGAAGCGTTAACAATAATTTTTAACGAGGATACAGATACATATAGCTCGCGTTTTAATTATTACTAAATTATTTTTATTTTTTAAGAGATTTTTTTTTGCATAGGGTACCTGAACTTGATAACTTTTATTGTGCGTCAGGATGTGGGGAGGGGCGCGCCAAAATCCATGTTTGCCGCCCCGGTCGAAAAAAAAAAAAAGCTAGTTCCGGCCCTGATAATGAATATTAGATCCATAAAAACTAACAATATCCATTTTCCAGAATAAAAAAAAAATAGTCTGCTAACTTCATGAATATTAACAAAATGAATCCATTTATCAGGGGGAATGTACCCCGTGCGCGAGACCAAAAAGCGAAGAGGTATGTGGGGGGGGGGGGGGGGGGGATTAAGATTTTGTTTGTTGTTTCGCACAAAAGTGTATGTATATATATATATATATATATATGAAATATAAAGAAACTTGCTAGCTAAGGTTAAATGTTAAACCTATGGGACTTTTCTTTTCAAAATTTTCGCTTGCAATTTAATATTTTAAAATGATTTTTTTTTTTTTTTTTTTTTTTTTTTGATAGCTTGGATTGATCTTTAGCGTTGCTATACTTTGAGATTTCGGAACCTGTATTGAAAGGGAAAGTAACTTTACAAAAAAAAAAAAAAAAAAATCTGCAACCAAAATCGGAAAAGTAAACACTAACCCTGTTTAGAATTCAACCGCAGCTCTTCAAAGTAAGAAAAAATAAATAAAATTATTAATATATATGCAAGTGAGAAATTTATAAAAGAATTCTCCCATAGTTTTAACATTAGCGTCCCAGTTTCTTCGCGTAACTAGTTTAGGCTCGTAACGCTCAAGCTAATGTTAATCCTATAGGAGCATTGTTTACATATTTCTAGCTTGCATTTTAATTATTTTCTTTTTCGCATAGGGTACCTGAAGTCGATAACTTTTATTGTGCGTCAGGATGGGGGGGGGGGGGGCAAAATTCATGTTTGCCCCGGGCGCAAAAAAGGTAGTTTCGGCACTGATAATGAATCTTAGATCCATTTATTACAAATTTATAAAAATTGACAATGTTCATTTTCCATAATAATAATAATAATAATAATAATAATAAAAGATAGTCTGCTAACTTCATGAATATTAACCACATGAATCCCTTTATCACAAATTTGTAAAAACTGAAAATAATGTCCCTTTTACAGAATTAGGGAAAAAAGTATTTCCTAGGATCTATAATAGCGAACCTTAGATCCATTTATTACAAATTTATAAAAAAAATGACGATGTTCATTTTCCAGAAATAAAAAAAGAAAAAAAAAAGGATATTTTAATTTTTTTCCGTAGATAACTTTGTTTTCTATATGCTTTTCCTTTTTTTAGTTAATGTATTTTCAATGTGTTTGGAAACTTAAAAAAAAAAAAAAATTAATTTATCATTATAAGGATTTAATGTTTATTTTATTTTTATTACAAGTTTGCTAGATCAAAACATATGTACAGTAATATATATATATATACATATTTTCTGTATTAATACTATTTAAATAAATTTTGGGACAAATAGCTATTAAGTTTTTATTATTTATTAATTCAAGTCATTATTATTTTTTTAGCGTTAAAATTTAACATTTATAAAGCTTTAACTTCTAGGAAAAGGTTGAAATTTGTTAAGAAAAAAGAAATTTGTATTCTTGAGATATTCATTTCTAGATACAGTTATTTTAGTCACTATGTTTTCATAAATAGTATGTGTTTAGTGATTAATAGAAAATCAATATGAACTTTTAAAATGCTGAAAATCAAAAATAAATCGTTTGCTATCATTTTTTTTACGCCATCAATCAATAACATATATTTTTTTTAATAACAATGATGTCATTCCTTGAATAATTTTTAAAATTCGACATTAAAAATTTTGTGCTTTCTTGGGATTTACAAATATAATACAAAAAGTAGAATTTTTATTTTTGAAGTCATTTGTAAAATAAATTTCGAACTGAACATTCATTAGTTATTATTTTTTATTTCGCATCTAATGTTTCTCTTTTAACGATTTGTCTTATAACATTTAAAAAAAAAAATTCTCTGTTAAGTACAGTTAGTCAATTTAGAAATACTCGTATAATGGAAATATTGTGATATTTTTTCATAAATTTCTTTGTAAACAGAAGTAGATTTTTTTTTAATGTTAATTGTTGAAGGGATTTTTTTAGTTCACTGTAAATATTTATCGTGAAAAAACATACAGTAAAACGAAAAGCAAGAAATTGTATTCACCCTGTGACAAATTTCATTACTGGACAAAATTTACTCTCGAACATGTAAGAAGCTAATTTCGAGAAACTCTCAGAAATAGCATGCCAGGAAATAAATCCTGAAACATAAAACATGCACAAACATTTCGGGCTTTAGTACAATAAAAACTTTCCCTTGAGCAGGATTACCCTTTTGTATGAGTGCTCTTACGAGGGATAGTAGGGAAAAATAAGTTCTACTTTCGAAGATAGCTGCCTACTTATTGTGCTTCTGACAGGTAGGAAGGCAAAAGGAAGGGGGTGAAAAAAACCTCTCAGCAATATTTCAGTTTCGGGCGTTTGCCGTATTTTGAGTGCCAGTGCGTTTTTAGACTTCAGTATTCAAAGGGTTAAAGAGTGTTGGATGTTTATGTATGAAGATTAAGGTAAAAATGTTTCAGTTGTTGAAAAAATATGTTATGCTATCTTTAACGGTAAATCTTTTTTAAATACATAATTTCATGTACCTCTTATTATCTAATATTTTTATTAATATGAAATTTTCTCTAATATTTTTCTGTACTTTAAAAACCTCTAATGTATCAGCTTTTCGATTTTTACAGTGACAATCGTAGATAACAACAGTTACTTTAACTAAACTAGGGGATCGTACCCGGGTTTCCCGGGTTAAAGAATATAGGTGAAAACATTTTTTTTTAATTGAAAATTAATAATTTTTTTATATGCAATACATTTTTTAGATTGCTCACTTACATTAAAAAAGCATTTTTCATATGGAAAATAAGAATTATACAATCAAATAAATTTTTGAAATTTATCAAAAGCGATATTTTCTTATTAGCCGCGTGCTAAGAGTTATTTGACCAAGATTTTTCTACTTATGGCATCCTTTTATATTCTGATAATTTCAGAGCTTATACATGTCTGTTAAATTTGTTTCATTTATATTATTTTATTTATTTATTCATAGGGAAGTTTTTTTTTTAATGGATATTAGCCGTAAGAAAATTATGAACTCTTTATTTTGTTTTAAGGGCAAACGGATTAATCTTTCGTAATCGAGCTCCGCGCGATATAGATAAATTAAAAAATATTTTATGCTTTAAAATTGTTTGTTTTTAAAACCATAGACAATCAGTAAACTGAGATGAACTTTGAAAATAAATTCCATTTGAAAAAAAATCGTATTTGGTGATCTAAAAATTTAAATTGTACGATTACAAATATATTAGATTTATGTTTTTTCAATATTATTCTGTTATTTGTTTATAAAAGAAGTATTAATTTTGTTAATTTGTCTTTCAGAAATATGTTAGACTGGTGATTGTTTTAATATTATTCTTTTATTTGTTTATAAAGGAAGTATTAATTTTGTTATGCAAAAATAGTCAGAAACAAAAGCTGAAAAATGTTTGTTGCTGCATGTGCAAAATGTTTATTATTATTATGTATTGAAACCGGTACGTCATAAGATAACTTTAAAAAAATCATGCTTAAAAATTATTTTAGAAAATATAATACATCAATCAATTAAGATACAGTTTTTAAACAAATTGCATTTGAAACTAATTTTTTCCCTATGCGACGAAAATTAAAAATGTACGATGGTCAGAAGATTAAAAAATTGCAGTAGCGGAAATTTCAAGACCGAAATTTGGTCGAGAAGTGTTGCCATTCGCAAAATGACGTTAGCATTACGCACATATACGTTTGTTCTTTATAATATAGACACTTAATCAGAATTCCAAAGCAGCTGGTCTGTGAAAATGACGCACTTCTACAAATTATAATTCAGGTTTGAGAATTAAAATACACGCTTTTTTTTATAAAATGACGTCATTTGCTTCCGCTAAAGCAATCCAGTCTTAAACCTCGTCTATAGAAAAGTATGCATATGACGTCATTATCACGGAATAACAGTAATATTCTTAACATAGCCCAAAGTTTGATTTCAACTTTTTTTTTCAGGTTTTATGAGAAAATGGCAACAAAAAGATGCAGTATCCCCTATTTTCGACTACTTTCCGTTTACTTTCAATGACATTCAATAGAAATGGGGTACTTTTGTTGCCACTATAAGAAAAATGGTATTAAAAACTACAAAAAAATTAATATCTCAAAAATAAATTGAGATACAGCTTTCAAACAAATTGCATTTAAAAGAGCATTTTTTTTCCTTATACGACGGTGTAAAAATTTAAAATGTGCGATGTTTAGAAGTTGAAAAATTTGCAGTACAGAAAATTGCAAAACCAAATTTCATTTCAAATTTCAAAGTGTTGCCATTCGCAAAATGATGTATGCGTTACGCACAGATATGTTTGTCCTTTATAATATAGATAAAAAATATGTATCTTTAAGGCGATTAAATCTCCTATTAAAATAATATCTTAATACAAAAGATGTTCATATATTTTTGCAATGATTTTAACTTTATCTATGAATAAAATTTTAATTAAAAAAAACATATATGTCATCAATTCGATGAATTTAATTATCGTCTGCACCATTAAAAATAGCTATTAAATGTCACTGTAAAATGAAGAATGAATCGAAAGATATGTATTTAAGCTTTCGAATACAAAATATTCTTTTTCGATTGTTTTAAAATAAAATGTGAAAAAAGCAAAATATGAATAATTCTACGCGTAAAATAAGTTATAAATAAAAATAATTAACAAAGAAGGAAAGAAACATCAAAGCTTATATTTGACTGAGAAAATGAATGCATACCGAACAGAGCATGCATAGTTCCGTTCAACGCTTTTTTATAAATAATGTCTCAACTCTTTAAAAAGTTCGATCCCTAAAGAATTATCTTTAAACAACTAAATATTTAAATAAAATTAGATTAATAAAATCTGTAAATAAAATTAGACAATCTTATTTAATGCTAATCAAAACAAAATATCATGATGTTCACCGTCTAATACGGAACAATGTTGCTCATTGTAAGACAATCTGCGGACTTTTGTTATAAAAGTATTTGGCAGGTAAAAAATGGAAATACAAGTGAAGAGCTTTAGCTAAATTTATCTAATTTTAATGGAAAAAGATCGATTTATTACCAAAAAGTTAAGAACACCCTAAAATATTTGCTGAAAGAAACAAGGAAAAATTTGCTAGAAGACTTATTGCTACTGCTGAATTCCCTTAAAAAAAAAAAAAAAAAAAAAAAAAAAAAAAAAAAAAAAAAAAAAAAAAATTATGTAAAATAGGAAAAAATGACAAAATTAACTCTAATCACTATCAGAAATATATTTTAACATCTGTTTTCAAAGAAGGTGAACACATTCCATCCCTTTACCCATACAATCTCCATCAGGATAAGGCTACCAACTATACGTCTAACTTTATTGCTGTATTTTAGGAAAAAAATGGGAAATGAAAGCGAAAATTGAGCGGAAAATTGAGGCTATTCCATTTAAATGCATCACACTGAAGACCGCACTGTGTGTCTTCTATCAATTACTAGGCATTTGTAAATTTAAAACAAGTTCTACATAATTGGCATCCTGAAACATTGGAGGGACTCGGGAAGGCTGTAGTCGAGGAGTGAAACAAAATCAAACTTGATAATCTAAGGAAAATTCTTTTATTATTTAAATCCAGCTGATGGTAGTTCAACAAAAGGCTTTCAGATTATCATATTAGAAAATATGATTTTTATCATTTTTTAAATATTGCTTTGACCAAAATCGTAACAAGATTGTCTGAATATCCTCTGTACTTTTGTATAAAAACAAATATTATTGGTGTTTCGAGAGTACTTTCATAGATGATTTCAGTCGTCCCTTTGCATGAGATATTTTATCAAATGTCATCTAGATAATTCGTTTAAAGCGTTTTCTGTGATATCTCATTTTTTTTTCTTTTTGGCTTACTGAATTTGTGTAAAAGGAAATTATGTCCAGTATTTTTTTAATATCGCTTATTACTAAAGTATGTCACACTATCACTTTTGGATAGTTCGTTATGTACAGTCGGACAAAGTGAAAAAATACCGACAGACTTTATAGCAAAATGGATGCAGAGATAAACGAAAATAGTCATTCGATTCGGAATATGTCTTTTATAAATCTACGTTTAGAAAATAAACTTAAGATTTCATCTTTATAAACAAATTGTTATAAACAAAAACAACTGCAACAAAAATGTTTTAAGATTTATATATAAAAAAAAAAAAACTACTACAGGGAAATGGCTAAACAATGGATTTTCATATTAGAAGATTTTACAAATCGATTTTTTTTAAATTATTCATAGCTTATAATTGATATTTTTCTAATATTAATTTCAAATAATATATAATTTCTAACTAACTTTATAAAAAACATATAAATTATAATCCATGAATATTTTAACATAAATACATCTCTAAACGCCTCAAATTTGCTAATCCAAAATTACGTCTGATTCACCAAAATACTTTTTGAGTTATACTTAATAAACTGCATCAATTTAATCTATTTTGAAGCTATTAAAAATAAAGTAAATATTGTGAGTTTAAAACTTTGCATCAGCATAATTCCTAAACCACTTCTTCGAATGTCCCGTTTTGTATTCAGAAGTAGAATTTATCGAAGAATACATATACTGTGTAAAATTTTGTTGTTGTTGTTGAAAGGTTTTTTGATAAATTCATTATCTAGATGCCCCTTCAGTTTTTATAACATTTGTTTTAACGTACGAGAACACTTAACTAAGATATAATTCTCAATTTAACGGTTATTTATGGGTTTCTCAGCATCTTGTTTGACAATAGAACAGGTAGAAGATATTTTTATGACCAACAGTACGATTAAGTAAAGAACAATTTCAAGATATATTATTTAAAGAATATTTTATGTTCACTTATGAAAGACTTAATGTGAAAATATTTCGTTTTCGCTGTAAGAAAGTTATGTTAGATATTTTTTAAACATATATTGTTTTAAAAAAATTAATTTTCTGCATCTCTAATGATTGTATATAGCTATTACAGCACAATTCTTTTCAAATTAAAAGTAGATATTTTTTTTTCTTTACTTTAAAAAAATCCAAATTCTAACTTTTGAATCTTAGCATTACAAATCTCCAAATAACAGATGTCGACAATAGCATATTTACATTGCTAAGAAAAGGAAAAGTACTTTTAGGGTCATAAAAGGCTTGTTGAAAGATTTCTTTCTCGAAGTTTTCTTTCATCAATGATTTCCTTAATCTGTTTGCACCAGCTATTTTATCGAATGATTTTGTGTTTTTTTTTTTCAGTTAAAAAAAAAATATTTGTGTAATGTTTCAACTTTTTAAGGATTTTCTGGATTCCCTATGTCCCTATGAATAAAAAAACGATTATATGAATTTGTAAAGGAGAGCTACTTTTTAAATATTATTGCCTAAAATTGTTGCATACTTACATGTAATGAACAAGTTGATTTTTTATATTGTTTAAAATAAGTAATTCTAAATCGTTAGTTGGTGAGGTATAGAACCAATTACAAAAATGTTTCAAATTCTTCATCATATAAAAATAGATTTACGTAAAAATAGTTACATTTAAATAAGTTGCGATAGTAAGAATATGTAGTAAAGGTTTTTATACGGTCCAGAGATCCTATGGAGGAAGGAAATGTAAATAGGCCACTCTAAGATTTGATGAATTTTTATAATACCTTTTAAATCAGTAAAGTTCTAGAAACAAATAATAGTAATTATAATAACTTTAGTTTGAATTGCTATTTTAATTTTTAAAAAACTATTTCAAAAAACTACACGTTACTTTAAAAGAAAAATTACAAAATGGTGACTTTGCCCTCCTAGGCTGAGTAAGGTGACAAATGAACAAATCACGTTGATTTTAGGATGTATATTTAATCAAAACAAGTTAAATTAACACATATTAAGAATAAGTATTATGTTTTGCAATATTTTAAGTATTAAATCGTTATAAGATAAAGTAAACAATAATGAATATCAATATAACGAATTTAGGAATACAGCTGCCCCCAGTAGATGCGCAGACAGCAAATGTCGAGAGTAAGTCTTTCTCTGCAGAAGGTATTGACCCGTTATTTACCAGTCTTCATTCTTTCAAAGTATTCAAGTAATCAAGTATTTTCACGTATTTTCTTTCTTTTCAAATTATTTTCTTTCTTTTGAAAGAAAATACTTTTCAGTAATATTTTGTTATGATAAATGAATAAAAAATAGTTTCCTGGTAAATCAGCCATCTGGCCATTTTGCCCGATCTCTTTGTGGACACTTTGTCCGGAATGGAGCCATTACAAAACTGAGATTTATCATCTAATCTACATGACTTGGCCTTTTCAAACACACATCATTTAAAAGGTTATTTTACACTGATCAAACACCATAAGAGCACCTAATTATAACACTATAATTTAGCTAAAATGCAGAAATTGTATCACATGCTTTAAGTCCAAAATGCAAAAAACCATTAAAATCAGTAAAGAACTAGAAAAATGTAGCCTTCCGCTTGAAAATTTCAGACAAAACTAACTGCATCTGTGGCGACTGTTTCGACTAGTTCCTGCATGGCAGGAGTACTATACAGCGGTAAAAACTGAAATTTCTCTTCTCCGTCATTGGCCACTATACCTGCCCTCCCCCTAAGTTCCATTTACAAAAACTTTATCCATTGTCTAACAAGTAAAAATATAAAATGTTCACTTTTATACGACTAAAATTATCGAGAATCGTAGTAAATTGCTACTGGAACACATTTAAACCGAAAATTTAGCTGAGCAAAACAAATGTTTGCCGGTGTCAACAATATTTGCAGGTTATTAAATTATATACTTCGAAAAAATATAGCATGATCTTTAAGAAGTTCAACAGTCTATCAATATACACAATTTTAGTGGAAGGAATCAGAGTCGTATCCTTTATTTTTCTAGAAAATACAGAAAGTTTCACTTCAAATCGAGCATAACTATCGTTTATAACCTTAAATATAATGAAGTTATTTGAAAGCAATATTAAGCAGACTGTAATGCAATTATATCATGGAAATTTAGAAATTTACATCATTTTGGTAAATATAACTTTCAATGTGAACTTTCAGTTACATGGAATTGCATTTAATACGGAGCATCGTGTTTCTCTATTTTAATAAGAATCGGAACCGCTTATACCATTTATCGAGATATTCTTACATTTCACACAAAGCAATGTCAGACTATACTAAATTTTGTTCAAAAAATTTATTAATTTTAAAATTATGGACATAATTCAGAGTTAGGAGTGTGGTGAATCACAGTGTATTTTTTATTAGCGGTGTTTGTTACAGACCATTTATTATCAGCGTGAGGAATGTAGACCGAAGGGAATGGCGGGGAGTTGACAAAACCACGGAGTTTTCCTAAAGGAACCTAACTCGTATATTATTAGTTCAAAATAAACTAAGTAAAACTCAGAACGGTTAGGTCGACTTGCGAGATGTGCATTCCATCCCAGAACCTCCCGGTTACCAAATTTGAGAGCAGAAGCTCTCTGACGCTGGTGAGTTTATTTTCAGATGAATAAATGGATTGTAACTTTAGTCTCCTCTCAAAAATTGTGTGTTGTAGAGTGGAATATCAGTTTTTAAAGTTTAACTGATTTTTTTTTTTAATAATCCTATACTTTTTCATAAATTACTTTGTAAATAATTACAAAAAATATGCATTTTATGAAAAAAACAATAATGAAATTTCCTGAAAGTATAAATACCTACTGTTTTATTTTTCATGACAGATTGATTATTTTCTTCCGTTTTTAATATCATATAATAAAATGCTTATATTTTTTCACTAAGCTTTTAACCATATACAAAAAAGTAAAAACGAATTCTTTATGACTTTCCGAGAGATTATAATTTTATATGTCCCTCATCAAAAAGTAATTCGACATAATGAGTTCTCTTGAAATGAGTTTAAATACAAAGTAGAGATCATTCCTTTATTTCATCTACAACTTCGCATTCTCCTCATTTAAATATGAATGCACTCAATATTATAAATTTACTTTCAACCCAACGCATGTTAATCTATTTTCTTGAAATGAAATTATTTTCATTATATTCTTTCTGCAATTAATTAAACAGGCATATGTTGTAATATTTTTTTCCGAAGATTTATTTTTTGATGCGCTGTATAAGATTATTTTGCTCGTATTAGAAGGTTAGGTAATTTTAATTAATGCTCTTAAAAATTGCAATAACGTGAATAATTATCTGAACTCACGCAATAATCTGCCCGTGAATGATTGTTATGCAAGACCGATAATGAAATATCTCTATCAAAATTGCTACTCGTAAAAAAGAAGTTAAAGAAGGAAGAAATAAGTTCAAAATGGTTGTTTTTTGTGGTATACTTACATCAATGAATATTTAGTTCTATAAAATCTATAATTTATACTTTTTTGTTTCATTATTAATCTTTATGTGTCAATAACAAGAAAAATGTTAGAAAAGGCAATTCGTAATAGTAAAAGGTAATATTTATAATGGGTGCTTTTGCAAAATGAAGAACGTTTATAATTCTTAATTTCAGTGGCGATGATTTAATAAAAATTAAATTAACTTTATATTAATTTTATTTGCATCTTTTTAGCCTTTGAAATAATCAACCCATTCTAGCCCTCCGAGCGTCTTGCAAAAGGGTAAAATTGTAATGTTGTTTTCTTTGCATTTTGTTTTAAATGCTAAGAAAATATGATTTTTTCAACATTATAAAATAAACTCAATTACAAATATGAATGTAACCTTTGAGAGTACTAATCATTCTTCAATGTATTTAAAATTCATTAAATCTATAGAATTATATTATCTTAAATATTGCTTGTATTGCTGTGAAACCTGGAGCTTAGTGAACGGAATATTACGCCCCAAACACTTAGAGGGCTAGACTGAATTTTTATTTTTCTCAAATTTCTTGGTAAAATCACTTTAAAAAGTTGCAGATTGAAACCGGAAAAATATGTTAAAAACTTACGATAATTATTTTTTTTTGTATTTATTTGAATAATGTAAATGTACTAAATATGAGAATATGCATAATATTTGTAATAGTACAATATGAATAATAATATGTTTTGTCTAAATTTATATAAAACAAGCTTTTAATTTTTATATTACATACTATAATTAGTATTTTTATGAACTACAAAAAAAAATGTTTATTCCTTTACAGAGACTAATAACATCATAAGTATTAGTAATTATGAAATAAGAATAATCGTATTTGAAGCTTACAAACAATATGTTTCATAATCACCCTAAAAGAACTTTGCATAAACTAGAGGGCTCAGCCACCTACTCGCTAACGCTCACCAACCCCCATGAATTGCACGCAATTCATGGGGAGTCTTATTCGTAAGTAACTGCAATTCATGGGTCTAAATTCAGCAACTGGTCGCCTAAGTTAAATCCCCAGTCTCCTAAATTGGGCCAAATAATATCAGGTTGATTTAATGACTAGAGAATATAACTAATTTTATTAAAAGCAAAGTTTGCAATTAATGAAACGGTCAAACAAAATAACAGCAATGAAATATAATGAAATCAAATATCTGAAAATATGAGTAATTGTTTTAAATCAAAATGTATTCAAAATATAAATCAAAATTATCAGTAATTAAGAATATAAATTATGGAACTAATTGCCAATTACTTGGATATCATGTAAGGAGTGATGCAAAGCTTACACATGAATTTCGTTTATTGATTTTTTTTTCCAGTGCACACAACAGGGAACCGTATTGGGAAATCTAAACACTGAATCATTTCTGCCATTTGATTTTTCTAACAAATTAGGCAAAAACAATCACCACTCTCTAGATTTTTTATTTTAGATTCGGAATTATTAAAAATTTTTTAGACAGAATTTTTCTTTACATTACGTTTGATGTTCTTCCCTTCCATCATTTTCTTGCTAATTGCATTACGCCTATTTTTTAAGATATAATGTTCCAATTTTTTTTGAGCTGTGATAGCTTCCTTTTTGTCTATTTTTTTTTTTTTTCATTTTAAGGTTTACTTTATATGGCGAATATGTAAACACAACTGTTTTTTGGCTCCCTCTGTACTTTGATTAAACTCAATTTAGCAAGGAAGATAACATTTCTAATGATTTTTTGGCTTTTGGGGATGATCTGTAGCTGCAGCATTCCAGCAGGTTACTTTCTTCACAACTTACTCCCTCCTTTTCCCCCCTATATCTTTAACAGCTTTTGCTGTCACGGGTGTTTTTCTTCCAGACAGTTTTTCTGTGCTTTTCTCAACAATTTCAACATTACATTAAATAAGTGTTTAAAAATTATCCTGTATTGAAAATACGCTACGATTAATCAAACAAAAACATTATATATTAAAACAGTGTTAAATTCAGCCTGCCCACCGGAGCCTTGAAATAACTACTCCCCCCGGAAGGATTGAGATTTTATGCGTTTTAATGGCAAAAAAGTGTAATTCCACCCTCCAAAACTGTAAAAAGTCTCCCTTCGCAAATATCCTACAGGAGAGAAATGTTTGAATTCAACTCTGTAAACCTAATACTCCGTTTCGAATAAGGAATTCAAAGAAAATAAATACAAATACATACAAGATAAAAGAAATTGCAAACAAAATTTATTGCATAAACATGTAAAAATATCGTTCTGTTTATATAGGCGTAAACTGTATAAAAAAATTAATCCAGATATTAAAAAAAAAACCTTGCATGGATATAGTAATCCATTATAAAATATTTAAAAAAAAATTAAAAAAAGTGTACAAAGCATACCGCCCTCGAAATTCATTATTTATGATCGCATATCTTGTCCAATTTAAGCAACTTAAATTGGTCCAATTACGGCAACTGCGCCATTTTTTAAAACAGATAATCTCAAGACTAAAAACAAAAACGAAATGAAACAAATTTGCGTGAAAAATATGCGCAATAAACAGATGAATTCATATATGTACATGAAAACATAACAACTTACCTTAGTTTTAAAGTATTCACTTATGTTTAGTAGGAAAAAATTACATCAAAACAGCTAACTTTAGGTTTTTTGAAATTGTCTGAAAACAGCAAGTGGGAGGCGGCTGCTTCTTCTGAGTGACGTCATTCTGATGAGTAGGATTTCAGCTGTTGATGGCGTCTCTTCCTGTAATTAACGGCAGCATGGCAACCGTCCAATTAAAGCGGCGGTCCAAATATGGCTACTTTCCCCTATGTTTTAATGTTAGAAAAACTATTTAAAATTGATCTGAAATATACAAAATTATTTCTTTAATTTTTCCTTTCTTTGATTTTACGCATTCTGTGTGGTTTTTTTTTTTTTTTTTTTTTTTCTTTTTTTCAGAAAATATTAAAATGCAATACGCTCATATCTGCAAGCACACAAAGTTTTTAATTAGATAATGCACAAAACGAATTATTCATTATCATGAAATCGTTTATTTAAATGTTGTTTATTTGTATAACTTTGAATGAGAATTAAAACGATTACAGAAAATTCTACTTATCGTAAGTAATTTATTTAATATTCACAACGGATGTATCGTTCGGCTGCAATTTCATTTGCTACACTCGCTACTTAATTTTTTTAATAAGTTTCCATGTGCAAATTAAAGTATTTGGAAATTCTTCATTCATTTCAATTTTAATCATGTAACATCTACTTAGTATGGTAATGAGAGAAACAATTTACTTTTACATGAAAAGTGCGGAAGTGTTGCAAGCCCGGAAATTAAGCGACGGTTACATTTATGTCTGCAGGCTATATTTTTGTTCTATATTTAGTTTTATTTTTTGGAAAAAGAAGACTTTAAGTAGTAATATATTCGCTGTAGATGGAAAGTATACGGTATTAAATCTTCCTTTTCCTTCCTGTAATAAGCAAAGAACACGGTTACTTTTTAAATAATAATTCTATTATTATTACTTGCCCATGATACGTAGTATATTGTAAGTCTTGAAATCGTTTTAAAAATCGAAAATAAATTTGACGGATTTACACGTTTCAGACACTGAAGATTCCGAAAAACATATTTTTAGAAAAAAAAAATACTGCCCGTCTGTCTGTGTGACTGTAAACGCTCTATCTCCCGAACAAAACGAGATAGAGACTTGAAATTATGTGTGTACTTAGTACGTAATAACGGAAAGAAGCCTATTGTATATCAGTAACCTCGAGTATCCAGGAACTTTTTTTTTTTTTTTTGGACTATCGAAATTTTCGTTCTGATAAAAAGTATGTAAAACATATCGTAATTATTTATTATACGGAATGAATGTAAAAGACAGAAAAAAACAGAAATTTTGCATAAATAATGAAGTCCATCAGAATAATTAGTGGCCGAGATGTTTGTAATCGTATTTTCTACACTCTGCTATTTTTCATGACCAGGTATTTCATTCAAATTTTAATTTCAAAGATATATTTTAATTGGAAATGAGATGCTTAATCCGATGCAGTAAAATGTTAGTTAATATTATTATTATTTTTGGAGTTATAGGAATGTTCCTTTTACGCAATTCGGTACTACTTGATTATACCGTCTACCAAAAAAACTATCGCCAAACTATAAGATTAAATGCCAATAATGGCTTACCATAAATGTCACATTCAATTGACATTATACACGTTAAACCGTGTTTGTTACGTCAAGTGATTTTTAATTCAACTTAATTAATTATTTGTATTTTTATTAATCTTTTACTAATTTATTTGTTTTTCGTTATTTAAAATAAAAATTGTGCCAACTTGTATAATTTTTCGAGTAGTTTGGCGATTCATATAATTTGTCTAAATGGGTCGACGGTAAAATCAAGGAGTACACGCCATTTAGTAATAGAGCATTACTAAGCATTAAACATATTTAAATATACGTTTAAACTTTATTTTTTGGAATTGCAGTGCATTTTATCATGGAAGACGGTAGTATTCCGAGTGATGCAGCCTTAAGCCTAAAATCGTATCGTATCGTATCGTAGAATTCGTAGATGGCGGAACTCATATATACAGCTAACTCGACATCAAAGAAAATGCGAAAAGCCGCCTGTTAATAACTCATCAAATATAGGTCCTATTGTTCTGATTTTTTTAAAACAGTCTTATATCTGCAGTCTAATCCTATTCTGAATTTTTTACAATTCTACGTGCAGTATATTTTCAGATCTGTAAACCCATTTTGAAAGCAATTTCGATGGTGTAAGTTTGTCTTTTTTTTTTCTCCGAAACGGTCTAGATTTTTTTAAAAACATTAATATATAAAATGAATCTGTTTTTGACGAACTGGATAAGACTAACCTAGTATCTAGGAAAACTCTTAATTTTTATATAATCCGCATGAAAAAATGGACTTCTTAGGATCGCGGATTACATGTTATTCTATGGGCTAGCAGACAGAACGTTGCACATCGGTTTTGCGCGGTTTAGGTCACAGTTAAAAATCTGAATATTGGCAATAAATCTTTTTTTAAACTACGAAAACAGTTTATTATGTGCTTTAAAATACTTAGACTGATTTTTTTAAATGGAGCAGTATTTTGTAATTATAGGTATTTTATTTCATTGTTATTCATAGTAAGTAAACATTTTTTAAGGAGAAAATATTTCACATTTTTAAAAAGATTCTCCTATCGAAATTCGATATTTATCGAAAATTCTCGTATCGAAATTAAAATTCATCGCGTTCGCCATAAGACTTCGCCATGTATCACTACGCGATACGCGAAGTTCACTGAAGAAATATCAAAGATCTTGATATGGTATTCCAATGGGAGAAAGTGAGTACAATTTCTAATTATCCAGACAGCATTCTTTGCAACCGATCCTTTCTAATTAGTATAATGTTCTGAATTGTTTTTATTTTCAACAATACTTATAACTGTTTTCCTTACAAAATAACATTCATGTGTGGCATAGGTATTTCTTGTGATATGTGAGTGTAATACAGATAGATTACTAATTTAATTTTGAGTTTTCTTTTAAAGAAATTAAACAAAATCTTTCATTTTTAAAGAACGCACAATTTAAATAAAAGGTATGGCGAAATCAAAATTAAGATTTCCAATCCCGTTTATAAAATGATTCATTTGCGAATCGTTTCTAATAATATTATAAACGAAAATTGACTTAAAATGACATCTTTCGTTTATTTTTTTTTTTTTATATACAACTATTTTCAGCTTCAAAAATTAAAGCATCGTAGTACTTTATTTTTATAAAATTTAACCTAAAGGGGAAAAAAATTCTTGCCGTTTATCTCTGTAACAAAAGAAAAACAGAAAAAAAACAAACACCTGAAGCATTTCTTTTAGGCTAATTGATTACAGCCATGGGTGCAAGACCTTCAGTCTCAGGACTGATTTCACTCTTGGATATATTTTTGACTGATAGTAAATTCTACTTTATATACTTAAATTATCACGATTAGCTCAAAATGAACCATTTTATCCTGACTGGTTGTTTTGAGCTCCTAAAAGTAAAAATTTTCATCATGATACTTTTCCTTATTTAGTAATTAAAGTTTATAGATAAATAAGATAAAACAGCTTTTTTGCAAAAGTAAGATACTTGTTTTTATTTAATTTTAAAGTTAATATGCTTAAAAGAAAGCTTTAAATAATTTACTTTTAAAAAATATAAAAGTAGCCAGCTCCCTTATATGGTATTTGTGGTAATGAAGTATAATTGTAAATAAGAACAATTCAGAACATGTTACTATTTAGAAAAGATTGGTTTCACAAAATTTCATTAGCAGCTGCATTGTAGCTGTCATGATAATTAGACTTTGTATAAACTAATAAAGTGATTACTCAGTAACCATTTCAATTAATATATTAATCTGACTCGCATCTTAAATTAAATATTAAGTTTTTATTCTGCTTTCATTAAACCAGTCACTATTCTGTAACATTCCGCATATTCTGACTACAAAAACTCTTTTTATCAATTCCACCTGTATACTGGAGGGTTGCCGTGCCACTTACAGAGTAGCGCGTTTATCGCCTCGTTATGCAATAGCATTTGAAAGATCACCACACTAACATGAAAAAGTAGCAATAAAAGAAAAACAAAATTAATCAGTTGATTGTAAAAAACCCGCTCCATTCTCGGTCGGGGGAGGAACATCCCAAGAAAAAAAAACCTCGCGAAATTTGACAGTATGTCAGGGGGGGGGGGGGGAATCCAAAACTTCATGAAAATAGTTGTAACTTTTCTAATAAATATGTTACACATAACATATGGTAGTAATAATCAGTATATCTGATGAAAATACAAGTAATTTTTTAAAATAAACTATTTAATGATTTTTTTTATCTCTATTACTGTATTTGATTAATAGTAGTTCAAGAGCCATAATTTTATATTGTAAAATCCTTAAAAGCACTCTGCAAGCAGTCCTTGTTCAATCACAAAAGCCTGCCACTAAAAAATTTTAATGCAGAACATGTAATGTATTTCTCAGATATAAACAATGAATTTTTCAGTTAAGAAGCACATGTATTTTACAAATATTGCTATTTCTTGGAACACTAAATATGATACATTATCGCCTTTAACACATTATTTTGGAGTAATGAAAACATTGTTATTATATTAAATTTTTTTGTAAATGAGTGTTATAATCAGAGCAGCTCATGACAGGTTTTTCTTGCAGCACTAAAATGCATGCTTTCCAAAAGTTTTTTGTTGTTGGTTTGTTTTTTTTTTATAAATTTTTGCCTTATTTAATGGAAGAAAATTCTGCTAAAAATAAGGCAAAGATTTCATTATTAAAAATAGTGAAAAAGAATAAATTGGCCAGCCATGCATTTAGTGTTCCCAAAACTGTCAGTCATGAGTTACCACTTTATAATGATTTTGCCCAGGCATATTTGGATGTTATATTTCAAGGTAATATCTTTAAGGTAATTTAATAATGTGTGATCTATACCTATTATGTAAAATTTCATAATTTGCACATTTTCTTGTTCCAAGGAATGTAATTTAAAGCATGTATACGAAGTAAATTTAATGATGTATGAAATATGATCTATATAATGCAAAATTCTATAATACGCACAACTTCTCATACCGAGGTGTGCATTATAAAGATCTTCTACTGTATTCATATGTAGTTCACACATCAAAAACCTTAAAGATTTAGTATCTGTAAGAGGACATTATTACAACTTTATATTTTTTTTTCATTCTGTAGCTCAAATTATTCAGCTTAGAATTTGCCAATCAAAACATAGCCATCTTGATTTTTTTCCACTGTCTTTATTTACCTCAGAAGTGATTAAGATTTTTTTATATTGTAAATCCTAAAGGTTATAATAGCAAAAAAGCATCTTTAAGCCCTAATGAATGAGCGACCGGTATACTTGGCCACTTAAGGTGTTCAGAATCCTTCATTATTCTCACCATTTATTTTTAATTGTAAAGTTTACCTTCTTTAATGGGAGCATTTATGTGATTCAATTACAGAAAATTTTCTGTTTTTAAAAACCTGTAGTAAAAGATTAAAAATTAACCAAAGTGCTCTTGTCGCGAAGGGGTTAAACATCTTGAATTACAGTGAACTTTAATAACACTTGGCTTTAATTGCCAGTACTCTTCCAATTGAGCTATCTGTACGACAGCCCAGCCAACACAATATTCGCTCAGAACAACTATTATCATGACATCAATTGATTGTGTGAAAAATAATTAAAAGTGTACATGATTATATATTTTATTATTAAGCAACAGACTTTGCAGATCCGATTTTCTAAAAAGCTTTAAAGATTGAAATCTCTAGGCTGGAGTGGGAAAGTGGTAATTTTGAGGAATAGGAGGATAATTTATATAGAAGAATTTTCTGTATAAAATTAAAGATTTAAATTTTTTTAATGTTGGGGAGTAGGGGGAGGGAGAAGAGGTGAAATGTACAGTCGGGGGAAAAAAAAAGTAAACACCCTCTACTAACTCCTTAACAAATTATTATCGTAGACGAAAGTTATTGGTACCGAACGATTGGAAATAAAGTCTATTTTTAAATGATGTATATAAAATTTGCTTAGGGGGCCATCTACATATTAAAACAAATCCAAACTTCATTTTTTTCAATGGCAATACCCAATTTTAACGAGATATTTCAAATCTTCGGTTCAAACTATGCCTAGGCACCAAATTTCAAGTAATTTGAATAATAAGTTTTTGAAATATAAACATTCAAAATTTAGTGCTTCTAATGTTAAATTATATTTTCATATTTTTATTCATATCTCCTGAAATTATGCTCCTAATGTGCTAATTTTTTGTGTAGCAGTAATACTAACATACCCAAACATAAATACGTTGAATTTGCAATTTTTATAATTTTATGATATGAATTATGAAATTAATATTCGAAAAAATTATGAATTGTAACCTACAATTTTTTTGATGGATTTAGATTTATTAAGTCCTGCTTTATGGAAATCCAAAATTTCACATTTTTCTTCCAAATAGTTTTCAAATTATGCTTAAAAAACGGCAAAATTATGGTTTAAGGGGCCGTCTATGATAGAAGTGACTAGATATTTTGAAATGTCTTACGCTGTCCTGTAATCTAGCAAACTTCATTGACTGCTTGACTGACGCTTAAGGTGCCTTGATCAAGAAGGGGGCTCTCTCGGTTAACAATCGAGTACCGAACTTCAATTTGGATACAGCCCTTAAAATAAGCTTGTTTTAAAATAATTAATTTCTCGGAAACTTATAGTACGAATTGCATAAAAATTTGTTTTTAGGCTAATTAAATTGCGTAGAATTCATTTATTCTGTAAAAATTGTGTACTGCTATTGAATAAAACAAAGTTATGGTTCGTTTTAATATGTAGATGACCCCTTAAGCAAATTTTATATACATCATTTAAAAGTAGACATTATTTCCAATCGTTCGGTACCAGTAACTTTCTTCTACGGTAATTTGTTGAGGAGTTAGTAGGGGGTGTTTACTTTTTTTTTTTCCCATGACTGTACATTAGGGAAGTTAGAGCTTATTTATTTATTTATGTTAGTGAGCAACAAATGTTGCAGATTTTTTTTTTTTTTCAAACTAATTTTTGAAAGATTTTATAGCTGGTAAGCTGGAGAGGTGGGTGCAAAAGCAGAAGTGGAATCTTCGGAGCTCAGGGGATTATTTTATATGATTTATTATTATTGTTAATAAAGAATTTTAAATAGGATGGTGAAAGATTATTTTATATAAAATTAAAGAATGTTTAATTTTTTTGCACTAGGAATGAGAAAAGGGAGAAACAGAAATTTGTAGTTTTGGATTTAATATAAATATATGGAATTACTTTTATAAGTGAGCGATGATTGTTATATATATATATAAAGGTTTAAAGAGTAATATTTCATGCTATTTTTCTTAACAAAGTAATTTTTTTATATAGTAAAATTTAACATAGCTTTTTATATCTCTGAAGCAAACCAACAGAAATACCCTCTAAACATGCATGTTGTACATTACTTCCATATCTTACCAAAGAGTTCTTATAAAAATCTCATTGCACGATGCTCTTTAAAATTGAAGTATGGTCATCCTTTTTTGCGGGGAGGGAGGTGGGAGAGACTGAAGGTGAATTGAAATCCTGACTATGAATTCTTTGTATTGGTCTTTAATTTTTTTGTGTGTGTTTATTGTTTTATTTATTTTTTTCAATAACCTCAAAAAAGTAATGATATCAATGCAAAAACCCTTAACGGGTTAAACGTTTGTGACGCAGCACTTTATCTTATGCTCTAAGAATTTTAAATATGAAACTTAAAAATAATGATATCAAATTTTGAGTGACGCTATGCTATTAATTATAATCTCTCTATATATTATTTATTTCATCTTTTTATTTTTTTATAATCGCATGTGCAAAAATTATGTTCAATTTAAAGAAATGTATAAAAGTTTATTCATTGATGCTTTAACATTTACACCTCTCATAAATTCCAAGTATGAGTTTTAAAAGATATGATATCAAAATTTTAGTGATGCTTTGATGTGGCTTTAAACGATTTGTTTTAAAATTAAATTTAAATTCTTTTTGTTTTGGCTAAGATATATTCACACATCTAAATAATAGTTTTAATTTTCCAATATGCTTTAAATATGTCACTTTCACTGAATTTATATAATGCATTTAAATGTATTTATTTGAATAAATTGATTTATCTTTTGTCCAATGCTATTAAAAATTTAAAATAAGATTTGCGTAAATAATTTTTTTGCGTCATTGTATCCAAACTAAGGGAAATGTATTCAAATGGATACTATGAGGCAACAAAATTACTTACGCAAATCTTATTTTAAATTTTTAATAGCATTGGAAAAAGGATAAATCAATTTATTCAAATAAATACATTTAAATGCATTATATAAATTCAGTGAAAGTGACATAGTTAAAGCATATTGGAAAATTAAAACTATTATTTAGATGTGTGAATATATCTTAGCCAAAACAAAAACAATTTAAATTTAATTTTAAAACAAATCGTTTAAAGCCACATCAAAGCATCACTAAAATTTTGATATCATATCTTTTAAAACTCATACTTGGAATTTATGAGAGGTGTAAATGTTAAAGCATCAATGAATAAACTTTTATACATTTCTTTAAATTGAACATAATTTTTGCACATGCGATTATAAAAAAATAAAAAGATGAAATAAATAATATATAGAGAGATTATAATTAATAGCATAGCGTCACTCAAAATTTGATATCATTATTTTAAAGTTTCATATTTAAAATTCTTAGAGCATAAGATAAAGTGCTGCGTCACAAACTTTTAACCCGTTAAGGGTTTTTGCATTGATAAATAGTTTACACATGTTTTATTTTAATATTTTATATTATGCATGCCCTTGATGGATATTACGGTGGCCCCTAAAGACTAGTTTTTTTTTATCATTAGGTGATAGCAGCAGAGATTACTTAACTAAGAAAATATGGGCTACTGGATTCTTTGATGCAAATATAAAACCAAAGAGACGAGAGGAATGCTTTGTTTACTGGAAAAGTTCACATTCCCACTTCTACACATTTCTTTTTATATTAAAAAAATCTAATACTTCGGTGCACAAACAGTTTTATCGTTGCATATCGTTGCATGTCTAGAACTGCCACTTCATTATATGAAGAAAAACGTAGATATCGTATGGAACACTTTAATAATTAATCATATACAGGGTAATGCAGAATTAATGGTATAAAATTTAAAGTCTGGTGCATGACACTGTAACAATAATTTATTGTATAGGAATGCGTGGACGCAAGTGATTTGTTGCGTCACTAACATAGGAAAGAGACATGAAAAAGGAATTACTAGCGTCATTGACAAGTGGTATGTTTGCAATTAGTGTTCGAAACGGTGTAAACCAACATTAATACATGCACAACAGGATCAATGAAGCGATTGGCGTACAGATTCAAAGATGCCAGGTATTTCTTGCGCACGTTAAGCAGCAACGGTTATTCAAGCGACGAGATCAACAACAGAGGCAATTGAAGTCGCGTAAACAAGGTTCTTCAGATGATTCCAAAAGAAGTAATCGAGGCACAATAAATCAGGAGATCGGAGTGGAAAGGCACTAGTTTAGCATACCAAGTCAGGCAACTGTTACCGTATTTTTCTGGAATTTTTTACCAATATTATTTCAAGATATTCCGATCGCCGTTCATAAGCAACTGTTTTTTTAGCGTGACGGGGGTGTCAGCCAATTTCAGAACAATTTTGTGTTGCAAATTTGTGTGCAATTACCTTAATGCCACCATCTGGTATGGTGGATTGGGGTTGCAGGTTTCTACGTTTATGCGACTCCAGGTGGATCTCGTTGCTCGAATATAAATAGCTGCTACACGAGTGCGTAAATTAACTGGCATCTTTAGAAGTGTACACCAATCGCCCCACATCCGCTGCCAAGTACGTTTCATTGTTAGTGGACGCATTTTTAAACTTATATCATAAACATTGCACTTGAAAACGACGCTTCAATAAACATTTTGTCTATTCTTTCATGTATAATTTCCCATGTCGGCGCCTCACTGCGGCAATTGCGCCCATACATTCCTATACTTATATGACTGTTACAATGTCCTGTACCAAACCATAAAGTTTGTGGCATGAATTCTGGATCACCCTGTATATTATTTGTCTACATTCATCAGTCATATATATACTACATATATTATCTGTTTTAACTTAACTAAAGTTCAGCATGCGATATAGTATATATACAAACCTATAGATCATACACAGGTATGCACAAAAGAATTCGGATATTTTTCCGACTGTTGATAGTAATTGCTGAAATTGCGTTTTCTAATGTGTTATGCGTATTCCAAATTGTTTACTTAGACGTCATATTTCACCTTATTTAAGAGTGAAGTTTTGTTACAATATTCTGAATGTGCTGAAAGTGTTTAAAATGTATGCTTAAATCATGATTTTTCTTTCTTGTTAACTGTAACTTTGATGGAATAAATGAGAGTATATTTTATCTTGATTAATATTCTTTTCAAATATGTTGATCCTTAGTTTTTCTTTGAACGTTTAAATCTGCATCTGAAAAATATTAGATCGCGCTGAAAAGTATTACTCTGAGGTGCGAAGCTCTCCCACGGAACCATTGATGTATACTTTTATCTCCGATGTAACTTCCTTTTTTCTATGCACATATGAGACACGCAATGTTAAATGTAATATCATGGGACAAGTTCTTGAACAGTGTTTTGACATACTACACAGAAATTTCGCTAAAGCACATTGCTTAAAAAAAAATGCAATTTAACAAATTACAACGACCATTTGGAAAGTGATTTTTTCAAAGACTAAAATTTAAGACATAAATAATAGCACGGAGTTGATCATACATTACGTACGCCACGAATTAAGCATTAATAGTGTTATTACACGTAAAAATTGCAAGCGACGGAAATCGCCTGCGACTCGTACGTATTATCCACCTGAGACTTATGTATTATCCAAGCATTTCATTGGCTGGTCGGGAAAAGGCTTTTCCATCGTCAGATTTGCAAGAAATCTGACAACCCATTTTAAATGAAATTTCATTCTTAAACTTCTAAACATCCCACACTATTACTTTTTATATCTTCGTATAGAGAAAAAAATGTACTTTTAAATGCAATTTGTTTGAAAGCTGTATCTCAATTTGTTTCTGAGTTATTATTTTTTTTTGTAGTTTTTATTACTTTTTTGCCATAGTGGCAACAGATCTCTGTTGAAAGTAAAGGGAAATACATATTACTGTATAGACCAATCAGAATACGAATAAAATGTGGATTAAACCAATAAAAACCTTCAGATATGCTTTTGATTTCCCATCCTGACGAGAACAATAACCATTTTTCCAAATGTTTAAAAAAAAAAAAACTGCTGTTAATCAAACATTAATGAAAAAGTATCAATAAAAATTTCAAAGATTCCGCTGCGAACGCCTGCCATGGGTCTACAGGCAATTTACAATAGTTGTAAATTTTTTTTTTCAAAATATACATATGACTATAAATGGAATTGTCGATTGAGTTTCGCCATTTTTTAATAATTACAAATTTTATTTAAAGTGATTGTAATTTGTTTAAAATTGTAATTATTAATTTATGTATTTCCAATTATTTACTTACGCACAAATAATGTTATTCATACTTTTTTTGTGTTTCGTAATAAAATATTCGAATGCGTTGATGTATTGTATCATTAAAAGAAAAAAAAATCTAAAACGAAATAGCCTTCGTTATTCAAAGCAAAACAAATGAACTAGGACTTCCCTCAGAGGGATTAGTCTGAGCGATATTACTGAGAACATAGATTTAATAATAACATGTGGAAGCAAAGAAAATGAGATGTTATCTTTAATTGTCCATATACTGCGATAAATTGAAATGATGAAAATAAAGGAATTTTAGAATTACAAAATCTTATATATAAATTCGTATACACTGTTTAAAAAAAATGGGAAATCAAACCATTCAAGACAGCCATGCATGGATATAAAATTGAAAGTACGCAATATATTAAAAGTAAAATAGAAAATGAAACACTAATTTACTTATATCGGAATTTTAAATGTATAAAATGAGGTCAAGAGCATAATCAGACGCTCCGCACCAATTTGAGTAACTTTAAATGACAAATATATGATGTTTAAAAAGAATGGACTATACTTTATATGGTGTGCGCTCCCCCGGAATAGTTAATATTGTACAATATCTGTTTTCCACGGATGCAATGAGGTTGTCGATAACATTTAAGGAATTCTCTCCTCAAAATCTAATATAGTATCAAAGTACCGAATACATCAAAAGTGGCATGCAATGCTTCGTTAGAGTGTGTTTTAGATATGCTCGATCGGATTTAAATGATGAGTGTATCCTGGCCACTACATACGCTGTATTGTTTTGTTTTCAAACATATTCTGCACAAGTTGAGCTGTATTTAGCATGTATTAAATAAAAGAAATCGGCAATGATTACAACATAAAGTATGACACAAGATCTGAATATATCGTCTGCATAACCTTTGAGCTGTCAAAGTGTCATTTGAAGTAATTTACAAATCCATACATATTTATTCAGCAAATCATGCAAGCTAACATACGCCAATATGAACCCGATTACAAAATTTCACCAGAATAAGTTAAAATATAAAAAATCTACTAATGATAATTGAGAATATGACCTTATGATGAAATGTCTAGAAAAATGAATCGGATAAAAAATTCATATCACATTTAAAACGGCACTTCCCTCTGTTAGTGGCCTTGGCGAGAGAGAGAAAAGCCTAGAGAAGGAATACTTTAACAAGTACTTTCGGGCAAACCTACTCACTGTTTCATACAGGTCTTTATTCAATATTTACACAATTTATTTATTGCTAGGTGATTATCTATCAGTTTTGTTGCATTTAAATCGCATGTTTTGCGGAGGAAATGCAGCATTATGAAATATTTAAAGTTGCTGTACCTAATAATTCCAAATTAATGGTAATTGAGATCGCTTTCCGTTAATTTCATCTTTTTAAATTTTAAATTTTTTAGAAACCATTCATAGAGACAATTGTATATTTTAAAACTAACCCGAAGAAAAATTTCAAGATTTTGGGCTCAGCAGTAACAGAGAAATAGAAAATTTTTGAAAGTTTTTTTGTTTCTGCACTGTTTTTTATAGCGACATTTTTAGAAATTGTTCTATTGCGAGAATTTACGTCATGATAAATACAGCCATGTCAATTTTCATGTTTATATTCCTAACAGTTCCATGTTCTTCGTTACTTAGATCATCTTTAGATCTTTTTCCGCTTTGTTTAGTCTTTCTATTTTTTAGAATTCGTTCTACAACGAGCATTTACATCTTATTAATTTCTACCATGCCAAAGTTCTAGTTTCTAACACCAACAGTATTCCAAAAATTTCAGTATTCCAAATAAATCTTAGTTTAGAACCTTTCTAGAAATTTTTACGTTTATCCGTCAAATTGAACCTTTTAGAGAGCGTTCATTACGAGTATTTACATCTTAAAAGTAACTACAGCACCAAATTTAAAGTTTCTAACCAAATCAATATCACAGAAATCACAATTTTAGAACATTTTTGCTCCTGCAGCGATGTAGGTTCTTGCACTGACATAAAATAGTCTTTTTTTCGGAGCAGAGATGGCCACCAACATTTTTTTAAGTTGGCTATGTAGTTTCAGAGATAACACCTCACAAACGTACAAGCATTAATAATATTATATACTTTATAATATTATAACGCTTTATAATATTAATAATATTATAAAGCGTTAATATTATAAATATTATATAATTAATAATATTATATACTTTATAATATTATAACGCTTTATAATATTAGCATTAGATGTACAGATACAAAAGCCATTTATATGTTACAAGCTAAAGTGCCGGCGTTGCCCAGAATTTGAAGGATGTTTGTTCTGAAAAATCAATTTCCAAATTTTACATACAACACAAAACAAACATTAAAAAAAGCAGTCGAAATGTTGTTGAATGAATCATATAAAAACGCTATATAAAAACGCTATATAAAAATGTATAAATGTATATAACAGACGCAAAAGAATACAGCTACAAATGAACTTATTTCAATATATAATTGGAGCAATAATGTTAAAATACGCCAATATTTCCTAATCGGGTTTTTATTATGCTTCAATATATTTTTCACACTCATATGAGGTTATACTATATCCACCATGCCTTTATATTTCCAATATGACGTAATATTTTCCTCTTTCACGTGGAAACCTTGAAATAGAAAAGTTATGAAGTTATATTCACTTTCATTTAAATTCGTCAAACCATTTATTTCATTTTCATATTTCACGTGAATATCTTGCAATAGAAAAGTTATGACGTAATATTCACCTTTTTTTTTAATTCGGCAAACTATTTATTTCATTTTCATTTTTCACGTGGAAATCTTGCAGTAGAAAATTAATTGTTGTAGTAATAATTTTATTTTGTTTTTTAATTGTTAGCAACTGCTATAACGAAAAATGCTTAAATTTGATAAGAAATTGCTGTTAAATTGGTGGTTTTTTATTAATTAAAAATTAACTATAAGTTATTTCGATTCCGGATTACTTTAGTTGTCTCGGCCATGTTTTAATACACATGTACGTATCTCTTCACAGTTTTGGCTTCCAAATTGGGGATTTTTTATAGAATTACAAACAGACAGATAGACAAGTTTTCATTTTTATATATCTCTCTATTTTATGAAAAGTAACTAACGCTGTCACCGCCGCCGCCGCCGGTTTTGAATTTTTTGTGACCGGAGGTCTTTCTTCGTTAATATTAAGAAAACTATTGCATACAAATATATGAAAATCGGTGGTATTATAGCGAAATGTTTGATCAACACACTAATGCATACAGTTTTCAAATCGAAGAATTATTTTAAGAGATATTTAATGCTAAATTTGGACAAAATTGTTCCATTAAAAAAAATTTATAAGAGCTAAAGCTATACATGGGAATTTAATCATTTTTAGATCATTTTATTCAATAGAAGATCCCGGTCTGCAGATTTCATTAATTTTTTTTTTTTAATTTGACTCATTTTTTGAGGTTTTATTTCTATTTTAAATTCAAATATTCAGCATTTTGACAGATATTTTTTACATATTTTAGAAAATGGTATTAATTTAAACTGTTGCCAACTGTATAAACAGCGCAAACAATAATGTTTGCTTCAAAAAAAAAAAATATTTACACGTTACTATTATAAACAGAAAAAAACCTTCAAATTACAATTAAATAATTAGGTATAAAAAGCAGGCACTTATTGGAAATTACGCCATAAAAACTATATTTACATGTGAATTTTAAAAGAGAAAGGATATTGTAAAATAAATTCATTAACATGCGTTAGAAATCTAAAATAGAACAAATTACGTCACATTACACTTATTATGCAAAATGAACAAAAAATAGTATTGCAAAACAGTTTATATTTAAAAATTGCGCGAGACAAAATATTAGAGGTTAAATATTAGATTTTTTCAAAATTTTATTATTTGTCGTTTGATGTGAGGTGTTCAGCTATAAGTATGCAATTTTTTATGTTTCAACATAATTAGGGGCTGAGTTAGAAAAATTGCTTTAAATACACAAGTTAGAGCCCAGAGGGTTAAATATTAGACTTTTTCAAAATTTTATTATTTGCTATTTGATGTGAGGTGTTCAGCTATAAGTACGCAAAATTTCATGTCTCCAACTTAATTAGGGGCTGAGTTAGAAAAATTGCTTAAAATACACAAGTTAGAGCCCAGAGGAATAAATAATAGACTTTTTCAAAATTTTATTATTTGTCGTTTGATGTGAGGTGTTCAGCTATAAGTATGAAAAATGTCATGTCTCCAACTTAATTAGGGGCTGAGTTAGAAAAATTGCTTAAAATACACAGGTTAGAGCCCAGAGGATTAAGTAATAGATTTTTTCAAAATTTTATTATTTGTCGTTAGATGTGAGGTGTTCAGCTATAAGTATGCAAAATGTCATGTCTCCAACTTAATTAGGGTCTGAGTTAGAAAAATTGCTTAAAATACAGAAGTTAGAGACCGGAGGGTTAAATATGACTTTTTCAAAATTTTATGATTTATCGTGTTATCGCAAGTTTTCAGCTATAAGTATGCAAACTTTCAATTCTCCAACTTAGTTAGGGGATGGGTTAGAAAAATTGCTTTAAATACATAAGTTAGAGCCCAGAGGGTTAAATATCAGACATTTTTCAAAATTTTATTATTTCTCGTTTGATGTGAGGATTTCAGCTATGAGTATGCGAAATTTCATGTCTCCAACTTAATTAGGGGCTGAGTTAGAAAATTGCTTAAAATACACAGGTTAGAGCCCAGAGGATTAAGTAATAGACTTTTTCAAAATTTTATTATTTGTCGTTAGATGTGAGGTGTTCAGCTATAAGTATGCAAAATGTCATGTCTCCAACTTAATTAGGGGCTGAGTTAGAAAAATTGCTTAAAATACAGAAGTTAGAGACCGGAGGGTTAAATATGACTTTTTCAAAATTTTATGATTTATCGTGTTATCGCAAGTTTTCAGCTATAAGTATGCAAACTTTCAATTCTCCAACTTAGTTAGGGGATGGGTTAGAAAAATTGTTTAAAATACATAAGTTAGAGGTTAAATATCAGACATTTTTCAAAATTTTATTATTTGTCGTTTGATGTGAGGATTTCAGCTATAAGTATGCGAAATATCATGTCTCCAACTTAATTAGGGGCTGAGTTAGAAAAAATGCTTAAAATATACAGGTTAGAGCCCAGAGGATTAAGTAATAGACTTTTTCAAAATTTTATTATTTGCCGTTAGATGTGAGGTGTTCAGCTATAAGTATGCAAAATGTCACGTCTGCAACTTAATTAGGGGCTGAGTTAGAAAAATTGCTTAAAATACAGAAGTTAGAGACCGGAGGGTTAAATATGACTTTTTCAAAATTTTATGATTTATCGTGTTATCGCAAGTTATCAGCTATAAGTATGCAAACTTTCAATTCTCCAACTTAGTTAGGGGATGGGTTAGAAAAATTGCTTAAAATACATAAGTTAGAGCCCAGAGGATTAAATATTAAGCCTTTTTCAAAATTTTATTATTTGTCGTTTGATGTGAGATGTTCAGCTATAAGTATGCAAAATTTCATGTCTCCAACTTAATTAAATTAGGGGCTGAGTTAGAAAAATTGCTTAAAATACACAAGTTAGAACACAGAGGGTTAAATATTAGACTTTTTCAAAATTTTGTTCTTTGCCGTTTGATGTGTGGTGTTCAGCTATAAGTATGCAAATTTTCAAGTCTATACATGTATATAGCCGATATATATAGTTTCTGAGAACGGGCTCTGTGACAGACGGACAAACAGACTGACAAAGGAGTGAGACAGGTAGGGTTTCGTTAGATGGACGAAACTCTAAAAACATGCTGCTGATGACTGTAACAACATCCTAAAATTACATTACCATCAGCGATCTACCAATCCGGAATTTAGTTTATATTCGTTTCATATATTCTTATTCTTTTGTGCGGCCATGTAAAATAATTATCAATATTATATACAGTAAAACCTCTGAATAGCGGACACCCCGAGAATGCAGAATTTGTCCTCTATTTAGAGGTGTCCGCTACTGAGAGTAAAACATGTAAAGTTATTTAAGAGTTGGTAATCGAAAAAATGTCCGCTAAATAGAGGTATCCGCTAATTTGTTGTGTCCGCTATGGAGGTTTTACCAGTAAAACTTCTGAATAACGAATACCTCGGGAGGGCAGAATTTGTCCTCTATTTGGAAGTGTTCGCTACTGGGAGTAAAAAATGTACAGTTATTTAAGGGTTGGTAATCGAAAAAATGCCCGCTAAATAGAGGTGTCCACTAATCGGGTGTGTCCGTTATGGAGGTTTTACTGCATAATAATATCATCCTTTACAAGAAAATTGCATGCTGTATGATAGACAGACATACATCCAGAGAAAGATAACCTCCGGATCAATAAACACTCATGTCTTTTGTTTTAATCATCCACAATTGTATGTCATTCAACATGCCAGATTTTATACAACAGGCTAAAAACGGTCACCGTGGTACGGAATACTGTATTATTATTTGTTTGCCCACCAAAACTGGTTGCCAACGGTTGTTGCAAGGTTTGTGATCACGTGGTTGAAACTGACCTATTCAATATTACTGCGTGCGTATTTTTTTTTATTTGCTCCATGTGTTCAAACCAGTTGTCTACGAAAACATCAACCGGTGAAAGTGATGCACGCCAAATTTCTGTGACGTATGCAGATAAATTGTGCTTTTTTAAGAGTTTTTTCTATATAATTTTTAAACGGTTTGGAACTTATTATTCATAGTAGGTGCATTCAGTAGGCGACCCTCATAGGTACCTTCTGGTGCAATCAGAAACGAAATCCGACAAATATTTTTTGAGCTATGCTTGACGAAAAGTTTTTATTAGGCTTTTTTTTTAGTAGGACATGGCGTTAATATCCATCGTAGTAGTAAAGTGTCCGCACAGTAATATTTCGCTGAGTATTAGCCATCGCTTCGCTCAGACAATTAACAAAAATTAATAATATAACATGTAAACAGAACTATTTATTTTCTTGAAAACAATTTTCATAAAGGTGTTTTAAAGGTGGACTGACTTTTTCAAAGTCAATAATATGTGAATGGAAAAAACACTATATAAATTAAAGTTACAGGAGAGTAAAGCCGGGTTCGAATACCACCAAAAAATACATCTCTACATTATCTCAATCTCTAAATTGTCAAAATAACCTCCCAATTTCTAAATGCAAACCCTTTTTTTGACATAACAACAGAATTAATAATAAGAATTAAGAGAAATTTCATTATTTTTATTATTATTTGAAACATTCCAATAGCCCAACGCCATTCATCGATGATATTTAGAACTAAAAAATGAAGCAGATTAAAGAAATTTCCATCTTCGCACATTAATTTCTGAAAAAATAAATAAAATACATTTCGCGGTTTAATTTTATTTGTTTTTAAGGGCAAGCTGTATAATTTAGCACCTCCCTATAGATTGAAACTGTTGTTTGTATATGCATTTTTTTGAATAAGCATCATAAAAATAGAGGATATACTATTCACCGTATAGAATTTATCTAATACCAGCTAATCTAACCCATGCTACCCGTATTAACGATGCCCGATAAGCTGCCCTATAGAACGTAGATAAAAACCATTTTTAGCCGAGTTTTTACATTTTGTATATTTTCTAAAATTTCGCACCAACTGTACCAAAAAGCATATTCGGTAATTTCGGATGAGCACATGATGATGCGGCCAATGGTGAACTGCGGCACATTTCTTAAATTATGGCAACCCTTTTTATTCTGATTATTTCAGTGTTTAACTGCGTAGATCGATTACATATCACATAAGATCTCAATGAATAAATTCGTATTTTACTCATTTAAATGTGAAGCCTTGATTCCGTTTGGTTATTTAGTTTTGAATTATTAACCTGAAATAATCAACTGTTGAATTATTTTCGTAATTTTAAATACAAACGTGTTTATCTTTAATAATTAGGTTGCTCACTGATTTAAAAGTATTCATACTTGAACAGTATTTTTTAAACGACAAGGAGAATCAGTAAATTTAAAAGATATTTTTAAATTAAATGGTTGTGAAAAGATTTTTTCTCTTTTCGATGGCGTAAAAATTGAAATTGTGTCATGCTTAGTAGTTGAAAAAATTGCTGTCAAAATTTATTGGACGAGTCATTGGCATCGTCAGTGTGAGGTCAACGTCATGCACGAACATATTTTCCCTTTGCAGTAGATATACGCAATGGATATTTTTTCTGGTTACTTTTTCTTTCCTGGGAGAAAGGCGAGAAAAATTATGGAAAGCCAGAATTTCCGAAAGAATTGAATGCAACTTTGTGTACGCTGCATTAATCTATGGATCATAAAATCATTTTTTAATTATATAATTACATTATCACAAATTTATTAAAAAAGGTTGAGTTTGTGTGTTTGTCTGTCTTTGTAGACTCTCACGCTGTGATGGATAGTGCCAGAGCTACGACTTTGGACATGAAAATATTACAATATGTACTCCAGAATCACTAGAAGAGATACTTAAATTAAAAAGAAAAGTGCGCAGTTAAATTAATGGCATTGAGCTCACATGCTATTCAGATTAATTGTATATTATACTCTTATTTCAAAGAATAATGCCCTCAAAAAATAATTTAAGGGGATTCGCCAACGTTTCCCCCTCTTTATACTTAACCAATGAACCTCCACATCTAATCAGGTAAGCGCCTTATCAGAATAAACAGAATAAATTTGTATACCAAATTTGAAGCAAATCAGATAATTCTGCTCACTAAATTAAGGGGAGTATTAGCTCCCCCGTTCCCCCTTTATGCTTAACCAATGAACCTCCAAATCTATTCAAGGAAGCTCCTTAACAGAATAAACCAATATACCAAATTTCAAGCAAATCGGATAATTCTGTATGAAAATTTCATTTATGTAAATTAAGGGGTGGGAGCTTACCCCCTTTCCCTACTTTATACTCAGCCAATGAACGACCAAACCTAATCAGGGAAGCTCTTTATCAGATTAAACCGGTATATCAAGTTTAAAGCAAATCGAATAATTTGTATATGAAAACCCCCATTTATCTAAATTAAGTAGGGGATTATACCATCGTCCTCCCTTCCTTTATTCTTAACAAAAGATCCCCCAAAACTAAATCCGGAAGCGCTTTTTCACAATTAACCCATATCCAAAATTTGAAGCAAATCGGATATCTCTATCAAGAGTTATCGCGTTATGTATATACGTACATGCATACAGAACCTTCGGGTACATTAGCTCTCAGGCTTTAATAGCCTGTGAGCTAAAAGAATCTATATCAGATTTTAAGAAATTTTAAGTTACTGTATTTTTACATTTTTTTTTTTTTTTTTCACCGTCCGCATATTTGCTTTTAAATATCGCACAATTTCTAGTTTTACAGTAAAAAAAAAAAAAAAAAAAAAAAAAAAAAAAAAAAAAAAAAAGTGTGGGGGGGGGGGCTTTCAGATAGATTTTATATTAAAACAGTAACATAATTTGCTGATATATATTGAATTTTTTTCTTTTATTAAAAAACTGTTTAACATCTAATTATTTACTTTTAATTTCAATAAATACCAAACTGCAAACGATTATTTTGTTTCCTCCATTCCGTTATTTTATTTCTTTACAAAACTTATACTTATTTTCCTAAATTTGGGGAAAATAAAAAAAATGACAGATCATAAATGCGCAATTTTGGCTTTTTAAAAATTATTTTAAAATAAATCAATCTGGTAACTAAAAATTAATATTACAAATTATTTAATTTAAAAAATCAACGAAAATTAAGTGTAAATACAGTGAAACTCAAAACAAAAAATTTAAAATGTACTAAATCATTCCCAATATGACATGTTTCTTTGGAAGCGGCTAAGTGAAAACTTATAAACAAAGCTTAACTGCAACACTTGAGAAAGAGACAATGCTTCAGCTAAGAGAACGAACTTTATCTACATGTTCGTATACAGTATACTTGCATGTTATAACAATTTCTTACTAGACTAGTTTTAATTTCCAGTTATTTTAAATGGGTGTCAATTACTTATACTTGCGAAATAATATTTAAATATTGTACCGTATATACTGCATTTAAGTAAACACATTTAGGAACTATGGGATTTACCTTCAATTAAGGGATTATTATACCAGGCAAATGCATTTATCCTTTTGAAATTAGTATGCCAGCAGCATTAAATCCATAAGTAATTCAAATTATAGTTTCATTAAAATTGCTGTAATAAGTATTGATCAAGTTATCCTATTATAAAAAGCAAACAGATCATTAAAACTCTGGAAGTAATTAAATTCCAACATGTATTCAAATATATAATTATATATACGTTAAAACCTCTATAAATCGTCAGCTAGAACGGATTGCTATAGGATCAGCTATAGGAGGACGCATCGATGAAGGTAGATAGATAAGAATTGATTTTTGACTCAATATCCTATAAGGTTATTTTTTTTCTCTCTTCTTATTTAAATTATTTCGCTTATTTTCCTTTCGAAATATTAAAATCATTCTTTTCAAACTTTTTTTTTAATAATCGAATAAGAGTATCTCTTTACGTAAATCGCAAATACATAGTTTTCTATCCCCGGTTTATTTTCTAGCGACATTTTAAAGAAAAAAAATATTATGATGTAGAAGCTAAATATATCTTTTTTGGAATTGGTGCCATAAAGTTATTTTTTATTTAAATTTAAATCACAGAGAAAGCTAAAGTCGATAGAAACATGTGTGAACGATTTATAAGTTGTAAACTTTAATATAGGAATATCTTTCTGTTAGATTTTTAATACGTGATATCGGATATTTTAAGCCCATAGATCATGACACTCGTTTTAATCTAACTTAATCTCTTAATCGTTTTTAAATGAATAAAATTCCCTTCCATCTATATTAAATGGTTTATTGGTCATAAAAAGATGGTGCTAAATATTTTTATTTATTTTTGAAGAGAGCTTTTAATGAATTTTTTATTTCTTTTTATTGTCTCCTGGCATCATTTAAAACGGATGACGAATGTGTTTTTCTTTTAAAAAACCTACTTTGTTTGTTACTTTTAAAAATTAAAAATTTTAGCTGTACTCACATAAATAGTTCTTTTCTCTTTCTGTTACATTTCACTGTGTAAAATCGAATATTTTAAAAGTCTCTCGATGATGACGCATTCTTTTATACTGGTATCTACTTTAAAAAAAACTATTTCCACTATAATGTTCTAGGGTATACATAGTAAAAGTGATCTAATAAAAAGCTGGACTAAAATCAATTGAATACTTTAAGATTTATTTATTTATTTATATTTTTTATAAAAAGGCCTAATTTCCAGCCTCATACATTATTTATTTTTCTAATTATGCAGATTTCTATACATTTGCATAATGCTCAATATACATTAATTGGTTTAAATAGAGCTTAATTAAAATACAGGGCGCCCACATGAAACCTCCCTGATTTCAAATGATAATTGCACGGAAACTATAAGTACTAGAGATTTGCGATTTGCGGTATCATGAATAGCAATACAAGAAATTTATTTTGATATTTTTTTCCCGAAACAGTTAATTGTGATCTCCGCCAGAAAATTGCGGTAGCCATCTATTCAGTCACATCTGGCATGTTATGTAACGCGTTGACTGAACGAAGCTCATAACAGAGTCCAAATATAATAGTACATGCAATATTGTGCACGCTATATTGGCACTAATCAACGAGTATTTGGACACATCTCCTCATATTAGGTAGCTTTCATTACAAAAAGCCACCTATTGCAGCCGTTCGGAGGAAAGCGATTTCAAAAAATTTTGGTATATTTTCATCGATCATGACCCCCAGACTCCGAAACCCCGAAACCACCCTCAGTTCAAAAGTTGATATATATATATATATATATATAGTAAAGTGAAGACAGATGCCGCAGTTTTCCTTTTCTTGTTTTAAAATGTACAATAAAGCAAAAAACAACAAACTGTTTACCAGGAATCATTAATCAAACCCTTTAGAATATAATTTCTGTGTTAAACAAGTTTAAACCTTCTTAATAAAGTAGGCATAGTTATTTTCCGAAAAGTCCTTTTTTAAACATAATTTTTATGTGCTGGCTAAGATGCCGCATGTGGTGTGGGACAGATGCCGTATGGAGGAAAAAGATAGACTGTTTAATCTTTTTCAAACAAATCACATTTTTATTTTCTAAAAGTGCTTAAAATGAAAATAAAAAGCAGTAAACTTAAAAAAAAATTATATATATCACTAAATTGTGAAAAAGTTTAACGTACATGCAAAAGTGTGGGCTCTGTAAATAAAACTTTAGACAAAAAAAAATGTAAATGAAAAGAAAAACATTTGAATTTACATGAATGCATTGCATAATTACTGGAAACAATAGACAGCATGATTACAAAAAAGATATAAATCACTGGTTTGCACCCAGGCGAACATTGCAGTTTGCTCTTAATGTAAGTATTAATTCTATTCTATTTAGGCCCTAGTCTGTTCATTTTTGGCCTTTCTTATAATTCTTTGATTTTGTATTTCCATTCGCCCAGAATCACACCACATTTTCCTTTGCAAAACTAAAGTGAGCCTTTTTCATGCAGCTATCGATTGAATTTGATGCACTGAATCCTGTCCGCTTTAGACTCTGTTTCATGTTGACTACAGACACTCAGCACATTCAGTCATCAAATTCCAGTCCAATACCACAATCAGAATCCATAAGAGGAGCAATTTACTCATTTTCGGAAGATGACTCATATTTTAGTTTCTTCCTCAAGCAAGGAGTTTTCATGTTGATTTTCCCTTCCTTTTTTTACACATTTTACTTTTTTGACGCTTTCTAGTTTCTTTTGCTTTTTATTTCCTTCTTTTTTCTTGTTTATAAACTCTGTGCTTGTAAAATTTGCATCCTTTTGCTTTCTCTTACTTGGCTGTATATTTCTTTTGACCATTGCAGTAGGAGATATTTTGCTTAACAGTTTAGACGGTGAGAATTATAAATGGCCTACGTTTTCCTTATTCACACATAGTGAACCAACATTCTTGCTGAGAATATTTTGATAAGTAGCAGAATGCGCTTATATACGTTCGTTTAAATGTAAGTTCTACTTAAACCGCAGTGATGAATTTATTGAACCGAAAAATAAAAATATATTCTGCGGCATCTGTCCCTCAACCTCGGTGCGGCACCTGTCCCATAATGGCTGGTAAGATGCCTGGGTACCATTTTGTGTCCTGTGAGCGACGCGAGAGTAAGGCAAGCACATGTATGTTTTCTACGAGGATCTAGTTTACAGTTTCAATCGATTTTGGGATAAAATCTCTGTTTATTTGACTTAAAATATGTAATAAATCTTTATTAGAATAATTTTAGCAACTTATCACGTAGGTTCGAAACATAAAAACTGGCATAAATATGTAAATGCTGACAATTAATTGGTGGAAACGCATACAACACAGCACACAGCACACAGCAGAGAGAAACACTGCGAACATCTTAATTTGACCTAGGGAGCGCTAGTGTCGCCATGCCAAGATCTGCGGCATCTGTCCCACCGTGGCATCTGTCCTCACTTTACTATATATATATGACCTTTGTCACACTACAATTCTCGTATTTATGAACCGATTTGGATGTAACTTGGTGTGTACATAGTACATACCAATATCTCAGCCGAGTTCGTTGGCCAGCTTCATCCGCCGCCTTGTTTCAAAATTTCGGCTATTTAAAAAAAATTTAAAATTTAAATTTTAAAATGAGGTATCAAAAAATTGGAAAATGAAAAAAAGATTTTTATCTTACTTTTTTAAGCTTGATACAAAGATTCTGTAACAGTTTTTGTTTCGTCTATATCTTAAAAAATGGCTGAGTTATAGCATTTTAAATTTCTAGTGTGGCTGACATTTTGAAATGACCTGATTTTCGTCACGCAATAACAGGCGTATTTATGAACCGATTTGGATGTAACTTGGTGTGTACATAGTACATACCAATGTCTCGAACGAGTTTGTTGGCCAGCTTCATTCTCCATCTTGTTTCTTAATGGCGGTCATTAATATATATATATATATATATATATATATATATTTAAATGAAGTATCTAAAAATTGGAAAAATATAAATATTTTTTTGTTATGTGTTTCACGTTGATAGAAAAATTTCGGAGCAGTTTTTGTTTCGTCTATATCTTAAAAAATGGTTGAGTTAGAGCACTTTGAATATCTAGCATGGCTGATATTTTGAAACGATCTGTTACGCCATAACAAGCGTATTTATTAACCAATCTGGATGTGAGAAAGCATGTGGATAGTATATAGCAATGTCTCGACCAAGTTCGCGGGCCAGTTTCATCCGCCATCTTGTTTCAAATGCCAGCCATTAAATTAAAAAACGTTATATTTAAACTGAAGTGCAGAAAAATATATGTAAAATTGAAAAAGGTTTCTTTCTTAAGTGTTTGACGTTGATATAAGTATTCCGGAGCATTTTTTGTTTTGTCTTTATCTTAGAAAATGGCTCAGATATAGCCGTTTGAATTTCTAATGTGGGTGACATTTTGAAAAATTTGATTTTTTGCCTGCGAACGCACTTGTATATATCAACCGATTCCGATGTGAGTGAGTATGTACCATGAATCACTAAGGTCTCAATCAAGTTCACTGGTTAACCTCACCCACCATGTTGTCTTAAAATGACGGGCACTACAAAATATCACCGAATTTGGCGACCAAATATAAGTAACTTTAAATAAAACCAGCTTATATAAAGCTGACTAATTTCGCGAAATTTTCATTCATAATTATTTAGTATTGATAGAAATTAGTATTGAATCCTCTATAATCGGTTTTCACTAAATTCAGCTTCGTGTGTTTGAATAATATAAGCTGACTTTTTAAAAATAAGGAATATGAACGCTACTTTTTTCTCCCGGCACTGGCCAGAAGGACATTTTTGCTTCTTTTTGGGAACAACGGATTTCGAACTTATTCTTTCGACGATAATTTTCAGAATTTTCAAGCTATGTTTTTGAGACTTTTCAAAAGTTTCTCTATACACTTAACTAATACATTGTACACATTATATTTTGATTGCATTCGCACATGCGCAGTGAAACATTATTTAGTAATCCTGCTTAATTTTCATACAATTTTTATTTTTATTTTTTTTTATTCTCATTGAAAGGTATTATGTACAATGTTGTTTATCATATTTTCTGAAAATAACTTTTTTTTTTCATATTATGAACTTTGCAAATTATAAGCAAAAACTTTGCAAAACTTGGGATACTTTTTTATAAAAACATTAATTTCTCTACTTGTATACATGCTATTCTCATAAAAATGAACACAATTTATTACAATAAACCTCTAATCCTCTAAACCTCTAATCATGTCCTAGAGTTCAAACGCTTTTCCTACATTAATTTTTACAGGGTTATCACAAAAATATTCGTTCTTTTTCAATTTGTTAACGGTCCCCTATAAGGTACGGAGAAAATATCTTCCATGAAATTTATGACTTATATTATTCTGTTTACACACTTGGAGTTTCAGGATAATTCCTCATGTATTTTTCTAGATATTTAACAAAATGTCTAAAATCGCAAATGACCAGTCATCATTGGCCATATAGTGTACTTCACAATTCGTTACCACACTGCCAAAATTATATAACAATGCATGCACATCATAAGGACTCTAAAGGTAAGTTTCGTGGAATTCGTTGTTCATTTATAAAGGAAATATAATCATCGCATTTTTTAAAGAAACCTCCAAATTTAGGTGCCCATATTTTAGATGCACTCTAAAAAATAAATGTGTAAATTAGTGAATTTTACCCGTGAATATGTGTAAATTTCTAAAATTACACATCTGTCGTAAAATTTACACATTTTTTCTAAAATTTACCTGTTTTTATGTGTATTTAGCTTATGAAAGTAAGTGTGTAAATTGTTATCACTTGAAAAACTCAAATAAGTGTGTAAATGTAGAAAAATGCCTTTATTTACACGAATCTGCGAGTTATTCTAATTTAAATATAATTATATATACACAGATAAGTGTGTAAATTTTTTAAATTACATACTTTTCATAACAATTACACATTTTGAGCAAAAATTTACCTGTTTTTATGTGTATCTAACTTATGAAATTAAATGTGCAATTTGTTATCTCTTGATAAACTCAGACAAGTGTGTAAATGTAGAAAAATACCTGGATTTACACAAACGGGCGTGTTACACATAATTATAAGCAGGGCAGCGGAGTCGATGGGAAAAATGGACGACTCCGACTCTGGGAATTTTAACAGATCCGACTCTGACTCCGTTTCCGACTCTTTCGCTGAAAAATGGGCCGACTGCGACTCCAACAACGCAGACCGGCTTGTAAAATGGACGACTTCGATTCCGGGAAATTTAACAGATCCGACTCCCGACTCTTTTGCTTAAAAATGGGCCCCGACTCCGACTCTGACTCCGTAGCCCTGATTATAAGTTGTTATCTGAAAAGACAGCGTGAGAAGTGCATATGTTTTTTTGAAAAAAATCTATCCAACGGCTATTTATAATTACAGAAGAAGAACCATAAGGTTCAGAAGTAAACGTTTGAGTAAGATTTTTAATTAGATTACCTGTCTTTGGTATATTCATTTCCATTACCCATATATCAAGCACAGTCGCTGTGACGTCACTGTAGGTCACGGTGGTTATGTTATATCTGTGACTAAAATACCACCACCCGGTGGCGTCACAATGCGAATTGCTTAGAAACATTTAAAAAGTGCAAGAACACTGTAAAATATGTTATTCAATGTGAAAAATACATCTCTGACAAATTTTTAAATTTTTGTGACGCCTCTGAAAGCCACGTCACGTGTGTAATGAAAAGACCCCACCCCGTATGTTGTGAAGTCATATTTTGACGAGCATGTGAATTTGAAAGATATTTGTAAAAGAGGAGAAATATAATAATCAGGATTGTCTGAATGCACTTCTGAGATCTGGATCTGACTGATATATACATATATATGATGGTGGTCGGAAATGTTTAATTAATGGTTATATATATCTATATATCTATCTATATATATATTGCGTGTATGTGTCATTGCTATTTAACCTACATTCCTTAATTTATTTACCGACTTAATGGAAAATGCTTCATAAATAGATCAATTTCAATCGATATGCAATACTATGAATCATGATGCAAACATAATTTTACATGTAATACACGAAACAAAACACTTTTTTATTAAGGGAGTTTTTTAATTGCTTTTTATATTATATGAAAAATTTATATTTTTTCTTAAATTAACAACAGCAATCAATATTAAAAAGCGAAAACATATGCGTGATTGGCTGTGGCAAGACAACACCAGACGCATAAATCTACCTTTTATTGCGATTTTTTAAACTTTTAAACATTGCAAAATTTTATATTTTACACCGTCGAATGTTCTTTCAAATGCAATTTGTTTAAAAATTGTACCCCAATTTACTGATTTCTATGGGTTTAACCCTTTCGCTACGAAACCGCCTCAACCGCCCGGACAATGAAACTACGGCGAGACCGCCCGAGCGCCCGAGCGCCTGAGAAACTGGTATTCCGTTCCTACCCCCCTCGGAAATATCCAGCTATTGTCCCGGAGTAAGTGCGAGGGGAGTGATTGATGAGGGATTAACGCAATGAACGGATGGGGAATTTCCGAAGGAAAACACTTTTAACATTTTCTACTATTGTGATACATGATATGTTTGCTAAACTTTATGTGTTATTCAAATTCGTATTTTACAATAATATTATTTTTAAATTTTAACTTATTTATCTGCATTTTATTTAGTTATTTGTGTATGGTACATAAAATGTATCGTACAGGTAAAAGTCTAACGCAAGAAGAAGCGTTAGCAATAATTTTTAACGAGGATACAGATACATATAGCTCGCATTTTAATTATTACTAATTTTTTTTTTTTTTTTTTTTTTTTTTTGCATAGGATACCTGAATTTGATAACTTTTACTGTGCGTCAGGAGGGGGGGGGGGGAGGGTGCACCGAAATCCATGTTTGTCGCCCCGGGCGGAAAAAAAAGCTAGTTTCGGCCCTGATAATGAATATTAGAAATTTATAAAAATTAACAATGTCTATTTTCCGAGAATTAAAAAAAGAAAGATAGTCTGCTAACTTCTTAAATATTAACAAAATGAATCCATTCATCACAAATTTGTAAAAATTGAAAATATTGTCCATTTTCCAGAATTAGAAAAAAAAATAATTCCTCTAGATAATTTTGTTTTACATATGATTTCCCTTTTGTTAGTTACTGTGTTTTCTATATGTTTGGAAACTTTACATCCATTAGGATCTATATTAATGAACAGGGCCGAAACTAGGGGCGTGCAGAGGGGGGATGTGCCCCCTGCGAGAGAACGAAAAGCGAAGGGGTGTAGGGGGATTAAGACTATGTTTGTTGTTTCATACAAAAGTGTATATATATATATGAAATACAAATAAACTCGCAAGGTAATGTTAAACCTATGGGACATTTCTTTTCAAATTTTTCGCTTGCATTTTAATATTTAAAAATTATTTTTATTTTCTAGGATAGCTTTGATCTTTAGCGTTGCTATACTTTGAGATTTCGAAACCTGTATTGAAAGTGAAAATAACTTTGCAAAAAAAAAATATCTGCAACTAAAATCGGAAAAGTAAACACTAATCCTGTTTAGAATTCAACCTCAGCTCTTCTAAGTGAGAAAAAAAATAATTAAAATTATTAATATATATGCAAGTGAGAAATTTTAAAAAGAATTCTCCCATAGGTTTAACATTAGCGTCCCAGTTTCTTCGCGTAACTAGTTTAGTCTCTTTACGCTCAAGCTAATGTTAATCCTATGGGACCATTGTTTACATATTTCTAGCTCGCATTTTAATTATTATTAAATTATTTCTATTTTTTAAGGATTTTTTTTCTTTTTGCATAGGGTACCAAGTAGATAACTTTTATTGTGCGTCAGGATGGGGGGGGGGGAGGGCGGTGCATGATTTACGGCAGGGCATTCGGGGACCGGGCACAGCGCTCTAAAAGCTGGTGAAGGTTTTTCAATTATTGTCCTAAATCTTATGTAGTTTTATCATTCCACATTCTATTGTGTTCGAATTGCATTTTTTAAAAGTCGCATATTTTATTTGAAATATCCATATTTAATTACTTTATTATAGTGAATATTTTCTTTCGTCACTTAAAAAATATATTGTATTTTTAATTCTTATTTAATCCTGTTCCTGTTTTCGTCAGATTATTTGAGGATTGGTGAACGTAGCTGGTAGGTGGCAGAGCCCCCTAATATTTTAAATAATACTGTAATTTGGTATTGCAGAAAATGTGTTAATAGCTGTTGCATACTTTATCATTCCAAATATATGGACTTGCATAGAAAAAGATGATCAGCATCACACAATTTATTATAAAACATTTACTCATTTAAATTTCATTATCATGAATTAAATATTTAAAAGTAAATTAATGATTATCGGATTTAATTTTTTAATGGATATTTTAAAGTAATTATTAAACTCAATAGTGGTTATCTTAGTAAGTACTGTTTTCAATATATATATATATATATTGCTTAGTTTGTATTACTTGTATGGGGTTCCATCTGTATTTTGTACAATATTACAGTTATGATTTGATGCTAAATTTATTAATTTATTGATTTAATTATCGTAATTGGAAATAGATGATGATTTGTAATTATATTATGGTTATATATATATTTATATATATTTACTCAAGCGCTCTGTAAGCATCTGTGCCCGGGGTCCCCAAATTTGTAAATCGGTGGTGGTGGTGGAAGGGTTGCACTAAAATAAATTTTTGCCGCCCCGGGTGCAAAAAGAAGCTAGTTTCGGCCCTGATAATGCGTTTTAGATCAATTTATTGCAAATTTATAGAAATTGACAATGTATATTTTCCAGAATTAAAAAAAATATATATAGTGTGCTAATTTCACGAATATTAACAACATGAATCCATCTATCACAAATTTGTAAAAATTGAAAGTGTTGTATAGTTTCTAGAATTAGAAAAAAAAAATAATTTCCTGTATATAACTTTATTTTCTATATGCTTTTCCTTTTTTAAGTTAATGTATTTTCTATATGTTTCGAAACTTAGAAAATCCGCTACATCCATTAGGATCTATAATAATGAATCTTAGATCCATTTACTACAACTTTATAAAAATCGACAATGTTCATTTTCCAGAAAAAAATAAAAGAAAAATCTTCTAGATCACTTTGTTTTATATATGCTTTTCCTTTTTTTAGTTACTATATTTTCTATATGTTTGGAAACTTAGAAAATCCATTACATCCATTAGGATCTATATTAATGAACAGGGCCGAAACTAGGGGCGTGCAGAGGGGGAATGTGCCCCGGTGCCAGAACGAAAGGCGAAGAAGAGAGGGGCAGCCAAATTAAGATTTTGTTTGTTGTTTCATACTAAAATGTGTATATATATATGAAATACAAAGAAACTCGCAAGCTGATGTTAAACCTATGGCACATTGCTTTTCAAATTTTTCGATCACATTTTAATATTTTAAAAATATTTTTTTTTTCTTTTAAGGATAGTTTAGATTGATCTTTAGCGTTGCTATATTTGATATTTCGGAAACTATATTGAAAGTAAAAGTAACTTTTCAAAAAGAAATATATCTGCAACCAAAATCGGAAAAGTAAACATTAACCCGGTTTAGAATTCAACCTCAGCTCTTCTAAGCAAGGAAAAAAAGTCACTTAAAACTATTAATATGCAAATGAGAAATTTTAAAAAGAATACTCCCATAGATTTAACATTAGCGTCCCAGTTTTTTCGCGCGACTAGTATAGGCTCGTAACGGTCAAGCTAATGTTAATCCTATGGGACCATTGTTTACATATTTCTAGTTCACATTTTAATTATTATTAAATTATTTTTATTTTTTAAGGATTTTTTTTTCGCATAGGGTACCTGAAGTCGATAACTTTTATTGTGCGTCAGGATGGGGGGGGGGGGAATCCATGTTTGCCCCTGGCGTAAAAAGCTAGTTTCGGCACTGATAATGAATATTAGATCCATTTATTACAAATTTATAAAAAATGACAATGTCCATTTTCCAGAATAATAATAATAATAATAATAATAAATTCATGAATATTACCGACATGAATCCCTTTATCACAAATTTGAAAAAATTGAAAATAATGTCCATTTTCCTGAATTAGGAAAAAAAAATTATTTCTCTAGATAACTTTATTTTCTGTATGATTTTCCATTTTTTAGTTACTGTATTTTCTATATGTTTGGAACTTAGAAAATCCATTACGTCCATTAGGATCTATAATAATCAATCTTAGATCCATTTATTACAAATTTATAAAAATTGACAATGTAAATTTTCCAGAATAAAAAAAAAAGGAAAGAAAATTTTAATTCCTCTAGATAACTTTGTTTTCTATATGCTTTTCCTTTTTTTCAGTTATTGTATTTTCTATATGTTTGGAAACTTAGAAAATACATTACAGCCATTAGGATCTATAATAGCAAACCTTAGATCCATTTATTACAAATTTATAAAAATTGACGATGCCCATTTTCCAGAAATAAAAAAAGAAAAAAAAAAAGAATATTTTAATTTCTGTAGATAACTTTGTTTTCTATATACTTTTCCTTTTTTTTTATTACTGTATTTTCAATGTGTTTGGAAACCTAAAAAAATCATTTATCATTATAAGGATTTAATATTTATTTTACTTTTATTACAAGTTTGTTAGATCAAAAAATATGTAGAGTAATATGCATATATATATTTTCTGTATTACATAATGTTTAAATAAATTTTGGAACAAATAGCTATTAAGTTATTATTACAAGTCATTATTATTTTTTTTAGCGTTAAAATTTAACATTTACAAAGCTTTAACTTCTAGTAACAGGTTCAAATTTTGTTAAGAAAAAATAAATTTGAATTCTTGAGATATTAATTTCTAGATACAGTTATTTTAGTTACTATGTTTTCATAAATAGTATGTGTTTAGTAATTAATAGAAAATCAATATGAACTTTTAAAATGCTAAAAATCAAAAATAAATCGTTTGCTATAATTATTTTTACGGCATCAATCAATAATATATATATTTTTAATCACAATGATGTTATTCCTTGAATAATTTTAAAATTCGATATTAAAAATTTGATATTTTCTTGGGATTTACAAATATAACCCAAAAAGTAGAATTTTTATTTTTGAAGTGATTTGTAAAATAATTTCGAACAGAAAATTTATTAGTTAATATTTTTTAGTTCACATCTAATGTAACTTTTATGGTTGGGCAGCTTTTAATGAATTGTCTTATAACATTAAAAGAAAAAAAAAATCCTCTGTTAAATACATTTGGTCAATTTAGAAATACTCGTACAATGGAAATATTGTGATATTTTTCATAAATTTCTTTGAAAAGTGCAGTAGATTTTTTTTACTGTTATTTGTTGAAGGGATTTTTTTTAGTTCACTGCAAATATTTATCGTGAAAAATATACAGTAAAACGAAAAGCAAGAAATTGTATTCACCCTGTGACAAATTTCATTATTGCACAAAAGTTACTCTAACATGTAAGAAGCTAATTTCGAGGAACTCTCAGAAATAGCATGCCAGGAATAAATCCTGAAAGATAAAACATGCACAAACATTTCGGGCTTTAGTACAATAAAAACATTCCCTTGATCAGGATTACCCTTTTGTATGAGTGCTCTTACGAGGGATATTAGGGGAAAATGAGTTCTACCTTCGAAGATAGCTGCCTTCTTATTGTCCTTGTGACAGGTAGGAAGGCAAAAGAAAGGGGGTGAAAAAATCTCACAGCAATATTTCAGTTTCGGGCGTTTGCCGTATTTTGAGTGCCAGTGCGTTTTTAGACTTCAAATCGAAAAAAGCTAAACTACTAAATCTAAAAGCTACTAAATCGAAAAAAGCTATAAAAAAGTTCTTAAAGTATGAAATTTTAATTAGAGAACTCTTGTAAACGTATTACATCATAGAAATATACAAGAACAGTTGAGGGGGAAAAAAAGAAAAAAAAAAGGAATCTGCGTGCTTTCAAAGTCAGACCGGAAACCGCAAACGATATTCGAATAAAAAAACTACATTTCATTTAGAACGTCTTGGAACAAGCAAAGTGAGTTAGTTTGCAAAGGAAAAAATGGCCGTTTTGGGTATGTATAGTCAGTCTGGATATAAAAATTTAACCAAAAAACTTCGCAAGAACCCTTCCATGTTAAATATGTGTCCGTGAAAAGCACAATAGCTTTGGCATGTTTAAAAGGATTCGTGTCATTGTTAGTGTACTTATGATCGGAACATGTATATTTGTTCATCAAACAATAAATGGATTACTTCATAAAATGAAAAACTACGTCAATGGAGATTTGGTATGTAAAAACATTATTTTTCCTGTTTGCTTTTGTTTAAATTATAGCGATTTTATTGAAATAATTAACTGTCTAAATTGCACTTGTCTACAATTGTAATCATATGATAAAAATCAATTATTTAAATTACATTTTAATAAGATTTGTTTACTGTTAAAGTATCATTCGTTAAAATCACATGTTTTCCTCAAGTTTTAAAATTATATGGAAAAAAATTATATTCAAAGTTTAACATAATTAGCAGATATTTAAAGATATTTAAATTATTGAATAAAAAAGCTTTCTTGTAGAATAAAATTGTTTGCAAGCTTATTTTTTTTAATTTTGTATTAAGTAATGGTATGGAACAATTTGCAGTGCATATTTTTACTAAAAAAAATAATATCTATTCAGAAGATGAATTTTTAAAAAAGAAGAATTTGTGGACACAATGGAAAAGTACTATTAAAAGAAATCAAAGATGTGTAGTATTAAGAAAAAAAATCAATGTCAGTGAGTATTATTCAATTGAGAAATGTTATAAAATTTATAAAAATATATACATGGCGGTTGAGAAAATTTCATTCAATCAAATTAAACATTCTAATTGGAAAGTTTTCAAAGTAATCTGCAATTCGGAATCATTTTTAATATTTTAAAGAATATTTTTCAGAAATATTAATGCATTTTTTTCCCACATACTGAAAATTGCCTAGTTTAAACTTTGTTTATAACTGACACTAAATATTGTGTAAGAAAAGAAATTTTCTTCAGAAGTATTTGAAAAATTTCCTCCATTTGATAGAAATGCTTCTAAAACTCAGAAAAACTTTCTTTTTCTGTTTGATGCTACAACAAATATCTCTTAATTTGAAACTTTTTCAAGGGGCTTTACATATATAAGTTTATCAATTTAGGAGGCAGGGGTGGTCTGGCAATGGATATGGTAAGATTTCTCTTGGGGAAGAGGGGGGCTGTCTTTTGACATCGTTATCATTTTTGATCCAACCAAAAAAAATTTTTTTTTTGTATTTTTTTCTTTACATCAATATAAACTATTATTTTTTTTCCTTTTAGTCTATTACTTATTTTTATGAAAATACAAAGTTATTATTAAAACCCTTAAATGATTATAAAATCATTTCATTCCAAAATATGAAATATCCTAACGTTCGCGATTCCTGTTCTTCTAGTATATAATTCGTTGTTAGAGAAATCAGGTTCGAAATGATACTTATTATGGTTACTAGAAAATATGGGAAAGAATATCGTTCACCTGTTTCGTTTATAAAAAGTTATGCTTACCCCGCGCAAGAAAAAGTGCAAGAAGATATTATTACTGTTGAATGCATTATGCAACAAAAATATATTATTAAATAATTTTAAGTAGTACGCATTCCCAAGTGTTATTTGCTATAAAATTATTTCAGATGTAATAGTGATATTTTATTAACTTCTTTTCTTCATTTAAGTAAAAAAAAATATATATGGAGCTGTCCATAAATGATGTCACACTTTTATCAATATTTTTTATCCCTCTCCCCCTTGTCACAAACTGTCACAATTTCACGACCCCCCCTCCCTCCAAGCGTGGCATCCTTTGTGGACGGCCCCTATATATATGGGAGTAATAAATGCATAATCATACTTGTATATCATTGCAAACGTATAAAAAGAAAAACAAAAAAAATTGTAATAAAAATAATTTTTAGACACTGATAACGATATCATTAGGAAGAGGGGACTGGTAGAATGATGTATGATATCATAAGGGACGGGGGTAGTCGAAAATCGCCAAAAAAAGTTGATCGTTATAGATGTATAGCCTCTAAGAAGATACTTTTAATAAAAGTCTTTTGTCTGCAGTATACCTAATTTAAGCTGTTTCAGAGAAAGTGTAAATATAGGCAAGCTGATTATACTAAAATACAGAGACAAAATACTGGCGCGGGCGCAGACGGAGCCAGTTAAAGTAGGCTCTGGCAGGCTTTGATCGCGCCATCAGTTACTGATGCGTCAACTATCTATAGAAAAATTAACAACGTTTTTCGCACCAGGCGAGAAATACTGTTGCTGTGGCAATGCTTGGATATCAGAGCTTGAAATTAACTTTTTTTTTCCAGGAGATTTCAATAATTTTTTCTGAATCAATTAAAAATATATATATATTTCATCTTGTGTTATGCGAAAACAGGTATATCGATGATAAGAAAATGATTTGTCTATATGTGGTATGTAAATTGCCTAATGACAATATGAGTACACATTTTGCTTATTAGAAAGAACAAACACATCTACCCTATGAGTTTGTTTTTCATGTTTTTTTATTTTTTTACTATCATAAAACATTTAATTTGCAATTAATACAAACCAAAGTATAAAGATAACACTTTGTACACAAAGATCTCCGTATTTTGATTATTAAAATAAAATTTGTGTTTTGTAGATTACGCAGAAATATGTGTATGAATAATATATAACCCACATATCTGTGTATTTTGTATATTACACAAAAATATGTGCATTTTATACATTACACAAATATATGTGTATTTTGCATATTACACAAAAATATGTGTAAAAACAGAATATTACACAGATATGTGTGTAAGAATATTGCACAGAAATATGTGTATTCTTGTACAAGTTACACATTAAAGTGTGTATTTCAAGACTTATCACCTAAATTTTACACATTTGGACTTATCATCAAATTACACATTAAAATGTGTATTTTAAAATTTACACATTTTTGGCAATTTACACACCAATTTACACTTATAGGCAAATCTTTTTTGTATCATCGATATACCTGTTTTTGTGTGTAAATTTACACATTTTTTTTTTTTTTTTAGAGCGTGTCTGCAACCAAAATTCTCAACCGAAAACGCATAAAAGCAACAACATTGGACAGTATATACCCAAGCCTAATAAATATATATACAGTAAACTCTCTGTAAAGCGGTCTCTGTAAGACGGAAATCTGTCGAACTCGAAGAGATTTTCAAGTCCCTGCGAATCCATTGACACAGAGCAAAATCTGTCCAAGGCGGAATATTGTCTACTGCGGAAAATGTTCTTCCCCCGATTCCGCCTTAGACAGAGTTTACTGTATATGTGAAAGTGTAATTGATAATGAAGTTTACTTAAATTCTATGCATTAGGTTTTGAGATATAGCTATCGCGAATCTTTATGCAATGTAGCATATCAGCGTCACCTGTTATAAAAATTGTTATAAAATCTGTTAGGAAAATATAATCAGCGCCAACGCATGTCAAGGTCTAAGAGAATATAAAATTTGATTAAATTCCATGAATGTATATGAGATATGACTATCGCTAAAATTGCGTAAATTAGGGAAAAATATGGCATAGCAGCGCCACCTGTCGGGCGATTTACACCAAAACGTAACAAGCAGCAACTTATCTCAACGTATAACTGAATCTGAAGTTAAATCCGTTCATTAGTTTTTGAGATAGAGCGCCTATAAAATTTGTGTCACAGACAGACATGTGTCAGCTAATGACACACATATGTTAGCTAATGCGTTTAGAATTGTAATGTAACATGCATGCAAACATGTTTTGCAATATCATATAAAAATAATAAATTTATCTTTGTAAAATTTAGAAAAATACTAATATTTAGATCAAAAACCACATTAAACCATGAGGTAATCACTCTTGCACTGATTTTATATTTTATAATTTCTTATTCAAATTCGTAACTGAAAGTTTTTTTTTTTTTTTTTTTTTTTTTTTTTTTTTTTTTTTTTTTTTTTACGTTCATGCTAAATCGTCAGTGAACAATTTTTTTATTTTCATTTGTATTAAAAATGAGGTTTTTTTTTAATACTTTAAACGCCATTATGATAGGTATGAGATATGTATGAGAAATATTGAAATAATTACAAAAATATTTATAATGTTGAAAATTTATTAAAATATTCTGTACATAGAATTTTAAAAGTAAATAATATAAATTTTTAATTATGGCGATGAATTCATCCATTTTAATTTCGTGTAAGCTTTTACTCGGTAAAATACCAATTTTTTTCAGAGGTCCCTAGATGGCCGGGCAGTAAAAGATACAAAAATGGCGCTTTTGATTATTGTGCATTATTATTTTTTTTATTCTTCTTATTTCGTTAAACTTTATCATAAATTAAAAGTATTTTGAATATTAACGTTTGCAATGTACATCACATATATCTTTTCTCAGCATACTGCTATTTCGTTATGAAAAGCAAGTGTTTTTCCTTTAACTGGAAATTACTGACCTTTAACTGAAAACTAGTTTTTTAAAAAGTCTTAGTATTCTTTTAGCAACTTTTTTTTATAATACAATTACAAATTCATATATTTATTCTACAGAACCCTTTGTGCGAGTAATGCTCGCACTTGACCGTTTATTTATATTGTCTTGGGTTTCAGATGATTCAGTGGCTATAATAATCATGTTTATTTACGATCATCATTCATATTTCTATATTTATGTTTTCTTTGTATCTCTATGTATCTCATTATGTCTATTTTTGTCTATTTATACAGGATGTATCCGAACAGATATTCAAAACATTCAAGGAGGATCATACAAGTCAAAGAAAAAAAAATCTTTAGGAAACATGATTCCGTATTCCCTTATGCATTCAAAAACATAGGGGTTCCTTACTAAAACCTGAACGCGAATGTTTGTTTTAACTTTCACAATAATGAAGATATTGTCGGAAAATATTCGTTAAATTAATTACACCTTATATGCATAAAAATAACATAATAGGAAGTGCCGAAATGCACTGTATGTAGTTCAATAACACATTTTACCATCCGTTACATCGCAAATTACGGTGTATCTAGCTCAGCCTTATTTGGTTAAGATAATAGGTATTTTCACAGCTCCTCCTGATCTCAACGCATTACACTGAAGGCAAAATAAATGTGATCATGATCATTTTACAAGATCTCCATTATTGTTAATGTTATGAATGAAATTCCGAGTTTGGTTTGAAGTGGGATACCCTGTATTTTTATTGAATAAATGAATTCCGAATGTAGTTTTCTATAGGGAAGTTCTTTGTCTTGGACGGTATTATCAGTCATAAATGTTGTAACCATTTTTATCTATTATGTATTTATCTTTCTCCTCCACCCCTTTCTTTCTCACATCTCCCTTTCACGCTTCCCCCTCATAATGTTTGTTGCGCTGGTAGTCACTCACCTCGAATAGATAAATAACTTTAGCACTTTTTAGGTGCGTTCGTAATAATGTATATACGTAGCACCTATATTTACCGTCTGGTCCGTCCGGCTGTCTGTCTGTCCGTTTGTCCTCATATAACAGCACAAAAACTCCGAACAGAGTGGTTTGAAATATAATATATAAAATCGTTGCAGAATTTTGTCGGGTCATTTCAAATTTTATGAAAAGAGAATCAAAACATAAAAAGATGTTATTAAAAGTTATCTTTATTCTATTAAATCCTATAGTATGTAATTAATTCAGTGATATCTGACGTTAGGAAATAATTCTTTGTTGCTATGATGATTATTTCATATTTAAGAGGGAGGCATATTATTTCCATGCTATTGCATTTAATATATGTAATCGTAATAAATTTTGTATTCCTGTATTTTTGCATAAGACTGCAACAGCTGCTTCACGAAGATCTGAACATTTATAAAACTAGTTGTAATGCGGACGCACCTCATTTGCTACGTTTGGCGTGCAATTCACGACTTGTTTAAAGTATTAATGGTAAATTCTAATTACTCTATAGCGCTAACGAAATTATTTTTTAATGTCTTAAGTATTAAAATGTAAATTTTTAAATTATATTTATTATAGTCAGGTTGGAACGCTTAAATATTAATGAAAGAAACAATTTGACGTAAATATATAAGCTGAACAATATAATAAAATTAACTGATTTTGAACAATAAAACAATGTTGCTATCCGACTCATTAAATAATTCAATATATTCTTTAGAAGTTTTATTTCATTCATGTTAAAAGTAGATAATGCAATTCACGTTTTAATTAAAACTAGTTATTTAAAAAAATCCTTTCCATTCAATGCAACAATATATTCGTTTTAAATAAAAAGTGTTCATGAAATACAAAAGATTTTCCAATGCGCATCTTTTCAATATTTAAATGCATTTTTCAAAACAAAAAGCAACTTTTTAATTCAATAATTATTATAAGAAACGAAATGATAATTTCCAATTAGTGAATATAAAGAAAGGTATTTGCCTTTTTATTAGCGCTCGTAATTGAATTTTATTTTTATTTTGTATTTATATTTTGAATTAAGAGACCACTAGGATAAGTCAAAAAATGTACGAAATTTTAAGAGAGAACAGAAAAAACGTAAACAGTATAAATATTTAATAAATAAGCTTTTAATTTTTTCTATATGCCAAAGTTATGCAAAACAGCACAAAAATCAATCATACAGACCTGTATTTTAGTAAAATTACATTCAACAAATTATGTCAAGTTTTATAGTTCCAAAAATGTAAAAATTGTGAGGGCTGTGTAATAAGCTAATGCAAAACATTTAAGCGTTGTAAGATTTCGACCAGGGCACATAACCCGCTAATAATTGAGATGTAATAACTTTAAAAAGTTATTGTTCATTACTTGTAGAAAATTAGAATGATGGTAATTTAAGAAAATCATTTATTTTCTATTACTAATAACACTATGAAAATAAAGACAATTTTACCACAAAATCGTAATATCTGTATAAAAATTTTATTTTTTCTTTGATAAAACGAATATCGATAGTTAATATGATCGATATATACTTCTATTTCAGTACATTGTTTATCAACCTATACATTTATTTCTCGAAACGTGACTAATATCATTTTTATAAGCGTTCTTTGAGAGGAAAGGAAGATGCGTGTTCCACTTATTATTTTCTTCACTGGTTACATATAGTTTGCAAATTTTATATTAAGCATTTTGATGTTTTGATCAAGAAATAAATTGCGTTTACAAAACAGAATATGCACTATTTTACTATTATTTAAAAATCATTTTTGTCTGGAATTTTAATGTCAAGCTTTAAAATTCTAGTTAATGTTGAAATTAAATTAATTATTTTAACATAATATACAAAAAAATTACATTATTGCTGAAACAATATATCCTCATCATAAACCGTTTTCAATCAACTCTTTGTTTAGGGACTCTTCTAGATTTTGCTATTGTTTCCAGTCTATTGCTTTGGTGATCCAATTAACTCAAGCAATTTTTCTGATTCCGTCGTCACCAGAAGTCCTGTTCTTGGTATTTTTAGATCTCTGGTGTACCACTGTAGGGTTTAAGTACTCTATTTTCTTATCTCGTTTCAAATCGCGCAGCCCGTTTCCATTTTAACGGCTCAATTCTTTCGATGATGTGAATTTCTTTCGTTTGACTTCTTATCCGGGTTATTCTCTTTGTGTATCTGATAGCGTAAAAACATCTTTCTATTCTTCGCTGTGTTTTTTGTAACATTTCTACCATCCGTGTTGCCAGCGTCCATGTTTCTGCTCCATAAGTTAGTTCAGGCAAAAGGCATTGACTAAACACTTTTCTTTTCAAGCAAAGAGGCATGTTACTCTTCTGAATAATGCTGTTCATCCCAAAAACGTAAATCCATTTCTTATTATTCTGTTGATTTCATTCATGATGCTGTTGTCTGATGTTATTTCCTGTCCAAGGTACACATAACTTTGAATTTCTTTAATCTCAATCTCAGTGTTGTTGTAGACAATCTACTTTTTTCGTTTTAAATGAATTGACATCATCATACTCAATTCCAAATTTATTTTTGATCCCACTTTAATGTAATATTTAGTTAATGCAGTTTAGTATATAACAGTTAATGTTAGCTCCAGACAAATGTTTCAATATATCTTACAATTATCCAGAACTGTTGCTAAAAATTAAAATATCGTCAAGAAACCGGAAAGGAATTACGCGATTTCCATTTCTTCCATTTCATTTGTTTTTCTAATCCAGCGTTTGGAAAATATTTTCTAAGACAACAGTAAAAAGCTGAGGCGAAATGGTGTCTCGATTTGTAACACCTCTTGAAAGCTTAATCTTTCCAAACAGATGGTAGTTGTTTACTTAAGTGGAAATCTTCTTTATAATATTTATGTGAGGTTTGTCTGTAGCAATGTCCTCCAAAGATTTTATTACTGCTTATTTGTAGACGTAATCAAATGCTTTTTCGTAATCAATGAAAACGAGGCAGGTAGTTAAATAATATTTGTTGTGTTTCTCTGTGATATTCGTTACTGTTTGAATATGATCTGTGCTAAATCCACTTCGGAAACTCTATTTTGTTCTCTATCTTGAACTGAGTTCTAGAATAGAATCTTGTCTTTAATTTATGAATCAAGTAAGCTAATCAGAAAGTACAGTAGAACCTCGATTATACGAAGTAATTGGGACCGACCATCTTTCGAAAAATCGAAATTTTCGGATCATCGAGAATGCTTTAATTTTAAGATTAATGAGAAATATATGCGCTATTTCTTATTATGGTAACGAGTGCTTAATCAAAATAGAGCAATAGCAAAATGGAAAGACGAATAAATTACCAGAATTTTATTCTTGAAATTAAGTACCTTTCACAAGGGTTTGAAGCAATGATTTGTTTGTTGCAGTTTCGATTGTCTTTCTTTGAAGCTCTATCACGATTTTTTAAAAATATTATTAGTTCACCAGTATCACAGTCTTTCTGCTACTCCAGCCATACCAAACCGTTTGCAAAACATTCAAAGGTTTCAGAATTGCTAATTTGTTCGTTTTCTTCATTCGTTTTGTTCGTTCCACTCCGCAGCTTACGGGAATTCATGTGAGATTCAAAGGGGTTCTAAAAAAGGGGATCGAAAATATTCATATGTACTCGTCGTTCGGAAAGAACCGCTTGCACATAAGGAATATGATAGTAACAAAAGCTTTCAAAATGGATTTTGCACACAAGGAATGTGATAGTAAAAAAAAAAAGCTTTAAAAATGGATTTCGGTTAACCGAGAGCTTCGATTAAAAGAGTTTCGGATAATACAGGTTCTACTGTATTTTTTAATTTTTCTCTTCTCTCCTTTTTATAATAACATCATCACAGCATTATTTCAGTCTTCTAATACATCTGACTTCGCCACACGTTTAGAAAGCAAAATGGATAACAATTTTGCAAATTCCACTCTCTCTTTTTTGATAAGACCAATTGTAATTTCAATCTTTACCAGAGCATATACCTTTTTTCATAACAACTTGTAAAACTTCATATGTCAGCGCTAGGATTATATCTGCAGTTTATATTATGATTTTTCTCTGATCAGGTGGGTTGCATTCTCTTTGATCTTCATATTTTCATTTATGGTCCTAATTTTTTCCGACATCTTTTACGATATCATTTTTTATTTTCGTGATTATTCCATCTACTCTCTTCAGTGCACAAATACTATTCCTCCAACACACATTTTGCGCTTAACTGGTTTTGAATTGTAGTTATATTCTATAACATTCAAAATAAAATCACGGTTAAATTTTCTAATATCTTCTATAACGCACTTTATTGCTGTTTTACATAATTCTGAATACTGATGTCTTCATTTAAGATAATTTTTCTTTGTTTTAAAGACTCTGCGTTTCATAATCAACTTTCTTGTTTTTTATTTCTGTGATTTTTTTTTGTCTGCTTTACTTGTGCTTCACAGACTATCTCCTTTCTTCCACTTTCATGTGTAGAATTGGTTAGATTTTTGTTCAGAACTGTAATATACTGTTACCCTCCAGAAATTCATTACTGTACTTCGAAACTGTTTTTAAGTTCAAATGGAAGTCTAATTTATATATAATTGGTAAATTATGATATCGACTAGTATAATTGGTAATCGACTAGTATAATTGGCAAATTATCATATCGACTAATTTTTCGGAGTGTTGGAAAAACTTCACTACTTCTAATTTAATTTTTAAAAGCATTTTGTGTCTAAACATCCTGTGGCCGCCTTCCTTTATTGAAGTTATTGAGAACACTGCATTCCTGAATAAGATACTTCTGTTTGTCAGGATGAAATATATTTTACATGTTGCTCAGTTTCCATTGCTGCATACCCATTTCCTTTGTGACTTTTTCTTGGAAAATGTATCGATGACATACTTCTGTTCACTTTCTTAAAACCCCATCTGTTTCCTTTTCCGTATACCATCCCACAACCATGACGTTCTACTGATAAATAATGTTTCTTTTTCTCCAAATCTAGCACTGTAGTCTCTCATTAGTAATTTGATGTAGAAATTTCTCTTCTGTAACTTCTTCGTAAACACCCGCAACTTCATAAATGTAGGTTATTTTTGGTGCATAAACTTGGATAATTTGTGTCGTCTTGACACTTGTTTAACTAATCTGATCGAATGTCTCTCACATTCTACGATACGATTCAATCACCTTTTATGAATGAGAAATCCCACATCCATTGTTTTTCCATTTTCTGTGCCTTTGTAGAATAGTTCATGTCCGCTGGCAAGACCAATCTTCTCTTCACCTTTTCTTCTTTTTTCACCAATTCCTAGAATGTCCCAGTTCACTTTTTATAATTCTCCAAGTTTCTATAAACGATATTCCAAAAATACGGATAGTCCGTTATAAATAGCAATGACGAATAACTCAAGGCGAACCCGGTGATTCTTAAAATACGCTATCTTTATATCTTTTTGACAGCTGCCGTCACTAGGGACACGAAAACTGTTTGGAACTCAGGTCCGTGATTTTGTTTTAAATTCATGATAAATAGAGGGAGCAGGTAGCCAATTTCTTCCACTCTGACCAAGCGTGTTAGAAGAAATCCATACGCTTTCGTTAGCCATGCACTTTGCAATGGTACTAACAGACTGTTGCGTCTGCGGAATGTGCTGATTAGATAATAAATCTTTTTTCTCTGTTTAAATCCTTCAAGTACTCCTTGAATACAAAGCAAGATTCCTCTCCTAGTTTACAAGCAGAGAGGCTATTAAATAGCTCACACAATATATATATACAAATATATATAACGTGACGATATAAGTTAAACGTGGTGATACATAAATGAAACAATGTTCTTGTACTTAAAACTTTAACGCAAGGATTGTATATAAATGCTATATAAAGAAACATCCGAGATTCAGGAATAAAACACGAAAAATTTCACTACAGTTAAAACGTTTAAAAATTCCCCATTAGAATACACATAGTTCATTATAATGCGCATCCCATATTTAATTAAATGCGGCGTATAATAATGAATATAGATGTCAATTTCTCTTTTTTAACTTTGAAGATGAAATAACTTTATCAACGTCAGTGTCTTGAACGTCTGCTTCGCTTACCCGAAGTGTAAGCTCTTTAAAAGGCGACAAGTTTTCATATTAGAATTTTAAAATATCTACGCATTTTGTTGACTGATTCCTTTCAGAGATCTAATAGCGACGAACTGAATGTCTCAAATGCGGGGAGATTTACTGAGGTAAATTTACGTGGTATTTTTATTACATTGTATTAAAATAATATTTAAAGCAGAAATTGTGTTTAGTTAAGCTTTGTTGAGTTAATAAATTAGGAATTTCTACATGATCATGCAATAGGGATTTTTTTGACCGGATACTTAAATATGTGTTTCATATAATCAAAATAGAAAGGTACATGTCTTTAAATTTTTTAATAAATTATGTGACGTATTAATAGTATCTCAGGAGCAAAGAATAAAGACATATGATAACTGAATTATTCAATACCCTTACATCACTGTAGCTTTGAAAAGTACATTTTAAAACTTGAAATCACTTTAATTTTAAATTAATTTTAAAAATCTAGCAATTTTCCATTCAATACGTGTACTGTTCCAGAATTATCTTTTGATCCAAATGCTTTAAATTTAAAATGGAAAAAATATATGAAATTTTAAAATATATGACGTTTTTCCATTTTGTCCGTGTTCCAATCCGAAATTACCTTTTTATCCAAATCCCTTTCAGTGCTATAAAAAATTACAATTCAAGAAATGTGCGTTAAAAAGTACTTCTAGGCAAGACTAATGCACTAATGACCTACCTGAGTCCAACTTAGTTATTTGAGATGATTTGCGCTTTGACATGTTTCCTAGCAATAAATCTTTTATATCGATGTTTTTCATGTTAATGAATCAACTACAGTGAAACCTCTCTGTAAGGGCGACCTGCCGATCCACTGAAAATTGGCCCTTGAACAGGAGTGACCAAATTTTTCATTTCTCATTCTTTTTATCCCGCTATTTTTAAAATCTGCATATTCTTTCAGTAAGTTTTCATCGTTTTTAGCAATATTGTTTATTTGATTCTTGCAATTAAACTGTAAAGCCAATTTTCTTCCAGATGTTCCTTGATCATGACAATTAAGAACTTTGATTTTGTCATTCAAATCCAAGTTTACTCTTTGGCTTGATTTAGGTGCCATAATTTTAAATTTTACATAAGCCTGAGCATAAAATTTTTAGTGTAAAAATTGTTCTTCAATATACATTAAAAATTTTATTAAATGTAGAATCATTTTTTCTAGATAACGTGTTATCCTTTGTGAGCCTACAACAAAGGGTTAATCAGTTCGCCACCTCCGTAGCAGAAAGTTCAAGACGGAGACGAACGTCGTAGATTTTCTTTTCTCTTTTGCAGATTCTTTTCCATCGAAACTTTGTTTTGCTTTAAATTATGCTTTATTATTTAATATATAAAAAAATTAAATTATTACTAATAAAATTGAATATGTGCATAAAGACATTAAAGGTAAGTGGTTTTTTGATTAATTAACACTTCAGTTGTAAAATATTTTACTTTCAGATTACTTTCTGTCGCTGAAATATCTGTCCCAGACATTTGGAAAATGTTTTGCTACTGGGCCTTCAACAAAGGGTCAAGCAGTTCTCCACCCCCCTAGCAGAAAGTTCAAGACAGGAAACGAACGTCACAGATTTTCTTTTCTCTTTTGCAGATTCTTTTCCATCGAACCTTTGTTTTGCTTTAAATTATGCCTTATTATTCCAACACAACCCTTACAAGTTAAAAGGTCAAACAAAGTGTGAGGAACACCTGTTTGTCTCACTTGCGGAAAAGTTTGTGGTCCTTCATTGCGTTATTAAATCCTCCCCATCTATCCCTGTCTTCTTTGTTGCAAGTGCAGTTGTTTGCTGAACTCTTGTATTTTGGTTCAGGGATTCAATAGACTTGTTTGGGATTTAAGACACACGTGACAAAAATGGACTTTATCAGGGGTAGGTGCGCGTTACTCCCTAATAGGAGTAAATTTAACATTATATCTACGGGGAAAAAATTCGTTCCTAAAAATACTGGCGCTTAATAGAGGTGGCCCTTGAACAGGCATGGCTTTTTAAAGAAGTTTCACTGTGTTAACCATTTGACTATGGGTCAGGGCATATACGCCATAGTGGGCTATTTATTTATTCTAATCGTGCCCTTATTTGAAAAATAATCTCTACCATATTCTTGTACTAGTATATTTTCAAGAAAAATTTAAAACTTTTTTTTTTTTTTTTTTTTTTTTTTTTTTTTGTAAATTGGGGAAAGACTGAATAAAAAAAAAAGTCGCCAATCCCAATCGGCAATGAAAGGTTTAATGTCGATCTTCCTCCAAAAGAGAACAATATTTCTACAGATTTTCACGTTCACGATCACTAAAAGCATATTTAAAAAAAATAAAAGTTAAAAACAAGTCAGTTTCTGCTCAAGAACAGCTTGGAGTGCAGGCCAGACGGATATATATTTACAATTAACTCATACTGGGGCTAATCCATCTCATGCTTTTGAAATCTATTAGTTAAAAACAGTTTCACAAACAAGTTAAAGTAGAAAGGACATTTAGAGCTTAGAAAAAGCAAATTCAGCGTAACAAAAACAGATTTCAGTGAAAACTTGAAGTCAGTCGCTAAAATAATCTGGAAGTAAAGAAACAGCAGAATCAGAAGTTATGAAGAAGCTTAAACCACAACATTATCTCCATCAGCGGTTCTCAACTTGAGCCTTCTTGAAAAGACTTCTACTTGCCCAACAGGGGGAGGGGGATTTTGATTTTTAGGTGAGTGCCATTTCCAGATTTGTTACTACACATTCCCTGTCAGTTTTTTTTTATTACTATTGTTGTACGCCAAAAATAAATGTAATACATGCAGATTTTATAAATAAACGAAAAAATAAGTTTATTTAAAATTTTCAAAACATTTTCATCCAAAAGTATCCAGCTCACTTATATTGAGAAAAATTGATAACATCAATACAATAATATGAATTACTGATTTTCATATTTAAAAACTTTCATACTTTTTCTTGTGGAATGCGTGTTTCGACATTTTTCCGGTTAAGTATTTATTGATTGAAACCAGCTTTTTTTATTGTCTCTGCACAATATGTCACACGGATATGTTTTTATAGATGAAACTACTTTAACTACTTTATTTAACCCTAAAACTACTTCATTTAAAACTGCCTGTATTGAACATACTTCACATGAAATATTCGAAATATCTAAATTATACACTAAGAACCTTATAAAATTATCTCAAATAGATATTACAAAAGGAAGTGAGTTAAGTTGTTCAGGCTCTGGTGATGGCGTTATACACAATATTTAAGCATACATTATGACATAATTATTAAATCATGATGAGAAAGAAAATTGACTAATTAAAATTTCTAAAGATAATAATAATCTTGTATATTTTATTATTCATCGAGAGATCTTAGAATATCTAGAAATGTTTCCCTTGTTCTTAAAGAAGTACATCAAATATGTGAGCCTCTTTTTAATTAATAAAACTTATATGTCATATACAGAGGCGGGCGTATTATAATTTATAGGTTCTTAGGTGGGGCATGGTTAAAAAAGTTTGCATACCACTGATCCATTCTTCTAGAAACCAAAAAGAAAATACTTATGCCTACAGATACTGAAGCTTAAAACCAAAGGTGACATGAAGGCAAACTGAACATCAAAATATTTGATTATAATATATAGTATTAAAAAGTCTGCTTTGGCACGAATGATGTTGTATTGGTGCTTCATTAATTATTTCTTGTTTCATACATTGCGAAAGATAAAAAGGTTTGAATTATGATCGTTCAAGCACTCATTGTTTATTTATAATATGTTCAATATTGTGTATCTCAAAGTTATTTTTAGGTGCGTTCGTAATTATATAAATACGTAGCACCTATATGATGAATATATAACCATCCTCAGATCAGTAATAAATCAGGAAAACAGGAAATTGAAACATTAATTATCACGAACAATAAAATTTGTGAATCCATATCCATATTAAAGTTTACTATAAATCATTAAATAATCATCGAAGTGTTGTAACCTTTTTTATTATCGTGCTGTAAGCTGTAATATAAGAAACATGTAAAAATTAAACCACCGCTGTTGAAAAGTGCAGCGTAATTTGTAATCATAAATTTTAAAGTGTAAAAGCTAATATTTAGCATGTTAGTGGGGTGGGATAGCTCAAAAGTATACCAAAATATTTCACATCTGGCAACCAATGCGCCACTTAGATTGAGATAGTACATTGATAGACGAGTCTAAAAAGCCCAGGACACAAATTGTTTTGGCCCTGTAGCGGCGCTGATGACATAATCAATATGGCCGCCAAAGTTTTGCAACGCGCTTCTACATTTCTGTATATAACTCGGATTAATATGTTGATATTAACCTATAATGTTAGTGATTATAATTCCGGAGAAAACGCTCTTTCCAATGGTATATTTGACATCATTGTTCAGCTTCATAATATCACAAATATTTATAAATTTATTTAAAAAAAAAACATCCTTGATACATCCATAGATGTTGACGTGAGTACTCGGTCATTATAAGTACAGACAACATGTTTTCCTGAATACTCGTCCCCCACCATTCTCCTAGCTAGCAACTGGAACAATTGGGTCTTGTTTTCGGTGACATATAGCAATTGCTGATTTTTTTTTTTTTTTTGGAATTGCAGTTGAGTCTGAGACTTTAATACTTATGCCACTTCCTCTTGTTTCTCGGGTATGTGCCTTCAAACTGTTTCTACTATATCTGTCGATTACAATATCTAGTCGAGAACTGTTCTTTAGTTGATTAATGAAATATGGTTCATAGTATCCGGAAAATGTTGTCGCAATACCAGGATTAAGCATGTGTATTACGGCTGCTCCATCGAATATTTTAGGTGTTACATTTGGTTGGCTGTGATTAAAGCTAATGTCATATTTTGTTTGAATGCAGTCATTAATATCCGGCTTGTTGGTTGGTTTTCGGAGTTTTCCATCGTCTGAAATAGAGGATGGATACTTTTGGTTTTCATGCGAAAAGAAATCATCTATGTTGCAATCCCGTGCTTTAGATGCAAAAAATACAATCTGCAGAATAAGTTGGAGTCTTTACGCAAGTAAGAAATCTTGGATTTTGCCTTATCTGTTTTTCTTGCTATAGTCTTGAAGATGTGAATATTGGTTAAAGCAATAATTTCATGAATTTAATTTTGAACTTGATCGAGAATGGGACACGACATAATTATCATGCTGTTTTAGACTTACAGTAAATGCTTACGTAACACACTTGACAGCTTCGAGACTTCGAATTATTTTGGAGCTCCCTATTGACATTAAATCAGTTTCCTTGTTCGGATAAGATGTTAATCATTTCTTTGGCATGGGCCAAGAACCTTTTCTCATGAACATTGTTATCTTCATGATGCTTTGCGCCCACGTTTTTGTTATCTTTTAAATTTGATTTCTCTTCATATTCCTCTATCAAAGAAATGATACTAATACCTGCTACCATCTACTTAATCGGAGCATTCCAATAGCACCACTTTCACCTTTTATAACTTTGTTATTGTGTTCATGAAGTTGATCGTCAGATATTGCAGAAAACGGTGTAGCAGTTTTGCTGCTCGTAAAGTTGCCACGTAAAAATTCAGCATGTATATCTGGATGTTTTTCTGGAACGTCCTGTAGAGTTCGCACGAATACTGGTAACCAAAGAGAATAGTGGACTGCGTGCAACGCAAATGTCCATGGACATAACTGAGCCAAAGTATCGACGTACATTGTAAAGTTAGATGTACGAATGCTCAATAGAAGTTGTAATAGAAGGGACTTCAGTTTCATGACTGTGTTCCAATATTGAAACTGAGGACATTCAGATGTTTTCGATAAAATTACAGATCAATGCCTTCTCTACTGATGCTGGAATTTGTTTCACATGCTTTGTTGAATGTTTTTTCCATTAAACAATGCAAAGCAGTTAAAGTAACTTCATGTGCATACCGGGATCTTTTTACATGTGACGATGTTAGGCAGGATTCTGCAATACCAGAACTTGCAATACCAGCGGTTGTCACTAATTCAGTCCATCCACTGCCAGTTAACCATTTGCCCAGTAAGTTAATAACCATCATTTCTAGTCGAGAAAACCACCCATCATGAGTATGATGCAATCCTCGCCATACTTGTTAGGAAATTTCCATTGCAGTTGCTTCCCAATAGCATATGCTGGTTGGTCCCATGTAATCACGGGTGTTTGATTTCCATTTAATTTTGCTGTAGCTATTACTGTGATATCCATCATATGCCGTGCCATTGCCGACGTAGCAATTTCATCATTTAGTAGTGGAAGCAGTGACGCATTACACTTTATTTTTCTAACACCAGGTTCATTTTGTGCATGAAAAGCAGCAAAAGATACTCTAGGCACATGTTCTATTCCTTGCATGTCTTCAATATACAATCGCTCCAGGAAAGAATTAAGCCAAGGATTTAAAATTTTCCAAGGGGTGAAGGCAGGATCATGGTGCGTGTATTGTGTATTGAGAGTTGGCAAAGGTGGGTCACTTGTGACTTTGCCAGTTCCAGGAAGAGTAGTGTAATATTCAGGGAGGCCATTGACAATTTGTTTGTTCCACTGCTGGATACGAAATCTGTTATCGTCAATCTCCATAATTGCTTCACTGTGAGGATGCTGAATAATCGTAACACTTGAATCATGGAAAGAAGTAACGTCAGTAAAAGAAGATTGATTGTGATCAATGTTGTCTATTGCTGATGTTACAAATACTGTGGGACACAACTTTGGCGGTTAAACACCATCCTCCATATATTGTTTACACAACACATTTGTAACTGTTGCTTATACTTCTTGCACTCGATTATATGTAACACTCAGACCCAGACGACACATTTTATCTATAATTTTTTTTTCTTTTTACTTACAGTGTGAATCATGAGACCCACATATAGTGGGAGTAATGTTTCTTTCTCCGGAGAGCGACGTTCACTCTGAACACTTCTTTTTCTGTTATGCTTAATGCTGTTATATCTAATAAGTTGAGCAATTGGCAATCCTGCATTATGTTCAGGTATTTCTGATGAGACGCCCGAGTCAATATTTGGAGCCTCTAATAACATACGTACAAAATGTAAAAGAACAGCAGGTACAGATTTGGAAGAAGTAAATACATTCTTAAAGGATCTTTCTAATTTAGGAAAATATTGAATGATATGTCTTCGTAATATACCAACTGCCCGTTCCAGATACATACCATCACTAAAGTCATTAAATGCACAGGCATCGCGAATGGCATTGCCAACATCCTTTTCGAAACTGATAATAATTTCACGTCCTGACTTATCAGCTCTCAGACCACGTATAAATGCTAATAGTTGTTCCTTAAGATGTGTTCTATTGATATTCTTCTCGTCAGTTTCTATTCCTATTTCCATCATGATCTTTGAGATACCCATTTTGTATGATAACAAAGTTTAAACACTGGAGAAGTATTGCTAGATGAGTCCATATCTTGCATGTATTTAACCAATTCCGTTACAATTGCACTGTAAACAACTTCTTCAGGATTATGGTAATCCTCTCTTCGAGAACGTTTAGCAGCTCTTGCACGTGTTAGAAGGCGAGTATAACATAGTTTGTGATATTTGGCATCTAATGCTACTAAAACTGTTGACGATAACTTCTTCAACATTTTTTCATCTTATAATTATACAACATGATCATGAATTGTAGGTACAATACCCAACGTAGCTGCAGTCACAGGTTTGTCTTTATCTTCTCCTTCATCACAAAATAGACACACCTTTATCACATCTGAACATAATACTGATGATCTTGTGAATTGTAATGTAGATGGAGTTTGGTCTGAGCAATGTGGGACGTCCTTTCTTTTTCTTTTCACCAGATAGTCTTTCTGCCTTTTGACTGTCATATTTGTTCTTGCAAGATTTGTAATATTTTGCTGCATGGTCTACTAGTGTTTGTGAAAGACCACTTCCATCGTCCAAATGATCCAAATTTCTTAAAGCACTTGGAGGCTCACCATGTTCACCAAACCCTGCAAGATTCTGTGCCATTGTTAAATAACCTTCATATTTTGGAATGATTAAGCGCTCTTTTGAATGCTTCTGGCATAACAAATACACGTCCCATACAAAAGGAGCCGCCACTAAGTCGTAGCATCAAATAATTCATGCTTCCTCTTCATTGACATGATTGTGTAATTTCTGTCTTTCTATGAAGTAGACGAAAGCAATATCTTCTTTACACGGGGAAGTTCCTCACACGACGTCTGCTAGATAAAGAAACACACAATTAGAATTACTGAATTAAATCTTATTTATATAATCTATTTTATTTATTATTGCATTTTTTAAGTTGCCCCCAACCAAAAGATTTAAATTTGGATGGAGCTACGAATTTAAAAATTCACGCTTAAAACCCTAGAATATATTTACATATACATAAAAATTCACAATAATAACATTTGCTACTTAAACAGTTATAAAGCCAATGTATTAATTTTCGGATCCCATATAAATTACATTGTTGACATAACGACTCTCTGTGCAACGCTATGTTGCTTTGGTAAATTTTTAGCAACTGTTTGTTATAAAATAGAAGTCATATATACCGTTCGAAAGATAATTTTCTGACAAACAAAAATTATACTACGCGTTTTCAGCTACATGCAACGGATTCCAAGTTATTTAGCAAAATGTTTTGAATTTTTTTTTATTATAAATTTAAAAATATTTGTGCTATTATGAACCTAAACAATAATGTCAAATATACCGTTGGAAAGCGCGTTTTCTCCGGATTAATAATCAATAAAAATATAGGTTAATATCAAAATATTAACTCGAGTTATATTGAGAAATGAAGAGGCGTGTCACAAAACTTTGACGGCCATATTGACTACGTCATCAACGCCGCTAGAGGGCCAAGAAAATGTGTGTCCCGGTCTTTTTAGATTCATCTATTTATATACTATCTGAATCAAAAAGTTGCGCATTGGTTGAGAGATGTGAAGTTTTTTTAGCTATCTCACCCCACTATATATAATCATTTGATTTCAATATAATCAAGAATTTAAAAAAAGGTTCACGAGGGAAATTTTTTTTCGTGTGTCCTGAAAATGTTTCAACACAACCTTTTTTCTCACAATTTATCGTGAAAGTGGAATATGAATTTCATCAAGGAAAAACCAAATTGGATTTAAAAAACCATACATCAGTATGTGGAATTGCTGCAGGGGATATGTGCATGTACAGGTAAGAAACTTACCTATAATATTTTATTGCTTGATATACAAGGATAGGCTAGAATTAATTAATTTACTGTATTATATTTAAATATTAGGGCGCATGACCTACTGCGTAAATAGAGGTGGCATTTTTGCCAACACTATAGTGGTCGTTCAATCCGTCTATCCGTTTGTCTATCCGACCGTCCGCATGTAACAGAGCAAAAACTACCCAATCGAATGGTCTGAAAATTTAAATATATAATTGTTGCAACAGTTTGTCAAGTTATTTCAAATTTTATGAAAATCGGATGTATAGTTTAATTACAGGGACAGTCAAAATTTTTCCTTACATTGCGGCCAATGGGAAAAAATTATTTCAAGTGCATTTTAATTATGTTACAGCTTTAAACAGAATGAAATTTATATGACTTATGAAATGCAGTAAAATATATATTCAGCACAATATGCGGTGCAAAAAAAAATTATAAAACTAGTTATATTACGAACGCAGACCATTTTCCACGTTTGACATGTAATTTCCAACTTGATTTTAATAATTTAAGCTATTATTAAAATACGTTCTTAGACGTTGTATTAAGTAATTTATTAATCAGTGTTTCAACTTTTAATTTTATTTATTGTAAATCTAAAAAAAAACTTCCAAAAATTGATAGAAATTAAATATATATTTTAAGATGAAATATCATGTATAAAAACCATTGTTACATTTAGGTATTTTGGACATTACATTCAGGTTTTAACGACTATAATCACAAAAAAAATGACCTAAATGCGACAATCGTATATTGTTTACTTTAACTACAGATAAAATTTTGATTTCTTTAAAAAAAAATGTCCGTTTGGAACTAAATGCATAATATACAATCAATGTCTACTTAGTAATACATATATTTATTTAATAAAATCCCAGATATAATTCAGTGTAAACGGAAACCTTTTCCCTTAATCTGCTTAAAAATCGAAGGATTTCTTGGATATGTGCGGAAAAGATCTTAACGCCGACGAACTGCCAAAAATTGAAGCTTGATCATCAGGGATTCTAATTAATTTCCCTGCTAATTATATCAAAAAATTAAAATTCTAATTAACAGGTACATTCGGGCCTGTCTTCGTTTACTTTATCTAAAATTCCAAACCTCTACAGTAAATATTCCCTCTCATCGTCAGAAACAAAGACACACACAATACATGCAACATACAAACGTCTTTCTTTTATTTATACAATGGGATGCAACCCGGAACTTCCGGGATACAGAATATAAGGGAAAACCATTTTTAGCCACGGTACGGTATGCTATTTCTTTCTCCCAGCTTATTTTGGGTCCAAAAAATAACGTTAGCTTACGGAAGCAAGCAATAAACAAAGTAGATGTATCATTGTACAATTAAATGCTCTATAGCTTTTTTTTAAATTTCTAAACATCGCACATTTTCAGTTTTTATACCATCGTATTGGGAAAAAATGTACTTTTTAATGCAATTTGTTTGAAAACTGCATCTCTATTTGTTTTTGAAATATTATTTTTTTTTTGTAGTTTTTAGCGACATTTGTTTCATTTTGGCAACTCAAATACGCCATTTCTGTAGAAAGTAAAGAAAAAATTGCTGAAAAATAGCAATTATATCTTTTTGTTGCCATTTTCTCATAAAATGGAAAAAAAAATAATAAAAAAAAATTAAATTGAAGAAAAAAAATAATCAAAATACGTGCTACTTTGAGAAAAATATAAATGAAGGATTTATGATAAAACAGGGAGCTTTTATAAACTATATTTAATTTTAAGTTTCTATATTAATGCAAATGACGTCATTTTACATAAAATAAAAGCGTGTGCTTTAAGTCTTAAAACTGAAATATGTTTTGCAATAGAGTCCCGATTATACGAGTCACGCTTAACCGAGTTATTTTCTCCTGATGGACTGGTGGCTTCTATTATTATGAAACAGCCGTTATAAATGAAGCGTTAGGTGAAGATGAAAGAGTTGCCGTAAAAAGTTAGAACTCTGATTTTCTGGTCAGAATGAAAAAAAAAATGGCCATAATTTTTTTAACGCTTCATTTATAATGGTTGTTTCATAATATTAGAAGCCACCAGTCCACCAGAAGAAAATGAAGTAATGGAAATGCCGGGGCGACACTAAATTCTGAAAAAGCAGCATTCCTGTTCTCTAGTTTATATTATTTTTTTTTTAGATTGCCGACTAACACTGCAAAACACATCTTTATTTAACCCATTAACCGCCAAAACTGTAATGTTGAAATTTTCAACTTTTTAGCTAAACGTTGTTTGCCACCGCAAACTCTAAGATAATCTTCGCTTTATATGATCTTAAAATTTTATGTCTTTAAGTAAGGCCAATTTTTTAATTCAAAAATAATGGTGGGTATGTAAATAACTTAAATATAGACATTTATTTTGACCGTTGCGTCAACGCAACACCAGCGGGTAATGGGTTAAAAAATATCAATTTCGCATTCAAATAAAGTTTTGAAATTTATTAACCCTCTAATACCTATTGTAGAGTACATTCTAGAAATTCCAAAATTCAGAGAATCTGAATTCATACTAGAAAATTTTATTAGTAAATTTTTCTTTATGTAAATATAGAATGTTTGTTATCGAATAAAATAGATATTGCTACTTTAAACTTCTGGTTTGGATTTGGAATATCCGAATAAAAAAATCTACTAAATTCGAAACACTGGTGGTAGCATATATGTAAATATAAAGGGTTTAAAGAGATATTTCCGTATGAATTAATATCCCAAGAAATCGCCAAAGTTTTTGTTACTTATATCAGTCCTTATTAATTCAAATCATTCCAGTTGCTTAAGAGCTTCGATTACATGTATTTTAAATTTGTGTTTTATTTATATTATTTCATTTTATTGATGAGGTTTTAACTTCGTTATGGAATAGCAGAAGGAAAAAAAATTGCTTAATTATTTATATCAACTTAAGTGCAAACATCGTAATTGACACACGCGAGCGATACAGATAGATAAAAAAATATATATAACGCTTCAACATTATTTTCAAAAAGGTAAAAGTGAGTAGATTACGATACAATTTTCAAAAAATACCAATGCAGTTTTCAAACAAATACCAATACAGTTTTCAAACAAATAGCATTTGTAGGTACCTTTTTTTCTAATTTCGAGAGTGTGAAAACAGAAAATATGCAATGTTTAGAATTAAAAAAAAAAAAAAATCAGTAAAAGCGAAATTTAATCGTGTGCTTTTGCCAACATGAAAATGACTCCACGTTAAGAACGGACACATTTGTGCTTTATAATATAGATACATGTAAGTTATTGAATTTTAAAGCAAAATAAAATCCAATAAAATATTTCGTTCAATTAATTTCTATTCAATATGCTAAACATCTTATTATCTAATTATAAATATAAAGTACTTAAAGCATTGTATACATTTTGCTCTGTATTCCAACTGGATACTTTTCTCTATTAATAGAGTACTAAGTGTGATACGATCTATGGATGAAATATATTCTTTAAATATCTAAAAAGATTTGAAAATCTGAATAGAAAAAAATAATAATTCAGTATTTAGTTTGTAAAAAAAAATAGCATGTAATAAGATTTGTATATACAAGACATATGTGGCTAATATGCCATATACATAATTTATCTGATGACAACTGCCTAGATTTACAAAAAAAATAATGTTATATACGATATGTTTCGTTCCTATTAAGGGAAAGCAAACATAGATATTGAAAGTTTTTCATTTAAATTGAGTACTCTATTTATTAAGGTTTTAAGTAATGCTGTCAAAAAATTAAAATAATTCATTTGATTTGAAATTTAGAATTGCATTTATCTTTATTTCAGTGTTGTACAAATGAAAAAAAAACAGTGGTTGATATTTTAATAAATTTCCATGTTATTAAACAAAATTAAAACTGTAAAAGATTAAATTTTGAGTGAATATTATATTTTTGTAAAATTTTTTTCATTATTCAAAATATTAGAATACTAAAATAGGTGGTCAAAAAATTAGAATATTTATGAATTTTACTGATTAGTTCAGAAGGTTGCATAAATTAAGCATAAAATTAGATTCTGCGGGACTTCCTCTTAAGTTATAAAAATTCATTGTTTTCATTTTTCATTTTCATTGTTTTCATTTTACGTGAAACATGGGTCGTTCGTCCGATATAACGTAGTTTATAAAGCATCGTATTATTGATTTGCATAAAGAAGGTCGTAATCAGCATTATATCGCCAGTTACTTAAAATGTTCTCAACCAAGTGTTTGTAGAGCAATAAAGCAGTACTTTAACGACGGACATTTTGAAAACAAGCATCTCAATAACAGCCGAAAGCCAAAACCTACTGGGAGAGATGATAGAAAGCTAACGAGTATTGGTAAAAAATCGTTTTAGAAGTATGAA